>CM060922.1:522959041-525359041 GCA_030737875.1 Allium sativum | reverse complement strand
AACAACAAACACTGATTATTATTTGTGCAGTTGGGCGATATGGAAAATATATCATCTCAATCCATATCAGTTAAATGCGTGTACATAAACAAATCATCCGATTTGTTTATGAATGTCTATTGTATTCATATACTCGTTAAAAATTATATTTTTAACTATAAATATTTATTTCATCTCATGAATATTTTATATAGTTCATTTATACAATAAAAATGATATTTTTATTATTATAATATTTTTAGAAAATTTCGGCAGCATAACGGCGCGATACTAGAACCGGAATAAGGACTAGCCTTATCCCTCGCCTAATAATGGCTCGCACCATGTACAAACCAAATTCTAATCAATTCATTTCCCAAACAAAATTCAGTCAAATAATCCAATCAAACAAACAGCCAAACAAACATGGTTTCAAACAAAGTTGTCGGGTGCTACTAAGCACCGTCTGCATCCTAGTATATATTATAACTAGAAAATAAATTAGAGTGAGAAGTTCTCACCTTTGGGATCCACTCCTCCATTCCTTATTTCTGAACGGCTCGGATTTGGATTTGATTCTCGTTAGTTCCACCGCAATCTGTTTCACATGATTTTTTTATATTAAAAATCACATTTTTATTTCAATGCTACATATATAAAAGTCATATTTTTATATAGATGTTTATAGTATAAAAATCATATTTTTATAACGATGTTTATAGTATAAAAATCATATTTTTATAACGATGTTTATAGTATAAAAATCATATTTTTATATCACTATTGAATATATTAGAATCATATTTTAATATTGCTATTGAATATATAAAAATCATATTTTTATCTTATGATTAAAACAATAAAAATCATATTTTTATATGCCATTCAAATAAATAAAAGTCCAATTTTTATATGTTATTTCTTACCATTTAATTTTTAAAAATCATAACTTTCTATTTTTAAAAATCTCTATTTTCTATTTTTTTTAAATCATTATTTTCTATTTTTTAAAATCACTATTTTCTATTTTTTTAAATCACTATTTTCTATTTTTTTAAATCACTATTTTCTATTTTTAAAAATTAAAGCTTTTTATTTATAAAAATCCTATCTTTTAACATATAAAATTCCTAGCTTTTACCATATAAAAATCCTAACTTTTAGGAATTAAAATCAGAAACTTACAATTTTCAGGGTTTCGGCAAAGAGGGGGTCCATGGTGGTGCTGGCCGCAGTGGAGGGCACTGACGAGTCGGGGGTGCTTCAGGCGATCGGAGGCTGGCCATTGACGGCGCCATGGAGTCTAGCGTGGCAGTCTTTGGGTGGAAGGGGTTTTGGGGTTCGGTTTTTAGAAGGGGGGAGGAGGGGAGGGGAAAGAGGAGAGCTGGGGGGTCGCGGTGGTCCAGGAAGGCGGCTTGGTGATGGGAGGGTGGCAGCGCTGACCGCGGTGGCGGCGTAGAGATGGAATCGCGGTCAAATTTTTTATTTATTCTCTTTCGTCAATATGAGTTGGAGGGGGGAAGAGAAAATGAAGGGGGTTGACTTCTAATAAATATTATATATATTGTTATTTAATTTGAATCTAATGGTTAGTATTTAATCTCGAACTCCAAACGAGGCCCAGTGACAGTTGCCCCTAGCTAATTAGCCTCATTACGAACACAATGGGATATGTCTCATAAGCCAATTCTATCGTTTCGATTAGTTTTTGTTAAAATTGAAATATAAATTAACATAACGTTCCAAATTAATTTCAACGTACATTTCAATTTACTGGGGCCACATGCTGACACCAAAAATTTCGGAAAAATAAATCTAGCTATGATTTGATGATACGGTCCTAACAAAACTAATTTCATTGAATTTGGAGACCGTTTGAAAAACAATCATTTTTTAGTCGATTAAATTCAAACTGAATTGACCAAGCACGTTTAAATTCACCACGCTCACATACTGATTCCAAAAATTATGAAAATTGAAATCTAACAATAATTTAATATTCCGGATCCAACAAAAGCGGTTCATCGAAAATGGAGGTCATTTGCAAAATATTTATTTTCAAGGGCTATATATTATATAAATTCCATAGCGACAATTCTGAATTTTCAACTGGGCATAACTTTTTATTCCCGCCATGAAATCTGGATTTTTCACATTCATTGGAAAGATATTTCCAAACAGATTCAAATATTTCTGGTTTGATTTTGAATCCTGTACATCATTTGAAATTTGAAATCGTATTTTCAAACTACCGCGCCATTTCCAATTCCTTTTATAATTAAAATAAATATTCATATTCTAACTTTGATTTAAATAAATTTATACATTCTAATTCTATTCAAAATAATATTCTAGTCGTTATTATTTAAAATAAATCATTTTAAATATACAAAATTCATTAAAATAGCTAAAATAAATTTTTTAAATTGTTCTGATTTTCCGGGTTGTTATAGGGAAAGTATTAGAGAAGCGCAATATACTATCGTGTTGATCCTGTTTACCTTGTCATACCTGCATTTTATGATGTTATCTCTCTTATCAACTTTATATCCCTGTTAATACCAAAATTCGCTTTAGCAAAATATAAAGAAGCAGAAGCTTCAATACCAGAACGTATAAAATAAAAGGTTCTGGATACAACTATGCCGACACCAAAAGAAGAAGATGAAATATTATTTTTCCTACAACTTTTGATTGATGATAGGTTCAAACCTAAAACCACCTCCATTGGATTCAGATGATGGTTTCCCATTCCGTAGAGTAGTCACATTAAGCAAACAGGTGTATCGTTTAAGAATAATGGATAAAACAAGTTTAGCAAAGGCTGGTGATGAAATGCTGGTGACAAAAGGTTGTTGATGAAAGCCTGATGATGAAAGGCTGATGACGAAAGGGTGTTGATGAAAGGCCGGTGTTGAAAGGTTGTTAAAGAAAGGCTATTGGCGACAGGCATATGATGAAAGGCTGTTGACGATAGACTGGTGACGAAAGGCTGGTGATGAAAGGTTGTTGACTAAAGGCTGGTGACGAAAGGCTAGTGAAGAAAGGCTGGTGACGAAAGGCGGGTGGCGAAAGGCTGTTGATGAAAGGGGTAAAGCCAGAAAAAGACAAAAACGATAGCAGAAGGCTGTAGGAAGCAGGAGAAAGCCGGAAAAAGACAAAAAACGACAGCAGAAGGCCGTAGTAAGCAGGAGAAAGCCAGAAAAAGACAAAAAAACACAAAAAGAAAAAAAAATCGAGAGCAAAAAGTTGACATCAAAAAATTGGAAAAACAGGGCGGCAAAAAGAAGCAACAAAAGGGGCCCAAAACCTCTATAAATAAGACCCCAAGGGTCACATATGGAGGGTCTTTTTCTCCTTATTCTACAATCTTCCTCTCTTATTCTAGAGAGAAAACCCAAACTTGTAAATCAATTTGGGAATTTCTTTTGTAACCTCCTCCATGAATAAAATCATCAAAGTCCTTAAAGTGGATGTAGGTTCAAGTTGAACCGAACCACTATAAGTTGTGTGTTCTTACTTTTTCCGCATACTATTCTACTTTTTAGTATATTTTTGTGTGTATTTTGCTATGCGGTTGGATCATCAGAATATTCCAGCTCAAGCCGTTAGGTTCTTAACAACTTGACGCTTCCTCCACGGTCGATTTCCATAGACCTACCTCCACGGTCCATTTCCATAGACTACCTCCGGTGTTGACGAAACATATCGTTAACATTTTGGCGCCAGAAGGAGGGCCGTGAACCTCCGTCTCCATCCCCACCCTTAACCTATTAGATTGCATTGCCACATTTCTAACTGTGTTGTTCTGTCCCGGTTTGTTCTAAGCTTTGAAGTAGCTAGATTATAGAAGGAATATCAACAAGGAGCTTCTAAATACCAAGGTACTCTGAAAATCAATGAAAGGTTGATTCAATTGGGGAAAAGTGGAAAAGAATGAATCAACATGCCATTCATTCCAGAAAACAACATCAAAATATTTGAACTAGAAACTGGAGGATCTTCAACTTTGACAAAAGATGAGTTGGAAATATTACACCTGGCTACACAAATTGATACCACTAGGATATTTATTGAAGCAAACTTGGTCCGAAGATCCTCTGAAGCAGAACCTTATGAAGTAGAATCAAGGATCATAGCACCTCAGGAACTTTATAATCAAATCGAGTCTTCATCAAATCTACATAATATCCCAATCTCATGGAGAAGTAACCAAGCATCAAAGGAGGTGCTTGGTTTAGAAGAAAACGAAAGCCTAACATGGATAGAAGATAGAAAGTTGCAAGGAATACCCTTATCCAAAGAGATAATGATGGTAAAGGTTCCATATCGTATAAAAGAGCACAAACTTGCGTATGATGGGACTACAGACCCTGAAGAATACCTTGCCATGTTTGAGAATTACATGGATACATATAACGCTTCTGAAGACCTCCGATGCAAGGTCTTCATGACAACTCTACGTGGAGGAGCCCATAAATGGCGCAAGCATTATCATAGCCCTCTCATCACAACTTGGAAGCAATTATCCATCACATTAAGCACACAATTCCATATGCAAAAGGATTCGGCAAATGATACTTACGATTTAGCTAAAATCAAACAAAGACCAGAGGAGTCACTTAACTGTTATCTAAAGAGGTTTCACAATAATTCACTCAAAGTGAAAGGGGAAACGGATAGAGAGAAGCTGAGAACTATACGGTCGGGGCTGCTAGTACCATCCCCTTTTTTGGATGGAGCTTATCTTAAACGAATGTGAAAGCTTGAATGATTTGTATTCCAGAGCTGATAAATTCATTCTTATGAAAAAAATACTTAACGCAAGTAAAAGCTTGACACAAAAACAAAATGAAGAAGGACTTGGTTCCAATCCCCTTGCAGAAGGTTCTACAAAATTGAACAAAAGGAAAGACAATTGCTCTTATCACAAGAAATAAGGGCACAAAACCAAAGATTGTCGGAGTCTGATAAAGATACATCAAGCCAAAAAGAAAAGAAAGCTCATTTGAGAAATTCAAAGTAGAATCAGTGGGAAAGCTGGTCGGAGCAACGCAATATGGGAATGGGAACTTAACAATAAGCCTCTTATCCCAAAAGATTACTTTTATTATACGTTTAGCTTTATCACTTTACTTATAATCAAACAAATATTAATGTAATTTCGAGTGCTATTACAGGTAAAAACCAAACCGTGTTTAGGCTCATGCATATAATGAAAGGTCAAATGGAAGCACTTAAAGAAATGTGATACCTGAATGAATACATAATAAAGTTATCAATCAAAGACAAGCTTCGGTGGAAGCCGTTCATACAAATATTCAGCAATGGAATGATTAAACACTCAACATAGCTCGGATCAATAAGATTCTTCCAAATCTGGTCCCCTCTATTTCAGAATTTCATGACTTTGTCAAACATGTTATATTAACATAATTAAATGCTTCTATGAAAGGTGTGGATCCTACTCTTGATAAATGAAATTAACAAAGTTCTGGAGGCAGAAGCTACATCAACAAAGCTTCTATAGGGAGAAGCTACATCAATAAAGCTTCCGGAGGGAGAAGCTACATCAACAAAGCTTCCGGAGGGAGAAGCTAAATCAACAAAGCTTTCTAGAGGAGAAGCTACGTCAACAAAGCTTCTGGAGGGAGAAGCTACATCGACAAAGCTCCGGAGGGAGAAGCTACATCGACAAAGCTTCCTGATGGAGAAGCTACATCAAAAAAGCTTCCGGAGGGAGAAGCTACATCGACAAAGCTTTCAGATGGAGAAGTTACATCAACAAAGCTTCCAGATGGAGAAGCTATATCGAAAAAGCTTCCGGATGGAGAAGCTACATCGACAAAGCTTCCGGATGGAGAAGCCACATCAACAATGCCTCCGGAGTGAGAAGCTACATCAACAAAGCTTCTGAGGGGAGAAGCTACATCAACAAAGGTTCCGGATGGAGAAGCTACATCAAAAAAGCTTCCGAGGGGAGAAGATACATCAAAAAAGCTTCCAGATGGAGAAGCTACGTCAATAAAGCTTCCAGAGAGAAGCAACAACAAACACAACCTCCCAGAAGAGGAGCGACAAACAAAGCTTCCAGAGAGAGAAGCAACAACAAACACAACCCCCCAGAAGAGGACGACAAATAAAGCTTCTAGAGAGAGAAGCAACAACAAGCACAACCTCTCGGAAGAGGAGCATCAAACAAAGCCTCCAGAAGAGGAGCAGCAAATAAAGCTTACAAGAAGAGAAGCCACAAAGTTACATCTCCATCTAGTGGAGTCGCCTCCTAAGTGGTGCTAACAAACAAAGTTACATCTCCACCTAGTGGAGTCGCCTCCTTTGTGGGGCTAACAAAAAAGTTACATCTCCACCTAGTGGAGTTGCCTCCTATGAAAGGCTAACAAACAAAGTTACATCTCCACCTTATGGAGTCGCCTCCTAAGTGAGGCTAACACCCCCTACAAATTGTAATACCCCTAAGTGAGACTAGTAATTCCCACATCTTCCCATATAAAGGGAGCAGTGTTACTCACTTAGAGAGCATTCATCCATTTCCATATCCTATGGGTTAGGAATAAGACTAGACGTTAGATACCCAAGGGCTAGAAAATTGAGAGGAACATTCGTCGAACGACTAACTAAGGATATGATTAATTTATTACAAAAATAGTCCTCTATATATACACACCTGAAGATTACTTCTTGGAATATTTAAGACTCTTTCTTCCAAACGTTCTTTGAGCGAACCTCCGAGAAACACACACATAATCTATAATTTCTTGATCACTTTCAATAATATTTGGATAGGTGATACTATACACATGTATCGTATTTGGATGGTTTGTGATGATTTCGTTGGATGATCCTTAATTAACATTCTATGTTTCTTCTATGCCCTTATTAAGGAATTTTATTTAGCTTAATAACTCTCGGTTAAAGAGATGGTTCTTCCATATTCTAATTTTTACTTTACCCAAGTATGAGTCTTGGGTTTCCATATGAGTTCTAATTTTTGTTTACCCAAGTATGAGTCTTGAGGTTTCCATATGATTTCTAATTTTTACATTACCCAAGTATGTGTCTTGGGGTTTCCATATGATTTTTGATTTTTTTTGTTTACCTAAGATGAATCTTGGGTTTTTTACTAATTTCGATTTACAGGGTTCTAACCTTGTATCATAAGCACTTGGTTTGGTATTTCTTGTCTCTTACTTGAAATCTCTAAGCAAAGGTTATAATTTCATGGTGCCTAACAAAGGGAAGTTTCTGAACTAATGTTATTCTTATCCCAAATCCTGTTGCTATAGGGTTGGATTAAAAACAACGCTTCACACATTATAAGCGAAATATTACTCACTGTGCAAGTCATGTCACTTTCATTAACACATTATATTTGTCAATGATGAACATCTGATTGCATATATCCAAATGTAAATTTTGGATTTATTATATCACACTTTCAGAATAAAGTCTTGAATATTGAATGTCTAAGTAACAATAATAATGCTCATCTCGCATTGATAGAAGAATGCTATGCTTTAAATCATATCATCCAACATGAATACATGTTTGAATTTGCACACTATGTCCACACAAAAAAAAGTTCATAACTTTGGTTCGTGTTTAGGCCCTATTTGATTAAGGAAAGTCTATGCTCCCCCTTGCATCATTACTCTTGGTTATACGAAACTAACACCAAATATTTTTACTAGTTCTTGAGTGATAGGCAAGCCACGTAGGGGCCACTGGTTTTTGTCCTAAAGAACAAAAGCTTCTTTATACTAAGAGGGGGGCTAACTATTAACACCAAAATTCGCTCTAGCAAAATATAAAGAAGCAGAAGCTTCAATACCAGAAAGTATAAAAGAAAAGGCCTTGGATACAACTATGTCGACACCAAAAGAAGAAGATGAAATCTTGTTTCTCCTACAATTTTTGATTGATGAGAGATTCAGACCTGAAACCACCTCCATTGGATTCAGACGATGGTTTCCCATTCCGTAGAGTGGCCACATTAAGCAGACGGATGTATCGTTTAAGAATAATGGATGAAAAAAGTTTAGCAAAGGCTAGCGATGAAAGGTTGTTGATGACAGACTGATGATGAAAGGTTGTTGACGACAGGCTGATGATGAAAGGCTGGTGACGAAAGGCTGTTGACGACAGGCTAATGACGAAAGGTTTGTGATGAAAGGCTGTTGACGAAAGGATGTTGACGAAAGGCTAGTGACGAAAGGCTGGTAACGATAGGCTGGTGATGAAAGGTTGTTGACGAAAGGATGGTGACGAAAGGTTGGTGACGAAAGGCTGGTGACGAAAGGCTGGTGAAAAAAGGCTAGTGACGAAAGGCTATTTACAAAAGGGGTAAAGCCAGAAAAAGACAAAAACGACAGCAGAGGGTTGTAGGAAGCGGGAGAAAGCCAGAAAAAGGAAAAAAAAACGATTGAGAAGGCTGTAGTAAGTAGAAGAAAGCCAGAAAACAATAAAAAACACAAAAAGCAAAAAAAAAAAAAACGAGAGCAAAAGATTGACACCAAAAAAATGGCAAAAAAGGAAGGGAAAAAGAAGCAACAAAAGGGGGCCCAAAACCTCTATAAATAAGACCCTAAGGGTCACATCTGGAGGGATCTTTTCTCCTCATTCCACTATCTTCCTCTCTTACTCTAGAGAGAAACCCAAATTTGTAAATCAATTTGGGAATTTCTTATGCAACCTTCTCTATGAATAAAATCATCAAAGTCCTTAAAGTGGATGTAGGTTCAAGTTGAACCAAACCACTATAAATTGTGTGTTCTTACTTTTCTGCATTCTATGCTACTTTTCAGTATATTTTTGTGTGTATTTTCCTATGGATCATCGGAATATTCATGCTCAAGCCGTTAGGTTCTTAGCAACCTAACGCTTCCTCCACGATCCATTTCCATAGACCTACCTCCATAGACCTTCACAGTCCATTTCCATAGACCTACCTCCGGTGTTGACGAAAAATATTGTTAACAATGCCTGTCATGATATTTTTACTTATTTATATGCTAAAAGTAACTAGATTCGCTAGATTTTATATCTGACCCATTTTGTTTCCTCTTCTTTCTCTCTCCCCCCCCCCCCCCCCGAGGTTCTCAGGGTGGGAATAATCAAGCTTGATCAGGGTTCTACTCGCATTCTGCTTGGAGCTGCTTAGATGTATTACTCGAGTTCTTATCTCTTCTATTATGGCTATGTTTTTGGGAATTATGCTTCTTTTTTTACCGTACTCTGATGTTTTAAATACAAGATAGAAATTTTAAGATGATGTACTGGGTTTATGTACTTTCAGACTTATGGTATTTTGAACCACGATGTTATGTTTTCTACATTAATTAAATTTTAAATTCCGTTGCTATTTTATATTTGTCTTGTAATGTTTCTATTTCTGTTTACCTATAACGCTTCACGGGACTTAATGCATTATCTTAATTAATGGAATTAATGGATGTGGGGGGTCACAGCTTGTCGTTCTGCTTTTCCTCCTATTCATTCCCATCCTCCTTCCCTTCCTCAATAATTTTACGATCTTCCTCGCCTTTTTCATCGCCATTCCTCTCCTTGAAATCTGACTTCAATCTTAAAACAAATTGCTCAACCACCTTCTGCTTCTTCTTGCCCTTGTCGTGCTCATCTCTCTTCTCCAGTTGCTTATCCTGTACATTTTCCTTCTCCTGCTCTTTTGGTCTTTCGGTTTTCCGGCATTACCACTGTCATCGTCTCCCTCCACCACCACTTTATCAACATCTACCTGCTCAGTGCCTCGTGAACTGTCGTCATCAACTTCATCATCATAATCATTCTTCTTCTCGATATCTACTTCCTTATCAATCTTGTCATCACCTTTGTCTTCATCATGACCTCTTTCATTTTTGTCATCATTTTTATCGACCTGGTCATCCTTCTTCTCTTCGTCTTCTTCCTCTACACTATCAGTTTTCTCACTATCTTGATCAACATTCATTTCATCATAGTCTTGGTCTCCATCCTCTACACTTTCATCGTTATCTTCACTGTCTTTATCAATCTCAGCTTCATCATCTCTTAATCTAAGTTGTTCTTCTCCTGTATCTTCTGAAGATGTGTCAGCCTCAAGTTCATCAATTATTTTTTTTAGCCCTTAAATTCTCCTCTTTAAGCTGCCTATTCTCCAATTTTAATTATGTTATCAATTCTTTGATTTTTTTTTCTTTTTTTTTAATAAAAAGCTTCGTATTCTTCGTCCTTTTCGACAGCTTGTTTTAACAATTTTATTTCCTTCCGCTGTAAATCCTGAAAACAAAAGCAGCAACCCCTGTTTACTTAATCAAGCAAACATTTGCTCTAACGTATGCAACTAACTGGAAAAACTGCATAAATGTGTGGAAGTATACAAAAAATATGCGATAATGTGAAAAATAAAGAAAATTTGCATATTATATGCAAATATTAAAAATACTTGCATATATATATATATATATATATATATATATATGCTATTATTCAGATTTCTTTTTACATTTCCAAATGTTTAACATTTTAGATTATCTGCACATGAGTAAATAAGTATCCTGAATATTTGCACACAAATAAGCCATTTTTTTAATACATGTATAAAGCATGAAACTATTCCCATTGTCTGCAGATATGTATGCAAATATTTTTTATATTTGCATATATTCATGAAGTTATTCTGAAAATTTAATATGACAATTAAAAATGATATAGATTTATATGACTCTTATTGTGTTGTACGTGACATTCAGTAGCATTGATGGCTTCAGCCTTGTTATGTCCCATTTTCCAGCCAATGAGTATATTTCATTGTGTTCTAGCTTTGATGTTTTTAAAACATAGGTTTTTCACAAAATCACCATTGCAAGAAATAAAAAAATATTTATGAATAAAACGAGCAATTATTTAATAAGAAATTTGCCAATAGGTTTAAGAATATTACCAAGAATAGTGTCACACAAGCATTAATCCTGCGTGGCGTCTCTTAGTATTTTTCCACTTGACTAAAGAGATGGTGGTGAACGGTTTTCAACCAAGATATTGTCGTTGCTTTTTGATCGCATACATAATACGATATCAGTGTCCAAGGTAAGGTGTAGTTAGGACTAGATACAAGGAAATCGCTGCTAAGTAGAGCTGTACAAGTCTTACTGTGTCATAACTAGCTTTCGTTGACTCTTCTTTGATTGTAGAGAAAATTTGCCTCTTTATACTCTTTTTGTTTATTTTAGCTCCATCCTTAAAATGTCTCTCTACAAAAGATTTATATTCTTCATCATTTTTATCTTCCTTTTTAAAATGGCCACTAGATTTTATCATCTTTCCTTCCATCAGAGCGGCCAATAATTTTGCAACATCTTCTTCCCTAAATGTTACTATTAAATCCCCAAATTGAAAGTATTTCAGATTTTTCTTATAGCTTTTGATTATGATGTCTAAAGCTGTAAAATTTTTGGTAGTCTCTGATGGGGAAATGACACCATCAAATAGCGTGTTTATAAATACACCAAGAGGCAATTTTTAAAGATATGACGTATGCTCTCCTGTAAATAGGTCATCGGCCTTCAGCTTCTCTACCAAATCTACGAATGATTTCAGGTTATTTCTGTACACTTCCTCTTTCTTGCCAAAATTTGGTTGCTCTTCAATTTTTTGTTTTCTTTAAGATATGCATGGAAATTGATGCTTGTTCCGTTGTAACTAAAGCTTTTTCTTGTTCACTATCTGTTGCATCAGTTTCTTTCACCATAGGTCTCTACAATAAGAGGTAGAAGATTTTAAAATAACTCTGACAAAATGCAAATAACTGTGAAACAATCAGCTGACAATGCATAATTGCATGCAACAGTTCTTAATAAATGCATATAATCATGCAACATTCAGCTGACAAATGCACATTTGCATGCAATAATTGTTAATAAATGCATAGAATCGTAAAAAAAAAAGGTGACAAAAACATACTAGCATGTAACAAATTTGAATAAACGACTACAGGGATGCAACAATTATGATAAAATTCATTGATTTATGCAACTGTTTTGTATAAATTCATGAATGTATGCAATTTTTTGAATACGTGCATCCAAGTATGCAAATGTAATGAATATATGCATGCATATGTGAAATTTCTGAATATATTCAAATGTATGCAAATATACTCATGTGAGAAATACAACAGTATTCTCAATACATGAATACAAAAATCATCTGATAAATTCACACAAGTGTGGAAGTATTCAAACTAGATGCATACAACTATGCAAGTATTCGTAATATATGCACTCAGGTGTGAAAATATCCTTAATAAATGCACACAAGTGTGCAAGTATTATTAATAGATGCACACAAGTGTTCAAATTATCTGTAAATATGCACTCAAGTGTGCAATTTTTTTGAATAGTTGCAAAGAGATGTGCAAATATTTTGGACATAAAAACACAAGTTGGCAAACATTCTGTATTGTTGGAAACAAGTTTGCATATATTCTTAGTAGAAGCACACAAGTTTGAAAGAATTCTAAATAGTTGCACACAATTTTGCAAATAATTTGAGTTGTTGCACACAAGTGTATAAATATTATGAATAGATGCACACAATTATGCAAGTATACTGGACAGATTCACAAATTTGTGTAGATATTCTTAATAATAACACTCTGGTGTGCAAAAGTTCTTAATAACAACACAATTGTTTGCATCAAATTTTATTAATAACATACAATCATGAAATAATTCTTCATACAATCATATCAGCATGTAATAATTCTTAATAACAACATACAATCTTGCATTTAATTTTAATCACATCATACAAATATGTAAGTATTCCGAGTAATAACATACAATTATATAATTATTCATAACATCAGCATTTTTTCTTAATAGCATACAATTATATAATTATTCATAACATCAGCATAAAATAATGCAATAATACTTGACAATAATTTAATATCAAGCATTAACTCTTACCAATATTTTACAATCTTGCAAAAAACCTTTTTAATAGAATATGATCACGAGATAATTCTTCAAACAAGCATATTAGCAAGCAATAATTTTTAATAACATCATACAAGCATGCAATCAATCTCATATACTCTTAATACAATACAAATTATGCATAGATTATTAATGGTGGGAGAAGAAATAAAGAATTCATGATTATACCTTCGTTCTCGCCATATCGTTTCAAAAGATGAAGGAAACAACAACGATTTTGACGTTTTAATGAAGATCGACACTAAATTGATGATAATCGGTTGCTATAAAAGAGGGTTTAGATAACTGAAATGATTATGAATCGTGGTTTTAGGGTTTTGCAGAGTCGGAAGGTTAAAACTAGATTTTGATGACGCGATTCAAATCTAGGGACTAATTTGTGATGTTTGTAACATTGGACTTTTAATTAATTTTGAAACTTAATAGGGATGTGTGCCAAACGGACCCTTCATTTAAAGTTGCAGGTTGAAATTCATGAACTACCGCTGCGTGACACGTTTTATTCTGACCAATATTCAACGTATATTGTGAAATACGTTGAATAGCTTCAAAAACATTTTATTTACTATATAAACTGTACATAATAAATTTTCAAAGCCATATTTTAATTTTGCAACCTCAAAATTCAATTATCTCGATATTCCACTATTATAATAATAGTTAACTGATTAAAATAATATTAATTTTTAAATTTCGTTATTTCTACTTTAAACTTTCCTGGCATTCGTTATAAACAGAAATAAGAAAGTTTTGTAAAGGAAGGTGTTTTAAAACAATCCCTATATATCCTAACCGAACTTCACTTTTGTCAGTTACTATTCATTTAGAAAATAAACCTTAAATAAGTCATATTTATATGAAAATTACTTCAAAACCACTTGTTACAGTTACGAATATTCATCTATATTTTATAATCTTTACGTCCATCCTAAATTGGACATCAAATTCAAACTTTGATTTTCAACCTATTATTATATTATTAGTTAAAAATCCAATTTTCTTGATGGAGACTTAACTAATGAACCAATAACCACCTTTATCATTCATTTTCAACAAGTGTATTATATAACACTCAATCAACCAACAAACAACATCTAATCCACATACAAAGTGGAATTACCCATATAAGCCTTAAATAAATAACGCTTACATGGGTTTGCCAATCAATAGATTAACCGCAAATTCAAACAATTAGGATTAGTGTAAACTTTGATCCCAATACCCGTGTGGGGTTTGCATCACATTCACTAAATAGTAGTTAATAAATTACCCAACCAAGACCATTGAAGGTTCAACTACTTTCCAATCAATATTATTTTTGTTCTAAGCATCGTATACCCAAGTGACTTCACATATATCAGATAAAAATAACATTTTTATCATACTTATCATCACTTAACATCTTTACAAATTTGTATGATCAATCACTGGTCAATGCAATCAATAAATTAGAAACGATTAATTCTAATTATCCCTTTTTAGTGAGTTTCGGTTTCTCACCATGGCTTTCCACTCTGCCAAACTTTCCATGTAAGGACTTCAGACTCTTGCACACAACCATGACTCTTGTACTATGCCTATGAAATTTTACAAAATCTTACGAGACTAACTTCGAAGGCTACGGGGTTCCTACACCTAGCGGATACACACATACTCGTGGATCTGGAATTTCAATGCAAACGGAAGGGGGTTATGGCTCTAGGGGGACGACTTGGAGGTGGGGTCCACAGTGAGGGTGCGATAAGGATGGTGTAGGATTATGGGCCCCAGGAATGGGGTATGGGGGTGTATATAGGTGAAAGGTGAGAGTTTGGAAGGGGTATTTGCAAATAAGGTGTAAAAATTGGGTTTTCAAGAGATTTAAGGGGATAGAGGAGCACGGCAAGGGAGAAGGGGAGGGGGTGGGCTGGCGCATGTTGATGATGTGGTGGGGGAGGTACGACGCTCAGGTGGAGGGAGAAATAGGGGTGGCATCCATTGATTTCAATATGGTGGAGGAGAAGGAAATGTTAAGGAAGAAATGGAAAGAAGGGAAGAAAAGAGAACGGGTGTTTTTATAAATGGGGAAGCCTTATGGATTGAAGAGGTGTCAAAGGGAGGAAGGTCGAGATGAAAAATTCTCTAAGGCCTTAGATAGTTGACACCTTGTTCGTTGTTTTTAGGGTTAATTTTTTTTGTTTAAATGTTAACGTGTTTTAGTTCAACGTTATGTCTTCTAGTCGTGTGACCAAATGGCAATTCCGTTTTACCCAAAATTTTGAACCCTAATTTAAAATGTAATTCCGGATCTAGCAGAATAGGTCTCATTAATTTTGGAGTTCGTTTTATCCTCCATTTTATTTTTTATCGCGTTTTCGCTTAATTTCGACGAGTTGACTTGGTATGTGTTTAGTTCTTGGACGCTCGCATATTAACTCCAAAAATTATGAAATTTGTAATCCTACCATTTTTCGGCATTACGGATCCGATAAAATTGGAATTGTTGAATTCTGAGATCATTTGAAAAATGTTCCTTTGTAAGCTATTAAATCAACATCAAACCATCAAATTTTCAAAATTGACAATAAATTCTCGTAAGATTAAATTTTAAATTGGTTTCAAAATTCTAGGTTGTTACATACCCAAACTTGAATGACTTCATTTTTATCCAAGAGATGATACAAGTTTGAAACGGAAGTAGGTGTTGGAAATCAATTTATTATTTTTATAAAAGATATTATAAATTTTATGTTGCAAAATTTATAAGTAAATAAAATGGTTTGGGTTTTATAATAAATAATGTATCTCATGACATTGTTATAGCAGAATATCATTTCGAAATATACTTATATTATTCTGTTAAGCATATAGCAATAGTTTCCAAAGTGGGGGAAAATAACACAGGCGTGGTTAATACTTAATACATTTATTCTAAAGAGATAAGTGTGCGGCAATACTTTTTCAAAGTAATGTAAACAAGAGATTTGTGAATACACTTATCCCGTTGAGATAAGTATACAAAATCGATTTTTATGAACCGATGAAATGATTTTAATAAATGACTAAATTTAAAAGGGCATGCGCTGCTACTGTACTTAACTGTACAACTATAGATTGATATTTAATGAACCGACTATCAATAAATTTCCTTTTAGCTTATAACGTGTTGGGTTTGGAGCTGGATCCAAAACAACTGCGAACTGACTTTGCATTCCAAAACTGAATTGGCAGATATGCTTATGCTTATTAAGTTTATTTGAAAGCGTTGACGTTCGAAGAAAAAATAAGTGCTTGTTGATATCTCTGGCTAACTACTGGATTATACTTGTAGTAGTAGTATCAACGTTCTTGATTTTGCATGATGCGAGGACTTCTTGTTGCTAATCCTAAGGGTTATCCTTAGGATGTAGTAAAATAGTACCTTCGGTATGTCATAATCCTGGACAACTTGTACGGACGGATGTCTGACATTGTATTTCTTAGACCACGTACATTGATTTTTTACAAATGTATATCTATTTGGTGGTGGAGCAGGAAACTTCTTTTAGCTTAACAACCATAGTATCTTTGTGCAAATCAATTAATGATTGATGGATCTGCCAATGTAGCGTTGAAATTTGAATGTGATATTTCCAAAAGGTAATCTAGCGTGAAGTCTCATCAACTAGGAAATTACTAAAATCAGACAGAAAGTAGAGCTATGTGGGTTATTTCCATTGGGGTAAATCATTATCTGATGTAGAGAAATCAGTTGTCCCTTTTTTTATGATTTGTAATGAATATAGTTAATTGTCCCCAACCGTGGTGGTGATATAATCGGTACACTCAGTTGAATGTGTGGTCAGATTGTAAAATTTTCTCGTTGAACCCAATTGTTTTTATCTCTAGAGGAACACTATTTGGGAAGTAGTTCCTTACCTAGTCATGTATGGAAATCCAAACTCCAATACGAGCTCTACGGTTTTAGATGTAAACCAACCATGTCGAAAAGTGAGATGTAAGCTTTTCGGTTTTATTCCTAGTTTGTAGATTTTAGACATTATTATAATATCATTGGATTAATAATAATGTGATTTGATTATAGTAAGGGAAAAACATGTGTCATGTCCGTGTGTGGTCGCGTCTTATGAGAATTCCATTCTTTCAAAGGATTTCTAAAAATAAAGCATGTTGTTGTGATGTGAATTTTCTAACTGAAAATATTCCAGACTGATCCATGTGATTTTTCTTTCCTCAAAATGTGCTTTATTCAGACCGAATATATTGTCCAGGTTTCATTGGGTTTTCTTATAGCTTCAGGAGAAGATAAAAAGTCAAGGTGTGTTCCCGTATTTTCTCACATAAACTTATTTCCGCTGTAAGTGTTGTATTTATCATCATTGTAAAGATAGATTGTATTGGCTGATTTAGTTGTGTACTCGAATTTTGTAATCATGCATATAGTATTTTCTCTTTGTGTAAAGTGTATTCATATATTGTATATTATTCATTCCGCTGTGAGATTTTATTCTGCTCAGATTATGTAGTGTGGGTGTTCTTCATCTTCTCCTATTCTAACATTTCTTTCTTTTTCGCATCCTCTAACCTCTTTCTTCTAACTTTCTGGGTTTTTGTTACTTGAGTTTAGGCAAATAAATACAAAAGATGTACTAGTGCCAAAATTCGAGCGTCGAATCCTCCGGGTCGTTACAATACCTGATTACATTCTAATTGAATGGAGTAGTCGTAGACCTTGACATCTATGCTAATTTATCTAAACGAAGGTCATAAGGGCCTAAAAAGACCTGGGTGCGATTAGTTACCAAATCAGTTTTGTTATGGATAGGCGCAGTTTGTTGAACTTGCCACTTTAGGCTCGTTTGGATGGAATAAAAATAAGTTTTTTTTATCGAAATTTTCAAACCAAAAGCTAATTCATTTTGAATTTTTAAAAGTTAAAAGACGACTTATATAAATCGATCCAAAAAAATCCTTAAAACATTAATTATCCAAAAGCTTTAGCTCCAAGTGAAGCATGGCATGTAGTGTATTTTTCACATGTGATTGATTTTGAATTGTAGTGAAGCTACTTTTATACGTGTGATAATCCACTATTTCTAGTGTCTAAAATTATGAAGAACACTATTGTAGTACACTTCCATATTAATATTAAATGTCAAAAATGATGGCTCGTGGATATGTAATTTAAAATCTACAATTGTAAACAATTGGGAAAAACCTTACAACGCAATTAAACCAACTGACAGACACACATGCACTCTACAAAAGAATGACATACAAAGCCTAATACATTCACATATACCTATACATTTTTTGATATACAAATAACATAACTTTATTACAAGAGGAATACATGACATAAGTCACATAAACCTATTCTTTTTCTTCCTTTGCTTTCACCTACAAGCTCTAAGGATAAATGAACATATTTAATAAAAAAGGGAAAGATAACTATTTCTAGACTATGCCTTACTTTGTGCAACCAGCCAAACTCAAAATATCCAGTGACTGTTACATAGAAAAAATGTTGCGTATGTACCTTTTTGGGTTCGAGCCAACGTACTGCAACTCTCTACCCTACTACTGACACTGTTATTTGTTAGCACATAACATTGCATAGTAATAGCAACAAAGAAACTGACATAAGGCGAAAATTTCATACTCTATATGCCTTCATAATTAATCAAATTAAATATAAAATAAAAATAGCAACATGGCAATGAAAGCTATCAAAATAACGTAAATTTTTCAATGCTAGATGTACTAAGCATCAAATAAATCAACAACAACAAACATGCTTATATGTTTACTAACAATCTACCATTAGTAACATAACATGAATAACAAAAATACGAGCCTATATCCAACAAATATATATTATCCATCCCATATTAGTAACATAACTTCAAAGTCCTCACATATGCACTAACTACTCTGTAATAGTAACACAACATAAAACTCATCAGTAGATAAAAACTATACTGAAATACGAAATGTCTACATAGACCATAGCAATAAAATATCTAACCTATATATTAAATATCTAACTTACATAATATCTTTAAATCCTATAACATAATTCATTCTATAAAAAACATTAAATAATTGCCTCCCTCGTTTTCTCTTCCCACGATAATACTAGAGCCAGTTTTTGTTCTAGGCGGAACTAGGGCATGCTTCGGTCGGAGGTAGGGACCGAGTTTGGTTGAAACTTGATGATTGTTGAGTATATAGCTAAAAGTTGCATGCGATGGCGTAAAGTTTGGAGGCTCTAGTCAGTGTAAATGAAATGCGACATCGGAGGAGGATTCTTATATGGCAGTAGGTAGAAACTTAGAATGGTGGACCGAGGTGGATTTCTTGGCGGCGAAGGGGTAGAGGAGGAGACATATGGGTAGAGGACGTGGTGGTGGAGTTGGTTATCGATCGTAGGAGTGGCAAGGGTTGGTTAAATTTAGGTCAATGACTCGAAATTGGTTGCTAGAAAGGACGGATTACGGGATTTTGGATTTATGGGAGAAGGATTTTGTGAGTAAATCGAGGGGATTAGAGGTAATTAATTAATTCATTAATGATGTTTTATTTATTTGTTTCAAAATGTATACAAACTTGTAACGTATGTATATTGTTCAAGCAATGTCGGATTTGCACGAAACGAATTGCATTAGTGTAACACCCTAAAATTTAATAAACGGTAATTAAATAAGGAAGGGTAATAAATCAAATATTAATTAAAATAATATTCAGAATTAGGAGAAAATGATTTCACTGTTCCATTCATTTTCAAATTCTATTTTGGATGCATATGGATGAATCAAGCGTTTGAATTTCAAAAACGGAGACCTCATGGCGATCTCTCTTGACTATTTCCAAAAAGGCATTTTCTTCTTTGACGTTGTCTTTCTCCTCGCATGTTTCCTCCTCACACAACGACAATAACGTTAACAACGTTACTACTAATCCTTCTTTTAAGGATATTCTCCTTCGGCCACCTGCAAAGCAAGTTGCGGATAATATTAAAAAATCTATAAAGTCACAATCAAAACCATCACCTCATATACATAATAGCAATAATGATTTTCTCCGTAATATCAAATTGAAAAGTGGCTGCTTCGGGTGTGAATCGACAGATCATGGGCACAATCATGTCGAAACCATATTATTTGTTTTAAGTGCCACAAATCTCTACCAATTTTTTCCCTGATGCATTCAACCGGGCTAGATAGATGGTTATAATCTCAATTGTGCGAGGATCTTTCTCCATCATGCAGATTGCAGAGCTATTGAAGGACAGACTTGGAAGGCATGCTCCTTCATGAGTTTGGAATGTCAAAAAGTTGGGTGACGTTTTTATTGTTCAATTTCCTCCCTCCCCGCTGACGAACAACTTTTACTACTCCTTCATCTTGTCGAAGGGAACCATCAATTTGAAGAGATGGAGTGCGCAGATTGGTAGCGTGGCGAAGGAAAAGGAGACATTTTGGGTACTTTTGAAGAATGCGCTGGTGGTTTGCAAAAAGTTGGATGTTCTCAGGTTGGCTCTGGCTGATGTTGGTTGTGTCGAGAGAGTGCGATTCAAAGCGTTGCATGCTCCGGATTACACATGTTTACGTGCTGAGCTAACGAAGGAGGTTGGAGAGGTACTTCCTTCATCTATTGTGATTCCAATTGAAGGTTTTTTACTTGAAGTTCTAATTTAGAGATGCGAGGGAGATTCATCATCCCATACAAATGCCTTAACCTTCAAAAAAAAAGTTTTACTACTGGTAGTGATGGTAGGATTGAAGTTCTAAGCAGTAAAGATAAGGGTAAGGACGTTGATGACCAGATTGGGGCTTAGAGTTGGCAATTGGACCTGTAACACCCCGAATTTTAGTTAATACTAAAATTCACTAATTACAGGATAAATAATCTCAGATGTGGGAATTGGGGGAAACGGGCTGCGTCATTACGTTCGTCTCGGAAAAATACGCGAAATAGAGTCCGAGTTTTCGAAAATCGGAGTCCGTATGGCCCAGTTATGGCCCGATGAAGTTTGCGGAAAATTCAAAACTAAAACAGATTTAAACATTTAAAATATTCAGATTTGGAATGGGCCAGGCGGGGTCAGGCGGGAAGCTTCCCGCCCAGCCCATGTCGACAGGGCTGTCGACAGGCCTGTCGACAGGGGTGTCGACATGCCTGTCGACTTGCCTGTCGATAGGGTGGCGCCGTTCTGTGAACCTGGGTGCACCAGGTTGCACCAGGTTGGGTTTTAGGCTGGCTAGGAGGGCTGGTTCTAGAGATTTCCTAAATCTAAGGGTCCTAATCTAATCTAGGGTTAATCTAAGGGCCTAAAACACTCACCTAATCCTATAAATAAGACCCCAACCCTACCCTAATTCATTCATAATTAAGTCTTGTAACTAAACTATGGCAAAATGAAATTTGAGCATGGCCTCCACTAGTTCATGAAGAAAGTTGCAAGCTAATTCCTCTCTAATCAATCCTTAATCATCATTATCTTCATAGTTAGCAACTAATTCTACTTCATAAGGTTGCTAATCTTGAGTTTGGTGAGTTTCTATCACTTTAACATCAATTGTTAAAGTAAGTAGATTGGGTGTAATGAGACTTATGGTCTTAAATGCGGATTAGTGAGTATGAATCATGTATAATGATATGTTACTCTATGTTGTTCTATGTTTATGCATATTTGATGAGTTGGTTTATGCATGCTTAATAAGTTGATTTATGCATGTTTAACAAGTTGATATATGCATGTTTAATAAGTGGATTTATGCATATTTAATAAGTGGAATTATGCATGTTTAGTAAAGTGATATGCAAGTTAAGTGTATGTTTAAATGCAAGTTGAAAGTGATATGCAAGTTAAGTGTATGTTTAAATGCAAGTTGAAAGTGATATGCAAGTTAAGTGTATGTTTAAATGCAAGTTGAAAGTGATATGCAAGTTAAGTGTATGTTTAAATGCAAGTTGAAAGTGATATGCAAGTTATGCATGCTTATGCAAGTGTATGGATGCTTATGCAAGTCATATATATGTTTAATGCAAGATTTATGTGATATGCAAGTTATGCATGCTTATGCGAGTATATGAATACTTATGCAAGATATGTATATGCTTAAATGACATGATATGCAAGTTATGCAAGTATGTGAATGCCTATGCAAGTATGTGAATGCTTATGCAAGTTATGTGTATGCTTAAATGCATGTTTAACATGTTATGCAAGATTGAGAATGCCTATATGCAAGTTTAACATGTTATGCAAGATATGTGTATGATAATATGCAAGCTCATATGCAACATGTTATGCAAATCATATGTATGATAATATGCAAGTTTGGGTTATATGTAGTTGGGTTAATATATGCTCATATATGCAAGTTGACATCCTCTTAACCCATGACAAAGTTGTATGTTAAACCCATGATATTTGTGATGATCTTCCCCTTATTATGTCGTGTAACGAGAACGATTTACGTGGGGAACGATGGGGTTGGTAAAGATGTTAATAAATGAATGCTTGGGTATGATTAAGCATACCATAAAAATAAATTACCATAAGCGGGAATTTACCTATTGAGTTAGGTCTACCCCATGGGAATTTACCTATTGAGTTAGGTCTACCCATGTTATGGAAAACTTGATATTAATTAGGGATAATTAATATGGGGGTGATTAATTAGGTGTAATTAATCGACTAAGACACGAGGTTGGACTCATTTGTAGTGTAAAACTGCCCGGACCCGACCGGCTTAACCAGTTGCTACAAATGTCAGCCCAATGTGAGAGGTCTTAGCCATAAATTAAATACGTGATTAAGGTAAAGACACGAGGTTAGACTCTGTTATGACGTAAGACTGCCCGGAATCTACCGGCTTAACCAGGCGGTCATAACAGCCAGTCTAATGTGGGAGGTCTTTACGGGAGATCACGGTCTTAATTAATTAAGAAATACTTAACCATAATAGCATGTGGTGGGACATGAGGGGTTAAGTGGGTGCCTTGGGTGGCATGTGGAATCTAGTGGGTTGCCTTGGGTGGCAGTAGAAAATACGATTAGAATACTTAACCAAGTGGAAACATGTAATTAAACATGATTAAAGGGTTAAGTGGGATACACTAGATATTTGACAAGCTTAAGTGGGTAGCTTGTGGGGGCCCATTTCAACCAATATCCCAAACGTATCTTTGTGGGCTCGACCCATGTCGAGTGACGGGACACGCATATTGGGCTTGATTCTAAGAGGCCAAAACGGGTTAGCGGTGGCAACGCAAGTCCAACGGGCTTCATATGCGTGTGTGGGCCCGGGCTGGTAGATAAGCCGTTGTTGCATCGTGTAGATATAAAGCCGTGCACCGTTAGTATTGGGTTGCCATTTTAGGGGAGTGATACACCCCACTGTGGGACCAGCACGGGTATCTACGGTAGGGAGCCGATCACTTGGGGAGTAGTGGGTACACCTAGTGGAAATAGGGGCAGACGGCACCTATGTAGGGGTACACGAAACTACTGGGTAAGAATTGCTGGGTACGCCTAGTGGAGATAGGGGCAGACGGCACCTATGTAGTGGGCTAGGGGTACATGGAACTACTGGGGAAATTTTCTAAGTCCTTGGAAGGGATCAACCTTTAAGTAGGAATGACTGGTATGGTGCAGTTAGTAATTATCCTTGGGTGGGTAGATGCGTCCTGACGATTATCTTAGTTTATCCTAAGTCTACCAAGCTGCTTAGTGTAGCCATTCATCCCCAGATATTACCGTAGGTCAAGTTTATGTCTTCTCTGGTTACTTTAATGATTGTATTGTTAAAGTTATAGGACTCACTCAGACTTATGTCTGACCCCGTTGTTTTTATCTTTTTCCAACCCTCAGGTCCTACGGTGGATCCTAGCGGTAGTAGAGCTTGATCGGATTTCTGTTTCCAGTCTTGAGGAGCTTGGGTAGATGTAAAGCTCCAGTTATCCAGTTATCTTTTCTTTTCTTATGGCTATTGTATGAGAGAGTGGGATTATGTACTTCTTTATTTTGACAGATATTGTACTTGACTTTTATCATGGTTTTATGATGTAACCAGGCATGTTTATTTCCGCTGTTATGTGATGATGTTTTAAAATTTCAAATACTGTTTATATCTGTCTTGGTGTAATTTTTCTGTTCTATATTCACTAAAATACTCCACCGATGCTATGGCATTCCCTTATGAGTGACTATAGCGGGTGTGGGGTGTTACACGTGGTATCAGAGAAAAGGTTACCGGAACAGATAAAATTTTTAGAAAAACTATTTTTCTAAAACATTTTTGGAAAAAAAGATATTTTCAAAAACATGTCTTTTAAGAGAAAAGTTTTTGAAAGAAAAGCATAATCCCCAATAGCCATATCTATATCCTTCGAATTCTCCGTTTTGAATCTTTCCTTTTTCGTTTCAGCATGGCTGAGGATCTTAACTTTCCGGAGGGTGTGACGGTACCAGTATGGTATAGGAGACTGATGGAGGCTAGGGCCACCACTGCGGGTCCAGCGAATATTCCTCCACCAACCGTAGCACCCGATCTTCCTCCTCCCCCTCCTCCTCGCACGGATACTTTTGCTAAGACTTGCAAGGAATTTAAAGCTATGGGAGGGAAACCTTTTCAAGGATCTGAAACCTTTGTGGAGGCTAGAGATTGGCTTAAAGAGGTGGAAGAGTTGATAGATATCTTTGAAATGGAAGAAGGGAAGAAAGTCAAGTTGGCTGCTTGGTTAATGAAGGGAGAGGCCTCATTCTGGTGGGAGGTTACTAATGGAGAACGCCCCGTTGACTCTTGGGCGGATTTTAAGCAAAGATTTGTGGCAAAGTTTCTCTCAAGGGCAGAGGAAAACTTGTATATGGAAAGATTCTTGACTCTAAAACAAGGGAATCTTTCGGTGAAGGAATATGTTAACAAGTTTAATCAATTGGCAAGGTTTGGCCTAGACATGGTGAATACACCGGAGAAGAAGGCTTTGAGGTTCGTGAAAGGCTTGAATGAACCTATGCATGGGTTGGCTATGACTCACATCCCTATGGGGGCCACCTTTGAGAAGCTAGTTGACATGGCACTCATGTATGAGGAAGAGAAGGGTCCTAATGCTAATAAGGCACCCGAGAAGAAGGGAGATCAAAAGAGACCTCAACAACAGCAAAGCAAAGGTGGGAAAGGCAACGGTGGCAAGGGCAAGAAGAAGAAGTGTTTCAATTGTGGGACACCGGGCCACCTAAGCAAGGATTGTCGCAAGAAGAAGAAGACCGATTGCTTCCACTGTGGCGAAGCAGGGCACTTAGTGAAGGATTGCCCTAAGAAAGGGCAAAGGACGGGATCTACCTCAGGAGGACAGGTGCAAGCTCTTATGGCACCGAGTCAGGCTAGGGGGCAAGTACAGGCTCTCGCGGTTCCACCGATTCAGGAGAGAGGTAGAACTATTTCCGTTGAAAGTCTGGTTTTTCTATTTGACCATCCTGTCCGTACATTGTTTGATTCAGGCGCATCGCATTCGTTTATTTCATCATCATTAGTTGAGTTACTGCACTTAGACACCAGTCTGGTAGATGATCCCTTGGTTGTTTCAAACCCAATTGGGGGCTCCACTTATTTGTCCATGATATGTTTGGGTTTGAAGATTTCTATACTTAGCATTGAGTTTAGATGTGATGCTTTTGTATTGGGCTTCACGGGCTATGGGTTGATTTTGGGCATGGACTGGTTATCCAGTAATGGTGCCGTTCTTGATTGCGAAAGGAGAGTTGTTAGGCTGATGACCCGCTTGGGTAACACTCTCGAGATTTCTTGTAATCCCATGGACTCTGTTATGCTAAGTTATCTTGAATCGCTTGATGCTTCGGTCGAGAGTTTGAAATCTGTTAGAGTAGTCCGGGAATATCCGGATGTGTTTGAGGAGGTGAAGGGCTTACCTCCGAAGCGGGAGATTGACTTCCGAATATATTTGGTGGATAATGCTAAACCGGTATCTTTACCAGTGCGCCACATGGCTCCTCGTGAGAGGAGGGAACTCCATAAGCAAGTAGGGGAGTTGCTTGAGAAGGGGTTCATAAGACGGAGCATATCGGAGTGGGGTGCTCCAGTAGTATTTGCTACGAAGGCGGATGGGTCCCTCAGACTTTGTGTAGACTATAGAGAACTCAACAAGATCACAAAGAAGAATAGACACCCATTGCCGAGGATTGATGATCTTTTCGATCAGTTGGTTGGCGCTTCAGTATTTTCTCAGTTGGACTTAGCCACAGGGTTTCATCAGTTGAGGGTGGCTGAGGATAGCATAGACAAGACTGCCTTTAGAACTCCGGATGGCTTCTATGAGTGGCTGGTGATGCCATTTGGGTTGACGAACGCCCCTGCATACTTTGTTGATTTGATGAGTAGGGTGTTCAGGGAGTTCCTTAATAAATTTGTGGTGGTCTTTGTGGATGATATCTTAATATTTTCTAAGAGTGAAGGAGAGCATGCCCTACATCTTGGGGAAGTGTTGAAGACTCTTCGAGCACATAGCCTTAAGGCTAAATTCTCTAAATGTCACTTCTGGAGGAGGGAAGTGCGGTTCTTGGGGCACGTGGTCTCCAAGGAAGGGATAGCTGTGGATCCCGCGAAGCTAGTATCAATTCAGGATTGGAAGGTTCCGAAGAATGCTACCGAAGTAAGAAGTTTCTTGGGGTTGGCGGGTTATTATAGGAAGTTTATCAAAGACTTCGCGAAGATATCAGCCCCATTAACCCGCTTAACAAAGAAGAATCTTGTTTTCACATGGGACGTAGATTGTGATGATGCGTTCCGACGGTTAAAGAGAGCTTTAACCACCGCTCCAGTTTTAGTGTTGCCAGATGGGAGCAAACCATTTGTTGTCTATACCGATGCCTGTGGGACAGGACTTGGCGCAGTCTTAATGCAAGAGGGAAGGGTAATAGCCTATGGTGGAAGGCAGTTGAGGGCGCATGAGAAAAATTACCCTACCCATGATCTAGAGCTGGCCGCTATTGTTTTTGCGCTTAAGATTTGGCGCCATTATCTTCTTGGTGAGAGATTCGAGTTGTTCACTGACCATAAATCTTTGAAGTACTTGTTCTCTCAGAAAGATCTAAACTTGAGACAGCAAAGGTGGATGGAGTTTTTAGCATCCTATGATTTCGAGATAGCGTATACCCCTGGCAAGGGTAACGTGGTGGCGGACGCCTTGAGTAGGAAGAGGTTGTCCTTGAGTCCATTGTTCGTGGAATGACGAAGCTTGGAATTTATCTCGATGTTTGATTTCAGACCTTCTGTTGACTATGTACCCGGCTTGCTAGCTTCTTTGGAAGTGAGACCTACTCTCTTGGGGCGGATTGGAGAAGCACAGAGGGGCGACCCACAGTTGGTTGAGTTAGTAGAGAAGCTCATAAGGGGGGAGTCGTCCAGCCATTTGAGTAGGTACACCCTAGATGATAGAGGGTGCTTGCGCAGAGACGGTAGACTTTGTGTACCGCAAGACGAGGGTTTGAGGAAGGCTATTCTTGATGACGCACACCGTTCTAGGATGACCATTCATCCCGGTGGGGACAAGATGTACCAAGACATGAAAAGGGTTTTCTTCTGGGCCGGTATGAAGAAAGATGTGGCCAATTATGTCGCTCGATGTTTGGTGTGCCAGCAAGTGAAGGCGGAGCAAAGGAAACCAGGTGGGTTGCTTCACCCATTGGAGGTTCCGCAATGGAAGTGGGATAGCGTCTCGATGGATTTTATTGACGGGTTACCCAGGTCGAGGAAGGGTAATACAGGAATTTGGGTGGTGGTAGATAGACTTACTAAGAGCACCCATTTCATACCTGTGAAGAGCAAAAGGACTTCTCCATGGCTAGCTTTAGTATATCTTCGAGAGATAGTTCGATTACATGGGGTACCCTCTAGCATAGTTAGTGATCGAGATCCTATCTTCACTAGCGAGTTCTGGAGAAGTTTGCAAGAAGCAGTGGGGACTCAATTGTGTCTGAGCACCGCATATCATCCTCAGACAGACGGCCAGACTGAGAGGGTGAATCGTGTTCTAGAAGACCTTTTGAGGCTTTGTATCTTAGATTTTGGAGGTACATGGGAAGAGCATCTTCCACTGGTGGAGTTCGCATATAATAACAGCTTTCAGTCCAGTATTGGTATGGCTCCTTTCGAAGCTCTCTATGGAAGGCCTTGTCGATCACCTACATGTTGGTGGGAATCTACGGATAAGATCTTGCTTGGGCCTGATATGGTTAGGGAGACTTCAGAGAAAATTGACTTGATTCGAAGAAGGATGAAAGCAGCGCAGGATAGGCAAAAATCTTATGCGGACAAGAGAAGGACGGATCTTGAGTTTGAGGTTGGGGATATGGTTTTTGTCAAGGTATCTCCGTTGAGAAATGTTGTTCGCTTCGGATCCGTTGGGAAGTTAGCACCAAGGTTTGTTGGGCCGTTTCCTATCAAGGAAAGGATTGGACGGATGGCATATAGAGTGGAGTTGCCTGACAGACTTAGTGGTGTCCATGATGTATTCCATGTGTCCCATTTGAGGAAATGCTTACATGAGACCGCAGAGGTGGTAGAGCCGAGCTTGCTTAGGGATATGGAGGTTGAGCGTGATGCAACGATTCGACGAGCTCCTACTCGCATCCTTGGGTCAGAGACTAGGAAATTGAGGAATCGAGAGGTTCAGCTAGTCAAAGTGCAATGGGGAGAAGATGAAAGCAACGCGACTTGGGAGACGGAAGCGAAGATGCGTCCATTGTACCCATTTCTTTTTGAGGGTATGTCTTTACTTTCTCCTTTATCGCTTGTCTAGTACTTATCTTATCTTTGGTATGTCCTCCCGTTAGTACCTTTGACCTTTAGATAGGGTAAACCTATGGTTGAAACATGTGTTTGAGACATGTTATGGTTGATAGATGCAAGTGGATGCAAGTGTTTGCTAGTGGTTGCTCGTGGATGCATATACACACACTCTAGGCACTAGATCGGCTCAGTCACTTCATATTGCATATTGCATAAAATTGTGTGTAGGAAAATATATTTATGGATGTATAATGGTTGTGTTATCACATGGATGATGCATTTTGGTGAATGATTGTGCACTCATGTAGATATTGTATGTGTCGATAGGGTTTTCTCGCATACATAATGGATGCATGGCACTATCATGGTTTGCATATGTTCATACATTAGATAGGGAACATATACACACACTTTTTGCATATGCTCATACATCATTAGAAATTGTTTTAAGGACAATGGATACCTGTGTTTGATGGATTGAGTAGATGGTTGTTTGGATGGTAGGATATGCATTCTCCTTAGCCTAGAGATTTCGGGGACGAAATCCTTTAAGGAGGGGAGAATGTAACACCCCGAATTTTAGTTAATACTAAAATTCACTAATTACAGGATAAATAATCTCAGATGTGGGAATTGGGGGAAACGGGCTGCGTCATTACGTTCGTCTCGGAAAAATACGCGAAATAGAGTCCGAGTTTTCGAAAATCGGAGTCCGTATGGCCCAGTTATGGCCCGATGAAGTTTGCGGAAAATTCAAAACTAAAACAGATTTAAAAATTTAAAATATTCAGATTTGGAATGGGCCAGGCGGGGTCAGGCGGGAAGCTTCCCGCCCAGCCCATGTCGACAGGGCTGTCGACAGGCCTGTCGACAGGGGTGTCGACATGCCTGTCGACTTGCCTGTCGACAGGGTGGCGCCGTTCTGTGAACCTGGGTGCACCAGGTTGCACCAGGTTGCACCAGGATGGGTTTCAGGCTGACTAGGAGGGCTGGTTCTAGAGATTTCCTAAATCTAAGGGTCCTAATCTAATCTAGGGTTAATCTAAGGGCCTAAAACACTCACCTAATCCTATAAATAAGACCCCAACCCTACCCTAATTCATTCATAATTAAGTCTTGTAACTAAACTATGGCAAAATGAAATTTGAGCATGGCCTCCACTAGTTCATGAAGAAAGTTGCAAGCTAATTCCTCTCTAATCAATCCTTAATCATCATTATCTTCATAGTTAGCAACTAATTCTACTTCATAAGGTTGCTAATCTTGAGTTTGGTGAGTTTCTATCACTTTAACATCAATTGTTAAAGTAAGTAGATTGGGTGTAATGAGACTTATGGTCTTAAATGCGGATTAGTGAGTATGAATCATGTATAATGATATGTTACTCTATGTTGTTCTATGTTTATGCATATTTGATGAGTTGGTTTATGCATGCTTAATAAGTTGATTTATGCATGTTTAACAAGTTGATATATGCATGTTTAATAAGTGGATTTATGCATATTTAATAAGTGGAATTATGCATGTTTAGTAAAGTGATATGCAAGTTAAGTGTATGTTTAAATGCAAGTTGAAAGTGATATGCAAGTTAAGTGTATGTTTAAATGCAAGTTGAAAGTGATATGCAAGTTAAGTGTATGTTTAAATGCAAGTTGAAAGTGATATGCAAGTTAAGTGTATGTTTAAATGCAAGTTGAAAGTGATATGCAAGTTATGCATGCTTATGCAAGTGTATGGATGCTTATGCAAGTCATATATATGTTTAATGCAAGATTTATGTGATATGCAAGTTATGCATGCTTATGCGAGTATATGAATACTTATGCAAGATATGTATATGCTTAAATGACATGATATGCAAGTTATGCAAGTATGTGAATGCCTATGCAAGTATGTGAATGCTTATGCAAGTTATGTGTATGCTTAAATGCATGTTTAACATGTTATGCAAGATTGAGAATGCCTATATGCAAGTTTAACATGTTATGCAAGATATGTGTATGATAATATGCAAGCTCATATGCAACATGTTATGCAAATCATATGTATGATAATATGCAAGTTTGGGTTATATGTAGTTGGGTTAATATATGCTCATATATGCAAGTTGACATCCTCTTAACCCATGACAAAGTTGTATGTTAAACCCATGATATTTGTGATGATCTTCCCCTTATTATGTCGTGTAACGAGAACGATTTACGTGGGGAACGATGGGGTTGGTAAAGATGTTAATAAATGAATGCTTGGGTATGATTAAGCATACCATAAAAATAAATTACCATAAGCGGGAATTTACCTATTGAGTTAGGTCTACCCCATGGGAATTTACCTATTGAGTTAGGTCTACCCATGTTATGGAAAACTTGATATTAATTAGGGATAATTAATATGGGGGTGATTAATTAGGTGTAATTAATCGACTAAGACACGAGGTTGGACTCATTTGTAGTGTAAAACTGCCCGGACCCGACCGGCTTAACCAGTTGCTACAAATGTCAGCCCAATGTGAGAGGTCTTAGCCATAAATTAAATACGTGATTAAGGTAAAGACACGAGGTTAGACTCTGTTATGACGTAAGACTGCCCGGAATCTACCGGCTTAACCAGGCGGTCATAACAGCCAGTCTAATGTGGGAGGTCTTTACGGGAGATCACGGTCTTAATTAATTAAGAAACACTTAACCATAATAGCATGTGGTGGGACATGAGGGGTTAAGTGGGTGCCTTGGGTGGCATGTGGAATCTAGTGGGTTGCCTTGGGTGGCAGTAGAAAATACGATTAGAATACTTAACCAAGTGGAAACATGTAATTAAACATGATTAAAGGGTTAAGTGGGATACACTAGATATTTGACAAGCTTAAGTGGGTAGCTTGTGGGGGCCCATTTCAACCAATATCCCAAACGTATCTTTGTGGGCTCGACCCATGTCGAGTGACGGGACACGCATATTGGGCTTGATTCTAAGAGGCCAAAACGGGTTAGCGGTGGCAACGCAAGTCCAACGGGCTTCATATGCGTGTGTGGGCCCGGGCTGGTAGATAAGCCGTTGTTGCATCGTGTAGATATAAAGCCGTGCACCGTTAGTATTGGGTTGCCATTTTAGGGGAGTGATACACCCCACTGTGGGACCAGCACGGGTATCTACGGTAGGGAGCCGATCACTTGGGGAGTAGTGGGTACACCTAGTGGAAATAGGGGCAGACGGCACCTATGTAGGGGTACACGAAACTACTGGGTAAGAATTGCTGGGTACGCCTAGTGGAGATAGGGGCAGACGGCACCTATGTAGTGGGCTAGGGGTACATGGAACTACTGGGGAAATTTTCTAAGTCCTTGGAAGGGATCAACCTTTAAGTAGGAATGACTGGTATGGTGCAGTTAGTAATTATCCTTGGGTGGGTAGATGCGTCCTGACGATTATCTTAGTTTATCCTAAGTCTACCAAGCTGCTTAGTGTAGCCATTCATCCCCAGATATTACCGTAGGTCAAGTTTATGTCTTCTCTGGTTACTTTAATGATTGTATTGTTAAAGTTATAGGACTCACTCAGACTTATGTCTGACCCCGTTGTTTTTATCTTTTTCCAACCCTCAGGTCCTACGGTGGATCCTAGCGGTAGTAGAGCTTGATCGGATTTCTGTTTCCAGTCTTGAGGAGCTTGGGTAGATGTAAAGCTCCAGTTATCCAATTATCTTTTCTTTTCTTATGGCTATTGTATGAGAGAGTGGGATTATGTACTTCTTTATTTTGACAGATATTGTACTTGACTTTTATCATGGTTTTATGATGTAACCAGGCATGTTTATTTCCGCTGTTATGTGATGATGTTTTAAAATTTCAAATACTGTTTATATCTGTCTTGGTGTAATTTTTCTGTTCTATATTCACTAAAATACTCCACCGATGCTATGGCATTCCCTTATGAGTGACTATAGCGGGTGTGGGGTGTTACAGGACCCGACCCGATAGACCCGGACCCGACGGGTCTCGGGTCTAGGTGGGTCGGGTTTTTTCGGGTCTAAACTATACAATTTCATAATCTGGACCCAACCTGACTCGAGCTTCGGTTCAGGATGGATCGGTTCGGGTCTGGGTGGGAAATAACACTATAATTAAATAAATTTCAATGTTTTTTGGTCTTGTCTTTCGGGTCGGGTCGGGTTTTATTGGGTCTTTATTGTATTTTTCATCACCCAAACCCGACCCGAGACCCATCGGGTTCGGTTTGGATTCTGGTCTTTTTGGGTCAGGTTAGGTCGATTCGGGTTTTCGGTTCAAGGTTCTAATTGCCAGCCCTATTGGGGCTGCTAACAATCCTGTCATTGTTCCCTTTGATAGTGCTGATGATTGAGGTAGAGGAAACACTTTGGTAAATAATGATCAAGTAGACGGTAACAACATCAATAATTACAACGATAATTTTGTGGTCCACTTTGATGATGGAGTTGCAGTTGAAGTTGGTGCGGGATGGGGAGGACATTGTGGGTGTTGGAATTGTTTCTGGTGGTGTGGCTCCTGTTAATGTGGGTGATGGCATTGGCTTGAGAGATTTGGGGGTTAGGGGTGATGCGAATGTTGAAGCTACTGCTAACAATGAACAAGTCATCGACAATTGCTCATAGGATTTGAATCAAGCCGACAACTTGGCTCTTGCTTCATCCAGTTCAGGTGAATGCTCTGCAACTAGAGGCAGAGGAAAACATGCTATGGATCAGGGTGGTGTTTTTATGCTCCGTCGCAGTGCGAGAGGGATAGGACACCCAATGGTAGGTAACGTTTTCGTTCCTACTATTCTTAATTCTTTGACTAGTGATAAATTGCATGATCTAGCAAGTAATTTTTGTTTTGTGTTGAATAATGATGTCGTTCGTGATAGTAAGAAAAAATAAATGGAGAGGGCTAATGTTTCACCATAATAATTGTCACATGGAATGTTAGATGCCTAGGAACTTTTGATAAGTGTCTTAGGGTTAAGAATTATCTTAAGTCAATAAATCCTGATATAATTATCTTATAAGAAAAAATTGAAAATCCCTATGCAAATTTATTTAAAGGTTTGGGATGGGGAGTAATCGATGAATGGGCTTATATTCCTGCTGTGGGTAGTTCGGGAGGCATCTATGTCGGTTGGAGTAGCAACTCATGGGTTGTTAAGCAGGAAATTAAGCAAACATATTATCTTCATGTGGCTCTTGAATGAGACTACCAATGTATTGTATTTTTTTTCCAATGTTTATGGACCAAATTCATGAAGAGAAAGAGTTTATGGGAGGAAGGAGTTGCTTTTCATAATCTTATGTGTGGACCTTGGGTTATCGGTGGTGATTTCAATATTACATGATTTGAATATGAGAGAAATGTTGAGAAAGCTTATGGAATGGGTGATATGGAAGATTTTAGTGACTTTGTTGGTAAATGTGGCCTAATTGATTTACCTATGTCCAATAGAAGATTTACGTGGAGTGATGGAAGATCCCCTCCTACATTATTTCGTCTTGACCGTTTCTTTATCGATTTTTGTTTTGAAGATTTACAGCCCCTACCTCTTCAAAAAGCCTGACTTCCTTCATCTCCGACCATTGTCCAGTAGTTTTGGACACTGGTGTTACTTTGAAAAGGGAAACTTTTTTAAGTTTGAAAATATGTGGACTTTGATGATCTGCTTCGTCAGAAATGGTTGGAGTTTCGCAGTTATGGTGATGCTGCTAGTAACTTTTGTAGAAAGATAAGGTTATTACGTATATTTTTATCCAAGTGGAATAGAAAAGTTTTTGGCAATATCAGAATTAAGAAGCAAAAACTTGAAAATGAAATTGTGGAACTAAATGTGTTGGAGGAATCAAGAAGGTTGGATGAAGTTGAGAGAGATTTGTTAAAAAGTAAAGAAAGTGCACCTTACTATGATTGATCAAGAGGATATCTTTTGGAAGCAGAGATCAAGATCTCAGTGGTTGAAGTTGGGTGACAGTAACAAGATTCACTTTCAAAAAGTCGCAATTGTTAGAAGAAGAGCTGATACGGTATGTAGCATTTGGAAAGATGGGGAAGAAATTTGTGGGCAACATAAGATGGGAGAAGCTTTTGCTGAATATTACAAGAGTATATTTGGAGAAAGAAATGCGACTCGCGTGTCTATTGATCGGAATAAGTTGTACCCTTCTAATATTGATTTAAGTGGCATTGATTCTAATTCTCAAAAGAGGAAATTTTGGCGACCCTGAATGAGATGCCTAGTGACAAAGCCCCTGGTCCGGATGGTTTCCCAAACTACTTCTGCAAGAAATATTGGAGTTTAACCAAGCAAGAAATTTTATATATTTTTAAGAAACTTCATGACGGCATTTTGAGATTGGATGTGTTGGGGTATGCCACATTGGTTTTGATACCTAAAAAGGAGGGTAATGTTTCTACTGCGAACATTCGACCGATTAGCCTTCTGAATAGAAGTTTCAAGTATTACCAAAGTCCTCGCGAATAGGTTGAAACTGAAGACGGATAAGATTATTGACAAATCACAGATCGCATTTATCAAGGAAGATTCATTTTGGATGGTGTCGTGCTTGTTCAGGAAGTCATCTCCCACTGTGATAGACAAAATGTCCCTTATGCAATTATAAAGCTCGATTTTGCCTAAGCATTTGAAACTGTGGACTCGAGATTTATCGTGGATTTGCTTAGAGTGAGGGGTTTCCCTGTGCGATGGATAGATTGGATTCACAGCATTCTGACATCTAGCAGATCTAACATTTGTGTGAATGGTATTGCTAGTAATACCATTGTTTCTAAGAGGGGCTTGAGACAAGGGGACCCCCTTTCCCCTCTTTTCTTTGACTTGGCTGCGGATGTGTTTTGTCGGATCCTTCAGGTGGCAAGTGCTAGTGGTACCATTCAGAGCTTTGGCAGAGACCATATTACCGGGGGTATTAATTCGTTGTAATACGTTGATGATACTATTATCTTTAGCAGTCCAGAATGCAAATGCATTGCTACTTTAAAAAAATTCTTTATGCTTTTAAAAGCTTATCTGGTTTAAAAATTAATTTTCATAAGAGTTCTATTTACACTTTGGGTTGTAGTTTTGATGTGAACAGGAGTTGTGTTGTGATGCTTAATTGCAGGGACAATTCCTTTCCACTCAATTATCTTGGCACTTCCATATGACCAAAAAGATTACTGAAGCGGGATTGGCAGCCAGTTATTGATAAAGTTGACAGGAGACTTGCGAGATGGAAGGGGAGTTGTCTATCTAAAGCTGGCAGGCTTATGTTGGAGAAATCTATCCTCTTTTATATCCCCTTGTACTGGCTATCTTTTTACTTGTGTCCCGGGTGGGTGATTGAGAAGATTGATGCAATTCGTCATAATTTCTTCTGGACTGGTGCTATGGATACAAGGAAAGCTAGTTGTCTTGTGTCTTGGATGCAGGTATGCAAGTCTAAGGATCAGGGAGGCTTGGGAGTGTTAAATTTGAGAAACATGAATTCGACATTGTTTTGCAAATGGTTGTGGACATTGATAAGTGAGAAGAAAGTTTTCTGGAAAGACTGGATTATCAGCACTTGTTATGGAGGCAGATTTGATTGGAATGCAGATTGTTCTCATTGCTCTGGAGTAATGCGTAACATTCACTGGCTTAAAATCGGTGCAGGCATTGTAGTAAAGAATGGGCGTAATGTATCATTTTGGTATGATAGTTGGCTCGTACCGATACCTCTAAGAATTGAATTCGCTAATCTATTTGATATCACATGCAATAAGCATTACACGGTCAAAGATATGTACAACATGGAGGCACTCAACTTCGGATGGAGATTAACTTTATGTAGATTGGTAACTGGCAATGCTCTGTCTCAATTGTGCTGTCTGATCAGAGTGCTAGAGGATGTAAATCTTACTGATGATGGGAACGATGTTTATATTCGGTTGCTTAAAGGAAATAAGAAGTCTTTTCGTGTCATCCATCTTTACAAGACGATGAACGTTGCTGGACAGAGATGGTTAGGATTTGAGTATACGTGGAATTTCAAAACTGTGCCTACTAAAATCAAAATCCATATGTGGACGATTATGCACAACAAGCTTAATACGGTTAGTAGTTGAGACAAAAAGGGGTAAACGTTATTGGGTGGCTGAGTTTTTTGTGATGACGACGACAAGGATTATCTTCACTTGTTCATCAGTTGTGACTTCGCTTTCTGTGTTTGGACGAAGTGCTATGAAAATGCCTAACACCATTATTTAATGCATACTCAAATTTATTTCCCTTTGGTCAGGCACTGAAGCCGTGAAGTTTAGGGATGTTATCACTGCTCGAGTCATGGATCGAGCACATGGCAGACAGGCATGATGTTGCTTTGGGCAAGTTTGGGTTTGATTCATTTATTTTGGTGTAATATGTACATGTAATATTTTTTGCTACATTCTTGTCCGTGCATGCGCTATTGTTTTGGTTATGTATATTTATGTAAATACACATATGTTGTACTGGATTTTATGTTGTATTAGACTTTAGGTTATAACAAAGCAAGGCATGAATCTCGCGATTCACTACCTTTTGCATCAAATTTTTTTGTTTCGGGTAGACTTTTAATTTACGTAAATCAGACAAAAAATGAATAAGTTGTAATCAGTTAAAAATTGAAATTTCAGTTAGAAAGTTTAATAAATAATCAAACTTAATTAGTGGTGAAATGGGAGACCCAGCCCATAACTGGGTCGACCCCTGTGTCGAACCAGGACCCATGTTGGTCTACCCATGTGCCGACCCATGTAGGTGGTGGGTCGACCCATTTTGAGCTAGGCACAATGTCGTGTCTTGCACGACGTCGAGCCTATGCTGAACATTTCTGGAGTCTTCTTTGTTGATGTGTTGCTGATGTGTTTTTAGGGGATGAGGTTAAAAAACAAAATCCTAAGGCTTGAAATATCCTTCCATACCTATAAATTGACTACTACTTACTTTTACCCCCACGCCTCTTCTTCTTCATTTTCTTAGCTTCCACTCCATTATGCTCTAAAATGAAATAAAATTAGGGAATAAGTCAGAGTGCTATCTAATTGTAGACCTAAAAGGATTATTCTTCTTCCCGTTAGGGAATGCGGAAAGCGGATCTTAAGTCAAAACTAACACTAGAGGGGGGTGAATAGTGTTTTCAAGGAGTTTAAAAAAATCTAAAACTTATATGATCTACTATATGAATCACATACTACAGAGATGATTACAGACACAGAATCAAACACAAGCACAGAAATAAACAAAAATACAATGTAGAAAAGGAAAGAATACACCGGATTTTATACTGGTTCGGATTACTCCTACTTCCAGTCCAACGCAACGCTGGATTGCGCAGAGTTTTATTACTATATCAATATCCAAGTACAATACCCTTGATTTTACGGCTACAAGGTAAACACCACTCCAAACACCCTTGATTTCACGGCTCACACCGATTCCAACACCCTTGATTTCATGACCGTTAACACCTATTACTTTCCTTGGTTTCAAGGCTACAAGGAACACACCCTTTCCCAAACAATACCAAATGATTACAAAAGCCATATAACTCTTCAATAGCACTTCAATTCAGAGAGTAATAAATATAGAATGAGAAGAGAAGAATTTTTATGTAATTATAATAGAAATCAACAGAGTAGAAGTGTATTAATCAATAAATAAAATGAAATAATAATGGAGGAGTGGAAAGGGGTGGAAAGGGGTGAAAATGGAGAAGAAGAATGGTCAGAAAATTCGAATTCAACCCCTATATATAAGATTTGAAAGGTTGCAACGCTTCTGGAATATTACAAATGGTGAAAAGACACTTCCTTTCAAAATTGAAAAATGACAGTTGAATGTCGACATATGTATATATATATGTATGTCAACATATGTTATTTAAAAAATTTGAATTTTGAATATTTTTCAAGTGTTTAACTATATATATATATAATTCTGAAATTCTTGAATTAAAACTTAGTGATATAAATGAGTATTATAAAGTATAAAATCATATGAAAACATAAATATAAATTGTATAAACATATTAATAAAACTATAAGGTTTAAAACTATATAAATGTAAAATTATAAAAGTATATATAACTATATAAAATATAAATTGTATAAACATATTAATAAAATTATAAGGTTTAAAACTATATAAATGTAAAATTATAAAAGTATATATAACTATATAAATATAAAATTATAAAAGTATATAACTATATAAATATATATAAACTTATAAACTTTGAAACTTATGTTTGAAATCAAAAGTAAAATAGTAAAACTGTTTAAACTTACAATTTGAATTTTGAAAAATAGAATTTGAAAATCAAAATTTGGAAAACAGAATTTAAATTTGAACATGGAGTGTTATTAAGAGTCTTACATATAAACTAGACTCTATTACTATATTTGCCTTGAACTCTTGATAACTTGATTACTCATGAGTCTTGAATCTTCTCTGAATTCTGAATCTCTAAAACTGTACAGTCTTCCGTATTTAAGTCCTATATACAAATCCTGCATATATTTGTATGCATACATATATATATATATATATATATATTTTAGATAATGTTGTTAGTACATATTTTATAATCAATGATAATTCGAATACGGTTGTTGTCATCAAAACTCCATTCTCCAACAATCTCCCCCTTTTTGATGATGACAACCTTAGTTTATAAAATATTCATACATGTTGATTTTGATCCTTCTAATACTCCCTCTGTCAATATGAATCCTATATACTCTACTTAGACTAAGTCTATATTTTATAATTTCTATCCTTTGGCATTATAAAAAAGAAATACTAAAAATACTTCCCCTCAATCCTGTATCTATTTATATCTTTAATTATTTTAAGATTTATAATAATATACTTAATGTATATGACTCCCCCTACATTCATGCCTATATAATAAACTTAATGAAATGCTTATGAAAGATAAAGCAAGCATTAAATTAAACATTGTTTTTAATACAAAGTATAAATACCAAAGCAAATTCCACTAATGACTACGCACGTATTACAGCGATTAAACAATAAAACAAAAAGAAACCTAACTTCTAATTCTTCTTTACGATAGGGGACTCGTGGATTAGACAATTGGGGTAATGTAAGCAAAAATCCCCACTTCGTTCAATTACATTCCCATTTTGATCGAACGATACTTCTCCAACGCATACGGCTTGATCATCCTCGTCCATGACTTCTTGTTGTGCCTTTCCTGGTTCCTCTTCTTCCATCATTTCTTCCTCCTCCTTTCCTTTCTCTTCTTGTTCCATTGATGGATTATCGTCTTCGATGATGATTGGATTCGCTTGGTTATCCATTACAAACTTATAGATATTCTGCATCATCTTTCCTTATTTAATTGGCTCTTGATTCGTGCATGTTTGAAGCACTTGAATCTCAGCAAGCATTTGGAGAGCATACTCCATTTTCTCTTCCAATTTGATTACACGAGAGAGGGTAGAACTTTGGAATGGACCTTCAGATGGTCCAGCAGATGATTTGGAGTTAATTTACTTTTTATAATTAGTGAAGGCCATGATTTATTTATTTTTGAGTTTCTACAGAAGTGAAATAGGAGAGTGAAAAAGAAAATTCGAAGTGGAGAGTTTAAATGGTTTTTGTTGCTAACTTTTGTTGGGAATTAATTTTTAAAATCTGGCAGTTATGTCGACATAGGCTTCTATATATGTTGACATACATGCAGTTTTAATTTTATTTTCTGATTTTTAATGTTATTCTTATATATATTAATATATTTAATTATTCTAATTTACATGTCGAACCTATTCGCCTGGACATTAATATATAGGTATATGCATACACATGTATCGTGCATGTGCAATTTATATATGTGAGCTATTTGAATTGTAGACATGAATTTTCTATCAGTAGGCCGCTATATCTAAGTTTTAGCTATTTAGAATCGGCTAATTTTAACTGTTTGTTTTGATTAACAAACCAATATAGTTATGTTGGGGATGATTTGTGAGTACTAGAGATACAGTTTGCCTTGTAGTATTTACAATGTATCACTATTAATATTACAAGTAGTCTAAACTTAGATATATTTATATATATCAGACCAAGTATAAAAAAATGATGAGAAACTGACACAACCCAAAAACCCCGCCCGGCCTAGACCAAACTGAAATACGGATAGGTTGAGAGCATGGTGCATCGGAACACAAAACAACAGAATATTTCATTGCTTTTATAATAAAATTACATCAGAATAAAAGAATAATGGAGTGCGGGAAATAATTATATAATCGAAACACAATAATCAGAGAATAAATAAATTACATAGCAACAGAAAATGTAATACATAAATATATACAATGTCGTGGAAAACATCAACTAACACAAAGTAATACACAGATATAGAGCTTTCTGAATATAGCTCAAGCCGTAATTGAGGATCCTGTTAAAGAAAGAATCTGTAAAACCAAAACTACTGACTGCCCGTGTGAAAAAAATGGGCACCCAGAGTTTAGGTTGAAACAATAAACTCCATGTCTGTAATGGGACTAGTATAAGAGCTAAATAAGTTATTTAAATTTTACTTTAAAATGAGGTAGATCACTGGACCAGGCCGTATATCACGGAACAGGTTTGCTCCATGTGAATACCCAAACTTTGAACAAATGTTAAAAAATGCAATGCTTTTTGATAATGGAGCTATTATAGGACTCAGGTCCCATCACACAATGCAACGCAAGCTGGAGGATTGAATTTTACCATATAACAGCCAAACATGCTTGGTACGTTATAAAAACAAATATTTATGATATTATTATAAGTTCGTAGTGTAGAAAGCAGCTTCAAATATAAATGCATCAATCATAGATGGCACAGGTACCATATGTTATGTTACTATCTAGGTTTACAACTAAAATTGAAAAGTCATGTATTGGAAATTAGATTCCATCTATGAGTCGATCTTAGGAATCTTCCTCACAGTTTTGGGCCATCTCTAGCGGGGTGCCCAGGATCAACACACGTGACCCTTGGATCTTGCAGGGCTGGTCCACACTTACTTTTGTGGATTGGTTATTCCTGAACAATACGTTTCACTGTCCTATCGGACCTACCATCTGCTCAATACGTTGACCAATCATCTCCAAGGGCCCTCGCTATCCGTTATCCACATAAGTAAAATGTCTGGGCTTCGTACAATGACACAACCTTTAGCTAGAAAGAAACACATGCACTCCCTGCTCCCGTTTTTGGCTCATACCGGGGTGTGAAGCTTGCGAATTAACGTTATACACAAAGCTATGCTAATTAAAGTCGTTCTTTGATCATCATCCACAAAGTCCTGCTTTTCAACAAAATCCTTGATCATTGCATCTTGGTATGCCGCATTGTCAATCCATATCATACCATTGATTTCGACTAATACATAGTATCTAAGCTCATACGTCTCAGAGAAGGGTGTTAAGTAAGATAATAAATGCTTCGCCACCAAAGAGATACATATTTAGCAGAGATCAAGGAATACAACGTGAAGTACAATGTCAGACATACAAACCATTTTCAAGTCCGTTCTGGGTCAGAACAAAACCAGAGGTACCTTATTCCTTGTCCCATATATCCAGTAAAGGAGATAGGTCCTCACATATCCGGTCGATCTCCAAGTACATCTGGACGACTACCACTTTTACCTCGTCTTGGGTATACCGCCCAACCGAGACATCGGATATCATCCATACGATGTGAGGATCTCTGGTCTTCAATCACCGTCTTCATCTTCAACTTTTAATCGTCGTAACAGATATTCAGAATGGGTTAAACCCGGTCTTTCTGAATAACCGGCGCATCATTATAATCATGTGATAAATACACTAAGACAGCATACATCTCATTCCAATCTAGAATATTCTTTTATTCAATTATTCATTACTCCGAGAAAGGATCCCATTAATTTTATCAAAGGTAATATCTTTTAAACTTATTGTTTAATCTACCTTTGGGTGTCATTTTCAAAAGATTTTATTTCATCTTTTAACAACTTAAACCAAATTAAGGCCTATATAGCTAGTTGGGATTAACGAACCTTACTGAAGTAATCATTTATTTTATTATTCCCAATCCCAACCTATTCATCCCATAGAGAAAAAAATGGTGGTACTCCATATCTAACACCCATTGTGTTATAGGTAAATTTAATTACCATTTAACGTTCATACCTAATTAAAGATTTAACTATCGCATGGAGTAAAACTGGTGATGCTCTATTCTCGAGCACTTCTCTTGTTTGATAAATTTAATTATCTCATTCACATTTTGATTTAATGATCTAATTAAAGATTTGTTAGAACTCCTACTTAGCTTTAATCTTCACAAACCATTATTTAATGATTATTTAACTTAGGAAATTAACCCTGTCTTTACTTGGGTTAAAGAACAACTGTTATTTAAAAAAATAATTCGTGATAAACCCAAAATCATCTTCTATTAATATGGAATCTTCACGGAAATCTGAATAATTTATAATCATTATAAATTTTTGCACCAAGCTAATACTATAAATGAAATAATGGTGAAGCCTATTAAATTCCATAAATAATAAAGAACCTTCCTTTAAAGAAGCTCATTTTGATTATTATGAAACAGAATTCCATCTAATTTCAATTCAATTGAATAAATTGGAAAACTTCATTAAATCTCAATAGGGGTTTAAGAACAATGGTATTTAAGCCACCATTCACAACCAACCCAAATCCAATATGATATTGAATATAAGGACTAAAATGGAAATCATGTCGACTTCATTCAATATCAAATCCCGAAATCAACGGATATCATTTTGAAATAACGATATCAATATCTTCCAAATTCCTCAATGATATCCGTATAATCGTAGAATCCAATATCGAAACATTTGAAGATAATTTCCATTCAAATCCATTACAATTTATTAATTTGAAATCATTGGATTATTACTCTAGTGGTTAGATAAAAATATTTTTATCTTTTCAAATATGGAATATTTCATCCAAAATCTTTCCAAATCATTTAGTATGATTTTACATAATTTATTTATATTTTTAATAATTTTATTAAGGCCCTTACAGTCAGTTTCCAATATCGGCCACCTAACTGCATCCATAGCGACCTTTTTATAAATTGATTTGGATATATTTTAAAATCTAATATTCTAATTTAAACAACTTATATTCATTTAAAGATCTTTTTGATACGAACCCAATGGTTCTAGTTTTAGGAGAATCCAACGGTCGGATCTCCCGTTACGTCCATTCGAAGTTAATGGTTGAAATTCGCGAACAGTCGGACCATTTAAATATATAAAATATATTTCATCGATTTCCATTTGTAACGTATTTATTATAAATTCGTTTAAAATAGATTTCAATTTCTATTTCAGTTAAATCAAAATTGAACATCCGAAATTATTATAATCTCAAAAATATAGTATTTTCAAAATGTCAGATTTCAAAAATCATGATTTCTTAATATTCGTTATAAAAATGAATAAAACCAATATAAAAATTTGTTCGAGTTAAGATAGCGTTTATATACTTAACTTGGCTTCATACTTTGAAAATACCATTCATTTCAAAATAAACTTGAACAAATCATAATTGTTTGAAAATTTATTCAAATGCATTCGTTTCCGTTATAAATATTCATTGGTATTTCAATATTTTTGGGTCCACCCAAAATTGAACATCAAAATCAGACTTTGGTTAGTCACTGGATATTACATTATTAAAATATTCATATTTATTATGGATTGGAATAAAATATCCATATAAATTAATTTATACGGATTCCATTCTTCATAAACATCCAACAACAATTGTAAACAACTATCAACATCCAAAATGACATTTAGTGTGCATTTATTTTCATATAAGCTTCAAATGTTTTATTAACACTTATTTCGCTTCGTGAATCGATCAATTAACATTCGAACTACATATTTGGGAGATGTATAATCAAATATCATCCCAAGACCCAGGTGGGAGTTTCAACCAACGTTAATCAATTTAAGTTCATTACTAATTCATGAATTTAATCATTTCTAATTCAATTCGAATTATTTTTCTAACTAACCAATTTCGTTTTAAACAAATAATAATTAATTCACTGTTCAAATTATAAATGGATATTTATATCCAATTTCAACTACCATAAATATATTAACATTATTTTAATGTGTTACATAACTCAAAATCACAATCACAACATAACACAAGAAATCAACAATTCATCCATGGGTTTACAAACAACAGTTATGTGGGCTACCAGACACTGTATATAATTTGACACCGTATATAATTTGTGATTATTAATTTAATAAAAATTAGCATAGGCAATCAATATGTTTCCAATTATAAAAATAAATAACTGTATAAAAAATTTGAGTGAGAGAGTTCTCACACTCATCAGCTCGGATTGTCGATTTCTTTTTCAAATCAAATTAAATTGGGGTTGAATTTGACCTAAATAAAGCAGCTTGCTCCAAATTTGACCAAATTAGTTTTTCTGCGAACCTCTCGACTCCAAGATCGCAATGGATCCAGTTTTGCATGATTCTAAGTTCATGGCTAAAAAAATTTAATATAAAAAGTTTATTTACATAAATATGTAATTAATTAAATAAAAATAACCTAGTATTTACCCTAAATTTAACTTCACTGTCATTCCCCTTGTCCTCACCCTCGCTGTACCGCCATAAGGCCACCAGACGCCAAGCCAACACCGACATCCTCTCCTCCTGTCCATGTCGTGCTACCACCCCAAAGGACATCACCAAGATTGCAACCACCTAGCCTTAAAACGGCCATGGCCATGGGTGCTTTAAGCACAAAATCACGCCGCCACAAGCCATGTGGAAGTCGTGCACCACCGCCAAATGGCGCAGCTCACACCGTGCTCCGTCCACCTTCAGACCCCATAACTAGCCATCGCCTCTGGCGCTACCACCAACCCCATTTATATTCACTGCTTCACCGAGTTTGTCAGCGACGTTTAAACCCAATTTCCAACAACCACGACCCGTATCGGGCCGACCACCCAGAATCAAAGTTGTTCCCGACCTCTCCTCAACAATTTTCCTTTTGGTGCCAACTTATAATTCCTTCTCGTTTGACCACAAAATCACCTAAGTCGAAGCCAGTTTTCTTCCTTTAAACTGAGATTCCAGCGAATCCGTAACTCCTTAGGCCGTGAAATTTTTGTGGTAGGTAGATCTCATCATGATCTACAACTTTCCTTTTATGAGTTTGGGCTAATTGTTTACGGATTGGAAGATATAAATTATTTTAAGTGTAGTGGCTTTTTCGCAAAATATTTTTAGAGAGGGAAGGAGGTGGCTTCAAAATTGCAAGGAGGAAGAAAGAAATTGGGTTTGGGGAAAAAGAGATATTATATAGGTAGGGCTTTAATATTATTTTACTATTTCTTTGGTTAATGTTATCCCCAATCGACGTCAATGCCCCGATCTCACAAACTCCGTTGGCGATGAAAATTGAGATACTGTTACGTTTTGACATACGGTCCTAATAAAACTTGTGTCATCAAATTTCGTGTCTGTTTGCTTAAAAAGCTTTATTTTGGGTTCAAAGAGTTGGTCGATTCACAATTTATTGTGAACGACCATATACTAGCTCCAAAAATTACGAAATTTGGAATCTAGTAATAATTTAATATTCTGGATCAAAAAAAAGTGGATTCATCATAAATGGAGGTCGTTTGCAAAATGGCCATTTTTAAGGGATTAAATAATATTAATAAATTCCATGGCGACTATTTGAAATTTTAAATTGGACATAACTTACAATTTATAATACAAAATGTCAATTTCTTACATTCGATAGAAAGATATAGTTAAATTGATTCTAATGTTTCTTGTTTCACCAAATTCTGATTTATATTAAATTATGTATACTCGTTTAAAGTTTAAAACTAAAATTTTAAACTACCACGATGTTTTCAAGTTTGTTTTGATTATATTATAAATTTTACGTTCAAACTTCGTTTGAAATAATTTTTTCGTCATTTCTTTTCAAAAAAAATTGTTAAAAATATTTAATTGTTATTAAAGTCAATTAAAATAAATTTTAAATTGGTTCCAAAATTTTGGGTTGTTACAGAAACACAACAAAATTCTAAAGAAAATAAAATTTAAAATAAATTTATATTTTCTTATATTTAAATTTATTTTTGTTCCAGTTTATTGTGTATGTTTATGTGATAGGTATACAGGTGGTTGGACTTGAATGGAGCACAAGAAGACTTAATGTGTCAATGTCAATGAATGTATATGTAATTGAGTGTGTATAACTAAGTGAATCAAGATGAATGTAGTGAGGAACATCTGTATATGTGATTGACTATGTTATTAATAGTGAATTGTAAGTAGTGGAGTTAGGAATATGTACTATTTCAAATGTTGAAATAAAATATTTATTTGAATAAAAATATTATTTGAATATTTAATTCTCCTTTTTGTTATATTATATATATGTATATAAAAATATATGTATAGCAACAATTTTGGAATGTTGTTATAGTCACCCATGGAAGTTGTTATAAATCCAATTAGGGTTTGATTGCAACAAACTTCTTATGTTGCCTATGAGGTATAAGGCAACTGTAAAAATTGCATCATAGCAAAAGTGTTGCCAAAGACCCATGGCAATATTTTTTGGGCTTGAGCCAGCATTTTATTTGTGTTACAAAAGGTCGTTTATGGCACAGTGATAAATTCAAAAGTGAATTTAAAATTTAGTTGACCTGAAAAGATAGATTACTCCAAAGTTCGGAACGTTAATCGAATATAGATTATTTAAAAAAGAATTATGTATTGAAATTCAGTTATATCAAACTCAAGTAAATACTTTTTACTTTCCGTTTTAAATCAAGATTTATTTATTTATTTATTTATTATTTATTATTTATAAAAATTAATGAATGAAAGTTATATTTTGAATTTTAATAACTCGGAAATAGGAACTATAACGCTATCGTTATTGTAACAACCCGGAATTTTGGCAATATAAATCAATTATTAGAATCTGAAAAATAGGAATTTTTGCAGAAGATGGAATTCGGCCATTAGACTTCAAACGTTGCGTTCGACTCGGAATTCTGGTCAACTTTCATATTTAGAGTTTCGCGAGCGGAGTCTATATGAAAAAGTTACGACCGAAATACGAAAACGGAAGGAAAATAAATAAACTGAATATTTAATTAATAATTTACCTAATATAACCCAGCCGACCTAGTCAATCTGGTGCCCAGGCGGTCGACATAGGGGTCGACTGATGGTCGACTGCTCAGGTCGACCTACTCGGCGTCAGATCACCCAGTGACAGCTAGGTCTTAATGGGTTAGGTTAATTTTTGTATATAACGAACGGACAGATATAACTTAAAAGTAATAGGACGGTTCTAGGCCATTTTCACCCCTATAAATAAAGGGGTAGAGCCTCATTCTCTACTATTCAAATCTATAGAGGCAGCAGAGCTTTGTCATTTTTCTTCACCTTCTAACCTAATTTCTAAATAAAATATATTCATATATATACCAAATCAAATCAAATTCATATGGAATTGGGAAGATATGTAGATTCAATGGAAGAGGATATTCAGCGATAGATTCTTCGCTGTCTTCCCTTTTTCTTACACTTTTACATATCTAGAATTTTCCCCTTTCTAGATAAATTGTAGATTTATAAGAATTTAGGGATTGTAAGCCTAAAAGGGTTCAAAACTTATAATGTGGAGGCTATAAGGTGTGTGGGAAATTTATTAACATAATTATAATGACTTATCTATTTCATTAGAATCCAATCTATGTTTTATGCCTATCAGATCTGTTTATTTAAATAATTGTAAATTGTGGCAACCATCAGATTTGATTATGAATATGTTCAAAATTGGCATATGATAAGTTGTGATGATGTATAGCATGAATTGTAGGATTTTTATATATTTTCCCACATATTCCAATAGTTATGTCATAAAATATGTTGTACAAGTTACATAGCACTATGGATCTGAAATCAGTCCCATTAAACATAAATTTGTTGTTGTTATGTTCAAGATCTTTAGTTCAGTGCTGAAACATGAAATATTTAAATTTGGGTAAAAATATGAATTTGTATATTATGAGATTGTAAGAATAAAAAGAAATGTTCTTGTTATATTCAATAGTATTGAGATTTGCCTTAAGCATTGTAAAATATGCCTTTTTCCTCCTTAAAAACATAAAAAAGCATTATTTTAAAATCACAAGAAGTATGACAAAAAGGATTAAAAAGGGAAAAGTGGTGCAAAGGTACATATAAAAATACATATATCTATATGTAATTTGCATCGACTATTCCAATATATACGTATTACGTATATTTCTTATGATTTGAAAATATGTCAAATTCCACAAAATAGGTATTATTTGCAATGATTACGGCTAACGGTCCTTGTAAGACTTGAAACCTTTTTGAAAAGATCGAATATAAAAAGGGAATGTTTGGTTAATTGATTAGACCAAATCATTAATTTAAAAATCAGTATAGCAAAATAATAAATAAATATTAACAACTACGTTGACCACACGAAAACATAAAAATAAATATATACATGTTATCCGTCCAAATCATCATAAAACGGGGAAATATAAGTTAAATCGAATGTTTGAATAGTGGATAAGGTTCAATTATGGAATTACGTGTAAATATATTCCATTTTGAATTAATATATTTGTGGTGACGATTCGTATCAATAATTGTAATTTACTGCTATAAATGAGACCGCAAATAAAGAAATAACCATTGTAACCAATATTGATAGGTGAAAAATAAATGTGATAGGAAAATGAATACAATTCCTAAAATCAATTAATATAATTGTCGTGGACCCCAGATTAGGAAATTTAAATTATAACTGCATTTAGACACGAGGTTAAACTCAACTTGTGGTGTAAGCATGCCTGGAACCGACCGACAAATTTAGCAACCATAGGGTGTCAGTCTAATGTGAAGGGTCTAATACATGAAAATAAATGCACTACGACACGTGGTTGAGTTCACTTATGGTAGAAGCCTACCCGGAACCAACCAGCAAATCCAGCATCTATGTGTAGTCAACTTACTGTGGGAGGCCTAGTGCATATATATATATATATATATATATATATAACACCACCAATAAAAAATAAACAGAAATAAAAGTATAAGAATAGAAATTGGTTGTTGGGATACAACAAATAGATAACTTGCGACTGATAAGTGGCTGCCTTAAGAAAATATGACCGTTAGAGTCATAAAGGGCAATGAAAAGGAAATAAAAGTACTGGGTGAGATAAGGGAATTTATGATTGTCATTTAAATGCTAAGTCCAAGTTAGGGAGGGTTTAAATGAATATCCTAGGGAAAAAGGAAAATAACCTTCCTTATTAATAGTAGTGGAAATAGAAATAAAATTGGACATAGTAGGCTATTAATGTAAGATAGTATTAATCATATAAACCCATGACGCAAATAAATGGTTCACGTATAGTATTTCCTTATAACGGAACTAAACAGGAATGACTTAATAACGTAGCCCACTTTGTCCCAAATAGGGAAAAGTGTTAAAGGAAAATAGGGGACGACCTAATAACCTTCGCGTATAGTCCGCTTCCTGGGTCCTAAAAGGCTAAGTGACTAGGGTAAAAGAGTCAACCTGGGAATAGGTTTTTCAGTATAGGGGTCTTAAAGGCATGTGTGTGTGGGCCTACCCAAACCTGGAAATTAAAAGGGTCAGATATGGCCATCTATCCTACGAGAAGTAATAAGCGACTAAGGAGGTTATCTAATAAGGTCAACTAGAAGGTATAACGAACGCTAAAATACCTTCTCTCACCTTATGCGGGGCAAGGGTATATACGTGAATGACGGAAGCCTTAACTAGTAGGCCTTTAGCTAGTCCCCTCTAGTTTATGTTAACGTTGAATATATTATCGAGGGTTAATAAGTGACCAATAGGTCTGCCTTGGGTCTTAAGTGATCAGGAAAAATCCACCCTATCTATCATTGATAGTGAGGCATTAAATAATAAAGAATAGTGAATGAGGATATAGATAGAAATCCCATAATTGGGGGCCCACTCTCGATAGAACTAACCAGTTAAGCTCTGGTATAAAGGCTTCATAAAAATGTATGTAAACGTCCTATCTCGGTAATATAATTTGGAAATTCTACTTTAGGAAGAGTAGTAGAGTCGTGCATAAACATTAACAAGGTTGGTTTAGAAGCACTAACCTTTTCAGGCATATTGCTTGGGTTGAATCAAATGGAATATACTTGTACTATAGTCTGTGTTGTACATTTTTAGTCATCGGAACTTGTTGTTCTGACCCTCCCCCTCCCCCTCCCCCCTCATTACAACGTCCCAGGTTTCCTAGAGAAGGTCGGGTTCTCACAGATGATCAAGTTTGGCTTTCGGTTCTCGTTCTCTCTAATGCTCGGTATTGGCAAGATGACTTACTTTGAAAAAGGTAATTACTTGAGTTAATACTAATTTATCCTATTTTGTTTATGTTGTGAGTTTTCTTTATCGTACTCTGATTATGTTCGTGCTCATTTACTGCAGGTACCAGATATACATGCTCCACGCTTAGATGTGTTCAAGTTTTGATTTTTGTCAAAATTTGGGTGTAGAAAAGTGTGGGGTGTTACATTTGGTATCAGAGCCTATGTTAAAATATCATAGGAATTAGTTAAATTTGAATCGTGAGAACACAATTAAATTTTATTTTTTATTTTTCTTCGTTTTTTTTTACTCAGCTTCAATTTATTTCGACTACAGAAATTAGTCGTGAGCCTAATTATATGTAATGGGCTTTGAGCGACTAAGAGTCAAATATGTTGGGTTCGGGTTTCTAGCTGATTCTATCTTACCCCACAGTACGTTTGCATTATCATTGTAAAGAGCATGAGGACGGCATATGGTGGATTCCGCTAATTCAAGATTTGGAAACTAGAATAATATATGTTAAAATAAAAAGCTATCTACAACCGAGATAGTCATAAATTCCTGGTTTGGTTTCGTCTGTAATTCCAGTTAAGACCATTACTCTATCCAAAACGGAGAAAAAGCCCAATTAATATGTCGTATCCATTTCAAAAATATAATTGCAAAATATATCCATTTGTTACTTCGTTAAAATTCCAAATCTACCTTTGTTGAAATATTCAATTGAGTTCTTAGCATTGTATTCGAGGAAATTTATTTTTAAAACTATTTGAAAAATAAAAATGAATTTCAACGATCTTGAAATACGGTTTCGGAAAATTGTTTGTAAAGATATGGTTTTAAATTCTTAATTTATTCATGTTTTAAAATTTAGGGGCCATTCAATAATTTTAATAAATATGGTCTGATTGGTAGGAAAGAAGGAATTAAAAATTACAAGAAATATACCACTAAAACTCAAGAAAAATAAATATCTATTACTTGTGATTTTCAGTATCCATGTTCCTATATACATTGGATAATTTATTAAAGTTAGCAAAATTAATCTAAATTATCTTCAAGGTATAATATTTTAAACACGAAATGGTTTTTCCAGTTTAAATTATAAAACTGGAATTTATATAGTAATTGTTAGCCTACTTTGTGAACTAGGCAACACAAAGCCGAGATGTCAAGCGTCGAAGGACACTTCTTCTTAAAAAGCATCAGATCGGATCGGAGGGCTACTACCCAATCGCATCGGAGGGCTACTACCAGATCGGGACGGAACAGAGCAAAATGGAGAAGAGCTCAAGTTCAGCACAGGTCGAACCGGATCGGATGCCCCGATCCGAACCCCTTCTACTCGCCCTTCCGAGCCGAACCCAGTATACCATGTTGCTTCACCCCACGATCTCCTGGATATTCGGGGTAGTTACAACCATTTCCTACCCATGTTAACCACTAACCTGGTGCGCTGTCAACACTGAAATCCATCTGAGCCCGAGAGTGATGGGATAAGAGCCACATGGCTCCGATCCGAACCAGATTCTGAGTGAATTTCCACCTATAAATACCCCATCAAGAGGCATTTGAAAGGATCCTTTTGGCACTCTGAGAGTTCAAACATCCTTGAGAACCGAATTCCAGCATTCCTAAACAATCCAAATCATCATTCAAAGTATATTTTGAGATAATTGAGTGAATGTACATGAAAAGTGAGTGAAATTGAGTGAATATCTCATTGTATTTACCTCTACATCATCGAGGAAAGTGATTATAAAGTGGACGTAGGCTTTTCAACGCTGAACCACTATAAATCATGTGTCTCTATTTTATTTTTGATCTTATTTTATTTCGATTTTAGTCAATTTGGGTGTTAGAACCACTTTTTGGTCTAACATTTTGGTGCTTTCAATGAGAACCATTTGAATTCTCTGTTTTTCTGGATTATCGTTCTACTTTTTGGACCGTTGAGTTCAAAGAAGTTAGTCCTTAAGTTTCGATGCTTTTGAATACTTGTTGGTTGATTGTTGAAGAAATATGGCCAAAGGAAAAGGCAAGGAAGTTCAAACCAGTCGAGGAAACGGAGTTGGTGAAGATCAGCAAAACTCGGTTGTGACAAGGTCTCGTGGGCAGAGCTCGGGAGCGGATCGGACAGGTTCAGGAAATCCGAACCGAACTCAAGGAGAGAGCTCCGATCCGATCCGAGTAGGAGAATTTGAAGAAGTGCACTCCCCTAACCCGAACCGATCCGAACAAGTTGCTCTGCTCCGATCCGAACAGGTTTCCCAGCTCCGACCTAATCAGGTTGCTCAGCTCCGATCCGATCCGTCACTAGGTGATGCTGGAACCTCTACTCGAGCTCCTCCAAATGCTCCGACTCCAGCCACCAGGATCAACGATCAGATCAATCCATCTATGCCTATTACCCAAGGAGATTTTTCGCGACTTCTTGACATGCTTGAGAGCACTAGGGAGGCTATGAAAATCCACGAGTGCACCAATCTTATGATGCAAGAGAATATGAGAATCATAAGCAGGGAAATTGGCGAACTCCGCAGACAAAGAACTCCATCCCCGATTCATCACACTGCAATGGATCAGTCTTCTTCTTCTGAGGAAGAACGGCCCCTTGAAAGAAGGCCGCTCGAACGACCTCGGAATTTGGAGCAAATGACTTTCGGATCTTTGGGGTCCCGCGAGGACGCTGCACGGGTACTAGGACCCAATGATCCGAGCTTGAGAGAGCCTATGATGTTACCAATGCGGGGATCCCATGTATTGCCTAGAGACCCGAACCTTACCAATCCCACTCAGGGACAAATGCTCCAGCCCCTTCCTCCCGAGATCGACCGGGAACGTAGGGAACAAAGCAGAGCAAAAGCGACTAGAAGAAGGAGGGCGTCCCTTGATTAGGAGCCCAGAGGAAACCCGAACATCAGAAGGAGGGCGTCCCCTGATCAGGAGCCCAGAGGAAACCAGAACATCAGAGCCAAGGAGCCTGAACGGCCCTTGACCAATGCTGACGTATGGACTATGGTACGCCAGATCATGTCTGAGAGTCGAAACTACACCAATGAAGATTATGGCATTGAACGAAGCCATACTCCCTTTACTGATGACATCCTTAACTTTCAGTTCCCTCGATGTTTTAACCTGCCGCAGATGGACAGGTACAACGGGAGAACCGACCCGGGACAACATTTGATGCAATACGCATGGCTTATGAATGCTGCCGCTGCCCCTGACGCAGTGAAGTGTAAAGCTTTCTCGATCTACTTAGAAGACGTGGCATTACTATGGTTTACCCGACTTCCTCCTCGATCGATATCGAATTTCAGGGAATTAAGTGAACGTTTTATGAATCAATTCCGACTTCACGCCCGAAAGTCTAAGAATGTTATTGAATTATCGAGAATTAAGCAAGCGCCGGGTGAGTCTTTGAAGTCATATCTTGACCGTTTCAACTTAGCTGTAACAGAAGTCAGTGACCCGCATGAGCCCACCATCTTGATGGCTTTAATGGAAGGAGTTGATCCTGATTCCGAGTTTGGAGATTATCTTTCTGGGAAGCCACCTCCCACGAGAGAGTTATTTTATGAAAAGGCCAATATTCAGTTAAGACGAGAGGAAGCAAGGGCAAATAGAAAGAGGAAGTCCGGAGCGGCTTCAAAAGAAACTGTTCAGAGTAATGTCGCCGTGAAGCAGTCTGGAGAAAGTTCTGGGAAAGTCGAAGTGAATGTGGGAAACAAAAATGGAAACAATAATAATGGAAACGGGGGCAACAACAACCTTAATGCGAATGGTAATAGGAGAAATAGGAACCGAGGAAGTAATTCTGACAAAAGACCCCGGTTCCAGACCTTTGAGAATTATTCACCGCTGAATGACACTCTAGAGAACATTTATTTGGATACATACAATGTTTTGCAATACAAAAGACCGCCGCCTCGAGATTCAATAGAGAAAGAAATCGCAACTGGAAAATTTTGTTTATTTCATGGAACTCATGGGCATTCAACAAATGAATGTTGACACTTGAGAGATGTGGTTGAGAAGCTACTGCGCGAAGGAAAATTGGATGAGTATAAGGCCGCCCCAAGAGACAGGGGGCAAGGAGAACAGACCCCAAACCAGAATCAGTCTGCTCCCAAGCCTACAGCGCAGCAGAAAGGAAAGGGAATTGTTATTAACACCATATAGGTGTACTCCACCCAGCTATCCACAGTTTTAGAGCAATGGACCAATACGTTAATGCAGTTAAGGACGTAGATGTGGATGAGTGCGACGATTTGGAAGATATCTCCCCTGTGAAACAGCAGAAGACAATGTTTGATGACGTGGTGTTCCGCAGCAGGGACGATACCGGAATCCAGTCACCTACCGAAGATCCGTTGGTCATTACCACTACCATTGGACCGACACTGGTTCATAAGGTGCTAGTGGACAATGGAAGCTCTGTTAATATTTTTTTAAGAAGTCATTTGATCAGATGAAACTTGAGTCTGGAGATTTGAAGCCATGTGAAGGTTGGATCTGAGGCTTCAACGGGGCATCGACAGCTCCAATGGGGTATATATAATTGCCCGTAACATTGGGGCAAGGGGAACGTTGAAGAGTACGAATGCTTCAGTTCGTAGTGCTGGACGTAGATTCGCCCTACAACGCATTTTTGGGCAGGCCTGCCCTTGCAGAGTTCAGGGCTTGTATCGCCCCGTGGTGTTTATTGCTTAAGTTCCCAACTGAAGCCGGAATAGGAGTAATGAGAGGATATCAAGTCTCCGGACGGGCTTGTTATACTGCCGAGTTAAAGATGCTGATGAAGGGACTCAACATCGAGATTAAAGGTACCTCACCTCCTCCGAAGGAGGGCTCGGCGTAGCAATTAGAGGGATCAGCCCCGAAGGAGTTGCCCAAAGGAATGCCTGAAGACTTGGATCCCAGAGAAGATGAGGAACCAGAGTCTAGAAATGCAACTCCTAACGAAGCGACAGTGGATATACCCATTGACGAAGCTAATCCAGCAAAAGTTTTGAAAATTGGATCCCAGTTGGATCCACACAGAACTAAAGAACTGACTGACTTCCTGAAGGCAAACCTGGATGTGTTTGCCTGGACCCACGCCGACATGTGTGGGATATCGCCATCCATTATAAGTCATTCACTGAGTATAAACCCAAAACACCCGCCTGTAAAGCAAAAGAGACGTGTGCTGGGCCCAGAGAGGTCAGCAGCTCTGAAAGAGGAAGTGGAGAAGCTGAAAGAGAACGGATTTATTAGAGATTCGACATATCCTGACTGGATATCGAATCCTGTTTTGGTAAAGAAGTCAAGCGGAAAGTGGCGGACAAGCATTGATTTTTCAGACTTGAACAAAGCTTGCCCGAAAGATATCTTCCCACTCCCCAGAATTGACCAGCTTGTAGATTCGACAGCGGGACATGAACTTCTTTCTTTCATGGACGCATATTCCGGGTACAACCAGATTCCCATGCATGTGCCAGATCAAGAGCACACAAGCTTCATTACAAATTTGGGGTTGTATTGCTATGTGGTCATGCCGTTCGGATTGAAAAACGCTGGAGCTACCTACCAACGTTTGGTAAACAGGATGTTTTATAACCAAATAGGGAAGACTATGGAAGTTTATGTGGATGATATGCTTGTCAAATCGAAACAGTCCTCCAGCCATACACGAGACTTGGCAGAGATGTTTGGTATCCTGCGAAAGTATCGGATGAAGTTAAATCCTTTGAAATGCTCATTTGGAGTGGCATCTAGAAAGTTTCTAGGTTTCATCGTGAGCTCTCGAGGGATTGAAATCAATCCCAGCTAAATAGCAGTGATAAGAGACATTGAAGAACCAAGTAGAATCAAAGATGTCCAAAGTCTCGCAGGGAAAGTAGTTGCGTTGAGTAGATTTATCTCCAAAGCAACGGACAAATGCGTCCCATTTTTTGACTAGATAAAAAGGGGAAAGAAAAATTTCGAATGGACTCCAGACTGTGTTGAGGCTTTTCGAAATTTATTGGAATTACTAGAGAAACCACCGATTTTGTCAAAGTCAGTGGACCATGAAGAGTTATTTGTTTACCTAGCGGTTTCGGCTCACGCTGTTAGCACCGCCTTGGTCCGAGAAGAAGACAAAGTGAAAAGGCCGGTATATTATGTAAGCAAGAAATTGGCAGCTGCAGAACGCAACTACCCAAGAATTGAGAGGCTTGCTTACATCCTTCTGATCGCCTCCCGAAAACTTCGCCACTATTTCCAAGCTCACCCAATAACCATATACACTGACCAGCCTCTGAGGAAGGTGTTGCAAAGACCCGAAGCATCGGGACGTTTGATCAAATGGAATATTGAATTAAGTCAGTTTGATTTAAATTTTCAGCCACGGAGTTCGATCAGGGGGCAAGCTCTGGCTGACTTTATAGCGGAGTTCACAATTCCAGAGGAAGAAATGATCAATGACAAGGTGGTCAAATCAGAGGAGGAGTTAAATTTAGATCCATGGAAGCTGTACACAGACGGAGCCAAGAACGACCGAAGGTCCGGAGCTGGAGTCGTCTTAGTTACTCCTGAGGGACGATCGTTATATTATGCTCTGCGATTAGAATTTTCAGCGACTAATAACGACTCTGAATATGAAGCCCTGATTGCCGGGCTGAAACTTGCTAAGGAACTCGGAATAAAGGCATTGGATATATTCTTCGACTCCAAAATAGTCATCTGCCAAGTGCGGAAGGAGTTTGTGGCTCGGGGACCTCGACTTATCGCCTATCTCGGGAAAGTGGAGGAGCTGATGAGAAAATTGGAACGATATAACATAACACGTATCCCAAGAGACGAAAACCAGAAGGCAGATAGGCTAGCAAAGCTATCTAGTTCCGACAATCCGGAGGAAACCGAAATGATTCCAATTGAAACGTTGGAATCGCCAAGCTTTGAGTCGATGGAAATTGAATTAGCTTTCGAAGCAGAACCGGAGAAGGAGTCGTGGATGACCCCAATTAAGAATTTCCTTAGAAATGGGATACTCCCGTCAAAGAAGAGTGAGAGGCGGGCCATAGTTCGCAAGGCCACCAGTACATCCTTCAAGATGATACTCTTTATAGACAAGGATTTTCCATGCCCCTGTTACGATGCATAGCACACAACGACATCAAGCGCGTACTAAGAGAAGTACACGAAGGTGATTGTGGAGATCATACGGGAGGTCAGACCTTAGCAAAGAAGGTATTGCGGTATGGATATTTTTGGCCCACAATTAATAAAGATGCAGCTGACTATTCACGACGCTGCGACAAATGCCAGAGATTCGCCGAGATCCCCAGAGCACCACCGACCCAACTCAAATCGATGGTGAGTCCTTGGTCGTTTTCCATGTGGGGAATTGACATCATCGGAGTTCTACCAATTGCTAAAGGAGGAGCGAAATATGCAATAGTCGCCGTGGACTATTTTACGAAGTGGGTGGAAGCTGAGCCCTTAACCAAAATCACAGCGAGAAAGGTGATAAGTTTCGTGGTTAGAAATATCATATGCCGATTTGGGATCCCAAGGACCATTATAACTGATAACGGAACCCAGTTCGATGGTGCCGAATTCAGGAATTTCTGCCAGAAATATAAGATCGACAAACGGTACACTGCAGTCGCCCATCCACAGTCAAACGGGTAAGTAGAAGCAATAAACAAAGTCATAAAGTCCATCCTCAAGAAGCGATTAGAACGTGCAAAGGCAAAATGGGTGGATGAATTGCCCTTAGCTTTGTGGGCATATCAGACGACGTTTAAGACAGCTACCGGTCATACTCCTTTCTCTCTCTTATTTGGTTCAGAAGCGGTAATTCCAGTAGAGCTTGAAGTTCCCTCTCACAGGGTGACATATTATGATCCGATGACGAATCGAGCACTCCTCCTCGAGTCTCTTGATTAAATCGAAGAGAAAACGGATGAGGCAGACTTGCGTGCGTCAAGACATCGACGTCAGATGGCACGCTATTATGACAAAAAAGTTCGTTTTAGGACTTTCGAACGAGGAGATTTGGTGCTAAAGCGAGTTTTTCCATCCCTTCCTCACCTCGGCCCAAAGTGGGAAGGACCCTTTGTCATCCAACGGAAACTTGAAACAGGAGCCTTCAAGTTAATGACCGTAGATGGCGAAGAGGTACCTAGGGCTTGGAATGCCCAACACTTGATGCGATATTTGAATTAGGGATGTTGTACTCTTTGCTGTTTTCCTTATGAACTCTGTAGAAAGGCACGACTTGCCATAGAAAAGTCTGTTAATATGAACAAAGAACTATAAAGTGGATGTAGGCTACGACTTAGCCGAACCACTATAAAAATATCGTGTGTCATTTATTTTCCTGCATTATTTATACCTTCAACTACTATTCCGTTATGATTGTGGAATATAAGATGTTAATTTAAAACCTGAAAAGTTGAAAACAACTTATACGCAGGAACAAACACAACGACTGTTTGTGCAATAAGACAAGAAAGAATGGGAAAACGACATTCTTAACTCTATCTCTCAAGAATTGAGAGAGAGTATAAAGGACGGGAAGACGACATCCTCTGAGGCGTGAAGGTGCACCTAGACAAGAGACCGCCTCAGTAAGAACTCTAACCTGAATATAAGACAGGAGAGTATAGAAAATGCCAGAAAAAGGACAGGCATCCATGACACAAGGAATGTGACCCCGTCGGAGAATCGGGGACATTCAGTCTTTTTGACTAAATCTTGAATAGTTTTTCAAGACCGACTGGGGGCATATATGTACACACATATCCCCCCCCCCACTATGACTTCATTACACAACTATAGTAGGACACGCATTTGCATCTTTACATAAGTACAGAACTGACGACTAACAGACATTGCAAGAAATGGATTATTTTTATTCACAAATGAATGAATTTGTACAGGAAAACAGGCAAAAGAAGGTGCGAGGGCCACACTTGCAGCAACAATTATGGGCCAATCAAATGCTAAAATAAAGCAAGACACTCCATCATTTAGACTTCGAAGTGGGCTTGGACTTCTTAGCAGCCTTTTCCGCATCTCTCGCCTCTTTTTCAGCCTCAGTCAAGATGCGCTTTGACTTTTTCTTCCCTGAGGCTGAAGTGCTGGAATTAGTCGACTTTTTTCCGGAAGGCGGAACGCTGGAATCAAGAGAAGACTTTTTAGCAAGTTCTTCTGTAATAGATCTAGTCGAAAGCTGAACAACTAACCTTGATCCAGCATCCACTACTGCGAGGGGCTTAAGGCTCTCGGGGTCTAAGTCTTCAACTTTAAGCTGCATGCGTTTATCTTGTTCGGCCTTCAGTGCAGCTAAAGTAACATCATCGGCGCTTTTCGACTCCCCAACTATAGCCACCTCAGGGTCTTCCTCGTGTCCCCCGTTGCCGCCATCATCTTTTAAGGCATCTATCATTTCGTCGTCATGAGGAGTATCAGCCTTAAACGGTTCAATTCCTTCTCCCGAATCTATGGTGGCAGCCTTGTCCCTTCCCCCTTTAGCCTTCTCCGTAGGTTCTGCTCCAGAGGCGGTTCCCTGGGACACGTCTGTCTTTTCAGACGTTTCAATACCTACAGAGTGAGAAGCAACAGTTATCAACTCAGGAGAAAATAATGGGTTCTTCATCGATTTCCCAATAACATGATGAAAGGTAGAGATGGCTTTGACGAATTGAGGTGAAAAGGTAGAGATACCTTCCAATGACTTCTCAGCTGGAGTGGCCGCTGTCTCCGAAGTTGTTTCGGGTATGGGGGATAAAAGAGATGTCCGAGGGATCCCCAGGTTTTCAGGATCATATCCCTCTACTTCAGAAGTTTCAGAGGTAGTAGAGGAAGAACCAGCCTCAGGAATGCTCTTTTGCTTAGCCTTCCGCTTCTCTTCGTCCATAATAGCAGCAATAAGGCGGCGTCCCTCAGCTAGGCGTTCTGGTTCATCATCTCGTAGATATTTCTCCATAAGCTTGTCCTCGTCAATGGAATCAACCTTGAGCTCCTCTTTCTCCCATTCAACGATTTGACTCTATACTTGTACTAAGTTAGATGGATAATCTTCAATCCAAGAGATGTTCCGGCGGCGAATTATATGTGCAAAGAATTCAATCATTAGTTCGCCGAAACCATGCACCTCTTCCTCAGCTCTGATAGTTTCTTGCGGGCCTCTTCAGCGGACTTAATAGCACATTCGACGTTACCCTCCGCTAGGGCAGCCCTGTTCTCCGCTTCCACCAACTTGGAACCCAAGTCAACGTTTTTCTTCTCCAACTCAGCATTCTTCTTCGCTAACTCGGCCTTCTCCCGCTCAAGGTCAGCGTAAGCAAGTCGCATTTTGGCAGCATCTGACTTGGCATCTTCGACTTGTTTCTTCAATTCCGAACGCTCTTGGGTATGGGACTCAAGCAAATCATGGTAGCGCTTTTGTAGATCCTCAAATTATTGCGTGAAGCTGGCAGCGCCCTATTGAGCAACAGCAAGTTGAGCTTATGTATCCTCGAGGTCTTTTCCTAAATTTTTTTAAGGCCCTTGCATCCTCTTCTGTGGTCTTTTGCATCGAGTCAGTATTCGTGATTAAAGTTCGGATGATTCTGGAGAGGCTGCGCGAATACTTGAACATTTCTGAATACCGTTTCTCGACCGCATCTATTTTTGCTTTGGCCTCGTCTGCCCACCTCGAAGAAATAGGCTCAAGAGCAGGTAAAAAAGTCAAGTTTTCGAAGTAATGTTCAGGAAATTGCTCCTCCAGATACGCCCGTTTAACTGCAGTTTCAGCATCTAGCGGTGGAGGTGCGGGAAATGTCAGCTCGGTATCCCTGTGCGTGGAAGGCTCAATGGCCTCTTCATCCTTTCTAGGCCGTTTAGCGGGAACCTTACGCTTGCTTCGTGATTCGGTATCTCTTGGCGGGCTCCTCTCCCTACTGCGCTTTTCTTGAGAAGAGGTTGAGTCTTTTGATTGCGGCCTGTCCTCTTCTCGACGACCTTGGTAACCCTTATATCGCTCTGGATCTGTACGGACGGGAGAGCGAGAGCGCGAGGACCATGAACGATAAGAATCATAGGGCCTTCTATCCTCCCTACCACGATCTTCACGACGATCGTACTCAGTATCATGGGGAGGATTAGACATGCTGCGACGGAGTTTCCTGATATCATAATAGGAACGGGACATTGTACCTGCACAACAAGGCAAATGAAATTCAGAATCAGTGTTTTCACAAAAGAAAAGTGCTGTGAAATGTGGTGCTATTGTGTTAAGTGTGTCCTAAGTGGTGTTTTCCCCCCGACAAACCCGATTCCGAAGCCAGACTAGTACGAGCGGGCTCTTTGGCCTTAGCAGGAGTGGTCTCTTCGGAAGAAGTGAAAACTAAAGGATTCTTCCCAAAATCCTCTGAAGTGTAGATAGTTTCAGGTAAGGGGAGATCCCCCAAACCCTGAAATATTGGGTCATCAGTACTAGGGACATTTCCCTGAGAAGCATCAATCGGCAGCTCTTTGGAAGACGTTGACCTTTCCGGAGAAATGACATCCTCGGGAACAACATACCCCTCGCGGTGCTTTTCAGCCATGTTAGCCAATTCATCATCTTGAGTCGAAGACGGAGAAGGTGAAGTCTGAAGAGGCACTGTAGGAGCTGTCGAACCTTCGCCCGTTTCTGGGATTGCGTCCACTGGGGGAATATATACATATGGACCCGTCGCATGACCAATGCTACGGGTAATGGACAGCAACCAATGAAGATGAAGATATTCGTCCTTAAGGACTTCATCAATAGTTAAAAACATTTGATCACCATTAAGAAGCCGGTGCATCCGATCAAAGAACGCTTGATCCGATATTTGTTTTGGGTTATCAACTGCAAACAAAAAGAAAACGGATTAATGCGATGGTTTGGATGTACAGAGTCGAGATTTAGAAAACCAGTGCTTTACTTGATTTCGTCCATCTCCTAGCACACCCTGGCTGTTGCTTTACATAAAACCATTCCAGCCTGGAATCACCCGCTTTACTACTGAACGGTGCTGGAATTATTTTCCTCTTAGGGACAGACTCGAAGTAACATAAAGAAGGATTTTCTCGAGTTCGGTGCTTGAAGTTATAAAAGAAATGAACGTCATCAAAAGTGAGCTCTATGCCTAAGATCTCACGGTACGCTATATATAGGGTGTACAGGTAAGCATAGGAATTGAGATGCAACTGCATGGGGGCAATCCGCATTTGTCTTAGAAAATCGACGACGAAAGGAGAAAATGGAGGGATAGCCCCGACCATGCACATCAATCGAGTGATTGCCATAAATCCCTCTGGAGGGTTGTGAGGACAATCAGCTTTTGATGGCAACAAGGTATCCCCTTTGGATATCCCGTACTTCAGGCGTATTCGAATAAGTCTGTCATTGTCGATCGTCGATTCAACAGAATCTTGAGGTGATTCCAGTATGATGGCAGACTCAAATTCGTCAGGAGCTCGATTATCTCCAATCCCTCCTTCCTCTTCACAACCCAGGGAAACTCCACCCTCAGAAGACACATTATCGCTTTCGTGAGTTTCTACCTCGTAGTCTGAGCCCTCATCGTCCCATTCTGGATCTGAGGAAGAAGATATGCCTTCAAGAGTAATTTTGTTGGATGTCTCTGGGATCTCTTTCTTTTCTGCTAATCTAGATGAACATCTAGATGTCATGGTCACTAAACTATTGAAGAAGCAATAATACAAGTTAGAGTAAATTAGCCCGTATCCCCCCGTGCATGTGTATAAACTAAAGTGTGAACAGTGTATGCAGAAAATGTAAAGTTAACGCCCGAAAGTGCAACGCAAAATCTTGGCAAAGTAATAATGTTCAGGGCAGTTCTTGATGTTCATGTATGTTCACAAGGCACTATCCTAACTGTCCATTAAGGTGAAGATTATATTGAGAATTGAACGAGCTACTTAAGCAAGTTCTTATGTGTTGAGCAAGATTGTTGTTCTTCGGTTCGGTTCAGATGTATGCAATGGGATCGGATCGGAGAATATAGCTTTATCTTGGCTTGGGGATAAACATTATTGCTCAGGGATCAAGTCGGATCGGATCGACGGTGGACTTATGAAACGGTCCGGATCGGATCAAGCAACCACACCATTTCCTTCCTTTGTTCTGATTCCAAGTCCGACCCGACCCGATCAAGGGAACCCTGCCTCTGTGATTTCTTGCTCCGACCCGATTCGTTTTTGCGAATTCCTCTTCCTTTTCTTCTTCTCCATTTTCTACATCCCACCATCTGAACCGATCCCTTGGCCCGTCTCTTCCTTTGTTCACGTTTCTTCTTCCTCGAATTCTAACTTAAAACCCAATTCTATGCTAATATCCCCAACCAAGGCCAAGTTTTTATTTCCTGATCAAATCGCCTACAGTAGGTCTTCATCCCCCCTCCCAACACCTCGAGGCGGCGACTAGGCCACCAACGACGATGGTAGCGAAGGAGGAGGCTGTGATGATGAACTCGAACCAAAACCGTGTCTAAATCAGTCAAGTCAATCATAAATCCTAGTTGATATCGATTATTATCATGAAAATCGAGTTTAAAACCCACTTACGAGAGCGGCTTGATGATTAATAAAGGGGACTTTGGAGTTTCAAAGGGTTAGGGATTCTGTGTTCAGTCGGCTGAGAAAAAGAAAATGAAAAGAACGAGAGGAAGAAAGAAAAGGGTGATAAGCTTATATAGGTCAATAGTGGCTACTTATAACCCCTTCTCCTTTTTCTCCGCTCGGAACGCGACATAAGCCCATGATGCATTCCAGCCCACTAACCCAGTGCTAACCAAGAGAGAAAAAATGTTGTTCGGATCGGAGCCCGAACCGAACATAATATCGTGCATCAGGTTGGCATCAAAATTGAGTTAAAATTCGAAGAAGAAATGAAAGCACAAGAAAAATCAAAAGGAAAATTACCTGGAAGGATAATCGAATGTCAACAAGAGTTCTCCAAGCTATTTGAAAATAAAGAAAGGGATTTACATACTATGCGAAGTATATATAAACACCAAAATATGCAACTCTCTGAAGCGACGTGTCTCTGTATGTCAATAGGAACGACTTTTCGATGATTCAATTTCAGAAAGGCACTGTGCAAATGACAATCAAAGCATGCTCCGTATCCAACAGAAGCATCCTTTGAGGGGGCAAAATGTTAGCCTACTTTGTGAACTAGGCAACACAAAGCCGAGATGTCAAGCGTCGAAGGACACTTCTTCTTAAAAAGCATCGGATCGGATCGGAGGGCTACTACCCAATCGGATCGGAGGGCTACTACCAGATCGAGACGGAACAGAGCAAAATGGACAAGAGCTCAAGATCAGCACAGGTCGGACCGGATCGGATGCCCCGAACCGAACCCCTTCTACTCGCCCTTCCGAGCCGAACCCAGTATACCATGTTGCTTCACCCAACGATCTCCTGGATATTCGGGGTAGTTACAACCATTTCCTACCCATGTAAACCACTAACCTGGTGCGCTGTCAACACTGAAATCCATCTGAGCCCGAGAGTGATGGGATAAGAGCCACGTGGCTCCGATCCGAACCGGATTCTGAGTGAATTTCCACCTATAAATACTCCCATCAAGAGGCATTTGAAAGGATCTTTTTGGCACTCTGAGAGTTCAAACATCCTTGAGAACCGAATTCCAGCATTCCCAAACAATCCAAATCATCATTCAAAGTATATTTTGAGATAATTGAGTGAATGTACATGAAAAGTGAGTGAAATTGAGTGAATATCTCATTGTATTTACCTCTACATCATCGAGGAAAGTGATTATAAAGTGGACGTAGGCTTTTCAACGCCGAACCACAATAAATCCTATGTCTCTATTTTATTTTTGATCTTGTTTTATTTCGATTTTAGTCAATTTGGGTGTTAGAACCACTTTTTGGTCTAACAGTAATAATAAAAGTGATTTATAAATACGAAACCGTTAATTATAAATAAATTCCTTTTTTGGAAAAGTTTTAAATTTTTCTTCGGAAAGGCTAAGAAAAATCCTTTATTTTGATTATTGGGGTACTTGAATTTGAATCGCTTAGTTTATGTCGGCTAGTAAGGGGAAAAATATTTTATTTCAGATTTCTAGTTGATTTTCTATTTAAGTTCGTTCATTTTGATGGCCACAAATCTTTTTGGATGAAGGGAAAAGGCGCTGGAAAAATTAAATTCTCAACTAGACAAGTGGTGAAAGTCGCTAGGAATTTGGTTGGGAGTGGAAGTTGTTTTAACGTAAATAAAAATTTTAAATTACATAAATTAAACGGGCTATTTGGCTGTGGTTCAAACCGCACCCGAAATGGTGCAAGCGGTCGACTGCCCTCTATGGGCCAGGTCGACCGCTACCCCATGCACGGGCGTGGTTGGCCCACCCCATCTTTTGTTGTACGATGTATAAAACATCGTTCAACCGAACCTTCTCACCCAAACCCCCTTTCACCGAAAAACCCAGACCCTCTTCCTTCCCAAGCTCGAATCCGAGCAACCCCCGCTCCGTTTCTCCCCTAATTACACCATAGTCCTCCTCATGCAAATCTCTACCTGATTATACCCCATATTTGCAGTTTCTCTTGCCTATTTCGCCAATCCCTCCATGGCACCTTGCAACCAACACTTCCAGTTATGAGTACGAAATTGGTCATTCGGTGAAGTTCGCTACTTCGCCACTTTTGGTTTGGAGGAGCTTTTTGTCGCCGCAGGCCTAACACCAATCCTGCGCTTCAACACTTTTGAGCGTGATGTGTATCCGTGTTGTGTCTGTCTGTTCGATGCCCAGATAGATGCTGATATAGATGACGAGTCATGCATCATCGGATTTGAGGTCATAGGCACCCGTATCGAGTTCATTGATGCTAACTTGTCACAGATTCTGGGTATCTCAGTAGATGGAGCCGAGTTTGATCCTATTAAGATGGAGGACCCTCAGATCCTTCAGCATATCTTTATTGGAGAGCCCGGAGCTTGGACCACCGCCAGTCTGAGACCAGTAGTCCGTGTAGTTGTGCGCATCATACAACACAACATCATCCCGATGATGGGAATCTTGGAGCAGATTTATCCTTCTTTTCTCCGCGTCACCTATGTTATCCTTGGCGGCATGGCCATCAACTGGACGTGCGTGCTTGTGATCCATCTCAATGAGCCCTTCGTCAGCACCCTATGGAGCCATTTTTCTTATAGCCATCTTCTCACTCGTATCTTCTGGCACCTCTAGGTGAGACTTTCTAGGGAGACCGCCTACGAAGAAGGCATCGACCGCCATCAGTCGCGACACTCTCCGGAAGATGGGTATCTAGTTACCTGACGCTCCTGCACCCGCATCATCCGCTCTAGCTCAGCAGCTTCAATAGCCTGGTTATGAGAACCCAGAGGTCACTGCCATCCGAGCAGTGCAGGCCGAGCTCAAAGAAGTTCTGGAGGTGTAGCGCTGACAGGCGCAAGAGATTGGCTTCATCTCCGCTATACTACGCTCCTGGCGCGGACGTGGTAATGGATCATGCTTCAGTTGCGGAGGTAGACCATCCTATAGTGGGTAGTGTTAGTTGTTGTTGTTGTTGTTTCTGTTAGAACATGCTTTGTGCATGTCGTATCTTGTATCATGTATTTCCTTTTTCAACATTTTTCTTTTTCTTTGATGGAGTGTTGTGTTAGTAGTTGTTAGTAATGAAAAATTTGCACGACTTTAGTAGTGAGATTTTTATATTGAAAAAAAGTGTTTTGTCATTCACATACTGTTAATTGAAAAAAATCTCATTGATGTACTAGCACTTTTCTTGGAGCTAGAAAGATTAAAATTCTGTGTTGAATAAATTTTAGTAAAGGAATGGTTTTACAGCACGAGTATATAAATAAATAAACCATCGTTCCTTGTCAAAACTAAAAATTAATTTTTTGTCTTTTGTGTGATTCCAGTTTTCGTATTTTTGGTGTGACTGACTTCCTTTTTCGCCAACATATGACATGAATCATTTAAATTTCCACAATTTTAATTTTTAAAAGTTTATGGAAAATATTGTTTGAAAAAAAACATTTTTCTATCATTTTCTTATTTTATGGGAAAATCAAACGGTTTTGGTAGGAAAATTTCAAAATAGACATGACAAGTTTTCAAGTGGAAATTTATTTTCATGAATTTTTTTGATTTTTGGTCACATGAACGGTGTAAGGAAGATTTTTGGAAGCTTTGTGTGCACGTTGTAGCAGTGCAATAGGACCGATGATATGGTAAAAACGTTAATGGTAACAAGGAAAAGGCTGTTTTAGCCTTGGAAACCCTGTTTCCACATCTTGTCAATGATATGCGCGAGCTATTTTAACTAGTTTTACGTTATAAAGCTCCTTTTAAGCCTCCTTTACAGTCAACACTTCTACTAATAGTTGAGCAAGGGTTATGGATGAAAAAGAATTTTCAAATTTTGCATTCATATAGAACTTCCAGTATATTTAAGATGTTCTACGTCATGTTTTTAAAAATATTTCAAAAAGTTCAATGCATGCATATAGGAGGATCCGATTAGAATCAACTTTCATGCATGTTTTTGGTTGAAATTGCATTATGTACACCATGCACATGTACACATGGTTGCAAAGTGTAGTACACAAATTGGCTGTGTAGCATAGGATTATAGGCAATATAATTTCGGGACGAAATTGCTTTTAAGAGGGAAGAATGTAACAACCCGGAATTTTGGCAATATAAATTAATTATTAGAGTTTCAAAAAAAGGAATTTCTTCCAATGATGGAATTTGGCCGCGATACTTAACCGATGCGTTCGTCTCAGAGTTCTGGTCAACTTTCATGTATGGAGTTTCGCGAATGGAGTCCGTATGAAAAAGTTACGGACGAAATACGAAAACGGACGAAAAATAAATAAACAAAATATTTACTTAATAATTTACCTAATATAACCCTGCCGTCCTAAGCAAACTAGTGCCCAAGAGGTCGACATGGGGGTCGACCGACCATCGACCTACTGGGCGTCAGATCGCCTAGTGACGGCTAGGTCTTAAAGGAAAAGGATAATTTTTATATATAACAAATGGATGGATATAACTTAAAACTAATCCGACGGTTATAGGCCATTTCCACCACTATAATTAAAGGGGTAGAGCCTCATTCTCTTCCATTCAAATCTGTAGAGGCAGCGGAGCTCTACCATTTTTCTTCCTCTTTTAACCAAATTTCTAAATAAACTATATTCATATATATATATACACACACACACACACACACCCCCCAAATCGAATCAAATTCATATGGAATTTGAAAGATAAATGGATTCAATGGAAGAGGATGCTCAACAATAGATTCTTCGCTCTCTTCCCTTTTTCTTACACTTCTACTGATCTAGAATGTTCATCTTTCTAGATAAATTGTAGATCTATAAGAATTTAGGGATTGTAAGCCTAAAAGGGTTCAAAACTTATAATTTGGAGGCTATAAATTGAGTGGGAAATTTACTAATGCAATTATAATGACATCTATTTCGTTTGAATCCAATCTATGTTTTATGCCTATTAGATCTGTTAATTTAAATAATTGTAAGTTGTGGCAACCATTAGATCTTATTATAAATATGTTCAAAATTGGCAAATGATAAGACGTGATTATGTATAACATAAATTGTAGAATTTTTATATATTTTTCCCACATATTCCAACGGTTATGTCATAAAATATGTTGTGCATGTTATATATCACTATGGGTCTGCAAACCAGTCTCATTAAACATAAATTTGTTGTAGTTATGTTCCAAATCTTTAGTTCAGTGCTGAAATATGAAATATGTAAATTTGGGTAAAAAGATGAATTTGTGTATTATGTGATTGTAAGAATAAAAAGAAATATTCCTCTTATATTCAATATTATTGGGTTTTGCCTTAAGCATTGTAAAATATGCCTTTTTCCTCCTTAAAAAATAAAGAGGCATTATTTTAGAATCACAAGAAGTATGACAAAAAGGATTAAAAAGGGAATAGTGGTGCAAAGTTACATATAAATATAAATACATGTATCTGTATGTAATTTGCATCGACTATTCCTATATATACATATTACATATATTTCTTGTGATTTGAAAATATGTCAAATTCCAAAAAAATAGGCATTATTTGCAATGATTGCGGATAACGGTCCTTGTAAGACTTGAAACCTTTTTGGCAAGATTGAATTAAAAAGGTAATTTTTGGTTAGTTGATTAGACCAAATCATTAAATTAAAAAAAGTATTGCAAAATAATAAATAAATATTAACAACTACGTTGACCACAAGAAAACTTAAAAATAAATATATATACATATTATTTATCCAAATCAGCGTAAAACGGGGAAATATAAATTAAATGGAATGTTTGAATGGTGGATATGGTTCAATTATGGAATTACGTGTAAATATAATCCATTTTGAATTAATATATTTGTGGTGACCATTCGTAGCAATAAATGTAATTTACTGCTATAAACAAGACCATAAATAAAGAAATAACCATTGTAACCAATACTGATTAAGGGAAAATAAATGTGATAGGAAAATGGTTGCAATTCCTAAAATTAATTAGGATAATTGTCTTGGACCCCAAATTAGAAAATTAAATTATAACTGCATTTAGACATGAGGCTAAACTCAACTTGTGGTGTAATCATGCCCGGAACTGACCGGCAAATCCAACAACCACAGGTAGTCAGTTTAATTTGAGGGGTCTAATGCATAAAAATAAATGTACTATGGCACGAGGTAAAGTTCACGTATGGTAGAAGCCTACCCGGAACTGACCGGCAAATCCAACATCCACATGTAGTTAACTTAATGTGGGAGGCCTAGTGCATATATATATATATACGCACACACACCAACCAATAAACAAATAAATAGAAATAGAAGTATAAGAATGGTAATTGCTATTTGGGGTACAACAAATAGATAGCTTGCGACTAAAAAATAGTTGCCTTAGGAAAATATGACCATTAGAGTCATAAAGGGCAATAAAAAGAATTGGGTGAGATTAGAGAATTTATGATTGTTGTTTAAACGCTAAATCCAAATTAAGGAGGGTATTAAATGAATGTCCTAGGGAAAAGGGAATATAACCTTCATTACTAATAGTAGTGGAAATAGAAATAAAATTGGACTTAGTAGGTTATTAATGTAAGACAGTATTAATCATATAAACCCATGACGCAAATAAATGGTGTACGTATAGTATTTTTGTATAAAGGAACTAAACTGGAATGACTTAATAACGTAGCCTACTTTATCCCAAATAGGGAAAGATGTCAAAGGCAAATGGGGGATGAACTAATAACCTTCGCATATAGTCTACTTCCTGGGTCCTTAAAGGCTAAGTGACTAGGGTAAAAGAGTCCATCTGGGAATAGACTTTTCAATATAGGGGTCTTAAATGGCATGTGTGTATGGGCCTACCCAAACCTAGAAATTAAAAGGATAAGATATGGCCATCTATCCCACGGGAAGTAAAAACCGACTAAGAAGGTTATCTACTAAGGTCAGCTAGAAGGTATAATGAAAGATAAAATACCTTCTCTCACCTTATGTGGGGCAAGGGTAAATGTGTGAATGACGGAAGCCTTAACTAGTAGGGTCTGTAGCTAATCCCCTCTAGTTTATGTTAACGTTGAATATATTATCGAGGGTTAATAAGTGACCAATAGGTCCGCCTAGAGTCTTAAGTGGTCAGGAAAAATCCACCCTATCTATCATTGATAGTGATGCATTAAATAATAAAGAGTAGTGAATGAGAATATAGATAGAAACCCCGTAATTGGTGACCCACTCTCGATAGAACTAACCATTTAAGCTCTGGTATAAAGGCTTCACAGAAATGTATGTAAATGTCATATCTCGGTAATATAATATGGATATAATACTTTAGGAAGAGTAGTATAGTCGTGCGTAAACATTAACAAGGCTGGTTCAGAGGCACTAACCTTGTCAGGCATACAGCTTGGGTTGAACCAAACGGAATATATCTGTATTATAGTCTATGTTGTACAGTCACCAGAACTTGTTGTTCTGACCCCCTCCTCATTACAACCTCTCAAGTTTCCTAGAGAAGGTCGGTTTCTCACAGATGATTAAGTTTGGCTTTCGGTTCTCGTTCTCTCTCACGCTCGGTATTGGAAAAGTGACTTACTTTAAAAAAGGTAGTTACTTAAGTTAATACTAATTCATCCTATTTTGTTTTTGCTATGAGTTTTCTTTATCGTACTCTGATATGTTCATGCTCATTTATTTTAGGTACCATATTTACACGCTCAACGCTTGGATGTGTTTAAGTTTTTATTTTTGTCAAAATTTGGGTGTAGAAAAATGTAGCGTCCCAGAAATTTCGACAACTTGAGTATGAGATTAATTAGAGATTTAACGATTAATAATCAATTTTATACTAAATATTTGGTTTAGAGATTTAAAAATCAAAATTTATTGGTTTTAATAAGAATTAAATTCAGAATGATTAATCCGCATCATTTATTTATTTATAACTGATCGATAATAAATTGGTAGATACTCGAATTTAGATTCGAATTAAAAATTCAAATGAATTATGTTGGATATTATTATGAAGTTTGAAAATATAAATATAAATAGTAAACGTTATTAATGTTAAATAAGTTGGAAATTTTATTTGTTGAAATAGATTGAAATTTGCTTAGATAACTGTGTATATGAATTTAATAGTTCAAATTTGGGGTTGAACAGAGTTATTGGTAGACAAACAAAATAAAATCAGTAAACCGACAAATAATTTGAAAATAAAACAACATTGTACGAGAACGAAGTCGAATTGCAACTACACTAATTTTATTGGATTCAAAACACGAAGACGAAGGGGTACATTTAGTTTTGTCGCAATTGGAGATCCTATTGACGATACATATATTGAGCGTTCGACTGTCGTTTGTGGTACGATTTTATATTTAATTTAAAAACAAGAATCACCTTTCTCAGTTACATTTGCATAGACCTATGTCTAAGAGCATCTCCAACAAAGGGCAATATTCATGTTACGGGGCGTAATACGGGTTGTTTTTGCACCCAACAGTTATCCTCTCGTGTAATATTCAGCGGAATATTACAGCTTCGATTCAGGATCCGGAATGAGTCCGGCGAGCCGATTTTATCAGCTCGCGCTGATAAAATCAGCTCGCAACATGGCGAGCTGATAAAATCGACTCGCCATCTCCCTCCCCAATTCCCCAACGGCTATCTCAATCCAATGGCTTCCAACGGCCATTTCCGCCTCGATTTTGATTACCAACGGCCATAAAACGGTGAAAACTTTTCTAACGGCCATATTTTCAGTTATAAAAGCATTCCATCGCATTCTTTCTTCATCACAACATATTCATATCTTCTTTCTACATCTCTCTACTCCACACCAAGTCTTGCTATATAATGTCTTCCCCATTCGGAGAATTTTCGCATCCGACGATAGATGGAACTCAGTTCTCACAAGGCAACATGAGCAATATATTTGAAACTCCATCGATCAGGCAAGGAACCACTCTGTGGACTGACGAAGAAGACATTTCTCTATGCAACATATATTGTCATTTCACACAAGATTCTGCAACGGGAAACGACCAAACAGGCGCTGCGTTTTGGAAAAAAGTGGAAAAATCCTTCGTTGAGAGGCATCCGGGATGCCAAAGGACGTTATCGGCGATCCAGGGACGTTTTGGGAAAATAAGCCGCCAAACCCAATATTATGAGTCACAAGTGTACAAACTAAAGATAGCGAATCCAAGCGGCATGGGAGGAGAACATAATCTGGTATGTATGTATTTGTACGTACTTTATTTATGGGTGTTAGCATTTTAATTGATACATTTTATTTTGGTAAGTAGAAACGACTAGCGAATGAGGAGTTCAAGAAGTTTTTTCCTAGAGAAAATGGAACGAAAAGGGCACACTATTACCAGTTTATGCATTGTTATGATCTGCTTACTAGTCAACCAAAGTGGAACTCAGAACTTGCCAAGAGTCTCCGCGATGTTCAAAGTGCTAGCAAGGCCAAGAAAAAAAGTTCAAAATCGGGTTATTCTTCTAGTCCTAGCGGCTCAGGTGGCAATATTTCTCAATGTGTAGGGGAAAACCTACTTGATGAGTTCAATGCAACGAATGACGAAGATTTTAGACCTGAGGGATGCAAAGCGGCGAAAAGAAGGGGCAAAACAACGGTTGAGCTTGAATCAAAAGTGAACGCCCGACACGAAGAACACAGTCGTAGAGCGGAAAAAAGGCTTGTAGAAGCTAGGGATAGAACAGAAGTTTTGAAAAGGATTGCTGATCTGGAAGAGAAGAAACTTCAAATTCTTTCGGAGGACTTAGCGTATAAGAAAGAGCACGATGCGTATAAGAAACAGCAAGATGCGTATAAGAAAGAACAAGAAGAGAACGCTATCATGGACAAAGATCTGGATGGAATGTCTGATTTGGAAAAGGAATTTTGGATGAGGATGAAACGTCGTATTATAACGTCAAGGTTTCCACAGTTGATGTAGTAACGTATTAGTAGTTGCTCGTATTAGTAGATGCTCGTATTAGTAGTTGCTCGTATTATGTTGTTGTATTAACGTTGTATTTCCTTCTGTAGCAACCGCTTTTTTTATAATGAAATGTTTGCTTTATATATTTTGTTATTGCGTAAACAATTATAAGAAATTCATCCTTTTTACAAAGGATTATCTAATAAACGAAAGATACAACACAAAGTAAACGAAAGATCATCGGGTTAGCCAACTACAACGTAGTTCAAACGCCTCATGACCAACAAAATCAGTGCCGTAATCTACAAGGTAACGAGAATCATAAGTTGCCCTATTCGTTTTAAATACGTTTTCATCTTCAACTACCTGTATAATCATCTGGTATCGTTCACAATTTTTAACGAACCGCCGATGAGCCATAAGAATTTCGGCAGACGTTCGTGTAGTAGTGCATGAACGGTGGTTGTTATGTAATCTTGTTATCATGGACCAAAATTCTTCATGGGTAAGTCCTCCTCCATTTTTCTTCAGTTGCAAATCTCTTTTATCACATTCGATATAGGATTTCACGAGTATAAGTAAGTCCGTAGAAGAGAATTCGGTTGTAGCAGCACTGGAGCTTGCTTTACTTGGATTGCGTCGAGGTTGGTTAACCCTTTGCCTAGCAGTGTGTTTTCTTGGTTGTGTTTCGGATTTACTAACTTCATCTACTTGTGTATTTGGAACGAATCCACGCACTTTCTCCTCCTGGTTGTTCCGTTCAAACTCATCAAACATTTTTTCCATAAGTTCATCACTAATCTCCCCATCGGCCATTAAAGCTACACGGAATAAAAAAAAAGTTAGTCCGATTGAGAGACGGGGAATGAAATGTTTAAATAAGTGTAGGTGAATATTGATAAAGCACTGTCATCGTTACTCGAGCTGTAACATCGAGACTCTGCCCAACAACAGTGTCTGTTCACATCAAGACAGTAAGAAAAAGAGATTCCCTACAGTATTACGTCAGGCGAAACAGTGACCGGTACCATCATGATTTTTGTTATTGATTTGTACACTCCTTGCCTATATATCTCAATGCAATTTACTCACATAATACCTCACTCAAACAACTTCGTTCTCATTCTACTACTTACTCACTCGAAAATGCCTTCTTGGCCATCCGAAACTGACTCTGATGAACAAGCGTACGAACATATGAGACTTCAAGCGCTCGAAAACGAATTCGAGTTTCTAATCCAAATTACACCCCATGATGAACCATCACATGAACAGGGGAACCTCCAACATCTACAACAAGTTCAAGTGCCACATGTTCAACTAGCAAACGAACAGACTCTCGCTCAACCACAACAACAAGTAGAGTTCTACCGAGTACCACCACATGAACATGAAGGTGAATCTTATCCTGTACTTTGCTACTGCGGTCATGTGGTCGAAGTTATGGTTCGTGCAGAAGGCGACAATATAGGTCGGCGCATGCAGCAATGTCGATTCTATCCAAATGGATGCAGCTACACGGAATGGATTGACGAGCCGTTGTGCCCACGGGGAATAGTATATGCAAACCAACTCGAACGAGAGATTATGCGTCTCGAAAATCTTGTTCAAGAGTTGCGACTGAACGCAATGCGACTCCCTTGAAATTGAATGTGTACTTTTAATGTTTGCGATGATGTAGTAGGCATGTACTATTATTCGGTGTTGTATCTGTAACGGTCGGTTGTATCTGTAACGGTCGGTTGTATCTGTAAGGTTATTGTTATGCGAAAACCCCCTAGTTGAATCATTGTAATCTTTCCTATATAAAAATTTCACGTTCTATATATTTAAAATATAATCTTTCGTATATAATCTTCTAAACTATAATCTTTCGTATATAATCTACTAATAAAAATTAATAAGTAGATAAAAATAAGAACTAAATATTTAATCAAATGAACACACATTCCACACAACCCCCCCCCCCCCAAACTTCCCGGGCCATAGATGGGCTCGGAAGATCGCGAGCTGATTTTATCAGCTCGCGAGCTCGCGAGCTGATAAAATCAGCTCGCAGGCTGCGAGCCGATAAAATCAGCTCGCGCCTGCTGGGACATATCAAAGATATCTCACGTAATGTTACGGGCCGTAACGTTACGGCCCGTAACACTGTTGGAGATGCTCTAAAGCACACCGCAACCCTAACCTCTATTGATTTAATGTCGTTTGTTTTTCTTCTATAAAAATCTCGCTCATTTACCCTAAATTTATTCAGAAATCAATTGCTTCTTCCAATTCAATTTAATGGCGTCCCGCAAAATCCAAAATCGCCACCTTCACCTAGTTGCCACCGCAGCGCCTCCAAAATCGAAACCGCTAACCCTGTCTTCGTCCACGTGCTACACCAAATCGAACCAAACCTTTCACTCTCAACTCATCGTGTTGTCCACTACTCTCTCCTTGCTGCCTGTTGCTTAACCGAAATCGTCCCAGGTAGACGCGAGGCAGTTCCACCACTCCAAGGTAGTTCCACCGCTATCTACACCTTAGGCCAAAAGTCGCCGCCTTATCAAATCGAAGGCTAAGCCTTCATTGCTCCGTTCATCGTTGTTATAAAGGTAAGAATCCTCTTACGTTTAACCTTAATTCAAGTTGCTCGATTTCAATATAATACAGGAGTATAATAGTTGGTTTTCCGGTATAGTTATTTCCTATGACGATTTGTGTATTTAAACCCATGTTCCGACTTTGAGCCGGTTGTAAACTCCACTGTTCCATATTCTTAACCATTGTGTGACCATTAATACAGACCTTTGCTTGTCCAGTTTTGTGTCCAGCCTGATTCATTTATTTATGTACGTGAAGATGAAACTGGCTTTGTACTTAAGCCATGTGGTGTCTATGTGCATCCATTCCCTGTTAAATCACTTGCAAGCTACTCCATTTGTTTAGTCCTGAGTTTGTCATTTGTATTGGGTTGATTCAATCTACCTGTTGAACTTGAAATGTATAGAAAACCGGAAACTAAAAACTAAAAACAAGAAGCAATGAAAACAAAAGCCTGAAACAAATTACAAGGACAGTAGACCTTTTGGTGAAACAATGATCAAAACCTTTTTATTTATGTACTACTGTAAATGCATAAAAGTTGGGAATGTTTCCGTGATTTTGGCATGCCTCTATGTCTTCTTCTTATTCTTTAGCTAGTATATGTGCATACAACCTATAAAAAAAATTTGGATCTTATAATTTTCTTCAAGTTCTTATAAGAAATATTTTAGCTGGAATGGATATTTTTAAACCATTAATTGTTGTTAGTTCACAATTTGAGGCATCTACCCTTACTTTATTTTGTAAACTCTGGATCATTGGCAATTGGCATGGATTGGAATAATAATTGGATCCATTTTTCTTCCATGCTCGTTTGTTAAGCAACCGTCAGTTCTGTCTCAAACGTTGGTAATTCATATATTTACCTGGGTTAACATATGTGAGCTGTTGTGCTTTGTTTTTCGTTGATACCTGAAATATATATATATACACACACACACGTGGTTTTCCTGCACATCATTTGGCTCCAAAATTGTAGAAATATATGTTGAACCTTCCCACTTTAAAAATGATACTTGCTGCTAAGACAGATTGTATCCTACTAATGCTAACTAGCGACGTAGAAGAATTCAGGTGTTTCCATATAAATAATGTATAGAAATAAGTCATATGTTAGAAGCATTATTTTAGTCACCTCATGTATCTGCTAATAAATTAAATTTGAGGTCTGTTAATTGGTTTCCAAATGTTTTTCCTTCTTTCGTTTATCAGGCATGTACTCATAATGAACTGAAACTGTTAATTCTTCTCTGTTCTCCAAATAAGAACAAAATCTTGGTAATTAGTTTAGTATCTATTTATGTTGGTACTCCCATATATTGCAGCCTTGTACATTCTAATTTAACTTGATATGACAGTGGCTTTCTTTAATTTGAGGTATCTTTATTGTCGTACTTTTGTTATAACACACGGGTTGAGACATATATCTGATTATACAAAGTATGTAGTCCCTGGTGCTTTTCTTGTTTATTGTAGACATGGTTTTAGCATATGTATGTGGTTGCCGGTGTACACATGTGTGTGTGCATATATGTGTGTGTGCATATATATATATATATATATATATATATATATATATATATATATATATACACACACATATATATATACATATATATATATATACATATATATATATCACTGTATGTGTATATATATGTCATCGACATACATATATATATATATAAATCCATACGTTGTCCCGATTTGTTTCGTCCTAAGGTGCTATGATATATTCCGGTAGTTCTCATGAGTTCGATGTACTCGAAATTTAGTAAATTATAGGATTAACTAGTATATTTTAGTTTATATTGAAATTAATTTACTTGAAATATGATTAATCCTGAATCGAGTGTTTTATGTTTTTGAATGAAATGCTCAGGTCAGAACTGAGTGTTACAGATTTAAAGATTCAGCTTAGGATTCGAAGACTGGCAAAGCTAGGGATTTCCAAAGATGGGTACACTCTGAAATTGTAAATCAGTAAAGGTACTTCTTGTATTTAAATTGTTCTTTTAAATTCCGTTGTATATAAATATCTTGTATTCATAATTTTGATTAATAAATAAGAGTTTTATTCAGCTGTTTAATATTGTATAATTTAATTATCCTGTGTTTTTTGTGTTGATTCTGTTTTAAACTCTGTAAGCTAAACAACGATCCGTCGATTTGGTTGTTTTTAAGTTGGCTTATTCACTAATTTGAAGCAGTCAAAAAGGCGGGACGTTACAAGTGGTATCATAGCTTTGGTTTATTCAAAGCCTAACTTATCGGGTTTATAATGAATAGGATTGACATTAGGAAAAAAAGGATTTTGAAAATAAAAAGGGGTTTTGAAATATGAATTTTGAAAGTATAAATAATTTTGAAATAATTTAGAAAGGTAAATTATTTTGAAACGGTTAAGTATCTTGAAACTAATACAGCGGAAATAAAAATTATTTCTGGAATTTAAAAGTTTTCGGAATCCCCACTCTTCGAATTCAGGTCCGCGAGAGCCATTCTTCGCTAAAATTTCCTAGGGTTGAATCCCGAATCCATTATCAAATAGTATTTAAGGAAGATAAGTATAAGAATCAATGAATGTAATAACCCTAATTTACACATAGATTAGAATATGCTTAATATGGTGATGTGAACATATCTACGTAAATAAAGGAAAGAGTATTTGGTTATTAGTATAAATATATATGCAGGAAGTGAATACAGGTAATAAGAGAATACGTGTGTGCATGATTGAAGCATAGAAACTTAAGAGTGGGATAGAATAAACCTGACGGTTCATATTTTTGAATGAAGTAATTATTAACAGTATCAGTATGGCCAGATGTGGGTATATGGGTATGACTGAGTATATGGATTCATTGATATAATAAATCTGATTATGAAATGTTGTAAAGAAACAATTGTATATATCAGGTATAGAAATGTTTACTGAACCTTAGCGAAATTTGTAAGTTTTCGTAAACAGTAATGAGTATTCTTGAGTATATACATAACTCGTTCATACTGTCATAGGATAGATTCATTTGGATAAAAAGTAATAAGATTTTTATAAAGCTGAATGTACATGTTTGTTTGATTTACATATATGTATTTGTATGTAAAGGATAACGGTTGTACCTTTATGCATGAGGTATAGGCTAGCTCTTGCATTACATTAGTTATACCTATATACATATAGGGTGATGTCTGATATATGAAGTTCAAATTAATAAGAAACAAGGACTCCGGAATCCGGGAAATTTCGTATGACCTGGACATTATTTTAAATGGTATGAAATAACCTATGTCGTTATTGATGTAATGCATACTAAATTTGGAAATTATAAGGCTTGTAAACTGGTTTGAATACAGAGAGATATCTTCAATTTATAGTTGTTCTAAAATGGGCATATTCATATTGATATTGGATAGAATACAGTGGGATGATATAATGAAGTTTACAAGGCAGAATGTACAAGTCAGAATGATTTTGTATAGATATTATGTACACATTGAATATAAGAATGATTATTATGCCAGTGTTGCCAGTAGCGTGAATACAAGTTTGACTAGGTATATCGGCTCATTGATAAGATGGATTGGCTTATATAAAGTTATGACGAAATGTATATATATCTAGTATAAAAGTTATACTGAGGAGGGAAACAAACAGGATAAAATCTTGCTTGAATATAACAGAGTATTTTCGAAAAAAAATTGAAATAAAACTGACACAATAACTTAATTAACTCAGGGAAAAATAATGAAGTTTTGTAAAAGGGAGAAGATATTAGTCTATTGGTTTTATAAATATACTTGAAGGATTTCAGGAACAAAAGTACAATCTGTACAGCTTGGTTAAAATGAATATGGTCTTAAATATTACTTGAAGAACAAAAGTAATGAGGTGCATGCCCTGGAATTCTAGACAATTGATATGACTTTGATCTATTTTTCTAAGAAATGTGAGTTAAACCAGGTGTTCAATATTTTAATAATGATTTAAGAGTAAGCTTGAACATTAGCTTTACCTTGATTTTTGGTATAGGACCAGGCCGATTTACAAAAGGGAAAAAGATCCATTAGAAGGCATACTATTTGCTGATTAATTCAAGGAAATGTAATGTTGTGATATAAATTCACTGATTTCTGTTAAAAATATGGAATTAGGACGAATTGATAGTTCTGTTAAATATTCAATAATTACTTTGCAATTTAAAGGTAATATTTTGATAAACTGGTTATAACATGGAGGTACTAACTAAATCAGTCATAATGAAGATACATACGTGAATCTGGGTGTAAGTCTAAAGACGGTCTGAAGAGTAAAATGATGGTTTTATAGATGTATATTTATTACGAACAGAATACAAGGTCAGGAGAAATAACAAACTGGATAGGTGTTTATAATCTCATATTTGAGTGTCCAAAGAATTAAAAAATGCCAATAGGTTACTAATGTAATTACCTTTTATATTGACCAATACAGTCCCTGAATAGAAGAATGAAGGATCCTACCTTAAGACTGAGCAATATAAGCATGTAGAATATATTATAAAAAAATAAGCCAAGGTAAAAGATATATAAAAGGCTTGCTGATATATATGTGTGTGTGTGTGTGTGTGTGTGTGTGTGTGTGTGTGTACTGATTACATGGGTTATTTTATAGCTCAAGAAAGCTTGTGGATATTGTGGTAAGAGAACTGGAAACTAAGTAAAAGAAATTTATACTATAGAAAACCTAGAAGTAATATGTTGGGTTAATAGGAAATAGTAAGTAATATTTTTTTAACTTTAAACATGTTTGTGCTCTAGAATGATGGAACTTTGAGGAGATTCTTGGGTAATGCAGAAATGCTAATTATCAACATTACTAAATAATATAATCAGAATAGTATAGAGATGTCTATTTTGAGAGAAGGATTTAACAAACAAAAACAAGTTAATTTATTCTTGTTTATGCTGTGTAGAGATTAATTACTTATAATTAATCAAGGAGCTTTTGCAATTTAATTTAACTCTGATATAAGCAAAAGAGGACTTGCATTTCTTCTTATATACCAGTTAAAGATTTAATTGTACTAATATATCTATATTGGTGATGAGGGATCCTAGAATTGAAGGGTTTGAAGGAGGTAACCCTTGATAAGGGGACCAAGGATTATTGAATTTATAAGTAAATAAAGAAAATTTGTTGAAATTTTGGAGTTCTCACAACGAATCAATTTATCTAATTGTGCATTTTAGCAATCAAAGGCAACTGAAATTTATTGGAAATGAGAATTCTGATGAGGATTTGAATGAAAAGGGTAAATTTGAAATCGTTTCAAAAATGAAACGATGAATTTTATTTCGATATTCAAAATATATATTAAGGAAAATAAAACAAAAGGTTATAATTGAAATTCGATTGTGTCAAATTGTATTACTTATCCATCATTCAGAAACTGGCAAGATAATTTATAATTGGTTTCAAACCAATCTGATATAATCAAATATATTAATTCGATAGTAAGTTATAAACTTATTAATTAATTATCAAAAAGCTAAGTGTGAACGAGAGTTGTAAATGGAGCGGAATGGGATGAAGATTTTAAAGAGATTTGAATCGATGTTCAAGTGAAGTCAAAGCTAATTGGATGTGACGAGTTCAGATTTCGATAAAAGGAATAATATTTATTTTTAGAAGTAAATAATGTGTGAACGCAAGTAAAATTGGAAATAAAGGAAATGGGGTTGACCAGTACGGTGAGATTATTTTAAAGTTCAGAATATAAATCAAATGATACTTTTTCCGAAGTTAGAATATATTATCAAATAAGGGATTATTCGAAGAAAGTTATTCATAGGAGCCAACCCTGTCAGGAAATTACTTTTCGTTTTAATTTAAAATTTAAAATATTATTAATTAATTGTTATGTATTCAGGCAAATGAATGAAACATATTTTAAAAATTAAATATTTCGAAGACATGAATTATAGTTATAATCAACGAATGACTTAAAAAAAGTGGATTTGTGAATTGAATCCAAGAGTTGTGTAAAATTAGTTTGATAAGAAATCAAGGAATGAAGTTAAAGAATTTAGAAACTGACTGGAGATTAGTTAATTTGAATAATTTCCTAAATGTTGATTTGATGTTGATTTCGTCCTTCAGGATTGATACTTAGGGAGTTGTTTGCTTGCTAATTTACGGTTGAGGGATGTGAATAAGGAAGAGTAATAATGTGTGAATGAGAAAATGCGTTGTAAGAATGATAATTCTGAGATAGTGAGAGCATAAAGATTTGAATAAAGTGAGGAACTTAATAATCGGAAATTGGAAGAGAATCTGGTCTATAACAAATACATTCATAAATCAGAATTGAAAAAGATATCAAATATCTGGATTTATGAAGGGATTTAACCTGAAATTTTGAAATTGGAATGGACTATGAAGATATTCGATTTTGGATATTAGATATAGAAGTTTTCAAAATTTATATAGAAAATATATAATAGTATAGTGAATTCAGAAACCATTGATTGAAAAGTTATCGATGTGAGATAAAATCTTATATAATAGAATTTATATAAGAATGAGATGTTTGAAAATGTGATTTGGAAGGAAAATTTTATGATTTGTGACGAGTATGAAATGACGTACTATATGTACATAGTAATATATGTTTTCAAAGACAAATAAGGAAAGTATCTTCCTTCTCCCTTGAATTTCGAGCTTGGCTGAGATGTGTTAGTGGTGGTGGTAGGTTGTCCGGACATAAAACTCGAGTTGTCATTTTTTCTGGAAGAACACGACTGTGTAGTGTAATTCGCAGGGCTATAGACGGCCTACGGCGAACAGATGTTTCTTGTGGGAACCAAGCATAACCATTATGCCTGTTGCGATCTATAGCCGTTATAATAGCGTAATCCGCAGAGCTGTGAAATCTTAAGGGTATGGATGTTTCTTGGGGGATCGAGGCGTAACTATTGTGTACCTGCAGTCCACATGGCATATCTACAAGTGAAAGAGACGTAACCATTAAAGTTACTAAAGGTAGAATGGAGCCATGCGATGTTAAAATATCTTAGTGATGTTGAGCCACCTATTTGATTGCAGCATTGTGTCTTCGTGACATGATTTGTTGTTGTGACATGATTTGTCGTTGTGACTTGATTGATTCTCATGTCTTGATCTATTTCCATGATTTGTTTTCAAGACCCTAAGATAGAGCAGTCAACGCTCATTGACCTCAGTTTTTCTTTCGATTCATAAATATTTTCCGTTGATTTGTCCACGATGAAATTCGCAGGGAAGTGATTTTCTACAGATACAGATATTTTCTGGGTGATCCAGACGGAACCATTATGTATCTGCGATTCATGAGCAGTCAATATATCAACATCACATTGGTGCTTTCCGTATCTATTTCCTTTCAAAAAGATTTTTTGAGATATTTTCACTGGGGGTTGAATCAAGTATATTTAGTACTTGGAGATTTTAGTCGTGTGCCTGACCAGCGTATGCCTAACATCTATGAGAACGACAATAGACTTGTCAAACTTTGAGTTATCAAATATTTTCAGATAAATAATTTAAAATTTAAAATATACCTAATTTAATAAACTAAGAAAGACAGTTTCAGAGTATTTTTAAGTCCATAGCTTTGGGGTAATAATACAAATATTTTTGTATGACTTGTGTTTTATATATAAAAATTATAAAAGATTTTGGATTTTGGAAAATTTTCAAGTCGACAATTTATAACTTGAAGAGGAAATATTATTTACACTCTTCAAGGAGTGTTTGGGGTGATTAAATGGATTGAATATAAGGAGATTAGGCTGAGGGTTGCTAAGCCTAGACCCATTACAGTTGCAATGATGGTTAAGTAACATTGACAAATGATGTTTATAATGAAATTTGGAATAGTTTGAGATGTATAAATCCAACTTATGCAGAGTTGGAATTTAAAACAAGATTGGTTTTGAAAAGAAATCATATAAGTTTGAATCTCTTAGAAGATTAGATAGAACGAGAAATTGGGAGATATCTCAAAATAATTTGAGATAGAAATTGACCTACGAAGATTGAATATAGTTTAAAAAGCACGGAAATAAATAAAACCTGATTCGGAAAATGTAGAAATTCGTGTTTGATCAAAAGTGTTCTCCAACTATAAGTAAGAAAATTTGATTTTTTGAGTTAATTGAATATAGTGATTAAACATAGAAGGTCAATAACTTGAATATCGATTTTCAAATTAACTACGGAGAATTTTCATGCAAATATGGAAGTTTGATGTATAAATTGGTATAACTATAACGATCTCTTCTTTTCGAGGATGAAAAGATTTTAAGGGGGTGAGACTGTAACGTCCCAGAAATTTCGACAACTAAAATATGAGATTAATTAGAGATTTAATGATTAATAATCAATTTTATATTGAATATTTGGTTTAGAGTTTTGAAAATCAAAATTTATTTATTTAAATAAGAATTAAATTCGATATTAAATTTAGAATGATTAATCTGCATCAATTATTTATGTGAAAATTAGGCACACATCACTAAAAGAAAACTTAATTAAGCTCACATCCGGTCATAGTTTATAAACTCCCCCCTATTTTTGAATTGCCGCCTCCTTTTTTGTAGGATCTGCTTCCTACTTTTATGCATCCGCCTTTTGCTTTATTGTTACGCCTCCTTCGTTTTATGCCAGGAAAAAATGCGGCACTGAGTAAAAAAAAAAAAATCTAAAATCTGGAAATAATAGTAGAAGTCCACGCCAAGAAAAAAAAGTTGCATATATGTATGCAAGTATTGCCAATACTTGCATACATATATGCAGTTATTGCATAAAGGAAATTATGCTAATGGTTTGCCAACAGATATGTTGCATACATGTGCGCATGTTTCGAATTTTCTTGCACACTTGAATGCAAATAAAAATAAACTGAGTTGCACTGTTATGAAATATTGCTATTTTTATGCATGAATGATGCAATACTTGCACAAAAATATGCAAAAAATCAAACGTGGATGCAAAACAGGAACACTTGCACATATATATGCAAGAAATTGGAATTCATGCATAAAATTATGCATTTAACTGCATTTTTTCGCTTTTTTCTGTTTCTTTTTTTTGGCGTGTTTTTTTGATTTTTTTGAGTGATTTTTTTTGTTGAATGCATAATTTATTTAAATATTAATTTTCATATTTTTTTATTTAGTTTTTGATCTATTTTTGAAAAATAGGGACCTAATTTATAATAAGTTTATGATTGGATGTGAGCCTAATTTTGAAACTTAGCTGGGACCTACAAAAAAATGCACCCATTATTTATTTATAACTGATCGAGAATAAATTGGTTGATATTTCAATTTGAATTGAAATTCTAATTAAGAAATACAAATGAATTATGTTGGATATTATTATGAAGTTGGAAAATATAAATAAAAATAAAAAACGTTATTAACGTTTAATAAGTTGGAATTTTTATTGGTTGAAATAGATCGAAATTTGCTTAGATATGTGTGTATTTGTGTATATGAATTTAACGGTTTAAATTTGGAGTCGAACAGAGTTATTGGTAGACAAACAAAATAAAATCACTGAACCGACAAATAATTTAAAAATAAAACAACATTGTATGAGAACGGAGTCGAATTGTAACTAGGCTAATTTTATTGGATTCAAAACGCGAAGACGAAGGGGTACGTATAGTTTTATCGCAGTTGGAGATTCTATTGACAATACATATATTGACCGTTCGACAGCAGTTTGCAGTACGGTTTAATATTTATTTTAAAAACAAATATCACCTTTCTCAGTTATATTTGCGTAGACCTATGTCAGATGCACGCCGCAACCCTAACCTCTATTGATTTAATGTCGTTCTTATCTTCAGTGTTTTTCTTCTATAAAAATATCGCTTATTCCCCCAAATTTATTCAGAAATCAATATTTTCTTCCAATTCAATTTAGTGGCGCCCCCAAAATTCGCAAATTGCCACCTTCTCTTAGTTGGCACCGCAGCGCCTCCAAAATTGAAACCGCCAACCCAGTCTTCGTCCTCGTGCTGCCACCAAATCGAACCAAACCTTTCACTCTCAACTCACCGCCTTGGCAACTACTTTCTCCTCGCTGCCTGCAGCTTATACGAAATCCTCCCAGGTCACCGTGAGGCAATTCCACCGCCCAAGGCAGTTCCACCATTGTCTGCAACTTCGGGCAAAAGTCGTCGCCTTATCAATCGAAGGCTAAGCTTTCGCTGCACCGTTCGCCGCTGCTATAAAGGTAAGAATCCTCTTACGATTAACCCTAATTCAAGTAGCTCAATTTCAATATAATATAGGAATATAATAGTTAATTTTCCGTTGTGTTGAATTCCTATGACGATTTGCATATTTAAACCCCTGTTCTGAGTTTGAACCGGTTGCAAACTACGCTGTTACTTATTCTTGACCGTTGTTTGACAATTAATACATATCTTTGCTTGTCCAGTTTTGTGTCCAGTATGATTCACTTGTTTATGTACGTAAACATGAAATTGCCCTTGTACTTGAGTCATGTGGAGTCTATGTGCATCCATTCCCTGTTAAATCACTTGCAAGCTGCTCCATTTGTTTAGTCCTGAGTTTGTCATATGTATTGGGTTAATTCAATCTACATATTGAACTTGAAATGTATAGAAGACCGGAAACTGAAAACTAAAAATAAGAACCAATGAAAACAAAAGCCTGAAACAAATTACTAGGATAGTAGACCTTTTGGTAAAACATTGATCAAAACCTTTTTATTTATGTACTACTGTAAATGCATAAAAGTTGAGAATGTTTCCGTGATTTTGGCATGACTCTATGTGTTCTGCTTATTTGTTAGCTAGTATATGTACGTACAACCTATTAAAAAATATTAGGATCTTATAATTTGCTTCGAGTTCTTATAAGAAATATTTTAGCTGGAATGAATATTTTTAAAACCATTCCTTGTTGTTTATTCACATTTTAACTGGCATGGATTGTTAACATATGTGAGCTGTTGTGCTTTGTTTTTCGTTGATACCTAATATATAGACAAACACACACGGTTTTCCTGCACATCATTTGGCTCCAAAATTGTAGGAATATATGATGAACCTTCCCACTTTAAAAATGATACTTGCTGCTAAGACAGATTGTATCCTACTAACGCTACCCAACAACGTAGACGAATTCAGGTGTTTCCATATAAATATTGTTTAGAAATAAGTCATATGTTAGAAGCTTTATTTTAGTCACGTCATGTATTTGCTAATAAATTAAACCCGAGTCATGTTAATTGGTATCCAAATGTTTTTCCTTCCTTTGTTTATCAAGCATGTACTCATAATGAACTCAAACTGTTAATTCTTCTATGTTCTCCAAATAAGAACGAAATCTTGGTAAATAGTTTAGTATCTATTTCAGTTAGTACTCCCATACATTGCAGCCTTGTACATTCTAATTTAACTTGATATGACAATGACTTTCTTTAATTTGAGGTATCTTTATTGTCGTGCTTTCTTTATAACACATGGGTTGAGACATATATTTGATTATACAAAGTATGTAGTCCCCGGTGCTTTTCTTGTTTATTGTAGGCATCGTTTTAGCATATATATGTGGTGGCCGGTATACACATGTTTATGTGTGTGTATATATATATATGACTGTATGCGTATATATATGTCATCGATATACATATATATGTAAATCCATACGCTATCCCGATTTGTTTCGTCCCAAGTTGCTATGATACATTCCGACAGTTCTCATTAGTTCAATGTACACTAAATTTAGTAAATTATTGGATTAACTAGTTTATTTCAGTTTATATTGAAATTAATTTACTTGAACAATGATTAATCCTGACTCGAATGTTTTATGGTTTTGCATGAAACGCTCGGATCAGGCCTGAGCGTTACAGATTTTAAAGATTAAAGCTTAGGATTCGAAGACTAGCAAAGCTGTGGATTTCCGAAGATGGGCTCACTCCGAAATTGTAAACCAGTAAAGATTTTTCTTGTATTTAATTTGTTCTTTTAAATTCCGCTGTATACAAATATCTTGTATTCAAAATTTTGGTTAATAAATAGAAGTCTTATTTCACTGTTAAATACTATGTAATTTAATTATCCTGTGTTTTTTTTGTGTTGATTCTATTTTAAACTCTGTAAGCTAAACAACGATCCGTCGATTTGGACATTTTAAGTTGGCTTAATCACCATTTGAAGTAGTCAAAAAGGCGGGACATTACAAAAAGTGTGGGGTGTTAAAGTTATAATCAATGATTTCCGTTAAAGAAGTGGATTCATAACTAAATCCAAAGCAATGATTTGGTTGATAAGAAGTTAAGAAATGGAGTTAAAGGAAATTAAAAACAAACTGGAGATTAGTCAAGCTGAATGGCTTCCTCAGTGTCGATCTGATGTGGGTTTTGGCCTTCAGAGTTGATATTTGGGTGCTATTCTCTTACTAGTTTTCGGTTAGGGACTGATGAATGTGGAAGAATATTGATGCGTGAATAAGAAACAGAAATGTTTTCCAATATTAAAAACGTATATTTTTAAATATGTAAAATAAGAAGTTGTGAATATAATAAAATGTTTTTCGAGAATCGTGAGAGGCTAAACGGGATCGGAGAAATTTCCATGTAAAGATGTTGAAGTGAAATTGGGAAACAATAAATTAATGATAAACTAATTTAAAAGGCTCGGTATTGTTTAATGATTGATCGGTAGAATTTCCATTTGAAAATAGGATTGTTGGTTGTTTGGATGTTTTCCTTTGATAGTTAAATAACCGGCAATCGAAGTTTTTGGCCATTTGTTTCGTTGTCAATACGGAGAGACCGTGATTAGGTTTATTATCTGAAAACAACTCTGTGTGGGAATAAGTATTGTGAATCAAATCTGTTGAAGAAAATCGATGATGGAGTTTATGCAAGGGCTATTCTGGCAATCCTAGTAGAAATTGCCTAAGACGGATTTATAGGATAATACCTTCGGTTTGTCCAGTCCCAAGACAACCTGTATGGAAGAATGTCTGTCAGAGTATACCTAATAAATCGTGTACTTTGGTCTCTTCAAACGTATTTACGTTGGTTGCAAAGGAATTTATTTCTCATAGCTTTATACCTGTGGTACTTTTAGGAAAATCAATTTGTGAATTGGCAGGTTTGACGATGTGACATTCAATGTGAATGGTGGTCAGATGTTCTAAAAAGGTAATTATGAGCTCAAGCTTCACAACCAGGAGATGGTATAAAATCAGGTAGGTCGCACGACTACGTGAGTCGCACCCAATTAGGGTGACAATATATTCGGTACACTCAAGCGAAGTGAGTGTCTGATCATGTTTTGTCAGGGTTGCAAGATGTTCTTGTTGAACTCTTACTGTATTTTCTCTAGAGGTACAGTATCGGAAGGTGGTCTCATACCTTGCCATAGTTGGAAATTCATTCATAAATAAAAGTCCACGGTTTTGATTGTATACTATGTATGTGGAGCTTGAGATGCAAGCGTTCCATTAGATTGCTATTTACTTGATTTAGACACTATTGTAATATCAGAAAAGTATTGATTTTAAAGAATATTTTGGGTAATCGTAAGGTAAAAACCATCTGTATTTTGTGTAGATCGGACTTGCATTTATCCTTCCATTCAAAAAGGATTTTTAAAAGCAAAATCAAGTGGTTGGAGTTTACTCACACAAGTCTCATGACTTACCCAGAGTTTATTTTGTTTTGCCATAAACTCTTGGGTGTCCAAATTTATACGGGCAGTCAACTAGTCGGGATTTTACAAATATACTTGGAAGAGCTTAGAGAAGGAGGCTTCAGTATTAGATTGCTACTATCATTTTCCGCTGTGATGTGTTGTGTTGTACTCTGATAATAGTATGTATATACATTTACAAGTTTGCATTTCAAAAGTTATGTTATATAATATATTTTATTCGTTCCGGTGTGAGATTCGTGTTTACTCTGATTTTGTTGTATTTGCGTTCTTCTTCTTCTATTCTAACTTTATTTCTTTATATTTCTTACTCTCTAACTTCTTTCTATTAATGTTCTGGTGTTTGCGATACTTGAATAGTCGAATGTTGTTTTGTGTCATTTTTCAGGGTCAAAAATTCCTGGTCTGTTACACTTGTTGTCTACCTTCTATCGTTAGCAGTAGTTTGGCCCAAGTGCTCCAGAGATCTTCAGATTGTCCCATTTTATACATCTATTAATGGGACCAGTCATTAAATAATGCAACTACTGTCGTGTAAAACCTGTTGACGGAATGCACTCTATCCAACCGGAAACCAAAGCATAAATCACTTAACACTTCCTCATGTTCTTCTATACATAAAGTTATGGGCTGTGATGAGGCGAAAGCAGTAATAGAATTGGAAGATTGGGCATAATACTGGTAAATGAAAATTTTAGAATGTAAAAAGAATTCGAGGGAAAAGGGGTTAGAATAAAACTCAGGGGATGAAATTTTCTAAATATAGCTTGAGCGGATTGGAGTAAACTTCAAGAATGCGAAAAAGGACTGTCTTGGCTAGTCTGGACTGGAGGAGAAAGGGGTTGGCTTATACCGGGCAAAACATCGGAAACAAGATGACCGTTGAGTGAAACGAAAGAAATAATACGTCTAACGCATTAGAGGCCCACGGATCGAGTTCTAACTTCTTCTCAACCAATCATATTTTTTCAAAAGTCATGTTCATGCTTTTGACGTGTCAGAAACGGAAACTTGATATTATTTTGTTGCGAATAGCACATAAAATTCTATTGCTTTGTCAAGACAACATCAGTTCAATAGTAAATTATATATAATTTAATTTTGTATTTTATTCGCGATATTAAATAATACTTCCTAGAGTTTCATTTTGGAATCTTAAATATGTATTATTTGAGTTAGTATATAATTTGAAGGGGATTTATAACTGCGATTTATTCACCATTTTAGTATTGCAACTTTAGTGCTTAAATTTCATTTTTTATTTCCTATTTGACGACAACTCTAGATTTGAATTTATATTTAGTATGGTAATTTTATATATTGCAGTTTATTTGTTGCTATGAATCGTGTTCGTTGTACCTTCTTAAATTATACATATTACCCATGTGATTGGAATTATATTAAGCTGTGGAAAATAGACCATGGACAAATTTTGAAGAAAAAAATAGGCTGAAGAACATCAAGTTTCTTTTTTTGGTTGAAGGACAAACTTTAAGAAATATTGGGCTGAAGGACACGTTTTCTACATTGTAAAATTGAACATAATGCAAGTTGTAACTAACATTTGGGTATAGTGTAAAACTGAACATAATGCTTGTTGTATTTAGCATATTTCTTCAGACTATTTTTTTTTCAAAGTTTGTCCTTCAGCCCAAAAATGATGTTTGGTGCAATCTTTTTCTAAAATTTGTCCTTCCTAGTTACCCCGACAATGCTCTTTTTTTTTTTTTTTTTTTTTTTTTTTGACTATCGTGCTATTTAAATTTTCTATTGTGTACATACATAGAAATGCCAAATTGCTAAAAATGTAAAGTATGTGCTTTTTTGGTTTTTTTTCCACCTTTCTTTTTGTAGTTCTTAGCTAGACCAGTTTTGTGCACCACAGGAGATTGGCTACTATCTGCTTTTTGGGTTATTTATATATTTCCTCTTTTGTTGTTAAAAATAGAAGTAAGGGGCATGCTTCAACCACTTAATATATAGGTACTTACAATACCAATTTCTAGAAAAATGATTATTTTCAAAGTACCATTGTCAAGATAAAGTATAACAAATCTTTTTCTATATAATTTATTTATGGTATTTCAAGTAAACCAAATATTTTCTTGAATATAAAGATGTCAACTAGATGAAATTTATGTAAAATACTACCGGCTTATTTGATTTATTATTTTTAATTTTGGATTTTCGTATAATAACATAGATTGATTTCCAACAGCAACAACACAAAAATTGAAAATGAAATTTTCGTTCTTTTCCACTATTTCGCTTCTTTTTTCCCCATCACCACGCCATACAACTTCTCCACTCCAACCTTCGTCATCGTTCTGTTTCACACCCACTTAAATATACAAGAAAAATGAAAATTTGAAATTTATACTTCCAAGTAGAATAGGCCCTACAAATAAATTAAGAGTCAAATGATGATACAAAACCTATGTTGTTTTCCAGGTCACTTGTAGCATGTTGTAGGCCTCCACTGTTATCAAGAATAGCATATGTTTCCGAAAGAATAACAAAACCAAGGATTCAATCAATGTAATGTTATAAAAGTGTACTTTTTGCGCACTAAAATCACTCGACTTTCAAATACTTCATTGAAATTTGAGTGAGTCGTAAGAAACACTGAGCAATTTTTTTGTTAAGTACTTACCACAGCTAGTGCTTAACAACAACTGAAAGGGACGACCGCCATGTTTGAAGATCAGTAAATTGCTCATTATGGTCAGGGACAATGCCGATTTCAAAATATAGTTGAAAACGGCTCCCTATTATTTAGATTTCTTGAATCGGAGTACTGTTGGGCCCTTCTTCTAAAGGAAGCAGGCTTAAACGGTTGTCCATCTCGACTATATTCAGAGATTGGACTTCAACCCATAATTCAAAGGGGTCGGTTAAAGAACCAAATGATCTCTAGGCAAAACATTACCTAATGGGCTTTTATCCTATATACTGTTTGTAAAACATTGCCTCAGGGCTACATACCAATTTATTGTTGACCTGCAGCTCAGTACACCTATCTACATAGAAATTGCATAACCAAACGTTCCAGCTGTACATCAACATTACGATGATAGTCAAAAAGACAATTATGTTTACTATAGCATTGTTTTCTATCACAAACAATTACTAACACCCGGATTCATACTAGCATTACCATACAACGATGGAAAAACCAACCGTTAAGGTGTTGGTAGGAAACATAAAATTATTTGTTAAAAAATATTTTATGTTAGATTTTAATGAAAAATTATAGCGTAATTTAAAGAAAAATGAAAGTAATTAAAAAAAATGGAAATCGAATTAAACTGAATTGTATATGTAAATCATCTAAAGACTAAGAATATACTATCGATGTATTGATTTGAATTAGTCACAAATACATAAATACATTTTTGCTATATATCAAGTAGGTTCAATGTAATCTTGATGTTGAGTTATTTTGCAATTTTAAACTATTAATGAAATAAAGAAATAAAAGGAGAAACGCAAAAAACATAAACTCAAAATTTATCATCATATCAACGAATATTTAATTAAAATAAAAAAAAATTCAAAACTAGATGTAATAAATAAATCACAAATTATTAAACTAATTTGTTTAAATAAATCAATCAATTAAAGGTACCATTGTAATTTGGAAAATAGAAACTCCTAAAATAAAATTTTCAAAGAAAAAACTGAATGTTGAACTCTGTCTTTTTTTATATTTCTTGCAACAAGAAGCTTGATTCAACTAAATAATCGATGGTTGATTGCAATATAACAATGATCTTTTGTTTTTTTTTTCTTCTTTTACTCAATCTAAGCACACCAACCCTAAAAAGACAAGACATTAATAACTACTCCTTTAACTTTTGTTGATATATATCTTCATCATTATTAATCTTATAGAATTTAGTGTGCTTGGGTTTATCATTTAATTTTTAGTTTATTTTGTTTCAAAATATGGACGATGGTTCCAATAACAATACTTAGGCCATATGATATCACAGATTAAAACATAAGTGACTGATCAGTGAATTAGTGAAATTAGTGACATTCACAGCTTAACATAAGTACAATATTTCAAATCAAACTACCTAGGATCCTCACAAATAATGAGAGTCACAACAACTAATCATATCCATTGTTAATTCATAAAGAGCATGCACGCCTATTTTAGAATATATTTTGCATAATAACTATTCTGGTAGTTTTTACATATAATATCCATGAAGGATGCACTGTTTTACATAAAGCATATATCCATGAAAAGCTCAGCAAGTATATATACATTTTCTTACGGTGCGAGAGAATGACAATACAAACTTCCATTTCACATTGGTCAAAGCTTGCCAGTACACAACAATCACAAACGGACATGTAAGCCTACAATTAGGCGTAAGCATTATTCGGTTAAACCAAATAAACCAACCAAACCAATTTATTTTGGTCGGATTGGTTCAGTTTTGAAATTAAATCGGTTTGTAATCGACTCGAAAAAATATTAAGCCCGGTTATCGGTTTAACCAAATTAACCGAATTTTTACTATATTTTCAAAATTATTGGTATTACAATAAATATTTTAGGTTAGTTTAGTTATTTAAGTATATATTAATCATCACCTATGTGTCAAAATTAATATTAAAATGCATAAAAAATCGAAAATAATAATACTATAATCATATAGTTATAATTTGTTTCAAATTATAGTGAATATTTCAAACACAAAGTGTAAAACATTTTTAGTTCGGTTTAATCGGATAACTAACCAAACCAACCAAACTTAATTTGGTTGGTTTGGTTTGGTTTTCATTTTTATTGGTTTTAGTTTGGATTGACAAATTTATCATCGGATAAACCAAACCAACCAAACGCTCACCCCTACCTACAATAAAAAATTTAATGCTCATCTTTCTTTCGAGGTAAATTTTTCGTCGTTCCTTTGAATACCTTTTTTTAAATAAAAAAATGGTTAAAATGCCAACATGATGGTTAAGTTAGGTAAAAGAGAATAAGGGGTTACGGCTATGAAAAGACAATATATATCAAATGATGCAAGCCGAAGCCCATTAGACAAAAGCCCAGAACTACTTTATTTCATTCACGTCAGCTTTATACAATTCTATAAATAGTGTTACATTGTTTCATTTCTCTGTATCACAAAAAAAAAAAAAAAAAAAAAACATTTGCAAAAACTTAACAAAAGCAATTCAGTTATGTTTCATTACTTCTGATCAAATAAACATTGCCAGAATTATATCAAAAATCTTTTATGGTATCAGAGCAAGAAAGCTTTACAGCAAATCATTACTGATTTAATCTCGGCTGGAAGGAAAGTTTAACTCATCAGAGAATTATGATCATTTGGGTTTATCCTCTCATCTGAGTTGAAAACTCGTCATTTGAGAGTTGGCCTTCATCAGATCAGAGCCTCGCCAAATCAATAGATTGGCTGCATCAGATCTGAAGTGTGCAAGCCTGAACAGTGGAAAATCAAAGAAAAGATCATCTTCTGCCACCAAGAAAACCAAGAAATCAACTCAAGAAAGTGTCATACCAAAGTCAGTCATCAGACAGTTGTCATCATTTCATAGACAACTAATTACAACTTACCTGAAGTACCAGTCGAGGATTCTGGCATCAAGAAGGTAATCTGCCTTCAGTCTTCACTATTCTTGATTCTGAATATTTAGTTCACATCTGAGTTAATCATGGTGGACTCATCTCCTGGTTGTGGGTCAACTACATCTTCGAATCCACCTTTACCCCCACCAACAGCAGTTGATCAACTAGTTAAAACTGTTATAAGTCCGCAAAGCCAACTTATCACAACCAAACTCGATGAAAACAACTATCTACAGTGGAAGTCTCAGATTCAAACTACCATCGAAGGATATGGACTGGAGGGACATCTGTATGGAACCCTGCAAATTCCAGCAAAACTTGTCACTGATAAAGATAACAGATTCATAGCAAATGAAGAATACTCTAAGTATCATAGGCAAGATAGGTTGATAAGTGCTTGGTTGCTATCGTCAATAAGCAACAACCTTTTGTATCAAGTAACAAGATGTAACTCTGCAAATGAAATATGGAACAATATTGAAAAGAATTTTAATTCACAATCGTTAGCCAATATCATGCACTATAGAAGGCAACTACACAATTCAAGAAAAGACAACAGTAGCATGAGAGAATATCTTTCAAAGATCAAAAACTTATGTGACAAATTAGAAGCTGCAGGACAAAGGGTGCCATAATCAGAACATATCTTGACAACTTTACATGGATTAGGCAATGAGTATGAAGCCGTTGAGGCTATTATTTCATCTCAAAGAATTACTCCTCCAATAGAGGAAGTACATTCTATTCTCTTGGCACATGAGGCCAGGTTAGAATGCAAGAAACCTCAAGAATCAGACTTATCAATCAATTATGCTAACAGCATAAAAGGCAAAGACACAAGGAATAATAATCAAATACAGAGAGGTGGTTTTAGTGGTCGTTCCCGAGGCGGCAGAAGGAACAGTAACACTGGGAATATACCAAAGTGTCAGATTTGTGAGACGATTGGTCACACAGCCTTAAAATGTTACTTTAGGTTTAATCAAAATTACACTCCAAATTGGGCCACTACAAATCAAAGAAACCCTAATGTGAATGTGGAAAATGTTCAATCAGATCAAAGTACTAGCAGCAGTCAGTTAGATATTGCAAAGATTGAACACATAAATGATGAAAGCTGGTATCCTGACTCAGGAGCTACAAAACACCTAACAAGCAATCTGGACAATCTAAACATTGCATGCAAGGAGTACACAGGTAATAAAACTGTTAGCATGGGAAATGGTAAGTCAATTCTTGTTACACACACTGGTAGTGGTTATATTAATGGCAATAAACAGTTAATATTGAGAAATCTACTAAGAGTCCCTGATATAAAGAAAAATCTCTTAAGTGTGTCACAATTTGCTAATGACAACCAAGTATGTTTTGAATTTCATCCAAAAAATTGCTTGGTTAGGAACATACTTACTAAAAATATTTTATTGCAGGGTAATGAGGTGAAAGGGCTATACAAGTTTGCTGCTAGCAACTACAATAGTTGCATGAACAAAAATACACTGTGTAATCAAAGTGAAACCTAGTGTTGAGAATCAGTGCAGTATCTTGAATGTGTGGCATAATAAACTTGGACATCCAATTTATGATATTGTAAAACAAGTTCTCAATGAAAACAATGTTAAATTTGATAATAATCACATATTTTCTGTTTGGAAGTACTGCCAGAAGGGTAAAAGTCATAAGTTACCTTTCAATGCATCAGAATCAGAATATATAGAACCCCTGAATTTAATTGCTACTAACTTATGGGGTCCTGCACCAATTAGTTCTGATTATGGATACAAGTACTATATATCATTTGTAGATGCATTTAGTAGATACACATGGATATACTTTATGAAATCCAAATCTGAAACATGTGATACAGTTAAACATTTAATAGCACAAACTGAAAAACAGACAAACTCACATGTCAAAATCTTTCAATCTGATGGAGGATCTGAGTATAAACCACTGAAAGATTACTTTTCAGAAAGAGGAATTATTCATAAAATCACTTGTCCATACACATCTGAGCAAAACGGTCTTGTTGAAAGAAAACATAGGCATATTGTAGAAACCGGTTTGACACTTTTAGCTAATGTTAGAATGCTACTAAAGTTTTGGCCAGAATAATTTAATACTGCTGTTTATTTAATAAATAGATTTCCTACTAAAGCCTTGAAAGGGATTAACCCATATGAAAAATTATTAAATGTCAAACCTGACTACAAATATTTGAAAACATTCGGATGCCTTTGTTATCCTTATATCAGGCCATACAACAGACATAAGCTAGAATTTAGATCCAGACCATGTACTTTCATAGGATATGCTCAAAATCAGAAAGGATACAAATGCTTGGATGAAAATGGTAAAGTTTTTACAAGTAGACACGTTGTGTTCAATGAAGAAATATTTCCATATCAATCTAATAGTATAAAAACTACTAATAAAGTGTATGATACAAGTGTATCTATACCATCTATACCTGTATACTTTGAAATAGCAAGTGCAGGTGAACCTTTGCGTAGCAATGACAAAACAGCACCACCCAATAGTGATACTGTTCAGCACCCAAGCCACAGCAGAGAAACACCTGCAACAGATAACAGTGATCAGAATATCAGCAATCAACAAAGGAATGATGAAGAAGAAGATTATCAAAGTCAGAATCAATGTGAGCAACCTCATGCTCATCACAAGCTACATCCATTCACCCAATGGTAACTAGAGCAAAGAGTGGGATTTTTAAACCTAAACTTTTCACAGCTGTTACTCTATTAGAAGAGCCGACAAGCTATGATCAAGCTAAGACAGATAAGAATTGGAAAGAAGCCATGGATAAAGAGTACCATGCACTTATACAAAATCAGAAATGGAGCTTAGTCAAACCACCAAAAGATAAAAACATAATTGGGTGTAAATGGACATACAGAATTAAGAAAAACCCAGACGGAAGTATTAATAGATACAAAGCAAGACTGGTTGCAAAGGGATACACTCAACAACAAGACTTTGATTACAAAGAAACATTCTCTTTTGTGGTTAAGCCATCTACAATCATAATCATTCTCAACATTGCCCTAAGCAAAGGATGGTCACTAAGGCAACTGGATGTTAATAATGCATTTCTTAATGGAATACTCAAAGAGGATGTGTACATGAGTCAACCACAGGGATACTGTGAAAAATCAGACTATGTTTGCAAGCTAAACAAAGCTATTTATGGGCTGAAACAGGCTTCACGAGTATGGTTTGAAAAATTGAAAACACATTGTGTTCGATGAATTTTCAATCTACCAAATCAGATAACTCACAATTCACAAAAGCTTGCAAACACTCTACTATATATATTCTAATTTACGTTGATGATCTTATTATAACATGGAACAATATTGATGAAATCAACACAATTGGTAAGGAGCTGGATAAGCAATTTTCAGTCAAAGACCGTGGTCAATTAAATTACTTCTTGGGTATAGAAGTAATCAGAAAGTCATCAACAGAAATTATCCTGTCACAAAGGAAATACATAGCTGAACTGCTAGAAAAGACTAAGATGAGCAATGCAAAAGGAAAGCCTACACCTATGATCAGCTGCCAACATTTTTTAAAACACAGGGAGAACCCATATACAACATAAAATAATATAGAAGTATAGTTAGTGCTTTACAGTACGCAACTATCACTAGACCAGATATTGTGTTCAGTGTAAACAAGGTTTGTCAATTTATGCAGGTTCCTCTGGACAATCATTGGAAAGCAGTAAAGAGAATTCTAAGATACTTGAAAGCTACAATAAACTACAGACTGCATATTAAGGCAAATAACAATTTCAATATCACTATTTATACTAATGCAGATTGGGCATCAGATCCTGATGACACAGAAAATCAACAACAGGATATTGCATTTACATGGGAAGCAACATTGTGTCATGGTGTTCCAAGAAACAATCTACTGTATCTAGATCAAGTGCAGAAGCAGAATATAGAAGTGTGGCTAATGCTACATCTGAAATTATGTGGATTAAATCACTACTTTCTGAGCTAAATATGAAAACAGACAAATCGATATTATGGTGTGACAATCGAAGTGTTGTGTACATGTCATCGAATCCAGTGTTGCACTCAAGAACAAAGCATATCGAGATTGAGCAACATTTTATCAGAGAACAAGTACTTAAAGGAAATATAGAAGTTAGGCACGTACCTGCAACTTACCAACGCCCTGATACTCTAACAAAAGCATTATCATTCCAAAATTTCTCATGGTTTCGAGAGGAACTAAAAGTTGCTGAAATCACGCACTACAAAGGAGAAGAAAAGCTCACTAGAGTACATCAAACAGAGAATCATCAGAACGATGAAAGCTTGACTAAGGGAAACCCTACAATCAGCAAAATCAAAGCACTTGCTATCAGTACAACTCAAACTAGAAGAACTGAAGACAACCAAAGAAGAGAGAGGAATAGCGGAGCTATTTCATCCATTAATTTGAAGAATCAGAAGGAGGAATCTCCAAATCGCCATATCAGAGGCCATGAAGATAAAAACCCTAACATCGATTTGAGGGGGAGTAAAAGAGAATAAGGGGTTACGGCTATTAAAAGACAATATATATCAAATGATGCAAGCCCAAGCCCATTAGACGAAAGCCCAGAACTACTTTATTTCATTCACGTCAGCTTTGTACAAGTCTATAAATAGTGTTACATTGTTTCATATCTCTGTATCAAAAAAAAAAAAAAAAAAAAAAAAAAAAAAACATTTGTAAAAACTTAACAAAAGAAATTCAGTTCTGTTTCATTACTTCTGATCAAATAAACATTGCCAGAATTATATCAAAAATCTTTTAGTCTCGAACAACTAGCCTCTTAACATGCAGTACCACGTCTTTCCACTGTGCCACACTATGTTGGCAGTTCCTATGAATACATGCTTAAACCATATAACGTTCGCAATTGCAGTTGCAGAGGACACTAAAAGAACTGTCAAAACCCATGAGAAATACTCTCTTTGCCTGAAAATAGATAAAAAGTCAAAATTGCTTTATAAGAACAACAAAAATATAAGAGATGTGTGACCATGATATGCACATACAATAATAATTCTAGTATGTTAAACTTTAAATTTCTTTTTTACAATTTTTTTTTTTTTTTTGATATTTTATATATAAGTATTATGTAGTATGTAGCATATTACATTGAAAGTAAGTTGAACCCCTTAAGGCAAGAATCGAACCCATAACCTCTTACACCATGTCCAAGAAAACTTCAAAGATTAAAGTACGCTAGTTATAAGTTTTAATGAATTATCATCATGGAATAGAAGCTAATCTGACTAAATGCTAAAGCAAATTAGTTGTGAGTGAGGTGTATCTGGTCATTATTGCTTAAAATTGACATATAACTTCAGAAAGTTGAATTATGCGATTTCTTATATTTGTCAAAGTGTTGCGTCTACTCAAATATTATTGATACCTGCCTTAATTAACTAAGGTGACATGACTAATGATTTTATCTTTATGGCTTAAATCGACCACTAAATATATGCCTTATTTCAAAAGAAATTTTGAACCGTTTAGATTTCTTTGCTGCTACCAGCATTACACAAGAATTATCTTTATGGCTTAAAATCGACCACTAAATTTATGCCCTATTTCAAAAGAAATTTTGAACGGTTTAGATTTCTTTGCTGCTACCAGCATTACACAAGAATTATATAATTTTTGGAATGATGCTGATTGCTACACTTTCCTTCTTCATTTTTTAAGGACAATAACCTATAATATATAGAGTATCCCGATATCGTCATTCATTTAACTTGAAACATCTAACCATACCTGATCAAAGTGAAGATACATGTGGATGTAGAAGTATACGAAGAGAATGATCCCTGCAATTTCCAGTAAACATACAACGTAATCCACATTATTTGCAGCCACTCGTAGAATTGTAGGCAAGCTACAATGCTACTTGGTAAAAATATTCTTTTATTTTGCTTATAATGGTGCTATGTTCCATATATTTCACTTGAATTCTTTTGAAACAGAACAAAATTGAACTAACAACTTACCAACCAACTAAAAACCAATGCAACCACATTGTAAAGATGTAAGGTGGGGTTCTTTTGATCAGGAACATCCAAATACCATTATAAAATTGAAATTAAGGACATCGAATTCCATATAAAATATGTCCGATGAATCAAATAGATGAAAACAAGACATACCATCTTAAGTTAACGAAGGAAGTTGTTATCTAAGTGAACAAAACCATGAGTATGTATATTTATCCCTAGCCACTTATCAGGGAGAGCAAAATTGAGTACATAGACAAACCATTATACAGTATTTGTGAAGAAAATATCCAAGCAATCAGCAAAAAGCTTAAACTTCAAGTTGCAAATACAATTTTATTGAAGTAAACATAACTTACATACTACTTGCTAACTATTGACGGAAAAATCAATGGTTATCATTGCTAAGTTAGATAGAAAGTAACCCAAAGAAAGCTATAAAAACGAATAAATAAAAATACCACTATGTGAAAACATTAGCTTTGGTCATCTGTTTTCCTTAGGGCGAACTGTTTGTTTGAATGATATGCGAAGCTTTTCTCTACAGGGATGATTTTTTTTTTTTTTTTTGGAATGTGATGGCCCTGACACATGTAATATCAAATGTATCATTGTCATGCTAGTTCTATGCGTTGAAGTAGATGTGGTTTCTACTTTGTTGCTTTCAGGTAGAGGCTTATTTTACTATGTCATTTCGATCATGATAGATGGGTAGGAGCGGTTGTCGTTGTTCCTATGCCCTTACCTGTCAAGTCAAGTCAAGTACCTTGTTACTGTGCAATGTGTTGATACTGTGTAATGCAAAAGTGCTCTTTGTGTTTTATCTTTTTGTAAAGTACTTTTGTGTTGTGTATTATGTATCTCTGGTCTGTTGTATATTTTGGGTCTTTGCCCTATGTCATATTGCTCCCTGGAGTTTGAGATCTTTTTTAGTAGTCTAGGATTTGACCTAGCTCTTGTACTCTAAACCAGATTAGTTGCAGTGGACGGTCCACTTTAAAAACCGAAATTAGTAGTTAGGCGATCTTCCTAACGCCTTTATGTATTTATTATTTGTTATAATGAAAAGTGTTATGGATCATTGTAACACTTTTATGTGTCACCAACGGCGTGTGAGGAATTTCCTGTAACACTTATAAGTGTTACGAACAGAGTAACTTCTAACACTTATAAGTGTTACAAACAGAGTAACTGCTAACACTTATAAGTGTTACAAACATATTCATTGCTAACACTTATAAATGTTGGAACCATAAGATATGGTAACATTTATAAGAGTTACAAACATATTCATTGCTAACACTTATAAATGTTGAAACTATAAGATATGGTAACACTTATAAATGTCAGTATCACAATCCTACTAACTCTTATAAATGTTGGTATACATAAATTGCTAACACTTATATGCATCACAGTATGAAATTAAGTTCTTCTCTATTTTTTGCACGATTAATATTAAAACTCTCAAAACAAATGGATATAACATATCTTTGTGATTTTCAATACACATATATAATTCAACATATCAATTCAATATAAGATTTAGTACACTTCCATATCTCAAATTCAACAATGTCACATTTTCATAATACTCAAATTTGAGCTACATGCTTCCGATTTCAAAATACCATAATATCATGTCCAAACTGTAAAATATAAATGCACTCATCACATTCCAAAACCTTTAGAGATAAAATCATTGTCAAGGTCACACGTGTTTGCTTTCTTTATGTTTTATCCCTCCTCCACGAGCGCCTGCAAAATATAAATGCACTCATTTTTAGAAGAAGAAGAAAAATGACAAGTTGCAATGGAACATTATTCACTAAGGTGATACATGCATCAACAATCAAAAACCAATCCTTACAACGGCATATCCACCAATCAAGTAAATAGCTTAAAGATCACACATAAATAGATTTGCTTTTGCTGATTACAAACATAAATAGGAAAACATACATCACACATAAATAGATATGCTTTTGCTGAGTACAAACATAAATAGGAAAATATACAGCTTATGTATTTGAAATAACTTGATATCTTTCTAGCATAAAAAGATGACAAAGCCAAATATTTGAGAAACCTAAATAATGTAGAAATGATGATTTTATATGATGAACTCTAACCATTGAGAAAACCAATGATGATATGTATATGTCAGCCATTAATGCAGCCATGAGAAAACCTTGAGAAACCTAAATAATGCTATTTACAAATATTTTTATGATGAACTCAAACCTTATTGTGATTCCCATTCCACGAATGAAAGTGTTAATAGTAGTTGAAGAAACTCCATGACGTCTTAATCCAGACAGCGTCAACAAACGTGGATCATGCCAACCATCAACCCACCTTTCCATGACTAATTGATTCAACTAAAATAGCAATTTGCAGGATTGGATATATTGACATAATTATTATTTTAAAAACACAAAATTGATTATGCAAGATACCTTTCGCTTTGACATCACAGTGTTTGAAACATTCAACCTTGAATACTCCCAAACATATGGTTGGTAAAGCCCAAAAGCTTATAACAACTAGTAGTAAGAAGACCAGCGCATCCCAAATTCAAGAGTGCATAGCTTCAAACACATTATAAATGACAACGCTCGGCACAGAGAAATGGATACATTATCTTAAAAGCACAAACATACGCTCGCATAAAATATGATGATTTTGTGTTTCTTTCAATGTTATATAGAATGAGTAACAATACTGAAGCACAAATCAATGTATTCGATAAACGAATAGATGTGATTTCCTATTTCATCCATGCAGTTTACTTGACTTCTTTTGCCCAATGATTTCATATTTTATCCATGCAGTTTACTATCTGGTTAATGAGCCCATAGGTGCAACTCAAGAACTTCATGATACGTTTTTTTTTCCAGCAAACTTTTAACTTTTTTAGGAACCTCTTTATGCTTATTAGACATAATGGTATGTATGTTGAAGGTCATGACTCTTTATTTCAATGTAAGTGATTGTTTTCATTAAAAGGTCTTGGTCAATAATAAAAAAGAACATAGCAAGGATATGGAGAGGTGATTTTACACTTCGTCCATCATAGTTACCTATCTTTTTTTTGCTGTACATCGTTGTGCTTATCGCACTTAATGGGATGTAAGCTCAAACAAAGTCATAATTTTTTTTAATCTATAAGTTATTCTCAGTGTTAAAACTTTGGTTAATAACATTACAAAAGAATATATAGATGAAAACAACAAACATTTATATAATTAGTAAAAGACCAATGTAATATGCTAGAAGGACAAGATACTTTTATGATCTATAGTAACAATTATTACAACAAAATTGAACTTGTAGAGCTAACAAGAACAGTGGCATTCAGCAGAAGTGGTTTGTAGTCAATTTATGGAAAATATATATGCATGAAAAATGATATGGAGACATGTTTAAAAAACATGATACATAGATGACAGCAAGAATCCTACATCATATATTTTGACATAAAAACGATGGAAAGAACAGACCGAGTTACCGAATGTGTAATATTTTCAAAGGAATCTGGATTAAGTAGTATCTTGCTCTGTACCACAATATGTTATAAAGAGAGATCTTTGATCAAATAATTACAAGATATTGCTTGTTAATTCTGACAGATTTATGCATTACACAATCGCAAAGAAAGTGTGTTTAGTTTAATCTAACATTCAAACTTAACTTCAAGTCTTTGAATACATTTAATGATTAAAGCTACTTCCATATACAAGGGAAGAACTAACCTTAGTATAACTCCTCTTCTCGCTGTATTCCTTATTGTTCTCGAGTTTTCTCTTAGTATCATTGCCTTTAACATTTTCAATCGTATCCTGGACATCATTTAACTGGATACAATACAACATACATAGTTATATAACTGAACTGGTAATCAAATGAAACAAGCGTAAATTTTGCAAAGATACGGGGAAGAATTTCGCATAGCTTGTGTCTTCTCCAAACATGTTGCCACAGGTTCCTCAACTCGTTTTTCCGAACAGGTTTGACAAGGAACTCGGCTGCTCCTTTTAACATGCATTTGTAAACCATGTTTACAGAATCATTGTAAGAAATCACTGCAAAATCAAAAGAGTTAGGCAAGCTGAAGCAAGCTTGCTTGCTTGCAAGCTGAATCAAGCTTGCTTGCTTGCAAGATGAAGCAAGCTATACTATAAAGAATCAGAGGGTGTTTTAGCAACATCAACGTCCAAGAACTAACCATAAAAGTTTTGTTCTCAACTCAAAAACAATACCATTTGACATGGTTTACAGTGGGTTAATAATATGCTAATATGATACTTTTATTCAAGCACTACGTAGAAATACATTAAAAAAATATCATTATGCTCATGAAATCCTAAAATATAATGTTTTACAAAAGTATCAAAGATTTAAAGTATGAAATCATCATGAAATTCCCTATGTGGCATCTTATCCCCAACTGGCTATACAATTAGATATAGATGTGTGTTTTGCCTCTACATAGATCCCAAAGCATACAAATTTACCAATGTCATTATTCTCCAATTCAAGACATCCATGCATGACCAAATAGAATGGGAAATTTGATGCTAATGTTACAATATTTAGAATAGCCAAACATTTGATAACCCAAAACCCGCGGCTTCAGCTGTGTACATACTAATTGATTATAGTCCTATATAAAATTGAATTAAAAGCCTTTAATATAAATGGCATACAATAAATTACGAGCATGTATCAATATCAGTATACTAGAATTTTACTGCTAAAACAGAGAATTAATACCATGTTTACATGGACCACAACATAAACAAGAACTTTTACTTTGTATATAAGGGCTGAAAATTATACACCTGTTATTCAAACCAAAATGTTATACTAATCCTTCTCAAATTCACTGACTTTTGAACATATTATTCATCTACACCACAGGAATAGCATTATTATTCTTGTTATTTGCACAACTCATCAACTATACTTAAAACTACTACACTTGTCTATCGTTGTTGTTTGTAGTACAAATTAGTGAATTGTTATTTCAATGTGTGATTTATTAGATCAGGTTTTTTGAAATACCTTTATGTGTGCATGCATGTTCATATTTATATATTTATGCACAAATATACAAAACAATAATGAAATGCCTTTAAAGCTAAATTTCCGCTTTCCATTTTCTGGTCAGCAATGATGTTGTCATACTTTAGAATTTTGATTCCCTTAACAAGCGATATGCATTGTTCCCACAATCAATTTTTTAGATTATGCTTTTAGCTATAGGCAATATAATAAATAAAAGAATCTGCCAACAAGCTAGGGGAAAAGCTCAGACCAATTGACCAACAGAACTTACTAAAGCTAGTCCAGGATCTTCTCCCCTTTCAATCGCAGCAGCTATTCCAGGATCCCCAGAGTTGGTATGAGCCCAATCCTATAAAATAAAAAACATGTAAAATTAAAAAAAAGAAAAACAAATAAACTTTGAACTAGAAAAAGAAGCATGTGCAAGAGCATAATATTTTGCCTTGTATTGCTCATTTTTTGCCTATCAAGTGCTTAACATTTTACCTGAACCTGTTACTCAGGAAGTAACAGTCCCACAATATCCACACCACAATCGAAATAAGAGATATAAATCAAGATAATACCATATAACTAACCCAAGGAACACCTCTAAATATACGTCTCATATATAGGCTTATCTAATTTACAGGAATAACTTTTTACCTAATTTTTAATTTATTTGATAAATTAACCATATAAATGTAGATGCTATAGAATATATTACCTTGTTCTCAACTTTAGACATGGATAACCGTTTGCTTTACGGGATTACAGAGGTGTAACCATTTTCGATTTCATATCTGCCTTAGTAGATGCTAAAAATCCTCGATGGAGATGTAATTGCCACAAGCTCGAGTCGAAATCGTCGGCATAGATGAAATCGAACTGGCATGTTCATGCATCAGTTTATATGATATGCCCTGTTCGACGACGAAGTGGTGCCAAAACTCTCTTTAAAACCTAAAAATATATCAATGCCCATATCATTATTAATTTAGCAAAATACATATGTAACATTCAATTCTTTCACAATAGAATATATATGTTTAGTCAACACAGATGTATTCTCAATATTCATCTATCTGTAATGTTTAGTCCCATAATAATCTTAACTGGTACATTGTTTTCTGATATACATGTATATATTTACCCAATTTCCCAGATTTTTATACATATATATAGGAATCTAAAGGTAAATCACCAATCACAACAATACATCCAAACATGAAAACACATAGCACATCCATGTACACATAATAACAAGCATTCACGTCACTGTTACACATCAGATTCATTTGTATAATAAGTGTGTACAGCCTATCATTGCTGGAATGTATAACAAGTTTACTTATCCTTCCTGCAAAGCCTCTTCTATTTAGTTTATATCTATGCACACAGCAAATAGGAAAACAATCAGCAACCATACACCCATTCACAAAGATCATACATGTTAACTCGTGAATAAACCAGTCGGTATATAAATGCATTTCGTCATACTAAGCATGAAATCGAAGACACATACAACTAATAGACTGCCTATAAAATAAGGTCATAGTACCTAAAAAGTGAGAATACACTCACCACGCTTTTGATCCTCGATCTCGTCCTCTTAGATTTAATTTAGACCCTCGAGCTCTCAGATTATGTTGTTGTCGCTCCTCTCGACTCCATCTCCCTCTCTGATTCCAGCTTTATCTTTGAATCGAGACACCGTAGTTTGATTTTCTCCCATTATAATTTTCTAGGGTCATGCTGCCATCTTCGTTTCCTTTTATTTGAACGAGTTTTAATTAGTCGTGGATTGAGAAACGAGTTGAGAAGTGAAGTCCATTTTTCTTTTTAATCGCTAAAGACGCGACCTTCAGAGGAATAAGCGTTGGGGGAAAAAGAATTGAGGCAACAATTAGGTTATGGTTGAGAACTTACCCTTTTGCCCTTAGAAAATAAGAGTTGACCAAGCATAACAACACATAAAAGTGTTGGCACATTTTTGGTGACACATTTTTACTACCACAACACATATTAGTGTCACTAGTCTACAACACATATAAGTGTTGGCAGTTGAAAAAAAAAAGATGCCAATTGGCCATTATGGTGTATTGTAATAGGTGAAAATGAACTACAAACTCCACGACACTTGTATGGTTGTTAATGATTTGTCGAGAGGAGTATGTATCTTTGGTTTGGTTGGATTTGGAGGTGTTTTAAGTGGATTCTCTTTTGTTTTTCCTAAGCTAAGGACGCCATTAAAGTAGATCTTTAAAGAGAGAAAGAATGGAAAGTGGGGCAAAAAAGAGAGTATAGGCATGTGTTTATAGACACATATTCAGGTTTTGGAGCTTGGGAAATTACCAAATTACCCCTCTCCATCCTTGATATTTCGATCGAAATGATGTAGGGGATTTCCTAGTGTAGGTGCACCCATGTGCTTGCATGTGGTATGTCCTTTATTGGCTTTAAGTCTGAAAAAAGTCTCCATCCGTTGTACTTTCTTGTCTTTTTTGTGTGCTTTTTGCATGGCAAATATCTTCTTCCCTGTGCTTGTATACATGTGTGTATATTTCTTTGTCCCTTTTTACGTATTATCATCCATATACTAGCATGTGTGTGTACTTGTATTTGTTTATACTTTTTGAAACCATATTAAAAAAGGAGTCTATGTATCCAGAACTATGTGTCATTATTCTAAATTCTTAAAAACTTGAATTTTTGAAATATTAGAATTTCTGGTTCATTACATTCTCCCCTACTTAAAAGAATTTCGTCCTCGAAATTAACAATAAGAGACAACCCAACCATATATACATATAACAATGTATATAAATGCACATACATAGTGACTATCCTACAGGTGGTTAGTACACTATCTCCATATCATACATCAATTTATATCCAATCTAAATTATAGATAATCTTTCCTTATCCTATATTCCGTTTATCAAGTACAATTTTTCGGATTCCACCTCCCTTAATCAAAACCAAATGTACAACCTTCCTTCTTATTCGTTTTTTGCTTATTCCAAAACCCGCATAGTTTGTCTAATGATGGTTAGGTTTGGCTCTACTTCTAAATCTTCTTCAATAGCTTCTTCGACCACTGCATCTGGGGCATGTACATACTTTCTTAGTAGAGAAATATAAAACACATCATGAACTCTTGATAATCATTCTTGCAATTTGATTTGGTATGCTAATGGACAATCCGCTCAAGAATAGGATAAGGACCAATATACGCACAACTCTTATCATTGGAGATACTTTTAGAAATGCGTGATCGCCGGTATTATACTCTAGACTCCTGTGCCTCTCGTTTGCATAACTCTTTTGTCTAGTTTGTGCTTCCTTCAATCTCTTATGAATAATATCTACTTTCTCTGACGCTTCTCTTATCATTTCGATACCAAGTACCAATCGATCACTGGCTTCGATCCAATATGCTAGGGATCTACATGGCCGACTATAAATGCTTCATACGGTGTCAACCCGATACTTGCCTCATAATAATTATTATATGCGAAATCAACATGATGTAGATAAGTCTCCTATGATTCTTTGAAATATAGAACACATACTTGTAATAGATCTTCTAGAACTCGATTAACTCTTTCTGTTTTCCCGTCATCTAAGGATGATGAGCGGTGCTAATATTCAGCTTTGTTCCCAAAGTTGTCTATAAAGATTCCCAAATTGTTAAACAATAGGTCTTAATCACTTACAATGTTAATAGGAACTTCATGTAGTTTGACTATCTCTTTCAAATAGATCTCTTCTAGAGTCGCTGCTGCCCGAGTTGACTTACAGTGTTAAAATGTGCTCTTTTAATTAGACGATAGTTAACAACCTAGATATCTTCATTCCCTTTTTAGTTCATAGCAAACCATCGATACTTGATCCTATTTCCATCTTGGAATTTCAAGTGGTTGAACTAATCCAATAGTTTTCTTCTAATCACTTTTGATTTGTTGATAGTTTGTGCATCGTCTTACATAGATATATATGCCTCTCTTCGTGATCTTCCACCAGAAAGTTTGCTTCATGTCTATGTACATTTTATTGACTCCTTGGTGAAGAATAAGCTTTGTCTTGTGACATTTAGTCAAGACCTCTTCCTTAAATCATCCACAACTGGCACACATATCCGTCTATTGATTCTTACTATGCCTTAATCATCTATTTTAAAGTTGGGTTTTTCTACTCTAGTATTATTTCTCTAGATCCCTCTTAGATATGGATCATCTTGCTATTTACCGGCAATTCTATCAAGAAGAGTTGGAGTAATAATCAAAAAGTTATTGCTAAATGCTTCCTTCTTAATGCATCTGCTACCACATTGGTTTTGCCAAGCGTATACTGAATGTCCAAATTGAATGCTGCAAGAAACTCTAGATAGCATTGCTACCTCAGATTCAGATCCTTTTGAGTGAAAAGGTACTTCAGGGATTTGTGGTCCGTAAAGATATCAAACTACTCACCCCAGTGATTAATGCCTCCATATCTTTAATGCAAATACTACATCCAAAAGTACTAAGTCATGAATGGCATAATTCTTCTCCTGAGTCTTTAGTTGTCTACTCACATAAGCAACCACTTTTCCATTCTGCATAAGTACTTCCCCTAGGCCTTCTCTGCATGCATCTGTGCACACCATTAGACCACCGTTATTATCATCTATGCTTAGTACTGGATTGGTTGTCAATCTTTGCATAAGTTCTTGGAACGCTTCCTCGCACTTCGGTGTCCATTCAAACTTGATTCCTGTCCTCGTTATCTTAGTTAGGTAAGAGGCGATCTTTGAGAAGTTCTGTATGAATCTTCGACAATAGACTACTAAACCTAAAAAGCTCCTGATATCTTTCGGAGGTTTTGATTATTGCTAATCCAAAATAGTTGTAATCTTCCCAGAGTCCACTCAAACTCCTTTTTCTAACACCATGTGTCCCAAGATTTTCTTTTAGCACATTTATTCTTGATATTCACAAAACAATCTTCCAATGTTTTCCCGAGTTCTTATTCAGTTTTTTAAATAAATAAGAATGTCGTCTATAAAAGTGAGTACGAATTTGTTTAGCACATCTCTAAATACTTGATTTATTAAGTTTATAAAATAAGTTGGTGCATTCGTCAGTCCAAAAAGCATAACCAACCATTCATAAAATACATCTTCACATCGGAAAGCGGTTAATGGAATGCAATCCTCTGCGATTCTTAATTTATGAAATCTGATAGCCATATCCATCTATGAGAAAACCTGTGCACTATGTAATTGATCAAATAAGTCATCGATCCTAGGTAAAGATATTTATTCTTTTTAGTTTGCTTGTTCAAATCTTGGTAATCCACGTAGAGTCTTTTCGTACCATTGGATTTATCTACGAACACTACCGCTGAACCCCAGTGCGGACAACTTGGCCTTATCAGACCCTTTCTTAGTAATTTATCGATCTGGGATCATAATTCTATCATATCTTTCGGAAGCGTCCTCCTAACACCCTGAAATTTAGCTCTTGCTCCCTGGATTATCTCAATTCTAAACTCAATTTCCCTATGAAGGGGAAAAGATTTCACTTAATCATTAACTATGCTCTATCTCTTTTGAAACTTTTCTTTTATATCCAAATATAGTCCAAATGGTAAAATTATTTCATTCACCATAATTTCAAAACAAAAAATCATTTTATATATATCAAAATAACAAATAAACACTCATAGATACTTTATATGCTCAAACCCTTGCTAGAGTATTAGTAACTCTATCTCTGATGAGTTACTCATCGTTGGACATTTCTAATCCTATTTCTGATGGGATATTCACCCAATAAAGCCTCGATGTTCGCTTAACCAAAGTTATGATACCAAGCTATAACAACCCAAATTTTGAACCCTTGAAAACCGACACTAACATGTTCTAGTGTTCACATATTGTAGATTCAAGTGCAGGAAAGTTGAACATCAGGGTAAAGAAATAAAAGACAAAAAATAGAAACATGGATTCTTGCACACGTCGTACTAATATGTAATTAAACATATTGAGTGTATAAACCATCACTCTAAGCAATTGTATATAAGAGTCACAATCGGTACTAACCCAACTAGGAATAATTATAACTGCATATTCCCACACTTGTTGGTAAAATACACATACATAGGTAGATAATACAAAAAATACAGCGGAAATACAGACAGAAAGGTGATATCTTCATAGGTGAATAACCTCCTAGCTCTAGGAAGCTCCATCTCCTAAATGCTCCATCCATAGCTTAACTACTAGGCAGCTCGAAGAAAAATAAGGGCACCCAGTGTTTAAAAATAGAAACAACTCCGGGTCAATCACGGGACTAGTGCGAGAATACTTTAAAACTCGTTTGCTTTTGAAAATAAAAGGTATCCCATAAGACAACGCCCGTATATAAATTTATAGATGGGTTTTTACATTATGGTAAATAAAACCTTTGAAACATAAAATCGCTTTATATTATTATCAATGCATATCGCCTTTGAAAAACACTTTTAAATTAAACTTATTCAAATACAGCCGTAAGTACGCCCGTCACTATCCTTCGGCTTATAAAATAGAAATTTGCAAGGGAACTTATCCGAAACTGGATTTCAACAATAGCTAGGGTAAGGGACTACCCTACTATACAGTGCACCTCTAGAAGAGTTCACCCGAGCTACCCGCCTGATGTGCTTACAAGGCCAACCCTGATCAGACTTCAAAAAATAGAACGGATATGATATTTTCCACGGTCATTACCGACCTATCCTAGGATCCTACATTACTTACTCAACATTCAGTGTTTAATCTAGAAGGGTGATGACCATATCCGTAGGTCGCATGCAACCTCTTAACCTCGATGCACGCTGTGTTTCATCCATTCTAGGGTATGGGATCTTGATAAGGTAGTGCTTTTACCTTTTTCATTTTAACGCACTTCATGTCTTTAAATGCCACATTTCGATATCCACCAATCACTAATTGACTCCCACAAAAACACCTGGGTGTTAAGCTAAGGATAAACCCACCTCACCAAACAGATGTACATTTGTAAAAGTGAACGCTCGTAATCATTGTAAATGCTCAGTCAGACATTCATTCATAACAGGTCACCCAGGAACAAGAAGAACTGAAGGAAACATCCCACCGCTTCTATAGTTTGTAGTGGTCATGATCCTTGCATCATCAAAGATGCCACAATAAGGGATTGCTGCTATTCATTTATCTCACGGCCAAACCAAGCTAATCAACATGCAATTACTTATCATGAGGACCTCCAGACTTCAATTCAATGAAGAGTTTCCCGATCCTCAGTAGCTTCCACGTTCGAACTCGTAAGTTGATTCGAAGTTGTTTTCGAATCTGGAGAACCCAAATCCAACCCCGGATACTTCGAAACCAACCATTGATAAAAGTTTAACTTCAGTGTTCATCATTTTATTAGATCTCCTCCTTTTAAACATTTTCGCTTTATGTCAAATCAAATCTTTATTACAACAACGTGTCAAATCAAATCTTATTTATGACAACATACCAAATCAAATCTTTATTATTAAAATAAGCCAAATCAAATCTTATTTATGATAATATATCAAATCAAATCTTTATTATTATAACAAGTCAAATCAAATCTTATTTATAACAGCATGTCAAATCACATCTTTATTATTATAACAAGTCAAATCAAATCTTATTTATGATAACATGTCAAATCACATCTTTATTATTCTAACAAGTCAAATCAAATCTTATTTATGACAATATATCAAATAAGATCTTTATTATTATAACAAGTAAAATTAAATCTTATTATTCTCCAGAAAGTTTTATTTTATCTTAGTCAAGTATCTTACTATTCCTTTTAGTTTTCCCACCCTTCACCTAATAGGAAAATTTCTAGTTAGATCTCACAGATGGTACTAGACTGTACTCTTAGGAATCATTGCATACTCCTTTTTTATTTACTTCAGTTGCTGCTAAAATGAATTTTAGCTTAACCTTTACGGCCAAATTTTGGGTGGATTTTCAAAGTCCTCGAAAAATTCCCAAATAAAACTTAACCTTTATGCCCTGATTTTGTTTAGAAAACTTTTCTCGAATCCGCTTTCTCCAAAAATCAGGATTTTCTAAGTGTGAGAAAACGTTGATTTTGGTTATTTCCCATAATAATACCTTTCATTGAATATAAATCCTTTTTTATGATTCCAAACTCCATTATTATATCTATATTTATTTTTTGAAAATACGCTTTTATTAATTATTAGAATAGTAATACATAATATAGATTAGAATACTAACCGATATGCATGCAAAAAACCTAATATAAAAGGAAATAAACGATACAATTTAGAGCAAAATATTAGATGTAATAAGTTTGGCCCATGGTAAGGCGAGAATCTCCATAGTTACCAATGCAACTCCTCACCGCATGAACATAACTGGCCAGAAACGATTCATGAGCCACAACCGCCAGTAAACATGTCCCACTATCACTCGTCAAATTATGCAGTAACCCCTCCACTCCATGCGCCAAAACTATCGAGTAATATCTTAAATCACCCTAGATTTTAGCACCATGAACAGCATCTCAATGTTTCATATTTGAAGCGTTGTTGTTGCTTTAGCACTCAATTTGCTGGAGAAGTTTATGTGATATCAAGACGACTTAACCTAAATAAGTTACTGATTTTGCAGGAAGAAATCATAAGAAATGATGAGAAAGAAAGAAATACCAAAGTAAACGTCTAGATCAAGCTTCATATACTATCAGCTAACCACATATAAATCAATGGTTATTCCCCAATATTCTTCAAATCCAATAAACCAATAAACATATCTAACTGCGTATGTAACTTCAAATCTATTCTTCATGAAGCTAATTCATTGATAATACAAAACTCTTTGATCGAAGTTAAAGCACCCAGATTTCATCAACAATAATCATACAGTTCCATATTAATTTCCAAGTTCATATAAGAGTTCGTTGAACATGTAACAAGTAGGATCATATGACAAAATGATTAATTTTTTTTTCATATTCATGGAGTAGCGTGCATGAACTTGCAGCACTAGCAAATTGAAGTTCCATTGTGTAGACACAAATTGGTTTATTCAGAAGCCTTTCCAAGAATCACTTGTTTGGTGATGACAGAAAAGCCCAATCTTGATGAAATCAAGTTGACCAAATCCAAAACGCAAAATAGAAGATTACGCTTTTGTACCATAAAATTATAATTTTTACCTATTCACTTCCTCTGGCCTTTGGAAAAATTATTATTTTAATAATTGGAGAGATCGGTTGGAGGAGAATGGAACTGAAAATTCAATTACATCGACGATGTCGGAACCTACTTCTTTAGTGGCTTGGTTCTCTGTATTTAGAGTAATTACCCAATTGCACAGGCGGAAGATGGTATCGGCGGACCACCAGAATCTGGCAGTGCGATGAAGAACACAATGCTTCGGATTTGAAACTGAAAAGTTGAGCAGATCAGAAGTTTCCAGTTGATGGGGGGACTAAAAGATCTGGATAACAATCGTAGAGTAAGATGAAGTGATGGTGGCTTATAACGAAAAGAGTGAACTGATCGTTGAAGTTTTAGGATAGATTTCGAGGACATCGCAAAGCGGGTTTGCTTCTTTCTAAATCGCCTGTCCTCTCTCCGTTAGAGAGAGTAAAACCATTATTTTTGTAAATGAGTTCCTCAGATATATGCAAGAATTTTTTGCTACTTAACTGAATCACTGGAACTGAGTCTTCCTCTTGCAACAACACTTCGCCCTCCACTACAAGAAAACAATTAAATTTCCGATGTCAAATTTCGGATGTCGTTCCTATGCAACAAAGCAGGGCGTTGGAAGAGCATAACAAATGAGTAGGAGCATGTGAAGATGTAGGAACGACGTATATAATTTCTATGACTTTCCTATGCCTTAAAAAAGTAAATATAGGTGTAGTTAAAGAGAAGGGAAGATGTGGCAACATTGAAGATTAGCAATCCATACCCTTATTTTAATTACCATCTGAATGGTTTCAGACAAAATAATCTAATGTCTAATACTAGTGATCATCATGTCCTAGTACGTTATTTTTGTAAATCGCCGAGCCATTTTAGACTCCGTCCTAGTACGTTAACGTTCTTAAGTCTATTCTTGCTTTGTAATATGAGAAGTGGTATTGCGAACATTACTACTTAACTGATATTACGTGGTTGGACACCTATATCGCTTAAGACTTCCCTAGACAGTTGGTGAGCATGCAATGGCCACATATCCTTTTAATTAACAATTCGTCCCTAGTTAAGCTCTTACAAGCTTCTAGAGGAAGTGGACATCCCCGTAGACTACCCCACTCCATTACTGTTTTATGGCTAACCATTTCTAGAGAAGGAGGACCCAAAAACCCACTTCAAATCTAGTAAGGGTGGGTCCCATGACTTTGGTTCCTCTTCAAGAAATAAACCTTCGGAGGGATCCTAGTCCTAACCACTTAAGACCCAAACTAGATAAAAAGAGAATTAGCCACTTAAATCTTCTCAAGGTGTAGTAAACTTATTCATTTTCATACACGATAGACTTATATATATATGTAGTTATATACACACACACTAGACCTTTCATATTAAACCGTACACTTGTAGATGCAGGATATGCCGGTCGGTTCCCGGCAGACTTCTACTACAAGTTGGTTTAACCTCATGTCCAGTGTACTAATTATTTGAATGGACCGTGCCACCTAGACATCTCACATTAGTTGTGCCTACTTGTTGTTGTTGGATTTGTCGGTCGGTTCCGGGTAGGCTTCTACCAAAAATGGCAACCAAGCTCGTGTCTATGTATCACTTATCTATATATATCTAAAGCCATTCTATATACGCACACGCAAGCAAACTAATATATATTTGTTAAGGGGGCATTTCACTTTTAAATTCGAACTCTAACCTAATCGCATTTATTACGCTAATACAACATTAATTACGTTGATTATGTTTATATAAGTAAAATAGTAATAAAGCCTAATTAACGTAATAATCGTATAAACGGGGAAACATTTTAAAAAGGTGGCAATTGTTAATTTTCCCAATTCAAGTCATACAAGTTAGATTTTTCCATACTTTCACCGCTAGAACATAGGCATGATGGCATAATGACAATACAACAAATAGCAGTGAATGGAAAATATACATACATGACAATTTCAACTTGCATCCTAGGCTTGTTGGAATGATTTCAATATTAGATTAAAATGGAGTATTACATACGCTTCCAATTGTATTTTGCCAATCCTTATTTCACCTAATTCACCACTTTTGGCATTATGCACATAAAAATACTTACATTTGACCTATTTAATTTTTGAACGCGTTTGGATTCAAAATTGGATGCATACCCAAACCAAATCATGAAATAATCAAATCTTAATTTTTTTTTTAGGTTACATTCAATGGTAAATAAAAGTGAATTACATGAAATAGGAAAAATGATGGCAATACTCATATTCATTTTAATCCAATACAAGAACCAAAAATCCACAAAACCCAATAATTCATGGCAATTCATACGAAACTACAAGATAGAACATTTGGGAGTTATCATGTTTACATTATCGAATGTCCAAATCTTCTTAGGCATATCTATTTAAAAGACAAACTATTAAAAATATGAATATGCCTTAAGTACATCACATTCCACTCACAAACTATAGGCAGAGTAGAGAAAATTCTTTGGTAGATCTAGATCTGCAATAATCTTTACATTCAAGCGAGCTCCATTTGTAACGACCCACATTCTACGCATTGAAGTATCGTAGAATATTTATTTCATTTCCATACAAAGTCATATGGTCGTGTAACTTTAGGAAACGACTATTGGGGTCATTTCCCACGTTCACGATTTTTACCGAATTTTAAATGATCATTTTGCCCCTAGCGAATCTTGTTTCGCCTATAACTTTTGACTGGTAAGGAGTATTAACCTAAAACTACTTCCATTGGATGATGGTTTACCTTTTCGTAGAGTGGTTACATTAATCAAACGGATGTACCGTTTGGGAGATATGGCTGAAATAAGGTTTGAAAGGAGAAAAACAGCATAATTGAGCTTAACTAGGCGATTAGTAGCTAAGCCCATAATCCATTTTGGGATTAGGGTTATGGGAGGGCTGATAGGGTTTGGGAAATCATTTTTGTTCATTTTTCTAGCCACCATTTACCTCCCTCTAGCCCTATCAATGGCCTCCACCTTCTAAATTCATCTCTAATCACTTCCTAATCACTAATTAACCAAAACTACACCAAACCAAGAGAAATTAGCATCAAATCAGAGATAGAGCTGTTGCTATACATTGAATTTCGTTCCATATCAGTCATATTTTCAGATCTAGTATTCAAATGTGGCTAAGGTGAGTGATTTGCACTTTTATTCACTAATTACGGCTAATTAGGGGTGATTAGTGATAATTAGCGAAATTATGCATCATAAAAATCTGGGAAAATAGGTAGAAATTCTTAAATATTATTTTAAGTCACTGGTGAAAATTTGGCTTTATTTGGATTAAGTTTGTTAATCCTATAGTTAAAACATAGTTAAGGGGATTAAGGGGAAAATCATGCTTTTTGGGTATGTTTGATCTAAAATATTTCTTGTGAATAATGCTTTAATGTTTTTGATTGATTCTATTTGTTGTTACCACTGTTTGAATGTTTCGTGATGTCATAGAAAGGTTAGAATGGTTGAAAACGCCGTCGTTTGGCGAAAATAGCTTGCTGGAAAAAGTTGCAGATTTTCAGGTCCGGATAGGAGAAGGAGACCCGAACCGATCCGGATAGGAGAACGACACCCGAACCGATCCGGATAGGAGAAAGAGATCCGAACCGATCCGGATAGGAGAAAGAGACCCGAACCGAACCGGATAGGAGAAGGAGAGAAGGAGACCCGAATTGAACCGGATAGAAGGAGGAGACCCGAACTGAACCGGATAGAAGGAAGAGATCTGAACCGAAACGGATAGGAGGAAGTCCCGAACCGAACCAAACCGGATAGGAGGAAGAGACCCGAACCGAACCGGAGGAGACCAAAACCCGAGATGCAAAGGAAGTCCAAATGGGAAGTTATTAATTAGGATCCAGATGGGTACCGATGAGTTAACTTCTAGAGTTGGGCTTTGCTGCGGGACATGTGCAAAGGGGTTATCGATATTTATAACTTTGGTTCACCGTTGAAGAGAGGGGGCATGTAGATGAACCGGAGCCAGGGAAGTGTGGACTGGTTGGCCCTTAACCTAGAGCTAGGGATGTGTGGACTGGGTAGGGTTATTGACTATAGACCAGGGAAGTATGGTCATAGAAATAGTCGACGGAGTTGCCGTTATGGCCCCAATGGATCTGGTGATCAAAGCGACGGATATCATATGCTTTACACACTGAGTGAGTGATGTGAGGATGACTGCTATGTTTGATGTTTGTTATCACCATGACTTGCACACTCCCATTTTACACTTTATGTTAGTGTTACCTTAGAGTACTGTCCATCTTGTTGTGCTAACTCTTTGGTTGTAGGTCCAGGTTCAGGTATGATTATTTATACCTGTTATTGTTTTATTTTGCTGTTATCTCTCATACCAAACTTTTGTTTGACCCAGAGTTTTATGTCTCTTCTTATTACTCTAAGTGCCCCTAAATGAGCAGACTAGAGACAGGTCAGGTGGTTATGCACGAGTACCTATCCGGAGACGAGCAGGAGGCTTCCACGTACTATTTACATATATTTTCCATGTATTGCTGACGGTCACTGCTTTAGGCATTAGTAGTGCACCTTCTTTATTTCCTTGTTAGAGACAGTATTTTGAAATTGTAATAACGATTTGGATCATAAGCTGCATTTTTTTGGATTCCTCTACTCTGATGGTCATGGTTTAGTTTTTAGCTTATGCACTATCTCGCTAGTTTTATGTCAAGTTATGTTACTATGTTACTATTATATTTTATTCCATGTGCTGTGAGATATATTACGGGTTCTTTGTGATTCATTGTCTCAAAACTCTTTTCCTTTGACGACCGTCTCGTGCTAGTCGGGCATTAGCACAACGCATTTCAGGGGAATGTTGACTGGTTCGGGGTGGGCCGTTACACTTGGTATCAAAGCCTAGGTTGCGTAGTTAACCAAGGGGAAGACATCAGGGAGAGATAGTATACATATATGAGAGCGCGTATTTGTGATATTTTGGTTTTCAAAAACTATATATATACACTATTAGTATATCTAAGGATGAATTTGCACTGCATAGACACCACTAAGGAGATGGTTAATCGTTTTTCTCTTTACAAATTGAAAGATGAGATGATATACGAGGAGTACGGGTTCAGGGGCCAACAATGGGAATGTCCCTAATAGGAGGACGATGTTTACTTCCTTCATGCGAGAGATGCTTAGGGATGCTCAGGGAGCAGTTCCTAATGCTGCTAACGGTGACGGTGTAGCGATGCAGGCGCCTAGGGCCGATTTTGCCAAGCTCAGCAAGGATTATACCAATCTTGGTGGAAAGTTGTTCCACGGAACAGAATCGGCTACGGAGGTTCAAGATTGCTTTGATAGTTGTGAGCACATCTTTGAGGATTTGGGGATCGAGGATGCAATGAAGAGAAAGTTAGCATCGCGGCAGCTTCAAGGACGAGCTATTAATTGGTGGAATGCTATTAATTGGTGGAATGCTATTAAAGCGGCAACTCCTGAGGATCAAGTCACTTGGAGTCAGTTTAAGACCCGTTTTAGTGACAAATTTACCCCAGTTGCTCAGAAATCAGAATTGTTTAGGAACTTTTTTAGCTTAGGCAGAATGGTAGGGCAGTCTCAGAGTATATTGCTGAATTTGATACCTTATTGAAATATGGATTGTCCCTTATCGATACTGCCGAGAAGAAGAATGAGAAGTTCATAACCGGCCTAGATGGATACCTGGGGGAAAGGCTCATAAACCATTTCGATGAGACGTTTGAATCTATTATGGGAAAGGCATTGAGGTCTGAGAACATTTACCCTAAGTCAAAAATCGAGGTTGCTATTACATCTGGAGAGGAGCCAAAGCTGCAGGCAAGCGGTCGAGGCAAGAATAATTCCCAAAATAAGAGGAAGTAGAGCCAGACGAAGGATGGTCAGGAAAAGAAGAATAAGAAAGATATTGAGTGCTTTAGCTATGGCAAAAAGGGCTACTATGCCAGCAATTGTCGAGCAAAACCGGGGGGAAAGAAGTGCTTCTACTGTGGCGAAGTGGGGCATTTTAAGAATGAATGTCCACAACCCCTAAGGAGAACCAAATGGTGAAAGCATATGCTATCAACGTTGTTCCGTCTTCGTCGAATGCCCTAACTGCGGCGCGGAAGGGAAAAGGTGTTGTTACTCAATGTATACTTTCTATTTATGATGTTTCTGTTTGAGTGTTGTTTGATACCGGGGCTTCTCATTCCTTCGTATCTAGTGACCTGGTAGATAGGTTGGAATTGGAACCCGAGATTGTCAATAGACCTTTAGTTGTGTCAAACTCGATCGGTGGTTCGACTAACCTTAGTATGGTTTGCCAAAATTTGATCTTATCGAGTCATGGATGTATGTTTGCTTGTGATTGCTTTGTTTTGGGCTTTACTGGGTTTGGCATTATTTTGGGAGTCGATTGGCTCCAAAGGTATAGGGTGGTGGTGGATTGTGAGGGGTCTTTGCTGACCATTAGAAAGGATGATGGGCGGAGGGTGGTATTGGATTGCCTACCTAGTGATGAGGTGATGTGTGACACCCCACCTCCATTAAGGTCACTCACAAAGGGAATGCCTTAATTTTGGTGGACGTTTATTGTGTATAGAACAAAAAAGTAAACAAGACAGATAAATACATTGGTACTTGGAAAATAAAAACCACTTTTATTGCTGCGGAGAAATAGTTTGGTTACATCACATCAAAAACCAACTACAAAACCAAATACACTTATTATCCATCTTGACAAATAAGTTCTGAGTACATAAAATAAAAGACATAACCCCAACATAAAATAGCCATAAATAAGATAGGTTGAACTTTACTTCAGCTGTCCAAGCAACTTCCAAAAGAAAGAGATAAACCTGTCCAAATCATGCTCCACTAGTACTAGTCCCACCCTGAGCACCTAGGGGGGAAAGGAAGAAAAGAGGTAGAAACAAAGGGGATCAGACATAAAGTCTGGCGAGTGCAATAACTTTAACAATATAATCATTAAAGTAACTTGGAAAAGGCATAAGCCGGAAAATAAGGAAATGATTGTGAACAAATGGGCATGACAGAACAAACAAAGGAAATAAGATGAACAAAGATAACGTTAATGGCGCACCTAATCACTATAAGATAATTACTACATTGCACCACACCAAACACCCTAAAGTCGATCCCGCCTACAAAACTTAATAATGATAATGGTAGTTTCATGTAGCCCTAGCTGCCTTCATAGGTGCCATCGACCCCTATCTCCACTGCGTGTACCCACTACTCCCATTTGATCGGCTCCCTAACTCGTAGATACCCGTGCTGGCCCCACAGTGGGGTGTATCACTCCCCAAAGTGGCAAACCGATACCATCAAAAATGCACGGCTTATATCTACACGATGCAACAACGCCTTACCTACCAGCCCGGGGCCACACACGCACATGACCCGTTGGACTTGCGTTGCCACCGCTAACCCGTTTTGACCTCTTACAATCAAACCCAGTACGTGTGTCCCGTCCTCGACTTGGGTCGAGCCCACAAAGATACTTAATGGGTTACTGGTTTGAAAAGGGCCCCCACGTATGACACAAGCTTTCCACCTATGCTTGGTCCCCTCTAAGGTTTTCCCCACTTAACCCCATTCTTATTCATGTCTTCTTACATGTTTCAATCTTGGTTAAGTGCATCTAATCGTATTTCACATGCCACCCAAGGAACCCGCTTAACCCCCATGTCCCACTACATGTTTATCTGGTTAAGAGTTCCTTAATTCATTAACATCGTAACCTTGTAAATACCTCCCACATTAGACTGGCATTTGTGGTTGCTGGATTTGCCAGGCGGGTCCGGGCAGTCTTACACCACAAACGAGCCTAACCTCATGTCTTTACAACCGTTACGCATTTAATTCAAGCCTTTGACCTCTCACATTAGACTGGCATTTGTGGCTGCTCGATTTGCCGGGTGGGTTTGGGCAGTCTTACACCACAAAAGAGTTTAACCTCATGTCTTAGGCGGTTTATTATTACACATCTTTATTTAACCCCAAAGTGGATTGATATCCCTATCCAAATTTGTAAATAAATTCCAAATATACTTATGTCCATAATTGTCACCTAAATTATGTCCATAAATACCAAATTTTCCGATTAATGTCTTAAATTAATTATATGCCTTTTTAATGCCATTTATGCCAATTCTCAATATGTGTATATTCAATATTACCCCATCGTCCCCACGTTGTTCGTTCGCTTATCATGACATATATATATATATATATATATATATATATATATATATATATATATATATATTAGACTAGCAATTAGTCTAACACATAAAAGAGAAGAAACACCGCAAATTTGCATAACACACAAATTGGATCTAACTTACAAATAAGGATTACAACATATCTAGCATAAACTTGGTATTGTCATGAATCTAAACATAGGCCTAAAGGTGTGAACTTGCATAGATGAATATAATTTTCACCCAGAACTTGCATATATGAATATCGTTTTCACCCAAAACTTGCATAGGCCATAGTCACAAACTTGCATAAAACTATGTATGTCATAGATCAAAATCTATAGGTGTAAACTTGCATATATGTGAATCAAATTTCTACCTAAACTTGCATATAATAACTTTATTTGGTTCACATGTAAACTTGTGTACAATTCACATAGAAACTAGCATATAATCTGCACCCAAACTTGCCTATAAAATGATGTCAAACATGAATTAGGTTGAACATAGGTGATTGGGCATATACAAAGGAATCCACAACAAAAACTGTCATTATGAACAACTAGCATATATTCACAAAATATCACATTTTCCCAATGTTTCAGAAACATAGCCATATAACCCAAACTATAACTCAACCCAATTAACTTGTTAATTATCTTATTAAAGAAATTGAACTCACAACTCAAAGAAGGTCTTGAGTTCTGGGATCTATGTTCTGAAATTGATTTAGCTCGCCTTTGAAGTAGACAAATTCGTTGTTGTTGTTATTATAGACTTGAGTTGAATTGAGTTGATTAGCTTTACTTTTCCTCTAGTTGGTGGCGGCTACTCCAGGTTGCAGGGTGATAGCATGACGACCATGGTTCTAATTTTGATTAGGTTTTAGGGTTTGAGTCTATATGTGTTTATATAGAATTTCAAATCAATTAGAGCCGCCGGATGAACATAGAGTTAACCACAACCATTCAGACTAGATCAGAAACCCTAGTGACTTAGCAACAAGTCATAAGTCGTCAAAATTCAGATCTGGCCGGGGGGGGGCAGGTCGACCCCTTGGTCGACCCCCAGGTCGACCTGTAGGGGGAGGTCGACACTAGGGTCGACCCCCTGGTCGACCTGGGTCCTGGGAGGGAGTTTTCCCGCTTAGCACGCTTCTGACTTCTGTTTTGAATTTTGAATCCGGTTTCGAGTTGTTTGAATTTATTTGAATTTCTGGAAACTTCCGACAGCCATAACTTCTTCATACGAAGTCCAATTTACGCAAACTCGGACTCTATCTCAACGAGAATTCCGAGTCGAACATAATGGTGTAACCCGTTTCCCTTAATTCCCACATTTGAAATTAAGTATTGTTTAATTCGTTATTATAACGTTAACAGAAAATACGAGGTGTTACATTCTCCTCTCCTTTAAGGATTTCGACCCCGAAATCTTGAAGTTACAAGAATACATATCCTATCATCCAATCGTCCATCTACTCAACCATCAAACACAGACATCCATTGTCCTTAAAAGACTTCTAATGCTTTCATGTTTATATGCAGAGTGTGTGTACATGTCCGTATCTAATGCAAAATCAGGCGGTCGACTGATTCAATTGACCTCCTTAATGCAAATTATGATAGTGCCATGCATCCATTATGTATGCAAAAGATCCCTAATGATACATATTATTTCTACAAGCGTGCGCAACCATACATCCGAATGCAGCATCCATATGATAACACAACCATTATACATCCATTAATCTAAATAAGCACACATTTATATGCAGTATGAAAGTGATTGAGCCGGTCTAGTGCCAACGTGTGTCTATATGCATCCATGAGCAACCGCTAGCAAACACTTGCATCCCTAGTATCCATCAACCATAACATGTTTCAAATACATATTTACTTCCATTGGCCTCTACCTAAGGATAAAGAATATGACCGAGGAGATACACTAAAAAGGTAGATACAAGCTTGAATAAACTTAAGGAAAAAGAGATCAAAGATGTACCCTTAAAAAGAAAAGGGTAGGCTGCACATATTTTGGCCCCAGTCTCCCAAGTCGCGTCTTCCTTGGCGTCGCTCCATTGAACTTTGACAAGCTTAACTTCACGGTTGCGTAGCTTTTTGAATTCCATCCCCAAGATACGAGTTGGAACTCTCCTCACAGTCGCTTCTCGTTCTACTTCGACTTCTTCCAGTATGCTTGGTTCCACAACTTCTGTTGACTCATGTAAGCACTTTCGTAGCTGAGAGACATGAAAAACATTATGAACTCCAGCCAGTTTTTCAGGTAGCTCTACTCTGTAGGCCATCGTCCCAATCCTTTCGATGATAGGAAATGGTCCTACGAATCGTGGTGCCAACTTTCCTACGGACCCAAAGCGGATGACATTCCTCAAAGGAGATACTTTAAGGAACACCTTATCCCCAACTTCAAACTCAGAGTCGGTCCTTCTCTTGTCTGCGTAGGATTTCTGTCTATCTTGGGCAGTCTTCATTCTCCTTCGTATCAAGTCCACTTTCTTTGAAGTCTCTCTAATCATGTCTGGCCCAAGTATAGGTTTATCTGTGGACTCCCACCAATAAGTTGGTGATCGACATGGCCTTCCATATAAAGCTTCGAAGGGTGTCATGCCTATAGTGGCTTGGTAGCTATTGTTATATGCGAATTCCACCAAAGGGAGATGATCCTCCCAAGATCCTCCAAAGTCAAGAATGCATAGTCTCAAAAGATCTTCCAGTACTCTGTTCACCCTTTCCATCTGACCATTCGTTTGAGGGTGATAGTCTGTGCTTAATCATAGTTGTGTGCCTACAACCTCTTGCAAACTCCTCTAGAACTCGGTTGTAAAGATAGGGTCTCGATTACTCACTATGCTGGAGGGTATCCCATGGAGCCGAACTATCTCCTTAAGATAAATGGAGGCTAAAGACGAGGCGGTCCTCCTACTTTTGACAAGTATAAAATGAGCGCTTTTCGTGAGCCTGTCCATTATTACCCAAATACCAGTATTGCCCCTTCTTGACCTAGGCAACCCATCAACAAAGTCCATCGAGATGCTCTCCCATTTCCATTGCGGAACTTCTAGAGGATGAAGCAAACCGCCAGGCTTCTTCTGCTCTGCCTTAACTTGTTGGCATATCATGCATTTCGAAACAAATTCAGCTACATCCCTCTTTATGCGATTCCAAAAGAAAACTCTTTTGATATCTTTATACATATTGTCTCCACCGGGGTGTATGGTCATCTTGGAATGGTGTGCTTCTTCCAGAACCATTTTCACCAAATCTCTTGCTTGCGAGATGCATAGTCTTCCATCCCGTCTCAACCAACCCTTATCATCGATGGAGTATCTATTGAGGTGACTACAACTCTCTCCCCTAATCAGCTTATCTATCACATCAACTAGCTGAGGGTCTTCACGTTGCGCGGTTCCTATTGAGTCCAACAAAGTAGGCCACACCTCTAGCATTGCCATCAAGCCAATCACATAATCAACTGAGGGTCTAAAATCAAAATTTGCTATGTACTCCAAACTTTGCCTTTCTACAAAGAGATGACTTAAGGTCAGCTTCTTTCTACTTAGGGCGTCTGCTACTACATTGCCCTTGCCAGGGGTATAGGAGATCTCAAAATCATATGAGGCGAGAAACTCCATCCATCTTTGCTGCCTTAGATTGAGGTCTTTCTGCGAGAAAAGGTACTTCAACGATTTATGGTCAGTATGCAATTCAAATTTCTCACCTAAGAGATAGTGGCGCCAAGACTTAAGCGCAAAAACGATGGCTGCTAACTCTAGATCGTGGGTTGGGTAGTTTTTCTCATGCACTTTTAACTGCCTTCCACCATAAGCTACTACCTTCCTCTCTTGCATCAAAACAGCGCCTAGTACCGTACCGCATGCATCTGTGTATACCGTAAACATCTTGCTGTCATCTGGTAATGTCAAAACTGGGGTTGTTGCCAGGGCCCTCTTCAACCGTTGGAAAGCGACTTCGCAATCCAAATCCCAAGTGAAGGTCAGGTTCTTCTTCGTTAACCTTGTAAGTGGAGCTGAGATTTTCGCTACGTCTTTAATAAACTTGCGATAAAAGCCTACTAGTCCAAAAAAACTTCGGACTTCGGTTGCATTCTTTGGAACCTTCCAATTCTGGACCGCAACTACTTTTGCGGGGTCCATAGCTAACACTTCTTTGGACACCACATGCCCAAGAAATCTTACTTCTTCCCTCTAGAAGTGGCACTTGGAGAATTTTGCTTTTAACTAATGTGCACGGAGAGTATCCATGACTTCCCTTAAATGCAAAGCATGCTCTTCCTCATTCTTCGAGAAAATCAGAATATCATCTATGAAGACCACCACAAATTTATTGAGAAATTCCCGGAACACTCTATTCATCAAATCGACGAAATAAGCAGGTGCGTTTGTCAAGTCAAAAGGCATGACGAGCCATTCGAAGAAACCGTCCGGTGTTCTGAATGCGGTCTTATCAATGCTATCTTCAGCCACTCTTAGTTGACGAAATCCGGTAGCTAGATCTAATTGGGACAAAACTGTTGCACCTACAAGCTGATTGAACAAATCGTCTATTCTTGGCAGTGGGTGCCTATTCTTCTTGGGCAGCTTGTTTAGCTCCCTATAATCAACACATAGGCAAAGAGAATCGTCCGCTTTGGTTTGCGAAAACCACTGGAGCACAACATTCAGAAATACTCCGCTTTGTAAACTCTTTTTCTAGCAGCTCCTTTACTTGCTTGCTAAGCTCCTTTCTCTCCTTGGAGCCATGTTCCTAACGGTAAAGCAACGGGTTTTGCGTTATCAACTAGATATATGCGGAAGTCTATCTCCCGCTTCGGAGGCAAGCACTCTACTTCCTCAAAGACATCCGAATATTCACGGACCACTCTGACAGACTGCAAATTCTCAACAGACACGTCAAGCGATTCTAGATAACTTAGCATAACAGAATTCATTGGATTACAAGAGATTTCGAGAGTGTTGCCCAAGCGAGTCATAAGCCTAACCTCTCTCTTTTCACAATCTAGGACGGCTCCATTACTGGATAACCAATCCATGCCCAAAATTAACCCATAGCCCGTGAAGCCCAAAACATAAGCATCACATCTAAACCCAACGCTATGTATAGAAATTTCCAAATCTAAACAAATCATCGACAAATAGGCTAAGCCCCCAATTGGATTTGAAACAACTAAGGGATCCTCTTCTATACTGGTGTTTAGGTGTAGTGACTCAACTAAAGCAGTAGATATAAAAGAGTGTGATGCACCAGAATCAAAGAGTGTGCGAACAGGATGATCAAAAAGATAAACTAAACTTTCAACGGAAATCGTTCTACCTCGTTCTTGCAGCGGTGGGGCCACGAGAGCTTGGACCTGCCCCCTTGCCTGCCCTGGTGCCATGAGAGCCTGAATCTGCCCTCCAGAGGTAGTCCCTGCCCTCTGCCCTTTCTTTGGGCAGTCCCTAATCAGATGTCCTACCTCGCCACAGTGGAAACAACCAGTCTTCTTCTTCTTCCTACAGTCTTTGCTCAGATGGCCTGGTGTCCCACAGTTAAAGCATCTTTTCTTTCCCTTGCCATTGTTGTCTTTACCACCCTTCTTGTTCTGCTGTTGTGGTTTCTTTCGATCCCCTTTCTTCTCATAGGCCTTATTAGCATTGACGCCTTTCTCCTCTTCATGCATAAGCGCCATATCAACCAGTCTCTCAAAGGTTGCCCTCATAGGGATGTGGGTCATAGCTAACCCATGTAGCAGCTCGTTCAAACCCTTAACAGATCTCAGGGCCTTCTTTTCGGGTGTATTTACCAAGTCTAAGCCAAATCTTGCCAACTGATTGAACTTTTTGACGTACTCTTTCACTGATAGATTTCCCTGCCTCAATGCCAAAAACCTTTCCATGTATAGATTCTCTTCGGCCTGTGAGAGAAACTTTGCCTCAAACCTACGCCTGAAATTCGGCCATGTATCAACTGGACGCTCTCCATTAGTGGCCTCTCACCAAAATGAGGCCTTATCCTTCATTAACCAGGCAGCTAACTGGACCTTTCTTCCATCTTCTACCTCAAAGATTCGAAACAATTCTTCCACCTCCTTTAGCCAATTTCGAGCTTCAACAAACGTCTCTGACCCGTGAAAAATAGCATAATTAGGCTTAACCGGGTGATTAGCAGCTAAGCCCATAACCTATTTCGGGATTACAGTTATGGGAGGACTGATAGGGTTTGGGAAATCAGTTTTTTCATTTTTCTAACCGCCATTTACCTCCCTCTAGCCCTAGCAATGACCTCCACCTTCTAAATTCATCTCTAATCACTTCCTAATCGCTAATTACATTATAAGAAATTTGACCTTTACCTACCAATAAATATTGGTAGGTAAAAAGAACCTATATCTACCAATATTCAATGGTAAAAATTTATTGGTAGGTAAATATTGTCAATGTTATAAAATTGTTGAAGGATGATTATCTACCAATATTTAAAGGTAGGTAAAATATATTATCTACACATATACATAAGGTGAACTTTTTTTGCGATTTACCCCTACATTTTTCTAATATCATTTTAAACTTTCATTAAAAAAAATGTTGAGTTGTGTGACATGTCAAAAAAATTTAGGCAAATTCTATTTGTACACCATAAAGTGTTTTAGAAACACCATTTTTTTAAAAATAAAAACATATACACCACCTTTTGCTTTATATACACCATACATATGACTAAACTATCCTCGATTTAGAGTAAAACAAAATAATTGTCTGATTTTAATATCTTTATCTCATGCATTAGTCGAACAAAGAAACTTTTATTTTTAAAATCAATGAACTTTTGCAATCCAAATTCAAATCCTTAACTAGATTTGTATTCATTTAATTATTCATTTTTTAGAATTTAACTTTGAATTTTGAACAATAAAGTAATAAACTATTTAACTTTGATTTTACTTAAAAATTGATTTTAATATAGAAAAATATAGAGAATAATTTATTGCTCAATGAACCATATTACTTTTAGTACTTAATTTGAAAACTTATTTTTGTGACTAATTTGAATTGCAAAATGTTAAAACTAATTACATATGAATATAACTAGAAAGAATATGAATAAATTTAATGCTTCAAAGAAAATTAGTTTAATTTTACATAATAACACTAAGAAATTTCCATTATTTTATAAATGAATTTGTACCAATTTATACGATGTGGACATTTGAAATTTTTATCTTTTAATTTTGCCTTTGATTGTTTTTAAGTAAGGATATTTTTATCTTCAATTTAGTAAGGGTAATTTTGTCATCGATTTCATAAATTATTCCATAGTGCGGGTAAAGTAGTTTATGGTGCACAAATAAATTTGCCAAAAATATATTTCAGCAATTTTTTTAAATTGAAGATTTCGTTTACATATCCTAGCAATGTTTTTTATAAAATCATTTCTTTATTAATTATTAATAATTATTTTGAAATATGAAATGATCAACAGTTAATGAATTGATAAACAATAATGAAATTGTAAAAAATTAATATTAAATAATTATTCGTTAATAACTTATCATTTTTTTTTCAAACAATTGACTACAAAAGTTTTTAATTTTTTCTAAAATATTTTACAGTTTCACACTAATATGTCATCATCTAAAATGATAATTTATTGTAGAGACACATTCCATGCTATCCTCTCCGTCTATGAATTTAATAGTTTATTTTTAATCAAATCTAGCGGTACAAACCTCAATTTAGGTGATCTCTTTTGTGTCTTTAATCCACGTAGTCTTTTTTGATTGGCTGCGGTTTAAACCAAAAAACAATTTCCAACATTAAATTATCATTTAAAAATAATTTTTTTGAAACACGCATTATATGTTCAGAATTACTTTCCAAGTTAACACGGTTGACTTGTCTGTAAAATCGAATTTGATAACAGAAGATATTATTTTAACGAGGCAAAATCCCTTCTCTTTTCCAAATTTGACAACAACAATTACAAATAACGATTATAATTGCCAAATTTCACGCCTTATTCTTTCTTCTGGGATGTAAATCTCCGTTTCCAAATTTCCTTCTATCAATCTCCTCCTATTTCCATCTTGCGATATCCATTTCTTTTTATTCTCCTAGTTATTCTTATTAATTAAGGATTAAACCAAATTCTTCATCTGCCGTCGCCAGCCCTTCCGCTCTTTGAGCCAAACCCCTTTTCTTCCGATTTTCTCTACCTTTCAGTGCTCTCGCTTGAGTTCTCCGATTTGCTACTCGTTTCAACTTTGATTTGATTCTTCTTTGAAGTGGCATACGAGTTGAGTTCCCCGATTCGTACTCTTCCTTCCCCTGTTCCCATACAGTCTAGCTGAGAGGTAAGCCTACTTTACTCATCCTTCCTCTGTTCCTAGATTTATTTATTAATTTATTTTTGGTTTTTGGTTTTTTTTACTGGTTTGCGTCCAAACTTGAAAGTTTTAGGATCATAGTAGCTGATGGTTTTATAAGACTTGAAAGTTTTAGGATCATAGTAGCTGATGGTTTGCGATCCAAAACAGAAACCAAACTGATGGGGTCACGATTTTTGTTTAGATTTTTCTATGATTTACATAGCTGATATTTTAGGATCATAGTAGATGATGGTTTACATTCTTTCTAATCAAAATCAATATTGCTTGAAATTGTAATCAGTAAATAAAAGGCAGGCACCAGTAATAGTTTAAGTTAAAATATTGATTAATCCAAATAATTTGACTTTTCACAAAAAGGTCCGAAGCCTCCATTAGTTGTTTCACCCATCATGGTCCATAAGGCTGTAGGTCGATAAGTAAGAACAACTAAATAACATTAACCCCACAGAATGTTAGAATACTTTTAGAATGAACACCAAGCTATCTGCATTTTCGTCCTTTTACGGGGTGACAATAATCATTCCTTTTTGTTGGCGTTTGTTCAATGCTCATACAAGTACAACTATCTAATGGTTCTGAAACCATTTGAGATGTTTTGTTCACTCTTCTAGCGCGATTGACTGCGTAACTGGATCTACACATTGTTTCATGTTCGTTGTTTTCTCAACTATATTAAATTTGATTTTGTCATCATCTACAAACACAGCATGGAGAAAATATCGAGCTTAACATAGTCAAATCTATGGTTTATTGAATTGCTAAAATAGTATATTAAAATCTTGATAAGTGGTATTAGAACCTTTCATAATTGATTTTGTTGAGATTTTTCTGTTCTGTTTTGGATTAAATCTATAAATCTGTTCGCTCTATATATTTATGATTTTGTTAGGCATGTTGTCACATTTGATTTATGTGATATTCATGTTTCCATGTAGTGTTTTGGTTATGGGTTCATTCATGAAATTGTGGCGAAGTTGCCTAATAAGCGGTGTGCTTGTCTTCAGTATTTTAAGGCTTGAGTTTCTTTTTCATACATGTTGTTATACACTAATGTTTGTTGTGGTGGACCTGAAGTACAATTGTGGCTTTTGCTATCTCGGTGCAGTCTTGCATTGAGACTCTTAAGTCTTAATACAGTTTTTTACATGGAACTTCGTATGTTTCTTTCATTGAGTCTCAAAAACTTGATAAGTTCCTAACCATATAGCACAACAAACTGTACAGTTAGCTGCAGCCAACTCTACCTCACAAGTCCATAAAGTAAGTATCGATTGCTTATAAGGATACCAGGTAAAAAGCTGGATTTCCATCAAAAAAAAATCCAGCATTACTCTTTCTTTTATCCAAGCCTCGACCTCAATCACGGAAACCATAGCCATTGTAAATGTAAATTTAATGTAATGGACCCTCCCCGTCAGCTGTGATATTTACTAGTTGCCTCCATGTACCTACTAACCAATCCAACACCATAAATAATATAGGACCTTGTACATGTAAGGCGATAAGGCATCTCAAATAGGTTGATTCTGTGACTCCCCCAAACCACTTTCAAAAAGTGTATTCACCATGATGCAGATTCCACGTTACATTTCTTAAGAACCTCTAATGTATTAACTGCTTTGTGAAATAAAAAATTCCATTCTCCTTTTGAACAATTTAGATATATAAGTAAATGACACTTTAAATATATAAGACTTGACTATGCTTTTAAAATATTTTGCCAATTATTCAAATACCTACACAAAATCTCAGGACAATGACTATGGTGTAGAAATAAATAATTTGTTTTTTGATAACAAAACTTAGGTTCAAATGACTGTTCAATATTAAACAATTCTTTATTTAAGATCAATTTAATCCATTTACTCAGAACTTTTTTTTTGCATAGCAAATTTACTCAGAACTTGGTACGAGCTATTCTATAACTCTATAAACATGTAATTTATAAATTTGGCTGAATTAAATGATAAGTTAAATTTACTCAGAACTTAATCCATTTACTCAGTACTTGGTACTAGCTATTTTATGTTAGTTGCATCAGCTTACATTAAATACTGACTTTACTATTTTATAAATTTGGTTGAATTAAATACTAACAAAATACATGTTCATGTAATTTTGTATGTTGTTTCAGTAGAAATTTCTTTGTTTCTAACTTTATTGTTTAACCTTGTAATCGTCCAACATTTTTACCCAATGCATTATTATCATGCAGAGAATGTAAACATCTGCTTCGATTGTCATCCATCGTTATCGTTCTTCAGCTTTTAAGGAAAACTTACAGTAAGAGCAGAAGTTTATTAATGAATGGCTATTGAGCATTGAACCTATTTTGAATAGAAATGAAATTAAACTTGGAATTTCATCTTTGAATTTTGTTTGAATTCAGATGAATTTTAAAATTGATTTTTTTTTAAATTTGAGCAAAATTGAATCCAAAATCGTGACAGTGAGAGAAACTTACCAATAATAAAAGAACTGATGGTGGCTACAATGTTAAAAGAATGGAGGTTGAATTACTGCTGCATGACATTGAAAATGAATGATTGTGGCAACGCAATGAAAACGAAGCAAGTGTTCATTCTACAAAAAGTAAAATAAAAAGAAAAAAATGACTTGATAACTGTGCTTACCTACATTTTAAAATAAGCATTGATTTTTATTTTTTACATTTTAGTTGATTGTTTTCCAAATAGTATGTGCAAATCATTTTAGTTACTTGGTGAACAAAATTTCACCTTTTTTTTTAAATACTTTAAGACTACACTTCGATGTAAGAACGAAAATATTTGCACTTTTCTCCAAGTTTATGGTCAAAACATTTAAAACTAAATACATTTGACCTACAGTTACATTTGTAATCATGAGAAAAGAAAATTCTCATAACATCTCGATTTTTTTTTACTTTAGTTTTTCTTCTTCTCAAAACAACGAACTGCGGTTATGTGCTTCGCAATCATTTTTTCTTGCATTTCTTTCTCTTTAGCAACTAGCTTCTCTACCTTAGGCCATATGTGGCTAGCCTGAGGAGATGATAACAAATATATCAACACGGTTTTTAATTCTTTGGCTAATTCTTTAAGTAACCCATCTGTGTTTTGCAAGCTTATTTGCAAGTCTGCACATCACTCATCCATCATAACTCGTGCTATGATGCCCCTAATTTATCATGAACAGCTAAACACTTATTTTTGATGTGTTCAACTGAGTTTGATTGTTTATAATTGATGTATAGACAGAACAAGATTCATGAACACGATAGCTTTTTTATATAAACCGACGTATCCTAATATAGTTCAATCTTTTACATAATGTGTCAAATAATCTTTCTCATCTGCGTCTTTTCTAGAAATAGGTTCGTCATCAGCTCTACCTAGCTATAACGAGGGATATTATTTTTTTGGTTCATGGATTGTTATTGGATAAATATACCAATAAACTTTCAGCAGAATATGCTGCTGGGGGGAATGAATTCATCAGTATTGCAAGGCATTCCATGGACTCTAATAGGATGGTGTTATGTCCTTGTTGTCGATGTGTGAATAAGAAATCACAACATATGCATGTGATAAAATTGCACTTGATCACTCATGGATTTCTAAGTACTTACACAAGGTGGTATCACCATGGTGAGCAAGTAGAGGAAGAAGAAGATGAGGGAGCATTTGATGTCGAGGATAATGTTGAAAATTCAGATCAACATGATGATTTGGCTGCAGGTCTTCATGATGCTATTGGTAGTAAGTATTTTGACATTGGTCCAGCTAGTGACTTCAACAATGAATCCTCATTTAATGTGGATGACAAATATGATGCATTGCTTGAATCATAAGCCTTTGTACCATAACTGTAAAGGTTTCTCTGTCTTAAGTGCAATGGTGAAGTTGATGAATCTCAAAGTAATCAACAAATGGACAGATAAATCATTCGACAGTCTTTTAGAGTATTTGAGAGAGATATTGCCAGAGGGTAACCATTGTCCAGTTAATTATTATCAGACAAGGAAGCTTCTTTGTGAGGTGGGATTAGGTTATGAGCAAATTAACGTTTGTCAATACGATTGTGCACTGTTCAATGGTGAGAATGCAAATGCTATATCATGTCCTGTATGCAAATCTAGTCGTTATGTAAGAAATCAAATCCCACACAAACGACTTAGATGGTTCCCTATCAAGGCACGATTGAAGCAATTGTTTAGTTCGAAGCATACTTCTAAAGATATGCGATGGCATAAGAAGGTACGAAAAAATGAAGATGGGATTTTACGTCATCCTGCTGATGAGGATGCTTGGAAGCATTTCGACAATGTTTATCCTGAATTTGCAGCTGATTCTAGAAGTGTACGAATGGGGTTGGTGTCAGATGGGTTTAACCCTTTCTCTAATATGACATCAACTTATAGTTTGTGGCCAGTGATATTAATTCCGTATAACATGCCACATTGGGCTTCTCCTAATGGAACAAACTATCTTATGTCTTTGCTCATTCCAGGTCCAAAATCTCCTGAAAAAGATTATGATGTGTTCCTGAAGCCATTAATTCAAGAGATGAAAGAATTATGGAAAGGAGTTAATGCATATGATATGTATGGTCAGTGCATGTTTAAACTTCGTGCTGCAATCTTGTGGGCAATTAGTGATTTTCCCGCCTATGCATAATTGGCTGGATGGAGCACTGCTGGTAAATTAGCATGTCCTGTTTGTTTGGAAGATACAAGATCTAGAAGAATAATCGACAAACAATGTTTCATGGGACATCGATGCTATTTGAAAACAAACCATTCTTGGAGAAGGAGTAAAGAATATGATGGGTCTGCTGAATTACGTGGTCCTCCTAGAACTTTTACTGGTGATGACATTTTAAAGCAGTTGGATGAAATTCCTATTCGTACCACCGGTAAAGAGCCAAATAATTCTTTTATAAAACGTAAGCGTGGAGAGAATGAATTGAATTGGTGTAAAAGAAGTGTTTTGTTTGAATTGCCATACTGGTCAAAGCTCTTACTGCGTCATACTCTTAATGTGATGCATATAGAAAAAAATGTATGTGATAACATTATTGGAACACTTTTAGACATTGAAGGTAAATCGAAAGATAATTTGAAAGAAGGATTTGGAAAACCTAAATATTCGTAAAGAGCTTTGGCTGAAGATGGATCCTTCTAATAATAAGCTTGAGAAACCTCGTGCTAGTTACACTTTGACGAAAGAAGAATGCAAAGAATTTAGTAAATTCATTCAAATTGTTAGACTACCGGATGGATATGCTTCAAATATTAGTCGATGTGTGACAGATAATGACAAACTAGGGGGAATGAAAACTCATGATTGCCATGTTTTACTTCATAAGATATTACCAGCTGCATTACTTCCTTTTTTGACAGACAACATTTGTGGTGCTTTGATTGAACTCTGCCAGTTCTTTCAAAAAATTTGTGCCAAAACTTTACAAACTTCTGACATAGTAGAACTGAAGATGGAATTGTAATCATTTTGTGCAAGTTGGAAAAAATATTTCCTCCATCATTTTTTACCATTATGGTCCATCTTTGTGTTCACCTACCTGATCAAGTCTTGTTGGGTGGTCCCGTTTCTTCGAGATGGACGTTTGGGACAGAACGCCATATGGGTTTGTATAAGAAATATGTGAGAAACATGTCTCGGCCCGATGGTTCAATAGCAGAAGCTTTTGTTGTAGATGAAGCTATAACTTTCTTATCAAGATATGTTTCTAACATAGAGACAAGATTCACAAGACCCGAGCGAAATTGGGATATACATTCTACAAATCATAAGATAGATGTTTTCAACTCCAATATTCGCCCGTTAGGGGCATCAACTATCAAATTGCTACAAATTTGGTGAAAAGTTGTTCAATGGTATATATTGAACAATTCTATAGATGATATCCAATATTTTCTTGAGTAAATAATAACATTTTCCTTCTTCTATATTATCTTAGACTTATATCATTCACTTAGTCATAGAAATGCATTTGACATGCAGTGATCATAAAAGGTTGCTAGAAGAAAAGGGTCTTACGAATTCAGAAGTTTCTTTAGAGCATAAAGAACATTTTCCTTTATGGTTCAAGAATAAGGTGACAGATTATCATTAATGGTTTTTTTAATTAAATTCTTAAGTTGTGATATTATTCATTCATAATATAAAATCTTCGACATGATAGGTGTCTCAAATGAAAGTTCAAAACTCATCTCTTATAAATGATGATTTGTATTCTTTATCTCAAGGTCCACTTGAACGATAAAACATCTACCAATGTTGTATTGTAAACGATGTTCGATTTCGATGTAAAGAACGTGATGATACTCTTAAGACACGATGTTCTGGAGTTTGCACTAAGGGTGATCATGATAATATTAATGTCATATATTATGGTGTCTTGATTGAGATTCTACAGTTGTCATTTATTTTGGATCTAAAGGTGTTCTTATTTCGTTGCAAGTGGTATAACTCCAATCCAAAAGGTATATCAATTGTTTTGGATCATAATTTGACTTCCATCAACACGTCTACTGAGTGGTATTCTAATGAACCGTTTATTTTAGCTTCTCAAGCGCAACAAGTTTTCTATTTGATTAATATGAAGCGTGGTTCGAATTGGAGGATTGTTCAAAAAGTAAATCATAGATCTATTAATGACATTCCAGAAATGGCAGAAGACATAGTAATTGATGATGTTTTTCAAGAAGAAGAATCATTTCAGTTACCACCTTTTCAAGCAACCGAGGATTTCATTGAAAGTTCGTCTTTAGTTCGATTAGATGTTCCCTCTCTATCTCTCTCGGGCCAGTTTGTTGCTGATTTATTTTCAAACCAAAATCGAGATGTTGACAAAGAAGCCAACTTTGCTGAAGATTTAGACGACGGAAATATATTTTGTAGTAGTGAAACATTTCACCCAAGTGATGACACTAAAAGTGATACAGAATCAGAATGTGATGAAGATGTAGAATCTTAATTCATAGTTGGGCATCAGTGGGGGCGTAAGATTATTTTATTTTGTTTCATTTGTGGTAATAATCGAAGTTAAAGGAACTATTGTGCTTTTACAAATAATATTATATGCACAAAGACTGCAATTGTTATTTCATTTTTTTATTCTAATTTCGACTGCTAAAATAATGGATTGACTTCACATGTGTGCATAACAAACTAATTCAGTGTGCCATGTATCTTTAACAACTATCTTCTTTTCCAACAGAAAGTAAGTTGTATTTTTTCTTCTAAAAGCTACTCTTTAAGGTACTTAAATTCACGAAGGCTTCTATTATTGATGTGTTTACCTCTTTAATCACTTTATTTTTGGTTTATTTCACAGAATTTCTATCATGGCACCTAGTCGTCGCATCACTCGATCTACTGCTCAAAGTCAACAAGGTGAACCAACTATTGATCTTCTTGCTCAAACTACACAAGTCGGCCCCACTATTCACTCAATTTTAGAGAATCAACAAGTTTGTCGCACTACTCGATCGAGGATACAAATTCAACAACATAGAACCACCACCCAATCTAACGTAGAGAGAGAACACCGTCAAGGCCCCATGCAACAGTACAAAGTGAACAAGTCAATATGACAACCCATTTTGGTATCGAAAATAATAGTCAATCTTCTCAAGTTCCAAATGGTAAATTTAATGTCTTTCATAGTCATTTCTTTTTTAATTCTACTACATTAAATATGAATATATTGTATCGTAGGACAAACACCTTCTTTCAAGGCACGTGGAACTACTCGTGGCATGACAACTACAACAGTAGCTAAAGCAACACCAACTGGAAAGTTGACACTGATTTTTGATGTAGAGTGTCGTCAACCAATTTGTACTAATGCCGAGAGATTTAATAACGAGATTGGATTCATTATTCGGAATCATGGTACAATTCATTATTAAGAGTGGAGAATGGTCCCTGAAGATGTAAAAGCTCCATTGCAACATTATCTTTTGGTAAGTAGTTTCATAATGTTACATTCATATTTGTAATGGCTAATTCTATTCATACGCCAATTATTTCTTAACACACACCGTAAAATGAAATGAAATAGCATAAACAATTTTTTTTTCATACATCATGTCATTCACAAAATTACACTTTTATATTTTCATTGTCTTCCCTCTTTGAACTCAAAATTAAATTACATAAAATTGGGAATGCATTGCAATAAATTCACCTATTTTGTTTTTTTAAAAAAAAATTGGCACTAGTATTGTAAATTATTTGTTGTTTTTATTTTAAAAATCAGCATTGCTTTTAGATGATTGAACACATTTGAATTAGACTGTTTAGTTGTAAAAGTTGCATAAATTGATATTTTAGGTTTTATTAACTTCATAAAATTCTATAGATTTAATCATATTTTATTGATTTTAAAGTTTTAATCAAATGCCTTATGCGAAAGGGTTAAAAATGCAATTAAGTACAAGGTTAACATAGTCATGGTTTTTCGTATTAAAACATTGGTGTACGTTAAGAAATTATTGATGGATGAATAGAATTTGCCATTTGTAATACATGTAGTTAATAGTATTTTGTTTTAAAGGAACATTTTGACATTAACCTAAATGATGAGACAACCAAAAAATGCATTGATGAGCAAATGAGAAAAGCTTGGAAGGGTTATAAGTACAAGCTACACTTATACTTCAAAGAAATTGGAGGAGAAAATAATGTTGAGATGGCCAAGATAAAACGTCATCCAAACTTGAAAGAAGAAGAACAAGAAGATTGGATGATTTTGTGTGATCGTTGGTGCTCTTATGAATTTAAGGTAACAATTAATATTGTTGTTGTGATAGGAACAAAAGGCCTAACATACTATTTATGTGAAGTAATATGCAATTATCATAATACCGCATACCCTTATAATACTACGTAGTAATGATCCAAACATATTGATTATTGTCTATGTAATATTTTTCCACTGCATTTTATTTGGACTTTTTTTTCTCTAGAAAAGAGCATTAAAGAACACTACCAATCGATCAAAGAGGAAATGGGAGTCAAAAAATGGTTCACTCTCTACACCGCGACATCACATTCGACGTGGAATGGTGTTAACTTCTAATACTGGTCAAATTAAGACATGGCGTCTAAAGCATTATGATGTTGAGAAAGGTTGGACCGGAGCAGAGCTCGAGCCTTTATATGTAAGTATTTAAAATTTTATTTTTAAAATTAATATAGTTATTAAATACTTACTATAATGAAATATATTATTAGGATAAAATGATGGAGTTGAGAAGTCAACAACCTCCAGAAGAATTGTCTGATAAAGAGATTATGGAGCGTGTACTTGGACGTGATTCTGTATACTTGAGAGGATGGGGGCGATCTTCTAGTTTCACAACTTCTACTTCACATCAGGAAAATACAATGGATAATCAACCAACTTATGGAGAATTAGTTGAACGACTTAATGATACAACTTCCCGACTTAATGCTACTAATGAACAACTTAGCGTGGTAGTAGATATACTTCGTCGTAACAATTTAATGGAACTACCTTCACCATGTCCAACAGACCAAGCTTCAGATGCAGCTTTGAGAGGGTCACCATCTTGTTCAGTTCGACAGTCACAAGATGATTCTTAGTTTATTTACGTCAATTTGCTATGTAATAAACAATATGTAGTTTTTTTTTGGTTGGGGTAACCTTAGAAGTTTATCTTTATGATTTATTCTTGTATTGAATATTATATGGAATGTTAGCATTGAGTATTTTATTATTATATGTTTTTTCAGTTTATTTCTAAAATAGAAAAGTCATAAATAATTGTTTTTACCTTTTACCCACACATAACCATTCGATTTGACCAAAATATGAATTGTCCAATAAACTAGTAAAATGATGCCATGTGTGCTATTACAGTGATGCCATGTGGCACAATAACGTTATTTAATGTAGACCAATGACATAATACCACGTGGAAAATCAAGAAATTGCCACGTAGTCTAATCAAATAATGCCATGTGGCCTAAAAAATGATGCCATATGCACTAATCAAATGATGACACATGGAAAAATTATTGTTTGTGACATTAACCAACCATTAAATACCAAATATCGACATTAATATATGTCGTGTGTATACTACTATTAAAGCCATATCAGCAGTCATGTAGGATGACACATCATCAGGCATATCAGTTGATGACTCATCATTTGAGTCATAATGTAGTGGCGTCCATTGATTTTTTTACCTACAAATATCAATAAGTGTAGGTAAATGTCTTTCTCTACTAACATTTACCTACCAATTTCTACCAATTCGAAATTGGTAGCTAAAATATACCATCTACCATTATGTTAGTTTTACCTATGCTTACAACTGGTAGGTAAAGACCCCATTTTCTTGTAGTGTTAACCAAAACTACACCAAATCAAGAGAAATTAGCATCAAATCAGAGATAGAGCTACTGCTATATATTGAAATTCGTGCCATGTCAGTCATATTTTCAGATCTAATATTCATTTGTGGCTAAGGTGAGTGATTTGCACTTTTATTCACTAATTACGGCTAATTAGGGGTGATTAGTGATAATTACCGAAATTACGCATCATAAAAATCTGGAAAAATACGTAGAAATTCTTAAATATTATTTTATGTCACCACAAAAATTTGGGTTAATTTGGATTAAGTTTGCTAATCCTATATTTAAAACATGGTTAACAGGATTAAGGGGAAAATCATGCTTTTTGTGTATATTTGATCTAAAATATTTCATGTGAATGATGTTTTAATGTTTTTGATTGATTCTGTATGTTGTTACCACTGTTTGGAATGTTTTTTGATGTCATAGAAAGGTTAGAATGGTTGAAAACGCCGTCGTTTGGCGAAAATAGCTTGCTGGAAAAAGTTGCAGATTTTCAGGTCCGGATAGGAGAAAGACACCGAAGCCGATCCAGACAGGAGAAGGAGACCAGATCCGATCCAGATAGGAGAAAGACACCCGAACCGATCCAGATAGTAGAAAGATACCCGAACCGATCCACATAGGAGAAAGAGACCCGAACCGAATTAGATAGGAGAGGATAGAAGGAGACCCGAACTAAACCGGATAGGAGGAGGAGACCTGAACCGAACCGGATAGAAGGAAGAGACCCAAACCAAACCGGATAGGAGGAAGACCCGAACCGAACCGGATAGGAGGAGGAGACCCGAACCGAACCGGAAGAGACCAAAACCCGAGATGCAAAGGAAGTCCAAATGGGAAGTTATTACTTAGGATATAGATGGGAACCAACGAGTTAACTTCTAGAGTTGGGCTTTGCCGCGGGACGTGTGCAAAGGAGTTATCAATATCTATAACTTTGGTTCACCATTGAAGAGATGGGGCATGTAGACAAACTAGAGCCAGGGAAGTACGGACTGGTTGGCCTTTAACCTAGAGCCAGGGATGTGTGGACTGTATAGGGTTATTGACAGTTGACCAGGGAAGTATAGTCATAGCAATAGCCGACGAAGTTGCCATCATGGCCCCAATGGATTTGGTGATCAAAGTGATGGATATCGTATGCTTTACGCACTGAGTGAGTGAGTGATGTGATGATGACTGCTATGTTTGATGTTTGCTATCACCATGACATGCACACTCCCATTTTACACTTTATGTTGGTGTTACCTTAGAGTACTGTACATCTTGTTGTGCTAACTCTTTGGTTGTAGGTCCAGGTTCTGGCATGATTATTTATACCTGTTATTGTTTTATTTTGCCGTTATCACTCATACCAGACTTTTGTCTGATCCAGAGTTTTATGTCTCTTCTTATTACTCTGGGTGCTCCTAAACGAGCAGACTAGAGACATGTCAGGTGGTTATGCACGAGTAGCTGTCTGGAGACGAGCAGGAGGCTTCCACGTACTATTTACATATATTCTCCCTGTGTTGTAGATGGTCACTGCTTTGGGAATTAGTCGTGCACCTTCTTTATTTCCTTGTTAGAGACAGTATTTTGAAGTTGTAATAATGGTTTGGATTATAAGCTGTATTTTTTTGGATTCAGCTACTCTGATGGTCATGTTTTAGTTTTCAACTTATGCACTGTCTCACCTGTTTTTTGTCAAGTTATGTTACTATTATATTTTATTCCATGCGCTGTTAGATTTACTATAGGTTCTTGGTGATCCATAGTTTCAAAACCCTTTTCCTTGGACGACCATCCCGTGCTAGTCGGGCATTAGCACAACGCATTTTAGGGAAATGTCGACTGGTTTGGAGTGGGTCGTTACACCAATAATCCTCCTAACAATATATGTATACATTTTTATATATAAGAAACATACATTAAAATCTTATACATATATGTTTATGCTAAATTCCAAAATCTTAAACTTATATAAATTGGAATAAAGAGAGATTTAGAATAGACTTAGTGAAGTAGAAGAAACCTTTACCCTATTCTCTTTATTTTTCTATGGAATTTAGCAATGGTGGAGAGGCAGCACGGTGGTAGAGATGGAGAATAATTAGGGTTTCTAGTGTGTGGTATGAGGGGTTATTTATACTTGCTCGTGTGAGCATGAATCGTTGGATCAATTAAAATTAATCTAAGCCTTTCATTTTTATAAATCCCTTAAAGAAAACCCTAACCGCATAGCTTTATTAGGCTGTCTAGCTGCTGAGCGGTCGACCCCTAGAGGTTGACCGGCGGTTGACACCCCTTAAGGGTGCGGTCGACACCTTCAGGGCTGGAACGCCCAATTAACATGCGCTGCTGATCTGTTTATCTTTATTAACACGTTTCCAATTCTTTTTATGTTATTCCATATTTACAAGATATGTTATCCCCCAGATCTTATCTCAAATTTCAAAATTTGAAATTCCCTCTTAATCTTTAATTTATAATTTGGACAATATATATAATATTTATATAATTATATAATTATATAATTATATAATTATATATATATATGTTTCTCCGTTCGTTGTCCAAATTCATTCGTTCATAACGTCTTCATACATTGACCATTTTCAGCTTATTATATATGAAAACGATATAGAATTTCGCCACGAATCCAAATAAAAGAATTTCGTAGCCAAATCCCTAAAGTTGCAAAATCTCATTTTCCATCCATATTATTTAATTACTTATTTTTAATTATTTAATTATTATTAGTATTTATGAATTTTATGGGGTGTTACAGGGTCGGTAGGTACACGTGGCGATTTGTGAACCTTTTCCTTTGTTTTCACTTAGCGTATGGGACATATCACCCACGTTTGGGGTCCCAGATCAGTAGCAAAGCCGAACCAATACCGATCTTGGTTCGCCTAAGTTTGGGTGAGTTGATTCGACTTGATCCATTTGTGAACCTTTTCCTTTGTTCTAGAGCGTACCTATCTAAGATTTTCCCGGTATCTCGATCCCAATTAAATCGTGTTATGTCAATCCGAATTAATCTGTGCAATCTGATCTGACCTGAAGTACAAGATCCATAACTTCATGTCATTCCATCTCGATCCAGGGTCAGGAAGTTATACAGATCCGAGCTTTCAAGAAATTTAATTTCCATATTAATCCAATTTTGATATTCATCCAAGCAAATTTGGCTATTTAAATCCTCATATTAACATCAATGCTCGATTCCCAAGTGATTCAACCATTCCTCGAGCTATCTTCTTTGATGGTTGAGTAGTCCATGTAACCAGGTACAAGGTGTAACTGCCTTCTAAAAGGATAGGTTAACACTTTCCCCTCGAAACATATATTGTAGTTAAAGATGTGCTTAGTATTGTCGTAAGTTTGAAATCCGCAGTCCATGATCTCTCTGTTTCGTCCATGAGTTTCGCGGCTGCTCCCGAGCCAACAAGAAATTCCACGATCTCTCTGTTTATCCTATACAAAATTCAATATTCAAAGCCAAAGCCAATGTCCACAGCTCATTCCAAGCCTATGATCTCACCAGATCATTCACACAATCATTATCCATCCTAGAGTTGAAAATCCACCTCCAGCATCCATGTTCAGATCGATACATATCTGTTGGACCTGTTTGGTATCTAAACGAGGTCCATGAGCAAGGTCCACTCCCACTTGCTCAAAAGCCTGCCTCTTGTGCCCTATTTCCAATTCTAACCTTAAAATTTCGAATTCCATCAACGTCTATCATTGCTTCCAAACGTCCCGAAGGTGTGGCTTCGTGTTCTGCTTGAACTGGATCGGCACCTTTCCAGGTCATCAAGTCTGTATCGATCCAAGGCAGTTTATCGGGGTTCTCCCCTAAGTTATGTCCTTTCACCACTATATTTCTTGGCTCGACTCTAGTGCTTTAATCCTGACCTTTTGGTCGTCTTGCTTGCCAATCCATGTAAGGAAATATTGCATCACTTCCTCTTGTCTCTTCATTATGATATCAAGCATAGCTCCCACACCCTTTTTATTACGATATTGAGAATTCCTCCTAATGAAGCCTTGTGACTTCACAAATTTCTAGCCCATTCCACCAGAGAGGTATTTGTTCTGGTTTTAGCAAACGTTAATCCTTAATCTATCCAAATTCAAGTTCAATGTGCCCTCTTTCTGGCATACCAAAAGGTTATCATTGTTTTCTATCAAACAAGCACTAATACCTGAAGGAGTATTGGAACAACACGGATCATAAATCCACAGCCATAAAATATAAAAAGAGGAAATGAACACTCAGGTTTCTACAGTGGTTTGGAAAACTCCAGCCTACACGTCCATTTGGTGCAATTTGTTATTTATACTGATATAGATTACATTTAATACTTAATTATATAAAAGTAGAGAGAGGAAGTTGAGTTTTGAGTTTGGCAAAGCTAACGCGTAGAAAGGAGAAAATGATCCCTTTTCAAGAGTAGCAAGTCCTATATTTATTGTTATAGATGATTTCCGACCAATTAAAAAATTAGCCAAAAAGGCAAGAAAGTAAAGACGATTAAGTCAGAGGAGTGTGGAACGGATCTCCCATATATGGGGTATTGGATCGATATTGATTAAAGGCAAACCTAGATAGGTACAAAACTAGGTTTGCTTAAGTATTGGCGAGCCGATCCAACCCGATCAATTTTTGAACCTTTTGCTTTATGCTGGTATACACCGATCTAAGTTGTTGTATGAATGTCGATCCCAATTGCATCACGCTATGTTGATCCTAGTTTATCCTTGCAAGCTGATCTGACCTGAAGCATTAAGTCGTGCCGATCTTATACCCTTATGCCATGTTGACCCAATCTAGGGTCAGAGAGTCATACCGATCCAAGCTTCTGAGCCATATATTTTCCGTATTTATCCAAATTCGGTGTTCCATCCAAGTAAATTTGAGTGTTTATAGACCTATACTATCATCCATACTTAATTCCCGAGTGAATTAACAATCCCTCCGGACCATCCGCCTTTATGGTTGAGTAATCCATGTATCCAATTCTAAAATGCATCGGTAAGCATCAATATTAATCAAAATTTTCTATTTAGATATTTGTTATTTATTTTTTCTACCACAGAAATAAAACATTTAATTATAAAGTTATAACTGATACATGTGATGCAAATGATATTAAATAAATGAGCCTAAGTAGCCTAACCAACCGTACGTATGGAAGGATCTGCAATCCTCTCTCCCTTTCCCATTCTTCTATTTTCAGCCATATATTCAGGTTCAAAAAATAATTCTTTGTCTCTTCCCACATCATACTATTATTTGAATTTGAATATGTTATTGAAAATAGAAGGTCGTGGACCCATCCTATATATGTATGTATGTATGTATGTATGTATGTATATGTGTATATTTTTGTGTATATAATTATATACACACATGAAAAGTGATTAATGACACCTCAAAAAGCGTAACACACATGTGACCCTTAACTTCCATCATGTATCCCAACTAAATAATGTGGCCCTCTCTTCTCATTGGCCCTATTATTCAACTCTGGATGTGTGGTAGAACTTAGAGGGCAATAAAAGTGACATTGAATGCTTATACATACACATGGACAAATATAATTTCATGCACAAAATTATACACATGTAAAATTCTATTTTATGTTAGCATTTTAAGAATTGTGCTTATGGTTTATCAAGTATGTTAGCACTTCTTATTTTATTTTATTGTTTTTTAATAATAAAATTGATGCTTTATTAAGCAGATCACCCATTGAGATGTCTTAGGACTCACACATATGATCTTTGGATCTATGTTCAAAGCGCCATACATCTTAGAACAAGATTATACCATATTATAGTTTGCTTTATATTTTTATCATTTTTGAATCGAATTTTATGAGCTATATTATATTTTAGACGAGACATGTATAATTGAAGTTATGGTGCTATATCTCAGTAATATTTTATGAAGTGAAATGACATATATAAATCAATTTAACGTATATATTAGCTCGTAAAACTATTTCCAAACAGTCTTTTGGAATGAAGTCATTCAATTTTATCGTCTAGTACAATTTTTATTTTTGAATACCTAATATCATTTTCATTTTATTTTTCCAAAAATTCAACAATGCTATTTTTCATCAATTATTTATTATTCTACACATTGTACAATTTTTATTCTTGCTGGACTAAAATAAAGAATATAGCATTTGTTTTTCAATCCCATTGTATAATATTATATTTAAATTATAATGCATTGTAACACTTCATATTTAACGAATAAAAATATAGCAAATTTTATTTGCTTTGCATTGTAGTTGCATTTCATGTTCATATGCTAGTACACAGTCCCAATATTAGATTTATTAAGCAATATAACATTATTACTTGATGTTGCATTGTGTGGAACCATTTTATGTTTGTACACTTAATAGCATTTTATGCTTGTTACTAGTTTTTATATGTTAGGTTATTTTGATATATTGATATTATGTGGTTTCATTTTTTACATTTCGCCATTTTATTGTAACGAATGATTGATGAGTAGGAAAAATGAAATATAATGCCACGTTATTGTAGAAAATGGTGCGTAGCAGGTTATTGGGGAGAGGTATAACATTGTTTGTTAGGAATAGGGTTTGTATAGGCATAATAAAGTAAAATATCATCTTTAAAGTTTAAGTTATGATTGGGTGGCAAATTGATCTACCGTAGTGGCAAGTATGGTGATTATAGGGTGAATTGACTGCAGATAGTGAAAAATCTATCTGTTGGTGATGGTCGATTTTAACGATTAGAGAAATCAGATTTAACAATAGAAAATTGAAACTTTATTTTTTTCAATTTATGAAAATGCTTGTTGCGAACTGCAAAATGTGGAAAACTCGACAACTTGATTATATTATTTAAAATAAATATCCTTTGCATTTTTAAATTAATCGATAATAACAAATTTGAAATTTGATTTAAAATTTTATTGCATTTCTCAAATTTGTTGCATTTTCAAATTCATTTATTTAAATTACCAAAAGATATTGTAGTAAAAACAAGTTATATATATATCCACATTTTTAGTCTCCTGATCCACCAATAAAAATAGCTTCTTTGACCTTTTAAATCAGTTTATACACCATTGTGGTTCTTGCTTTCTTCTCAAAATTTTCAGCCTATGTCATATTTTCTTCCACTAAAACCTTGTAGCTGAATCAAATCTACTATATAATATAGTAACTAGCACGTTGAAATTTGTTTGCAAATTTTCATTCTTCCTAAAGTTTATGATCTGTGAAATCTGCTACTCATCCTTAACCACTTTCAGATCAATTGTTACAACTGAACTAAATGTGAATGGTTTTTTTGTCATCTATATTATCATGAGCAAGAGGATTTGAATCTACCTAAAAAGGAATAATGTTGTGTATATAAAGAGTTTTGATTCCAGTGTTATCCTTCTTTAGCTTCAAAATAAGACGCCACTACATACTCAGCATGTAAACCCAGAACCAACATTCTATGGCTATGTCTTGTTGGCTCTTTCATCCCTCACTGGCAATTTAAACGTATTTATCTTTACCTTAATTTTAAGAACCACAACAAATAGATTAATACAGAAAGTATGTGCTTAGCCACAAGTTTGCATACCACCTTTTGTAAATACCAAAACAAGAGAACAACCAGCATTGTTTGGAGTGTTGACAGTTAAAGCATCACTAGTATCTAGAGGATTCATTAGAATAGGAGTTTCTTTTATAATATGTTTATGCACTAATTACCATTGTCTAAATATGATTATGATTTCATGATTTGAACTGTGAGTCCAGGTTAAGCACCAACATCAGTTTCTCTAATTAGCATGATGCAATATGTGTTAAATTTGGGCGACTGAAATATATTAATGAGAAGACATTATTTGTTTCCATAATCAAGTCAATTATGGATAACAAATTAATATGGAGAAGGCAATTGATTTAAAGAATCAATCAAGAATTGATGGAGTGAGAGAGGCATTAATTGTTTCCATAATCAAGCTAAATATGGGAAACAATTAATTGGTTTGGAGAATCAAGAATTTATATAGGTGGAAACAAAATAAATACGCAAGATTTGTGGTGAATCAAATCAAGGAAATTCCTAAATATCTTCATCCTTATCTTATAGAATTCTCCATTCTTTCTATATATATGAAGTCATTTACTCACTTCTGCATTATCACAACAAAAAAAATCTTTTCATATTACTCCTCAATAGATCTCTGTTTTCTGTATCTATTATAGGATGAGAATTAGTATTGAGTTTTGTTGTAATTCTTCTCATATTGTAACCTCCTCTTGAAGTAAAGAAATAAAGAAGCTGTTGGGTCTCCGTGGACGTAGGATATTCATATCCGGACCACGTTAAAACTTTTGTGTCTTCTTCTCCTTTTCTATTTTTTTTCTTTTGTTTGGTCATTATTTTTATTGAGTTAGTGATTGATAATTAATCGGCAAGCTAGATCCATTTTTGCATCGCTTCCGCATTTGTGCAATTTTTGTACAACAATATGTGCCACTTATAACTGCAATAACGAGGTCTGTTGCTTCTACTCTATTTAGGCGAAGATATTTTGATCATTGATTGCAGCATTTGGGTTGCTTTTACCACATGCTTTCTTTGCGTGCTGCTCTTATTGATCATTACATACTGGTATTAAGTATGTTGTCATTAACAATAGAAGGTTCTCATTGCGATGTATCTCACAAGTATTTGTTACGGATCTTGTATTATTAAGTATAAAGCTTGTGTCTACTGTATGTTCATTGAATGAAATTTTCCCTGTTTCATATTCACGAGAGAGATTTTAACTACCTGCTTCCATGTGATTCTTGAGAGAAGTATAAACATGTCCTATATTGGAACTTCTTGTTGTGCTATGTCTTAAGTGCCAGTATCATTTTGTCCTTGTCGAATTAATGCAATATGCATTAATTCTTTTTGTGTTAATGATATATTGGCGTGGTTTGAGCCTAGCCATGAATTGTCTACTTGTTATTTATTAGTTAATACACAGTGGATAAACTTACAAATAAATTAGTGGATTAACTTATTAAAGTCAACATGCGGATATACTAAGAGAATTAGTGGATATGAATAAAAATTTCTTAGAAATAAGATATTGATCGTAAATCTGAATTAAATTTGAAATGGAGTGGATATTTTGAACAAATTTTGGACATTATAATTTGAATTGTTGTAAATATTGGAGAAAGCAATTATTGCGAGAAAAATTGAGTGAGGTTCAGGAAAATTGACTTTACACAATAACAGTAAGATAAACCTCCATAATGACCGACTTGATTATACATGTAAATGTCGTATATAAAAAACACACTAACACGATTAAATTATTACAAATAACCACAGCACTAAAAATCTGAGTTTTTCATTTGAACTCCCTAAAAATACCATTTTCATCCAATTTTTCTTATTTTTTTAAAAGTGGCTTGGTATTTCTGAAGAATACAGTTATCATATACTCCCTCCGGTTCATAATATAAGTCGTTTTAGAGATTTGCACAGGAATTAAGAAAAAAATTCAAATGCTTCTTTTTGGTGGGTTGACTTCTTTTTTTTATGTAAAATTAAATTACTTTCTCTATTTCCAAATACAAAAAAATGACTGTTGGGATTTCTGAAGGAGCCGCCTACCCATTTGAGCCAATAGAATTACTTCATGGCAAATCAATAAAATAGATATAATTTATTATGGTTAAAAACGTCTTATATTTTAAAAATAAAAAACTTCACAAAACGTACTACAATATGAAGTGGAGGGAGTATATGCTAAAAGGCTAACGTGATAAACGAACCCCATGGGCCATAGTACGGATTAGTTGGACAGTTAAAATTTCCAGTTTTGTTAATCCTTTTGTAATTATTCTTATTAACTTTTTTTAGAAGTTGGATACTTGAATACAAATTTGAATGGTATAAATCATGCTTTCCTGGTAAAGAAGTTCGACAAATTCGAACACATAACATCTTGCAGTCTGCTGAAACAAAGATGCTTGTCTTAATTTATTTTATTGTTTTATTATTATTATAGGATGCGTGTTACACATCACATTTGATACTGTATAAAGACATGGACCATGTAATAAACTAAATGTCGGAATATTTAGACACGGCTATGGTGTGCATGTAGAAATATGATTGAAATGTATATAGTCTTGTGACTCTTGTTGAAGCGCCATGTTCAGAGATAAGCTTGTTTCGCAGATTGTTACTCTCGACCAATAAAAAACTAAACTAACCATTCAAATTCCAAATAAAAACAAGCCAGATGGATGGTATGGTAGAACAATGTTTTGAGTATAAATATATTAAGGGTGTGTTTGGCGCAGGCGAAAACGGAGCATTTCAGCGGAGTATTATAACAGAGAATTGGAGTTAACGGAGAATGTGTTTGATATGTTAAGCGGATCATTTGAGCGGAGAAAGTTAACGGGGTGTTTAGTAGAATAGAAAAATTATTAATTACTCCAATTCAGTTCAAACCAACTCCATTACGTAGAGCACTTCGACACAATCACAACGCAAAAAACCGCGTCTCAAACGAATCTGATTTGTAAAAGTTATTAATTTTTAAAAGCAATAAAATTCTAAAATTACTAATTAAATTAATTAATTAAACCTAATTACATGCGTTTGGAGCTAGCAGCTCACTTTTCTTACGGTGAGCAAATAGAGCATTATGCTCCGTTTCCGCTTTGACGCGTCCGGAAGCGTCAAAGTGGAAGCGGAGCATTTCTCTCTCTGTTTCCTCCCCCGAACACATCCTAAGGGTGTGTTTGGCGCAAGCGGAAGCGGAGAATTGCAGTTAGCGGAAAATGTGTTTGGCGCGTTAAGCAGAGAATTTGAGGGGAGTATTTTATTTTTATTTCGTAATTTAATTATTTAATAATTAAAACTTAACAATATGATTAATGCAAAATAACATATTTAACCAAACATATCATTACAATACATAATAATATTTCATAACAGTTCACTACATAATAATAAAACGAAAACATAACAGTTCACAATATAATAGTAAAACGAAAAAATACAACAAACCACTAACGTCTGCGGATTCTTGTAAGGTGATAAACCATATACCCTAACAATTCTGCATCAGGTAAGGTCTCCACCACCTCCAAAATAGAGCGGTCGAGACGAAAAATCTCAATGATTTCTCACTTGTCGACAAAGGCATAACATCGGTCCACCGTCATACAGAAAGCTTTCTGGATTGAGACATGTCGAACGCGTCGAGAGCCAACGGTTGGTATTCCAGCTGTTGGCCACTGGTTCAGAGAATGAACCGACACGTCCGTTGACCAAATGGTTTATTTTGGACCGTCGAAGAAAAACTTTTATCAATGCTTCATGATGATAGCGCTAGAATATGACGTGCAATAATGAATGAGTACGTTTATTGTTGGTTGTTCTGCAGGACAAATCTTTGCATGCACACGAACACGTATGGCCGTTTTGCTGTCAGTGTCGTGCGTGTATCATGTGGAACAAATTTACAGAATTGCCAGTATACCCGAAAACTATTTTGTCAGAATTCCTGCGAATAGAAGCGTATTTTGCGGAGGATCCACTGGTAAATTACGATTTTACCACGTGAATTACACTGCCTATGCTATTTCGGAGATTTTGACAAAACTCAATTCGGTCATACTAGCACCGTTCTTTTATTTAACGGTAGCTCAAACAAAATTCAATATTTGCCGATGATGACTGTGATCGCAATTACAAATGACAAAAAGAGCACGATCTAGGGATCCAGCCACAGCGGGCTCCATGTGACGCTAGCATCTCTCATAAAATAAACATCATATGCGGGAATCCCGATTCTCCCTATTACTAATAGTATCAAAACCGCATGCAAACAATAATACCCAACAACTGCAGATTTTTTAGAATATGTTGATGTATTGCTTAAAAATCGAGGCATTTCAGAATATATGATAATTTATTGCTTAAAAATCTGGGCAAAAGCGATATGTATGATTGGCTTATACATATGATCAAACGAACAAAGATAATCAAAAGAAAAGTAATAATCCTGAGTCGAACTATAAAATATCATATGCGTGAATCTCGATTCTCCATATTTATAATACATAAAACTGCATGCAAATAAAACGATACCCAACCACTGTACTAGATTTTCCATAATATAGTGATTTGTTGTATAAAAACCTAACAAAGGTGATATTATATAGTTAGCGTGGTTTATTTTCTAACGACAAAACCCTCGGAGAAGATCACAAATCTCAGCGGATGCAATGCACACGTACAATACAATTGAGTTATAACAAGCAAGGATGATCATCTAGAAGAGAAATGAGTTTGCCTGAAAATTTGCCTATTTAGCCGAAACACTTTGGATACCAAGATCATGATCATTCGGGATGTTGTTTTCAAGTATTTTCTTCTAGATCATAACAACTTTTAATTTTATATAACATTTATATTTTTTTAGTTCATCAAGTTAATCACAATAATATGAAGTTAGAATTGTGCTATCATTTCATTTGAACCTAATCAAACTAAAGAGGAAACATCATCACAATAATACCTGAAATAAAATTGCTAAAACTGACGCACTTTCAAAAATATCATGGTCAATGTTAATCAAATAACAAAAGATAAAATTTAATGTAACAAAAAAAAATTACAATTTATACTGTCTTTTGTTAATCTTTCTTTACCATTATATTTTTCAGTAATAATAACAAATCCCTTGTTAGAATTGGTTAAGATATTTGAATATAATGCAAGCTGTTACGGATTCGATTTCTTCATGTGAAGTCGAATGTCATAATCATGTAACTCATGGATCCTTTGAAAGAAATTCAACGAGCACACTGTATTTTTTTTTAAATTAAGTGTGTTCCACTACGTCCTTTGTAGTGGGGCCATGAGCATTGCATAGGCGCGCAAAACGCAGTTTTGCATAGCAATTTTCTTTAAATAATAAAGAAATATTAGTAATAATGATAGATTAGCATTATTGTATCTCTAACATTGATACTCCAACTACACTGAATTAAAAATAATATAAAGGTACAACACATGAAACAAGTTTCATTGAATAACAATTGACAAGGTGTCTTAATAATTGAAAAATATAGCAGCGGTGAAGGTTCGGCAGTCTAAATTTTGGGCGACTACAGATAAATGTACTGGGAAGGACTATCAATTTGGTACGAGCCATTTTTTTTTTCCCAAACGAACGTGCCATGTTGAGCAATTTGTCCCCCGTGCAGTACGTATACTGTCACCTTGACGTTGGCGGTACTTCTATGCTCTATTCCGCGGAAGAGGATCGTTTGGACCGAACCCTACGAAGTACGACCCTTCATTTTCTATTTCATATATTTTTGATAAATAAATTACCTAAACAGTTCTTTTTTGAAATTTCATCTACGTATTAATTTCTACAGACAGGACAAGGTAGTATTTTAAATATTTTTTTTTTTTTTTTTTTTTTTTTTTTAATAAATGACCGACAAAGCTAAAAATGTCGTTCAGCTACATGTTAACGCAACTTTCAATAAATTTAAAATCAGTGCCGGATATCAGCAAGGTTGTTTTTATCTCTCTTACAATGACGGGAAATCTCAATCAACGGATAGATGTGACAAAAAATCTCGATCAATGGCTAGATGACCTCGTATAAATTTACACAAAACTACCTACCGCAATCCATGAACTTAAACCTTAAAATTAGGATTAAGCATGTTTATGGTCACCAAAATTTATAAATATATTAGTACAACCACACAACGATATCAACCATTGGATTGCATAGTTAAAAAAAATAAAAAAATAAACCTAGTGCTCTTAGTTAAACATTAAAAAATACAAATTATTTTGGCAAAAGTGGAAAAAAAAATAAGTTGAAAATATTTAAGAGTACATGTACCGCGTTATTTTGACTTCGAAAAAGTTGAGTTTGATCAAGTGATAGAAAATAAATCTTTCTAACAGTCGATTTAATAATCTGAATTTTCATATGTTAGTAGTGCTAGATGACTTGTGTCTAAACAAATATAGTGGAGATTCGAATGATATCTTTGTTGAAATTCTAAATCGAATAGAATGATTTTGTAATTTATTGATTCTAAGATGCATTTGAGAATAGATGAAATAACTTTGATGAAAAATATTTTGCACTGAATTGAATAATGATTCATTTAACATGTTTTTAGCATTTATATTGCAATACATATTTGGACAAAAGACAAAAGCCAAAAATAAATAAATAAATAAGCATAACGCCTGAAATAACGGTAAATATAAAATACCTTTTTAACATAAATTTTGCAATCAACTTTACCCCCTTGATTCAAAACTAGAGTTAGGGTTTCCAAAACTTTGTTCACTACTGATCTGATGGTGATCTTGCAAAATTTGCTTCACTTTCTTGTTCTTCTTCATCAGACTGTTATTCTCTTTAATCGATTCAAAGTGATTGAAGATAAATGATACCGATTGAGGCTCAATCATGCAGTTGAAGAGGTGCTTTAGATTGAAGCCAATTTAATCAAATACTTTGTTTTATTGATTAACTAGTGCAATTCCAGTGCAGATGCACGACTGCATTCAATCAAACATCCATGTAGTACCGTGCCAACTGGCACATTGCACAATGCTTTTTAACTTAATAAACAATAACATGACATAAACCTTAGAATCAAATTGTCAAGTGTTTATTTGCTATCGTAAAGAGCTGCCCAAAAAAAAATCAAAATTGCTGTATTTTGAAAGATATTTAAAATTTGTTGACTTAATACGTTAAGATTAAAAAAAATATCAACCTATTGTTGGAAAACAATGACTGAGTCGCGGATTAGGTCGTTTTCTTGAAGACGATTCAGCGATCTGGTCAGAGGTGCAAACCAGTTCGTTCCTTCGCCGCCGCCTCTAGGATAAAACAGCCTCTAAAAAATGATAACCAATCTGCTTGCACAACAAATCAGCGCAGATTTGCACTTTCGAAAATAATATTGCTCGAAATTTCTGAAAGAAAGTTTTTAGTGGCGGAGGCTAGAAGAAAATAGAATTCGGTGTATTTTTCTTGTTTGGAGATAAAAAGTACATATAGAACGAGAATTAGGGTTTGGGACAAAAAATCGGATCTACTAAAATTTCGGGGGACAAAGTTTTTACTGTTGTAAACTTTTTACCGTTGCAGAAAACAATTTTCTATAAAAAAAACGGTTCGAGGACTGCAAAGTTTTATGGTCCAAAAATATAAGTGTCTACACCACAAAGCCCGAACCGGACCGGGTCGAGTCGGTCGGTCGTTTGCGCGCTGTGTGGTGTTCATGATGCATGGTCTCCCTCCTCACAGCAAAGCATTGTATTGGGAGCCAAAGGACCCAACATGATTTCTTAGAAACAAGTATAAATCCTTGCATCTTCCATATAATCCCATGATGTGGGACTATTCACATATAGGAGCCATTCATACACTTATTCAACATTTTTAATAATTCACTTAATGTTTGTAAAATATTTCCAACAATCCCCCACTTGAATTTTTAAAAATATTTTCGAGTAATTTCTAAAACCATAAGATTGTGCATAAACAAAGGTGTCATCCGACTTGAACCTTTGCATAGTGAATAAGATTCAGTTTTTACTAGAGTGACACGTAGTCTTGAACTCTATTCCTGAACCACACACAACCTTTTCTATAGTGCAATCAAATAAGCCCGTGCATTTATGGCCATGCACGTCTATCCTAGTTTAGTGAATGCTCTAGAAGTTTTGCCCAAAACTCCATAGGAAACCACCACATTCACAAAGGTGAGTCTATCAAGAGCACTCCTGAAGGTAGGTACTCCACTCCAAATAGAGTATAGATCTCATTAAGAGTTTCTATTAACTCATCCTCTAATAACTTCAGGAATACATGCTTCTTGGTTTATTAAATAGCATGCTCAACTCCTATCACTACACAACTTATTTTTACCCATTGAACCTAGTTCTTGGGATCTCCAGTCATTTAGGTCGGGTTACCATTGTGCGTGACTCAACAATCTAAGGGCAATAGTCCCATTCTTTTAGAATAATTGTGGACTTTCTCTCTTGACAGTCCTTTCTTCAAAGGATCTGCCAAATTTTCTTCACTACATACGTAATCCACTCTAACGGTACCTGTGGAATGCAGTTCTCTAACCGTGATGTGCTTACGACACATTTGTCGTCTCTTACCGTTATAATAACGGTTCTGAACTTTTGCAATAGCCGCGGTACTATCGCAATGTATCAACACAGCCAATATCGGTTTTTCATATAAGGGAATCTCAGCTAGCAGGTTTCTCAAATACTCTGCCTCTTCACTAGCTGTAGCTAGTGCTATCATCTCAGACTCCATAGTAGACTGAGCCAAAATAGTCTGTTTCTTGGATTTCCAAGAAACAACTCCTCCAGCGATGCTAAATATATAGCCACTGGTCGCTTTAGAATCAGATAAGGTATTCCAGTCTGCATCAGAATATCCTTCAAGTACAGCTAGAAGCCTTTCATAATGTAATCCAAGGTTCATGGTTAGTTTAAGGTATCTCATCACCCTTTCAATAGCATGCCAGTGCTCTATACTAGGTCTACTGGTAAACCCGCACAACAATCCCTCGACATAGGCAATGTCGGGTCTAGTACAATCAGTGGCATGCCGAAGGCTGCCAATGATGCTCGCATAATCAGACTGTCTTACACCTTCACCAGTGTTCTTAAATAACTTTACACTGTGATCATATGATGTACTTGCAGGTTTACAGTCAAAGTAATTATATTTATTTAGGATCTTCTCAATGTAATGAGATTGATCCAAAGAAATTCCCTTTTCTGACCTAGTAATTTTAATACCAAGGATTACACTCGCCTCACCTAGATCTTTCATATCAAAATTGGCACTTAATAAGAATTTAATTGAGTTTATCGCATGAATGTTTGACCCAAAAATGAGTAGGTCATCTACATAAAGGCATATGATAGTGCAAATGTCATTCTCAGATTTGTAATAAATGAATTTTTCACTTTCAATAACTTTAAAACCATGTGAAATAATTAAATTATCAAATTTTTCATGCCATTGTTTAGGTGCTTGTTTTAAACCATATAATGATTTATCTAATTTGCATACTTTATGTTCTTGACCATGTACCACAAATCCTTCAGGCTGGTCCATATATATTTCTTCGTCTAAATCACCGTTGAAAATGCGGTTTTCACATCCATTTGGTGTATTAACAAATTATGAATAGAGGCAAGTGAGACTAATACCCGAATGGATGTGATTCTAGTAACAGGTGAAAAAGTGTCAAAGAAATCTATGTTTTCTTTTTGTTTAAAACCTTTTGCTAGTAGTCGTGCTTTATATTTATCAATAGTACCATCAGGTTTTAATTTCTTTTTAAGTACCCATTTACAGCCTATAGATTTACAAGCAGGTGGTAAATCTACCAAATGCCAAGTCTTATTGGGTTCCAAAGAATCCATCTCATCATTTATAGCCACTTGCCAAAAATCGGCATCTAAAGAAGATAAGGCCTCTTGGAGGTTCGTGGGATCCTCCTCAATAGTAAAAGCACAGAAATCTGAACCAAAATCTTTTATGATTTTTGCTCTTTTACTTCTTCTAGGTTCAGCTTCAAAATTTTCGTTAAGTTCTGTTCTAATAGGCATAATTGGAGTGCCCCCACTATTCCTTAGTTTAAAAGGAAATTTTGTTTCATAAAAGTCGACATCATTTGATTCAATTATATTATGTGCATTAAGGTCATAAAATCTATATGCTTTGTTATTAATAGCATAGCCTATAAATACACATTCATATGCTGTACTTGCCAATTTTATTCTCTTAGGTTCTGGAATGCGAACATAAGCTAAACAACCCCAAGTTCTAAAGTATGAGGCATTGGGTTTATGATTCTTTAAAATTTCATAAGGTGAAATTTTATTCTTAGATTTGGGGATCCTATTCAGAACATAGCATACAGTCAATAGAATTCCCCCCCACCAATGTTTTGCAGCACCAGAATTTAGTAATATGGCAACTACAAGTTCGGTAAAGGTCCTATTTTTCCTTTTAGCTTTACCGTTCATCTCAGGAGAATAGGGTGCAGTTCATTCATGTACTATACCATGTTGTTTATAGAATTCCAGAATTGAAGTGGATTCATATTCTGTTCCTCTATCACTACGAAGTCTCTTAATTTTCCTATTTGCTTGATTCTGAATCTCCTTTTTGAATGTTTTAAACATGTCAAAAGAATCACTTTTATTTTTCATAAGTATACATATGTGAAATCAAAACAGTCATCAATAAAAGTGATAAAATAACGATGTCCTTGTCTTGTCAAAGTACCATCAAGTTCACATATGTCAAAATGAATCAAGTCTAAGGGTTCAGAAATTCTATCAATAGATATATGAGGTTTCTTTGTGATTTTTGCTTGTGTGTAGATTCACATTTATCAAGTTCAGATTCTGTTAATTTAGGAATCATATCTAGGGTGATCATGTTGTAAATTATTCGTTTATTAACATGACATAATCTAGAGTGCCAAATATTAAAATCACACAACATATAAGCAGAAGTAGTCACTTTATTAGTTTCAACATTCAGTTTAAACATACCCTCACAAGCATAACCCTTTCCCACATAGGTTCCCTTATAGGTTAGAGTATACAAATCAGCCCCAATAACTTGTGTAATCCCAGCCTTATTAAGGAGAAAGCCAGACACCAGATTCTTCGTAATCTCTGGAGTATGCATAACATCTTTCAGAATTACAGACTTTCCAGAGGTAAACTTAATTTCCACATTGCCAATCCCTACAACTTTAGTGGTGCGAGAATCTCCCAACAAAACTTTCTGATTTTCAACAGCCGTGTATGTAGAGAACAAGCCACGATCATAACAGACATGGCGAGAGGCACCAGTGTCTACCCACTAACCCTATGATCCACAATAAGGTGAATTTCAGTAATCATAGACGTAAGAGGCTCTTCAGTCAGGTTAGCCTGCGGTGCAGAGCTTGACCTGTTCCAACACTTTCGTGCCATATGACCTGGTTTTCCACAGTTGTAGCAAAGAAACAACCGTCCAGAATCATTCTTTTGGGCTGGTTTCTGCTGTCCTTTTGGGTTTCCTTGTGGATTCTCATTCTGTTTGTTGCACCTGTTCTGATTCTTAAAAGATTTCTGATTCGGTTTCAGAACAGCGGATGTGGTCTTTTTACTGTTGTTATTGACAATCAACACCTCTTCTTTCTGGTCATGTTTGCGTGCCTCCTACTCAATACGGAGGCGCGTGATCAAGCTTTCAAAGGAAAATTCCTTAGTCTTATGACGCAAAACATTTTTAAAATCTTTCCAGCTAGGGGGTAATTTGTCAATGATAACAGCAATTTGAAATTGTTCGTCCAATGCCATACCTTCGGAGAAGATCTCATGAGCTATTTTCTGTAGCTCATGTGACTGCATCTCAAGTGATCTGTCGTCAGTCATCTGGTACTTTAGGTAGCGGCTTACAGCATATTTCTTTGTCCTTGCCTCCTCTGTATCATACTTCTTTTTAAGTGCTTTCCAGATCTCCTTTGCTGTATTCTCATCTGAGTTATAGTAATCATACAAATCATCGCTCAGTCCATTCAGAATAAAGTTCTTGCATAGATAATCCTGTTCAGTCCAGGTTCGCAGTTGCTTTGACTGTTCAGTCCATGATGCCATCTTCGCTGCATCAGCCTCGTCAGGTTTATCTGGTAGCTGCGATTTGTCAGTAGTCAGCACAACCACAACCTTTCTGATCGTGAGGAAGAACTCCATCTTCTGATGCCATCGCTTAAAATGCAAGTCTTCGAATCTGAATGGAACAGCAGTCACGAGAGGGTTCTGGAAAGAAGAGGGTGGAGCAGCATCGTCTACGGTTGAGTTCGAAGCCATTGTTTCAGCTCGTCTTCAAATTGTTGGAAAACAATGGCTGAGTCGCGGACTAGGTCGCTTTCTTGAAGACGATTCGGCGATCTGGTTAGAGGTGCAAACCAGTTTGTTCCTTCGCCGCTGCATCTAGGATAAAACAGCCTCAAAAAAACGATAACCGGTCTGCTTGCACAACAAATCAGTGCAGATTTGCACTTTCAAAAAAAACATTGCTCGAAATTTCTGAAAGAAAGTTTTTAGTGGCGGAGGCTAGAAGAAAATAGAATTCGGTGTATTTTCTTGTCTGTAGATAAAAAGTATATATAGAACGAGAATTAGGGTTTGGGAGAAAAAATCGGATCTGCTAAAATTTCGGGGGACAATGTTTTTACTGCTGCAAACTTTTTACCGTTGCAGAAAAAAATTATCAGTGCAGAAAATAATTTTCTATAAAAAACGGTTCTAAAACTGCAAAGTTTTATGGTCCAAAAATATAAGCGGCTACACCACAAAGCCCGAGCCCGAACCAGACCGGACCGGGCCGGGTCGGGTCGAGTCGGTCGGTCGATCGCGTGCGTGTGTGGTTTTCATGATGCATGGTCTCCCTCCTCACAACAAAGCATGTATTGGGAGCCCAAGGCCCCAACATGATTTCTTAGAAACAAGTATAAATCCTTGCCTCTTCCATATAATCCCATGATGTGGGACTATTCACACATAGGAGCCATTCATACACTTATTCAACATTTTTAATAATTCACTTAATGTTTGTAAAACACTTCCAACACCTACCCATGCAACCTGTTTTTTGTAGTTTTTTTTTATATACTTCAGTTTGGAAATTCTAACTAAATGTTATTATAATTTGAAATCAGTCTCAGTAAACGTTGTTCTAGGCCAGCAGTGATGCATGATGATTTGCGCCACCCAAATTACATCAAACATGAATTTCGCCCACGATTTTTTCGGGCTTTATGAGAAATTCGCATCTTCCCTAGAAACTGTAATCATTCTCTCTGCAAAAAAAAATACTTTCCTCTAAGTTCCACGTCATGCACGCATTAAGAACTGGGTCCCCCAAATCCATCAACAGTCATATCTCATACAAAATCAAATTTAATTTAATAATAACCGCCATCACTTCGACTCCTGCGACATCCTTCTCGCATTCCACCTTCCATTCAATTGTAAAATCTTTAACCATTTCTCCACAAAAAAATTAATAATGGGAAACACTTCACTATACATCACCGCGTTCCTAGAAATCGATTGCAGCACCTTAGACATCCTTGACTTTATTTGCTCCCACACGTTCAAAAGCAAGGATTGGCAGACGTGGCTTTTGAACAAAAAGTGTTTTCTAATCCGTTGTCCTGATAGTGAAACCTGCGCACGTTCCCTGGAGATGGGTACACTTAAAAAACAAATGCTTTTCCTGCTACGCTTGTGCTTCGATCATGTTTGCACTACGAAGAAGAGGAAAGGCCGAATCTTGAACTTGTGTCTTAGGCCAGAGTAGAAGGATTTCGAGAATTTTTAAGACATTGTTTTCAAGCAGCTAGAGAAGCATTGGAGTCATTCGGTCGGGTTTGCTGCATTGGACAACTGCGAGAATTCTCACCTAGATCACATGTACTTATTTGTTCAAATGCAATTTTACGTTGGTGTTCACACTCCTTGCACAATAGTAGTGCAAATAAACACTTCGAGGCATATGATCAAAGTAGGATGTTGGAAAGACGCTCATCACTCTAGGAAACTTAGAACCATTATCCTTGGCCTGGATTACGAAAGAGACATAAAGAGTTTGAATGAGCCGGTTCGTACCGAGAATATTCAGGATTTGAGCTTAAGTGATCCTTGGGATAGACAGGGCTATGAACTGCCTTCATCGCCCGGTCCTACTCTTGAATTTTTACGTGTCGTCGTTCCCAGGGATTCAGTTGAAGTGGCAAGTCCAGTGCATCGTAGAGATTTGTCCGAATCTCCAGAACAACAAATGCAGGATCACGATTTTGAAGCCATGCAACAGCTTCCTCCCCATTGGGTCTTTACCCTATCCAAGGAAATTTTCTCCAAATTATGATGTAAGTGTACCTCAATTTGAGTGACATATCATATTATGTATGGTCTAATGTAGTAATGTATGTCCTATAACTTATGAAAAATACATTTTAGCTATTTATTTATTTTAGAACTATATGTAACATATTTCGTCTCACAATCACACAATATGTATGGAGGTTATAAAAGCATGTATCTTGGTTTTCTGAATCAACAAACTCAATCGAAATCAAGTTCGTCTTTGAGTAGAAGCTGTATTGCAGGATGTTTACATAGAAGCATGCCAACTATTTGTTGGAATGTCTGTGTAGCTCTATTAATAGCATATTTAAGCTACTTGAAAAAGAGAGATTAAAATAGTGATAAAAGAATAAAGTAGGAAAAATAACGAAGACACAAGAAGTTTTACGTTGTTTAGACTCTAAAGCATCCTTCATCCATCAGGAAATATTTCTTATTATTCCCTTTATACTGATCCTCATTGTCAGTCTCAGTTCTTTTCTTTATTACCAACATTAAAATTATAAAAAGCGGAAAAGCTGATATTTCTGTTCCCTCTACTCTTGAATAATGCCTTACCTTTTGTATTTGAGTATTCACGTGGATTGCAAGAATTTTCTATCATCCCTCGTTTTCTGCCAGTTTGATCTTGCAACATATCGTGTGCCTACTTTATTAGACGAATGTGATCGAGAATGCCACCTCATTGGGTCTTTACCGTAAAAACACTGATGGGAGATTGACTTGGATATCCACCCCTTTGGTTAGATATTTATGTTTTTATAAAATCTTGTATGTTGCGTAAACATATCTTGACATATGTAACCTGCTAAAATAATGTGGTATGGACATTAAGTAAAATTATATTTCAGTCACACAGAGCTTTATGTTCTGACCCCCTCTCCTTAACATCCAACAGGTCAGTAGATGTGGTAAAACCATGGATGAAGTTCTGTTTGAAGACGGCTAAGAAGATGAATTTATTATGATATTATTAGCTATTATTGTTGTACTTCTTTTGGAATCTTATGAAGATAAACTATTTGATGTACCTTTGGAATAAATGTAACCGTGTCAATGTATTTCTGAGATTTTTGAAATAATGGTACATCTTATTTGAATGTTATATTTTCTCTTTTCGCTGTGTGAGATTTCCATTTGAAGTATATGCTATTGTTATCTATGCAAATGTAATCCTTACAAGAACCAACGACCCATTTAGAATGGTTCTAAGTTTCAATGGGCCTTTCCTAGGTCGAAATTTAGGCCCATTCCTAGCGGGTTGTTACACGTTCCTTTCTAAGTCATGTGTGCCCATAGCAACAGAAAATGAGTCGCTACCATTCTTGTAAGACCCAATATGTTGGCTCACAGCACCATCACCATCTGCATTTTCCTCAAAAGTAGTCACATCTTCCTCATCATCCGAGTCATCGGGAAGTTCTTCAGTAAACAAGAGAGTGTCCATCCTTATTTTTTCTCTCTTTAAGATTTTGGCCCCCAGTTTAAGCAGCTTAATCCTTTCCATAATTTTATCCCTAATAGAGGGACGGACAGAGGTAAATTCAATTCGTGGAAACTTTTTGTAGTATTAGAGAAGGCAAGGAAGAGAGAATCTTCATAATACTCCGTAATAATCCCATGAAGATGATTTTCAACAAACTCAGATATCATGTTGCTGGTCTCATGAATTATTCGCTTCGCATTGGAAAGCTTATTTCCTAATCTCTTCATTTCATCCACATAAGTGGCTGCCATCTCCGCTTACTCATTTTTAAGAAGAGCAACTTACTTAGACAAACCATCCTTAACCTGCTTCTCTTCCTCAAGAGAGAACTTTGACCTCTCACATGCACCATCGCTCTCTACCTTTGCTTGGGATAAAGTATCAACTTTATATTTTAAGGTGACATTCACTTCCTTAAGAGAAGTAAAATCTGTAGAAGAAGAAGGGGTTATTCCCCTATATAAAAGCCAACCTTTTGTCACCAAAAGGATGTAAAAGATAGGTTAACCTTCACATGGAAATATTAAGGTAAAAGAGGAACTAAGAAGGATGAACCCATACCAAAAGCTGATCCTTAATGATTTGTCGGTAAAAATCCTCTGAATCCAAAGGCATGGAAGGCTGTGAAATATTAGAATTGGAGGAAAGAGCAAGATTTACGAGCTTTTCAAAGTCTAAAATCAATAAGGGATAGCTGGAATAACCAACAGACTAAGACGAGGAGGATGGAAGAGAAATGTGTTCTCTCGCACCAAACTCGCTTGAAAGATCAGGTATTGAGGAATCGCTTACAAGCTTTTTCCTGGGGGACGCTCCAGGTGAAGAATCGATGTCAACAACTTTCCCGACATAAAAAATGATGGGTCTAGGAGTTTTCTGCACTTCAGTCGTAACAGTAACATCTTCGGAAAAGTGGGTAGACTTGTCACACCTCTGCTTTTTTGGCGATGGCTCGATAGAAAAATCGGCAAGCTTCTTTAAAGCTACAGCATCAGATTGAGCTAAAGCATCGAAAGCAGGGTTATCTTTAGAAATTGGAGTGCCTAATCGAAAACAACCAAATTAGAAGGATAAGAAAATTAATATATAAAAAGTAAGAAATCCTATGTTAAAACAAAAACGTAATCCTGTACAAAGCACCTAGAAATATGGGAGACACTGCATTGAATGTATTGTAACTCCAAGATAAGCCCTTAGAGCCAGAAAAATGGATGGGTGGCTATCCCAAAATCTTTTGTCCCAGAAGATAAACATCGAATTCGCGTAGTTTATTCATAGTGAGCAAGGATGACCGATGACCTTTTGTCTCAAACGCCTTATAAATGGCTTGAACAATCTGAGACTCCTCAGTTGATAAAGTGATCTCATTTCTGGAAGAAGATTCTAAACAAAAACGAAAGTCAAACAAAAATGTGATGTGACATAATCATTCTTGTAAGACAAAAAACTCACCAAGATCAACAAAATTCCCCGATATACTAGAGGGGCACTTAACATAAAAGGACTGGTCTTCCCAGGGTTTGCACTTGCTAATGCTATCACTTATAAGCCTCCTTATGGGGTTCGCATGCTGGATATGTGACTCCACACTTTTGGAGAATCGTATCAGATGACGAATGAGCTTAGGACTAAGGGAAGTCCGTTCTAACTCAAGTGCCAGATTCTCAAGGCATAGGAGGAGATCATAGGTATGGGGTGAAAGCTGGACAGGGGCAATCCTCATATCACACAAAATCCTGAGCATGAAAGGTGGGAAAGGAAGGAAGTCCTAATGCCAAATATGGATCACTAAGTTTGCAAAGTACCCCTTTTAGGGGGATCTTGGATGGTACCTTGGGAAGTAGGTGCAATGGCGTCTACGTCAGATATCCCAAAATTATCAAAGACGGTCTTTAGCCCGTCTTGAGAAGTGATTAAAGAAGTCCTCAAAGTAAATTCTTTCTTGGTTCATGGGCCACCAGAACCCTTAGATTTCTACATATCTGAGCTATTTTTCTCAGACATGATGCTGCCAGGTGATATCATTCCATAACATATGTATTAGTGCCACATTATTTTATGTAAATATATGCGTAACATCCATAATTAAGTGGGTGAACAACATGAAGGCTGTAACACCCCACCTCCGCTAGGGTCACTCACAAAGGGAATGCCCTAGTTTTGGAGGGGTATTATCTAGTAAACAGGCACAGAGATAACACAAGACAGAACATAGATAAAATAGAGTATATAAAGCAGCTGATATAAACTTTAAAACCAAATCTCATTACTGAAAAATAGAGTCAAAACCTCTTACATCAAAATGCCAAGTCATTATTACATTACATCAAGTTCTAAAGAAGCAAAGTACTTAAAACAACATAAGTAAAATATTATTCCCCAAAAAGTGCATGAGTGCAGCCATAGCATAGCTCAAGACCAAACCGTACATGAGCTATCAGAAAGCAAGAAAAGTCCAAGCTAAGAGCTAGAGTTTCCTCCCTGAGAACCTGGGGGGGGGGGGGGGGGGAACGAAAGACAAAGAGGCGAAAGAAAACGGGTCAGTCAAAAAGACTAGTAAGCCCTAGTGACTATCAGCATAGAAACTAGTAAAGTTAACAAGACATGAATAAACTGGAATTAAACATAGGAATGATGATAAGTCTGACATGATAACTAAGCTAACAAGATAACTCAAGTCTAACATTGCGTATTCAGGGTTCGCCATACCAACTATACTGGTATACTAATCCCGTGTCAACTATAAATCAAGAAATAATCCCTTGGCCCAATATCGTGAAGTGACCCAATTCGGGGTCCAATGGTATGATCTAATCGATCGGCTCCCTACAAGTCTAGCTCGTCGTGTGTCTGTGTCATACGGCCCCCTATCACGAATGTAGTCACCTGTGATAGGTCCACCATAGGGTGTATCAAGCCCTAGGGTGCCAACCACCAACACGAATCAAGAATGCACAGATAATCCTACTGATGCCCAATGCCTGCCTTTTCAACTCCGGACTAAGTGCACGACCCTAGTCCGCCTGAACCTACAATGGCGCACCAACTCAACCGTCGTTCTGGTCGCTTACAATCAGCCCAGCAATCGTGCCCCACCCTGCCTAGTCCCAGGGTACCGTGATACATCTAGTGGGTTACTGCTGAAAATGACCGCGTAACTAGGGTTTCGTTCAGCAGGTTATGTTGTCATTTAAAATCGAGACTTAACCCCATCTACGTGTCATGTCAAATTGACTAAGTGTGTCGTTCTAGTTCAAGACTTAGTCCTACGAATCATGTGTCAGGTTGGTTAAGTGTGTTCAAGTGGTTCATGACTTAACCCTATCAAATCAATATGTCAAATTGGTTAAGTATATTCAAGTGGTCCATGACGTAACCCTATCCAGTGGCATTAATTTACTTAATGCACCCCTAACATCTCACATTAGACTTGGTTATGGTTACTGGATGTGTCGGGCGGGTCCGGGCAGTTTTACACCATAACCTAGTCTAACCTCGGGTTTCGAGTGCGATATGACCAACTACTCACATTGGGTCCTATTGTTTGCAGTTACTGGATTCGCCGGGCGGTTCCGGGCAGATTTATACTGCAAACTCAACCCAACGGGTTGGCCATGTTCAAGTTATCTAAGTGTCATGTCCCAAATTCATATTTTTCAAGTATAATTTCATGTCAAGTTCATGTTCCTATCCAAGCTCAAGTTATAACGATATTCATGTTTTCAAGTTCATACTAAATTCAGGTTTTCCTAAACTACCCAAATCGCATCCCCAACGCTCGTGAATTCGAATCAAGGCAATAGATGTAACTAGGGAATAACATAACAAGGATGGGTATAAAGTGGCAAAGGTGATTTCAAGGCAAGCATGGTGTAACTTGAGATATGATCATAACATCACTGGCATATGAAATAGGGTGATAAACATAGCAATAAATGACATAAGATGATAATCCTTAACTTGTGACTAGCAATAGTTTCAACATCACAGGCATGTTAAAATAATGATAGGGTTTAGGTTATGACATGAACAGGCCCCTAAATCAAGTTCTTATCAGTATTCCACAAATCAAGGTTCAATATGAACGGTACTAGGTTCAAGGTGAATAGATCTAGGGTGAACAAGAGTAGATCTAAAATAATAGATCAAAAAGGAATAGTCATATATCAAAGATATACAAGAGTAGGTCTCAAGTAGTTATCATGTTTATGTTCAACTTCAATTTACACATGTCCATATTAAGTTTAGAGTTTAGATCTAAGAGTAACTGGGGCTTACAGATCGTGGTTTTTGAGAACTAAGAACAGAAATTGTCGTAGGATCGTTGTTGAGATGTTGATCTATTCCCTTGAATTTTTGTAGAAACGTTGGCCTTCGATTTGGATCTAGTTTGAATTGAGTTGCTTAGGTTGATGTTGATTAGCTTCTAGTTTTGATTCCAGCAGAGTAGCGACGCCATTTTTATTTTTATATAGAACAGAGGCAGAGCAGAAGCAGAATAGAATTGTGTGTAGAGAAGGCTAGGTTTGGGGCTGTTTAAATAGGTTTAGGCAGATGAATCTGGACAGAAATCGGACTGGAAACATCAGAACGAACACTGGCCCAAAAATGGGCTCGGGGACCAGGTCGACACCCAGGTCGACTGCCCAGTCGACCTGGTCTTGGGGAGATCGACTGCCCAGTCGACTCCCCAGTCGACCTGGGTCTGGGCGGGAAATTTCCCGCCCAGTCTGTTCTGCGTTTGAAATTCGAATTTTGAATTCGAATTCGAGCTGTTTTGAACTCTGAGTATTTCTGAAACTTTGGGGAGCCATAACTTGGTCATACAGACTCCGATTTTCGAAAACTCGGACTCAATTTCATGCAGAATTCCGAGACGAACACAATGGCGCAACCCGTTTCCCTTGGTTCTTATTTTAAAATTTAATTCTGCCTATATTTATGGTTATAACACGTTATCAAAATACGGGTTGTTACATTCTCCCCTCCTTAAAGGATTTCGTCCCCGAAATCTCTAAGTTAGGAAGAACGTATCCTACCATCCTTCATCCATCTACTCAAAACATCATCCACATGCAAACATTGTCCTTAAGAGATTTCTAATGCTGTATGAACATATGCATAAATTGTGTTTATATGTACCTTATCTAATACAAATGATCAGGCCTGATTGATCTTTCTAATGCAAAATATGTTTAGTGTCATGAATCCAACATGTATGCAAATAATCCTAGTCACGTAAGCACTATATGTGTGCACAATCATTCATCCATATGCAACATTCATATGATAACACATTCAATTTCATCCATAAATAAGTATAAACACTCATGCATATGCAATATGAAAATGTGTCTGAGCCGATCTAGTGCCTAATGTGTGTTATGCAACCACGAGCAATCACTTGCAACCACTTGCAACCATTCGCAAACATCAACCATAACATGTTTCAAATACATGTTTACATTCATAGTATTCTACCTAAGGTTCTCAAGACAGGATCGAAAGGATATACAAGATAAAACAGAGTATCTAGGGAAAAGAAGTTAAAGATGTACCCCTAGAAGGTCCTTCTTGCGGGGCTTGCCCTTGCTTCTTAGGGCAGTTCTCGCTGATGTGTCCAGTTTCACCGCATTGAAAACATGCTCCTATCTTCATCTTCTTCTTCCTACAGTCCTGGACTATATGCCCGTCAATACCACAGAAGTTGCATTTTCTTTTCTCACATGACTTGTCATTCTTGTTGTTGCTGTTCTTTCCTCCTTTCTCGGAGTCTACCTTCTTGTCTTGAGACTCATTCTCCTTGACCTTCTTCTTGCCATTCTCGTCTTCTTCATGAAGTAGGGCCATATTCACCAAGCTTTCAAAGGTCGCCCCCATGGGTACATGAGTCATGGCCATAGTGTGGAGTGGCTCGCTCAATCCTCGAGCAAAGCGTAGAGCCTTCTTCTTAGCCGTGTTGACTAAGTCCAAACCAAACCGAGCAAGCTGATTAAACTTATTCACGTATTCCCTAACTGACATGACCCCTTGCTTGAGTGCCAGGAACCTCTCCATTGGAAGACTCGCTTCTGCGGATGATAAAAACTTAAGCCCAAACCTCTCTCTAAAGTCTGCCCAAGTCTCAATTGGCCTAGTAGCGTTGGTGACTTCCCACCAAAATGCAGCTTCCTCTTTCAACAACCATGCTGCCAACTGAACTTTCCTATGATCCTCCATATCGAAAATAACAAACAAGTCTTTAGTCTCTTTTAGCCAGTTTCGCGCCTCAATGAAGGTTTCAGTTCCAACGAAGTTCTTGCCGCCCATTCCTATAAAGTCCTTGCATATTTTGGCGAAGGCGGTACCCGGAGGAGGTGGAGGAGGAACCGTGGCCACCGGGGGAGGAGGAGGAGGGATATCTGCCGGGCCCGCGCCATTGGCCCTAGCTTCCAAGTATCTTCGGAACCAGCCAGGTATGGGTACTCCCTCAGGAAGGTTAAGATCAGACATGCTGAAAAGCGAAAAGGAAAAAGATTCAAACGAGGAAACAAAGGAAAGTGCTAATGGCTTTTGGGGAATAGCATTTTCTTAAAAATAAAACTTTTCTTGAAAAATGCTTCTTTATAAACGGTTTTGAAAATAGTTTCAGAAGGTTTTTAAAACTTTTGCCCAGTCTGGTAACCTTCTGCTCTGATACCAAATGTAACACCCCACCTCCGCTAGGGTCACTCACAAAGGGAATGCCCTAGTTTTGGAGGGGTATTATCTAGTAAACAGGCACAGAGATAACACAAGACAGAACATAGATAAAATAGAGTATATAAAGCAGCGGATATAAACTTTAAAACCAAATCTCATTACTGAAAAATAGAGTCAAAACCTCTTACATCAAAATGCCAAGTCATTATTTCATTACATCAAGTTCTAAAGAAGCAAAGTACTTAAAACAACATAAGTAAAATATTATTCCCCAAAAAGTGCATGAGTGCAGCCATAGCATAGCTCAAGACCAAACGGTACATGAGCTGTCAGAAAGCAAGCAAAGTCCAAGCTAAAAGCTAGAGTTTCCTCCCCGAGAACCTTGGGGGGGGGGGGGGGAAACGAAAGACAAAGAGGCGAAAGAAAACGAGTCAGTCAAAAAGACTGGTAAGCCCTAGTGACTATCAGCATAGAAACTAGTAAAGTTAACAAGACATGAAAAAACTGGAATTAAACATAGGAATGATGATAAGTCTGACACGATAACTAAGCTAACAAGATAACTCAAGTCTAACATTGCGTATTCAGGGTTCGCCATACCAACTATACTGGTATACTAATCCCGTGTCAACTATAAATCAAGAAATAATCCCTTGGCCCAATATCGTGAAGTGACCCAATTCGGGGTCCAACGGTATGATCTAATCAATCGGCTCCCTACAAGTCTAGCTCGTCGTGTGTCTGTGTCATACGGCCCTATCACGAATGTAGTCACCTGTGCTAGGTCCACCATAGGGTGTATCAAGCCCTAGGGTGCCAACCACCGACACAAATCAATAATGCACAGATAATCCTACTGATGCCCAATGCCTGCTTTTTCAACTCCGGACTAAGTGCACGACCCTAGTCCGCCTGAACCTACAATGGCGCACCAACTCAGCCGTCGTTCTGGTCGCTTACAATCAGCCCAGCAATCGTGCCCCACCCTGCCTAGTCTCAGGGTACCGTGATACATATAGTGGGTTACTGCTGAAAAGGACCGCGTAACTAGGGTTTCGTTCAGCAGGTTAAGTTGTCATTTAAAATCGAGACTTAACCCCATCTAGGTGTCATGTCAAATTGACAAAGTGTGTCGTTCTAGTTCAAGACTTAGTCCTACGAATCATGTGTCAGGTTGGTTAAGTGTGTTCAAGCGGTTCATGACTTAACCCTATCAAATCAACGTGTCAAATTGGTTAAGTATATTCAAGTGGTCCATGACGTAACCCTATCCAGTGGCATTAATTTACTTAATGCACCGCTAACCTCTCACATTAGACTTAGTTATGGTTACTGGATGTGTCGGGCGGGTCCGGGCAGTTTTACACCATAACCTAGTCTAACCTCGGGTTTCGAGTGCGATATGAACAACTACTCACATTGGGTCCTATTGTTTGCAGTTACTGGATTCGCCGGGCGGTTCCAGGCAAATTTATACTGCAAACTCAACCCAACCTCGAGTTGGCCACGTTCAAGTTATCTAAGTGTCATGTCCCAAATTCATATTTTCAAGTATAATTTCATGTCAAGTTCATGTTCCTATCCAAGCTCAAGTTATAACGATATTCATGTTTTCAAGTTCATGCTAAATTCAGGTTTTCCTAAACTACCCAAATCGCATCCCCAACGCTCGTGAATTCGAATCAAGGCAATAGATGTAACTAGGGAATAACATAACAAGGATGGGTATAAAGTGGCAAAGGTGATTTCAAGGCAAGCATGGTGTAACTTGAGATATGATCATAACATCACTGGCATATGAAATAGGGTGATAAACATAGCAATAAATGACATAAGATGATAATCCTAAACTTGTGACTAGCAATGGTTTCAACATCACAACATCACAGGCATGTTAAAGTAATGATAGGGTTTAGGTTATGACATGAACAGGCCCCTAAATCAAGTTCTTATCAGTATTCCACAAATCAAGGTTCAATATGAACGGTACTAGGTTCAAGGTGAATAGATCTAGGGTGAACAAGAGTAGATCTAAAATAATAGATCAAAAAGGAATAGTCATAGATCAAAGATATACAAGAGTAGGTCTCAAGTAGTTATCATGTTTATGTTCAACTTCAATTTACACATGTCCATATTAAGTTTAGAGTTTAGATTTAAGAGTAACTGGGGCTTACAGATCGTGGTTTTTGAGAACTAAGAACAGAAATTGTCGTAGGATTGTTGTTGAGATGTTGATCTATTCCCTTGAATTGTTGTAGAAACGTTGGCCTTCGATTTGGATCTAGTTTGAATTGAGTTGCTTAGGTTGATGTTGATTAGCTTCTAGTTTTGATTCCAGCAGAGTAGCGACGCCATTTTTATTTTTATATAGAACAGAGGCAGAGCAGAAGCAGAATAGAATTGTGTGTAGAGAAGACTAGGTTTGGGGCTGTTTAAATAGGTTTAAGCAGATGAATCTGGACAGAAATCGGACTGGAAACATCAGAACGAACACTGACCCAAAAATGGGCTCGGGGACCAGGTCGACACCGAGGTCGACTGCCCAGTCGACCTGGTCTGGGGGGGGGGGGGGGGGTCGACTCCCCAGTCGACCTGGGTCTGGGCGGGAAATTTCCCGCCCAGTCTGTTCTGCGTTTGAAATTCGAATTTTGAATTCGAATTCGAGCTGTTTTGAACTCTGAGTATTTCTGAAACTTTGGGGAGCCATAACTTGGTCATACGGACTTCGATTTTCGAAAACTCGGACCCGATTTCATGCAGAATTCCGAGACGAACGCAATGGCGCAACCCATTTCCCTTGGTTCTTATTTTAAAATTTAATTCTGCCTAGATTTATGGTTATAACACGTTATCAAAATACGGGTTGTTACAAAGGCTCACTAATATTAGGGTTTTAATTCATAAAATATTAAGATGATCATAAGGATTAATCTTGACAAGGTTTATGCATGACTCACATACTTCTAAAGGCAGTTAAGTCTTTCATGATGATAAAACTACTTATCATGACACCAAAATTAAAAAGATAAAAGGCAAGTATCGAAGAAATTAGTCTATCAATAATGCTTGATGATAGTTTGACCAAAACCTAGTAATCCAGTGTTATCATCGAAAGCATAATTGATCTTTAAAAACCGGTACAAATAAAGTCAAGATCATGGTGTTGACGTTAAGTTCTCAGAGTTTACCGACACTAAAACCAAAAGGAACATACCTTTCAGATACATTTTTGGACTGATCTGACAACCTTGGGGTGAAAGCTAAATAAATACACATGTCGGTGTTGGTAAAATTGGAGACAAAATAAGCTGTCGGCCATGGTATTGAATTAACTCGTACCGGAAGCAGAGCATTTAACTTTATAACAAAGGTTGACCTCTCGCATGATAATTTCACATTTCAAACCCCCAAGTAGTATATTAAGTGAACGAATAACCCATTATTTCTGTCATTAATCTATATCTAAATTATCATTATTTTTAACTCACAATTAATTTTTGAAAATCCTGGTCGGATTCCTAATCAGGTTGAAAACATGATCTAGATTACTATATATAATCGAAATAGAAATACTTACAGAAGATCAAATTTGTGAATCTTGAATAATTCTTGGAAAGAGACAACCTAGTTTATGCAGTTAATTTGCAGGTGAAAGGATGAAGGAGAAGAAGTAGAAGTATTTATATCACATCACTTTTTAAATCTTAGCCGTACAGGCAGGATTAAATCAATGAGTTAAAATGCAGGATACCAAGAGGCGTAAAGTCAAGAACCCAAAGAAAGTCAGAGTTCGACTTGAAAAGTCGAAATTACCCCTTCATAAAGGGGGAAGAGGAGGAATGTTACTACCAAAATTCGATACCAAAACAGGTTATCGGTGAAGGGATATCAAACCGCCACCATCATAAGGGAATGATCTGAAAGCACAAACGCGACATCAGGATAAAACCAAAAGCCTAAATGAAGCAATAACAACAACCGTCACCCGTCACCATCCTGGAAAGAGAGAGCTTAGAACCGAGAAGGAAAAGTGAGACCGACAGGGTAGTTCCAAAACAAAAGACAAATAATGTGAAGTCAATTCTAGTAATCAATCACCTCAGACCGGAAGCAAATAAGTAAAAAGGAACGACAGCCTACGATCCGAGACCAAAGATTGGACAAGGAACAAAGCAAAGCAAAGGGAGACGAAAGGGCTATTGACATTAATGTACTTAATGGCGATACAAGAAGAGGGAAAGACAATGAAGGCACCAAACGCTGAGATATAAGCTTCCCAAAGGTCAGCTATCAGACTCAAAGATTGTAGGCTACTTAGAAATAGTCTCAACAGGAAGTACATCGAAAGCATCCTTCCGAAAGACCAAAAATCCACCCTCGAGATTCACCGAGAACAAGCCAAAGTCTTTGCGAAGGAGAGCTATCCACACTAAAATGCTTGGTGTTGATTCCAAAAGGGGTGACGGTTCCAGGTACGTAAGCGATCAAGGCACGAAAGCAAACATCACGAAGACTCATAAACAACACCAAAAGATTATTTCCGAAAGGCGGAAGTTGTAACCGATGTTATCATTACCAACGAGCTTGGTATCGATATGGAAGGTAGAAACAACTTCAAAGAGAAGCTCCAAAGACCAAAACCATCTTTCTGAAAGCAAAGACTGAAACACTAAAGGCTATGTAATATCTCTCAACAACAGCCAAGACCCAGGCAACCAGAACCAAAAGGAGAAAAGCGACCGACACACAGTTGTTGCACCCGAAAGAGGATTTTGTTGACCCAATGTCAAAAGGGCTCCCGATTCATCTATAAATAAGACCCTAGAGGTCGCATTTTGGAGGCCGAATTCTCATTTCTCAATCTTGTATTTTTCTCTCATAGAGTAAACCCTAATTTCTAAATAAATTTGGGGATTTACTTTGTAAATACTTAATGTACTCAAATCAATGAGCAATAAAGAGAGAATCAACACTTAGTATAATTCCTATGAGTTGTTTGTCTACTTCCCTTATATGCTACCTTATGCTTCTTATACGATAAAGATTCCCTACTCAAGCCTAAACCCTTCCTCAAGATTACTTTCTATAAACTGTTTGGTTTTCTATCTTGTGTTGTGCTTAGAGAATCTTTATCCCAAGGTAACTGTTGGTTGTTAAGTCTCATAAGGGTAATACTCAACCCTTGAGGGAAGAGAAACAAAATTTTGAGCTTAAGACCATGATATCTAGGAAACAGTGAGCTAACTCAAACTTGTAGGAACTAAATAATCCTGTTTTCCCTTAGGTCCATCTCATTAGACCTATCTCCGGTGTTGATGAAGAGTATCGTTAACAATTACATATAGTTATAAACTTACTTCATGTGTTTGATTTTCAATTTCATTTTCCAAGCTCTAAATTTCTGCAATTTCCAAAGTCTTTTCCAAGTGTCCAGAGGACCCAAGTCGGTTCATCTGGGTTTGCCCTCGAGTCAAGCTCCATCATCTTTATCTTGCTCGACCTGACTCTAGCTCACTGACTTTGACCTCCTAGTCGTTCAGCTTGTCAAGTCATACGAGGAAATTTTGCATCATTTTCTCTTGCTTCCTTATCATCCCTTCATGCATGTTATTCATCGTAGTTTTTATCTCCTCGCTAGTAAGATAGACAGAAGGGTTTCCTTTAAGGTAGACTTTTGGCTTCCCTCATTTTCAACTCCTTCTGCTTTACGGGAATCTTCCTAGTTCTAGTCATTGCAAATCCTTTTCCAAGCTCTCACAAATCTAAATTCGTATACATCAGTTCAAGTGCCCCTTTTTGATACATGAAAATACAACGTCAAAATGTTCGCCTTACTTTTTGTCCCAAACAGTTAGTAACATCTAGATGAATACAATCACAGATTCATAGCCATTGAGTACAAAAAAACATATAAATTTTTATAGCGGCAAACTCTGATCTACATCTACTTAGTGTAATCTCTTATTTACATTGATACATTACTGTCATAGACTTTACTTGTATGAAAGTAGAGAGAAGAAATTGAGTTTAGGATTGGGCAAAGCTTCCATATATTACTGTCACAGACTTTACTTGTATGAAAATCAAATTCATGACATTTTGTCGTTAAGTGTTTTAACCACTTGCAAAATAGAGGGGAGAAAAAACATAGACCCGTGTCTAAGCATGGACCATTATTTCATTAACTTTTGTTTAATCATTTTTATTTTATTTTATTTTTATTATATGTAGCATGTGACGAATCACGTTTGATGCTGTATGAACATGTGACAGCGTCTGAATATCCCAACATCACGTTTATTGCCTGGACCACGTTTATATAGCATCAAATGTGATTGAAATGTACAGAGTCTTGTTATAGCACCAGGTTCAGAGATAACAATATTCCGCAGATTTTTACTTTCCACCAAGAAAAACTGAACAAACCATTGAAATTCCAAGTAAAAAAGATGGCTGTATCATGGTAGAAGTATATTTCGAGTATAAGTATATTTGGAAAAAAAATCTATACAATTATTTATGACAGCGTCAGCGTATAATGTGGAACAATGCATGAGTACCTTTATGGTTGGTTGTTTTGCTGCGCAAGTCTTCATTCTTGTCATCTTGTGTACCTACTTAAAATCTAAACAGTATATTAGTTTGATCATTAAGTGAAGTTCATCTTGATATTTTAGAAAATGACCATGCATATGAATTTTCCTGTATGCTTTTACATTTCACGAAAGTATTGTTTTTTTTTCTTTTTTTTTCCCCTTTACAAATTATATATCTTTAACATATACCAAAAAAAAAAAGCAAAAACTATGATGTTTCTTCCAATGATGTCGTGCAATGGAAATGAATGATTAGGACTAGGGTTAAACCCAACTTCAAATTCAGTTATACGCATATGCCGGCATATCCTTGCAAAAAACACAATCCGCTAGGTAAAAGTTGTCACGAGTTGAAGTGCACAGACAAAGTTTACGTGCTCGTACGATTCTTTCGTAATATATTAAAATAAAAATACATTTAAGGGAAATGTTTTTGTACAACTATTGAATTATATTTTTAGGATGAAATTATGTGTAGATAGCTGTGGTTTTTATTTTTCATCACAATATCTATTTTTTATTCGTATAATTTTTTATTTGTATTATTATTTAGTAAAAAATAAATTTTAATTTTAAGAAATAATATTTGGTAATATTTCTAGATATACGTTTTGATTTTTTTCTTTAAAAAAAGAAATCATCTTTTAGATTTATGTGATTAATATATGTAGAGTAAGATTTTGCATTTGGAAAGAATGGTTAATTGTTAGTAAATGATATCAAATTTAGATAAAATCAGATGGATAATTTTGGTAGTACGATAAACAATGAAAATGAATTTTTATATAACTTTAATATTAGAGAGTTTTGAAAGTTTACAATTAGAGCAATGAAAGGTAAAACCCGTATGGGCGTCCCAGGAATTGTGGGTGGAATACAGGTGTCGCCCGTGCGTCATGTGATACAAATTTAAAGCTAGCGTGAAGGCGGGATCAATTCTTTTGTACTCAACTTGGATATTCTCGTGTGTCCGACAAATCACAACCACACATATTATTAATGATCTAAATAACGGGTCCTACAATCCACTCAAAATTATTAGATTTTGTGCAAATCAGTGGTTAAGATTGATCCGGCACATGAGAACGGGAAGGGATCGTCTGGACCCGGGGGTCGCTGTTTACAAACAAATGAGGAAAAGAGTATCTAGGCAGAATCCAGCCAAGGGGCACTCCACGTGACCCATTTAAATAGCATATGCGAGAATCTCGATTCTCCCCATTATAATAATTACTTTAAACTGCATGCAAACAATGATACCCAACAACTGCAGGTATTTTAGAGTATTCAAATTTATTGCTTAAAAATCTAAGTAAAAGTGATATGATATACTACTAGTTTATACTTCCTAGCAAGTAACAACAAAATCCTCTGAGGAGATCATTAGTTTAAGCGAAAGCACATGTATAATTCAAATTGGCTTCCACATTGGATCAAACGAACCACGATAATAAAAAAAGTAATAATTCAGCAATCCTCAGTCAAACATAGTTTAAATTAAAATGTGGACAAAAAGTCAATTACACAAGGAGATTTACGGTGGTTTGCCGTGTCAAACGTTGGCATAGATTCGCTTTCCGAAACAAAAATAATAATGTGCTCCTATTCACGTTCCACTTTCTTTTTTCAACCACCATCATCGCTCGGTCGTTCACGATCAAAAGGCGTAACCTTTCCAAATTATATTGTTCGGCGGTCGTTTTTAGCCGACGAACGTGAATGTGGTTCGGCCGTTTACAGCCGAATAGAATTGTGTGGTGACCGAAAAAGAGAAGTGAAGTGTGAACATGAAAATAAAATAAAAAAATTAACATATTTATCTTGTGTAAAGCAAAGGATACCATAATTTCTTCTTTGTAATTTTATTACTAAAAAAAATAGCATAAAATGTTGGGTCATACTCTTTCAAGTACCAAATTTTTTAGGGCCTACTAAATAATAATTTTTGATTTTTTGTGGACAGGGCCAACAACGGCCGACCAACACTGTAGGGCTGTTAACGGATACATTCAGATATAGATAGTGCTATATCCGTATCCAAAATCATTTTTGGATATTGAATATCGGTATCCGCAGATACGGACGGATATCGAATAATTATCCTATCCGTCAACGATCGATAAATCAAGAAATATAAATAAAAATTTATAGTTTAACATAAGTGTTTTTCAATTTCCTTGATCACTAAAGTGTTAAAACAAGCATATATGATGAAATTAAATATATTTGAGTAGTCAATATGCATTTAGTGCGTATAATATAAACCTTCGACTTAGTAAAACAATAAATAGATCTTATTCATTGTACTAAAATAATACAATTTTGAGCATAATGTTAAAAAAAAATCGGACGGATAATTTTCGGATGCGGATACCTATGTATCCATATCCGCTTTTTTCGATATCAGATATTTATCCGATTTTCGGATACAAATGCAGACGAATATCGGATTTTTCGGGTATTGTTACGGCCCAACTCGAACTAATCAGACATTTCCCGGAAATGCGCTATGCCAATGCCCGACTAGCACGAGATGGTAGTCAAAAGGGTTGAAATGATGAATTACCAAAGAACCTGCAGTGTATCTCACAGCGCATGGAATAAAATATAATAATAACATAACTTGATATAAAACAGACGAGACAATATATAAGCTGAAAACTAAACCATATCCATCAGAGTAGCGGAATCCAATACACAGCTTCATATCCAATTATTACAACTTCAAAATACTGTCTCTAAAAGGAAATAAAAGAGGTACACTACTAATGCCCAAAGCAGTGACCAGCAACAACACAGGGAGAATATATATAGTACATGGAAGTCTCTTGCTCGTCTCTGGACAACTACTCGTGCATACCACCCAATCTGCCTCTAGTCTGCTCGTTTAGGAGCACCCAAAGTAATAAGAAAAGACATAAAACTCTGGGTCAGACGAAAGTCTAGTGTGAGCAACAACAAATCTATACCACTAAATAAAGCGATAACAAGTATAAATAATCATACCTGACCTGGATCTACAACCAATGAGTTAGCACAACAAGATGTACAATACTCTAAGGTATACACTAACATAGAGTGTAAAATGGAAGTGTGAGTGTCATGGTGATAGCAAACATCAAACATAGCAATCATCCTCACATCTCTCACTTGGTGCGTAAAGCATACAATATCCACCGCTTTGATCACCAAATCCATTAGCGGCCATAACGAAGTCCAAATCCGTACAACTATTGCTTTGACCACATTTCCCTGGTTTATAGTCAATAACCTTACCCAGTCCACACAGCCCTGCCTCTAGGTTATGGGCCAACCAATCTGCACAGCCCTAGCTCTGGTTCGTCTACATGCCCCCCTCTCTCAATGGAAAACCAAAGTTACATATACCGATAACTCCTTTGCACACGTCCCGCAGCAAAAGCCCAACTCCAGAAGTTAACTCGTTGGTTCCTATTTGGATCCTGAGTAATAACTTCCTATTTGGACTTCCTTTGCATCTCGGGTTTTGGTCGGACTGGAGTTGGTCTTCAGAAGAGTTCACGATCATCGTCATGTAGTAGAAGCTCAAATCTGGTTCGGTTCAGAGTCACCATCACGTCTCGATCCGCGTCGTCATCGGTTCGGGTCGTGGCCCTTCATCGGTTCGTGGTGTCTCCTCTAGCTCGGGCCGTGGGTGCTCCATCGGGTCGGGTCATGGTCCTCCTCTAGGGTCAGGTCGTGGTCCTCCTTAAGGTTCGGGTCGTGGACCTTCTTCTGGGTCGGGTCGTGGATGCTTAGACCTGAGCTGGGTCGTGCTCGCTAGTCACGAGCCGAACCCACGAGTCGGGCTCACTTGCCCTGGTCACGAGCCGCACCTCTCAGCAGTTCTCCAGCAAACAAATTTCGCCAAACGACGACTTTTCAACCATTCTAACTTTTCTATGCAATCATAAAACATACCAAACAGCAGTAACAACATATAGGTTCAATAAAAAAGATCAAAACATTAATCACATAGGCTATTTTAGATCAAATATATCCAAATCCATGATTTTCCCCGTAAAAATGTGATTTTTTCCTTAACCATGTCTAACTATAGGATTATCAAACTTAATCCAAATTAACCCTAATTCATACCAGCGACATAAAATATGATTTTAGAATTTTCACATTTATTTTCCAGAATTTTTAGGTGTATAATTTCGCTAATTATCACTAATCACTCCTAATTAACCATGATTAATGTATAAACATGCAAATCACTCACTTAGCCAAAAATAAATGTTAGATCTGAAACTTTTACTGATTTGGCTCGGATTCCAATGCGGTGCAGCAGCTCTTACCCTAATTTGGTGTTAATTCGACTTGATTTAATGTAGATTAGATCAATTAGTGATTAGAGGGAGATTTGGAAAATGGAAGCCATGATTAGTGTTAGAGAAATGTTTGTGGCGCCCAGAAAAATGGAAGGAGATGATTCTCCAACTCCTTTCAGCCCTCCCATAACCCTAATCCTGGGGTTATGGGCCTAGCTGCTAATCAACCTATTAAACCCAATTAGGTTGTTTTTCCATCTTCAAATCTTATTTCAGCCATATCTCCCAAACGGTAAGTTCGTTTGATTATTGTGACCACTCTACGAAATGGGAAATCATCATCCAAATCCAATGGAAGTTGTTTCATGTCAAAACTCCTTACCAATCAAAAGTAATAGGAGAAACAAGATTCGCCAAGGGAAAAACGATTATTTAAAATTCGATAAAATCGTGAATGTGGGAAATGACCCCAATAGTCATTTTCCAAAGTTACACTACCATATGACTTCGTATAAAAATAAAATAAATATTCTACGATCCTCCGATATGTAGAATGCGGGTCGTTACACTCTCTCCCCCTAAGAAATTTCGCCCCCGAAATTCCTTGACCAAGAAAAACAAACAATGGTGTCCCACAGGCATATCAACCATTTACAAACAATCAAACATACATAATAAACACAACATGCATGTCCTAGCATGCGGTTTACTAACAAGGGATAACTATATTACGATCAAAATCTCACTAGGTAAAGAGTTCGGGATATGACTTCCTTATGCTCTCCTCGGTTTCCCAAGTACAGTCATTCTCATTATAACCCCATTGGACCTTAACCAGTTTCACCGTTTTCCTTCGAAGTTGCTTCGTATCTTGTCTGACAATACGAATAGTTATGCGGCTTCCAACTGCCTCAAATTCTACCTCGATATCATTCAACTGATCTGGTGAAATAGTCATATCAGAATCATGAACGAACTTCCTTAACTGAGAAACATTAAATACGCTGTGCATTCCTGCCATCTTATCAGGTAATCCAACTTTATACGCTAAATTCCCAACTTGTTCGAGAACTAGAAAGGGACCAATAAACCTTGGTGCTAATTTGCCTCTCCTACCAAACCGAATTACACTCTTCAACGGAGAAATCAAGACAAATACCAAGTCGCCAACGGAGAATTTCAAATCTCTTCGTCTTTTATCAGCATAGCTCTTCTGCTTATCTTGGGCAGCCTTCACTCGTTGTTGAATAACCTTGATCTTATCTGAAGTTTCTCTTATTACATCTGGCCCAAGAACAATTTTTCACCGGTTTCCGACTAACAAGATGGTGAGTTGCATGGTCTTCCGTACAAAGCTTCAAACGGAGCCATACCAATACCGGACTGATAACTATTATTATATGCGAACTCAACCAGATGCAAATGGTCATCCCATGACCTTCCAAAATCCAATATACAAGCTCTCAAGAGATCCTCTAATACACGATTCACCCTCTCTATTTGACCGTCGGTTTGAGTATGGTACGCAGTACTGAGATGTAATTCTAACCCTAAGGCCTCTTGTAAGCTTTTCCAAAACCCACTAGTAAATAACAGATCTCGGTCACTCACAATACCTTTAGGTATTCCATGAAATCTCACTACCCACTTCATATATAGTTCCGCTAACTTAGTTGTCATTCTATTCGACTTGACCGGTATAAACCTTGCACTTTTGGTCAATCGATCAACAATCACCCGAATACTATCATGACCCAATCTAGTCCTTGGTAAACCATCGATGAAATCCATTGAGACATTTTCCCATTTCCATTCGGGAATTTCCAACGGTTGTAATAGACCAATAGGGTTCTTTTGCTTGGCTTTAACTAACTGGAAATTCCATCACTTGGATATAAACTTCCCAACGTCTCTCTTCATCCCTTCCCAGTAGCAGGTCTGCTTCATATCTCGATACATTTTATTACCACCGGGATGTATAGTCAGTTTCGAGTGATGACACTCTCTAAGCACTTCATCTCTCAATCCATTAACATTGGGTACAACCAGTCTCCCATTCTTTCATAGCCATCCCTCCGATCAGGTTCATACTTATTCATTTCCTCATCGTCGGTATCCATCTCTAACTTGGAGATGATTTCCAATAGGTTAGAATCATCCCTCAGACCGGAACCGATCCTCTCAATCAAGGTGGGTCTGATCGTCAAAATTGCTAACATCTCTGGATCTAATTCACACTTAGGTCTGAAATCATATTATGTGATATATTCCAGTTGCTTCCATTCCAGAAACATAGCCCCTAAATTGGCATGTCTTCTACTCAATGCATCAGCTACCACATTTCCCTTCTCGGGTGTGTATGCGATATTGAAATCATATGAAGCCAAGAACTCTAACCTTCTTTACTGATGAAGAAATAAATCCTTTTGAGAGAAAAGCTATTTTAATGACTTATAATCGGTAAACAAATTGAATCTCTCTCCCAAGATATATTGTCTCCACGTCTTTAACGCGAGCACGATCTCTGCCAATTCCAAATTATGGGCAGGATATCTTTTCTCTTGTGGTTTCTGTTGCCGACTAGCATAAGCTACAACCCTACCACCTTGCATAAGTACAACACCTAGTCTGGTACCACATGCATCTGTGTATACCGTCATCTCTTCATTCCCTTTAGGAATAACTAACACTGGTGCACACACTAACTTCTCCTTTAGGCTCTTAAATGCATTCTCACACCTTTCGTCCCAAGCAAAAGCTTGATTCTTCTTGGTCAACCGAGTTAACGGCGTCGCTATATTGGATAAGTCTTGGATAAACTTACGATAATATCCGACTAACCCCAAGAAACTTCTCACGTCTGTTGCATTCTTGGGCGTAGACCAATCTTGCACCATAGCCACCTTCGCAGGATCCACGGCAATACCATTCTCTAAAACAACATAGCCCAAGAATCTCACTTCCCTCCTCCAGAAGTGACACTTAGAAAAAAAATTCTTTCAATTGGTGTTTCCTCAACACCTCCATCAATGTCCTCAAATGTTCCTTGTGTTCTTCCTTTTCCCTCGAGTAAATCAAGATATTGTCCACGAACACAAGAACACACTTATTTAATTGATCCCTGAAACCCTACTCATAAGATCCACAAAATATGCGGGTGCATTGGTCAACCCGAATGGAATGACCATCCACTTATAAAATCTAGACGACGTTCGAAATGTCGTTTTAGGTATACTCTCAGCTTCTACTCGGAGCTGATGAAATCCTTCGCGAGATCCAACTAGGAAAACACTCTTGCTCCATTTAATGATCAAACAAATCTTCTACCTATGGAAGAGGATACTTATTATTCCTAGTCACCTTGTTCAACTCGCGGTAGTCCACACATAAGCGAAGGGAGTCATCGGCCTTAGTAGCAAATCCAACTGGTGCTCGCCACTCGGAAACACTTCTTCGAATAAATCCCTTCTACAAGAGATCGTCTACTTGCACTTCGAGCTCTCGCTGCTCCCTTGGCGCCATACGACAAAGTGGCATCACTATAGGTCATGCATCTTTCACTAAATCAATCCAAAACTCGATCTCTTGGTGTGGTGGAAGTCCGATCACTCCCTCAAAGATGTCCGGATACTCGCAGCAATAGGCACATCGATAGCTCATCACGCGGAATGTTGAGAGAATTTAGAAAGCTAGCCATCACCCCATCATTAGGTAGGCAACCCAATACCACCCTCCGCCCATCATCCGCTCTAATGGTCACCGAAGAACCTCATAGTCTACCACCACCCCATACCTTGGAGCCAATCAACTCCCAAAATAATGCCAAACCCAGTAAAGCCCAAAACAAAGCACTTATAATCAAACATACATCTGTAACTCGATAAGACCAAATTACGACAAATCATGCAAAGGCTAGTTGAACCACTGATCGGGTTCGTTACAACTAGAAGTCTATCAACAATCTCGGGTTCCAATCCCAACCTACCTACCAGGTCACTAGATACGAAGGAATGGGAAGATCTGGTATCAAATAATACTCGAACATGAACATCATAAATATAAAGCAAACCTTGAATAACGACATCCTTTCCCTTCTCCACCGCAGTTGGGGCATTCGACGAAGAAGGAACCACGTAAATAACATATGCTTTTACGATCTGCTTTTCCTTAGGGGGTTGTGGAAATTTATCCTTGAGATGTCCCACTTGGTCATAATTGAAGCACTTCCTCCCCACGGCTTCACTCGACAGTCTTTGGCATAGTGACCCTTCTTTCCACAGCTAAAGCACTCAATATCTTTCTTATTCTTCTTTTTTTGACTATTCTTGATTTGGTTCTGTTTTCTCTTATTCCTGGAATTCTTATTGCCTTCACCGCTTGCCCGCGGTTTTGGCTCCTCTGCAGACATAATAGCGACCCCGGTCTTCGTCTTAGGGTAAATTATAATACCCCACCTCCGCTAGGGTCACTCACAAAGGGAATGCACTAGGTTTGGTGAAGCATTATCGAGGTAAACATGCATAGAAATATTACAAGACAGAACATATATAAAACAACGGAAGTAAAACAAATTTCATTACCTTATAAAATAAGGTCTAAAGCCTTTTACATCAGAATACATCAAAACCTGTCTTGCAATAGTAAAGAAGCATAAAACCTTTTCATAAATTATTCCCCAAAATAAAGCGGTGAAGCAGCCATAGCCAAGAGAAGACCAGCTATACATGATGACCTTCAAGCATAAGAGGTCCGAACTAAACAACAACATTTCCTCCCTGAAAACCTGGGGGGGGGGGGGGGAACGGAAGACAAAGAGGCGAAAGAAAACGGGGTCAGTCATAAATACTGGTAAGTCCTACCTACTTCCAGCATAAAAACAGGTAAAGGTAACATGACATGCATAAACTGAAAGTAAACATAAGGATGATGACAAGATAGATAAGGTAGACCAAGATAACAGGATGAACCACTGTATCAAGATAAACTAAGGTATCACATTGTCAGGTTTCTATCAAGTATAAAATCCCGAGGTATCTACCATGTGTATTTGCTATGCACCTCCCGTACTAGTATCCCAACCCGTGTTATGTGTTAACTATAAAATGTCCCTTGACCAAAGTCATGAAATGGTCCATGTCAACCTAATATATCGCCTACATAGGTTTTTCTAACTCGTATGTTTCTTTCCATGTATAAGTTCAGTCCTTTGCCGTAGGCCGTACGGGCTTTCCCATGTAAATCTATACCACCTCAACGTAGTACCATTTTATCCTTGAAGTTGTTTTGGACTGCTACCCTTGATATGGTTATGTTTTCTTACCATGAACTATCGCGTGTCCACCTAGGATTTATGCCACCTAGGACCGCTAGGGATTATGCTACCTAATGAACGTTTTCGTATCTCAGTTTGGGTTTTAGCCACCTAGGGCTACTAGGGATTATGCTACCCGTCAACTGCGCCCTTTTTCCCACGTAAGCACCATGAATCGTTTTTCCATGTCTAACTACACATGTATCTCAATGTGCCATCCGAGTCCCGTGCCAGGGCAAATCAAGAAATACGAGACTCGGTCGGGAGCTTTAAGTCATCTGCCGAATGTAGATATCAAGGCCTGTTTTTGTATCCGTGGCTATGGTCCCACGTGACCCCTCCCTCAACTACTGAAAGGCAATCCAAGAAAAATCATGCACGAGAACTATACTCCGGCCCCCTATGCCCCACTTACCTATTAGCCAACTTCACCCATAACTCGATAGCAAGTATATGGTCTGTTGGGAGTTCTCTACCTTTCCGTATACGTACACGATTGAATAAAGATGGTAGGTAGTCGATGACGCGCTATCCAGGGCAAAAATCAAGTATCGTCGACTCCACGCTAATCCATCCCCGTCTTTAGGTTGCTCGCACAACAACCAAGGCATACTCCTGGTTCTTCTACCGCAGACCTTAACCTCTGTGAGCCCAGGCGGATCATCTGCAACCTCACAGAGGGATACCAAGAGTACCCTCACGTCCCCCGAAGCTACTGCTTCGTCACCCAGTTCGTTGGAGCCTTTATCTAAGTCAGATAATTTGCTCCTCCTCGTGTGTTTAAGCGATGACCTACTGTATCGGGTTACTCATCTATCTGTGAACTGGTCCAAATCCCTTGACTAAAAATTATTACTTAGTTATCCTAAACTAAGGTTTATCACCTAGTTCCCTTTCCCGTTATCCTTGTTAATTACGATTTCCCACCTAGTCACCTGAACTAGGGTTTTGTCTAATGGGTTAAGTGTTGTCATTCCAGTTCATGACTTAACCCGCCTACGAATCATGTCAAGATTGGCTAAGTATTTAAGCTCAAGACTTATCCCTACAAGTTGGTTAAGTATACCAAGAAGCTCATGACTTAACCCTATTCAATTATCAAGTCAGATTGGTTAAGTATTAGTTTGTCTTGACCCTATCAGATTATCGTGTTAGATTGGTTAAGCATAGATTATCTTAACCCCATCGGATTATCAAGTCGGATTGGTTAAGTATGGGTTAGCTTAATCCCATCCACTAATCGTATTACAATGGTTAAGTATATTTAAACGGTCTTGTGACTTAACCCTATCAAGTTCTCATATTAGATTGGTTAAGTATAGGTTACTCAACCTCATCAAATCATCATGTATAATTGGTTAAGTATAAGTTACTTAACCTCATTGAATTATCATGTTAAATTGTTTAAGTGTTTAACTTAACCCCATCGAATTACCGTGTTTAGATTAGTTAAGTCTAGGTTAACATAACTCCATCTAATTACCGTGTTTAGATTAGTTAAGTCTAGGTTATATTAACTCCATCTATTTACCGTGTTTAGATTAGTTAAGTCTAGGTTAACTTAACTCCATCTAATTACCGAGTCGGATTAGTTAAGTATGGATTAGCTTAACCCCATCCCCTAACTGTATTTTACGGTTAAGTGTCATTAAGAAATCAAGTCCGGTTTCACTTAACCTACCCATTCATGTCATATCGGTTAAGTGTCTTTAGTCAGATTTACTTAACCTTATCATGTGGCATTAATTGAATTAATGCACTCTCAACCTCTCACATTAGACGTTGTTGTGGTTACTGGTTACGCCGGGCGGGTCTGGGCAGATTTACACCACAACCTAGTCTAACCTCGGGTTTCAAGCGCGATATGACCAACTACCCACATTAGGTCCTATTGTTTGTTGCCACTGGATTTGCCGGGCGGGTCCGGGCAGATTTATGCTACAAACTCAACCCAACCTCGAGTTGGCCACTTCCATGTTTTTCTACGTGTCATGTTCATGTCAAGTTTAGACCCCTTTTTAAGTCTATGTTTTCATGTAACCCCATGTCAAGTTTTCGTGTCCTATTCACGTTTATTATCATTACATGTTCCATGTAATTCCATGTCAAGTTCATAGCCCATTTTCAAGTTTGCCTAAACTACCCAAAACGTGTCCCCAACGCACATGAAAGCGAATCAACATATTTGGAATAATATGAAAAAGATGGGTACAAGATGGCAAAGATGAATCACAAGTTAAACATGGTGAAAATTGAGGCAAAGGTGTTCACATAACTAGCATATTGCATATTGGCCTCAAAACATGCACGATGTCATAAAGGGATTGGCCACAAACATGCACGGTATCATAAGGGGCTTGGCCTCAAACATGCATAATATCATAAGGGGTTTGGCCTCACATAAACATGAAATCATAAGGGGTTTTGGGTTCTTTTACATGCATAAGCCCCAAGTCAAATTCATGCACATATTTCACAAGTCAAAATGGTTCCAAGTGTTTATGCCAACATCCCACAAATAAAGGTTCAATCTTGCATGGCAAACTAAGTCCAATGCAACATGAGTAACTTGATTTAGTCACTAAACATAGCCTAAAGTCATAGGTTCAAGTAAAAGAGGCATGACAAGGTTCATATAGGCTAGCATACTTATGTTCATCGCATTTTATTCCATGTCACATTAAAACTATCGTTTAGATCTACAAATAGCTAGAACTTACATAGCGTGGCTAAGGGATTATGAGCATGAATCGTCTTGTCGTAGAATCGTCATGAAATTTGCATAGCAACGTTGATCCACTTCCTTGATTTGATGTAGCAAGCTAGCACCTTTAATTCGGATCCGATTTGAATGCATAAGCTCTTGGAGTTGGAGATGGAGGCCATGATCAAGAGGGATTTGGGCAGCACTTCGTTGTTAGATTGATTTTGAGTGATTTAGGTTGGGTCCTATGGTGTTTTTATAGAGATTAGGAGTAGTTTAGGCCATAGGATAAACCCTAGGATAGATCTGAGCCCTCAAAATCCGTCACAGGCCCATAAAACCGAGCCAAGACAGCAGCAGGTGCACCCAGGCCCAAGTGGCCGGACCACCCAGGTCGACACCCGTGTCGACTGGGCAGTCGACCTGCCCCCTGGGCGTGTCGACTCCCCAGTCGACACCCCAGTCGACCTGGGGCTTGGGCGGGAATTTTCCCGCCCAGTCCGTTTGGCTCCAGATTTGAATTTCGAACTGTTTTTGAACTTGAATTTTTCTGAAAACTTTGACGGGCCATAACTTGGTCATACGAACTCCGATTTTCGAAAACTCGGACTCTATTTCGCGCATTTTTCCGAGACGAACGCAATAGCACAGCCCATTTCCCATGATTCAGATTTTAAAATTTAATTCCGCCTTGATTCTTGTCTTAACACGTTATAAAAATCCGGGTTGTTACATTCTCCCCAACTTAAAGGATTTCGTCCCCGAAATCTCTAAGTTAGGAAGATCGTATTCTACCATCCATCATCCATCTACTCAAAACATCATCCATAAGCAACCAATGACCTTAGACGATTTCTAATGATGTATGTACATATGCAAAAAGTGTTTGTATATGCACTTATCTAATGTAAATGATCAGGCCTGAATGGTCTTTCTAATGCAAAGTATGTTTAGTGCCATGAATCCAACATGTATGCAAATAGTCCTAGTCACATAAACATTATATGTGTGCACAACCATTCATCCACATGCAACATCTACATGATAACATATTCAATTTCATCCATAAACAAGTACAAATACTCGTGCATATGCAACATTAAATGTGACTGAGTCGATCTAGTATCTAGTGTGTATTCGCGCATCCACGAGCAACCACTTGCAACCATTTGCAACCGTATCAATCATAACATGTTTCAAATACATGTTTACATCCATAGGGTTCTACCTAAGGTTCCCAAGATAGGATCGAGGAGATAAACAAGATAAACTCCTTACGGGGTTTGCAACGGAAACAGGATCGAGAGGATATCCACCAAGCGATAGCATGCAAGCAAGCTCTACAAGAGAACCAGGGATCAACGATATACTCTTAAAAAGAGATATGATGCGCGCGTTTAAGCCACATTTCCTTGAGCTTAATTCTAGTGTGCCTTGACCACCTTTGACTTCATGATTTTCGTAGCTCCTTGATTCCTATTTCCATGGTATGAGTTGCAACTCATTTCACTGTCGCCTCTCGTTTCACTTTCACTTATTCTTTCCCTACTATGCTCGGCTCAAACATATCTGCGTACTCATGCAAGCTCTCCAAAATTCACTAGTGAATTCTGGATCTCGTTTACCGATGCCAATCCATTACGTGCACTTACTAGGGTGATTCCTATAACCCATGCTTAAGCGGAATGAACCATCCGCCTTATTGGCGAACGTTACTCGATCGGATCAGAGATTTCCGATAAATGCATCAAGAGATTCTAGGTAACTAACCATGACAAAACCCAAAAGGTTATACGAGACTTCGAGGCTATTACAAAGGCAAGTTAAGAGTTTAACTACCCTCCTTTCAAAACCGAGAATGGCATCCCTTACTGGATAACCACTTCATCCCTAGAATCCATCCATAGCTCAACAATAGAAGCATTGCTTCTAATCTCAACACTTGGCATTTACACTCTCAATTCCAAACAAGTCATGAATAAATGGACCGATCCTCCAATAGGATTTGAGACAAAAATGGGATCCTCTACCACGCTAGTACTAAGGTGCAGAGACTCAACTATCGAAGTAGACTTAAATGATGCGATGATCAAGACAAAGTCTAGACGGGATGGTAGAAAAGAAAGGCTAAACCTTCAACAGAAACGGTACCATCCCTCTTAGGTACGCTAGAAATGAGAGCATACAATTGCCCTCTCGATGATCTTGTCCTTGTCCCATAACACTTAACTATGCGTCCCATTTTACCATGCCAAAGATACTCTCTCGTCATGGGTTTTATTGTTCATCTTTTTCCCTCCTTTGCGGATTAAGCCATATCAACAAGTTGCTTATCTTTAAGCTCATGTCCTCTATCCTTGCTCTTATTATCCTTCCTTATAGCACGGCAATAGGTCTCTCGAGGACTCCCTCCATCGTACGGAAAACTCTTACTTAGCTAGACAAGGATTAGTCACAGTTAAAACTACTGTGACTACGGATGGAGGAAGGAAAGGAAAAGAGACTCGATCAAGGAAACAAAGGATAGTGCTAATGGCTTTTGGGGAATAGCCTTTAAAAACTTTTCTTGAAAAATGCTTCTTTGTAAACGGTTTCTCAAATAGTTTTCAGAAGGTTTTAAAAACTTTTGCCCAGTCTGGTAACCTTCTGCTCTGATACCAAATGTAACACCCCACCTCCACTAGGGTCAATCACAAAGGGAATGCACTAGGTTTGGTGAAGCATTATCAAGGTAAACATGCATAGAAATATTACAAGACAGAACATATATAAAACAGTGGAAGTAAAACAAATTTCATTACCTTATAAAATAAGGTCTAAAGCCTTTTACATCAGAATACTTCAAAACCTGTCTTGCAATAGTAAAGAAGCATAAAACCTTTTCATAAATTATTCCCCAAAATAAAGCGGTGAAGCAGCCATAGCCAAGATAAGACCAGCTATACATGATGACCTTCAAGCATAAGAGGTCCGAACTAAACAACAACATTTCCTCCCTGAAAACCTGGGGGGGGGGGGAAACGGAAGACAAAGAGGCAAAAGAAAACGGGGTCAGTCATAAAGACTGGTAAGTCCTACCTACTTCCAGCATAAAAACAGGTAAAGGTAACATGACATGCATAAACTGAAAGTAAACATAAGGATGATGACAAGATAGATAAGGTAGACCAAGATAACAGGATGAACCACTGTATCAAGATAAACTAAGGTATCACATTGTCAGGTTTCTATCAAGTATAAAATCCCGAGGTATCTACCATGTGTATTTGCTCTGCACCTCCTGTACTAGTATCCCAACCCGTGTTATGTGTTAACTATAAAATGTCCCTTGACCAAAGTCATGAAATGGTCCATGTCAATCTAATATATCGCGTACATAGGTTTTTCTAACTCGTATGTTTCTTTCCATGTATAAGTTCAGTCCTTTGCCGTAGGCCGTACGGGCTTTCCCATGTAAATCTATACCACCTCAACGTAGTACCATTTTATCCTTGAAGTTGTTTTGGACTGCTACCCTTGATTTGTTTATGTTTTCTTACCATGAACTATCGCGTGTCCACCTAGGATTTATGCCACCTAGGACCGCTAGGGATTATGCTACCTAATGAACGTTTTCGTATCTCGGTTTGGGTTTTAGCCACCTAGGGCTACTAGGGATTATGCTACCCGTCAACCGCGCCCTTTTTCCCACGTAAGCACCACGAATCGTTTTTCCATGTCTAATTGTACATGTATCTCAATGTGCCATCCGAGTCCCGTGCCAGGGCAAATCAAGAAATACGAAACTCAGTCGGGAGCTTTAAGTCGTCTGCCGAATGCAGATATCAAGGTCTGTTTTTGTATCCGTGGCTATGGTCCCACGTGACCCCTCCCTCAACTACTGAAAGGCAATCCAAGAAAAATCATGCACGAGAACTATACTCCGGCCCCTTGTGCCCCACTTACCTATTGGCCAACCTCACCCATAACTCGATAGCAAGTATATGGTCTGTTGGGAGTTCTCTACCTTTCCGTATACGTACACGATTGACTAAAGATGGTAGGTAGTCGACGACGCGCTATCCAGGGAAAAAAAATCAAGTATCGTCGACTTCACGCTAATCCATCCCCGTCTTTAGGTTGCTCGCACAACAACCAAGGCATACTCTTGGTTCTTCTACCGTAGACCTTAACCTCTGTGAGCCCAAGTGGATCATCTGCAACCTCACAGAGGGATACCAAGAGTACCTTCACGTCCCCCGAAGCAACTGCTTCGTCACCCAGTTCGTTGGAGCCTTTATCTAAGTTAGATAATTTGCTCCTCCTCGTGTGTTTAAGCGATGACCTACCGTATCGGCTTACTCATCTATCTGTGAACTGGTCCAAATCCCTTGACTAAGAATTATTACTTAGTTATCCTAAACTAAGATTTATCACTTAGTTCCCTTTCCCGTTATCCTTGTTAATTACGATTTCCCACCTAGTCCCCTGAACTAGGGTTTTGTCTAATGGGTTAAGTGTTGTCATTCCAGTTCATGACTTAACCCGCCTACGAATCATGTCAAGATTGGCTAAGTATTTAAGCTCAAGACTTAGCCCTACAAGTTGGTTAAGTATACCAAGAAGCTCATGACTTAACCTTATTCAATTATCAAGTCAGATTGGTTAAATATTAGTTTGTCTTGACCCTATCAGGTTATCATGTTAGATTGGTTAAGCTTAGATTATCTTAACCCCATCAGATTATCAAGTCGGATTGGTTAAGTATGGGTTAGCTTAACCCCATCCACTAATCGTATTACAATGGTTAAGTATATTTAAACGGTCTTGTGACTTAACCATATCAAGTTCTCATATTTGATTGGTTAAGTATAGGTTACTCAACCTCATCAAATCATCATGTATAATTGGTTAAGTATAAGTTACTTAACCTCATTGAATTATCATGTTAAATTGTTTAAGTGTTTAACTTAACCCCATCGAATTACCGTGTTTAGATTAGTTAAGTCTAGGTTAACTTAACTCCGTCTAATTACCGTGTTTAGATTAGTTAAGTCTAGGTTAACTTAACTCCATCTAATTACCGTGTTTAGATTAGTTAAGTCTAGGTTAACTTAACTCCATCTAATTACCGAGTCGGATTAGTTAAGTATGGATTAGCTTAACCCCATCCCCTAACTGTATTTTACGGTTAAGTGTCATTAAGAAATCAAGTCCGGTTTCACTTAACCTACCCATTCATGTCATATCGGTTAAGTGTCTTTAGTCAGATTTACTTAACCTTATCATGTGGCATTAATTGAACTAATGCACTCTCAACCTCTCACATTAGATGTTGTTGTGGTTACTGGTTACGCCGGGCGGGTCCGGGCAGATTTACACCACAACCTAGTCTAACCTCGGGTTTCTAGCGCGATATGACCAACTACCCACATTGGGTCCTATTGTTTGTAGCCACTGGATTTGCCGGGCGGGTCCGGGCAGATTTATGCTACAAACTCAACCCAACCTCGAGTTGGCCACTTCCATGTTTTTCTACGTGTCATGTTCATGTCAAGTTTAGACCCCTTTTCAAGTCTATGTTTTCATGTAACCCCATGTCAAGTTTTCGTGTCCTATTCACGTTTATTATCATTACATGTTCCATGTAATTCCATGTCAAGTTCATAGCCCATTTTCAAGTTTGCCTAAACTACCCAAAACGTGTCCCCAATGCACATGAAAGCGAATCAACATATTTGGAATAATATGACAAAGATGGGTACAAGATGGCAAAGATGAATCACAAGTTAAACGTGGTGAAAATTGAGGAAAAGGTGTTCACATAACTAGCATATTGCATATTGGCCTCAAAACATGCACGATGTCATAAAGGGATTGGCCACAAACATGCACGGTATCATAAGGGGTTTGGCCTCAAACATGCGTAATATCATAAGGGGTTTGGCCTCACATAAACATGAAATCATACGGGGTTTTGGGTTCTTTTACATGCATAAGCCCCAAGTAAAATTCATGCACATATTTCACAAGTCAAAATGGTTCCAAGTGTTTATGCCAACATCCCACAAATAAAGGTTCAATCTTGCATGAAAAACTAAGTCCAATGCAACATGAGTAACTTGATTTAGTCTCTAAACATAGCCTAGAGTCATAGGTTCAAGCAAAAGAGGCATGACAAGGTTCATATAGGGTAGCATACTTATGTTCATCGCATTTTATTCCATGTCACATTAGAACTATCGTTTAGATCTACAAGTAGCTAGAACTTACATAGCATGGCTAAAGGATTATGATCATATATCATATAGAATCGTCATGAAATTTGCGTAGCAACATTGATCCACTCCCTTGATTTGATGTAGCAAGATAACACCTTTGATTCGGATCCGATTTGAATGCATAAGCTCTTGGAGTTGGAGATGGAGGCCATGATCAAGAGGGATTTGGGCAGCACTTCGTTGTTAGATTGATTTTGAGTGATTTAGGTTAGGTCCTAGGGTGTTTTTATAGAGATTAGGAGTAGTTTAGGCCATAGGATAAACCCTAGGATAGATCCGAGCCCTCAAAATCCGTCACAGGCCCATAAAGACGAGCCAAGACAGCAGCAGGTGCACCCAGGCCCAAGTGGCCGGACCACCCAGGTCGACACCCGTGTCGACTGGGCAGTCGACCTGCCCCCTGGGCGTTTCGACTCCCCAGTCGACACCCCAGTCGACCTGGGGCTTGGGCGGGAATTTTCCCGCCCAGTCCGTTTGGCTCCAGATTTGAATTTCGAACTGTTTTTGAACTTGAATTTTTCTGAAAACTTTGACGGGCCATAACTTGGTCATACGGACTCCGATTTTCGAAAACTCGGACTCTATTTCGTGTATTTTTCCGAGTCGAATGCAATGGCACAGTCCGTTTCCCCTGATTCTGATTTTAAAATTTAATTCCTCCTTGATTCTTGTCTTAACACGTTATAAAAATCCGGGTTGTTACATAAAGGCTCTTTGATCTCAATGCCTTTCCCACAATAGATTCGAATGTCCCATCAATATGGTTTATAACTCTTACCCCCAAGTACCCATCTGGGTCAGTTATGAACTTCTTGTTCTTCTTCTCAGAAGTATCGATGAGAGATAATCCATATTTCAATAAGGTATCGAATTCAGCAATATATTCCGAGACTGCTCTACCATTCTGCTTAAGTTCCAAAAAATTTCTAACAAAATCTGATTTCTAAGCAGTTGGAATAAACTTGTCATTGAAGCAAGTCTTAAACTGATTCCAAGTAATTTGATCCTTGGGAGTAGCTGCTTTGATGGTATTCCACCAATTCATAGTCTGTCCTCGAAGCTGACGCGATGCTAACTTTCTCTTCATTACATCAACGATCCACAAATCCTCAAAGATGCTCTCACAACTATCAAGCCAATCTTGAACCTCCGTAGCCGATTCTGTTCCATGGAACGACTTCCCACCAAGACTAGTATAATCCTTTTTAAGCTTAGCGAAATCGCCTTTAGGCGCCTGCACTACTGCACCACCACCATTAACAGCATTAGGAACCGCCCCCTGAGCATCCCTAAGCATCTCTCGCATGAAGGAAGTAAACATCGTCCTCATATCAGGGACATTCCCATTATTGGCCCCTGAACCCGCTCCCTCTTCTACTCCCGATGTGGGGTTCCTCATCGTACTCCTCGTATTTCGGCTCATAGTTCAATTTGTTAAGAGAAAATAATTAACCATCTCGTTAATAGTGCCAGTGCAGTGCGACTTCATACATAGATAATATAATAGTTTATATATATAGTTTTTGAAAACCAAAATATCACAAATACACGCTCTTATATACGTCTACTATCTCTCTCTAATGTCTTCCCCTAGGGTAAACTATGCAACCTAGGTTTTGATACCAAGTGTGACGGTCGCCCCGCACCATCAGACATTTCCCCGAAATGCGCTATGCTAATGTCTAACTAGCACGGGACGATCGTCAAAAGAGGTTTGAAACGATGAATCATCAAGAACATGTAGTATATCTCACAACACATGTAATATAATTTTGAGCATAATGTTAAAAAAATCGAATGGATAATTTTCGGATGTGGATATCTATGTATCTATATCCGCATCTGCTTTTTTGGATATCGGATATTTATCCACATTTCATATACGGATGCAGACGAATATCAGATTTTTCGGGTATTGTGATGGCCCACACCGAACTAATCAGACATTTCCCCGAAATGTGCTATACTAATGCCCAACTAGCACGAGATGGTCGTCAAAAGGGTTGAAATGATGAATTATCGAAGAACCTGTAGTATATCTCACACCGGATGGAATAAAATATAATAAAAACATAACTCGATATAAAATAGGCGAGACAGTATATAAGCTGAAAACTAAACCATATCCATCAGAGTAGCGGAATCTAAAACACAGCTTCATATCCAATTATTACAACTTCAAAATACTGTCTCTAAAAGGAAATAAAAGAGGTACACTACTAATGTACAAAGCAGTGACCCGCAACAACATAGGGAGAATATATATATATATATATAGTACGTGGAAGCCTCGTGCTCGTCTCCGGACAGGTACTCGTGCATAACCACCTAACCTGCCACTAGTCTGCTCGTTTAGGAGCACTAAGAGTAAAAAGAAGAGACATAAAACTCCGGGTCAGACGAATGTCTGCTGTGAGTGATAACAAATCTATACCACTAAATAAAGCAATAACAAGTATTAATAATCATACCTGACCTGGACCTGAAACTAAAGAGTTAGCACAATAAGATATACAATACTCTATGGTAAACACTAACATAAAGTGTAAAATGGAAGTGTGCATGTCATGGTGATAACAAACATCAAACATAACAACCATCCTCACATCTCTCACTTAGTGTGTAAAGCATACGATATCCACCGCTTTGTTCATTAAATCCATTTGGGGCCATGACGGAGTCCAACTCCGTACAACTGTTATTATGACCACACTTCTCTGGTCTATAGTGGATAACCATACCCAGTCTACACAGCCCTGGCTCTAGGTTATGGGCCAGCCAGTCTACACAGCCCTGGCTCTGGTTTGTCTCCATGTCCCCTTCTCTTAATTGTAAACCAAAGTTATAGATATCGATTACTCCTTTGCACACGTCCCGTAGAAAAGCCTAACTCCAGAAGTTAACTCATTGGTTCCCATCTGGATCCTGAGTAATTACTTCCCATTTGGCCTTCCTATCGCGGGTTTTGGGGATTGGAGTTGGTCTTCAAAAGAGCTCACGATCGTCACCACATAGTAGAAGCTCAAATCCGGTTCGGTTCGGAGTCACCATCACATCTCGATTCGCGGTCGTCATCGGTTCGGATCATGGCCCTTCGTCGGGTCGTGGTGTCTCCACCAGGTCGGGTCATTGTCCTCCTTCAGGGTCGGGTCATGTTCCTTCTTCAGGGTCGGGTCATGTATTCTTAGACCTGAGCCGGGTCGTGCTCACTAGTCACGAGTCGAACCCATGAGCCGTGCTCACTTGCCCTAGCCACGAGTTGCACCTCTCAGTAGTTTTCCAACAAGCTACTTTCGCCAAACGACAGCGTTTTCAACCATTCTAACTTTCCTATGCAATTATAAAACATACCAAACAGCAGTAAAAACATATAGGTTCAATCAAAAAGATCAAAACATCAATAACATAGGCTATTTCAGATCAAACATACCCAAATCCATGATTTTCCCCTTAACCGTGTGATTTTCCCCTTAACCACGTCTAACTATAGGATTAGCAAACTTAATCCAAATTAACCCAAATTCACACAGCGATATAAAATATGATTTTAGAATTTTCACATATTTTTCCCGAATTTTTAGGTGTATTATCACTTATCACCCCTAATTAGCTATAATTATTGTATAAATATGCAAATCACCCACCGTAGCCAAAAATAAATGTTAGATCTGAAAATTTTACTAATTTGGCTTGGATTCCAATATGGTGCAGCAGCACTTACCCTAATTTGGTGTTAATCGGACTTGATTTGATGTAGATTTGATCAGTTAGTGATTAAAAAGCGATTTGAGAGAGATTTGGAAGATGGAAGCCATGATTAGGGTTAGAGAAATGTTTGTGGCGGCTAGAAAAAATGAAAGGAGGTGATTCTCCAACTCCTTTCAGCCCTCCCATAACCCTATCCCGAAATGGATTATGGGCCGAGCTGCTAATTACCCTATTAAGCCCAATTAGGCTGTTTTTTTCCGTCTTCAAATCTTATTTCAGCCATATCTCCCTAACGGTAAGTCCGTTTGACTAATGTAACCAGTCTGCGAAATGGGAAATCATCATCCAAATCCAATGGAAGTTGTTTCAGGCCAAAACACCTTACTAATCAAAAGTAATAGACGAAACAAGATTCGCCATGGGAAAAACGATTATTTAAAATTCGGTAAAAATCGTGAATGTGGGAAATGACCCCAATAGTAGTTTTCCAAAGTTACACTACTATATGACTTCGTATGAAAATAAAATAAATATTCTACGATCCTTCGATATGTAGAATGCGGGTCGTTACATTCTCTGCCCTTAAGAAATTTCTCCCCCGATATTCCTTAACCAAGAAAAATAAATAATGGTGTCCCACATGCATATCAACCATTTACAAACAATCAAACATACATAATAAACACAACAAGCCTGTCCTAGCATGCGGTATACCAACAAGGGGTAACTATATCACGATCAAAATCTCACCAGGCAAAGAGTTCGGGATACAACTTCCTTATGTTGTCCTCGGTTTCCTAAGTACAGTCATTCTCATTATCACCCCCATTGGACCTTAACCAGTTTCACCATTTTCCTTCGAAGTTGCTTCGTATCGTGTCTGACAATACGAATCGTTATACGGCTTCCAACTGCCTTAGATTCTACCTCGATGTCATCCAACTGATCTGGTGAAATAGTCATATCAGAATCATGCACGAACTTCCTTAACTGAGAAACATTAAATACGTTGTGCACTCCTTCCATCTTATCAGGTAATCCAACTTTATACGCTAAATTCCCAACTTGTTCGAGAACTAGAAATGGACCAATAAACCTTGGTGCTAATTTGCTTCTCCTACCAAACCGAATTACACTCTTCAATAAAGAAATCATGACGAATACCAAGTCGCCAACGGAGAATTTCAAATCTCTTCGTCTTTTATCAACATAGCTCTTCTGCCTATCTCAGCCTTCACTAATTGTTGAATAACCTTGATCTTATCTGAAGTTTCTCTTATTACATCTGAACCAAGAACAAATTTCTCACAGGTTTCCGACTAACATGATGGTGAGTTGCACGATCTTCCGTACAAAGCTTCAAATGGAGCCATACTAATACCGGGCTGATAACTATTATTATTGGCGAACTCAAACAAATGCAATTGGTCATCCCATGACCTTCCAAAATCCAATATACAAGCTCTAAAGAGATACTCTAATACACGATTCACCCTCTCTATTTGACCGTCAGTTTGAGGATGGTACGCAGTACTGAGATGTAATTCTGACACTAAGGCCTCTTGTAGGCTCTTCCAAAACCCACTAGTAAATAACAGATCTCAGTCACTCACAATACCTTTAGGTATTCCATGAAATCTACCTACCCACTTCATATATAGTTCCGCTAACTTAGCTGTCGTTCTATTCGACTTGACCGGTATAAAACTTGCACTTTTGGTCAATCGATCCACAATCACCCAAATACTATCATGACCCAATCTAGTCCTTTGTGAACCATCGATGAAATCCATTGAGACATTTTCCAATTTCCATTCGGAAATTTCCAACGGTTGTAACATACCAATAGGGTTCTTTTACTCGGCTTTAACTAACTGGAAATTACATCACTTGGATATAAACTTCCCAACATCTCTCTTCATCCCTTCCCAGTAGTCGGTCTGCTTCATGTCTCGATACATTTTGTTACCACCGGGATGTATAGTCAGTTTCGAGTGATGACACTCTCTAAGCACTTCATCTCTTAATCCATTAACATTGGGTACAACCAGTCTCCTATTCTTTCGGAGCCATCCCTCTCAATCAAGTTCATACTTATTCATTTCCTCACCGTCGGTACCCATCTTTAACTTGGAGATGATTTATAATAGGTTAGGATTGTCCCTCAGACTGGAACCGATCCTCTCAATCAAAGTGGGTCTGATCATCAAACTTGCTAACATCTCTGGATCTAATTCACGCTTAGATCCGAAATCATATCATGCGATACGTTCCAGTTGCTTCCATTCTAGAAACATAGCCCCCAAATTGGCATGTCTCCTACTCAATGCATCAACTACCGCATTGCCCTTCCCAGGTGTTTATGCGATATTGAAATCATATGAAGCTAAGAACTCTAACCATCTCTACTGACGAAGATTTAAATCCTTTTGAGAGAAAAGATACTTTAATGACTTATAATCGGTAAACAAATCGAATCTATCTTCCAAGAGATAGTGTCTCCACATCTTTAACACGAGCACGATCGCTGCCAATTCCAAATTATGCGTAGGATATCTTTTCTCATGTGGTTTCTGTTGCCGACTAGCATAAGCTATAACCCCACCACCTTGCATCAGTACAACACCTAGCCTGGTACCACATGCATCTGTGTATACCGTCATCTCTTCGTTCCCTTTAGGAATAACTAACACTGGTGCACACATTAACTTCTCCTTTAGGCTCTTAAATGCATTCTCACACCTTTCGTCCCAAGCAAAAGCTTGATTCTTCTTGGCTAACCGAGTTAACGGCGTCGCTATCTTGGAGAAGTCTTGGATAAACTTACGATAATATCCGACTAACCCCAAGAAGCTTCTCACGTCTGTTGCATTCTTGGGTGTAGACCAATCTTGCACCATAGCCCCCTTCGCAGGATCCATGGCAATACCATTCTCTGAAACAACATAGCCCAAGAATCTCACTTCCCTCCTCCAGAAGTGACACTTAGAAGTTTTTTCTTTCAATTGATGTTTCCTCAACACCTCCATCACTATCCTCAAATGTTCCTTGTGTTCTTCCTCTGTCCTCGAGTAATCAAGATATCGACCATGAACACAAGAACAAACTTATTTAATTGATCCCTGAAAAACCTATTCATAAAATCTACAAAATATGTTGATGCATTAGTCAACCCGAATGGAATGACCAACCACTCTTAGAATCCGGACGGCGTTCGAAATGTTGTTTTAGGCATACTCTCAGCTTCTATTCGGAGCTGATGATATCCTGTCGCGAGATCCAACTGGGAAAACGCTCTTGCTCCATTTAATGATCAAACTAATCATCTATGGAAGAGGATACTTATAATTCCTAGTCACCTTGTTCAACTCACAGTAGTCCACACATAAGCGAAGGGAACCATCGGCCTTAGTAGCAAATACAACTGGTGTTCGCCACTCGGAAACACTTCATCAAATAAATCCCTTCTTCAAGAGATCGCCTACTTGCACTTCGGGCTCTCGTTGCTCCCTTGGCACCATATGACAAAGTGGCATCACAATAGGTCTGGCATCTTTCACTAAATCAATCCAAAACTCAATCTCTTGGTGTGGTGGAAGTCCGAACACTCCCTCAAAGATGTCCGGGTACTCGCAGCAATAGGCACATCGATAACTCATCATGCGAGATCTCGAGAGAATTTAAAAAATAGCCATCAACCCATCACTAAGTAGGCAACCCAATACCACCCTACGCCCATCATCCGCTCTAATGGTCACCGAAGACCCTCACAGTCTACCACCTCCCCATACCTTGGAGCCAATCGACTCCCAAAATAATGCCAAACCCAGCAAAGCCCAAAACAAAGCACTCATAATAAAACGTACATCCATACTCGATAAGACCAAATTACAACAAATCATACAAAGGCTAGTAGAACCACCGATCGGGTTCGTTACAAAAAGAGGTCTATAGAAAATCTCGGGTTCCAATCCCAACCTATCTACCATGTCACAAGATACGAAGGAATGGGAAGCCCTGGTATCAAACAATACTCGAACAAGAACATCATAAATAGAAATCATACCTTGAATAATGACACCCTTTCCCTTTTCCACCACAGTTGGGGCATTCGACGAAGAAGGAACCACGTTAATAACATATGCTTTCACGATCTGCTTTTCTTTAGGGGGTTGTGGACATTTATCCTTGAGATGTCCTACTTGGTCATAATTGAAGCACTTCCTCTCCCCTGGCTTCACTCGACAGTCTCTGGCAATGTGGCCCTTCTTTCCACAACTAAAGCACTCAATATCTTTCTTATTCTTCTTTTTCTGACCATCCTTGGTTTGGTTCTGTTTTCTCTTATTCTTGGAATTCTTATTGCCTTCACCGCTTGCCCGCGGTTTGGCTGCTCTGCGGATGTAATAGCGACCCCGACCTTCGTCTTAGTGAAAAGGCTCCCTGATCTCAATCCCTTTCCCATAATGGATTCGAATGTCTCATCAATATGGTTTATAAGTCTTTTCCCTAAGTACACATCTAGGCCAGTTATGAACTTCTCGTTCTTCTTCTCGGAAGTATCAATGTGAGATAATCCATATTTCAGTAAGGTATCGAATTCAGCAATATATTCCGAGACTGCCCTGCCATTTGCTTAAGTTCCAAAAAAATTCTAAACAATTCTAATTTCTGAGCAACTGGAATAAACTTGTCATTGAAGCGAGTCTTAAACTGATTCCAAGTAATTTGATCCTCGAGAGTAGCCGCTTTAATGGCATTCCACCAATTCATAGCATGTCCTTGAAGCTGACGCGATGCTAACTTTATCTTCATTACATCATCGATCCCCAAATCCTCGAAGATGCGCTCACAACGATCAACCCAATCTTGAACCTCCATAGCCGATTCCGTTCTGTGGAACGGCTTCCCACCAAGACTAGTATAATCCTTGTTAAGCTTAGCGAAATCGACTCTAGGTGCCTACACTACTGCACCACCACCATTAACAACATTAGGAAATACCCCCTGAGCATCCCTAAGCATCTCTTGCATGAAGGCAGTAATCATCGTCCTCATATCAGGGACATTTCCATTATTGGCCCCTGAACCCGCTCCCTCTTCAACTCTCGATGTGGGGTTCCTCATTGTACTCCCCGTTTTTCAGCTCGTCGTTTAATCCGTTAAGAGAAAATGATTAACCATCTCATTAGTGGTGCCAGTGCAGTGCGACTTCATCCATAGATATTATAATAGTATATATATATATAGTTTTTGAAAACCAAAATATCACAAATACACACTCTTGTATACGTCTACTATCTCTCTCTGATGTCTTCCCCTAGGTTAAACTACGCAACCCAGGCTTTGATACCAAGTGTGACGGCCGCCCCGCACCATCAGACATTTCCCGAAATGCGCTATGCCAATGTCCAACTAGAATGAGACGGTCGTCAAAAGAGGTTTGAAACGATGAATCATCAAGAACATGTAGTATATCTCACAATACATGTAGTATAATTTTGAGCATAATGTTAAAAAAATCAGATGGATAATTTTCGGATGTGGATATCTATGTATCCGCATCCGCTTTTTTTGATATCGGATATTTGGATGCGGACGAATATCGGATTTTTCGGGTATTGTGAGGGCCTACACCGAACTAATTTGACATTTCCCCAAAATGCGTTGTTCTAATGCCCGACTAGCATGAGATGGTCGTCAAAAGGGTTAAAATGATGAATTATCAAAGAACCTGTAGTATATCTCATAGCACATAGAATAAAATTTAATAATAACATTACTCGATATAAAACAGGCGAGACAGTATATAAGCTGAAAACTAAACCATATCCATCAGAGTAGAGTAATCCAAAACACAACTTCTATCCAATTATTACAACTTCAAAATATAGTCTCTAAAAGGAAACAAAAGAGGTACACTTCTAATGCCCAAAGCAGTGACCAGCAACAACATAGGGAGAATATATATATAGTACGTGAAAGCCTTTTTCTCATCTCCGGACAGGTACTCATGCATAACCACCTAACCTGCCTTTATTCTGCTCATTTAGGAGCACCCAGAGTAATAAGAAGAGACATAAAACTCTGGGTCAGATGAAAGTCTGCTGTGAGCGATAATAAATCTATACCACTAAATAAAGCAATAACATGTATAAATAATCATACCTGATCTGGACCTGAAACCAAACAGTTAGCCCAATAAGATATACAATACTCTAAGGTAAACACTAACATAGAGTGTAAAATGGAAGTGTGCATGTCATGGTGATAACAAACATCAAACATGGCAACCATCCTCACATCTCTCACTTAGTGCGTAAAGCATACGATATCCACCGCATTGTTCACTAAATCCATTTAGGGCAATGAAAGAGTCCAACTCCGTACAACTGTTGTTATGACCACACTTCTTTAGTCTATATTCGATTACCCTACCCAGTCCACATAGCCCTAGCTCTAGGTTATGGGCCAACCAGTCGACACAGCCCTGGCTCTGGTTCGTCTCCATGTCCCCGCTCTCTCAATTGTAAACCAAAGTTATAGATATCGATAAATCCTTTGCACACGTCCCGTAGCAAAGCCTAACTCCAGAAGTTAACTCGTTGGTTCCCATCTGGATCCTGAGTAATAACTTCACATTTGGACTTCCTTTACATCGCGGGTTTTGGTCGGATTGGAGTTAGTCTTCAAAAGAGTTCACGGTCATCACCACATTGGAGAAGCTCAAATCCGGTTCGGTTCGGAGTCACCATCACATCTCGATTCGCGGTCGTCATCGGTTCGGGTCATAGCCCTTCATCGGGTCGTGGTGTCTCCTCCAGGTCGGGTCGTTGTCCTCCTTCAAGGTTGGGTCATTGTCCTTCTTCAGGCTCGAGTCATGGATGCTTAGACTCGAGTTGGGTCATGCTCCCTAGTCACGAGCCGAACCCACGAGCCGTGCTCACTTTCCCTAGTCATGAGCCACACCTCTCAGTAGTTTTCCAACAAGCTAATTTCACCAAACGACTGTGTTTTCAACCATTCTAACTTTCCTATGCAATCATAAAACATACCAAACGGTAGTAAAAACATATAGGTTTAATTAAAAAGATCAAAACATCAATCACATTGGCTATTTTAGATCAAACATACGCAAATCCATGATTTTCCCCTTAACCGTGTGATTTTCCCCTTAACCATGTCTAACTATAGGATTAGTAAACTTAATCCAAATTAACCCAAATTCATACCAGCAACATAAAATATGATTTTAGAATTTTCACATATTTTTCCAGAATATTTAGGTGTATAATTTCAATAATTATCACTAATCATCCCTAATTAGCTATAATTAGTGTATAAACATGCAAATCACCCACCGTAGCCAAAAATAAATGCTAGATCTGAAAATTTTACTGATTTGGCTTGGATTCCAATATGGTGCAGCAGCTCTTACCCTAATTTGGTGTAAATCCAACTTGATTTGATGTAGATTTGATCAGTTAGTGATTAAAAAGTGAATAGAGAGAGATTTGGAAGATGGAAGTCATGATTAGGGTTAGAGAAATGTTCGTGGCGACTAGAAAAATGCAAGGAGGTGATTCTCCAACTCCTTTCAGCCCTCCCATACCCTAATCTCGAAATGGGTTATGGGCCTAGCTGCTAATCACCATATTAAGCCAAATTAGGCTGTTTTTCCATCTTCAAATCTTATTTCAGCCATATCTCCCAAACGGTAAGTCCGTTTGACTAATGTGACCACTCTACGGAGTAGGAAACCATCATCTGAATCCAATGGAAGTGGTCTGATTTCAAAATTCCTTACCAGTCAATAGTTATAGGCAAAACAAGATTCTCCAGGAGCGAAACGGTCATTTAAAGTTCGACAAAAATCGTGAATATGGGAAATGACCCCAATTGTCGTTTCCCAAAGTTACATGACCATATGACTTCGTATGAAAATAAAATAAATATTCTATGATCCTCCGATACATAGAATGCAGGTTGTTACAGGTATCAATTGCCAGCGCTACAACACTGTTTTTTACAGTGATCAACCACTGAGCAACATTTTTTTTATGGCGATCATCCAACAAACAACCGTTGTTCGATGATTGACCGCAGTGGAAAGTAGTGTCTGTCGATGATTGTACGCCATGTTAAATAATTTTACATGATGGTTAACTATCGTGTAGAATGCACTTCGTATTAGCATGTGCATTAAATTTATTATGTTTATTATTTTTATTTGTGGTATTAGGAGAGTAAACTCAGTGCACTTAGCGATGCACTTTATCTTAATTGATGTGTGCCTATACATGCATACATACACACACACAAACACTACGTGTATGTGTGCACGCACGCACAAGCCCATGCACATGTGTTTGCACACTCGATCATCAGTTGTGGATCGTATATATATGTATGCATGTGTGTGTGTGTCTATATACACACACACACACTCTCTCTTTTTTTAGCTTTAAGCAGATTGTGAAACTCAAACGTAATCCAGTGATGAATATTCATTATATCATCAATTATGTCTGAACACACACACACACACACACACACACACACACACACACACACACACACACACACACACACACACACATATATATATATATATAGTATCAAGAGCACCCTAAACAGTGCAACACCCATTTAGATTATTTGATTTCCACCACATTTCGATTTCATGCTTTATCTCTCTCTCTCTCTCTCTCACACACACACACACACACACACACACACATATATATATAAGATAGTATCAAGAGCCCCCTATACAGTGTAACACCCATTTAGCTCATCTGATTTCTCTCTCCTATGACTAACTCTCTCTCCGCCAACTAACTTATTTACTATAAATGAATGTGGAAATAATAAGACTAAAGGGATGCTCCTTTTTAAAGTGTTGTTGAACGCTCCTTAATATATATATACATACATATATATTAAAAAAAAATATGAATACAAAAGTTTGACACAATAAATCTATGTTATTGAATCACTCCATGAATTTCACCTTTCCTCTATTATGAATCGAAAATCTCTGGAATCAACAAAATTCTCTTCTACTGTGACTATTTCTATTGAACAGTTGTTCATTAATAACTTGAATCTATTAAAACACATAGGTAACGTTTTACATAATTTAATATATTCTAAGCTATCTATTTTATTTTGATGAATCGTTACCTTCCTTATCCGTAGATCCACAATGTTCAAGGGACGTGCTAAATCTGTAATGTGTAGCAATCTTGGTTAGAATACTAACACGATAATTTTAGAGAAAAGATATGAAGGCAAACAATTGAAAATTGATTTATATTTATGGGTAAAAAAGGCGTTCATATTTAACACTTATGAGTAAAAAAGGTGAGACATTTTCTTCTTCTCTTTTATTCAGTTAGTTGAAAATAATATCCACTTTTCAATCTAGCCTCAATTTGGGTATGAAATTATTCGATATTTGTGTTAATCTATGTTGGAATTCAAATATGAATACATAAGATTTGAAAAACTGAAAAGGTGAGATCTTTTCTAATTTTACTCGATTAGTTGAATATAATTTCTACTTTTTAGGCCAGCCTTATTTTGGGTTTGGAAATATTCTATATCTGAATTGATTGTTTCCTGAACATACTATATTCAAAGGTTGGGCGAAAGTTCTACTGGAATTGCGTTCTGTCTGCAATGATCAAATTTATATTTCACGATGCTGCTAAGATTCTATAGAACCTCGTTATAATTTAAGCCACTTGATGCCGACTCAAGTGAGTGTGTTTACATTATTTGGTAGATTGCAGCTGAATGAACCTGTTAGCATCGTCATTCAAAACTATAGGATTTCTCTTAAAGTTTTCTAGAAAGCTGACAGATATTGTATTTTCTTTTTCTTTTTTGAAGAACAGTACGCTGTACATAAATATATGTGATTATTATTATGACAGGTTGATGGTGCCATCATTTTATGGAAGGCCGTGAAAGGCGTTCTCCTAGATTATTTTTATGCAATCATGGGTAGGAAAGTGGAAAATAGGGAGAAGGACAAACTTAATAAAAAAACTGGTGAAAAGTATGGAAAATTTAGAATTTAGTGAGAAAGCTAAATGATAGTGTAAATGGAAAAAGTTTAGTGGGCCCCCTGAATTCCACTTTTAGTGTAAATGTGTCATTCTCCCTAATTTTGAAACTTCCCATACTTTTCATCAAAAATTTACCAAAGTTTGTCCTTTAAAAGAAAATCCTCGGTAGGAAATGTGATAAGACCAGAGGATATCCTGTATGGGATGTGGCGTATTAGTATTTCCATGTGATATGCTATTATGCAAAGTATGCAAATATTGTACCTCAGCTAATATAAGTGTTCCAACGACGAAAAAGGTTGTCACTATAAACAAAGCAATCAAATACGTTGTAGGTCACTTTTTCAAGAAAAATATGGTTAGCTACAACGAGCGGAGTGTTTTTGATGGTTTGAAGCCTTAAGTTGCTTAGTTATAGGGCTGTCAATGGATACCCAAAAAATCCGATATCCGTTTGCATCTGTATCCTAAAAGCGGATAAAAATCTAATATCCGAAAAAATGGATGTGGATACAGGTACATAAATATCCGCATCGGAAAATTATCCATTTGATTTTTTAACATTATACTAAAAATTATAGTATTCTAGTATAATGAATCAGATTTATTTATTGCTTTACTAAGTCAAAGGTTTATATTATATCCATTAAATGCATGTTAGCTACTCAAATCTATTTAGTTTTTTCATATATGTTTATTTTTTACACTTTAGTGGCCACCGGAATCGATAAACATTTATGTTATACTAGAAATTTAAATTTCTTGGTTTATCGATCGTTGGTAGATAGGATAATTATCCGATATCCGTCCGTATCCATGAATATGGATATCCGATATCTGAAAATGATTTCGGATACAGATACATATACAGATGCATATGTAACACTATCTGTATCCGAAAGTATCCGTTGACAACCCTATTTAGGTATGCATTTGTAGGAGGATGAACATGCACATGTGAAGTTTGCATGCATAAATTTGTTTAAGATTTAATTGTTTGCAATTTTTTCTTTTTCCTTTTTTCACGATTCTCCAAAGAAAAACTGTCATTTGATTGTCGGAATCCATATTTAGGCATCCATGAAACATATATTATTATGATTGTCCATACAAATTGTTCGATCCTTATCCCATGTATTACAGGCTTTTGTCACTTAGTTGGGTAAACATTTGTCCAAATTTATTACACTTAAACAAATTTCATTTATTGTTTAACTTTGCGAGGACATTAATATAATATTACTATGGATAAATCTTTGCAAAGAGAGTGAAAACTTTGGTCAAACCTGCTGCCATGCGCTTTTGGCGGTATCACAGCAAATTAAACCACCAGTTATTTGTTAGTGTCATGAGGATGATAATTGAAGATTGCAACTAGGTTATTATCCATTTTTATGAATTTTAAAAAGGGCTTATAAGATGTCATTATTTTATGGAACTTCATTTTTTGGGCTCCTATTTTTTCTTCGAAGAGATGATATTAACGGAAAAATAGTGCAAACTTTTATTTGAACTATATACATTGTAATTTATCACAGGACGTGTTTAACTATAGTTGAGAACTGCTTGTTTGATTTTTGAAACTTTATCCAGTTGCCTTTGACACTAACAAAGACATTAAAAATACCACTGTTGCTTAATGTTTTTTAATGCACGGTTTATATAATTTTTATTCCAATGTTTTGTTTTTGGTTATGATTAAAGATACATGATTTATGAACTTGCATGACACATCAAAGTGGGAAAAGAAGGCGGTGAAACTATTACTGGGTTATACTTTCAGATGGAAAAAATGCAGAAATAGGTAATTCTTGTAATAGGATTGGTAAAGTAGATTTGTAGATGTCGCACTTATTCGCTACAAGAAAAATACCCTATTGCAACAAGCTATTTGCAACTGGCATCGCAAGATAGTTGCAGTAAATGGTATTTAGCAACAAACCTTTCATAGTAGTTGCAATAGACGAGATTTAACAACATGCCTTTTCCCACAGTTGCGACATGCATATTTTAGCAACAGCGCTTCCCTACCAACTACAAAAACATACTTTTAGAAATTGCGCTTCCGTAACATTTGCAACAAACATATTATATGCAACTTCGCTTCCAAGCTTGTTGCAAAAAAAATATTTTTAGCAACTGTTTTTAACACTTGCGATAACTGTATTTTTTACAACTGGCAAAATTACTTGCGAAAAACATACTTTCAAAAATTATTCTTTTCCCCACCTTTGGTAAACATAATTACTATTAAATACAAAAGCACGAAGTAGTAAGTAATATTTAGTTATAACATAAGAAGTATTAGGATCAAGTAATACTTTATTAACGAATAAATATGAAGTAACTGTAGAATAATTGATATAACTTTTAATAATTAACACTAAATATGTAATAACTAAGTATTATTATTAATTAAATTGTTCTATGTATGATCAACTTTCAATTATAGTCATGAAATAATAAGTAATCAATAATAATTAGTAAATAAGGAGTTATATTTTAATAATTATATTTAATATTAATACATAAAAGATGACAACTAATAATTAAAAATAATATTAGTTATTTAATAATATTAATTAATATTAATTAATTGATAATTAAGAATAATATTTTTTGTTATAACTAAGTAATCAATTTTGTTAATTAATAAAAGTAATATTTAATATTCAATAATTATAATTGATTTTTATATTTGATATTTAAAGTATAATAATTTATAAATTATATTGGCTTTTAATAATTAATAATTAAAAATTTAATAATTAGTAATTAAAAAATTAGTAACTAGTAATTGTAATTATAGTAAAATGAAAATTATTTAATAACTAATAATTACAGGAAAGTATTTAATAATTTAGTATAATATCTACTAGTAGTAAGTAGATTATAGTAAGTATTTATTAATTACGTTTAATAAATGAGTATAATTAGTAATTGGCAAACATAATTAATACCATATCATTAAAAATTATATTATATAGTGATTACTATTAGTATTTATCTTAAATAACATATATATATATTTAGTACTAAATTTAATAGTTTATAATTATGAAATTATTAATGCTAAGAGTTCTAAATTAACTTAATTCAAAATCATTAACAATTTTTGGTAATTGATGTTAAATTAATAATTAGTGATTAATATTCATAAAATTTGAAAAACAAAAAGATACACGTCTTAAAGTAATCTCAAATATATATAATATATAAACTCCATAAAATCTAAAAATATAAAGAATAAAAATGCTTGGTAGACAAGAATTATTGCAACTTATGTATTACATGAATTGTTATTTTCGTATATATTTTAAATTTTACTTCGTGATACTTTTCGTTGGTTTATGTTCTAGTTCACATCTGAAAAGTTGACTCCAGACCTTAACTTATTTGGCCCCATCATGAAAATTTTGAACCTAAATAGAAAGAGACGATATTTTCCAGAACATTATTAACATTCTCTCACTCTCATCCTCCTACTAGAAACCAATTTCCCAAACGGCCAAATACCCTAAATTGGATGAAATTAAGATATAAGATTTCAAACCTCAAGTCCTCTGCGATTTCCCCTAGTAAATCTCTAGCCTGGTCTTACCTTCCTTATATCGCCTTTTAGGCTTCAATGCTCGTTGTCAGTTTAGATCTAGTCGCAGAGTTAAGGAATAGTTGGCTTCGGATTAGTTGCATGATGGAACGAGGAGCTTGTTGAATTGAGAAGTTTCGATGAGGAGCTTGTTGAATATGTTTATCTTCCTCCATTATGTTTTTGTTTAGCCTTTTTTATTTTTAAGGTTTTTTGTCTTCCAATCTCTAGTCTACTCCACCACTGACTTCAATTTCTTTTTCCTAGTCGCTCACATAAAAAGAGAATCACTCCTCTCCTCAAGCATCTCCTATATTCACAGCTCATCATTTCGAGTTTGGTTTGGTTTTGTTCGAAATTTTGTTTGATGTGCTTGCTGTTATTAATTCATGAGATTTTGGATTCACTACAACAAAGAAATGAAGATCAATCAAAGAGTTATTTGGTATATTTATTTGCGTGTAAGCTATGTTAGAATTTGTCAAAATCTATCCTCATACATCATAACACAAACACAAATATATAAGCATACACACACACACAGATATATATATATATATATATATATTAATGGCACAAATAGCCATTACTGGGGTTGTTTACCACCAACCGGTCGACTAGTTAGAAACCTACCAGTCGACCGGTAAGGTAAAAATGGCCTAGTAACAGTTACTTTGTGTATATTCATATATATATATATATATATATATATATATATATATATATGCGTGTGTGTGTGTGTATGTGTGTGTGTGCATGTGTTTTCATTTTTAACCAGTTGTCTTGTGCTTTGTTTGACCAGTCGATTGATCCGACTATAACAGTTATTTTTATGAACATACATCTTCTTTCGCAAATGGTTTCTATACATTTTTGAATGGAAATGGCTGCTTCTTTTCATTAGATTTTTTCATGAAAAGTTATAACTCTTCAACTACTATTTATACATTACAAACTTGATTTCCAAATCACCGATTCTTCTTCTATTTTCTGATCTTTATTTTTGAATACTCCTGCATTCTAAAAATTCAAATTTCTTTTGAATCATTGAATTTATTTCATAACTCTAGATTCAGTAAGCAATCTACTTCTTTCATTCTTCACATATACATTCAATATTTGATGATAACATTATAGGAAGGGTGTACTCCAACCATTGGCTAATCAGTGTTACTTAGAACACAATTATATGTCAACACTCTTGTTGTATTATTGAAGTCTTGTTCGGTTTCTCGGGCATGGTGTTGAAGCCTTATTCGGTTTTCTCAGGCGTGAAATCCTGTTGTGGTTGCACGGATGTACTGTTGTTAACCTGTTCCTCTGGGTGAAGTGAGGGTGTTGCTGGTGAAAAGCCAGAAGAAGTCTCAGATTGGACATAAGACCGTTCTTCGAACCAGTATAAAAATTCCTGATGTCATTTACTTTACTTTACTGCATTTACATATTGCTTATCAGTGATATTGATATATTAAGTTTATTAAATTTTTACTTGCATAACTATTGCATAAATTTAATCTAGATCACATTATATAAGCTTCCACATATTAACATCAATCCATATTACTCGATTTTACTCTAGCACTCTTTTCTTTTGGTATCAGAGCAGGACATCCTATAACTGTAAAATAGTTATTTGATACTCGATAATATGGATAACAACAAAAACACTAACACCAGCAATTACATAAGTCACACAGAAAGTCAATCTACGACATAACCTCCATTTTTCAATGGCGTGAACTATAATTATTGGGCTACACATATGAGAATTTATATGCAAGCAAATGGTTTTGACTCTTGGAATATTACTCAAAAAGAATATACACCTCCCACTACAAATTATTCTAAGTGGTCAACCATTGAAAAAGCAGAAGTGTAACAACCCGGAAAATCTGAACCAATTTAAAATTTTTATTTTGGCAATTTTAATGAATTTTGAATATTTAAAATGAATTATTTTAAATAATAACGACGAGAAATTTATTATGAATAGAAGTGTAACGTATATATTCATTTGATTCGACGTTAGAAAATAAATATTTATTTTTAATTATAAAAGGAATTGAAAATGATGCGATAGTTTGAAAATTCGATTTAAAATTTCAAATGAATGTACAGGATTCAAAATAAACCGGATTTTAGCGAAACTAAAAATATTAGAATCTATTTGAAAATATCTTTCCAACGAATCCGAAAAATTGAAATTTCAGAATAGTCGCTATGGAATTTTGGCCCTTAAAAATGGAAATTTTGCAAACGACCTCTGTTTTCGATGAAATCACTTTTGTTGGATCCGGGATGTCAAGTTATTGCTAGGTTTCAAAATTCATAATTTTTTAAAGCAATATGTGAGCGTGGCGAAAGAAAACATGTTTTGGCAGTTTCAATCAATTTCGATCGACCAGAAAATGGCCATTTTTCAAATGGTCTCAGAATTTGACGAAATTAGTTTTGTTAGGACCGTATCGTCAATACGAAGCTAGAAATTATTTTTCTAGAATTTTTAGAGCTAGTATGTGGCCTCGGTAAATTGAAACATACGTTTAAAATTGAATATATAGATTTAAATGCTAATTTAGATGAAAACTGATTGAAACAGTCGAATCAGCTTGCGGGACATATCCCGTTGCGTTCGGAATAGGGGAAATTAGATAGGGCGACAGTCGTTGGGTTTGAATTGGAGTTCGGATAGATTAACAAATGATTGGAGAATTAAATTATATATATATATATTTCTTCTTTAAACCAAACCCTAGTTTACACTTCAAAAATCTGCCACCAGAAAACAAATCTAGGGCCAAGGAAACCCGCCCTTTTTGGCCGTTGCCAGTCGCTCCCTCAAGTGGACCGCCGCGCCGCCGTTCAAGGCACCGCCTCCCCATCCTCTGACCGTCGAACGCCACCCTCCCCCTTCCTCTTACCCCCTCGCTCTTCCCTCTTCAAAACAGGGTCGAAACCCCAAGTCAATGGAAAAGCCACCGCCGCAGGCCAGTTGACCACCTCGCCACCACCAAGCTCTGACGTCACCTCAACCCCTCCACACTTCGACTCCGACCAAACTGTGAGCTTCCTTGTTACTTGTTTTTTTTCCTGTAATTTGTTTTAACTTATATAACTTTGATTTTAAAATAAATAACATTGAATATAAAGTAAAGATTTGTATGATTATAAAGTAAAGATTTTTACGATTATAAAGTAAAGATTATAAAGAAATGATTTTCATGTTAATAAAAATTAGAGTTTCATGTTAATAAAAATATGATTTTTATTCAGATAGAGATTTGATTCTTGTAAGGCAAAAATATAAATTTTATATAAGGAAAGATTCGATCTTTATAACAATATGAAAAGAGATTATTATAAATACAAAGATAGGATTTTTCAGTAGTAGAAAAATATGATTTTTCACGGTATAAAAATATAATCTTTGTTATGAAAAGAACGGTATAAAAATATAATCTTTGTTATGAAAAGAACGGTTTAAAAATATAATCTTGTTATGAAAAGAACGGTATAAAAATATAATCTTTGTTATGAAAAAACGGTATAAAAATATAATTTTTATATGGAAGGTAGGGGATAAAAATATGATCTCTAATATATAAACATCATATTAAAAATGTGATTTTCATATATGTTTTAGCGAAATAAAAATTCGATTTTTACTATATGTATAACGATATAAAAATATGATTTTTATAATGTTAACATTGTGTTGAGAATGTGATTTTTACACATATGGATTTGAAATAAAAATATAATTTTTATTATGAACAGCGTGGTAAGTGGTGGATCAAGATTAACCCTAGAGGGGGGAGTGAATAGGGTTTATCACAGTTTTTAACTGAATTAAAAAAATCTAACGAGATATATAATAATAAACAGATCACAGAATATAGTAGAAACAGAAATACAGAAAATAAATCACACACAGATATACCCAGCTTCGGCAAAAGCTTGCCTACTGCTGCATTTCTAAGGTTTCTACTAGGTGATAAAACAGATCTTGCATACAAGACCATGTACACTCGCAAACCCTGCTTCTATTCTGACCCTATGCTCAAAACCGTAGACTGATCTAAACCCCTATATCAGATTCCCTCTGATTACAACCCCATAACCAGAGAATCCTAGATTTTACAGACTCTAGCAATTGCCAGTCAACACCCTGACTGGATCAACCTAATATTTTACAGACACTAGAAACTGACTGAACGATTACAATTCAAATTACAAAAAAAACATTACAAGAATAAAAACAAAAATTAAAACCCTAGGATTTAAAAATAGAAGGGTCATCCCCTTTTCAATTAAAACATTGGCCGACCCATTTGCTATTCCTTTAAGCCCGATTGTTCCTCTTTCTCTGGAGGAAAAAAATGGCGGCTAGGGTTTTAATAAATTCCCAAATCTCAATCGTGTATGCTGAAAAAAAAGTTCTCTAATGATTGTATTCTCGTTGATGCTCTTGACATCGAATCTGGGATAAACTTCAGATCGGAAAACTTGTGAGTAAATTCTGATTTGAATCTTTGTTGCTCTCGAATTTTTGTTATGATTTTCGATACATATCTGCCTGTGATGTAATTGTTATAGTTATAGGGTTAAAACACAAAACCCTAAACCTGATTTCACTATGTGACTTGGCTGATTTTGCTCGATGCTTTCCCCTTTTGGATTTTGTAATTCTCGGCTTAAACGAAATTACGTGATTTCTGGTTATCAATAAGAATTGATTTTTTGTTATTTTTGGAAGCTTTATCAGTGTCTATCCATTCAGGAAATTCTTTAAACACTTGTCCAAAAAGATAGATTTCCTGGCTTTAATTTGTTTCAATAAAAATGTTAGCATTTCAAAAAAAATGTTCCCTGGCTTCCTTGAATTGATATTTGCCTTGATTAAAAAAACTGCCGAGAATGTCATGAATCATTTCTGGAAATTGTTTTTATCACTTCTTGCCCAATATAAAACTTGCTGATTTGTTTAAAAACTGAAAAACATATTTGTTTCTTACCATGATCTTGCTGTTGAAATAATTTTTTTTTGTGTTCGACCGTGCTTATTCAAATTTGCATGTCCACCTAATTTATGGCACCACTAACATATGGCAATCAAATATTTGTGCAAAAACTATTTCTGGAAATAACTTCTTTCTAAAATGAATCTTGTCACAGAAGATTATCTGGAAATATTAATATCTTACCAAAAAGAAATTTCCCTTGCTTACACAGTGGTGATCTATTGATTGAACTGATAACGAGATTTCCCCATTTACCTTGATTTCTTCCAGGCTTGCTGTATTTGCCTGGACAGTTTTGTATTGATAAACCATATATAACTTGTTGCTTTATTTATGTGACATTCGACATACTTGCACCCTTAATCTTGCCATGCTCCATCACTTCGGTTACACATGTTAATTGTTTTCCACCATTTGGTTTTGTGTATATATATGCATTGAGATTTATCTTAAGCTTCCATGTACCTGAAGCTTGCACTCGACCTGTTCATGTTCATTCATTGGATGTTGCTGTAGTGCTTGATCTTGTTGCACTTAATCTTGAGCCATACTGCTATGTATTATTGGTGAACCATATGCATGCACACACTCTGAACTATGATCCATGCTGTGTCGAATTGATTTGTAATGGCATTTACCTGTGAGCATACACCCTTGTGTATTTCAGCTCGACCATGCTACTTGACCATTGCTGAACTAATTTTGCCATACTTGCTTTAATCTGAACCAATCTGAGTTGATATTGTTGTGTCTACTTGAGCAATCCATATTGGTTGGCTGTTTGGCACTACCATGTCCATTGAAGTGTTGCACGCCATGTATTTCCTGAAACCGAAATGCACTTGAGCTTGTTCATGTTAGAAACTTTGCATTGATTCATCAATGAAATGTTGCTGCTTTGTATTCCCTTGTGTACTTGATCATTCTTGTAAACTGGCTCGACCCCATGCTATGTGTACTTTGCTGTATCACAAGTAAATGCTTCATTAATTTTTGTGTCTGTTTTGGACTTGTTGCATTTGGCACTTTGTTGCCTCGACCATTTTGCTTTGTACTTTGAGATGTGGTGACTTTTTTTTCATATGCGCTTAGTCGAGAAGGTCCATGTGGCTACTCCTCAGTTGCACAATGAATTGGCGTGGAAGTGCACACGTGTATATATATACACGTGTGTATATGCAGCCATTTAGAGAATTTCCTGTCCCTGTACATATACAAACTGTCTTCCTAAACACAGATGAATTAGATCAAGTCATAAAAAATGATGAGAAACACACAAGAAAACTGAGGCAAATAAAATTTTGAAAATAAAATAATATTTTCTAGAGTATGAAATTATTTCTGTTCCATATACTGTGTGTGTGCTTCTGTATATGACAGGTATGAAGACGATGACTAGACTGACAGTGAAGTGCTATAAAGACTGAAGACAAAATTTGATAGTGAAAAAAAATATACAAGAACATTTGTATATGAGTGATTGTAAAAATGAAATGACTGTATGATTGAGTGACTGAGTGAGCTGTATGTATATATGAGTGTTGAGTGTTGTAATGAAAAGCAGTGTATGAAAATGAATGTGAAATGTATTAAAGTATATTAAAGAATTTGTACGAATAGAGGAGTATAAAATATGCACTGTTTGAATATTTGAATTTCTGTATAGTTGTATTTTATTTTAATATAAATATCATATTCCTATCTGTGATGTATATATGAAAAATACAATAACAAACACATTTAAAATAATATATATTTGGTTGTTATCATCAAACAAAAATCATATAATTGTGTATACAACACTGTTATATACAACAATCTCCCCCTTTTGATGATGACAAACAAATAAAAGATTTTGAATACAATAAATGTGTTTGACAGTGAATTTTGAGCTCCCCCTATTTGAAAGCTCCCCCTACAACAGAAACTCCCCCTATAACTGTGAATGAGTGGAAAAAAATATAAATTTTCAAAATTAAAAAAATATTCACTCATAAATCAAATTCTCAACCCATTCTCCCCCTTTTGTTATCATCAATAGGATTCAGAGTTCAAAATATAGATGAATAATGACTAAACAATATAATTTCAACTTAAGAGGAAGAACGATCATCATAAATCTCAATCAATCAAACAAAAATCATAATAAACTGAGAACAAGTGGCATATTTCACATTGTAGAAAATGACGAATTTACGATGAATTTTATAAAAATGGAGAGAAAAAAATGCGTTCAATTATTTTCCAAAAGAATTTTATAAAAAATAAAGCACAAAAAAAGTGACGGATTTGGACTATAATTAATAATTCAATTTAAGCGATAAAATCAAATATTCTCATATCCCAATAGTTATCAATCAACAAATCATAATACGTCATAAAATATTAACACACTTCACAGATTATAAGATGGATTGATAAGCTGGTTTTTATACACCAAGGAGAATTTCATATTAATTTTAATTTATAGCGCATTATTTCCTTTTTCTTTTTATTTATGAGCGCGCTGACCATGCATAACCAGAGCTTGGATTTTTAAATGAGGTCAGTCGCAGCTTAAAAGTTGTCTCATAAACATGCATAACCAGAGCTTGGATTTTTAAATGAGGTTAGAGACACATTAATGTATTAATTATATATTTTATCATTTTCAGCTTTAAATAGAAAAACTCCTCGGTATATACAACCAATATGAATGATAGAAATGTGGTAGGTACAGAAATGGACTTTGAAATAAATTTCTAATTTAATTATATTATGAAATATGACCAACTATACCGGGATTATTGAAAATTCTCAATTTCACTAATTCTGAATAATAATACAGTTACGTTTCCATCACAACTATTTTCTCTGTTTATTTCAGATGATTAAAAAAAATAAACTCTCCACATTAATATAAAAGACATGATGGATGGCAAGATGATGATAGATAAAGGAGATGGTCGTGAAATAATTGCCAATTCAAAGATATTATAATAAATGTTCAACTATCATGAAAATCTAAATAAAATTTCCTCTTGTTGTGAAATATACTGTAGTCACAATTCATCACAATTTCAAAATCTGTTAATAATTTTGATGAATTATGAGTATAGTTAAATTTGGATATAGATTTCAATTTTTGAATGAATAATCAATAAATAATCTTAAAATTGAAAATCAATTACAAGAGGGATATGGAGATTTATACAGAACAAGAGGGAAAATTTTGTACAAGGCAAAAAGAGTGTGTGGATCTATACAAGGTGAAGATTAGAATCTAAGTACAGATGAGTGAGACAAATATAAGGCACTTCTGATACCACTTGGTGTCCCTATTAATGAGGATTGTAACAAAACACCTGGCATAAACCAGGATATCACAGACAAACAGAGATTCAATCATAAGGTCCAAGCAGACATGATTACAAATTTGGCACGTTTATCAGGGAAGCAACCAAGAACAAGCAGTTAATTGAAAAACAATATCAGAGTAGCAAAGAAAACAATATCACAACAGACTTGTCAGAGAAGGGACACATAAGATCATTCATGATCCAAGATTAGAAATACCGTTTATTTGAAATCATTCGAGTAATATGAAATTCTCAAGATTCAGTGAATCAATCACACCAGAATGTAAATTTCAGATTCAAGATATGTGTGTGATTCAATAAATTAGTAATTTCAAATAATTTTAAGCAAAACATATATTCAAATCAAATAATCATAAAATAACAATGAGATTTAAAATCGGATGTTCAAAGAATTTTTCACAAGTATTTCTGACAAACACATGGAATTTTTCAGAATATTTACATCAAGTTTGAAGACATATTCATGATCCAAAAATAAAAATTATTTATTTGAAATCACTTGAATGGATATAGGTCATGAGATACAGTGAATCAATCACACAGAATTAATAATTTTAGATCTGAGAGGTGTGTGAGATTCAACATATCAGAAATTTCAAATGGTCTCAAACAAGCAAAAATCTAAACCAGATGATCATGAATAACAGTGAATATCAAGTTATAAACAACGATTCAAGACAGATCAAAAGTATCTAAGCCAATCTGAAAATCAATGAAATTGTCACGACTGAGAAGTAGCAGTGTGCTGTAATGAGTATAGTATTTTAAGCTTTTCTAAAATGAATTAGAAGAAACTCAAAACAACAGTGGTGTGTGTGAAACTTCATCAGATTTTCAGATCTTCAAGAATTTAGAATTCTAATTAACAGTGTTCAAGATATGACAAGAATACATCAACACTGATATGAATTCAAAAATAAAAAAATAAACTTCAAAACAATTGCAGACATTTACAAGATTAAATTCAAGATCTGGAAATAATTAAAACATTAGAGTTCTATTCAAACTAAAGCGAATTTCCAGAAAATATGAATTCTACAATTGGAAGTTTAAGAAATCCCAGAATAAGTTACAACAATATGACAGTGACAGAACAGAAAACAGAAAAATAAAATAAAAAGAAGAGACAGAAGGAGAAATAAACAAAGAAAAAAAAGAGATTATTTACAAAGGTGAGTTTAGAGATCATACCAGAAACCAATGTAAATCAGAATCTCTAACTCAACAGGTTTGGCTAAGGAACTGAAAAAGGTTCAATGATATGAAGCTGCTTGAATTCAATTTCTCTTTTGCAAAGCAGCTCCTCAGCCTTCTCCGGCACCTAACAGTCAATAGGATCGAGTGGTCTAACAAAGTTTGTAAAACCACTCACAGTTGTATTCATTTGTTTTGGTATCTATACTTGTTTATATAACAAACCATTTGAATCTACCATTGTACCCTTCGGGGCCCAAATTTGTTTAAACTTAACGAAGCCCGTTTTATTTACTTTGGGATCCAAAAATGTTTAGATCGTTTATTATAAAGCCAATTCTCATTTCTGTTGTGATTTAAAAACCTTTTAAAGTTCAAATTTTCAGAACGACTCTTCCTGAAACAATTTAAAGGATTTTTAAAATCATTTGAGTTCTGATTTTCAAAAACGTTATTTTTCTCAAAGCCGAGACCACTTTTATTACCAGATGAAAATTGATTTTTCAGTAGCATATTCAGAGATTTTTCACCGTTAGAAAATTTAATCAAAGTTGACTCAAGCTGTTGAATTTTAGTTTTAAGATCACATTTCTCTTTCATTAAATCCGAACAATGATTTCTAGTGATCTTACATCTTTAAAAATCAGATTTTAAAACCAAATTTTCATCTTTAAGTATTTTAATTCTGGCTTGGGATTCCATGATTTCAGGTTCAAATCGTTTTTGTTTTTCAGACTCAAATTTCTTGTATTTTTCAATCTAGATTTTCAAGTTCTTCTAAAATCAAATTTGATTTCAACAAGTTCTCCTTTTCAGCAATTTCAAATTTGGAATTTATATCTATTTTAAATTTTCAAATTCCTTTTGCAGAAGGTTATTCAAATTTGATAACTCGGTCTTAATCTCATTTAAGATCAAGATTTCAATTTCAAACTTTTGAATATTTTTATTGAGATGAACAAGATTGGTTTTCAATTTCAAACAATTTTTGCAAACAGAATTTGAAGAATTTTTAACATATTCAAGTTGTGATTCCAAATCATCAATTTTGCTGGTCAACTCAAAATTCTTAGATTTCAGAGACTTATTTTTCAGTTGGAGTTTATCAACAGATTTCGTTAAATCAAGACACATGTAAACTAAATCTTCGTATGAGAAATTTTCTTTTCAACATCTGTTGATTCTCCATCATCTGATCCTTTTGTATTTTCATCTGTACACCCTGTTAAACAGAACTCTGAATCTGAGTTGACTTTATCGGGTTTTGAGCTGTGTTGTAAGACCTTACATACTTCGTATTGAGAGTATCCCAGATTTCCTGTGCAGATAAACAATGACAGATAAGATTAAATTGTTCAGTATTAAGATAATCAAATATGATTTTCATAGCACGAGCATTGAAAGTAATATCTACACTATTAAACCCATTGATAACAACATCCCAACGTTTAATATTAACTGATTTTAAATAAAATTCGATTTTGGATTTCCAGTTTGAAAATTTTGTTCCATCAAAAATAGTTGGAAATGAACCAGACTGACTCTCAATCGGTTGACAACTAGGATCCATGATTCTAGGGTTAATGAGATAACCAGGCTCTGATACCACTTGTTGGATCTAGATTAACCATAGAGGGGGGGGGGGGGAAGGGGTGAATAGGGTTTATCACAGTTTTAACTGAATTAAAAAAATCTAACGAGATATATAATAATAAACAGATCACAGAATATAGCAGAAACAGAAATGTAGAAAATAAATCACACACAGATACACCTAGCTTTGGCAAAACCCTGCCTACTGCTGCATTTCTAAGGTTTCTACTAGGTGATAGAACAGATCCCGCATACAAGACCATGTACACTCGCAAACCCTGCTCCTATTCTAACTCTATGCTCAAAACCGTAGACTGATCTGAACCCCTAGATCAGATTCCCCCTGATTACAACCCCGTAACTAGTGAATCCTAGATTTTACAGACTCTAACAATTGCCAGTCAACACCCTGACTGGATAACCCTAGTATTTTACAGATACTAGAAACTGACTGAACGATTACAAATCAAATTACAAAAAAAAACAATACAAGAATAAAAACAAAAATTAAAACCCTAGGATTTAAAAATAAAAGGGTCACCCCCTTTTCAATTAAAACATTGGCCGACCCATTTGCTATTCCTTTAAGCCCGATTGTTCCTCTTTCTCTAGAGGGAAAAAAATGGCGGCTAGGGTTTTAATAAATTCCCAAATCTCGATCGTGTACGCTGAAAAAAGTTCTCAAATGATTATGTTCTCGTTGATGCTCTTGACGTCGAATCTGGGATAAACTTCAGATCGAAAAACTTGTGAGTAAATTCTAATTTGAATCTTTGTTGCTTTCGAATTTTTGTTGTGATTTTCGATACATATCTACCTGTGATGTAATTGGGGGTAGTTATAGGGTTAAAACACAAAACCTGATTTCACTATGTGACTTGGCTTATTTTGCTCGATTCTTTCCCTTTTTGGATTTTGTAATTCTCGGCTTAAACGAAATTACGTGATTTCTAGTTATCAATAAGAATTGATTTTCTGTTATTTTTGGAAGCTTTATCAGTGTCTATCCATTCAGGAAATTCTTTAAACACTTGTCCAGAAAGATTTATTTCCTGGCTTTAATTTGTTTCCATAAAAATTTTAGCATTTCAAAAAAAATGTTCCCTTGCCTCCTTGAATTGATATTTGCCTTGATATAAAAAACTGCCGAGAATGTCATGAATCATTTATGGAAATTGTTTTTATGACTTCTTGCCCAATATAAGACATGCTTATTTGTTTAAAAACAGAAACACATATTTGTTCCTTACCATGATCTTGCTGTTGAAATAATTTTTTTTGTGTTCGACTGTGCTTATTCAAATTTGCGTGTCCACCTGATTTATGGCACCACTAACATATGGCAATCAAATACTTGTGCAAAAACTATTTCTGGAAATAACTTCTTTCTAAAATGAATCTTGTCACAAAACATTATCTGGAAATATTAATATCTTACCAAAAAGAAATTTTCCTTGCTTACACAATGGTGATCCATTGATTGAACTGATCATGAGATTTCCCTATTTACCTTGATTTCTTCCAGGCTTGCTGTATTTGCTTGGACAATTTTGTATTGATGCACCATATATAACTTTCTGCTTTATTTATGTGACATTCAACATACCTGCACTCTTAATCTTGCCATGCTCCATCTCTTCAGTTACATATGTTAATTGTTTTCCACCATTTGGTTTTGTGTATATAAATGCATCGAGATTTATCTCAAGCTTCAATGTACCTGAAGCTTGCACTCGACCTGTTCATGTTCATTCATTGGATGTTGCTGTAGTGCTTGATCTTGTTGCACTTAATCTTGAGCCATACTGCTATGTATTATTGGTGAACCATATACATGCACACACTCTAAACTATGATCCATGATGTGTTGAATTGATTTGTAATGGCATTTACCTGTGAGCATACACCCTTGTGTATTTCAGCTCGACCATGCTACTTGACCATTGCAAAATTGATTTTGCCATACTTGCTTGAATCCGAACCAATCTGAGTTGATATTGCTGTATCTACTTTAGCAATCCATATTGGCTGGCTGTTTGGCACTACCATGTCCATTGAAGTGTTGCACATCATGTATTTCCTGAAACTGAAATGCGCTTGAGCTTGTTCATGTTAGAAACTTTGCATTGATTCATCATTGAAATGTTGCTGCTTTGTATTCCCTTGTGTACTTGATCATTCTTGTAAACTGGCTCGACCCCATGCTATGTGTAACAACCCGCAAAGTCCGCAATATCAGAGTTGACTATATACATCATACGTCCAACCCAAATATCACGAAAATATGAATAATTTTTTTAAGGAGAAAAAGGTAGAAGAAGAACAGAAATAACAACACAGAATTTCATATCACAACGGAACAAAATATAATATATCATAACTTTTGAGGTACAATATTTCAACTATATAATATACACTTAACATAGTACAACACTTACAACACATCGGAACAAAACTCTATATAACTAACGCTGAAGCCTTCAGCTCCAAGCTCCTTTAGATAGATCTGTAAAATCCTGAACTACTTTACTACCCGTACAAATTTAGGCACCCAAGAGTTTAGGTAGTACAAAACAAAATAAACTCCGGGTCATTCATGGGACTGGTATGAATAAATAGTTTATAACAGTTTCAGAAACTAAATGATATCTCATAAGACAACGCCGTATGACACGGAATGGGTTTTTCCCTTATGAGAATCCAAACACTTGATTTAACTTTCAAAATCCCTTTGAAAGGAATGATAATCTTTAGAGGAGAATACACCGAGTTCAACAAGAACATCTTGCAACTCAGCCACACATGACCGACCACTCATTTCGCTTGAGTGTATCGAATGTATGTCACCAACGGTTGGGATCAGCAACCGTTTCCCGAATGGGACAGCATCAGCAATAGATTTTTAGAAGTAAACGAAACTCTAGATCAGGTGATTATACACCCTAATAGGTGCGACCTACATAGCCATGCTGCCTGCCCGATTTCTGTCATTTACTGGTTGATGAGGCTTGAGGTTACACTTTATCATCACATCAGATTCACTTCGAATGCCACATTGTCAGATCCATAGAAAATCACTAATTGACGTCTACAACAGTACATTACGTGTTAGCTAAAGAAGTTTCCTTCTCCGCTTCCACTCTTCGTACGATTGAAGAAATCAATGTACGTGACCTTTCTGGAAATACTCTGTCAGACATTCATCCATAAAAGTCATCCAGGAACACGATGAACCGAAGGCACTATTCAGTACATCCATCTTAGGCACTATTATCTAAGACTTATACAATAGCCTTTGCACTTTACTCCGTCTTCAATTATCTTTGGCATATATGATTCGCAACTCTTATGCCAATACAGAGTGGTTCTTTGGATAATAATCCAACCGGTCTCTCCATATTGACAACGATGGTAAAAACTTCGATAGTCTGTGATTTAACTATCAAATAAAAACAAGTGTTTCGATAGTTGATGATTTAAATATCGAAGAAAACAAGTGTTCATCCAATTATCAAACAATCACTGAGCCCTTAATTAATATCCCATTAATTAAATCACTTCTCTATTTCTTTATCAATATTTGTTAACCAAATATTTTCAATAACCATATTGGCCTTTTACGTTATTTGGAAAACATTTCCGAATATCGCCTTCCTTTATTCCAAACTTAGAAAATATATACTATTTATAATTGGAAAATATTCCAATTTCTTATCTCTTTCCTGATCTCGTTTATTTCTATACTTAGGAAATATTTATTATTCTATTTCCAAGTTTACACTTATTTGGGTTAAAACAGATGTTGTGAAAAACATCATTACGACAATCCAAATACTATATTCAACTAACTCTTATCCAACATTGATTTTCGAGCCTGAAATCTTACTATTTATTTGTCAATAATGAAATCAATCAAGTTGGGGTATAACTACCTCTCAGACCTTGACTGAACAAAATTTATAACGTCAAAACAGATATGACTACTTACTCGAATAATCAATACCATACAACTGCTTATTCACTTTTAAACACGTATACGCTTTCTCTTTCTATTCTTACGAGATTTTATTCCTAGTTTTCCTTTTTGATTTTACTATTCTATTTTTAAGTTCGTTTCTAACTATCAAATTGTCTTAAAAATATTCTAAATCCTTAAATTCCCGGAAAAATTCGCCATAACCTCCTTTTTACTGGGAGCATCGGGATATTTCAAATAGCCTCCCAGGACCCTCACCGATCCAAAAGAAAAAGAAAAAGCCAAGCGGCTTGCCGATACGGCGCATAAAATCTCATATATGAATTAAATACATTGCTTTTTGTCGAGCACTCTATCTATTTCACTTCTATACTTTATTCCAAACCTGTCTCATGTATATCCATACATTTCTAATTCATTTCAACTTAATCCAATCATTTTAACTTAATACAATCCTTTTAACTTAGTTCGTTAATTGATTTACAAATTAACTTGTTTGCCTATTTCACCTTCATATTTGAGTATAACATGTTCAAATATATTTTAACTTACTTATAAACCAAATCTAATTCTATTTTTAAGCTCATTTCCTTATCGACTTCTATATTCAAATTCCAATTCAATTCTATTTGGATTCTCTTTTCAAATTCCATATTCAATTCTATTTGAATTCTCTTTTCAAATTCTATATTCAAATCTATTTGAATTCTCTTTATTCAAATTCTACATTCAAATCTATTTGAATTCTCTTTATTTAAATTTCATTTCAATTCTATTTGAATCTTCTATATTCAAATTTCAAATTCAATTCTATTTGAATTCTCTTTTTAAATTTTATATTCAAATCTATTTGAATTCTCTTTTCAAATTCTATATTCAAATCTACTTGAATTCTCTTTTCAAATTCTATATTCAAATCTATTTGAATTCTCTTATATTCAAATTTCAAATTTAATTCTATGCATTATTTACAAACAACGTTTATAACTTCACTTAAAATCCCACATTATATATTTATAAACAAAGTTTATACATTCAATTCAAATCCCACATTTTAAATTTATAAACAGAGTTTATAAATTCAATTCAAATCCAATATTATAAATTTATAAACAAAGTTTATAAATTCAATATTCATTTATATATATATATATATATATTCAAAACAAGTTAATATTTTCTATAGTTTATTAAAAATCCAAATTCTGTTTATAAAAATAGAATTCCCTTTTTAAATCTCAAATACCCTTTTTCGATATTTTTATAAATCAATATTCAAGCCCCAGTGATACTTAAATACCCCAAACAGTCAGTTATCAAATCACGGGATTTCTAACACATCATATATGATAGTATATATGCAAACAAATAAACAAACAGATAATATATTTTTGAGGAATCCAGTCGGATTCCTCCAACCTGTTTTTCCTGCATCCATAGACGTTAGCACATAAATAATACCCATTCATCTTCGCGGCAGAATACCGCGGTATAAAAGGTCATCCACTAACATATATTGTGGGAAGCATAGGGAAATCATCCGCTAATGATACCGTGGGCATCCGCTAATGATACTGCGGGAATCAATCCAATCATCAACCCAATATATATATAATAGTCCACCCTAAATAACTAATATATTTAAAGCAACCAGAAAAATCCAAACAAGCAACAACAATTATTTTTAACGGATAAAAATAATTCAAATTAACAGGTGAGTGAGATTTACTCACCAGGATTTTTATTTCTTGATTATTGTTGTTTTATCTAATTTTAAACAAATGTTTAAAATTAGATAAAATCCCATTTAGCTCCAATCTGGTTCCATCAAATCCCGAAATGCAGATATTCCTTTTATGATTGCCACTCAACTTTTTGGCCTCGTACGAATTTGAAATTAAATTTATAAGTTTTCGATTAAAACGAGTAAATTAAAAACTTGATTATTAACACTATAGTTACCTTATTTAATTAGCTTCCCCAACGTTATGACCTACAGGAGACAAAACCAAAACTGTCGTGACTCCTTCATCTTGAACCACCTCATAATAGCAGAACGTTTCCACAACCACTGCAATTCCATTACCAGTATGTCAACACTGCACTGTCTGTTCTTTATTCATGAGCATCTCAGTCTTGTTAACAATATTCAGTACTGCCATACCAACAGACTACAGCCTCTTTCCATTTACCTTTCCATCGAGAACACTCATTCACTAGTACTCAATTACCTCAGGCCTTACAAACCGCAACTCGCTCATAACAACTGAACTCTTCCCATCATCAAAACATGCGCAACTACCTTTTTTCAAACCTGAATCACCCAAAATCATTACCAATATCGAACACTCTAGCATGGCATCGTATACCGCACCCGTTCAGACATCCGTTCGCACCTTCCAAACAATGCCAAATCTCTGTGACTTCAATTTCCATCACAAACCCTTCTCCATTCAACCCTAACTGACTTGCGACAAACTCGAGCTTCACCCTGACGTCGGGTTTCATACAGCATCACGAGGTCTACAAACTTCGAATCGGTTTCCATTCTCTCTCTTCTTTTTTGAATTAGATCTCACGATTTAACTTGGTGAGGAATGAAGCCATGACTTCGCTAATTTGAGAACAAGGAAATAACAGATGCGAAAAATTTGGGTTGAGGGAATTGAAAAGGAAGGGTCGGCTTTGTATTGAAGAGGACTGATTTCGATTTATACTGAGTAGAGCTTTTGATTTGTGGTGGAAAGGAGGGCACCGTTGCTTTGATTTTGTGCTAGAAGACGAAGCACGGGTTTCTTTGATTTTGTGGTAGAAGAGGAAGCACGGGTTTCTTTGATTTTGTCCACCAACAAAAGATTTAATTTAAATTTGTTTTTAATCGTATCCTTTTATTTAAATACCCCATGACTCCGAACTCATTTCTAAATCCAACAACTAACAATTTTAGGGTAATACCCCTATTCGGGACACACTGGGATAGGTCATGAAGTCCGATTTGATCGTCTTGAGGCGATATTAATTTAAATTGATATAGATTAAATTCAACACAATTTATTCTGCGATAATAAATTAATATTATCGTTTCTAATTCCAACATAAGTCTGAGCTGTATTTAATTCTGTTTTAAATCTCGAACTGAATTATATTTTCGCATTACGATGTTTTAATATATATTCGATATTAAATCGAAATTGATTATTAAATGAATAACTTAATGTAAAATTCCATTTATATTATCCACCCAATATTTAAATCCGTATTAAATAATAAAAATTAACCATAAGAATCTGGGTCATTACAATCTTCCCCACGTAAAACAATTTCGTCCTCGAAATTGCCAAGGTAGAAAAAGTGCTACAAACCCATTTGTCTTTTCAAAACTTATTTATGTTGATACTCAACACTTCAAACTTCCTTACGTAACTCTCTTTCGAATAAATCCTTATTCGATAACTCCTCCCTTCGAATAACTATATTCGATAATCTCTCTATCGAATAACTAGATTCGAAAACCCTTCTTCGAATAAACTATATTCGATTTACTCTATGTAATTTACTCTTATCAATTAACTCTATTGGATTTAACTCTTATCGATTAACCCTATTTGATTAGCTCTTTTCACTTAACTCCTTCCGAATAAGCTATATTCGATAATTCTTTTAACTCTACTCAAATAAACTATATTCGATAACTCCTTTTATTCTATTCGAATAACTAATATTTGATAACTCCTTTTAACTTTATTTGAATAACTTTAACCCCATTCGCTTGACTCTAGATCGCAGCGATCACAATGGTTACGCCCGATTCCCTCAGGAAACATCCAACCGCCCTAGGCTATCTGCAGCCCTGCGAATTACGCTAGCAGTCGGTACGAAATGATAACTTATCCTGAGTAACTATGTTTGACTAACTCTATTTCAATAACTATATTCGATAAACTTAAATTGAATAACTAACATTCAATTAAATCCTAATTCGATTAACTATGTTCAATTAACTCTATCTGGTTAACTCTAAATTTGAATAACAAATATTCGATAAATTCTAATTGAATAACAAATATTCAATTAACTCTACGGATTAACCCTAACTGATTAACTCTAACTGGTTAATTCTTACTCTAATTGATTTATTCTAACTCTAATCGATTAGTTCTAACTCTAATTGACTTCTCCTATTCGAATAACTCCTATTGGATGACGTTTATTCATTTATAAAGATTTACTTTTAGTAACAGTTCTTCACTTTATAAATGTTCTCTTTAATAACGTTACTTCACTTATACAAGTGTTGTGTACCCCTTCTATTTAAAACTATCGGTGTTAAAAACCAATATCTCTTCTCTATATAAGTTCAGACTTATATATTCCATTTATCGAATGATAAATATTTAATTTAATTTATAAAGTGTTATTTATAAATTAATCTTTTCTATTTATCTGTTAAAAATAGATTTCCATTTTCAATTCATCTTCTAAATATTCCTTTGATTAAATTCTATTTATTTAACAAATAAATATCTCATTTATAACATTCTATTTATTTTCTATAAATAAATATTTCCATTTAATCTATTTGTAAATGTCTTACAAATATTTCCTTTTAAATTCTATTTGTAAATGTATTTACAAATATTTCTCCTTATATTCGTTTGCACATAACTTCCTTTGTATTTGTTTTACAAATATTTCCTTTATATTTGTTTTACAAATATATTTTCTTTTATGTTTGTTTTACAAATATATTTCTTTTTAACTCCTTTTGTTTTTCCTTTATTCACGCCCAATTCATATTTCATTCACATTGATTTTACTCAATTTATTCATGTTGATCCATTTAACTTACTTAAGTTAAATTTAATTTCAATCATTCAAATTCCTAGGGTTTTATTTCAAAACTCCTTTGAAGTAATATAAATATATACATATATTTATATCCATCTCAAATTCAAAACATTTGAATTTTCAAACAACTTGTTTTCTTTTCAAACAAATTTTCCATCAAAAACTTTTCTAAGGCAGCAATTCATCACTTAGAAACTCGAAAATGAACACTGATGATGTTGCGACCATCATCAGAATTATTTCCCAGCCACTGAAGTGAGTTCAGTGCTTATCATATTCAAAATCCATTCAAATGATTTTTATTCAAAAATCCTTCCAAAATAAAGCTATATTATTTTAATAAAATTCGAAAAATATTTTCCAACTTCCCAGGATTTTAAATTCTGATTTCTGGTTGGAATTCAATTTCAATTGATCACATTTGTTTATTTGATTTCATATACAAATTCCATTGGTTATATATATAAATATTTCAGTTTTTATAATCTAATTTGATTATAATCCTAACAATCAACCGAACCATTTAAAACAATATCGTGTCCAATCTTCTGTTCAAGTGTTTATAAACTTCTACCGACATCGTGGCGTCCCACGATTCGATCATAATTCATAATTCACTCAACAGACTAGTCAACACAATATAAAATAGTTTTTATATCAAATAACAAATACGCTCTCTCGTATATATATACACTCAACTCATTCTACGGTACTACTGACCCTATCTCTAATGAGCACATTCCAACAAAGCCTAGGTATTCGCTCAACCTAAACTCTGATACCAACTGTAGTGTCTCGGAAATTCAAGTAGGCTTTGCAACCATCCTCTCCTCCCCAAAGCAGCAAGGTAATACCCCACTGTGGCTTACATTGGTACCCCAGCACCATGTTTTACGGCCAGCCTTTCGACTTCACAACCAACCCTCATTTTCGGGACATGTAGGGGTAAGAGTCTCCCGTTCTCCACCTAACAAAAAGCGAGAACCCCCTGTCATGCGACACATGCACCCAACACGCAACATGGACTGGTATGAGTAAACAATTTATAACAGTTTCAGAAACTAAATGATATCTCATAAGACCACGCCGTATGACACGGAACGGATTTTTCCCTTATGAGAATCCAAACACTTGATTTAACTTTCAAAATCCCTTTGAAAGGAATGATAATCTTTATATCAAAACTCTTTTAATATTATAATAATGTCCAAATCAAGTAAATAACAATCTAGTGGAACGTTTGCATCTCATGTTCCACATATATAATATACAAACAAAACCGCAAGCACTTATTGGGTAATGGATTTCCAACTATGACAAGGTATGGAACTACCTTCCGCTGGTATATCTCTAGAGGAGAATACACCGAGTTCAACAAGAACATCTTACAACTCAGCCACACATGACCGACCACTCATTTCGCTTGAGTGTATCGAATGTATATCACCAACGGTTGGGATCAACAACCATTTCCCGAATGGAACAACATCAACAATAGATTTTTAGAAGTAAATGAAACTCTAGATCAAGTGATTATACACCCTAATAGGTGTGACCTACATGGCCATGTTGCCTGCCCGATTTCTGTCGTTTACCGGTTGATGAGGCTTGAGGTTACGCTTTATCATCACATCAGATTCATTTCGAATGCAACATTATCAGATCCATAGAAAATCACTAATTGATGTCTACAACAGTACATTATGTGTTAGCTAAAGAAATTTCCTTCTCCGCTTCCACTCTTGGTACGGTTGAAGAAATCAATGTACGTGAGCTTTCTGGAAATACTCTGTCAAACATTCATCCATACAAATCATCCAGGAACAGGATGAACCGAAGGCACTATTCAGTACATCCATCTTAGGCACTGTTATCTAAAACTTATACAATAGCCCTTGCGCTTTACTCCGTCTTCAATTATCTTTGGCATATATGATTCGCAACGCTTATGCCGATACAGAGTGGTTCTTTGGATAATAATCCAACCGGTAGGGCTGTAAATTTTGTTAGAATGTCCGACGTCCGTTCGTGTCCGTGACCGAAATACGTCCGTCCGAGTCCGTCCGATTTTCATTTAGGACACGAGTTAGGACAACAAAATTTGTACGAGAAAAAAATCATGTCCGGTCCGAGCTCGTCCGAATTCGTCCGAATTACTTGTAATTCGACATATAGTTGAAAGAAAATCTAGTAAAATGTACAAAATGTGATATAAAAAGCCATGTCCGACCGAGTCCGATCGGTCCGAACATGTCCGTGTCCGACCGATTTTATTTAGGACACGAATTAGGACAACGAAATTTGTCCGAGAAAATTTTTGGTCCGGTCCGTGTACGGTCCGATTTTTTTTAGGACAGAAACTGAACACACCTCCGTCCGGTCCGGTCCGACCGATTTACACCCCTACCAACCGGTCTCTCATATTGACAACGATGGTAAAAACTTCGATAGTTTGTGATTTAACTATCGAATAAAAACAAGTGTTTTGATAGTCGATGATTTAACTATCAAAGAAAACAAGTGTTCATCCAATTATCAAACAATCACTGAGCCCTTAATTAATATTCCATTAATTAAATCACTTCTCTATTTCTTTATCAATATTTGTTAACCAAATATTTTCAATAACCATATTGGCCTTTTACGTTGTTTGGAAAACATTTCCGAATATCGCCTTCCTTTATTTTCTGAACTTAGAAAATATATACTATTTATAATTGGAAAATATTCCAATTTCTTATTTCTTTCCTGATCTCATTTATTTCTATACTTAGGAAATATTTATTATTCTATTTCCAAGTTTACACTTATTTGAGTCAAAACGGATGTTGTGTAAAACATCATTACGACAACCCAAATACTATATTCAACTAGCTCTTATCCAACATTGATTTTCAAGCCTGAAATCTTACTATTTATTTGTCAATAATGAAATCAATCAAGTTGGGGTATAACTACCTCTAAGACCTAGACTGAATAACATTTATAACGTCAAAACAGATATGACTACTTACTCGAATAATCAATACCATACAATTACTTATTCACTTTTAAACACGTATATGCTTTCTCTTTCTATTCTTACGAGATTTTATTCCAAGTCTTCCTTTTTGATTTTACTATGCTATTTTTAAGTCTGTTTCCTTATCGACTTATATATATATATATATATATATATCGATACGTTGATTTCTAACTATCAAATTATCTTAAAAATATTCTAACTTCTTAAATTCCCGGAAAAATTCGCCATAACCTCCTTTGTACCGGGAGCATCGGGATATTTCAAATAGCCTCCCAGGGCCCTCACCAATCCAAAAGAAAAAGCCAAGCGGCTTGCCGATACGGCGCATAAAATCTCATATATGAATTAAATACATACCTTTTTGTTGAGCACTCTATCTATTTCACTTCTATACTTTATTCCAAACCTGTCTCATGTATATCCATACATTTCTAATTCATTTCAACTTAATCCAATTGTTTTAACTTAATACAATCCTTTTAACTTAGTTCGCTAATTGATTTGCAAATTAACTGGTTTGCCTATTTCACCTTCATATTTGAGTATAACATGTTCAAATATATTTTAATTTACTTATAAACCAAATCTAATTCTATTTTTAAGCTCATCGATTTCTATATTCAAATTCCAATTCAATTCTACTTGAATTCTCTTTTCAAATTCCATATTCAATTCTATTTGAATTCTCTTTTCAAATTCTATGTTCAAATCTGTTTGAATTCTCCTTATTCAAATTCTATATTCAAATCTATTTGAATTCTCTTTATTTAAATTTCATTTCAATTCTATTTGAATCTTCTATATTCAAATTTCAAATTCAGTTCTATTTGAATTCTCTTTTCAAACTCTATATTCAAATCTATTTTAATTCTCATTTCAAATTCTATATTCAAATTTCAAATTCAATTCTATGCTTTATTTATAAACAACGTTTATAACTTCACTTAAAATCCCACGTTATATGTTTATAAACAAAGTTTATACATTCAATTCAAATCCCATATTTTAAATTTATAAACAGAGTTTATAAATTCAATTCAAATCCAACATTATAAATTTATAAACAAAGTTAATAAATTCAATACTCGTTTATATATATATTAAAAATAAGTTAATATTTTCTGTAGTTCATTAAAAATTCAAATTCTATTTATAAAAATAGCATTCCCTTTTTAAATCTCAAATACCCTTTTTCGATATTTTTATAAATCAATATTCAAGCCCTAGTGATATTTAAATACCCCAAACAGTCAGTTATCAAATCACGGGATTTCTAACACATCATATATACGTATATATGCAAACAAGTAAACAAACAGATAATATATTTTTGAGGAATTCAGTCGGATTCCTCCAACCTGTTTTTCCTGCATCCATAGACGTTAGCACATAAATAATACCCATTCTGCTTTGCGGCAAAATATCGCGGTATAGAAGGTCATCCACTAATATATATTATGGGGTGCATAGGGAAATCATCCGCTAATGATATCGCGGGCATCCGTTAATGATACTGCGGGAATCAATCCAATCATCAACCTAATATATATATATATATATATATATATAATAGTCAACTCTAAATAACTAATATATTTAAAGCAACCGGAAAAATCCAAACAAGAAACAACAATTTTTTTTAATGGATTAAAATAATTCTAATTAACAAGTGAGTGAAATTTACTCACCAGGATTTTTATTTCTTGATTATCGTCGTTTTTATCTAATTTTAAACAGATGTTTAAAATTAGATAAAATCCCATTTAGCTCCAATCTGGTTCCATCAAATCCCGGAATGCAGATAATCCTTTTATGATTGCCACTCAACTTTTTGGCCTTGTATGAATTTGAAATTAAATTTATAAGTTTTCAATTAAAACGAATAAATTAAAAACTTGATTATTAACACTGTAGTTACCTTATTTAATTAGCTTCCCCAACGTTACGACCTACAGGAGACAAAACCAAAACTATCGTGACTCCTTCATCCTGAACCACCTCATAATAGCACAGCGTTTCCACAACCACTGCAATTCCATTACCAGTATGTCAACACTGCACTGTCTGTTCTTTATTCATGAGCATCTCAGTCTTGTTAACAATATTCAGTACTGCCATACCAACAGACTACAGTCTCTTTCCGTTTACCTTTCCACCGAGAACACTCATTCAGCAGTACTCAATTATCTCAGGCCTTACAAACCGCAACTCGCTCATAACAACTGAACTCCTCCCATCATCAAAACATGCGCAACTACCCTTTTTCAAACCTGAATCACCCAAAATCATTACCAGTATCGAACACACTAGCTTGACATCGTATACTGCACCCGTCCAGACATCTGTTCGCACCTTCCAAACAGTACCAAATCTCCGTGACTTCAATTTCCATCGCAAGCCCTACTCCATTCAACCCTAACTGACTTGCGACAAACTCGAGCTTCACCCTGACGTCGAGTTTCATACAGCATCGCGAGATCTACAAACTTCAAATCGGCTTCCATTCTCTCTCTTCTTCTTTGAATTTGATCTCGCGATTTAACCTGGTGAGGAATGAAGCCATGACTTCGCTAATTTGAGAACAAGAAAATAACAGACGCGAAGAATTTGGATTGAGGGAACTGAAAAGGAAGGGTCGACTTGGTATTGAAGAGGACTGATTTCGATTTATACTGAGTAGAGCTTTTGATTTGTGGTGGAAAGGAGGGCACCGTTGCTTTGATTTTGTGCTACAAGAGGAAGCACGAGTTTCTTTGATTTTGTGGTAGACGAGGAAGCACGAGTTTCTTTGATTTTGTCCACCGACAAAAGATTTAATTTAAATTTGTTTTCAATCGTATCCTTTTATTTAAATACCCTATGACTCCTAACTCCATTCTGAACCCAACAACTGACAATTTTAGGGTAAAACCCCTATTCGGGACACACTGGGATAGGTCACGAAGTCCGATTTAATCGTCTTGAGGCGATATTAATTTAAATTGATATAGATTAAATTCAACACAATTTATTCTGTGATAATTAATATTATCGTTTCTAATTCAAACAAAAGTCTGAACTGTATTCAATTCAGTTTTAAATTACGAACTGAATTATATTTTCGCATTACGATGATTTAATATATATTCGATATTAAATCGAAATTGATTATTAAATTAATAACTTAATATAAAATTTCATTTGTATTATCCACCCAATATTTAAATCCGTATTAAATAATAAAAATTAACCCATAATAATCCGGGTCATTACACTATGTGTACTTTGCTGTATCACAAGTAAATGCTTCATTAATTTCTATGTCTGTTTTTGACTTGTAGCATTTGGCACTTTGTTGCGTCGACCATTTTGCTTTGTACTTTGAGATGTTACAACTTTGTTTTCATGTGCACTGAGTCGAAAAGGTCCATGTGGCTACTCCTCAGTTGCACAATGAATTGGCGTGGCAGTGCACACGTGTATATATATACACGTGTGTATATGCACCCGCTTAGAAAATTTCCTGTCCCTGTACATATACCTACTATCGGCCTAGACATAGATGAATCAGATCAAGTCATGAAAAATGACGAGAAACACACCAGGAAACTGAGGCAAATAAAATTTTAAAAATAAAATAATATTTGCTAGAGTGTGAAATTATTTATGTTCCATATACAGTGTGTGTGTGTGTTTCTGTATATGACAGGTATGAAGACGATGACTGGACTGACAGTGAAGTGCTGTAAAGACTGAAGACTGAAGACATAAGTTGACAGTGAAAAAAAATGCAAGAACATCTGTATATGAGTGATTGTAAAAATGAAATGACTGTATGATTGAGTGACTAAATGAGCTGTATGTATATATGAGTGTTGAGTTTTGTAATGACAAGTAGTGTATGAAAATGAATGCGAAATGTATTGAAATATATTAGAGAATTTGTACAAGTAGTGGAGTATAAAATATGTAGTGTTTGAATATTTGAATTTCTGTATAGTTGTATTTTATTTAAATATAAATATCATATTCCTGTCTGTGATGTATATATGAAACAGTACAATAACAAACACATTTAAAATAATATATATTTGGTTGTTATCATCAAACAAAAATCATATAATTGTGTATACAACACTGTTATATACAATAGTAAGGACTGCATTGTAATTTCGAACAAATCCAGACCGTTCAGAAATATAGAATGGCGGAGTGGAACCCAAAGGTGAGAACTCCTCACTGTAATTTTCTTTGTACAGTTATTTATTATGTAACTGCATATATGAACTGTTTCCCCGTCATCCACAGACCATGGACGACTTGTGTGATTGTTTGGTTATATTGTGTTGTGATTTTTGGTTGATTGGTTAGTTTGGATTGGTTTGGGGAAATGAAATGGAATTGGTTAGATTGGTATGTGTATGGCATGGGCCATTATTAGACTGGGGATATGGCTCGGCCTTATCCCGTTTCTAGTATCGCGCCGTTATGCCGCCTAAATTTTCTAAAATATGTTAGAACAATAAAAATATCATTTTATTGTGTAAATGTACTGAATAAATAGTTTACCGTTAAAAATATAATTTTTAATGTGTATGTGAATAAAATAAATATTCATTTACAAATCAAACGATTTTTTTATGTACACCCATTTGACTGATATTGATTGGGACGATAAATTTTACACATTGCCCAACTGCACAAATAAATATGTGTTCGTTGTTTGAAAACCACACACAGGTATTGGGATGATATATGACATATAATAATCCCAATAATTAGCTGTATGTCGATCGATTGATTGAGAGGCTATTATAAGTGTTAGATATTTATATTTGATGCTTATGCAGTGTAGAATGCACTCCGGATGACGGATTGCTGTTTTCATTGTTGTTATACACATTTGTTGTGTGAAATCCAAATCACATTATATGGTAATTGACTGTGTCTGATTCCAGTTCAGAAAGAATGAATATTTTAAAATAATGATTATTTTAAAATAACGAATATTTTCAAATAATATTCAGAAAAGATCGAAATCAAAATTTGATGACTGATTTGGGATGGACACGATTATATTTAAATATATAAAGCCGTGTCGATTAGATTGACGCCATTTGACGTGAATGATATTTATATCGATTTTATTCATTTTTGTAATGAATATCGAAGAGGAATTGATTTCAAAATATAATGTTTTGAAAATATTATCATTTATATATCGATGATATGGAATATTCAATTTTGATTTGAAACTGAATATGAAGTTGAAATCGTTTTGAAAACGAATTGAAAATGATTTATAAACTACGTTTTAAAAGGGAAATCGACGAAATATATATAATATATATATATATTATATGTATAATAGCCTGAAGAGAACGCGCTATGCTGCGATAGTTTGTGAATTTCGGCCATTGACTTCGAATGGACATTACGGGCGATCCGACCGTCGGATTCTCCTAAAACCGGAACCGTTGGGTTCATATAGGAAAGAGTTTTCTAATGAATACAAGATATTAGATATCTAATGATTGGATTTGGAATTATGTCCAAATCAAATTTGGAAAAGGTCGATGTAAGTGCAGTTCGATGACCGTTTGGGGAAATCGATTGTACGGGACTTGATAAAATCATTAAAAATATCAATAATTAGTGTAAAATCATAAGAAATGATTTGGAAAGAATTAGGATGAAAAATTCCATATTTGAAAAGATAAAAATAGAATTTTATCGAAATGAACTAATTTTGAACTAGAATTATAATCCATTTATTTTTAAAGTAAATAAATTGGATTTGAAATGGGTTTAAAAATAACCAGAATTTCCAATATATAAATTGGAATGGATTTGAATCGAAATTGTCTTCGGAATATTTCGATGTTGGATTTCCTGATTATACTGATGTTGTTATGGAAATTTGGAAGAAATATTTATATCGTTATTTCCAATACAATATCTGTTGGCTATAGTATTTGATATTGAATATAAGCCGATATATTTTCTATTCAGAGGCTTGTATTTAATATCAAATGGGATTTGGGTTTTTCATGAATGGTTTCTTCATTAACACTGTTCTTAAACCCAGTGGAGAAAATGGATTAAATCTTTTTATTTTAGATTTGATGAAATGTACCAATTAAATGATATTTAATTGGAATTGAATTGGAATTGATTTTTGGGTTTATCGTGAACGATTTTTTAAATAACACTTGTTCTTCAACCCGATAATTTATGGAATGTGAATTGGGTTTGTTGTGAAATGTGTTTTACCGACATTCGTTCTTTAACCCGATTCACAATGAAATGTGATTTGGAATTTATAATTTTTTTGTTAAGATTTAAAGGAGATTTTCCAAAGTAAAGTTTTCCAATTTAAATAAAATAAAATGGAATGGAATGGAATTCGATTTGGTAATAATCGAAGTGAATTTCTGTGGATGAGAACTGCTAATATATATGGAATTTAAAAAGCTTTTCCGTTATTCCATTTATATTATTAGTAGGTTATGGAAGTTTATATCGATTATATATATCGATTTGTTTTCCATGAAGATTCCATGGTTAATGGAATGTGATTTTGGGTTGTCGTGAATGGTATCTTTAATGATACTGTTCTTAGACCCAACGGAGTTAAGAAAATCAGAAACTAACTGGAGATTAGTTAAGTTGAATGGTTTCCTGGGTATTGATCGGATGTTGGTTTCGGCCTTCGGGGTTATTACTTAGGGAATTGTTCACTTGCTAATTTACGGTAAAAGGCTGAATGGAATAGAATGTGATTTTGGGTTTATCGTGAACCATGTTTTAAATGACATTGGTTCTTTAACCCAGTTAAAGACAAGATATGATTTCCCAAGTTAAACGATCATTAATATTGATTTTTGGGAAGATTAAAACCAAGTGGAGTTTTAATGAATCTTTAATTAGATTGAAATGATCGAGAATGGAGTATCACTAGTTTTGCTCCAGGCGATAGTTAAATCTTTAATTATATTTGGACGTGAAATGGTAACTGAATTTACTGATAACACCGTGGTATTTGATATGAAGTATTACCAGTTTTACTTCAAGGGATGAATAGGTTGGGATTGGGAAATTTAAAACAACTGATTACTTCGGTAAGGTTCGTTAATCCCGACTAGTTTGGATAAACCATAATATGGTTTGAATTGATATTCAAAGGAAGATTAAAGAATAAATTTAAAGAATTTATCTTTGATAAAATTAATGGGAACCTTTCCCAAAGTAAAAGAATATTTGAATAAAGGAATATTCTGGATTGGAATAAGGCGCATGTTGTGTTTTTATAACACTTGTTTATTATATACGCGAGCTATTCGGAAAGATCGGGTTTATCCCATTCTGAATAACTGAATCAACGAGAAGTCGACGATGAAGACGGTGGTTGAAGACCGGAGGTCTTCACATCGTTTGGATAATTACTGATGATCTTGATTGAGATGTACACCCAAGAGGAGGGAATCAGTTAGTGATCGTCCAGACGTACTTGGAGATCGATGGATATGCGAGGAATAAGGTTCCTCCGGTTTCGTTCAGACCTAGAACGGACTTGTAAATGGATGTGTTTCTGACATTGGATTTTATTTTGTGTTGATTGATTTATAATAAATATATATTTGTTTGGCGGCGGTGAATTTATTCTCTTGCTTAACGCCCTTCTCTGAGACATACGAGCTCAGAGGTTATATATCGATAGATATCAGTCGCATGGCATGAATTTCCTGTGTGGCATGCTGAGATGCAAATGATCAAGGCTTTTGTTGAAAAGCAGAGTCTTGTGACTGATGATCAAAGCACGGCTTTAATACAACGTAGTTTTGTGTAGCGTTAATTTGTGAGCCTCACACCCTGGTGTGAACCAGAAACAGGAGAGGACATCACGGAGGGCATGCGTTTCTTTCTAGTTAGGAGTGGTGTCAGCGTTTTGCAAGCCCTGGAGTTTTACTTATGTGGATGTAGGATTGCGAGGTGCCTCGGTTATATCGGTCGATCCGGGACCGATGGAGTCATTTGGCTCATTTACGCCCCATAGGGCGGGGAAACGTATGTTCAGGCATTTTAATCCCTTCCATGTGGACCGGCCCTGACGATCCAAGGGCCCACGTGAGTCTGGGTCCTAAGGCTCGGGCTAGAGAGTTTCAAAGCAGTAAGGACGATCCCTTGCCTTGGTTTATAGATGGAAATCCAACTTCCAATACGTGACATTTACGGTTTTGATTGTAGAGCCTAGTATTGGCGACATGATATTGCTACCCATGCTGTCTAGGATTGATACATTTATATTTGAAGTTGTTTTATACACTATGCACTTATAATAGTATCAAATGATTTGTTTTAAACATACCAAGCATGTTTGGCTATTATAAGGGAAAACCCTATCCCTTGGCTTGCGTTGCATTGTGTGGTAGGACCTGGGTCTTATAATAGCTTCATTTTTCCAAAAAGCATTGCGCTGTTTTATTATATGCACTGGTATTCTTAGGAGGAAACCCATTCCGTGTTATACGGCGTGGTCCTTTGATATACTTGATTTAAAGTAAAGTTTTAAATAACTGTTTTAGTTCTCACACCAGTCACATGACTGACCTGGAGTTTATTGTTTTTACCTAAACTCTGGGTGCCCCAATTTTCCACATGGGAAGCTAGTAGTTTTGGTTTGCAGATTTATATTCACAGGATCCTGGTTTACAGCTGGAACGATATTCGGAAAGCTCTGTATCCGCATATTCCTTTCAGTTATGTTCTTTATTATTTTCCGCTGCTTTGTAATTTGTAAATCTTTGATATTTAGTAAATGTGTAATATTTATTCCTACTCTGTATATTCTTGTATTCTGATGAAATTGTGGTAATAAGCAATGAAATGTTCATTTGTTTGTGTTCTGATGTGCCTTGTCCTCAGTACAATCCGTGCTTTCCCGTAAAGGGGATTTTGGGTTGTTTCATTTTGGTATCAGAGCTTTGGTTTAAAAAGCTTGAGAACAAGACACGTTAGAACCAAACGAATGAATTCATCAGAAATTGGGTAAGTAATATCCCAGAAGAATGACTCGTTAGAGATAGGATCAGTAGTATCCTAGAGTGAGTCGGAAGAGTATATTTTTAAATTGAAAACAAGTTTTTTTTTGAAAATTTAAATCAATTATTCGTATTTGAATATTATTTTTATATTGATTTGGACAATCAAGTATATAAAGATTTTGCGTATACGTCTGATCCGCGTGTATTTGATGTTCTAACATACTGGATAGGTATAGAATCACACTGTAGTCGCCCATGAATGATTTTGATGATGGGTACTCATCATCAGTGTTGTGTTCGAGTTTCGAAAGTCGGATATCTATATATTTCCTATTGATTGGTGTGAGAACCAAAACTAGATAGGGCTTATTGTTGTGATTTGGCATCAAAAATATGATTTTTGGCTATGTATTAAAGTTATGTGATTGAAACTTTAATCAACTAATTGATTGCTGATTGTGTTGTTTGATTATTGGTTGATTAATTAAAATTTGAACCATTTAGCCAAATTGTATCAAATATTAGACTGAATTGAAAATTGTTTGAAATTGCATGCATATACATGTGTATCCATTGAACAGGTCATTGCAAAGGGGCTAGAGCAGAAGAATAAAATTGTTTGCCCGACAAATAGGTACATGTTTACTAATTTCTTGGGTTTTGGATGATTTTATAATTCGATTGGCTAGCCGCTTAGCTGTTTCTTTTTCTTTTTGGATTGGCGAGGTCTGTATGGTAATTTCAGGATTTTCCCCGTGCTCCCGTGCAGGGGAGGTTATGGCGAAATTTTTCGAAAATTTAGGGTGTTATCCAAATTTTTGAAAAATTTGAAAAGTTCTTAGATACTGAAAAGTTAAAGAACTTAAGCCATAATGAAAATAATGAAAGTTGAGTTGATTAGTAAACAACTTTCAGCTTCGTTCCTATTCGGGGACGAAAAGTTTTAAGTGAGGGAGATTGAAACAACCCGGAAAATCTGAACAAATTAAAAAAAATTATTTTGGCAATTTTAATGAATTTTGAATATTTAAAATGAATTATTTTAAATAATGATGACGAGAAATTTATTATAAATAGAAGTTTAACGTATATATTTATTTGAATCGACGTTAGAAAATATTTATTTATTTATAATTATAAAAGGAATTGAAAATGGCGCGGTAGTTTGAAAATTCGATTTCAAATTTCAAATAAATGTACAGTATTCAAAATAAATTGGATTTTAGCGAAACCGAAAATATTAGAATCTATTTGGAAATATCTTTCAAAAGAATCCGAAAAATTGAAATTTCACAGCGGGAATAAAAAGTTATGCCCAGTAGAAAATTTAGAATAGTCGTTATGGAATTTTGGCCCTTAAAAATGGAAATTTTGCAAACGATCTCTGTTTTCGACGAAACCACTTTTGTTGGATCCGGGATGTCAAGTTATTGCTAGGTTTCAAAATTCATAATTTTTGAAAGCAACATTTGAGCGTGGCGAAAGAAAACGTGTTTTGGCAGTTTCAATCAATTTCGATCGACCAGAAAATGGCCATTTTTCAAACGTTCTCAGAATTTGACGAAATTAGATTTGTTAGGACCGTATCGTTAATACGAAGCTTGAAATTATTATTTTTGGAATTTTTAGAGCCAGTATGTGGCCCCGGTAAATTGAAATATACGTTTAAAATTGAATATATAGATTTAAATGATAATTTAAATGAAAACTGATTGAAACAGTCGAATCACCTTGCGGGATATATCCTATTGCGTTCAGAATAAGGGTAATTAGATAGGGGCGATAGTCGTTGGGTTTTAATTGGAGTTCGGATAGAATAACAAATGATTGGAGAATTAAATAGTGTGTGTGTGTATATATATATATTTCTTCTTTAAACCAAACCCTAGTTTTCACTTCAAAACTCAGCCACCAGAAAACAAATCAAGGGCCAAGGAACCTCGCCCCTTTTTGGCCATTGCCAGTCGCTCCCTTAGGTGGACCGCCGCGCCGCCGTTCAAAGCGCCGCCTCCCCATCCTATGACCGTCGAACGCCACCCTCCCCCTTCCTCTTACCCCCTGTCGCTCTTCCCTCTTCAAAACGGGGACAAAACCCCAAGTCAACGGAAAAGCCATTGCCGCAGGCCTGTGGACTACCTCGCCACCACCAAGCTCCGGCGTCACCTCAGCCCCTCCACCCTTCGACTCCGACCAAACTGTGAGCTTCCTTGTTACTTGTTTTTTTCCATGTAACTAGTGTAATTTTCGAATGTAAGGATATTTGTTTTAACTTATATAACTTCGATTTAAAAATAAATAACATTGAGTATAAAGTAAAGATTTGTATGATCATAAAGTAAATTTTTACGGTTATAAAGTAAAGATTATAAAGAAATGATTTTCATGTTAATAAAAATTAGAGTTTCATGTTAATAAAAATATGATTTTTATTTAGATAGAGATTTGATTTTTGTAAGGCGAAAATATAAATTTTATATAAGGAAAGATTCGATCTTTATAACAATATGAAAAGAGATTATTATTAATACAAAAATAGGATTTTTTAGTAGTAGAAAAATATGATTTTTCACGGTATAAAAATATAATCTTTGTTAATAAAAGAACGGTATAAAAATATAATGTTTGTTATGAAAAGAATGGTATAAAAATATAATCTTTGTTATGAAAAGAACGGTATAAAAATATAATTTTTATATGGAAGGTAGCGGGATAAAAATATGATCTCCAATATATAAACATCATATTAAAAATGTGATTTTCCTATATGTTTTGGCGAAATAAAAATTCGATTTTTACTATATGTATAACGATATAAAAATATGATTTTTACAATGTTAACATTGTGTTGAAAATGTGATTTTTACACATATGGATTTGAAATAAAAATATAATTTTTATTATGAACAGTGTGGTAAGGACTGCATTGAAATTTCGAACAAATCCAGACCATTCAGAAATATAGAATGGCTTAGTGGAACCAAAGGTGAGAACTCCTCACTGTTATTTTCTTTGTGCAGTTATTTATTATGTAACCGCATATATGAACTGTTTCCCCGTCGTCCACAGACCATGGATGACTTACGTGTTTGTTTGGTTATATTGTGTTGTGATTTTTGGTTGACTAGTTTGTTTGTTTGGATTGGTTTGGTGAAATGAAATGGAATTGGTTAGATTGGTATGTGTATGGCATGGGCCATTATTAGACTACGGATAAGGCTCGACCTTATCCCGTTTCTAGTATCGCGCCGTTATGCTGCCGAAATTTTCTAAAATATGTTAGAACAATAAAAATACCATTTTATTATGTAAATGAACCAAATAAATAGTTTATCGTTAAAAATATAATTTTTAACGTGTATGTGAATAAAATAAATATTCATTTACAAATCAAACGATTTGTTTATGTACACCCATTTGACTGATATTGATTGGGACGATAAATTTTACACATCGCCCAACTGCACAAATAAATCTGTGTTCGTTGTTTGAAAACCCCACACGGGTATTGAGATGATATATGACATACACTAATCCCAATAATTAGCTGTATGTCGATCGATTGATTGAGAGGCTGTTATAAGCGTTAGATATTTATATTTGATGCTTATGCAGTGTAGAATGTTGGATGATGGATTGCTGTTTTCATTGTTGTTATACACATTTGTTGTGTGAAATCCATATAATCACATTATATGGTAATTGACTGTGTCTGATTCCAGTTCAGAAAGAATGAATATTTTGAAATAACAATTATTTTAAAATAATGAATATTTTCAAATAATATTCAGAAAAGATCAAAATCAAATTTTGACGTCCGATTTGGGATGGACACGATTATATTTAAATATATAAAGCTGTGTCGATTAGATTGACGCCATTTTGACGTGAACGATATTTATATCAATTTTATTCATTTTTATAATGAATATTGAAGAGGAATTTATTTCAAAATATAATGTTTTGAAAATATTATCATTTATATATCGATGATATGGAATATTCAATTTTGGTTTGAAATTGAATATGAAGTTGAAATCGTTTTGAAAACAAATTAAAAATGATTTATAAAATACGTTTTTAAAGGGAAATCGATGAAATATATATAGTATATATCTATATATATTTTATATAGATAATGGCCTGAAGAGAACGCGCCGCGCTGCGGCAGTTCGTGAATTTCGGCCACTGACTTCGAATGGACATTACGAGTGATCCGACTGTCGGATTCTCCTAAAATCGAAACTTTTCGCATCGAAAAGATCTTTCTAATGAATACAAGAAATTAGAAATCTAACGATTGGATTTGGAATTATGTCTAAATCAAATTTGGAAAAGGTCGATGTAAGTGCAGTTCGATGACCGTTTGGGGAAATCGACTGTACGTCCCTTGATAAAATTATTTAAAATATCAATAATTAGTGTAAATTCATAAGAAATGATTTGGAAAGAATTGGGATGAAAAATTCCATATTTGAAAAGATAAAAATAGAATTTTATCGAAATGAACTAGTTTTGAACTAGAATTATAATCCACTTATTTTTAAAATAAATAAATTGGATTTGTAATGGCTTTAAAAATAACCAGAATTTCCAATATATAAATTGGATTGAATTTGAATCGAAATTGTCTTCGGAATATTTCGATGTTGGATTTCGTGATTATACTGATGCTGTTATGGAAATTTGTAAGATATATTTATATCATTATTTCCAATACAATATCTGTTGGTTATAGTATTTGATATTGAATATAAGCCGATATATTTTCTATTCAGAGCCTTGTATTTAATATCAAATGGGATTTGGGTTTGTCGTGAATGGTGTCTTCATTAACACTGTTCTTAAACCCAGTTGAGAAAAAGGATTAAATCTTTTTTTAGATTTAATGAAATGTACCAAGTAAGTGATATTTAATTGGAATTAAATTGTAATTGATTTTTGGGTTTATCGTGAACGGTGTTTTAAATAAGACTTGTTCTTTAAGCCGATAATTTATCGAATGTGAATTGGGTTTGTCTGTGTTTTAACGACATTCGTTCTTTAACCCGATTCACAATTAAATGTGATTTGGAATTTATAAATATTTTGTTAAGTTTAAAGGATATTTTCCAAAGTAAAGTTTTCCAATTTAAATAAAATAAATTGGAATGGAATGGAATTCGATTCGGTAATAATCGAAGTGAATTTCTGTGGATGAGGACTGCTAATATTAATGGAATTTAAAAGGCTTTGCCGTTATTCCATTTATATTGTTAGTGGGATATGGAAGTTTATATCAATTATATATATCGATTTGTTTTCCATGAAGATTCCATGGTTAGTAGAATGTGATTTTGGGTTGTCGTGAATGGTTTCTTTAATGATACTGTTCTTAGACCCAACGGAGTCAAAAAAATCGGAAACTAACAGGAGATTAGTTAAGTTTAATGGTTTCATGTGTATTGATCTGATGTTGGTTTCGGCCTTTGGGGTTATTACTTAGGGAATTGTTCATTTGCTAATTTACGGTTAAAGGCTGATGGAATAGAATGTGATTTTGGGTTTGTCGTGAACCATGGTTTAAATGACATTGGTTCTTTAACCCAGTTAAAGACAGAATATGATTTCCCAAGTTAAACAATCATTAATATTGATTTTTGGGAAGATTAAAACCAAGTGGAGTTTTAATGAATCCTTAATTAGATTGAAATGATCGAGAATGGAATATCCCTAGTTTTGCTCCGGGCGATAGTTATATCTTTAATTATATTTGAACGTGAAATGGTAATTGAATTTACCGATAACACCCCGGTGTTAGATATGTAGTATTACAGTTTTACTTCATGGGATGAATAGGTTGGGATTGGGAAATTTAAAACAAATGATTACTTTGGTAAGGTTCAAATTAATCCTGACTAGTTTGGATAAACCATAATATGGTTTGAATTGATATTCAAAGGAAGATTAAAGAAAAAATTTAAAGAATTTATCTTTGATAAAATTAATGGGAACCTTTCCCAAAGCAAAAGAATATTTGAATAAAGGAACATTCTGGATTGGAATAAGGCGTATGTTGTGTTTTTATAACACTTGTTTATTATATACGCGAGCTATTCGGAAAGACCGGGTTTATCCCATTCTGAATAACTGAATCGACGAGAGGTCGACGATGAAGATGGTGGTTGAAGACCGGAGGTCTTCACATCGTTTGGATAATTACTGATGATCTTGATTGGGTTGTACACCCAAGAGGAGGGAATCAGTTGGTGATCGTCCAGACGTACTTGGAGATCGATGGATATCCGAGGAATAAGGTTCCTCCGGTTTTGTTCAGACCCAGAACGGACTTGTAAATGGATGTGTGTCTGACATTGGATTTTATTTTGTGTTGATTGATTTATATTAAATATATATCTGTTTGGCGGCGGATAATTTATTCTCTTGCTTAACGCCCTTCTCTGAGATGTACGAGCTCAGAGGTTATATATCGATTGATATCAGTCGCATGACATGAATTGCCTGTGTGACATGCTGAGATGCAAATGATCAAGGATTCTGTTGAAAAGCAGAGTCTTGTGGTTGATGATCAAAGCACGGCTTTAATACATCGTAGCTTTGTGTAGCGTTAATTCGCGAGCCTCACACCCCGGTGTGAACCAGAAACGGGAAAGGACATCAGGGAGGGCAAGCGTTTCTTTCTAATTAGGAGTGGTGTCAGCGTTTTGCACGCCCTGTCATTTTACTTATGTGGATGAAGGATTGCGAGGTGCCTCAGTTATATCGGTCGATCCGGGACCGATGGAGTCATTTGGCTCATTTACGCCCCATAGGGCGGGGAAACACATGTTCAGGCATTTTAATCCACTCCGTGTGGACCAGCCCTGACGATCCAAGGCCCCACCTGTGTCTGGGTCCTGAGGCTTGGGCTAGAGAGTCTCGAAGCGGTAAGGATGATCCCTTGCCTTGGTTCATAGATGGAAATCCAACTTCCAATATGTGACATTTGCGGTTTTGATTGTAGAGCTTAGTATTGGCGACATGATATATGGTACCCATGCCGTCTAGGATTGATACATTTATATTTGAAGTTGTTTTATACACTATGCACTTATAATAGTATCAAATGATTAGTTTTAACGTACCAAGCATGTTTGGCTATTGTAAGGGAAAATCCTATCCCCTAGCTTGTGTTGCATTGTGTGATAGTACCTGGGTCTTATAATAGCTTCATTTTTTCAAAAGCATTGCGCTGTTTTGTTATATGCACTGGTATTCTTGGGAGGAAACCTGTTCCGTGTTATACGATGTGGTCCCTTGATATACCTGATTTAAAGTAAAGTTTTAAATAACTGTTTTAGTTCTTACACCAGTCACATGACTGACTTGGAGTTTTTTGTTTTAACCTAAACTCTGGGTGCCCCTGGTTTCCACATGGGCAGCTAGTAGTTTTGGTTTTGCAGATTTTGTATTCACAGGATCCTGGTTTACAGCTGGAATGAAATTCAGAAAGCTCTGTATTCGTATAATCCTTTCAGTTATGTTCTGTATTATTTTCCGCTGCATTGTAATTTGTAAATCTCTGATATTTAGTAAATATGTAATATTTATTCCTACTCTGTATATTCTTGTATTCTGATGAAATTGTGGTAGTAAGCAATGAAATGTTCTTCTGTTTGTGTTCTGATGTGCCTTGTCCTCAGTACAATCCGTGCTTTCCCGTAAGGTGGATTTTGGGTCGTTTCAAGAAGCTACTGCTAATGTTAAAGATATGAATATGTTGCTTTGTGCCTTGGATATAAACGATTTTAATCGAATTTGTATGTGCAATACTGCATATGAAATTTGGCGAACACTCAAAGTTACGCAAAAAGATATTAGCAAGGTTAAACAAAGCAAGGTATCCATGCTTAAAAATCAATTTCAGAACTTTAGAATGAATGAAAATGAATATATTAATGATATATATTTTAGATTTCAAAATATTTTTCATTCTTTAGTGGGCTTAGGCTGAAAATATTTTGATTTTGATATAGTATCAAAGATCCTAAACTCTTTGACGGAAGATCGGGAAAGAAAGGTCTTGACTATCGAAGAAGCCAATGATCTTTCAGCCATGAAATCCGAAGAGTTAATAGGAAATCTAATGTTGTATGAAGTAAATTTGCAGGCTAAAAAGGTTCATGCACAAGACAAAAAGAATTTAGCTTTCCATGTTAAAGGATGAATCAGATTCAGATGAAAAATGGAAACAAAAATCTCAAGAATAATAATAATAATAAAGCTTCTTCATCTTCAGTTGAATGCTTTGGTTGTCACAAAAAGGGGGATTATCAAAAATATTGTCCAGGACAAAAGAAAGAACGACACAACAAAAACAAGAAAAATAAAAAGAAGCAAGCTTTCCTAGTAACTTGGGATAATTCAGACTCTTTATCTTCTGAAAGCAATAGCGATAGCGATAGCGATAGCGAACAAGCTAACATGTGCTTCATGGCTAAAGAAACCGATGTTAGTGATTTTACTTTCAAAGATATCGTAGAAACTAATACAGAAATATTAGAGTGTAGTAATAATTTTAAAAGAAAATTTAAACAAGCAAATGAGGTTAAGAAAAAGGCAAAATTTGAAAGAGATTTGCTAAAAGATGAAAAGGAGAAATAAGAAGAAGAAATTAGGAACTACAAGAATCTCTATCTAACACAAACTCTCAACTTTTTTATTGAGTCAAGAAGCTGAAACTCAAAAAGAAAAAAACAATCGGCTTGATTTTGAAAATCATGTGTTAAACACTAGGTTTAAAATTATAGAATTAGATAACTCCAATCTTAAAATTAAGTTAAATGATATGACTAGAGATGTCACTAATTTTTATAAAGGTAGAGAGAATTTATTTGAAATTATAGAGAACTCTCACCCTAATTGTAGCAAAAAGGGACTAGAATATGTACAGAAAACAAATATTTCTAAAAAATCCAAGAAAAAGTCTAGACAAATCAAACCAGTCACACCTTTTGTAAAGAAGCTAGAAACATTTTCTAACAATAAAAAGTTTCTTAAAAATGTTAGTATATGGGTTCCTAAAACAAATAATTATTTGATTAGGAATAAATATATCAAAACATTCTTAGAAACTATTCATAATAATAAAGATTATATTTTCGAAAGGGACATTGAATCCTCTTGGGTTTGGTTTCCTTAGACCTAACTCTTAGGACCCTAACAGAGGATGCCGGTGCCAATATCATTACATATTTTTGTAGGTCCCACTCAATAATAGAGGAGAACGAATATTCGACAGTGGTTGTTCTAAACATATGACAAGAGACAAGAAAATGCTAACAAATATTATGTACTCCAAAGAAAGAAATTTCACATTTGGAGATAATTCCAAAGGATATATCATCGGGAAAGGCGATGCAAGCAATTACGGTACATCTAAGAACCTCTTACTACTGTTGTTTTATTAGTTAAAAACTTAAAACATAATCCGTTAAGTATTAGTCAATTATGTGATAAAGGTTTAAAAATATCATTTCTGAAAATAAATGTAATATTTTTGATAAAAATCGAAATCTTATTTCGGAAGGTAATAGTGATAAAAATATTTATATTTTAAATATGAAAGTTAATAATAATCTAGATATGTTCTTGTTAACTGCTAATCCACAAAAAAAAAAAAAAAAAATCATATAAGGGTGGTTGACAGGTTAAGCCATTGATGATCGTTCTCTTTATGATGGACCAGTCGCATTTTCTATGATGGATCGGGCTTTCTCCAATGCCATGGATCGGCAATATTTCCACCAATTGATCGGCCGACTTCGACGCTATGGATAGGTCAAACTTTGCTTCATGGATCGACACTATATTACGTAATGGATCAGACACGTTTCTTCATGATGGATCAACACTGTTTTGCATGGAATAGGCTCGTCTTAAAAACAATGGATTGGATATGTTGAATGCCATGGATCGGCAGTGTTTTCTGCTATGGATCATCCCTATTTTATTGGTGGATCAGTCGCTTTGCTTTGCGATGGATCGGCTTTGTTCTCTGCCACGGACTGGCATATACTGCGCATAACAGAATGCATGATCAGGCAAGGCGCCACATGAGTGATCGAGTGATTTCATCGAGGATCGAAGAATGCGTGATGGAGTGAGTAAAGTGGCATTGATCGTGCCCGATCCATGGCCAGGGATTGACATTCGATCCAGTAGCCTACAGACATATTATTACAAGACTGCCACTCTACTCCATGTCTGTGCCTATAAATACCCCGCCTTCTCAAACATCAAAAGGATCGAATTTTCTACCCTGAAGAGATGCCATTTTCAATCTCCACCATTGCTACAACATCTCCAAATCCACTAAAGCATCTTCAATCAAGAGTCAAACATCTCCATCAATATCTCCATCGAGAATTCAAGTATTTTTCCGAGGAAATCAAGAGATAGAGAATCATCGTGAAGTTGTGTAGTGATAAAAGAGATTTATTGTAGAAAGTGATAGAAAATGTATGAAATGAAGAAAATCATGTATCTTGTAATGAAGATCATAATGAAATCATCCTTCAAAGTGGATGTATGTCAAATCTGAGGCCGAACCACTATAAACGCTCTATACTTACTATTTTATGATCTTACTTTCTCTTAAACTTGTTTTTTTGTAGATTTAAAGTTTTAATACACCTCTTGGGGTGTTAGCATCCATTTTGGTTGTTAACATTTTCGGCGCCCACCGTGGGGCTTGAACCCATGACCGCAAGTTTAAGAGCCTTGCTGGGGGAAGTTGTTGAAGCTTGATCTTTCATTATAGATACACGAGATCTAAAAGTCAAGCCAGTTGAAAGAACTTCCATAAAGTTTAGAAAACTGTCAGAGATCATAGCACCGTCTAAGAAAACTAGCAAGTTTGCAAGAGCTTCAGGTTTAGGGAATGCTGGTAATGATGCTATGGCCACTCCTCAAACCAACCATCAAATTAGTTCTCAAACTCCGGGAGTTGGTGCATCTCGGGAAGTGTTGGATACAGTTGTTGCTAGCTTGACTCAGCTGATGGAAGCTTCGAACAATAGGCTAGAAGCTCTTTTCATGGCGTAAGCCAATGCGGCAAATGAAAAAGTTGAGATTAGCCGCAAAGAGAATGCTAATTCTTCTGCTTCAAATCCCAACCGTGATCACTTTGTTAAAGAGATCGATGATTCGTATGATGCTTGCATTGAGGATTCTAAACCTAAGGCCAAAAATCATTCCAAAATATGTACTTCTCGAAAAGTGCTTAGTCCCACCAAAGGGCAACCTCCCCATGATGGAGCCTAGGTTCGCAGATCCCTAACCGTGATCACTTGCTTAGGCGAGCATCTGGTAAAGGAGATGCCATCCGCTCTGTGGAATGACATGACAACGAAAAATATATTTTGAATATGATTAGGCAAATTATAAAGGAGAGTATGGAGAGAAATTATGATGAAAGTGAGTAGAATTTTTCTCCATGCAAGACTCTGTTTCCTGAGAGAATTCGGAAGGCCGAGTTCCCGAAAAAGTTTGTTCCTCCGACTTTCCCAGCTTATGGTGGAACCGGTGACCCTAATATGTTTCTGTATAAGTATGACTAGCACATGAATGGCACAAGGGAAATTGATGAGATCAACCGCTTGTAATTTTCTATCTACTAGGAGGAAGTAACATCACACTGGTTCACCAAATTGCCATCAAAAATCCATAGATCAGTTTTATGACTTGGCGAAGAAGTTCAGGGAGCAGTTCAAACTATACGCTACAAAAGCAAAAGACATTATGTCCTTATCAGACTTGGAGAAAAGATCGGATGAACCAGTGAAAGCCTTCCTTACTCGTTTTAACGCTTCTTTGATAGGAGTGGGAAATCCAGAGCCTCGAATGATATTGATGGCATTATACCGATCCATGGACAAGAAGACTGAGTTTGAGAGATGGATGAAATTGAAGTAGCCCAATACTCTTGGGAAGTTTTACAAGATGGCAGAAGAGTTCATCAGAGTGGAAGGTGACTCTTCTCTAGCCCAGAATGTTGCCGAAAGCAGTGTTATTCCAGAAAAGAAGGACAATGTTGCTCAAGGATAAAAGAGAGGAAATGACGGGGGACATAACCATAATGGAAAGAAATTCGCTTTTTCTAAACCTCTGAATTGACTCCTTTGACAGACACCTCTGAGAATATCTTCACTTCCACTAAAGACGAATAAGACTATCCAAATCCAAAATCGCTAAAATTGGGGGAAAACCAGTTGAAATCTGGTAGGTTTTGCCATTTCTATAATCGGCCTGGTCATAGCACAAATGAATGCGGACATTTGAAGTGCTTGATTGAAGAGTTGATCAGAAAGAATAGGATGCAACAATTCATGAGGAAGCCGTAGGTTACAAATCCTTCTTTGACTCCTCTAGGATAGAGTGCACCTGCTAACCAGCCTGGCTCGAGCAGAGGAGCTCTAGTGCAAACTAGTGAAATGTTTGTGATTAACACTGTATCTAGTGGTCTTCATTCGACGGGTAATAGGTGGGGCAAGATTGAGAGGTATGCAGGAGCGCTGAAGTATGTGCTAAAAGAAGAGATGTGTTTGATTCTTAGCTATATTATTTCCCCGAAGCAGCAAAATGTTTTTCATGGAACTATTACATTCGAAGACAAAGATTCAGATGGTGTCCTTGCCCCAACTCAAGATCCGATGGTGGTCACAGTCTAATTGGCCCAACTGTGGTCAGAAGGGTACTTGTTGATTGCGGCACCTTCATCAATGTCTTGTTCCGAAAGACCTTCAACCATATAAATCTCTCTATGTCAGATGTTCAAGCATATCAAACCAAGATCCAAGGGTTCACGGGAGAGCCAAAGCAACCCATTAGAACTATTGACTTGCTCGTAGAGTTGGTAGAGGGGGGGGGGGGAGGAGAACTATTCTGAAGCAAACCATTGTACTTGTTGATGAGGTTTCCGCTTATAACGGATTCCTTGATAGACCCACTTTAGCTGACTTAGGATTTCTCTAGGGCCATGGTGTATGACGTTGTTTTTTTATAGAAAATGGTGTTGCAGTGATTAAAGCAGATCAGGAGTCAGCCAGAGGATGCTATCTTACAGAGCTGAAGGAGGCCAAGAAGAAAGACAAGGGGAAGAGTTTGGAGGGATCCGTCTGCATTCACGAACCTTCATTATAGCAGCCAAAGCAAGGCCCCTGCACTGGAGAACATAGTGGGGGGCTCAAAAGGAGATGGATCCTAGAAAGTCCAGTGCGGGGAAGAATCGGGCAGCGCCCGAAGAGATCCCAATTCCTATTGCGGTGCATCCAAAAGATCCCGATAAAGTTTAGAAAATAGGGTCTCTGATGGGCCAGAAATTACAAAGTGAGATAGTCATTTTTCTTAAAGCTAATCCAGATGTATTTGCTTGGAGCCATGCAAATATATCCGGAATATCTTCTGAAATGGATGTTCATACACTAAATATTAATCCCTGCATCACGCCTGTAAAGCAAAAGAGGAGAGTTCAAAGCCCTGAGAGATCTATAGCACTCAAAGATGAAGTGGACAGATTGATGGAGAACCACTTCACTAGAGAGTCCACATATCCAGATTGGGTGTCCAATCTTGTTCTTGTAAAGAAGCCGAATGGAAAGGGGCGTGTTTGCATCGATTATTCAGACCTCAATAAAACGTGCCCATAGGATAGCTTTCCGTTGCCCAGAATTGATCAGCTTGTAGAAGCAAAAGCGAGGCACGAATAACTATCGTTTATGGACACTTATTCAGGCTACAATCATATAATGATGCATGCGCTAGATCAAGAGAGTACTAGTTTGATTACATATGTGGGTTATACGGCTACAAAGTTATGCCATTCGGGTTAAAGAATGTGGGGGCAACTTATCAATGACTCATTAATGCAATGTTCAAATCTCAGATCAGCAAGATCGTGGAACTATAAGTTGATGATATGCTAGTTAAATCCAAGAGAGCGGCCAATCATATGGAAAATTTGGCTCAGATGTTTGATATCCTTCGAAGATACGACATGAAGTTAAATCCCCTAAAATGGTCGTTTGGAGTCGCATTAGGAAAATTAATGGAATTCATGGTCAATGCCAAGGGAATCAAGGCCAATCCTGTTCAAATTTCATCATTAAGGGAGATGCGAGTTCCAACGACCAAGAAAGAGCTTCAAAGGTTAAATGGGAAGATCGTTGCACTAAATCGCTTCATCTCAAAGACAATAAATAAGTGTATTCCATTTTTCGATGCATTGAAAAAAGGAAAGAAAGACTTCAAATGGACTCCAGCTTGTCAGGCAGCCTTTGAAGATCTGATCAGACACATGGAAACGTCCCCAATGCTTTCAAAGCCAGGTGATGGTGAGGATTTATTTTTATATTTGGTAGTCTCAGCCTATGCTTTAAGTGCAGCTCTGGTACATAAGGATGCAAAGGTTCAACGGCTAGTTTACTGCATTAGCAAAAGGCTCACTAGGGCAAAGTAGAATTATCCAAAGCTAGAGAAGCTTGCATACTGTCTACTTATTGCCTCGAAGAAGCTCATGCTGTATTATCAAGCTCATTCCATCAAGGTGCTCACAGACCAGCCACTGTAGCAAGTCTTGTTCCGTCAAGATACTTTAGGGAGATTATTGAAGTGGAATATTGAACTCGGTCAATATGATATCACAGATCTTCCTCGAAAAGTAATCAATGGACAAGCCTGGGAGGATTTCATTGCAGAGTTCACAGACAGAGGCGGCAAGATGGAAGAGCCTGTATAGGTAATGGTTCAATGGTAGCTGTTTGTTGATGAGGCCATGAATGAGTGTTGTTCTGGGCAGGAGTGGTGCTGGAGACTCCATAAGGACGCTCAGTATGCTATGCCTTGAAACCCAAATTTCCATCAACAAAAAACTAATCAGATTATGAGGTCTTGATAGCAGGATTGAGGTTATTGAAGGAGCTCAACTTGAAAGCTTTGCAAATTTTCAGCGATTCTCAGTTGGTGGTGTATCTTGTCAAATGAGAATTTCAAGCTAAATGGGGAATTTGCCAGCCTATCTGTCTAAAGCTTGGGAACTACTCAACAATTTGGATTACTACACCATCACTCACATTCCTAGGGAAGAGAACATGAAGGTGGATTCACTTGCCAAATATGCTAGTTCAGGAGATGCTTAGTTATTGGGGTTAGTGCTTGTCAAAGTTCTCTCCAATCCAAAGTACTAAAGATGCTGATATTGATGGGGTCATGGAAATTTTCGAAGAGCCAAAATCATGGATGACTCCAATCAAAGACTACTTCTCAATGGGAGACTCCCAATAGATCAAAAGAAGTGAAGGAATTTGTTGGGCAAGGCACCTCTTTTTCTTATGTAGGATGGCCTGTTGTACATACGAGGTTTCTCTATGCCACTACTACGATGTGTCACCAAAGAGGAAGCCAAGGAAATTATGGTTGAATTACATGGTGAAGAGTGTAAGCGACATTTGGGTGGTCAAACACTAGCTAAGAAGATTCTTCGATATGGCTATTTCTGGCCCGACTTAAACTGAGAATCTACATCATATGCCAGAAAATGTGACAAATGCCAGAGATTCGCCAAGACCCCAAGAGCTCCATCCACAGAGTTGGCCCATATGGTCAGTCCATGGCCGTTTGTTGTTTGGGGCATTGATTTGACAGGAGCGTTGTCAACCATCAAATCCAATATGAAGTATGCCATTGTCGCCGTCCATTATTTCACAAAGTATGTTAAAGCAAAGCCACTGGCCGCCATTATCTCAAATAAAATCATCAATTTCGACTTGAAGAATATCATTTGCATTTTTGGTGTTCTGCAAAAGATAATCTCCTACAATGGAACTCAGTTCAAGAGAAAAGAATTCAAAGGTTTCTATGCTACATATAAGATCTAGAAAAGTTTTGCAGTTGTGGCCCATCCGCAGACAAATGGGCAAGTGGAAGCAATCAACCAGATCATAAAGTCAACCAACAAAAAGCGTCTCGAGAAAGCTAAAGGTGGTTTGGTGGATGAGCTCCTTCTTGCTCTTTGGGCGTATCGAACGACTCATAACTCTGCGACTGGGCACACTCCTTTTTCCCTGGCAGTTGGTTCTAGAGCAGTTATTCCAGTAGAGTTGGAGGTTCCTACTCATCGCAGAATTCATTTCAATCGAGCGCAGAATGATCAGCTATAACAAGAGGCACTCGATCTACTTGAAGAAAGAAGGGATGAAGTAGAGCTTCGAATCGCAGCACAACAAAGGAGAACAGCCAAGCACTTCAACAACAAATTCTGCCAGAGAACTTTCAAAGTGGGTGGCCTTGTACTAAAAAGGGCGATGACTTCCACAAGTGTATTCAGACCAAATTGAGAAGGTCCGCACATAATCGGTCAGAAGCTTCTGGACGACACTTTCAAACTATCAACAGCTGATGGAGTCCCAATCCCAAGAGCTTGGGACAGCGACCACCTGTGTCGTTATTTTACATAAATGCTTTGTTCAACTTTTTGTAAAAAGGATTGTAAATATTTTGCAAGTATTGTAATCGAACATCATCTATGAATGAAAGCATGCCTGCTTCTGTTGATAATAATTTTGTCAATTTTTGTTAAATAGTTTATAAATTGCTTAAACTCGATTTAAAATTGCAGGCTATTAAAAGAGTGCTTGCTTCCTCAAAATCCAGCAGATTTAGCGATAGTTACAATGCATCCCAACAAAAATAACTCAAGTGTCAAGTGCCACAAGCATCCTTCTGTACCCATGCAGGGATGTTAAGTACCACCTTGAAGATTAAAAGAGGGAATCGCTAGAAGTCAAATGATGTATAGCATGACAAGCAAACGAAAGGCAATAAATTGCGAGTTCCACCAAAAGGGGAACCTCTTCAAGTGAGAGGCACAGGGCCCCGGTTCTTTAACCATGAAGTATGCTTCCTAAATAAACCCAAGACCTATATGAGGGCACCCTACAGGATCGCCAGTGATTGATTTAATCAACCCGGTTGCGATGAATGATGGGTCTAAACCCAAGACCTCTATGGGGGCACCCAATCTAGTTGTCGATACTTGAATTAATCAGTTTAATTGTAGACGAGAGTCCTGAATGCCTGAATTAGCTAGCTAGATTGCAACTAACGTTGGGCCTAAACCCAAGACCTCTGTGAGGGCACACAATCTTGTTGCTGATGCTAGAATTAATCAGTTTAATTGTAGACAAGAGTTTTTAATGCGTAAGTTAACTAGCTGGATTGCAACAAATATTGGGCCTAAAGCCAAGACCTCCCAATCTAGTTGCCGACGCTTGGATTAATCAGTTCAATTGTAAACGAAAATCTTAAATGCCTGAATTAACTAGATGGATTGCAACAAACATTGGGACTAAACTAAAGACCTCTACGGGGGCACCCAATGAAGTCTCTGATGCTTGAATTAATCAGTTTAATTGAGGACGAAAATCTCCGATGCCTGAATTAACCGGCTGGATTGAGACGAACATTGGGCCTAAAAATATAAGACCTCCTAGGCGAGGGCATAGGTACTAAAGACTTCTCCAAGAAGAAGCATAGGATTAACCAACAAAACTGGGTTTCCTAGATGTAGTGGCAGGCTCATAGAAGCAAGAAGCCTTCGCCAACGAATTGGAAGCTTCGGATACCTTAGCCAAAATCAAAGAAACTTGGAAAAGATGATCACATCTATCTTATGCAATTCGGGATGACCTATGGTATGTGGGCAATAAAACCACCTTAAGATGGAATAATTCTCTGAAAGCATACCACACCTCATCAGGACATCGCAACAAATAAAACACTTGTACTCTACAAAGAGATGAATATATGGAAGTACAACAAATCTAAAGAAAGGGCTAAAGTAAAAAAACCAAAAGCATAATTGTTACATCAAAGCAAGCTTCATAAACAAGTCTTTACAAATTTAAAAGCGAGGAACGACACTAACACAACCTCCGGTCAAAGCAAACTGCAAGTAAGAAAGCTACATAAAGCAAAGTAAATAGCCAAGAGCCCTAATCCTCCTTCTTTCCACCCTAAGAAGTGTTGTTAGACCTTAGTGTAAGCTTGGGAACTCTTGGAGAAGGACGTGTAATGGCAGGCTGGCTTACGTTCTTGGCTTCTTCATCATCTTGTGGACCCCCGGAGGAGAAAAGAGCAAGTGCCTTCTTGCGAGCACTGTGTTTCCTCTTGCGTCTCTTTGAGGAAGACTTGATCTTTTTCCCTGAGAGACCCTTAACATCCTTCTCTGGGATCTCATCTACATCTTCAATATCTTCCGTTCCTCCTTCCGGTGAGTAGTTTGTTCATCCAATCAGCAAGAGTAGCAATTTCCTCCGATTGTGACCCAGGCTGCAAGGCAGAGGTAGAAGTAGAGGCAATAACTTAAGAAGGATCGCCCGGAGGAAGAGTGATAGTTAAAGCAGTTTTTGCCACCAAGGTTGAAGAAGTGAAAATAGCTTTAGTTCCCATTACTTTAGGCATAGCGGGAGAAGGCTTCGATGTAACCAGGCCTAATGCAAACGAATGATAAGCAAGAAGCTCATTGTACCCGTATGAAGTGCAAAAGAAGTCCAAGTCTGATAAGACTTGATCAATGCCTGTTTTACCTAAGGAGTGATGGCTTCTGAGATCTATTTCATATTTATCTAGGTCCTCATCATTGCCTTCATCATCTTTCGGATGCTCCTCAGTAGCTTTCATCTTTTCTTCAGGACTAGCAGGTGGATCAGTGGGAGGCACAATAGGATCGTTCGGACCATAGACACTAATATTAGTTGAAACACCATCAACAGTTATGTACGGCAAACGCTCCCCAGAAGACCAAGATCCAACCAATAAGCCACACTCTTCTATATGTCGTTCTTTTCCTTTCGCCAAAGCATTACGGGATTCCTCATCTAGATGATGTGCAATAAGCTCCTCCTCTGTATAACCACCATCCTTAAGCTGTTTGAGAACTTCCTCCCAAACTTCACCCAAAATGATTGGAAATTTATCTTGGAGAAATGATAAACTCCCTCGCCCTATAACACAAAACAAGTAGATTATATATAGGGTGGAGTAGAGGTCAGCCTTGCCCTTAGCTTGTGCCTGCTCAACAACTGCCTTATCTGAAAGAGCCTGGTTCTTCTCTCGCTCGAGTTCCTCTACCTCGGTTCTCAATAAGGAAATTTAGAAGTAGTCTATTTCTGTTCCATAGACAATCTATCCTTAGCATCCTTCTAAGTAGAATGAGCATCCTTAACTTGAGCGGTCATAAAGATTTTTTTTGTTTACAAGAAGAAGTAACTGCAGGAAGTTCGTCTTTAAACCTCTGGTTTTCAGCCTTTGTCTTAGTGTTCTTCTCAGAAAGTAATTTAATGGTGGCATCACGAGCCTTAAGGGTTCTACCCCATTCAGCTTTTTCATTCTCCATGGTCATTATAGCTTGAATGTTACACTTGTTGACCCTTTGGAGCTTATTAGCCAGCTTCTTCCTTTGGGTTAGCTTCTCAACGTTGCCCTTCATCTTCACCAGATCCTTAAGAATTTCGTATTGGTACATTGGGCTTATGTCTAAGTTGAAGTGGACTCCTTTCAAGAAACAATGAGGAAATCGCTCAGAAAGTGTCTTTGGTGCTAGATTTAGAGTGTATTTTGGCCTTTGGATAATTTATTGTATATCAGCAGGAGTGGGAGTAGCAGATGGAGGTGTAAAGGGAATAAGACTCGAGGAAGTTTGAGTGGAAGGGGCAAGATCTTTATCTGTCATGGAACATTTATGGGAATATCTCTACCTCGATCCTTATCCTCGTCATCTCTATCTCTCTTCTTCTTCCGGCTATCTTCATCCCACATGTCCCGGTCATAGTAATCATCACGAGACCTCCTACTCCGCTCATCTCTATCCTAATGGTCCCATTCCTCCTGCGATTTTCTTACTCTCCTCTACTCTTCAGTCTCTCCATGATAAAGTGGTGGTGCATAATGCCGTGGGTTATAAGAACCTCCGTAGCAGTTGAATTCATCTCCATGTGAACGACTCATGGGTTGGCGTGAAACAGAAAAGAATGGGAGTTTAATGTTTAAAGCACAAAGTACTTGGGTAGAATAGAAAGAACGTGCAAGATATTTAAAGCTCTAAGTGTGTGCGGTGTGTTGTTTAATTTGCATCCAACAACGAACCGCTCGTCAGTTGAGAGATGACGAGGCTGCAACTTCAGAAATAGGTTTTCGAGGATTTTCAGCCAGTTCAGAAGATAACTTTGAAACCAATGTAGAAAGTTTGGATGTTATAATATCGCTCATAGCGAGTTCGCTTGTTGTGAAGTTAAGATCACTCAAAGTCCCTTATGCCTCCATAAAGTCATCCTGATATGTCACTGGAATCGTTGGGTCAACATCAACTCTCTCAATAACTGTATCACCTTTTTTTTGTAATATCTCCTTCCTCGAGCTGCTCACCTGCCTTCAAGATAGCTTTACCTTCACATTGCATGAACCCATCCTCCTCATTAATGGAGGGAACTGAGGCTGGGAAGATGACTCAGCGCCAACAGCAGGATCTGTGCATTTCTTTAAAGAGGATTCCTCAAAGGGATCTTTCAAAGCAGTATCCTATCGCTACAACTAAATGACCATATTCAAACGGTGGAAAACCATTGTAATATACATTTTACATCGGTGGGCTAACCGTCGTGTATTAAGAAGTTGTAATAGACTAAAATCTTTTACAACTTTTTTGCACCGTTGCAACACCATTGTAGTATGTATATTTTACAACTTTTCTCCTCCGTTGTAATAAACTTTATTACAACAATTATGCACCGTTGTGATATATTCTATTACAACTTTTATTTTACAGTTGTAATATATCCACAAGTTATATGCATAGGAATCTATATATATTATATATGTGCAGCAATATATAGATAAATAAATAAAAAATAGATGTAAGTTTAAAGGCATCATGATCCATTCATTGATAAAAATCACAATTTTATATCCATAATACAAATTATAAATCTTATACCACATAAAAATGTATAGAATTACAACTATCCTCCTCATTTGCCTCTACAAGCCTTTAACCCAATTACAAAGCTCATTTGTCTATGAAATCTATAAAGCTCATTTGCATCTGAAATGTAATTGGCCTCCACCTAATGCTATCCTCATATCTTCTATTGACATCAGGAATTGCCTCTAAAATCTACAAAGTTCATTTGCCTTTGAAACCTATGAAACCTACAAAACTGAATTATACATACAAATAAATATCTTGGTTTATTTATTCAATAAGAATCAAGGCAAAAAAATTGTTTGAAAGAATATGTAGAAAAATGTGGCCGTGAGAGAAGATATGAACATTAAATCTTTAATGATTTTTTTTTTTAAAATAGACACAAAAACAAGTTACCTGTAACATTAGTGATCACTTTTGTAATCTTCGAGCTATAAGTGCTATTAATTTATTTCCAGAAGCCACTGAAGCAGGATCCTCATAAGTTGCTTCATTAAATCAAAAATAAAATGAAAAAAATATGAATTGAAACCACACACATTTAGTTTAAAACGTTCGTACAAATTAACTGTCCAAGAAAATTACATTTATATTCTCCTTTATAGACGTGAAGACAGTTGGTCATTTTTCAAAACAATTAGCTGCTTGCACTGCATGATTGGATAAATAAAACCCGAAACGCTTGGCTTACGAAATTACACAAACAAGTGTTAACGTCTAAAGGAACATAACCAAAAGTAATGAACTAATCACCTACAAAACCTTCGAAAATTAAATATGAAAACAGGTTGGCTACCTATAAAGCCAAATAACTCTCTTCAGTTTCTTCATTTTTTTAAGTGAGAATCCTGCAAATTACATATCAAATTGAGAAACAAGTAAGACCACACATTAACCAAGTCGACCCTGATAAAGAAATATGACAAAAAGACTACCTGATAACAAGAACAAGCATGATCTTCATGAATCATTATCAGGCCCCAATGTTACTCAGGGACAAGTGTATTATACAACTCTAAGCAAACAGGCAACAGGTTATGTGTCCACCATATAATATGCCTAAATATTAAACTGATTAAATAGGTGCATAGCAGGTCACACATTCATTATAAAATATGCATAGGTATAAAGTTGCCTAAAACCATATAGCAGGTCATATGTCCACAATGCAGTTTGCATATATATATATATATATATATATATATATATATATATATATATATATATATATGAACCAACATATATTAAATCATCTAAAAATAATATTAAATCTTCTAAACATATGTATGATACTGGTTACACCAATCAGGTTCAATTCGGTTAGCCTTAAAGGTGGTATGTACTTTTCATAGCCATATTAAACTTATATGCTTAGACAGGTAAATATTCATCAAGTTATATGCAGTTTTGTCTAGTTTAATGGCCAAACTACACATATTTAGTCCAATTAAAGTAACAACAATTCTATCTTCATCTCAACCCTTGATATATAAACATGGTCAGGGTATTTATATAAGTATATAATTTGATAAATATAAGTATACACACATTTTATATTGCATGTATACCTATATCTGAACACAATTTGAGAACCATTTCTGAAATATGCACACAACATTTTTCATGCATGGATACCTATTCATATACTAAAATCTAGATCCACCCAAGTCTTCATATCAGCTAATACGAGCACACTTAGCAGTTCACATCTGTTTGGAATATTTAGTCAAGATCAATATTAACTAGCATCTTACTCCTTGATATACTTATATATACACGCATTTCTTTGTACATAACTACATATATATATATCCTTTCTAATTTCATCTGTCATTTTTAATATATTTATCAGGTTAGTTTTATTTTTACCAAAATCTGGTGTTCATACTTACCAAATATAACGGGATAATTCTATACTTCCTTTTTACTAGCATGTGTATAAGCAAGTACCCAAATTCAGGAAAATTAATTGAATTCAAATATTCAACCCCAGTTTCTTTATTTAACTATGGTCAACCCCCGTATTTCTTTGTATTCACACCCCAATCCAGATGTAAATACACCCAAATAAGACATCAACACCACCAGACATCCAAACACATTATGCATACCAATATATTTCAAACACATATCAACTTTTATCACACAAGTGACTTATGCAATCAAAAGCATAACACAACAATGAAATCAAATGTTTTACTAAATCTATAATTTCATTATGTAAATCGTAACATCCTCTAAAATATTTTTGTATTGGTAATATCATTTCTTATAAGTTCACATTAATCGTTTTGATCTGATTTATAAAATTTTGATGTATTCCAGTCAATATAATTATGATACATGTGAACCCTACTTCACAGCATGCATGGTTATGCAAACCATAAAATTAAGTAATATAACTTCCAGCAATCATTTATATAAACCCCTCTTTATCTTGTATAACAATCCGTATATTTATATGGGGTTTGCAATCCTAAGACAGTCAGAGCAAACGTGCATCACTAATCATCACTGTATGCTATTCAAACCCATAAGGCATCCACGCATAGAAATAAACCACAAATAACATATAAATCACGCATTCAACATATAGATTTCACTAACTGAAGCATATTGGAAGATTCATGAACCATATGGCTACTATAGAGGACTTAGTGCCAAAGAAAAAGATAAATGCACTCACCTAAGTTTCGATTTCATTCTACCAGATTTTGATTGGCTCTCAAACCCTTAGATTTTTCCTCGAACTCTTAGATCCGATGTCGCTGTCCCCTCTAGCATCCATCTCCCTTACGAATCGGCTCCATTTGATCGCAGCGCCAAGCAGGAACAGCAGGAATGGATTTTCGCTACTTCACGGCACAACAGGTTCGAGCAATGCGAACTGGAAAAAGCGGTGGAGCTTCAGGTTGACAGAGAGAGCTACGACGTCGATCAGAACTGGTGGCATGGTTCGATTGGAGAGGGAACGGTGCAAAAAGTGGTTCGGATTTGGTAGTGGAGGCGGAGCTTGCCAGGGAGGAAGCGAATTACATGCTACAGATGGGTGCGCGACTGTTAGGAATGGAGATGGCGGAAGACCCAAAGAGGATCGGAAGACTACAATTTGATATTTGGGTAAAAAAAATTGGGAAAGCTTAAATTTTGGGTAAATGCTGAAGCAAAAAGGGGACGATGGAACCGTGATTCGCGATAAAAGGAGGAATTGAGGATTTTGATTTTGACATATAAACGAGAAGTGGAGAGGTCGGCCATTAGAAGGCACCAGAAATAAAATACGCGAATTATGTAAGAGCCAAATTTTCAGTTTTACCGCCTTAAGTTTCTTTGTTTTGCATTTAACATGACCGTCAGTTTTTCCATCTGTTACAATTAAAATTGCACCAAAACTTAGAGAATTAAAAATTATAATTTATAATTAATAAGTCAAATTTTATATTAAATATAAATATAAAATGAATTTCTTGAGAATTGATTTTTACTAAAATATTAAATATTACTGATTAATAATAGTTATTATTAATTATTACCTATTTCTTCAAAGTTATAATTGAATTCCAACTATTAAAAGTTAATTATTATGTAAATGTTATTGATTATATACTATTAAATATTTAATAGTAATTTTTAAAAAGTAATTATTATTTATTAATCGTCAACTAAGCTGTTTTTATCTAATCTAATAGTAATTGGTATTAATTTTTAAATTTATTATTGAATATGAATTATCCTTTAATGTTAATATTACTAATTATTAAATATAAGTTGTTATTAATATTTAGTAGGTCTCTATTACAAGAAATAGAAAAAAGAGTTACAAAAAAATAAGTTTAAACAACTTTCTAATTTAACTATTAATTATTAGAAATTAATTAGTATTTATTAGTTATTACAACAGACAAAAAAGAAAAGTTGTGATATATATGTTTATTACAACGGTGATTTTTTCACAGTTGTAAAAAACGTTTATTACGACAATGTGTTTTGCACAGTTGTAAAAAAACATTTATTACAACCGTGCTTTTCGTACAGTTGTAAAATTAAAGTTGTAATATGGTGTTTTTGTTGTAGTGTATCCAGAAGCTGAGGCACCTAAAGTTTCAGGTGTAGAGTGAGGAGTAGAAGAAAGGAAAGATCGTGAAGGGACAAGTAGTCTATACCGACAAAGAAATCCTTCCGTGATTAGAAACTTCTTAGTCCTCTCTTTGTATTTTACGACTTTCAAACTCTTAAGAGTAACTTTTCAAAGAATGAAGTCTTTGATAGAAGGTGGTATTTCTGCAAAATAAAGGGAAGACTTAGTGATCGAGGCTTAGATGAGAAACTGGATAAAGAGCTCCGAGAAAAAATGTTCACCTCCTTCCATCTAGATTCCATAAAAGCTTTCGGCGCACCTGACGTACAAGAATTGAATCAGGAATCCCCGAACAATATTTGGTAAGTCGAGGACAAGCTTGCAATTTCTTGCGCCTTTGACAAAGATGATTAAAGGGTGATCTTTTCTCCTTTTGAAAACGTATAAATAACAGATATCTTGAAGGGTAGGAATGCAACACCATATCTTCATGAAAAGCACACAAAGCCCTATTAAAATGGCATAGCCATTTGGGGGCAGCTAGAATGGGGCTATGGCCAAATGTCGGAGGATCATCTGTAGAACAAGGATTGAAAGCAGGGACGCCTCCACTCGCTAAAATATGGCGGTTGACCGTTACAAAGACAACATGTAGAAGATCAACAAGCTCATCCTTCCTCGATAATCTTGCATCGGCTTTAGGATTGCCAAATTGAGCGCATAACTTCTTGAAAGTACGTTTTGTAAGCACTGTAGAGCACCTTTTAAAGGTATTTTGTTAAGAGGACAAGGCATAGGAAAGGATTGGCTTGCTTCCAGCCCGAGAGCTATAGTCATCAAAGCTCCAGGAACTTGAACATAAACACCGATTTGAATAGACGTAGTGGTTATTTCAGAATGAAGATGAGATTTCTGTTGGGTACCCAATCTACACAGGGAATCGTGTTCTTAAATAAGTCATAGGTGCGCATTTACTAAGTGAGAAGTGTTGAGCATAATTATACAAGTCATCGAAAAGGCGAAGCTTGAAATCTATTGTCGGCATGTTTCGATTATTCGAACTCAAGCATCATTGCGAATTCAAATTGTAATATCGAATCTATGCCGACAATGTTTGACAAGTTATAAACGGTTGAAATAAACGGTTCTGTATAGGCATGTCCTTCAGTTTAGTCATAAAATTCTACGTAGTTAAACTTTTATTCTGTTGTTGATGTGGGCAGTCGATGACAAAATATTGGCCGAGAAACATGCAAGTATTTTTTGTTGTTGCAAGACAGGTAGCAGTAAAAGGCATATTCAGTTTATAGGCTGCAAGTTCAAGTCGTTAATCACTTTTCAAAACTTGGTTCACTTCACGAAAAAAACATGATCGATGGGTCTACAAGGCGTGCAATCTACGAACAGGTTGTGCATGTACAATTCATGAATGAATCAGCGATATCAGATCCATCATGGATTGGCGATATCAGAACCATCGTGGATCGGCGATACCTGATCCATGATGGATTGATGATATCCGATTCACGACGGATCATGCATAATCGATCCATGATGGATCGTGCATATCCGAATCATTATGGGTTATACATAACGATCCATTCAAGTCGTGGCCAAATTCCATAGCGCGATCCAAGTAGCTAAAGTGATTAAGTCCAATAGTCCACGTGAGAACAACTTATGTGCCAAATTGCTAAGTACAAGCTAAGGGTATATATGCATCATCAATGAAACGTGAATGATCAAGCTCGCCAATCAACATGCAAATATGTTAAGACATGATTGGTGCATTTATGCATTAACACAACATCAATGACAACAACCATTTAGACAAAAGTACTCGAACTCAGATCAAGTTACAAGATCATCCAAATTGAAAATTGCCTCACAAGAATTTGAGCCATGATCATCAAAATGCATATAAAAATATGAACAACAATTTATTGAAGTGCATAACAAACATCAGAGTATAGATCATCATCAAAATTATGATCGGTCGAATTCTAGAATCCCAAAAGTAGAACAAAAAAAAGTTAGACACAGTTCAACAGTTAAAAAAATCCTAAGCTTGTTGAATCAAAATGAATGTGCAAATCGACCGGCCAAATATATGTAGACATCAAGGCCGATCATCAAAAAGTTGAAATGTCCAATATTCGATTCAACATAAGCTGATTACAAACACTATCTACATCATTGCGAAAGTGAACCAGATTTAAAATAATAATAATAATAAAAAGACTTAGATAGATTCGGGTTAAGGGAGAATCGAAGTTGTGTTTGGATTTCAGATCAGAAGGGAAGAAACTCACAGCTATTTTTAAATTAAGTGGAATTAATGATAGTCGGATTTGGCTTAAGATGCAAACTGAATTTTGCTGATGACCAATGTGATCGACGGTGTCAGGTTCGATTGACGATGGAGCAAGAAATTCCAGTTGAAGTGAGTTTCTTAGAGAAGGGTTTCCACCTTAAAATGCTTTTTAGCTGAAGAAGATAAAGTGAGGAAAGCTGGATCTGAGAAAAGAGATATAAACGCAGCAAAAAAGCTTTTCCGATTCATTGAGTGGCCCTTATAGATCCATCAGGAAAAGTTAATCGCAATCCATCAAAATAGCATTAAAGTTGTTGGAATTTCGAAGCTTACATTTTTACAAGCCAAAATACAAGCCTCGAGGGGAAAATATTAATCCACTAAAAAAACTATGTATGTGTGGTTGACATGTTAAGCCATGGATTGATCGTTCTCTTTATGATGGATCGGTTGCATTTTCTATGATTGATCGGGCTTGCTCGATTGTCGTGGACCGGTAGTATTTCCGCCAATGGATCAGTCGACTTCGAGGCTTTGCTTCATGGATCCAGAATATATTATGTAATGGACCAGACACGTTTCTACATGATGGATCAGCACTGTATTGCATGGATCGGGCTTGTCTTAAAAACCATGGATCATAGCCCTATTTTGTTGATGGATCAGTCACTTTACTTTGGGATGGATCAGTTACTTTACTTTGGGATGGATTGGTTCTATTCTCAGTAATGGATAGACATATGTTGAGCACGACAGAATGCGCGATCGGGGAGTGATCAAGCTAATTTCATCAGGGATCGGAGAATGCGTGATGGAATGAGTAAAGTGGTATGGATCGTGCCCGATCCATGGCTATGGAATGACATCCGATCCAGTTGCCTACACACATATTATTTCAAGGTTGACACTCTACTCCATATCTACGCCTATAAATACCACTTCTTCTTACACATTAAAAGTATCGAATTTTCTACCCCGAAGGGCTGCCATTTTCAATTTCCAACATTGCTACTACATCTCCATCTCCATTAAGGCATCTTCAATCAAGATTCAAACATATCCATCAACATTTCCATTGAGAATTAAAGTATTTCTCCAAGGAAATCAAGAGATAGAGAATCATCATGAAGTTATGTAGAGATAAAGAGATTTACTGTAGAAAGTGATAGAAAATGTCTGCAATGAAGAAAATCATGTACCACGTAATGAAGTTCATAATGAAATCAACCTTTAAAGTGGGCATAGGTCAAATCTGAGGTTGATCCACTATAAATGCTCTCTACTTTTACTATTTTCTTATCTTACTTACTCTTAACCTTGTTTTTTTTTATAGATTTAATATGTTTATACACCTCTTGGGGTGTTAGCATCCATTTTGGTTATTAACATTAGATAATGATAACAATCCTTGGTTATGACATAAGAGATTTTGTCACATAAATTTCAAAACCATTAATAAGATTTTAAAAAATGAAATCATTAGAAGTTTACCAAAAATAAAATTTAAAACTGAAAATTTATGCGATGTCTGTCAATTTGGGAAATTGACTAAATCATCATTTAAATCTAAAAAGTTCATTTCAACTTTGCAACCATTGGAATTATTACATATGCATTTATTTAGGCCAACTCGAATTCAATTCATAAATCAAAATAGATATATATTCGTAATAGTTGATGATTTTTCTAGATATACATGGACGTTATTTATGAAAAATAAAAGTGATACTTTTGATCGTTTTAAAATGTTTGTAAAACAAATTAAAAATTTTAACAGATTTGAAGATAAAAAATATACGAAGTAATTATGGAGGAGAATTCAAAAATGAAAATTTTGATTTGTATAGTAAAACAAAAGGTATTATTCAACAATTTTCAATTCCCAGAACTCCATAACGAAATGGGGTTGTAGAGCGGAAAAATCGAACGCCACAAGAATGTGAAAGAACGTTATTGAATGGAAGTTCATTACTGAAACATCTCTAGGCAGAAGTAGTTGCAACAACCTATTATGTTTTGAATCGTGTTTCCATTAGACCGCTTACCAAAAATACTCCATATGAACTTTTTAATGGTAGAAAACCAAACATTTCATATCTTAAGGTTTTTCGTTCAAAATGTTTTATTTTTAATACTAAAGATCTATGGCACACACTATAACCATACTTGAAGATAATAAAATGGGAATAACTTAACTAAATACTCAGAATTATGTGAAACTGGAATTACCGCTGCATTCGTCTTAGAATTCTATTTCAGATAGACTCCGAGTTTACGTAAAACGGACAACGTATGAAGAAGTTATGAGCATTAGAAGTTTGTATAGGCATAAGGTTCATATATATATATATATATATATATATATATATATATATATATAAACGTATTAATAATAAAATATTCCAGAAACAAAATAAGACAGCGCGCGGGAAAATGGCCCGTTAGGGGTTGACCCACACCCCTCAGGGGGTCGACCCACTTAAGTGTGTGTCGACCCTAAGGTCGACACACCCATGGAGGGGTTGACCTGCCCCAGATCTGGGAAAATTCATTTGACTAATCTGGACTATTTTTCAGACCATATTCATTACTGATTTAGCACTGCGTGTGCAAGAACTCTTATAAATAGGCTAGCAGAGCCTAGCCTATATCTCATATTTTCTAAAAGGCTGCCTAAGCTCTACCATTCTTCTTACTCCTCAAATCTCTTTAGTAAAATAGAATAATTAGTCTAAGGAAATTCTGATTCAAGATCTGGAGGAAAAGAATGTATATCTGTAAATGGGTGTTCAGAATTCTAATCGAGGTGAGATAAATTCGTGGATCTGGTCAATTTAGATTTCTCTTCTTTCTTCCGTTTACTTTTAGTTTGAGAATTGTGAATCCATGGTTATTTAGGTTCTAGATTCATTTAGGGGAGCCATGGAATGCTAGGTTTGGACCAGATTCATAAATTGGAAAGCTATTACGTAAGTGGATTCAAGTTATCCCTTTTTTATAGTGGTATACTTATCGTTCTTCCCCATTAATATCTATTTAATAAAATCCCTTGGTGTATAAAAAATGGACAAAGAGTGGCTGAGATTTTTTGCCAGCACACATACCAATCGACTCTTATTCGCAGATTCGTATTCATTCTGTTAGTCTGCCACGATCTCCTCTCCATCACTTACTCTCCTCGTATTCACTTACATTCCCCATATTTGCACTTTTTTCTGCCTTTCTCCAAAAGTTTTCGGCCTCCTCTCCCAAAGGTTCCGACATCATATTTCTCCAACCCTGATTTGAATCAACCAAAACGAATGATAATGGAACCACTTGTTATTCATCTTATCCGTGTATATATCCAGTTTGAAATTATGCTGATTCACCAAGTTCCAGTAGTGCACCAATCTTTTATAAATTATGTTTAATCGAATTTATGTCTTCATACTGACATCTATTTTGCTTAATTTTTAGATCTATTATAATCATTACTCGAAGAAGGTTAGGTTTTCCATGTCCTAATTATTCTTATTGCGTACTTCTCTCGCATCAATTTGAATTTTTTTCTGTAGTAACATTTGAAGGAACAAAATTGAGGAGAAGATTTTGTGACATCCATGTTTAGGCTTAGCAAAGAATTTGAAGTTACAAATCTTTTGCACTTTCTTTTTGCTACATGCTAGATAATTTATCTTGCGGCTTAATAGAGGACTCCATACTTGAGCACTAAAAATATGATCTGCAATGAAATCGTGTTGATAGGCTATTTTAAAATAGGTCAATCTACCATGCACGGAGTGCTCCGTAAAGTATATCTCTTATTTTCTATGCTCAGTTTCTTTTGATTTTAAATTATTGAAATGTTTTAACATTTGCTTTGATTTGCAACTAGCTATTTAACATTGTAAAATAAGCTGCTTTACTTTATTCAGCCAATGTACACATGAACTGTTTGATTAAATGTATGGAATAATCATATGAAGTTTCAATGTACCATAATTCTTCTTTTCTTTCATAGAACATGGACTAGGTTTTCCAGCACCTGTTATACATGGATGAGTACTCATTATAAACCAAGAGGGTGTTAGTGAAATTGTAGGTTCATCTTCTTCACATGAAGTTGATTTTCATGTTGTTGTTGAGACTTCTCACTCTGATATTATTTCTCATTCAAGTATGGATCGAACATTGAGGATATGTACTCTGGTTAGCGAAATAGTTCAAATATTAATAATATATCTGTTAGTATTTTATGTGGTCCTTTCTACCATGCAATCATACTCAACAAAGAAGGGAATTTGAGGGTAAATCACTGAATTTAAACATATATTTTTCTTCCCAAAATGTATGTTGATGTGTTTAACTAAATTAGAATAAACATTGGTTGCATTTTCTATGCGGATATCTTGTTTCAAGTTAAGTGATTTTTTGCTATTCGTTTGTTGCATGGTTACATTGATTCTTTTGTTATACCTTGAACTGAGGCATCTTTTAGATATTTTTTGTTATTCAGTTAGCAAGTGAAGTTATGAAACACGGTTTGGATTTGAATCGATCTACCTTAACCACAATGCCAATAGTTAGCGAACACTCCAATTTATTTTTGGAATTCTTATTGGTATAATATGAACAATCATAGCCGAAACAATTATTTATCAACCATTAAATCTAACATTGTTTCATATGCATATTTGTATGTGAGATGTTCATTTTATTTTGTTGATAAAGCAGACGCAAATAACTGAAACCACGATTTTCAATTTTTTTCTTACATTGCTTGGAATTATTTTTTATTATAGTTATATAATGCTTAACAATTGCACTCATAATATAGATTTCACAATTTAATTGGGTTCATACACTTTGTACTTAGACTATCATGTTTTTCATGCAAAGGATTATATTGATAAATACCCAAAAGTGATAAGTTTTATAAAATTTATGTAGCTTATTGTACATCTATAGATTATATGTTGGAATTTGCACTTAGACACTTTATGTGAAACATGCGGTCGTGATAAGTTTTCGTTGTTCTACAAAATTCACAATCCCATGGTCGGTATAACCATGCAAGTTGACAAATACAATTTCACCTCAGAAATATATCTAGATTGACTTCCTTTTATTCTCTTTTTTTTACAGTGACTTCATGTTATTTATCTTAACATGCCTCTCTAAAAATGTATGCTTTACAACGTGTCATTGGTGTTCAGTTATTATTTTGCATGAAATTTTTTCTGTGTTATATCAACCATATCACATTTAAATCTTAGATGCATTCATTTTAACTCTTTACAGATTTTTAACTTCCAATATAGATGAAAATATAGATGTCTGCTATCAAAATTTTATTGTCCATCTATTTCTATTTATTCTTCACATTGAGTGCATGCACTCTATTTATACAAATGGCATCATAATTTTAAATTATATCAAATGGACGTAAAAAGTGCTTTCTTAAATGGTTACGTAAAAGAAAGGGTATATTTTGAACAATCACGTTTGTTTGCGCATGAAAAATATCTTGATCATGTTTATAAATTGAAAAAGACATTATATGTCTTAAAGCAAGCACCCCGTTCTTGGTATGAATGTCTTAAGAATTATTTAATTGATTCAAGTTTTCAAATTGGAAAGGTTGCTCAAATGCTATTTATAAAATGAGATAATAAAGATATTTTAAAAATTCAAATTTATGTCGATGACATTATTTTTGGTTCTACTAATGGAAAATTATGTCAAGAATTTTCCAAAATTATGAATAGCGAATTTTAAATGTCACATATGGGTGAATTGTCATATTTCTTAGGATTGCAAATTAAATAATTTTCAAATCGAATTTTTATAAACGAAGAAAATTATCGTAGTAATCTAATTACATGTTTTGGTGTGGAAAATACATTAAGCAAACCAATATTCATGAGTACAATAAGGCACTTAGAAAAAACTGAAAATAGTAAAAGCGTCAGTCAAAAATTATACAGTAGTATGATAGCATCATTATTTTATTTAATAGCAAGTTGACCCGATATAACGATGAGCGTTTGTTTTTTTGCTCATTTTCAAGCCAATCCAAAAGAATCACACTTATGAGCAGTTACATGTATATTACGTTATCTAAGAAACACTAAAGATTTTGGACTTTTCTATCCAAATCATTGTTTCTTTGAATTAATGTCATACATCGACGTTGACTTTGGAGGATCAAAGACGGACCGAAAAAGTACAAGTTGTGCTTGTCATTTTAATGGTAAATCACTAGTATCTTGGTTTAGCAAGAAATAAAATTGCGTTTCACTATCTACGTGTGAAGTTGAATATATTTCAGTAGCATTGACATGTGCACAAGTAATATATACGCAACAAACACTTACAGGTTTTAACGTAAATTTAAATAATTCAACTATTTATTATGACAACCCAAGTGCAATAGATTTATCTAAAAATCCAGTAAACCATTCGAGAACCAAACATATAGATATATCACATCATTTTCTACGAGATAATATCGAAAAACAAATTATATATTTAGAATTTGTAAATTCTGAAAATCAGATTGTCGACATTTTTACTAAACTACTACTTGAAAATACGTTCATCAAGCTTTGACAAGAACTAGGAATCGTTACATACAAGGATTTATAAATATATGAACTTTTAAGAGCAAAATTCGGCCTTTCAAAAAAAAAATGATTCTTGAACCCAAGTGCCTTAATATTAAGTTGAATGTCCTTACTAACTAAGCTATGTTTTATTTGCTACTGAACATAGAAATCGAGTAAGTATTATAATATATACTACACAATCTGTTTTTAAACCTTACAAACTAACATATTAAAATAAATAAAAGGCTGAAAAACATTCTACCTATTGTTTAACCTTTCCTTATGGCTACTACTACGGATTGTTTCCATATAAATTTCCTTGAGCTTTCAGTTTTTCTATACAACTTTCATAATAATATTTCTATACAAAAGAAGCAAGAAAAGTATGTCAATCTCAAACAAGACATCTCCCTAAAAGAATTCTCCATCAAAATCAAATTAAAAGCAATCCTCTGAATCAATCAAAATAGTGTCACTAAATCCGGAAAACAATTGGATTAGAAAAGGCAAGAATATCGTACCGTTTACACGACGGATTAAAGAAAACCAGAAGACACTTTTTTGTATCCTCGAATACAAAATACAAAATTGATGAGATCCATTATTACCAGCAGCAACAGCTGAACTTGTAACATTAACTATACTTTGAATAGAAAGTTACATCAAGACGTTTAAGTTTCTTGGAACAGATTTCTATACGAGTTTGCTGCAAACCAAACGTTACAAGACATTATCCACTTTCCACTACTCCAGATATACCTATGACATCTTGGAGCCCTTGGAAAAATCTCCCTACTCGACGTCAATACGACCCAAATACATGGGATAAGAATTAAGTGGCAAACGAAGGAGCAAAACATGAGTCACCTAAGAAAGATTCAATGTCTTCAGAATCTGATTAAGAAAGTTTTTGCTGTTGTTATTTAAAGTTGTTCCATCGACTAAATAAATATTGCATTGGAAATAATGCAATTAAAGAAGTGTTTGCATTCATTAATGTCGCAAGAATAAATATGTACAAGTTTCTCTTTGATGTATATAAATATATGTATAAGATGAAATAAAATTAAACAAAAATAGATATATATACACACACATACGTGTATATATATATATATATATATATATATATATAAATAATAAAGAAACAACTTTAACAACATCAATCGTTAATCTAATCAAGTTTACTTAACTTCTTACATAAACTAACAATTTAAATATTATGAAATCAATAGTGTAAAACTAATGTCAAGTAATGTTCTATTTTTCAAAATATGTAAAACAAAACATAGATTTATATATTAAAACATATAAGTATATATATATATAAGTAACCAATTTTCAAAAAAATATATATATATAATCATGTATATATATGTATATATATATATATATATATATATATATATATATAAAGGTGCAAAAAATAATCCAGAAAACAGGATTACCAGTCACCGGTCGACTGGTGGATATCTACCAGTCGACTGGTAACCGGTAGCAGGCACAAAAAACCTACTAGTCGAATTCTTATTTCAAAACCCTGAAACCGTTTCTTCCTGATTCCAAAACTTTCATCTTTTCTCCACAAAATCCGTAACATCTCAGGATATTTGAACAATTTAAAATCAAATGTAACGAACAGGGATTTTCGACCCCGAAAATCAACACAAAAACACCATGTCGAACATTCAAGAAGCGAAAACACAGGAACGTTATTAGAAAGAAATTAGAGGGTGAGATTAGAAAGAAATATTAGAATAGAAGAAGAAGAAGAACCAACAACACAACAAAGAGTCTCACACCGCAGTGGAACAAAATATAATATAGAAATAATTCTTTATTGAGGGCTTTAATATAAAACTTACAATTATCAAAATAGATCAATACATCTGAACAGTTATAATAATCTGTCCTCATATATAATTACACAGCAGAAAATACACCAAATAAACTCCTCTAGCAAGCCTCTGGACTTCGCAGCATCCGATAACCTGGACCTGTACAACCCGGTCTAACCCGAGCATTATAAATGCTGGATCAGTCTAGTGAACTAGAGTGAGAAAAAACACACTAAGTTTAAAGATATCACACAACTTTATTTTAAAGTCAAAATCATTTCAAAAGAAAAGGAAAATCAAAAGACCAAATCCACACATAAATACGGATGGTTTTTACCTTACGATAGCCCAAAGCATTTTTGAAATCAATATCTTTTCTTATATTATAATAGTGTCTAAATACAAATAAATATCAATCTAGCAAAACACTTGCATCTCACGCTCTATATATAGTATACAATCAAAACCGCGGGCGCTTATTGGAGAATGGATTTCCTGGCAAGGTATGGGACCACCTTCCCAACAATGTACCTCTGTAGATGAATACATTGGGGTTCAACAAGAACATCTTGTAATCCAAGCTAAACATGACCGACTCCTCACTTCTCTTGAGAGCACCGAATATATTATTAACACGGTTGGGGGCCAGCCAACCAAACCGATAGTTTACATGTAAAATAAAAGGAACAACGGAAGGCATTTGATTTCACAAGGTGAGGTAATGATATACCCTTTTGATAGGTGCAACCCATATAGACATGCGACCTACCCGATTTTATGCCATTTCCCAGTTGATGAGGCTAGAGATTAAGTTTATCTTTTAGAACCACACATATCCATCCACTTTGAATGCCACATTGTCAAATCCATCAAATCACTAATTGACGTCGAAAAAAATACTCTGTAGCTAAAAGAATTACGTTTGTAAATGTACGTGATTCCAAAGAAATACTCTATCAGACATTCGTTCATACAAGTCATCTTGGAACAGGATGAGCCGAAGGCACCCTCCTGCCAGATCCTATATAGGTATCACCCCAAGGATCAGTAGAGAGCAGTTCTTGCAATTTGAAGATTTCACTCATGATTGAATTACTGCCGAAATATCTCTTGGAGCTAACCGGAAAAATTCAACAAGTAGTTCTTCTACTAATGAATATCTACGGTCTTCAATTGCTCTATCTTGAATCAGCAACTTCACATATTTGTTGGTTCAGAATGGTTTTCGAATATAAATTCAATCCTGGTCTTTCCGTACCAACAATCATATTAGGTCAAATTTGATAGTTGGTTATTTAACTATCGAATAAATAATCGTGAGAATAAAATGAGTTCACTAGTTCAATACTTGACATTACTTGGCCTTTTTAATTAACATTTGTTAATTATATTCTTAAAATCCCCCAATATTTGGAGTTTACTTTTACTTCTTATTATAAGTAAGAATATTCTTAAATTCATTTCATTTGCTTATAAACTTTTTGAATACAGTTTTCAATGTTCTTTATGGAAATCATAACTTATGTTTCCCCTCAATTTCTCTCGTTTATAAACTAATACTATTCTTGGATAATCGTGAAGTCATTCAAGTTGGGGTATTTTATTAACTCTCAGACCTTGACCAACAACAATCATATCTTCATAATAAATAGAAGTTTATTAACCACGCGTTTTCCTTTGGAAACCTTCTTTAAATCTCAACACTGTTTACTTAATAAATTATTAACCAAACTATTATTAAAATAATTCCCTATTAGTCTTTAATAATCCTTCATAACATTGTACCCGAGCTTCGATTCCATTGTAAATAGAATCCTTTATAAATATTCTTCAAACTCGTTTGCAATAACAATATTATATTTGTTTAAAATCATATAAACTGTCTTCAACAAATCTAATATAAATATCTCTACAAATTTTATTTACATATCTTTATAAATCTTATACTTATCTTTTACACTCTTATATTGACATCTTTTATGAATCATTGTATTTATTTTTGTCAAAACAATTCAAGTTATCACCGGTAACAAAAGTTACAGATTTCAATTCAAAATCTTTTAATTCCTTATATTATACCTTTTTCAAATCATTCCGACAACTTATGCGTTGTCTTGAATCACATAGCGATCTTTTTAACGATCTTCAGTTTATAAATCACATGGTTCAATTTGTTATTTGTAACAATTGTTACATATTCATTTTTCCAAAACTCTTACTTCATTCACAAATCCCATTTGGGAATTATTATCGACAACTAATATTTCGCTTACATTTCTAAACTCTTAACTCCCATTTACAAAATCGTTTGTAAATCACTTACGATGATTTATCTTCTTTACCATTTCCAAAATCTTTACTTAGCTTATTTCTCAGCTTCGCTTAACATTCTGAACTTCGAAATATAACATTCTGATTCTTGGAATAAATCTCACTTCATTAACTATTTCGAACTTTGGAATATCATATTCCGAACCTCAGAATAAATCTTACTTAGCCATTTCATACCATTTTCCAATTTCTAAATTTCCTTTTTATAACTTCAAATATTAAGCAAATATTAAATTTAAGCTATCACGTTCGCTTAAAAATCCCTTTTTATAACTTCGTTATAAAACTCGGTTTTAATATAAACCTGTTCATAAACTCCTTTCACAACTCAATTAGATTTCATTTCAACTTCGTTTTCCTTTCATAAATAAATTTCATTTAAAAAGCAACCTCTTAAATTATTATTTATTAAGACAATAATTTACTTCAATCATTAACTACTGTAATAGTAGTTAACTTCTTAATTAACTAAAATGAATAGAAAATTCCTTTTTAAAATTTTATTATAATTGAACAAATGTTCATTAAACTATTTCTTTTATAATTTAATCAAACAACCAATTTCAATTAATTTAGTTGACTTGGTCAACTCAAACCATGGTTAATTCGCTAACCAATTCCAATTATAGTCCTTTCTTTAAATTAATTAATATAATTAATTTAAATAATTCCATTTAACTGTTTCTTAAAAAAACAATTATCCAACTCTTAAACGTTAGGTTAATTTCTGCGCATTTGAACATAGGAATTTACTTTATAAAATCACTTAATGATTAATTATAAACTTAATTAATAAATATTAAATATTTATTTTCTTTTAACAAACTTTTATTCTTAATACAGATTTAAAAATCTATCTTTAGTTATAAAATAAATTTTATAACTTCACTTCTATCAGTGATAAATCCATATTTGGAAAACGATTGTTTTATAGGCCATATGCTGCCAATTACTCAACCAATATTGCCCATTGGTTAAAACAAAAATAAATGTTGAATCTCAGGTCAACGGTCGACAACCAAATCATTCATCTAATTAGAACAGTTCATATAATGATAATATGAGAATAAATAATATATGATATATTTAAGGAATCCAGATTGATCCCTCCAACTTGTTCTTCTCTATATCCAAGTACATTATCTCAGTATAATCATTCAATTCAAATAAATAATGGTTTCATAACAGTCAATAATGACAATTCAGTATCAACAAAATTATTTAACACAACCATGACAATTCAAATAAATGCATTAAATTAAACACATTTATTTTATAAACATGACCAATAAGGTAAGTTACCTGTAACACCCCAAAAATTTTAGACATTTTAACTACATTATATAATGAATATAATGTGATAACTTAATTAAATATTGCGAATTAAGAAAAACAGACAGTACCATTGTGTTCATCTCAAAATTTTCAAGATAGACATTTGGTTTGCGTAAAACGGACACCGTATGAAGAAGTTATTAAGCGTTGAAGTTTGTATGCATATGAGAAAAAAAAGTATAGAAATATAAAAATTAAATAAATAAATATTCAAAAAAAATTCAAAATGATAAAGCGAGAAGCCAAAACGCCGAACCGACCCTTTTGGGGTGTCGACCCGAGACCCGTTGGGTCAACAACAGGGTCGACTCAAGGAGTATGGGTCTACCCCTGGGTCGAACTGGCTGAATGTTTCTAGATGCATGCAGTGTCCAGATTCAGGGTGCAGCGGCTATAGAGGATTCTAAACCTAGATTTTATTCATTGGGAAAATAATGGTGACGACGAGGCTCTGCTACAACTTCAATTAAATAGACTATTCTTCTCCAAAATCAAGTTTTAAAAAAAGGATTCAAGCGTTTCGACTATAAATCTGAGATTCAGCACCAACAATTTCTTTTCTATCTTCTAAAATCCAAACATGGTGAGTTAGTTACTTTTAGATTTAAATGATTAAAAGTAAACGAGATATGACTGTGATTTGGATATATGCCTGTGATTTAATCATATTGGATCTATCATAATTTGTGAATTTATAATATTCTATGACTTAGATCTAAATGTTTATCATATCCGATCTATTGGGACTTTTTGATCTATGACATAACTATGATGTGGATCTTAAATTATTATCATGCTAGATCTACCTTCTTAGATCTAATTCGCTTGTGGTTAATTTATCAAGTCATAATATATCTACCTTTTTAGATCTAATTTGTTTGTGGTTAATTTATCATGTCACAATTGTGGATTTTAAATTATTATCAGGCTAGATCTACCTTTTTAGATTTAATTCGATTGTGGTTGATTTATCATGTCACAGATCTACCTTTATGGATCTAAATCGCTTGTGGTTAATTTATCATGCCATGCTAGATCTTTTTAGATCTAATTCGCTTGTGGTTAATTTACCATGTCATGCCAGATCTACCTTCATAGATCTAATTCATTTGTTGTTAATTTATCATGTCATGCTACATCTACCTTTATATATCTAATTCGCTTCTGGTTAATTTATCATGTCGCATTTGTGGATCTTAAACTTTACATATCATGTGGTGATTAATTTAGATCTATCATTAATTGGAAATATTAATACTTATTTATTCATGCCTCTTATAACATCCTTGGTATGTTAGATCTAGTTTTATTATCACATGCTCACTAGATCTATTTTTATATGTCCACCTTATCATTATGCCAATTACATGTTTATGTCACTTTTGTTAAATAATCACTTTTTTCATCTTTCCCTTTTATTGTTTATGGCCAAGCTACTTTCTAGCCCAGACATGACGCCAAATATATGTGAATGCATTAATTAGGAAACGGGGGAAAACATTAGAATTGGCATAACTTGGGTGACAAGTATGAATTTGGACATATAATCCATTATGAATATATTGGGTAAATGGGCATGAACACCTATAAAGACATAGGTATATTTAATTGGTTAATAATTTAAATGCCTAGGATTACATTAATTAGAAAACTATAATGGCACTTATGACATGAGGTTAGATTCCATTTGTGGTGCAAGTCTGCCTTGACCCGACCGACCTATCCAGCAACCGCAAATGTTGAATCTAATGTGAGGGGTCTAAGCGCACAAATACGAGACGGGCTAAGACACGAGCTTAGGCCCAACTTATGGAAGAAGTCTGCCCGGACCCGACCCGGATATCCAACATCCATAAGTTGTAAGCCTAATGTGGGAGGTCTAGACCATTATTACCCTAAATGGACTTGGTAACGAATTGGAATACTTAACCTAGATGAATCCGTAGGGATTGCATGAACATGTTAACTTGAATAGGGGTTACGTAAACTTAGTTGAGACAATGGGTGGGTTAAGTAAATCTTGTGGCAGTGGGTAATATTCATATATATAGGCCCACAAACTTAACCTATTTTATACTTTAGGGTTATGAAACTTTGTTAAGTAAGCTTGCTTGGATCAATGAGGGTTAAGTAAACCTTGCGATGGTGGGGCAATATTTACATAAATAGGCCTGATAACTTAACCTATTTTACATGTTGGACTGTTAGGAATGACCAGTTGAAATCCTAGTAGTGGGAATGCAAGCCTAGGGGGAGCATGTATCATCTTGTGTGTGGGACCCATTTTAGTCAGTAACCCATCTAGGTATCAAACGAGTACTCCGAACTAGGTCGGAGTAGGGGCACGCTTACTGGGCTGATTATAAGAGATCCAAAACGAAGGGGAGGTGTCAACAGCGCAGGAAACCAACGGAGTCATGTGCGTGCATGGGTCCGGCTTTCCATGGGAATTAAGACACTGTGACATTAATAGATATGGTTGTGCACATCTTGAAAATGAAGGGTTGCCACTTTAGGAAGTGATACATCCTACTATGGGGCCAGCATAGGGTATCTAGGGAGTAGGGAGCCGATTGATTAGGGTAGTAGTTAGGGTACATCTAGACTCTGGTAAGTTTAGGAGTTCATTATTGGGGTTACCGGTGGATTCTATGGGTTAAAACCTCTCACCAGAAGTACGCCTAAGACTACCATTTCATACATGTTGGGGATCATCTCATTCTGAATATAGTAGTATTAGTGCAGAGTAATCATTAGAAGCGTATACACCCTATCATGTTCACCTTGTCATGCTTGCCTTTTATGTAGTTATCTCTCTCTTATCCACTTTATATGCCTGTCATGCTACTTTTATTTATTTACTTGCTAAAAGTAACTAGAATCACTAGACTTTATGTCTAACCCTTTTTGTTTCCTCTTCTTTCTTCCGTTTCCCCCCAAGGTTCTCAGTGCAGGAACACTCAGGCTTGACCGTGATTCTGCTTACTTTTGCTGGAGCTGCTGAGATGTATTGCTCAAGCAACTATCCTTGTTGCTATGGCTATATTTTGTTTTGGGGAATTTTATTTCTTTTATGTACTCTGATATTTTTGAAGTACGAGGCAGTAGCTTTTATGTTGTAATGGGATTTTCTATTTCAGACTGTGATGTTTTGGACCACGGTATCTTATGATAAATAAAGCTTTTATTCCGCTGTTATTTTATATGTCTGTCTTGTAATATCTCCGTTCTGTTTACAATAACGCTTCACGAAACTTAATGCATTCCCTTTGTGAGTGACATTAACGGATGTGGGGTGTCACATTTCCTTAATTGGGACTAACCGTTAAAATAAAGATTTTGGGTTTTCACTGAAATAAAACTATGTTTAATTTCATTGGTTCAATCAATATATGAATATTTATTTAATAAACAATCAACTAGTAGCAATCATAGCACACAAAATAAAAACCCGACTTATATAAAATATAAGTGGGGAGAACCGAGTGAGTTTAACTCACTTTAGGTTGGTACCGTTGTTTAAACGGTTGGTTTTAATTAAATTAAACGAGTGTTTAATTTAATAAAAATCCTGGTTGATTCCAATTGCATCTAAATCCGTTCAATATTGTAGCGCTTGTCAAGACGAGTTCAACGACACCTGGGTTATCAGATTCTGATAACATATGATCATGTTATTAATATTTAAAGTTGTATAATTTAATTATAAAATAAACATCCTTAATTAATATTTTAATTAAACTAATTACATTTAAATAAACAAGGCCGACTTTGGTTCCTGTTATTTCAGACTCCTGACTTCAATCTCCACTGCTTTGATCCCATCTACATTTATTAAAACTAATTAAATTAAATGGTTTACTACTAATTAAAAATTAGGGTAACTTCATCACTGTGAAATTACAATTTAATTAATATTAATTACATTACTTAACACATAACAACCGATTATTTTTCTGCGTTCCTCCCTTCTGTTCAATGATCCGCGCCATCTTCATCTGTGGTGTCCAAACTTGAATTAATTAAACTATTAAGTATCTTAACACTAAACATTTTTAACTTAAACTAATTATGCTTGATTAAACTAACTGGAAAATTACTTATGGATACAAAACCTTTTCTCATTCAATATACTGCTGTTCAAAATCATTGGTATTACATGTCGACGTCGCCATCTCTTTCCAGTCCCCTTTCTGCTTCATTCAAACAGAAGACCACGCTTTAATTACATAGATTATTACTGCCAAAAACAATAGGAACTGATCCCTTTTATCTCCTCCCCGTAACTGCCTCAGACCGATATCCCTACTACCACACACCACGCTCCAAGAATCACACCGCCACCGCTTCATCTACAAACCATCGGACCACCATCCCCCATAGCCAAACAAAGTGTGCCACCGCATTCCTCTACCACACTGAATTTGGTGCAACTCGACACCTTAATCGGTCCCCAAATCAACCACAAGCGCTACGACTCCACAATGGGATTCTGGTTAGTACAGGTTAAATTTCCTCATCATCACCGTTCAAATCCTAGATCACATTGAGCTCAAGGTTTTTGATGTCGGAATTTTTCGAAATTGTTGCGTGGATCTTAAGGGAATCGAGGGAAATGAACATGAGTTTTCTGTCTTAGGTTACATGAATGGCGGCTTCAAATGGAGTTGACCGCGATGATATTTTTTGACCTAGAAATAGGGTTATGCAACCCCTTTATATAGAATATGGATAAATTTAATATTATTTATTATAACCAAAGCTTATACATGAAGTATCAGGTAAAAATAATCACAACCGACTCTTGTTTTTCGATAGAAATGCTAATCCTAGCATAAAAAGTATTCCGAACACCATGGGATAGGTTTCGTCGAATTTCGAGGTCGTTTGTGAAAAGTACTTTATAAATCAAGAGCGAAAAATCATGCATTCAAATTTCCCACGATCACAAAATATATCCAATCAAGTTGAAACTTTGAAATTATACTAGACCTCTTCCTAACGGATCCAATGAAATTTGTTTCGTTAAAATCGAAGTTCGTTTGGCCAGTCGTTTATTCCTTTAAAGTTACCCCTGTCTAAATTGACCAAAATAATATAAACGATAAAGTTGTTTATCGTTTCCACGATCAAACGGTAAGTCAGATTGACACAAAAATTGAAATCTTATAATAATTAATTAATACGAATCCAAAAGCACAAGTTTCGTCGCATTCTGAGACTGCTTCCCGGTACGCTATTTTGGACTTCAAAATACCTGATGTCCAAAACCGATAAACTACTTGGCTATTCTGACTCCAAACGTCGATACGAACTCAATGGAATTGGTTTCATGGCTTAATTCGATCGTCCGCTCAAGCTATACACAAATAACCCTCTATTAAATTAAATTAATTACACGCTACAGAAAATGACTGGGCAATTATGGCTGCCGTTGGCACATATGACATCGGTTTGCCACGGAATTTGATACCGTATAATAATTTAACCTTACGGTTCCAATGAAACAAATTTCATCGAAAACTGAGCCCGTTTGAAAAATGACTATTTTTAAAGCTATAAAAATATCGATAAAATATTAGTTAAATTCCATAATAATCAAATAAAATAATAATAAATTATTATTATCGTAAATACCCAATTGGAAATATCATACAACTTCAAATATAAATTATACAACTCAGTATCATCAATTTCGAGTTAAACAATGTCCAAATTATTTTAAACCCTTTTAAATATATTAAATAAACGGCATAATTTAATAACGATTTCCATAGCGAATATTTTAAATTTTGGTTTGGACATAACTAACAATTTATAACACGAACTCTAAAGTTTTATCTTTCATATGAAAATTATAATCATCAAGATTCCAACATTTCTTGTTTCATAGAAATCCGACTTATATCGGATCTTGTATGTTCAATTGATATTGAAAACTCAATATTACGAACTACCACGCCATTTCAAGCTCGATTTAACTATATATAAATTTAACATTCAAGCTTCGTTCTTATAAAAGATTTCAATATTAAAAATCCATTAATACTCCAAATATAATATTTAAATTAATTAATTAAATTAAATATTTGACCACAAAAAATATGGGACATTACATCCAATCTTGTTTTTTTTTAAATATCTATTTGGAATATTTGCACGCAATAGAGGTTTAAGAAAATTTGAGATGTAAGCGTCCTACTCCGCTCGCTTATTTTAGTTGGTTTTATAAAGTTGATTGTGGTAGCGGTAACTAATATATCTTCACAACTTTAAAGATTTTGAAATATGAATTAAATTGTGAAATTTTATATTTAAGTTACGTATAAATGGACATAGTTAAGTAATAAATTCAATAGAATAATAAGCAAGTTGTGCGGTTTGCATCAAAAGTTAAATTAAACATTTAACAAAAAAATTGTAAAATGAAACTGTCGGAATCCGGGCGAACTTCGTCAAAAAATAATTAAAAGTATACTAAGTAGTATGCCATATTTCGTTTTTTAGAAGTTCGATCATTCGGTATTCCGAATATTTATTTTGTCTAATATGTAGTGCAAACAACAATTGTTTTGCCATTGGTTCTTACCCTTTCAAAATTATTCTTAGTATTCTGAAAGGAGAATAATATTGTTACAAATCAAATATCCAAGTAAATATATTTCTGTTTATACCATTTTTATTTAATTCCATTTAAAGTATCCCAAGTTTACACCTGTAGCAGCTTGGTCTAAAGAAAAATACATGTCAATTTTTGCTGAAAATCTCCTTAACTTTGCCTCCATTCTCTGATATACTCTTTCCCTTCTTGCCATTTTGTCCCTTCATCTTTCCCCTTCGTCTTGCTTCAGCAAGATTAGAATTTTTTTCCGAAACAAATACAAAAAAGAAAACGAGCCCAAACATTATCACTAAATCTTCCTCCCACTTCCCACATGCAAGCATCCACCTCCGCCATTCCAACCTTGCCCCCACCTGCTTGTGCTTCCACATCTCCAACCGGACAGTCCCCTCCAGGCGCCACTCCAACCATCTGCGGCCTGACGTCCGACGTACGGCCGCTGCCCTGATGTTTTGTTTTGCTGTGACGTGATGTTGTTTACATATATATGCATTTAAAAAAAACAAAAAAAAAAAAACGAGAGGACTGCCTTTTGTGCTGGCAACAAGAGGAAACACAAGGTAGAAGTTCATCTGGACCTTCCTTCTTCTCCGTGCACGCTAGACGAGCTCCATTCTCCCATAAGCTTGTGCAGGTTTCTTTATATATGTATATTTATATTAAAAAAGCGAAAGGAGATTCATGCACAACAGTTGCATGCATGGTGACTAAATGGGTTACAATTCATTTAAGTAGGATGTCATCTTTTCTTTGCCTGTAGCATTTGTTTTGGGTGGTGGTAATCCTGTTACGGTAGATGTTTTGAGTGCATTTTCTTGTTACTGTAGATGTTTTGAGTGCATTTTGCTTCATGAGTTGCTTTGAGTTAGTCACGTCCAACATAGACCCTTTTTTTTATATGTTAACAAGATTGTGTTTGAATCCATGAATTTGCCAACTTCAGATGTTATTACTCTCATAAATTGCTGTTGAGATTCTATTGCATGTAGTGTTGAAATCTATGTACGCATGCAAATGTTAATGTTTTGTCCGTAGTCTTTCGGTCACCTATTTGTAAATATAAGACAATTTTTCTATCATAAAAAGAGAATTTTATGATAAATATAAGACTATTTGTAAATATAAGACTATTTTTCCATAGATTTTTAGGAAAATAAACTGAAATTTGGGTTGAAATGATAAATACTAAAAATATATTAACTTAATCGATTGAAATGATAAATATTTGTATTACTTGACTTACATAGAAAATTATATATGGACACCGTGGTCGATTTTCATGTTGGAATAAATTAAATTTGCAATAAATGTTGTCTTAATTGTAGGTTTTTTATTTGGTATAAAATTATCCTTATCTTGAATATTCTTGTGAAGAGGATAAGGATAAGGATAATGTGTTTGCACTTATCTATTAATTGGATTTGTATAAATAAGGGCATGTATTTGTCAATCAGCAATTAAGAAAAGAAAAAGGAATAAAATTTGTCTTCCAAAAAAAAAACTTCTTCATCTCTTTCTCTCCTAAATTAAATTTCTACAAAAATTCTTTCCAATCAATCTACAACATTTCAAGTATTTTAAAATATATTCTTTAAAAATAAAATTTTATTTATAAATTAAAATTAAAATTTTATCATACTTAAATTTTGATCTAATTTAATCATGAATAAATTTTAAGTTTAAATATATAGGAGTATAGTTTAATTTTAGAAATTTATGGATTTTTATATATATATATATATTAATGTATAAATAGTGATTTCCAAACATGACATTATCTAAATTGTATACAATGAAATATATAAATTTTGTTCACAGATTCAATGAAATATTGTTCTTTAAATATATAAACATAAATTTCAAAAATAATATTCATACTTACTGAATAAAACTTACTAAGTAAAAGGCTTCAACATCTTGAATGCATTTATCCAAAAATTTATTATTAAATCTATTTTATAACTGCATATATGGTTTCCTAAGATATTATAAACTTGCTTTTCATCCATATAAACATGTGGCATAGATAAAGGTAGTTAAAAATGGAATTTCTTTAAGTGATTAGAATATTTATTTGGAAGTATATTTGAAATCCGAGTTACCGAAATAAATTAAACTGTGATTTTGAAATTTAAATAAGCGAGATATGTTAAGTTTAAATTATACGGTGCTTTATTATATATATATGGGATAAAATAAACTAATAACTTGATTTTGAGTAAGGCGAATAGAGTTAAAGCTAGTAATTCCAAGACTCGCTTAATAATTTTATTTTGAAAATTTAAACAGGGTTATGAACGACATAATACCAACTAAGGGTCAAGTATTTTTCAAAAATAAGTAAAATTAGGTAAGATTTAATAAGTAAGAAGCATAATTAACGAGAAGTATGCATAAATACTTGAAATGCTTGAAACCATGATTTTATTAAGCAAGATTTTACAGAATGACCATGGTGTGTAAAATGTAACGTTTGGTTGTCAAAGAGACCGGAGTCGGTATTGACATACTCTCTGTCAATACCGATAACACTTGGACAACTGTGTATGTAACACCCCGAATTTTAGTTAATACTAAAATTCACTAATTACAGGATAAAAAATCTCAGATGTGGGAATTGGGGGTAACGGGCTGCGTCATTGCGTTCGTCTCGGAAAAATACGCGAAATAGAGTCCGAGTTTTCGAGAATCGGAGTCCGTATGGCCCGGTTATGGCCCAATGAAGTTTGCAGAAAAATTAAAACTTAAAACAGATTTAAAAATTTAAATTTCAGATTGTGGAATGGAACAGGCGGGGTCAGGCGGGAAGATTCCCGCCCTACCCATGTCGACAGGGCTGTCGACAGGCCTGTCGACAGGCCTGTCGACAGGGGTGTCGACTTGCCTGTCGACAGGGGCGCGCCGTCCAGTGAACCTGGGTGCACCAGGTTGGATTCTAGGCTGGCTTGGAGGGCTGGTTCTAGAGATTTCCTAAATCTAAGGGTCCTAATCTAACCTAGGGTTAATCTAAGGGCCTAAAACACTCTCTTAATCTATAAATACACCCTAAACCTACCCTAATCCATACTAAAAATAGAAATGATGGCCTCATGCCGCCAAATTAAATCCTAGAAGGAGCCTCCACTAATCTAAGAAGGAAGTTGCAAGCTAATCCCTCTCAAATCATTCTCTAATCATCACCATCTTCATATTTAGTAACTAATCCCACTTCATAAGTTTGCTAATCTTGGTTTTGGTGAGTTTCTATCACTTTAACATCGATTGTTAAAGTAAGTAGATTGGGTGTAATGAGACTTATGGTCTTAAATGCGGATTAGTGAGTTTGAATCATTTATAATGATATGTTACTCTATGTTGTTCTATGTTTATGCATGTTTGATAAGTTGGTTTATGCATGCTTAATAAGTTGATTTATGCATGTTTAACAAGTTGGTTTATGCATGTTTAACAAGTGGATTTATGCATATTTAATGAGTGGAATTATGCATGTTTAACAAAGTGAGTTATGCAAGTTAAGTATATGTTTAAATGCAAGTTTAATGTGATATGCAAGTTATGCATGCTTATGCAAGTATATGGATGCTTATGCAAGTCATGTATATGTTTAAATGCAAGATTTATGTGATATGCAAGTTATGCATGCTTATGCGAGTATATGAATGCTTATGCAAGATATGTATATGCTTAAATGACATGATATGCGAGTTATGCATGTTTATGCAAGTATGTGAATGCTTATGCAAGTATGTGAATGCTTATGCAAGTTATGTGTATGCTTAAATGCATGTTTAACATGTTATGCAAGTTATGAGAATGCCTATATGCAAGTTCAACATGTTATGCAAGATATGTGTATGATAATATGCAAGCTCATATGCAACATGTTATGCAAATCATATGTATGATAACATGCAAGTTTGGGTTAAATGTAGTTGGGTTAATATGTGCTCATATATGCAAGTTGACATCCTCTTAACCCATGACAAAGTTATATGCTAAACCCATGATATTTGTGATGGATCTTCCCCTTTATTATGTTATGAAATGAGAACGATTTACGTGGGGAACGATGGGGTGGGTGAATATGTTAATAAATGTATGATTGGGTATGATTAAGCATACCATAAAAATAAATTACCATAAGTGGGAATTTACCTATTGAGTTAGGTCTACCCCATGGGAATTTACCTATTGAGTTAGGTCTACCCATGTTATGGAAAACTTGATATTAATTAGGGATAATTAATATGGGGGTGATTAATTAGGTGTAATTAATCGACTAAGACACGAGGTTGGACTCATTTGTAGTGTAAAACTGCCCGGACCCGACCGGCTTAACCAGTTGCTACAAATGTCAGCCCAATGTGAGAGGTCTTAGCCATAAATTAAATACGTGATTAATGTAAAGACACGAGGTTAGGCTCTGTTATGACGTAAGACTGCCCGGGACTCTACCGGCTTAACCAGGCGGTCATAACAGCCAGTCTAATGTGGGAGGTCTTTATGGGGGATCACGGTCTTAATTAATTAAGAAACACTTAACCATATTAGCATGTAGTGGGACATGAGGGGTTAAGTGGGTGCCTTGGGTGGCATGAGGAAATTTTGTGGTTGCCTTGGGTGGCATGTGGAATCTAGTGGGTTGCCTTGGGTGGCAATATAAAATACGATTAGAATACTTAACCAAGTGGAAACATGTAATTAAACATGATTAAAGGGTTAAGTGGGATATACTAGATATGTGACAAGCTTAGGTGGGTAGCTTGTGGGGGCCCATTTCAACCAATATCCCAAACGTATCTTTGTGGGCTCGACCCATGTCGAGTGACGGGACACGCATATTGGGTTTGATTATAAGAGGCCAAAACGGGTTAGCGGTGGCAACGCAAGTCCAACGGGTTTCATATGCGTGTGTGGGCCCGGGCTGGTAGATAAGCCGTTGTTGCATCGTGTAGATATAAAGCCGTGCACCGTTAGTATTGGGTAGCCACTTTAGGGGAGTGATACACCCCACTGTGGGACCAGCACGGGTATCTACGGTAGGGAGCCGATCGCTTGGGGAGTAGTGGGTACACCTAATGAAGATAAGGGCAGACGACACCTATGTAGGGGTACACGAAACTACTGGGTAAGAATTACTGAGTACACCTAGTGGAGATAGGGGCAGACGGCACCTATGTAGTGGGCTAGGAGTACACGAAACTACTGGGGAAAATTTTCTAAGTCCTTGGAAGGGATCAACCTTTAAGTAGGAATGACTGGTGTGGTGCAGTTAGTAATTATCCTTGGGTGGGTAGATGCGTCCTTACGGTTATCTTAGTTTATCCTAAGTCTACCAAGCTGCTTAGTGTAGCCATTCATCCCCAGATATTACCGTTGTCAAGTTTATGTCTTCTCTGGTTACTTTAATGATTGTATTGTTAAAGTTATAGGGCTCACTCAGACTTATGTCTGACCCCGTTGTTTTTATCTTTTTCCCAACCCTCAGGTCCTACGGTGGATCCTAGCGGTAGTAGAGCTTGATCGGATTGCTATTCCAATCTTTAGGAGCTTGGGTAGATGTAAAGCTCCAGTTATCCAGTTATCTTTTCTTTTGTTCTGGCTATTGTATGAGAGAGTGGGATTATGTACTTCTTTATTTTGATGGATATTGTACTTGACTTTTATCGTGGTATTATGATGTAACCAGACATGTTTATTTCCGCTGTTATGAGATGATGTTTTAAAATTTCAAGTACTATTTATATCTGTCTTGTTGTAATTTTTCTGTTCTATATTCACTAAAATACTCCACCGATGCTATGGCATTCCCTTAGTGAGTGACCATAGCGGGCGTGGGGTGTTACACGTGGTATCAGAGCAAAGGTTACCGGAACAGATAAAAATTTTAGAAAACTATTTTTCTAAAACATTTTTGGAAGAGATATTTTCAAAAACATGTCTTTTAAAGAGAAAAGTTTTTGAAAGAAAAGCATAATCCCCAATAACCATATCTATATCCTTCGAATTCTCCATTTTGAATCTTTCCTCTTTCGTTTCAGCATGGCCGAGAATCTTAACTTTCCGGAGGGTGTGACGGTACCAGTATGGTATAGGAGATTGATGGAGGCTAGGGCCACCACTGCGGGTCCAGCAAATGTTCCTCCACCAACCGTAGCACCCGATCTTCCTCCTCCCCCTCCTCCTCGCACGGATACTTTTGCTAAGACTTGCAAGGAATTTAAAGCTATGGGAGGGAAACCTTTTCAAGGATCTGAAACTTTTGTGGAAGCTAGAGATTGGCTTAAGGAGGTGGAAGAGTTGATAGATATCTTTGAGATGGAAGAAGGAAAGAAAGTCAAGTTGGCTGCCTGGTTAATGAAGGGAGAGGCCTCATTCTGGTGGGAGGTCACTAATGGAGAACGCCCCGTTGACTCTTGGGCGGATTTTAGGCAAAGATTTGTGGCAAAGTTTCTCTCAAGGGCGGAGGAAAACTTGTATATGGAAAGATTCTTGACTCTAAAGCAAGGGAATCTCTCGGTGAAGGAATATGTCAACAAGTTTAATCAATTGGCAAGGTTTGGCCTAGACATGGTGAATACACCGGAGAAGAAGGCTTTGAGGTTCGTGAAGGGCTTGAATGAACCGATGCATGGGTTGGCTATGACTCATATCCCTATGGGGGCCACCTTTGAGAAGCTAGTTGACATGGCACTCATGTACGAAGAAGAGAAGGGTCCCAATGCTAATAGGGCACCCGAGAAGAAGGGAGATCAAAAGAGACCTCAGCAACAACAGCAAAGCAAAGGTGGGAAAGGCAACGGTGGCAAAGGCAAGAAGAAGAAGTGTTTCAATTGTGGGACACCTGGCCACCTAAGCAAGGATTGTCGCAAGAAGAAGAAGACTGGCTGCTTCCACTGTGGCGAAGCAGGGCATCTAGTGAAAGATTGTCCTAAGAAGGGGCAAAGGACGGGATCTACCTCAGGAGGACAGGTGCAAGCTCTTATGGCACCGAGTCAGGCTAGGGGGCAAGTACAGGCTCTCGCGGTTCCACCGATTCAGGAGAGAGGTAGAACTATTTCCGTTGAAAGTCTGGTCTTTCTATTTGATCATCCTTTCCGTACATTGTTTGATTCAGGCGCATCGCATTCGTTTATCTCATCATCATTAGTTGAGTCACTGCACCTAGACACCAGTCTGGTAGATGATCCCTTGGTTGTTTCAAACCCAATTGGGGGCTCCACTTATTTGTCCATGATATGTTTGGGTTTGAAGATTTCTATACTTAGCATTGAGTTTAGAGGTGATGCTTTTGTGTTGGGCTTCACGGGCTATGGGTTGATTTTGGGCATGGACTGGTTATCCAGTAATGGTGCCATTCTTGATTGCGAAAGGAGAGTTGTTAGGCTCATGACCCGCTTGGGTAACACTCTCGAGATTTCTTGTAATCCCAGGGACTCTGTTATGCTAAGTTATCTTGAATCGCTTGACGCTTCAGTCGAGAGTTTACAATCTGTTAGAGTGGTCCGGGAATATCCGGATGTGTTTGAGGAGGTGAAGGGCTTACCTCCGAAGCGGGAGATTGACTTCCGAATATATTTGGTGGATAATGCTAAACCGGTATCTTTACCAGTGCGCCACATGGCTCCTCGTGAGAGGAGGGAACTCCATAAGCAAGTAGGGGAGTTGCTTGAGAAGGGGTTCATAAGACGAAGTATATCGGAGTGGGGTGCTCCAGTAGTATTTGCTACGAAGGCGGATGGGTCCCTCAGACTTTGTGTAGACTATAGAGAACTCAACAAGCTCACAAAGAAGAATAGACACCCATTGCCGAGGATTGATGATCTTTTCGATCAGTTGGTTGGCGCTTCAGTATTTTCTCAGTTGGACTTGGCCACGGGGTTTCATCAGTTGAGGGTGGCTGAGGATAGCATAGACAAGACTGCCTTTAGAACTCCGGATGGTTTCTATGAGTGGCTGGTGATGCCATTTGGGTTGACGAACGCCCCTGCATACTTTGTTGATTTGATGAGTAGGGTGTTCAGGGAGTTCCTTAATAAATTCGTGGTGGTCTTTGTGGATGATATCTTAGTATTTTCTAAGAGTGAAGAAGAGCATGCCCTACATCTTGGGGAAGTGTTGAAGACTCTTCGAGTACATAGCCTTAAGGCTAATTCTCTAAATGTCACTTCTGGAGGAAGGAAGTACGGTTCTTGGGGCACGTGGTCTCCAAAGAAGGGATAGCTGTGGATCCCACGAAGGTAGTATCAATTCAGGATTGGAAGGTTCCGAAGAATACTACCGAAGTAAGAAGTTTCTTGGGGTTGGCGGGTTATTATAGGAAGTTCATCAAAGACTTCGCGAAGATATCAGCCCCATTAACCCGCTTAACAAAGAAGAATCTTGTTTTCACATGGGACGCAGATTGTGATGATGCGTTCCGACGGTTAAAGAGAGCTTTAACCACGGCTCCAGTTTTAGTGTTGCCAGATGGGAGCAAGCCATTTGTTGTCTATACTGATGCCTGTGGGACAGGACTTGGCGCAGTCTTAATGCAAGAGGGAAGGGTAATAGCCTATGGTGGAAGGCAGTTGAGGGCACATGAGAAAAATTACCCTACCCATGATTTAGAGTTGGCCGCTATTGTTTTTGCGCTTAAGATTTGGCGCCATTATCTTCTTGGTGAGAGATTCGAGTTGTTCACCGACCATAAATCATTGAAGTACTTGTTTTCTCAGAAGGATTTGAATTTGAGACAGCAAAGGTGGATGGAATTCTTAGCATCCTATGATTTCGAGATAGCGTATACCCCTGGCAAGGGTAACGTGGTGGCGGACGCCTTGAGCAGGAAGAAGTTGTCCTTGAGTCCATTGTTCGTGGAACGACGAAGCTTGGAATTTATCTCAATGTTTGATTTCAGACCTTCTGTTGACTATGTACCCGGTTTGCTAGCATCCTTGGAGGTCAGACCTACTCTTTTGGGGCGGATTGGAGAAGCCCAGAGGGACGACCCACAGTTGGTTGAGTTGGTGGGGAAGCTCGTAAGGGGGGAGTCGTCCAGCCATTTGAGTAGGTACACCCTAGACGATAGGGGGTGCTTGCATAGAGACGGTAGACTTTGTGTACCGCAAGACGAGGGTTTGAGGAAGGCTATTCTTGATGAGGCACACCGTTCTAGGATGACCATTCATCCCGGTGGGGACAAGATGTACCAAGACATGAAGAGGGTTTTCTTCTGGGCCGGTATGAAGAAAGATGTGGTCGAGTATGTCGCTCGATGTTTGGTGTGCCAGCAAGTGAAGGCGGAGCAAAGGAAACCAGGTGGGTTGCTTCACCCATTGGAGGTTCCGCAATGGAAGTGGGATAGCGTCTCGATGGATTTTATTGACGGGTTACCCAGATCGAGGAAGGGTAATACAGGAATTTGGGTAGTGGTAGACAGACTTACTAAGAGTGCCCATTTCATACCTGTGAAGAGTAAGAGGACTGCTCCATGGCTAGCTTCAGTATATCTTCGAGAGATAGTTCGATTACATGGGGTACCCTCTAGCATAGTAAGTGATCGAGATCCTATCTTCACTAGCGAGTTCTGGAGAAGTTTGCAAGAAGCAGTGGGGACTCAATTGTGTCTGAGCACCGCATATCATCCTCAGACGGACGGCCAGACTGAGAGGGTGAATCGTGTTCTAGAAGACCTTTTGAGGCTTTGTATCTTAGATTTTGGAGGTACATGGGAAGAGCATCTTCCATTGGTGGAGTGCGCATATAATAACAGCTTTCAGTCCAGTATTGGTATGGCTCCTTTCGAAGCTCTCTATGGAAGGCCTTGTCGATCACCTACATGTTGGTGGGAATCTACGGATAAGATCTTGCTTGGGCCCGATATGGTTAGGGAGACTTCTGAGAAGATTGACTTGATTCGAAGAAGGATGAAAGCAGCACAGGATAGGCAAAAATCTTATGCGGACAAGAGAAGGACGGATCTTGAGTTTGAGGTTGGGGATATGGTTTTTGTCAAGGTATCTCCGTTGAGAAATGTTGTTCTCTTTGGATCCATTGGGAAGTTAGCACCAAGGTTTGTTGGGCCGTTTCCTATTAAGGAAAGGATTGGACGGATGGCATATAGAGTAGAGTTGCCCGATAGACTTAGTGGTGTACATGATGTATTCCATGTATCACATTTGAGGAAATGCTTACATGAGACCGCAGAGATGGTAGAGCCGAGCTTGCTTAGAGATATAGAGATAGAGCGTGATGCGACTATTCGACGAGCTCCTACTCGCATCCTTGGGTCGGAGACTAGGAAGTTGAGAAGCAGAGAGGTTCAACTAGTCAAAGTGCAATGGGGAGAAGATGAGAGCAACGCAACTTGGGAGACGGAAGCGAAGATGCGTTCATTGTACCCATTTCTTTTTGAGGGTATGTCTTTACTTTCTCCTTTATCGCTTGTCTAGTACTTATCTTATCTTTGGTATGTCCTCTCGTTAGTACCTTTGACCTTTAGATAGGGTAAACCTATGGTTGAAACATGTGTTTGAGACATGTTATGGTTGATGGATGCAAGTGGATGCAAGTGGTTGCTAGTGGTTGCTCGTGGATGCATGAACACACACTTTAGGCACTAGATCGGCTCAATCACTTCATATTGCATATTGCATAAAATTGTGTGTAGGAAGCTATATTTATGGATGTATAATGTTTGTGTTATCATATGGGTGATGCATTTTGGTGAATGATTGTGCACTCATGTAGATATTGTATGTGTCGATAGGGTTCCCTCGCATACATAATGGATGCATGGCACTATCATGATTTGCATATGTTCATACATTAGATAGGGAACATATACACACACTATTTGCATATGCTCATACATCATTAGAAACTGTTTAAGGACAATGGATGCCCGTGGTTGATGATTTGAGTAGATGGTTGTTTGGATGGTAGGATATGCATTCTCCTTAGCTTAGAGATTTCGGGGACGAAATCCTTTAAGGAGGGGAGAATGTAACACCCCGAATTTTAGTTAATACTAAAATTCACTAATTACAGGATAAAAAATCTCAGATGTGGGAATTGGGGGTAACGGGCTGCGTCATTGCGTTCGTCTCGGAAAAATACGCGAAATAGAGTCCGAGTTTTCGAGAATCGGAGTCCGTATGGCCCGGTTATGGCCCAATGAAGTTTGCAGAAAAATTAAAACTTAAAACAGATTTAAAAATTTAAATTTCAGATTGTGGAATGGAACAGGCGGGGTCAGGCGGGAAGATTCCCGCCCTACCCATGTCGACAGGGCTGTCGACAGGCCTGTCAACAGGGGTGTCGACTTGCCTGTCGACTTGCCTGTCGACAGGGGCGCGCCGTCCAGTGAACCTGGGTGCACCAGGTTGGGTTCTAGGCTGGCTTGGAGGGCTGGTTCTAGAGATTTCCTAAATCTAAGGGTCCTAATCTAACCTAGGGTTAATCTAAGGGCCTAAAACACTCTCTTAATCTATAAATACACCCTAAACCTACCCTAATCCATACTAAAAATAGAAATGATGGCCTCATGCCGCCAAATTAAATCCTAGAAGGAGCCTCCACTAATCTAAGAAGGAAGTTGCAAGCTAATCCCTCTCAAATCATTCTCTAATCATCACCATCTTCATATTTAGTAACTAATCCCACTTCATAAGTTTGCTAATCTTGGTTTTGGTGAGTTTCTATCACTTTAACATCGATTGTTAAAGTAAGTAGATTGGGTGTAATGAGACTTATGGTCTTAAATGCGGATTAGTGAGTTTGAATCATTTATAATGATATGTTACTCTATGTTGTTCTATGTTTATGCATGTTTGATAAGTTGGTTTATGCATGCTTAATAAGTTGATTTATGCATGTTTAACAAGTTGGTTTATGCATGTTTAACAAGTGGATTTATGCATATTTAATGAGTGGAATTATGCATGTTTAACAAAGTGAGTTATGCAAGTTAAGTATATGTTTAAATGCAAGTTTAATGTGATATGCAAGTTATGCATGCTTATGCAAGTATATGGATGCTTATGCAAGTCATGTATATGTTTAAATGCAAGATTTATGTGATATGCAAGTTATGCATGCTTATGCGAGTATATGAATGCTTATGCAAGATATGTATATGCTTAAATGACATGATATGCGAGTTATGCATGTTTATGCAACTATGTGAATGCTTATGCAAGTATGTGGATGCTCATGCAAGTATGTGAATGCTTATGCAAGTTATGAGTATGCTTAAATGCATGTTTAACATGTTATGCAAGTTATGAGAATGCCTATATGCAAGTTCAACATGTTATGCAAGATATGTGTATGATAATATGCAAGCTCATATGCAACATGTTATGCAAATCATATGTATGATAACATGCAAGTTTGGGTTAAATGTAGTTGGGTTAATATGTGCTCATATATGCAAGTTGACATCCTCTTAACCCATGACAAAGTTATATACTAAACCCATGATATTTGTGATGGATCTTCCCCTTTATTATGTTATGAAATGAGAACGATTTACGTGGGGAACGATGGGGTGGGTGAATATGTTAATAAATGTATGATTGGGTATGATTAAGCATACCATAAAAATAAATTACCATAAGTGGGAATTTACCTATTGAGTTAGGTCTACCCCATGGGAATTTACCTATTGAGTTAGGTCTACCCATGTTATGGAAAACTTGATATTAATTAGGGATAATTAATATGGGGGTGATTAATTAGTTGTAATTAATCGACTAAGACACGAGGTTGGACTCATTTGTAGTGTAAAACTGCCCGGACCCGACCGGCTTAACCAGTTGCTACAAATGTCAGCCCAATGTGAGAGGTCTTAGCCATAAATTAAATACGTGATTAAAGTAAAGACACGAGGTTAGGCTCTGTTATGACGTAAGACTGCCCGGGACTCTACCGGCTTAACCAGGCGGTCATAACAGCCAGTCTAATGTGGGAGGTCTTTATGGGGGATCACGGTCTTAATTAATTAAGAAACACTTAACCATATTAGCATGTAGTGGGACATGAGGGGTTAAGTGGGTGCCTTGGGTGGCATGAGGAAATTTTGTGGTTGCCTTGGGTGGCATGTGGAATCTAGTGGGTTGCCTTGGGTGGCAATAGAAAATACGATTAGAATACTTAACCAAGTGGAAACATGTAATTAAACATGATTAAAGGGTTAAGTGGGATACACTAGATATGTGACAAGCTTAGGTGGGTAGCTTGTGGGGGCCCATTTCAACCAATATCCCAAACGTATTTTTGTGGGCTCGACCCATGTCGAGTGACGGGACACGCATATTGGGTTTGATTATAAGAGGCCAAAACGGGTTAGCGGTGGCAACGCAAGTCCAACGGGTTTCATATGCGTGTGTGGGCCCGGGCTGGTAGATAAGCCGTTATTGCATCGTGCAGATATAAAGCCGTGCACCGTTAGTATTGGGTAGCCACTTTAGGGGAGTGATACACCCCACTGTGGGACCAGCACGGGTATCTACGGTAGGGAGCCGATCGCTTGGGGAGTAGTGGGTACACCTAATGAAGATAGGGGCAGACGACACCTATGTAGGGGTACACGAAACTACTGGGTAAGAATTACTGAGTACACCTAGTGGAGATAGGGGCAGACGGCACCTATGTAGTGGGCTAGGAGTACACGAAACTACTGGGGAAAATTTTCTAAGTCCTTGGAAGGGATCAACCTTTAAGTAGGAATGACTGGTGTGGTGCAGTTAGTAATTATCCTTGGGTGGGTAGATGCGTCCTTACGGTTATCTTAGTTTATCCTAAGTCTACCAAGCTGCTTAGTGTAGCCATTCATCCCCAGATATTACCGTGGTCAAGTTTATGTCTTCTCTGGTTACTTTAATGATTGTATTGTTAAAGTTATAGGGCTCACTCAGACTTATGTCTGACCCCGTTGTTTTTATCTTTTTCCCAACCCTCAGGTCCTACGGTGGATCCTAGCGGTAGTAGAGCTTGATCGGATTGCTATTCCAGTCTTTAGGAGCTTGGGTAGATGTAAAGCTCCAGTTATCCAGTTATCTTTTCTTTTGTTCTGGCTATTGTATGAGAGAGTGGGATTATGTACTTCTTTATTTTGATGGATATTGTACTTGACTTTTATCGTGGTATTATGATGTAACCAGACATGTTTATTTCCGCTGTTATGAGATGATGTTTTAAAATTTCAAGTACTATTTATATCTGTCTTGTTGTAATTTTTCTGTTCTATATTCACTAAAATACTCCACCGATGCTATGGCATTCCCTTAGTGAGTGACCATAGCGGGCGTGGGGTGTTACAGTGTACGTGGTGGAGGAATTAGAACGAAGTGGGATGAATGGCGAAAGTTACTGGAATGAAGCAAGAGAATGATAATGGAATAGTCTTGACCTTCGGGTCATAATTAAAATGATTAACACAAGAGTTACACCATGACCAAGTGAGCTAACAACTCCGATCGAACACCGCCTTCGATACCATATCTATTACATTGTGATTTATTTGGGGGCCCCTTTGAATATCGGAGTGTGTTTGAGGTGGGCAGTAACTACGGCTATGCGTTACTACTAGTTCAAGAGTGCATTTGGCAGAATCCTACCCTGGGTATTGTCTCGCGTGCCCTGTCATGTTACTTTGATCGAACCCCAACAATTTTGATTTAACATTGTCGTATCGTGGTGCATCACTATCTACCGATGTACTATTGTTTTATATGCAATGTGTATGACAATGTCTCTAAACGATGTAAGGGTAAAATATAATCCCGCTTACGCTATTTTTAAAATATTATACTTTACTAAATAGACACTATTATATAGCGTATTATTATATGTATTAGTTTCGTGGATCCTTAAAGGATGGATTCCCGAACATCCTTTGAGTTATTGTGCATTTCTGTGAATGTTTCATTCGAGTTAATTTACTTAAATGAGAATATTAGTCCTAATCCGGCTGTTTTGTTTCTTTGCGTAATGCTCAGGTCAGCCTGAGTATCACAGCTATTCATGACACACTTTTGGGAGCTTGGTACCTCATTTTGGATCTCTATCACTTATCAGCTATCTGTTGGTTTTAGTTATTCAGCTTCAGCTATGTATGCATATGTCTACATGATCAATTATCTATGTATCGTATGGTCTGTATAAGCTATGAGTCTTTTTTTGTACATATGTGCATGATGTATTTTGGGATGTGACTTCTATATTGTTATTTCTTTGTTTTTCTGCTGCAAGTTACTCTGCTTCTGTGTCTGCAATTCTGTGTTTGGATTTATATTTACCTCAAATAAAAGTAACAAATTACTATGTTGAACTATTTAAGTCTTACGCGCATGCTTTATTGTCGATTTAAATGGTTCAAAATAATGGGTCGTTACAGATGTGGTATCAGAGCTTTGGTTTAACCTTAGCTTTTGAGGTAGCTAACTCATTAGAGATGGGGGTATGGATACCCTAAATTGAGTTAAGTCAGTAACATAATCGATCCTTGTGAGAGCGCTTATTTTGGGATATAAATAGTTGGGGAAAAAGGGTTTTAAAGATAAGATATTTACTAATATTTTAAGATTTTGCCTTAATCTTTCTTTTAGGGTCTATCTCCTTTCTTAAGCCACACATAGTTAGAAATTGAACCTTAATCCAAGTTAAACTTTTTTAAATAGGATTTCCTTTTAAAGTTTGAATCGATTATTGACTTTGTACTAATTCATTCTTGATTCCAGATGACTATTAGGCATAATGCCGCTAGTGGCCATGGTAGCGGTTATGGAGGTGCTCCAGCTGAGCCTGAGCCTACTATCACTCCAGTTCAGATGGTTAAGCTCGCACAATTATGTAAAGAGTACAATCAGCTTGGTGGTGCTAAGTTTTTAGGTTCAGAGTCAATCATGGAAGCCTATCAGTGATTGGATGACTTAGAGATGATGTTCACTAGTCTTGACGGCCATTTTACAGCTTCGGGATGCTGCACGACTTTGGTGGAAGTCAATTACTGCACATTTGGCTGTGACTGGCTTTTAATGGCAGTAGTTTACATGTAAATCTTAAGTAAATCCTATCTCATTTCGCATCTTTTCTTTTGAATCTATTCTAAGCCTTAGAGCTTTTAGGGATGCTTTTACCACAAAATGGATGCTGGGCGCAGGAAAGCCCAAATTATATTGGGATTTCTTGAATCTTAAGCAAGGCAGCATGACTTTTGCAGAATATGAGAGAAAATTCAAAGAGTTATCTAGGTCTGGTCCGAATTTGATTGAGACACCATTACAGAAAAACGAGAAATTCATACTTCGTTCACGGGCAGAATTCTTCGGTAATTTGATGAACCATATCAACCAGCCATTCTCATAACTCATGAACTATGCTACCTGATTGGAGAACTCGCTAAATATCAAAGGAAAACAAGTTGTACATGTCCTACCATCTCATGGATCCTCTAGTAGTTCAAAGAAAAGGAAGTCAAAGTTCTTGGAGCAAAAGAGAAAGTGGAAAAGCTCTCATGGTGTAGGATATCAATCCCAGAAGCCTCCTGTAGATTTGCCAGCCATTACTTGCTTTAACTGAAAAAAGAAAGGCCATTATTCCACTAGCTGTCTTGAGATGATTGGAGTTCCTATTTCGTCAACTCAGCAGTCCCGCAACAATCTCTGCCATGTACACCTTCATCCCGAACACATTAACAAGAAATGCCACACTCAGAAGAAGGGACATACATCAGGAGTAATTTCTATGACCTCATCTATCCTGCTACTACCGGTGATGACACTAAGGGTACGCTTCTGAGCGCCTTTATTCTATTTTCACATCCTATATGTGTTTTATTCGACACTTGTGCCTCACATAGTTTCATTTCCACTATTTTTTACAATAAGTTTGAACATATGTTAAATCCTTAATTTGCAACTGAACTTTTATGTGTCTATTCCTATTATCGACTCAGTGAATCGTAGTAAGACATGTAGGGGTGTGAAACTCCTTTTTGCCCTTCGTTGTTTCATGAGCGATTTCTAAATCCTTGGATTTGATGCTTTTGATATTCTTCTTGGCAGCAATTGGTTAATGAAATTTGATGCGAATATCTCATGCAAATCCAGAATAATTTTCTTAGTCGATGATAGAGGGAACTATCTAATAACCAAATGTCGTATGCCAATGGTATTTATGGGCAACTTTATCTTTTCCCTTGATTCCTATATTGACGAGTTCAATTCAAGTACAATTGTAAAACACTTTCCTGATGTGTTTGGAGAAGTAACATGTCTTCCTCCTGGAAGAGAAATCGAATTTTGTATAGATCTTATTCCAGGAGCATGTCCAGTTGTTCTTACTCCACGAAGAATGACGCTAAAGGAGAAAGCTGAATTGGAAGCGTAGGTTGAAGATTTACATTCCATGGGACTAATTAGGCCAAGCTATTCAGAATGGGGCACTGTAGTTGTATTTGTGGACAAGTCCGATGGCTCCTTGCATATATGTGTAGGTTATCGAGAACTGAACAAGCTCAATCTAAAAAAAAAGGTACCAAGTGCCGCGAATCAGTGATATGTTTGACCAGCTATATGGAGAAAACGTATTCTCTCAACTTGACCTTGCTACTAGATTCCATCAGCATAGATTAGCTAAGGAAAGTATTCCCAAGACCGCTTTCCAAACAGAGAATGGTTTCTACGAGTAGTTAGTTATGCTGTTCGACTTAACTAATGCTCCCACTTTTTTTTTTGTTGACCTTATGAATCGTGTCTTTCATGTAGTTCTTAACAAATTCGTTCTAGTTTTCGTCGATGACATCATTGACTTTTTCCAAATATGAGAATTAGCGTGAAGTACATTTGAAGTTTATTCTGGAAACATTTAGAAACTACCAATTGAAAGCCAAATTTCCAAAATGCCATTTCTAGCGGAATGAGGTCCGTTATCTATGTCATATCGTTTTTGAAAGTGGAGTATCAGTTGATCCATCCAAGATCGGTACGATCAACGTAAGTCAAATTTCTTTCTTCTTTCCGTATCTAAATCTTTTTATGCTTTGATTCTGAAACACCCCACCTCCATTAGGGTCACTCTCAAAGGGAATGCCCTAATTTTGGTGGAGGTTTGTAAGTATAAGTCACAGATATACAAGACAGATATAAGAACACATATTTGTAAACAGCGGAAAAACAACAACTTTTATTTCATAAAAGCAAATACGTGCTACAACAACATCACCATAATTGTCTTACATCCTTTCCAAAAACATAACATAACTCCTTCATAATCTGTCTTGATTACATTATTTAAAGAAGCATAAATAAAACATAGATAAAAAGCCCCATAGTGGTTGTCCAAAGCCATAGTTCAAAACGAAAAGGTCCAAGCAATACATTTCTCTTCTTCAAGCTGGATGTTAAGGCTGGTCAAGCTGCTGTGTTCCCTCCCTGTGGACCTGGGGGGGGGGGGGAACGGAAGAAAAGAAGATGAAAGAAAAGTAGAGTCAGACATAAAGCCTGAGTAAGTCTAGTACTATTCTGTCTATGAATAAAGAACTGGGTATGATAAGTATAAACAAGAAGTAGGAAAGCACTATAAACTTGGTTAAGTTGTCTAGGGTCGAATATACTATCGTACCCCATGTAAATCTCTGAACCCATATAAACTAGTTCCCAACTGGCACCCCATAATCAGGGTGATGTGATCCATTCTATAATGATAGGCTCCATGTGTCTTACGGCCCCCGATGTTGTAGTTACCTATGCTGGTCCCACCATGGGGTGTATCAAGTCCCATGGTGGCGGCCCGACATAACCCTAGAATGCACAGGTATGCTACTGGTGTCCAGTGCCTTATTTTTCTGCGCCGGAGTGTGTGCACGCCCGCACCCCGTTAGAACCTACACTGCTACACCACCGCCGTCGATTTGACCTCTTACAATCAGCCCAGTAATCGTGCCCCACCCTGCCTAGTTTCAGGGTATCCTGATACACCTTCTAGGGTTACTGCTGAAAAGGGTCCCCCGTTACTAGGTTTTCTATCTCTAGCCAACATGCTAAGTTGGTTAAGTGTTTTCTAACCTAACCCCCACCAGTCCATTTAGTTTAGCATGTTCCATTTTGATTAAATCTTTAGTTCACTTAATCCTAACAATCCTAGCTCAGCCTTAATTGTCTTATTAAGGCCCTGACCTCTCATATTAGACAGGTATTGTTGTGGCTGCCTGTTGCCGGTTGGTTCCGGGCAGTCTTACGCCACAACTCAGTCTAACCTCGGGTCCTTATTGGGCTCCATGTTTAACCTCCCACATTGGATAGGTATTGTTGTGACTACTGGACAGCCGGGCGGTTCCGGGCAGGTTTACATCACAACTCAATCCAACCTCGGGTTAAACACATCGTATGTTCTACATTTACATATTTTGTCTTTCTTCTTTATTTTTCTTATATGTAAATATTTGCGGCCCATTATTAAGTTAATGGTGTAAAGGTTACACCAATCATGGGCCCAACCCATACCTGAATTTGGGCCTTTCTACTTTATGTTTTCATTTATTAATAAATTTAACCCAACGTTATTTTCCCCCGTTTAACACGTCCGTTTATTATATATATGTTGGGCTTAGCCTTTTTAAGCCCAACTTAGCCATGCGAAAAGGGGAGGCTTAAAGCGTGATTACATACACAAAAAGGGGAATGTGAACGCATGAACTTGCAGTGTGACGTTGGAACTACAAAATAGAAATTGGTGTACTTGCATAGTAGTAACATATACTTTGGTCATAAAGCATAAGTGACATGAATCAAACCATGTAAACTTGTAGTTAAGTTAAGAATATCGCTATTGACACATAGGCTTAACTACAACATAAACCTATATTTTATTTAGGCATAATATCAAACATAAGCAAATCATGTTCATAAGATTACTACATGTTTACAAAGGTGCTTACTTTTGTTACTAACACAAAAGTATAGTTCAACTTAATCATGATTTTAAATCTATTCACATAACCATGGCATAAATATTTCTAACATGAAATCATGATTTACTTTAGTCATGCAAACTTGCAAAAGGGATTTTTGAATCTAACCTAGCTATGTACCACATATGTCATCATATAATTCTTGTTAACAATATGGATTTCAATTATGTAAAATATCAATCATAGCCTAGTCATATCCATAAGTTTGCAAATAGGTTTTCTAGTACAAAAGCATGGCTTAATACATAGATCATGATGCCAAATTTTCAACATAATTTCATATGGATTATGATAACCCAAACTTATTCCAATTACTTCACAAAAATGATGTTTGTATAAAAATACACATTATGATGGCATAGTAGCAAAACCCCAAACTTGCATGAGTTTCAATTAAACAACTACATACGTGTAGCTTCAACACGGATTACATAATTTGCGAATATTCCAAACGTATACTTGCATAAAACTACCGCAAACATGTAGTTTTTATAATGAATAACATGCTTTGCGAATATCCAAATGTATACAATATTCCAAATCGATAGTAACGCACAAATATGAATTACTTTATCGCCACAAATCAAGTATACAAACCAACACAATTATTTGTTCATACCAAAATAATACTCTACTTACAATGGTATGGCGAATTCTCCAATTTAGGGATTTGGAGATGCGATTCCTTGTTGATTTGATTTGTTTAGGTTGCTTTATGCTTTAGAATTTGCCTCCTAATCCTCTCTCCAATTGGCGGCTACTCTTAGTCGTTCCTCAGCAACATGACGGCTTTGTTCTTATTTTTGAATGAATAGATTAGGGTGAGTCTAGGGTCATTTTTATAGGGTTTATGAACTGATTAGAACCATTGATGTTGCTTGGATTGATCGTAGCCATTCATTCGAAAGAGAGACCAATTAGAGCCTGCCACCTAGCCCTAACGACAAAGCAAGCTTCTGAAAATCGGCCAAACACAGACCTGGCCAGCCAGGGCTAGACCAGACCTGGCCAGCAGGTCATTTTTTGACCTGGGCGCACTTGGCAGGTGCGCCAGGTCAAAAATGTACTGGCGCACTTCACAGGTGCGCCAGTTCATTTTTGTTCTGGCGCACTTCCCAAGTGCGCCAGTGCATTCTGACCCTTCTCCGGTTTTTCGCCCAACTTCGTTCGTCCATAACTTCTTCATACGATATCCATTTTTCGAAAACTCGGACTCTATTTCGCGTATTTTTCCGAGACGAACGCAATGGCGTATCCCGTTTCCCTTAGTTCTATGATTTGAAATTAATTATACTTAAATTTGTGAATTTCACAGTTATAGAATTCGCGGGGTGTTACATTCTCCCCCACTTAAAAGGATTTCGTCCCCGAAATCTTCAAGTTAGGAGGAATGTATATCCTAACATCCAATCATCCATCTACTCATCCATCAAACACGAGCATCCATTATCCCTAAAAGACTTCTAATGCTTCATGATCATATGCGAAGTGTGTGTGTACATGTACTTATCTAATGCAAAATCAGGCGGTCTACTGATTCAGTTGACCTCCTTAATGCGAATTATGTAAGTGCCATGAATCCATTATGTATGCAAATTTTCCTATTCATGATTCTACATGAGTGCACAATCATTCAATACAAATGCAACATCCACATGACAACACATTAGAGTTCAACCATATACGAATGCAAACATATATGCATATGCAATATGAAGTGACTGAGCCGATCTAAAACCTAGATTGTGTGTGTATATGCAACCACGAGCAACCACTAGCAATCACTTGCAACCACTTGCAACCATCATCCATAACATGTTTCAATTACATGTTTCCATCCAAAGGGTTTCTACCTAAAAGATAAGGTCGAGGAAATATACCTAAAAAGATAGATAAAAGCGCAACTTAAGGAAAAAGGAAAGATCAAAGATGTACCCTCGAAAAGAAAAGGGTAGGCTGCGCGTATTCTAGCTTCGGTTTCCCAAGTTGCGTCTCCCTCGGCGCCGCTCCACTGAACTTTGACGAGCTTGACTTCGCGGTTGCGTAGCTTCTTCACTTCCGTTCCTAATATGCGGGTTGGAACTTTTCTTATGGTTGCTTCGCGTTCCACTTCAGCTTCTTCTAGGATATTTGGCTCTACCACTTCAGCAGACTCATGTAGACATTTTCGGAGATGTGAAACATGAAAAACGTTGTGAACTCCAGCCAACTTCTCGGGTAGCTCTAATCTATAGGCCATTTTCCCAATTTTCTCGATGATAGGGAATGGCCCTACGAACCTCGGTGCCAGTTTTCCTGTGGTTCCAAAACGAACAACGTTTCTTAGCGGTGACACCTTGAGAAAAACTCTGTCTCCAACCTCAAATTCAAGGTCGGTCCTTCTCTTATCGGCATAGGACTTTTGTCTGTCTTGGGCCGTCTTCATCCTTCTTCGTATTAAGTCTACCTTCTCTGAAGTCTCTCGGATCATATCTGGTCCAAGTATGAGCTTATCAGTAGACTCCCACCAACAAGTGGACGATCGGCACGGTCTTCCATATAAAGCTTCGAAGGGCGCCATTCCGATGGTTGCTTGATAGCTGTTGTTGTAGGCAAATTCCACCAAAGGAAGGTGGTCTTCCCATGTCCCTCCGAAGTCAAGGACGCACAGTCTTAAAAGGTCTTCCAAAACTCTGTTCACTCTCTCTGTTTGGCCGTCGGTTTGGGGATGATAGGCTGTGCTCAAGCATAACTGCGTTCCTACTGCTTCTTGCAGACTCCGCCAAAACTCACTGGTGAAGATGGGGTCTCGGTCACTAACAATGCTAGATGGTATTCCATGGAGTCGAACGATTTCCTTGAGGTAAAGTGATGCTAGGGATGAGGCAGTTCTTTTACTTTTGACAGGTAAAAAGTGGGCGCTTTTAGTAAGCCTATCCACTATTACCCAAATACTAGTGTTTCCTCTCCTAGACCTAGGCAGCCCATCGATGAAGTCCATTGAGATGCTATCCCACTTCCACTGCGGGACCTCCAGAGGATGTAGCAGTCCGCCAGGCTTTTTCTGTTCCGCCTTAACCTGTTGGCACACCATGCACTTAGAAACGAATTCTGCCACGTCCTTTTTCATGCCGTTCCAGAAGAAAGTCCTTTTTATATCTTTGTACATTTTATCTCCGCCCGGGTGTATCGTCATCTTGGAGTGATGTGCTTCCTCGAGAACCTTCTTTATTAAATCTTTTGTCTGTGGGACGCATAGTCTTCCGTCTCGCATTAGCAAACCCCTATCGTCGATGGAGTATCTGTTGAGGTGACTTGAAGTCTCACCCCTAATTAGCCTATCAATTGTTTCCACAAGCTGAGGGTCTTCGCGTTGTGCTGCCCCTACCGAATCAACTAAAGTTGGGCGCACTTCGAGAGATGCTAGCAAGCCTGGTACGAAATCGGAGGAAGGCCTAAAGTCGAAGCTGGCTATAAACTCTAGGCTTTGTCTTTCAACAAACAACGGGCTTAGGGTCAATTTCTTTCGGCTCAACGCGTCTGCCACTACGTTGCCTTTGCCCGGAGTGTAGGAGATTTCGAAATCGTACGAGGCAAGAAACTCCATCCATCTTTGTTGCCTCAAGTTAAGATCCTTCTGCGAGAAAAGATATTTCAACGATTTATGGTCAGTGTAAAGTTCGAACTTTTCACCTAGGAGATAGTGTCGCCAAGACTTGAGTGCAAAGACGATGGCGGCTAACTCAAGATCGTGGGTTGGGCAGTTCTTTTCGTGCACTTTCAACTGCCTCCCGCCATAAGCTACTACCCTTCCTTTTTGCATTAAGACGGCGCCTAGCCCTGTCCCACATGCATCCGTATAAACAGTGAACATCTTGCTCCCATTTGGCAGCGTCAAAACTGGGGCTGTTGTAAGAGCCCTTTTCAGTCGTTGGAAAGCAAACTCGCAATCCGAGTCCCAATTGAACACTAGATTCTTCTTAGTCAATTTCGTGAGCGGAGCTGAGATTTTCGCAAAATCCCTTATGAATTTTCGATAGAAACCTGCTAGTCCTAGAAAGCTTCGGACCTCAGTTGCATTCCTTGGTGTCTTCCAATCTTGTACCGCCACTACCTTAGCGGGGTCCACTGCTAACCCTTGTTTGGATACTATGTGCCCAAGGAACCTCACCTCTTCTCTCCAAAAGTGGCATTTGGAGAATTTGGCTTTTAGTTGATGGACTCGCAAAGTTTCCATGATTGCCCTTAAGTGCTGAGCATGTTCCTCTTCACTTTTTGAGAAGATAAGGATATCGTCTACGAAGACCACTACGAATTTGTTGAGGGAATCTCTAAATACCCTATTCATCAGGTCCACGAAGTAAGCAGGTGCATTTGTCAAGCCGAAAGGCATAACAAGCCATTCAAAGAAGCCGTCTGGGGTTCTGAACGCCGTTTTATCGATGCTATCTTCAGCCACCCTTAGCTGATGAAAACCGGTTGCTAAATCGAGTTGGGAGAAAACAGACGCTCCTACAAGCTGGTCAAACAAATCGTCAATTCTAGGGAGAGGGTGCCTATTCTTTTTCGTTAGCTTGTTGAGCTCCCTATAGTCAACACATAGACGGAGTGAACCATCCGCCTTTGTAGCGAACACCACTGGAGCGCCCCATTCTGAAATGCTCCTCCTAATGAACCCCTTTTCTAGAAGCTCTTTAATCTGTTTACTGAGCTCTTTCCTTTCCCGTGGAGCCATGTGTCTAACGGGTAACGCAACGGGCTTTGCATTATCTACAAGATATATGCGGAAGTCTATTTCCTGCTTCGGAGGCAAGCCCTTCACCTCTTCGAAGACATCCGGATATTCCCGGACCACTTTAACTGATTGCAAATTTTCAACAGAGGCATCTAGCGATTCAAGGTAACTAAGCATAACCGCATACGAGGGATTACAAGAAATTTCCAAAGTATTACCGAGCTGGGTTAGGAGCCTAACAACCCTTTTTTCACAATCAAGGACGGCTCCATTACTGGATAGCCAATCCATACCCAAAATCATACCATAACCCGAAAAGCCCAAAACAAAGGCACTACATTGAAATTCTACGCTTAGAATAGAAATTTTCAATCCCAAACAGATCATAGACAAATGAGCTGGGCCCCCAATTGGGTTTGAAACAATTAAGGGGTCCTCTACCATACTAGTTTTTAGGTGCAGAGATTCTACTAAAGCAGACGAGATAAAGGAGTGTGATGCGCCAGAATCAAATAAAGTGCGAACGGGGTGATCATAAAGATAAACTACACTTTCTACAGAAGTATTTATACCTCGCTGTTGCAGAGGTGGCGCTTCCAGCACATGAACCTGTGCCCCTGGGGTGGATCCAGCCCTCTGCCCCTGTCCTCGTTTCTTTGGGCAGTCCTTAGCCCTGTGGCCTGTCTCACCGCAAGAAAAGCACCCACCATTCTCCTTGGCCTTCTTTTTCCGGCAGTCCTTTACTAAGTGCCCCACTTTGCCACAAAAATTGCACTTCCTCTTCTCTTTGTTGCCCTTTCCGCCCTTCTTAAAGTCTGTCTTCTTAGGCTGCAAACCCTCCTTCTTCCCTTGAGAGCTTTCTGCCTTTGTCTCCTTCTTGCCCTTATCCTCTTCATTCAGCAATGCCATTTGCACCAATCTTTCATACGTGGCTCCCATGGGTATATGGGTCATGGCCAAACTGTGTAATGGCTCATTCAACCCCTTGACGAAACGGAGAGCCTTCTTGTGCGGGGTGTTGACTAGGTCAAGCCCAAACCTAGCCAGATCATCGAACTGATTCACATACTCTCTGACTGTCTTGTCCCCTTGCTTAAGAAATAAGAATTTTTCCAACTGCAAACTTCTTTCCGCATCTGAGAGAAATTTAGTCTCAAACCTTGCCCTAAAGTCCTCCCATGTCTCCACTGGTCTTTCAGCATTAGTGACTTCCCACCAGTAGGAAGCCTCGCCCTTCAATAGCCATACTGCCAGTTGTACTTTTTGTCTATCTTCTACCTCAAAGATGATGAATAGGTCCTCCGTTTCTTTCAGCCAATTCCTAGCTGCCACGAAGGACTCAGTTCCATGGAAATCCTTTCCTCCCATAGCTTTAAAATCTTTACATATCTTGGCAAAAGTGTTTCCCCGAGGAGGAGGTGGAGGAAAAGGTGCCGCTGCAGCTGGATGATTTCCTTCAGCTGGGGGAGGAGGAATGGTAGGACCTGGCTGAGTGGCCCTTGCTTCTAAGAACCGTCTAAACCAACCAGGTATTGGCACCCCTTCCGGCAAGTTAAGTTCTTGGGACATGCTGAAACAAAAAGGATAGATTCAAAACGAAGGATAAGAGATAGTACCTATGGCTTTGGGGAGTGGACTTTGCCTTTTTTAAAATAAAATAATATTTTTCTTTTAAAAATGCTTCTTTAAATTTCCTTTTTGAAAATAATTTTTCAAAACTTTTTATCTTATCTGGTAAACCTATGCTCTGATACCAAGTGAAACACCCCACCTCCGTTAGGGTCACTCGCAAAGGGAATGCCCTAATTTTGGTGGAGGTTTGTAAGTATAAGTCACAGATATACAAGACAGATATAAGAACACATATTTGTAAACAGCGGAAAAACAACAACTTTTATTTCATAAAAGCAAATACGTGCTACAACAACATCACCATAATTGTCTTACATCCTTTCCAAAAACATAACTCCTTCATAATCTGTCTTGATTACATTATTTAAAGAAGCATAAATAAAACATAGATAAAAAGCCCCATAGTGGTTGTCCAAAGCCATAGTTCAAAACGAAAAGGTCCAAGCAATACATTTATCTTCTTCAAGCTGGATGTTAAGGCTGGTCAAGCTGCTGTGTTCCCTCCCTGTGGACCTGGGGGGGGGGGGGGAACGGAAGAAAAGAAGACGAAAGAAAAGTAGAGTCAGACATAAAGCCTGAGTAAGTCTAGTACTATTCTGTCTATGAATAAAGAACTGGGTATGATAAGTATAAACAAGAAGTGGGAAAGCACTATAAACTTGGTTAAGTTGTCTAGGGTCGAATATACTATCGTACCCCATGTAAATCTCTGAACCCATATAAACTAGTTCCCAACTGGCACCCCATAATCAGGGTGATGTGATCCATTCTATAATGATCGGCTCCTACTCGCATAGTTACATGTGTCTTACGGCCCCCGATGTTGTAGTTACCTATGCTGGTCCCACCATGGGGTGTATCAAGTCCCATGGTGGCGGCCCGACATAACCCTAGAATGCACAGGTATTCTACTGGTGTCCAGTGCCTTATTTTTCTGCGCCGGAGTGTGTGCACGCCCGCACCCCGTTAGAACCTACACTGCTACACCACCGCCGTCGATTTGACCTCTTACAATCAGCCCAGTAATCGTGCCCCACCCTGCCTAGTTTCAGGGTATCCTGATACACCTTCTAGGGTTACTGCTGAAAAGGGTCCCCCGTTACTAGGTTTTCTATCTCTAGCCAACATGCTAAGTTGGTTAAGTGTTTTCTAACCTAACCCCCACCAGTCCGTTTAGTTTAGCATGTTCCATTTTGATTAAGTCTTTAGTTCACTTAATCCTAACAATCCTGGCTCAGCCTTAATTGTCTTATTAAGGCCCTGACCTCTCACATTAGACAGGTATTGTTGTGGCTGCCTATTGCCGGTTGGTTCCGGGCAGTCTTACGCCACAACTCAGTCTAACCTCGGGTCCTTATTGGGCTCCATGTTTAACCTCCCACATTGGATAGGTATTGTTGTGACTACTGGACAGCCGGGCGGTTCCGGGCAGGTTTACATCACAACTCAATCCAACCTCGGGTTAAACACATCGTATGTTCTACATTTACATATTTTGTCTTTCTTCTTTATTTTTCTTATATGTAAATATTTGCGGCCCATTATTAAGTTAATGGTGTAAAGGTTACACCAATCATGGGCCCAACCCATACCTGAATTTGGGCCCTTCTACTTTATGTTTTCATTTATTAATAAATTTAACCCAACGTTATTTTCCCCCGTTTAACACGTCCGTTTATTATATATATGTTGGGCTTAGCCTTTTTAAGCCCAACTTAGCCATGCGAAAAGGGGAGGCTTAAAGCGTGATTACATACACAAAAAGGGGAATGTGAACGCATGAACTTGCAGTGTGACGTTGGAACTACAAAATAGAAACTGGTGTACTTGCATAGTAGTAACATATACTTTGGTCATAAAGCATAAGTGACATGAATCAAACCATGTAAACTTGTAGTTAAGTTAAGAATATCGCTATTGACACATAGGCTTAACTACAACATAAACCTATATTTTATTTAGGCATAATATCAAACATAAGAAAATCATGTTCATAAGATTACTACATGTTTACAAAGGTGCTTACTTTTGTTACTAACACAAAAGTATAGTTCAACTTAATCATGATTTTAAATCTATTCACATAACCATGGCATAAATATTTCTAACATGAAATCATGATTTACTTTAGTCATGCAAACTTGCAAAAGGGATTTTTGAATCTAACCTAGCTATGTACCACATATGTCATCATATAATTCTTGTTAACAATATGGATTTCAATTATGTAAAATATCAATCATAGCCTAGTCATATCCATAAGTTTGCAAATAGGTTTTCTAGTACAAAAGCATGGCTTAATACATAGATCATGATGCCAAATTTTCAACATAATTTCATATGGATTATGATAACCCAAACTTATTCCAATTACTTCACAAAAATGATGTTTGTATAAAAATACACATTATGATGGCATAGTAGCAAAACCCCAAACTTGCATGAGTTTCAATTAAACAACTACATACGTGTAGCTTCAACACGGATTACATAATTTGCGAATATTCCAAACGTATACTTGCATAAAACTACCGCAAACATGTAGTTTTTATAATGAATAACATGCTTTGCGAATATCCAAACGTATACAATATTCCAAATCGATAGTAACGCACAAATATGAATTACTTTATCGCCACAAATCAAGTATACAAACCAACACAATTATTTGTTCATACCAAAATAATACTCTACTTACAATGATATGGCGAATTCTCCAATTTAGGGATTTGGAGATGCGATTCCTTGTTGATTTGATTTGTTTAGGTTGCTTTATGCTTTAGAATTTGCCTCCTAATCCTCTCTCCAATTGGCGGCTACTCTTAGTCGTTCCTCAGCAACATGACGGCTTTGTTCTTATTTTTGAATGAATAGATTAGGGTGAGTCTAGGGTCATTTTTATAGGGTTTATGAACTGATTAGAACCATTGATGTTGCTTGGACTGATCGTAGCCATTCATTCGAAAGAGAGACCAATTAGAGCCTGCCACCTAGCCCTAACGACAAAGCAAGCTTCTGAAAATCGGCCAAACACAGACCTGGCCAGCCAGGGCTAGACCAGACCTGGCCAGCAGGTCATTTTTTGACCTAGGCGCACTTGGCAGGTGCGCCAGGTCAAAAATGTACTGGCGCACTTCACAGGTGCGCCGGTTCATTTTTGTTCTGGCGCACTTCCCAAGTGCGCCAGTGCATTCTGACCCTTCTCCGGTTTTTCGCCCAACTTCGTTCGTCCATAACTTCTTCATACGATATCCGTTTTTCGAAAACTCGGACTCTTTTTCGCGTATTTTTCCGAGACGAACGCAATGGCGTATCCCGTTTCCCTTAGTTCTATGATTTGAAATTAATTATACTTAAATTTGTGAATTTCACAGTTATAGAATTCGCGGGGTGTTACAGATTCAATCGTAATTCCCATTCCATTTTTAGGATTGGGAAGAACCTAAGACTTCGACAAATGTATGTAGCTTCTTGGGACTTGCTGCGTACTATCGTAGATTCATTGAGAACTTTGCACATATATCCAGCCTTTTGACCGCTTTGACCAGAAAGAACGCTAATTTTTTTGGAGTGATAAGTGTAAAGCTGCATTTGCAGAGTTGAAGCAAAAAATTTAAATCCACACCAATTGTTACTATACCTGATGGAAATGAGGGATTCACTATTTATACCGATGCCTGTAGAGAAGGTCTAGGAGTTATTCTAATGCAAAATGGAAAAGTAATAGCCTATGCCAGTCGACAGTTGAAAAATCATGAAGTCAATTATGCAGCTCATGACTTGGATTTGCTTGATATGATATTCTCTTTGAAGTTATGGATACATCATCATTTGGGGATCAATTTTAGTTATTCACCTATCACCAATCCCTTAAGTATATTTTTTCTCAGAAAGATCAGAATCAAAGATAAGTTTGATGGCTCGAGTCTTTTGCTTCTTATGATCTCGATATCAATTATACTCCTAGAAAGGTTAATGTGGTGGCCGATGCAGTAAGTTGAAAGGCAATGATGTGGCAGATTTCAGTTTCATTTCCTCTTATGGATCACATTGCTGATAAGCAAGACGAAGATCGAATGCTCAGACTCATTAAGGAGAAGGTTCAAAATAGGGAAGAGGGCGGTCATAGTTAGATGGATGAACAGATTGATGAGAAATGAATCTTATGGATTAAGGGCCGAATATGGGTCCCTAGTGTCGATGGTTTAAGACAAGAAGTGTTGAGAGAAAGTCACATGTCCAGGCTCTCTATTCATCCGGGTGTTACGAAGATGTTTCAGAATGTGAAGAAATTATTTTGGTGGAGTGGTATGAAGCGCGACGTGTCTCACTATGTTAGTATATGTGCGACTCTCCATTATATTAAAGCGGACCATCGGAAGTTGGATTGGTTATTGCAACCTCTTGAGATCCTTAGTTGGAAATGGGATCAGGTGTCCATGGATTTCATTGATGGCCATCTGAGTTCAAGGAAAGGAAATAAGATTATATGTGTGATAACCGATCAATTAACTAAGTCCACTCATTTCCTCCCAGTTTGAGCTTATCGTAGTACTTGCAGTTTGGTTGAGTGGTATAGTTAGACTGCACGACATTCTTTCTAGCATTGTTTGCAATTGAGATCCCAGATTCACCAGTTGTATTTGGAGGGCATTTCAGGAATCTTTGGGCACTCGGTTAAATCTTAGTACAACATATCATCTACAGACTAATGGTTAGATAGATTGGGTAAATCAAATTCTAGAAGATATCCTTCATGCCTATGTCTTGGATTATGGAGGGTCATGGGAAGATCACCTCCATCTCATCGAATTTACTTATAACAATGGTTATCAGGTAAACTCTTTGGTTTTAAGTTTAGAAGTTATCTCAAATACAAAATCTTGAATCCTGTCATCTAAATCTAATATTTGAATCTAGGCAAGTATTGACGCATCTCCAGTCAAAGCTTTATATGGGAGACCGTGTATATCTCCTGCTAATTTGATTGAACCTAGAGATCGTTTACGTCTAGGATCAAATATGATTTTGGAAGCATCATAGAAAGTAATTGATATCAGAAATAAAATGAGGATTGCACAAGGCCGTTAAAAGAAGTGCGTAGATAGGAGATGAAGGGATATAGAGTTCCCGGTTGGTGATCAGGTCTTTTTAAAAATATCACTACTGAAGAACGTGATTCGATTTGGATGGAAGGGAAAGCTTGCTCCGAGATTTGATGGCCCATTTCGTTTACTCGAGAAAGTTGGTCCCTTGGCTTACCATTTAGAGCTCCCAAAGAAACTTGCAGTAGGTACTTAACATATTTCACGTATCTCATCTCCATAAGTATTTGCATGATCCTCCAGCTTATGTTCAACCCGCTGCATTAGATGATTTGGATATCGAGCCCAATATTACTGTTGAGAGGAGACCTTTTCGTATCGTTGATACAGGTACAAAGCATCTTAAAAGAAAATCTGTCAGCCTAATAATGGTGTAGTGGAGTATAGATGAGCGAGATTTTACTTGGGAGACCGAGGAATGTATTCGCGCTTCGAATCTAGAATTATCTACTCAAGGTTTTATTCGTTGAACCTGTCTATCTTATCTATATCTGTCTTTGTTATTCATGCTTTACCTAGTTTCTTTTCGAGGACCAAAAGCTTTGAGTGTAGGAGAATGTAATATATTAGGATATTTAAACAATTTAAAAATCAAATCTTAAAAAAATCTAATCTATTCGGAATATTTGCACACAATAAAGGTTTAAGAAAATTGGAGATGCAAGCGTCCTACTTCGCTCGCTTATTTTAGTTGGTTTTGTATGTTAATTGCGGTAGTGGTAACCAATATACCGTTAACAACAATAAAATTTTAAAATATAAATTAAATTATGAAATTTAATATTGAGTTATGTCTAGATGGACACAGCTAAGGAATAAGTTTGGAAGAAAAATAAGCAAGTTGTGCAGTTTAAATAATAAATTAGATATTTAATGAAAAACTAATAAAACGAAACCGTTTCAGAATCCAAGCGAATTTTTCCTAAATATTAGATAGTATTCTAAGTAGTGCACCATATTTCATTTTTCAGAAATTCGATCATATGATGCTCCGAATATTTATTTTTGCCAAAATGTAGTGCAAACAACAATTGTTTTACCACTGGTTCTTCACCATTCAAAATTATTCTTAGTATTCCTAAAGGTGAAAAATATTTTTACAAATAAAAAATCCAAGTAAATATAATTCGATTTATACCAATTTTATTTAATTTCATTTAAATTAGCTGAAGTGAACACCTGTAGAAGCTTGGTCTAAAGTATAATACATATCCATTTTCGCTGAAAAACTCCTCCATATTCCCACCATTCTCTGGTATACTCTCTCCCCTCTTGCCATTTTGTCTCCCCGTTTTTCCTATTTGTCTTACTTAGCAAGGATAGAAGAAAAAATGGAAACAAATAAAGAAAACGAGCTCAAACGTTATCACTGGATCTTGCTCCCACTTATAACTTGCATGCATTCACCTCTGGCATTCCAGTCTTGCCACCACCTACCCGTGCTTCCTCATCTCCAACCAGCCAGTCACCCCTAAGCGCCGCTCCGACCATATACAGCCTGATCTCCAACATACAGCTATTGCACTGACGTTATACTTCGCTGTGAGGTGATATTGTTTACATATATAGGCATATATATGTATGTATATGTGTGTGTATATTTATATAGATAAATGAGAGTGTAGGATCCAAATTAACGCTAGAGGGGGGGGGGAGTGAGTAGGGTTTATCGTAGATTTTTGCTGAATAGATAAATAATAATAATCACAGATAATAATCAGAGTAAATGCGGAAAATAAATAGCACACAGATATACCCAGCTTCGGCAAAACCCTGCCTACTGCTGCATTCTCCAAGGTTTCTGCTAGGAGTTAAAACAATCTCTACGCTTACAATCCCCAGTATACTCGCGACACACGCTCCCAACTGTTCTTAACCCTACTCAAAACCCTGCACTAGTTTCTATCCCTAAAACCAGATTTCCCTTAATTACAAATCCCGTAATTCGTCTCCTTGGTTTTAGAGACAAACTAGAAAATTCTAATTCGATTATAACTTGAAACTAAAGAAGAATAAAAAACAAACAATAAAAAAAAACTTAAAAAAATATATTAAAACCCTAGTTTAAATGATAGAATCCTTCTTACCCCTTTAGTGAATTTGGCCGACCACTTTTCTTTTTGACTCAACACTTCAATTATTCAGCCCCTTTATCTTTCCTCTCTGAAAATGGCGGCTCCTAGGGTTTCCTTCTAGAAATAAAAACGGCGACAGTGATTGGTTCTATGGTTTTGGTTCTCTTCAATTTAAGGCCGCCGCTTTCTCTCTTCTGACGCTCTGAATCTCTAGTAGCTATCTTCGTTTTGTTTTAGTGGAAGAGTTCGATTTTGATCCAAGCAATTTTGAGTTCTCTGGTATGATTTTTAATTTGAGTATATGTTTGAATTATGTTCGAACTTGGATGATTTTGCCAAAGATGATGTGGTGTTATTTATAGTGTTCTAATCTATAAAAAATCTTTGATTTCATACGTTTAAACTTGGTTTGATATATAATGAAATATTGGAGCTTGATTTTATTGCTTTTATTTTGTGGAGTCTGAATTCATCAGTTGATCTGGAAACTTTCTTGAGATTTTCTGAGGTTGATATTTGCGTATTTCTTGGGCTTTTGAAATCCACGGCTTGAACCTGATGGTTTAGAATTCTTCAAACTTTATGAAATACTTGCGTGAATTGGTCCTTACTAATGTAAATGCTGAAAATATTTCTCTAAAAACCAAACTCTTAGTTTTTCTGGAACTTTAAACGTCCATAAGTATGAATCGATGTTGAAAATAAGTTGATGCTTAACATACGTATGTTGGACTTGGTCAATACTGCTTTGACCATTCTTGAACATGTGAAAGCTTGACTCGACACTTTATTATATCACCACTGTTTTGCTGATTTGTGATCCACTTTGATCATGTGATGATTTGGCCATTATAACCAAGGTTGTTGTTTCACTTGACCATTTTCGTTTTGTTGCACTTGCATTGAGCTTGACTTGAACTTGTATTTTGGCTGAAACCTTTGATACTCCTGAACAATACAATTGTTTTACTCTGTCCATTCGAGTCTTCAGCTATGTTGATGCTTTTATACCTATTGCACTCATGTAGCTGAATACACTGTTGTACTATATTGTTTTGTGCACCATTCTTCATTATTAAATTCCATGATGATGCTTGCTGGACCATTTTGCATATTATCTTGCTGTCTCCATATTTGTGTTACTCGTTCATGTAGAATCCTGCTCCTGAAATTTGATTGAGCAGTTTCAACACAACTAATTTGCACTGTCCCCTTTGTTGCACATTGCATTTGTGATTAGTTTGCGTTTATTGGCTTACATGCATCATTTATGTACATGCTGTGTGCGCTATGTATTTGGAATCATCATGCATTGCTGTGTTGACCTCATCTCCATGCTCTTGAGTTTATGTGCTTGCACCATTGTACATGCTTGGTTCATGACATGTTTACATGCTTGGTTCATTGACACCATTTTTTGTCATGTTTACAAATGTCATGAACCTTATTTTGTGTCATGTCAGTTGCACCATGTAGTTGCCTGACCTGTCATACTTGGTTCATGACATTTATTTGTTCACTTGAAACTTTTGTTTTAATTTTTCCGGCTTTCTTTAAAAAATGATAAAAACAGATTCCGCCTTTATTTGCTGTTTTAAAAAAAAAATTGATTTCCATGCTAACTGTGTTGATCTGCCATGAGCTTGTACACATGCTGTATACATTTTCTGACTTGAACACTATACTTGTTTGATTTGAATTGCTGAGTACTTTTGAGTTGCACCATATTTGTGTTGCTCGACCATTTGACTGCTTTGATTTCATGTTGCATTGAGTTGTTCACGCTCTCGACCATATTCATATACACTGAGTTGAGATGGTCCTTGTGGCTACTCCTCAGTTTCTCGCTGATTTTTGACTGGCGAGGCAGTGCACACGTGTGTATATGCAGCCATCAGATAATTTTTCCTGTCCTTGCATATCAGACCAAGTCTAGAAAATTGATGAGAAACACACCGAAATTATGTAGCAAATAAAATTTAAAAATAAATTTCTATTTGCTTGTATTTTATTTTATTTTTGGTACAGTCTACTGTGTGTGTTTTTCTATTTGTTACAGGTAGGAAGAGAATGGACTTGTTTGGAGCTCGTGAATATTTAGTGTGTCAGTGATCAGTGTCAGTGAATGTATATCTGTGTCTATATATAACTGAGTGATCGAGTGATATGTAGTGAGGAATTGAATGTACTGAGTGATGTGAGTTGTAGTAAGAAGCAAACAAAATGAGAAAATTGTACTGAAATTTGTAATAAACAAATTTGATTGAAATAAAATATTATTTTATTGTTTTCAAATTAAATTGTCTATCGTATTAAATAAATTCAGTTTGTACAATTCCATGTAAAACTATAACTGTGAATATACAATAATGGAGTTATAAAATTATACTGTAACAACCCGCATTTTAATAACATGTTAAAACCATAGATCAAGGAAGAATTAATTCTTAAAATAAGAATCAAGGAAAACGGGTTGCGCCATTGCGTTCATCTCGAAATTCTGCTTGGAAACGAGTCCGAGTTTTCAAGAAATGGCGTCCGTATGAGAGAGATATGACCCTTCGAAGTTTCAAGGATTTTCAGAACAGAAAACCAGCTCGAATTTGAATTTGAAAATCAAATTCAAACCCCAGTGCAAGCTGGGCGGGAATTTTCCCGCCCAGGACCTGGTCGACCTGGGGGTCGACACTATGGTCGACCTCCCAAGGACCAGGTCGACCCTATGGTCGACCTGGGGTTCGACCTGGTGCTGAAGCCCAGTTTTGAGCCTGGGTTCATTTTGATGTATCTGGTCTCATTTTCAGTCTAGATTCGTCCGCCTAATCCTATATAAATAGCCTCCTAGCCCCCATTCTCTTTACACCATCCTTCTCTAACCTTATGCTGCACAAATTCTTAATGGACATGGCTTCTTCTAAATTAAATTAAAAGTAAATTAAAACACGAAGTCTATTTCTTGAAGACTACGGCTAGGAATTGCATATTAGGGATTTTCTTCTGCAATCAAATCAAGATTCAACGATTCAACCATTCGACGACTAGTTTCTAGATTCGACTTCTGCATCTCAATTTCTTATTCCACGATCTGTAAGTTCTAGTTACTTTGAGATTTGAACTTGTTAATTGTAATTTGGACATTAGATAAAGTGAAATTGGACTTAAATATGATAATCGATTCACATCTATTCTAGTTTCCATCTTGGATCTTGACTTTTGGGAATATTGTTATGAAATCAGTTTGGACCTATTCATGTTGTAAATCAAAATCTTCCATGTACATAACATTATCATGCCTGTGATGTTGAATTAGTCTATTATTTACAAGTTTGGGACTATCACCTTATGCCATGACTATCACCTTATTATGCTAGATTTGAGATCCTATTATTTCTATATGCCAGTGATGTTGTAACCAATTATCTCAAGTTATGTCATGCTAGTCTTTTAATCCCTTTTATCACTTTATGCTCGTCCTTTTTTCCTATCATAGTTTTGATGTTATTCCCTTTATTTCTGGATCTGGATTTACTTGTAATTTAGATCGATTCACGTTTACGTGCGATGGGAATACGATTTGAGTAGATTAGGAAACACATGAATTGGTTATGAACATGAATCATGAACTTGATAATAAGCATAAGTTGAAACTTGACACGAACATGAAATGAAATTTGAACATGGACATGACACTAGAATGAACTTGAAAATGGCTAACTCGAGATTGGGTTGAGTTTGTAGTGCAATTCTTCCCGGAATCGCCCGACAAATCTAGTGACTGCAAACAATAGGATCCAATGTGGGTAGTTGGTCATATCGCGCTTGAAAACCCGAGGTCAGACTGAGTTGTGGTGTAAATCTGCCCGGAACAGCCCGGCATATCCAGTGACCACAACAACAGGTCTAATGTGAGAGGTTGGGGTGCATTAATGAATTAATGCCACATGATAGGGTTAAGTCATGAACATGAAAGACAACACTTAACCAACTTGACACATGATTAATGGGGTTAAGTCATGAAATTGAAAGACAACACTTAACCAACTTGACATGCTAGACTGATAAGGGTTAAGTCACGAATTTAAATGACAACGATTAACCTGTTGGACGGAAACCCTACTTACGCGGTCCATTTCAGCAGTAACCCACTTAGGTGTATCATGGTACCCTAGAACTAGGCAGGTGGGGCACGATTACTGGGCTGATTATAAGCAACCAAAATGACGGCTGAGTTGGGGCGCCAGTGTAGGTTCAGGCGGACTATGGTCGTGCACGCAGTCCGGAGTTGAAAAAGTACGCATTGGGCATCAGTAGGTTTACACTGTGCAGGCTTGATTCGTGTTGGTGGTTGGCACCCTAGGGCTTGATACACCCTATGGTGGACCTAGCACAAGTAACTACATTCGTGATAGGGCCGTATGACACAGACACACGACGAGCTAGAACTTGTAGGGAGCCGATCGATTAACGGATCGTTCCGTAGGACCCCGAAATGGGTCATTTCATGGTTAATATATGACATGGGTTTGGGATACTAGTACAGCTGGTGCAGCGAATCTTGAACATGCGATGCTATACTTGATTTATACTTGAATCATCATGTTATCTTAGTCTATTTTGCCCATCTTGTCATCATCCTTATGTTTACTTTCAGTTTATACATGTCATGTTACCTTTACCTGTTTTCATGCTGAAAGTCACTAGGACTTACCAGTCTTTATGACTAACCCGTTTTCTTTCGCCTCTTTTTCTTTCGTTCCCCCCAGGTTCTCAGGGAGAAACTCTAGCTCTTAGTTTGGATTTCGCATGCTTTCAGTTCAGCTCATGTACGGTTTGATCTTGAGCTATGCTATGGCTGCATTTCTGCTACCATTGGGGAATTAAGCTACTTTTGTTATTTTAAGTTTTATGCTTCTTTATTTATTCAAGGCAGAACTTGTTGTAATGGAAAATAATAATTGGTACTTTGGATGTAAGAGGTTTTGACTCTTTTTGAAAGTAATGAAATTTAGCTTTTGATTCTTCTGTTGTTTTATTTATGTTCTGTCTTGTAATATTTATGTGTTCGTTTACCTCGATAATGCTCCTCCAAAACTAGTGCATTCCCTTTGTGAGTGAACCTAGCGGAGGTGGGTGTTACACTTGGTGTCAGAGCAGAAGGTTACCAGACTGGGCAAAAGTTTTTAAAACCTTCTAAAACTATTTCCAAAACCGTTTACAAAGAAGCATTTTTCAAAAGTCTTGTTTTATTTAAGGCTATTCCCCAAAAGCCATTAGCACTATCCTTTGTTTCAACATTTGAATCTCTTCTTTTTCATTTCAGCATGTCTGGGAATCTTAACCTTCCAGAGGGCGTGCCAATACCTGGCTGGTTCAGGAAGGTACTCAGAGGCTAGGGCCAATGATGCAGGCCCAGCAGATTTTCCTCCTCCAGCTGCAGCAGTTCCTCCTCCGCCTCGTGCAAATGCTTTCTCAAAGATCTGTAGAGATTTTAGGGCCATGGGTGGAAAAGATTTCAAGGGAACTGAATCATTCGTAGAAGCAAGGAACTGGCTTAGAGAAACTGAGGATCTGTTCGTTATCTTCAAGGTGGACGATAGGCAGAAGGTACAGTTGGCGGTATGGTTGCTTAAAGACGAAGCTTCCTATTGGTGGGAAGTCAGTAACGCTGAAAGACCTGTTGATACATGGATGGATTTCAGGATGAAGTTTGAGATGAAATTCCTCTCACAAGCTGAACGAAGTTTACAGGTGGAAAAGTTCTTATCTCTTACGCAAGGAAGTATGACGGTCAAGGAGTACGTCAATCAATTCAATCAGCTAGCTCGGTTTGGACGGGACTTAGTGAATACTCCTCATAAGAAGGCTCTCTGTTTTGTCAAGGGATTGAATGAGCCACTTCATAGCTTGGCTATGACCCACATACCTATAGGGGCTACTTACAAAAGGTTAGTAGACATGGCACTCTTAAATGAGGAAGACAAGAGGAAGAATGAGGCAAAAGCATAAGTGCCTCAAGATAAGAAGGGGGAAGGGTCACAGAACAAGAAAGCTGATCCAAAGAAAGGCGGGAAGAACAACAAACCCCGTGAAAAGAGAAAGTGTAATTTCTGTGGCATTCCTGGACATCTGGTCAAAGGCTGCAGGAAGAAGAAAAGGAAGATGGGTGGCTGTTTCCACTGTGGTGAGACAGGACACATGGCTAAGGCATGCACTAGGAAGCAAGGGCAGGGAGCTAGACCTTCTTCTCGAGGACAAGTCCACGCTCTCACGGTACCTCCGCAAGAACGAGGTAGAAATATTTCTGTCGAAATTTTAGTCTATCTTTTTGATCATCCTGTTCGAACCTTGTTTGATTATGGTGCATCGCATACTTTTATTTCTTCTGATATTGTTGAAACTCTACACCTAAGTACTAGTCTAGTTGAGGATCCCGTTATTGTTTCAAATCCAGTTGGTGGCTCCGCTTATTTATCTATGATTTATGTGGATTTGAGGATTTCTATCTTAAGCGTAGAATTCACGTGCAATGCTTATGTTCTCGGATTTATGGGATACGGTTTGATTCTAGGCATGGATTGGCTGTCCAATAATGGAGCCATTCTCGATTGTGAATGAAGGGTATTTAGACTCGTGACTCGCCTGGGTAATACCCTTGAAATTTCTTGTAACCCTATGGGTCCTGTCATGTTATGCTATCTAGAATCTCTTGACTCGTCTATCGATGATTTGCAATAAGTAAGGGTAGTCCGAGAATATCCCGATGTCTTTGATGAGGTTAAGGGGTTACCCCCCCTAAACGCGAGATAGATTTCCGTATATATCTTGTTAAAAATTCTAAGCCAGTTGCATTGCGCGTTAGACACATGGCCCCGCGAGAGAGAAAAGAGCTTAGTAAGCAAGTTAAGGAGTTGCTGGAGAAAAATTTCATTAGGCGAAGCATTTCCGAATGGGGTGCTCCGGTGGTATTCGCTACTAAGACGGATGGTTCGCTTCGTCTATGCTTAGATTATCGTGAGTTAAATAAGTTGACCAAGAAGAATAGGCACCCACTACCGAGAATCGATGACTCGTTCGACTAGCTTGTAGGAGCGCCTGTTTTCTCTCAACTCGATCTAGCTACAGGATTCCATCAGCTTAGAGTGGCTGAGGATAGCAGTGACAAGACCGCGTTTAGGACTCCGAATGGTTTCTTCGAATGGCTCGTCATGCCGTTTGGTTTGACGAATGCACCCGCGTACTTCGTTGATTTAATGAGCAAGGTGTTCCGAGAGTTCCTTAACAAGTTTGTGGTGGTCTTTGTGGACGATATTTTGGTTTTCTCAAAGGATGAAGAAGAACATGCTAGACATCTCAAGGAATTCATGGATACGCTTAGAGCACACGAGTTAAAGGCTAAGTTCTCCAAGTGTCATTTTTGGAGAAAAGAAGTTCGGTTTCTTGGACATGTAGTTTCTAAGCAAGGTATAGCTGTGGACTCTGTAAAGGTAGCGGCGGTGCAAGACTGGAAAGTTCCTAAGAACGCAACGGAAGTGAGAAGCTTTCTCGGTTTGGCGGGCTACTATAGGAAGTTCATTAAGAACTTCGCTAAAATTTCAGCCCCTCTTACTAGGTTAACGAAGAAGAACCTGGCTTTTGCATGGGACATAGAGTGTGACATTGCTTTTCAAAGGCTTAAGAGAGCCCTTACCACAACTCCAGTTTTGGCATTACCCGATGGAGCTAAGATGTTTACGGTGTACACAAATGCATGCGGCACGAGATTAGGCACTGTCCTAATGCAAGAAGGGAAAGTGATATGCTATGGGGGTAGACAGCTTAAAGTTCATGAGAAAAACTATCCCACACATGACTTGGAATTGGTCATGATTGTTTTTGCGCTTAAGTCTTGGCAACACTATCTTCTAGGTGAGAAGTTCGAGTTGTACACCGATCACAAGTCGCTTAAGTACCTCTTTTCGCAAAAAGATTTGAATCTAAGGCAACAGAGGTGGATGGAATTCTTGGCATCGTATGACTTATATATAGCCTATACCCCTGGCAAGGGTAACGTGGCGGTGGATGCGCTAAGTAGGAAAAGGTTGACTTTGAGTCCTTTGTTTGTTGAAAGAAAAAGTCTAGAGTTTATAGCAACCTTTGATTTCACACTTGTTGTTGAGTCGTTGGCTAGCATGTTAGCATCTCTCGAGTTAATGCCTACGCGTCTAGACCAAGTAGGGACTTCACAGAAGGAAGACCCACAGATAATCAAGATCATGGACAAGTTAATTAGAGGTGAGATGTCAAGTCACCTCAGTAGGTATACCATAAATGACAAGGGATGGCTAAGGCGTGATGGTAGACTATGTGTCCCACAAGTGGGAGACTTAGTAAAGAGAGTTCTCGAAGAGGCGCATCACTCGAAGATGACTGTACATCCCGGAGGGGTTAAAATGTACAACGATATGAAGCGCATTTTCTTTTAGAACAGGATGAAAAAGGACGTGGCGGAATTCGTTTCTAAGTGCATGGTGTGCCAGCAAGTAAAGGCCGAGTCGAGAAAGCCCGGTGGGCTATTGCATCCTTTGGTGGTTCCGCAGTGGAAATGGGAGAGTGTCTCGATGGATTTCGTGGATGGATTGCCTAGGTCAAAGAAAGGCAATACTAGCATATGGGTTATAGTAGATAGACTCATGAAGAGCGCTCACTTCATTCCTATGAAGAGCAAGAGGACCGCATCATGGCTAGCTTCTATATACCTTCGAGAAATAGTACGGTTGCACGGAGTTCCTTCTAGTATAGTTAGCGATCGTGACTCGATTTTCACTAGCGAATTTTGGAATAGTTTACAAGAAGCAATGGATACACGACTAAGTTTAAGCATGGCCTATCACCCACAGACGAATGGACAAACCGAAAGGGTAAATAGGGTACTAGAGGATCTTTTGAGACTATGTATTCTTGACTTTGGTGGTACTTGGGAAGATCACCTACCTCTCGTTGAGTTCGCGTACAATAATAGTTACCAAGCTAGCATTGGAATGGCACCATTCGAAGCTTTATACAGAAGACCGTGCAAGTCACCAACTTGTTGGTGGGAGTCGACAGACAAGCTCATACATGGACCCGACATGATAAGGGACACTTACGAGAAGGTTGAGTTGATACGAAGATGGATGAAAACGACCCAAGATAGACAGAAATCCTATGCGGACAAGAGAAGGACAGACCTAAAGTTCGAAGTCGGAGATATGGTCTTTATCAAAGTTTCTCCTTTACGCAGTGTGGTTTGCTTTGGAGCGGTTGGAAAGTTAGCACCGAGGTTCGTAGGACCGTTCCCTATCAATGAGAGGATTGGACAGATGGCCTATAAGGTAGAGTTACCCGAGAGGCTGGCCGAAGTACATAGTGTCTTCCACGTTTCGCATCTCCGAAAGTGCTTACATGAGTCTGCCGAAGTGGTTGAGCCAAGCATCCTTGAAGGCGTTGAAGTGGAAAAGGAAGCAACATTGAGGCGAGTTCCGATTCGTATTTTAGGAACGGAGATCAAGAAGCTAAGGAATCAAGAAGTCAAGCTAGTTAAAGTACAGTGGAGTGAAGCCCAAGAAGATGCAACTTGGGAAACCGAAGAGAAGATACGCTCGCTATACCCATTTCTTTTTTAGGGTACTTTCTCGATTTCTTTTTCCTATAAGTTTACATACCTTCGTATCTTGTTCATGCTTTTGCTATCCATGTTTGTCTTGTTATTTTCTCGATCCTATCTTGAGAACCTTAGGTAGAACCCTTTCGAATGTAAACATGTAATTGAAACATGTTATGGTTGATGATTGCAAGTGGTTGCAACTGGTTGTTGGTGGTTTCTCGTGGTTGCATAACACGCATTAGGCACTAGATCGGCTTAGTCACATATCTCATATTGCATATGCATGGGTGCTCATACTTGTATATGGATGGAAACTTGATATGCTATCATTTGGATGTTGCATATGAATGAATGTTTATGCACTCATGTAGAGATTATAAAGTATGTTAGGAATTTGCATACATGTTGGACTCATTACACTAACATATTTTGCATTAAGGAGGTCTACTGAATCAGTAACCACCTGATCTTTTGCATTAGATAAGTACATATGCACACACTCTTGCATAAGTTCATATAGCATTAGAAATCTTTTAAGGACAATGGTTGCTTGTGGATGATGGTTGAGTAGATGGATGATTGGTCGATAGGATGCATTCTTCTTAACTTGAAGATTTCAGGGACGAAATCCTTTAAGGAGGGGATAATGTAACAACCCGTATTTTAATAACATGTTAAAATCATAAATCAAGGCAGAATTAATTTTTAAAATAAAAATTAGGGAAAACGGGTTGCGTCGTTGCGTTCATCTCGAAATTATGCTTGGAAACGAGTCCGAGTTTTCGAGAAACGGAGTCCATATGAGGGAGATATGACCCTCCGAAGTTTCAAGGATTTTCAGAAAAGAAAAACATCTCGAATTTGAATTAGAAATTCAAATTCAAACCCAGTGCAGGCTGGGCGGGAATTTTCCCGCCTAGGACCAGGTCGACCTAGGGGTCGACACTATGGTCGACCTCCCAGGGACTAGGTCGACCTGGGAGTCGACCTGGTGCTGAAGCCCAGTTTTGAGCTTGGGTTCATTCTGACGTATCTGGTCTCGTTTTCAGTCTAGATTCGTCCGCCTAATCCTATATAAACAGCCTCCTAGCCCCATTCTCTTTACACCATTCTTCTCTAACCTTATGCTGCACAAATTCTTGATGGACATGGCTTCTTCTAAATTAAATTAAAAGTAAATTAAAACACGAAGACTATTTCTTGAAGACTACGGCTAGGAATTGCATATTTGGGATTTTCTTCTGCAATCAAATCAAGACTCAACGATTCAACCATTCGACGACTAGCTTCTAGATTCGGCTTCTACATCTCAATTTCTTATTCCACGATCTGTAAGTTCTAGTTACTTTGAGATTTAAACTTGTTAATTGTAATTTGGACATGAGATAAAGTGAAATTGGACTTAAGTATGATAATCGATTCACATCTATTCTAGTTTCCAACTTGGATCTTGACTTTTGGGAATATTGCTATGAAATCAATGCGGACCTATTCATGTCTATAATCAAACTCTTCCATGTCCATAACATTACCATGCCTGTGATGTTGAATCAGTCTATTATTTTCAAGTTTGGGACTATCACCTTATGCCGTGACTATCACCTTATTATGCTAGATTTGAGATCCTATTATTTTCTATATACCAGTGATGTTGTAACCAATTATCTCAAGTTAGGCTAGTCTTGTAATCCCTTTTATCACTTTATGCTCTTTCTTTTTGCCTATCATAGTTTTGATGTTATTCCCTTTATTTCTAGATCTGGATTTACTTGTAATTTAGATCGATTCGCGTTTATGTGCGATAGGAATACGATTTTGGTAGATTAGGCAACACATGAATTGGTTATGAACATGAATCATGAACTTGATAATAGGCATAAGTTGAAACTTGACACGAACTTGACATGAAATTTGAACATGGACATGACACTAGAATGAACTTGAAAATGGCCAACTCGAGGTTGGGTTGAGTTTGCAGTGTAATTCTGCCCGGAACCGCCCGACAAATCCAGTAACTGCAAACAATAGGATCCAATGTGGGTGGTTGGTCATATCGCGCTTGAAAACAGGAGGTCAGACTGAGTAGTGGTGTAAATCTTCCCGGAACTGCCCGACATATCCAGTGACCACAACAACAGGTCTGATGTGAGAGGTTGGGGTGCATTAGTGAATTAATGCCACATGATAGGGTTAAGTCATGAACATGAAAGACAACATTTAACCAACTTGACACATGATTAGTGGGGTTAAGTTATGAAATTGAAAGACAACACTTAACCCACTTGACATGCTAGACTAATAAGGGTTAAGTCACGAATTTAAATGACAATATTTAACCTGCTGGATGGAAACCCTAGTTACGCGGTCCATTTCAGCAGTAACCCACTTAGGTGTATCATGGTACCCTGGAACTAGGCAGGGTGGGGCATGATTACTGGGCTGATTATAAGCGACCAAAACGACGGCTGAGTTGGTGCGCCAGTGTAGGTTCCAGCAGACTATGGTCGTGCACGTAGTTCGGAGTTGAAAAAGCAGGCATTGGGCATCAGTAGGTTTACACTGTGCAGGCTTGATTCGTGTCAGTGGTTGGCACCCTAGGGCTTGATACACCCTATGGTGGACCTAGCACAGGTAACTAAATTCATGATAGGGCCGTATGACACAGACACACGACGAGCTAGAACTTGTACGTAGCTGATCGATTAATGGATCGTTCCGTGGGACCCCAAAATGGGTCATTTCATGATATTGGGCCAAGGGATCATTTCATGGTTAATATATGAGATGGGTTTGGGATACTAGTACAGTTGGTGCAGCGAATCTTGAACATGCGATGCTATACTTGATTTATACTTGAATTATCATGCTATCTTAGTCTATCTTGCCCATCTTGTCATCATCCTTATGTTTACTTTCAGTTTATACATGTCATGTTACCTTTACCTATTTTCATGCTGAAAGTCACTAGGACTTACCAGTCTTTATGGCTGACCTGTTTTCTTCTGCCTCTTTTTCTTTCGTTCCCCCCAGGTTCTCAGGGAGGAAACTCTAGCACTTAGCTCGGATTTCGGTTTCTTTCGGTTCAGCTCAAGTACGGTTTGATCTTGAGCTATGATATGGCTGCATTTCTGCTACCTTTGGGGAATTAAGCTACTTTTGTTGTTTTAAGTTTTATGCTTCTTTATTTATTCAAGGCAGAACTTGTTGTAATGGAAAATAATAGTTGGTACTTTGGATGTAAGAGGTTTTGACTCTTTTTGAAAGTAATGAAATTTAGCTTTTGATTCTTCCGCTGTTTTATTTATGTTCTGCCTTGTAATATTTCTATGTTTGTTTACCTCGATAACGCTCCTCCAAAACTAGTGCATTCCCTTTGTGAGTGAACCTAGCGGAGATGGGGTGTTACATGTACTATTTCAGATTTTGAAATAAATTATTTAATTGAATAAATATACTGTGAACTGTGTGTAATAGTATATTATTCAATAAATAATTATTTCTATGAAATGAAATATAAAATAGTACAGTTCTAAACACATTTAAATAATATTATATGTTTGTTATCATCAAACAAAAATCATACAATACATTGTTGTACCCAACAATCTCCCCCTTTTGATGATGACAAACATATACAAGATTTTGAATGTGTTAAATGTGTTTGAACGTGAATATATATTACTCCCCCTATTTGTATGCTCCCCCACAACTGAACTCCCCCTATATATGTGGAAAATCATACAACACATTGTTGTACCCAACAATCTCCCCATTTTGATGATGACAAATATATACAAGATTTTGAATGTGTTAAAAGTGTTTGAAAGTGAATATATATTACTCCCTCTATTTGTATGCTCCCCTTACAACTGATCTCCCCCTATATATATGGAAAATATAAATTCAATTGACCATTCTCCCTCTAGATATTTAATTTCCAATTTTAAAATATTCTTGAATTAAATACTCATCAATCAAAATCTTGACCATTCTCCCCCTTTTGTTATCATCAAAAGATAATAGAGATCGAAATAATGACGAATATAGACCATAAATATAAATTCAAATTAAGAGAGAGAATATATATCGTAAATCGCATTGAATCAAACAAAAATCATAATAATCTTTAAATCAGAAGCAAATTTCACTTTTAGAATGAATAGATTTACGATGGATTTTATAGAATGAGGAGAGTCCAATAACAATTGAATATTTGAATATGAATTTTGATGATTTTAAAAATGCTCAAAATGTGTTAAGCACTTGCTAACCACAACCCAAAGGTCTTTTAAATGGGGTTAGTAGTAACTTAACTTTATCCTCTCCAACGAGTTCCATCCATGCACAGCCCAAAGGTCTTTTAAGTGAGAATAGAAGAACATATAGATTAAGGTGATTCACCCACACATAACCGCGAGGACTTTTAAATGGGAGTGAATACCAAGGATAAATTATATATATTTCTTTTATTTTATTTTTATTTTATTTTTAATTCCAAGAATAATTAGAACTCCTCAAATTAAATAAAACCATGATGAATAACAGAAATATGGTAGACATAGAAGATGGTTGTGAAATAAGCTCTAATTCAAAGATATTATAAAATCTGTCCAATCATCATGAGATTTAAAATAACATCTCCTCTAATTATGAATTATACCATAGTCACAACTCATCACAATTTCATAAATCTATTAATAATTTTGATGAGTCATAAAATGGTTCAAATCAATCAATAATTTCAGATTTTGAATAAATAATCAAAATTAATTTAAAAATTGAAAATATCAAATTCATGAAGGGTTTTGAAAATATCATTGTAAGTTTGAAAATCAGTTCCAAAAATCAATCAGTAGATTGTAAAATTATCTAATATTTCTAAAACTGATTGCTCTTAGACAATTTTAAAACGCTTGTATATGAAATTCGAATTGCCTATGGAATTTAAAGAAATCCAGTCATTGATTTTCAACCCATCGTCCAATCACCAAGGTACTTAAACGAATCAAATCAATTTCCTTATCAGAGTAGCAAAGATCATTTTTAAAGTAAAAATCACAAGTGTACTTTTCAGAAAATTTTTAGACAAGCACAAGAAACATTCAACAATCAAATTCGAAGATAATTATTTGAAATCACTTGAGAAAAAATCAAATTTTTTATAATCCAAGAAATTCAACAATCAATAACGAATGATTTCAAAATCAAGCCAAGTTAAAAAAAAATGAAATTTTCACAACTAGTCAATCATGGCACTCAAGTAGTCTACTGTATTGAGTTCGATTTTTCAGTATTTTCCAAAGTGAATAAGAAGAAACTCAAAATAGCTAAAAATGTGTGAAATTTCATTTGCACACAAGAACATCATAAATTTTAAAATTTCGATTACAGTGTTCAAGATTTGCTCAAAAATATGACCTTGTCAACATAAATCAACATAAAATAAAATAAATAAGATTAAAAGGAAATAAAATAGAAACAAGAGTTTAGAGATCATACCTGTCTTACCATAATCAAAGTGAACCAGTAAATCTCCAACTCAGAATCCATGGCTAAGGAACTCCAAATAATTCGATAATATGAATCAATTTGAATTTTATCTCTCTTAAGCACAGTTGTCCCTTAGCCTCCTTCGGTACCTAAATGTTTATAGGATCGAGTGGTCTAACAAAAGTTGTTTTACCACTCTTAGCTTCGTTTCACGTTTAAGTACCCAAACCCATTTATATAACAATCCATTACTATCCACAATCCATTACTATCCACAACAGTACCCTTTGGAACCCAAATTCATTTACACTTATTCAAAATCATTTTGTTATTTTTTGGAATCCAAACATGTTTAAATAAATTGTTTTTAAATGAGTTATTATTTTGTTTATGATTTAAAAACCCTTTGAAATTATTAGATTTCAAAATTTCAATTTTATCGTTTTTAAAGCCATTTAAAGGATTTTTAAAACCATTAGGGTTTTGTTTTCCAACTTGATCAAATCCAAACCCAAGTCCCTTTTTATTCTGAACAAGAAATTGGTTTTTTAACAACATATTCAACGATTTCTCTCCTTTAGAAAATTTAGTCAAAGTTGACTCAAGTCATTGAATTTTAAACTTAAGATCGCTATTTTCTTTCATTAAATTTGAACATCGGTTAGTAGCAATTTTCCTCTTTTCAGCATCAGTTGTTTCAAAATCAAATTTTCGTTTTCAAGTGCTTTGATTTTAGCAATGGACTTAGAAATTTCAATTTCAAATTGTTTTCGCTTTTCAAAATCAAGTTTTTCAAATTTTCTAAGCTTTTCAATCTCCTTCTCGAAATCACGATTTTCGTTCTTCAAATTCACGTTTTCACTTTTATGTAACTCAAAATCAGTTTTGAATTTCAAAAGATTATTACTCAAAAATTGACATTTTTCGCATTCTAAAAACAGTGAATTCTTAACTTTTTCAAGTTTTCTTTCAAAACTGTTATTTCCTTGAACTAGTTTTCACCTATCAGATTTCAATTTCTTAACTTTTAGTTTAAGAGAATCAAGGGTTTTTGTGAGATCATGACACATTAAAATTAAATTTTTGTAAGTAAAATTTGATACCTCGCTTGAATCCTCTTCACTTCTATCCGAATCAGATTGAGCCATAAGACACAGATTAGCTTGCTCTTCATCACTTTCAGAAACTTCTTCTCCTTCCTCGTCATCCCATGTAGCAGCAAAAGTCTTCTTCTTTCTGAACTTCTTCTTCTTTTCATTTTTAAGTTGTGGGCAATTTGGTTTGATATGTCTGGGTTTCTTGCAATTGTAGCAAAACACTTCATCGTCTGAACTATATGAACTTTCGGACTTGTTGGTTTTTTGAATTCTTCTTTTGTGGCATGTAATTTCCTTTGGCCCAATTTCTCAAAACCATAGCCAGCTCTTCAACGAGATCTTCATCATCACTTTCAACAGTATTATTTTGAGCGATTATCTTTTTCTTTGATTCAGAATTCTTTCGTTCTTGTCTTGCTTTTAACTCCATTTCGTAAGCAATCAGATTTCCGATTAACTCTTCCATGCTTACTTTATTCATATCTTTTGATTCTTGAATCACTATCACCTTAGCTTCAAAATTCATCGGTAGTACTCTCAATTTTTTTCAGATCAATTCCACTTCGGTATAAGTTTTGCTAAGAGCTTTTGCGTTGTAGACTAGTGATGAGAAGCGTCCATACATCTATTTTATATCTTCGTCCTTTTTCATAGAGAAATTTTCATATTCGTTGCTGAGTAGAGCGAGACGAGATTCCTTAACTTGAGATGTATCTTCGTGTGTGACCTCCAACGTATGCCATATTTCCTATGCATTTTCACAATGAGAAATTCGAGGCATTAGTTGAAAATAATTTTTTTTCATTAGCATCCCACTTGTCTTTTGATTTAGGAATCTCAACACCACTAACAATAACAGTGGGAGATCAATAACCCATTTCAATAATATCCCACACATCATAATCGACTGAACTCAAATAAATTTTCATCCTAGCTTTCCAATAGGCATAATCAGTTTCATTAAACATGGGTGGCCTAGCTATAGACTGGTCCTCAGAAAAAGCGTTATTAGACAGATTCATGACTCTAGAGTTATAATAAAATAAAAAATACCTACTCTAATACCACTTGTAGGATCTAAATTAACCCTAGAGGGGGGGGTGAATAGGGTTTCTCGCAGATTTTCGTTGAATAATTAAATAATAATAATCACAAATAATAATCAGAGTAAATGCGGAAAATAAATAACACACAGATATACCCAGCTTCGACAAAACCCTGCGAACTGTTGCTTTCCTCAATGTTTCTACTAGGAGCTAAAACAATCTCTACGCTTACAATCCCCTATAAACTCGCGACACTCGCTTCCAACTGTTCTTAACCCTACGCACAAAACCTGAAACACCCCACCTCTGTTAAGGTCACTCACAAAGGGAATGCCTTAACTTCGGTGGAGCATTTTTATTACAAGATGCAGAAAAATTAAAAGACAAACAAATAAAGCAGCGGAAAATAAATAACCTTTATCGATTAAAACAGCTTGTAAAAGGATTGTTTTACAACACCAATACTTATTACAACAAAGCATCTGTCTTGTTTAATATAAAGAAGCACAAACTGACAATGATATTCTCCAATAAAGCATGAGCCAACCATAGAATTAGAAAATGGAGTTCAAAGCAATGCGCCAAAGAATCTTCAAGCTCGGAAAGAGTAACAGACCCAAAATGAGCTGAGCTTTTCCCTCTCTGACTATCTTGGGGGGGAACGGAAGAAAAGAGGTGAAAGCAAGCTAGGTCAGACATAAAGCCTGTTAAGCTCAGTGATTCTTAGCATTTAAACGAGGAAAAGGGTCATGACATGAATAAACTAAATATAAGACTAAACCAAGTAACAAGGTAACATGGGATAAGCATGGGATATGGCAAGATAAACTAGATGTACCAATAAACTGGATATACCGGTAAACTGAATATACTGATAAATTGAATATACTGATAAACTGAAGGTGCTTCTACTCCTTCTCTGCTTTGCAACTACCTTGTTATACTGATTTCTATATCTCTGCACTACCTAACTAGTGTCCAAGCTAGTAATCTATATAAAATGATCATATGATAACGTGCCCAATCCCCGTAATTGTGGTTGCCTTCAAATGTACATCTATTATGGGGATTCCATTTATAACCTAGATTTAATCTAGGGTTTACTATCGAGCGCTTCCTAGATTCAACTAGGGTTTACGCTACCCAGGGCCACTGGGGTTTATGCTACCTATTGAGCGCTTCTCGGATTCAGGGTTTACGCAACCTAGGTCCAACTAGGGATTATGCTACCTATCAAATGATGCCCACTAGTCTAGGACATACTGCCTAGAGTAGTATATGTTCCTCAACTTTCCCCACGTATGTGTCTTGAATTGTTATCGATGTCTAGATGCACATGTCTTCTATATGTGCGACCCGAGTCCCGTGGCAGGGCTAGTCAAGAAACACGGAACTCGGTCGGGAGCTTTCAGATATCTGCCGATTGCAGATGCTAAGATCTGCTTTTACAGTGGCTATGGTCCCACTAGACCCCTCCCTCATTTAACAAATTAAAGGCACCCATGAAAATCAAGAATGAGAACTATATGCAGGTCCCTCTATGCCCCACGAACCTATGGACCAACCTCACCCATAACTAGATAGCAAGTATATGGTCTATTGGAGTTCTCCGCCTTTCCGCTTCACGTATCTCGACTGACTCAAGATGGTAGGTAGACGACGAGTTGCTATCATATGGAAAAAAATGGTCTCGCTGAATCAAGCAGGTCCATCTTAGTCTTTAGGTTGGTTTATTATTGCAACCAAGGCATAGCCTTGGCTCTTTAAACACAGACCTTAACCTTTGTGAGCCCAGGAGGATCATCTGCAGCCTCACAGAGGGATACCAAGAGTACCCTCACGTCCGCTCGAAGCTGCGCGCTTCGTAACCCAGTTCATTAGAGCCTTCTTCATGATCAGACGGACGTTCGCTCCTTTTCGTCTTCTACGTGGCTTTCTTGACTAAGGTTTACTACTTAGTTCTCATAACTAAGGTTTACTACTTAGATCTCTTTCTCGTCGTGTTGGATTGGTTAAGTGTCATCAGTCAATTCAAGTTAACTTAACCCATTCACTTGTCATGTTAACTTGGTTAAGTGTTATCCAGTAGTTCACGTTGACTTAACCTACCCATATATCATGTCAAATTGGTTAAGTGTTCCTTAACCTTACTCTTTTATCAGGTTATACTGGTTAAGCGTCTCTTATTAACTTAACCCTGTTTATTCATCATGCTATAACAGCCAAGTTTCTAAGTTTACTTAACCCCACCATCTAGTCTAGTTAGCTTGTTAAACATTTACTTAACCTTACCCACTTGTCTAGTTAACATGTTATAATGGTTAAGTTTTTCCTTAGTTACTTAACCCCCACAAATTTTGCGTTGTTAACATGTTAAGTTGGTTATGTGTTTCCTTAGTTACTTAACCTCACCATTTCTAACTTGATTGTTCATGAGCTTTAATTAATTAATTAAAGCACCAACCACTCACATTAGATAGGTATTGTTGTGGTTACTGGATGTGCCAGTCGGTTCCGGCCAGTTTTACAACACAACTCAGTCTAACCTCGGGTCTTTCTGGGCTTCATGCACTAACCTCTCACATTAGACATGTATTGTTGTGGTTACTAGATGTGTCGGGCGGTTCCGGGCAGTTTTACACCACAACTCAGTCTAACCTCGGGTTAGGCATATTCGTCTTTTACTAATTTACATATTTACTATTTACGTAAATTTTTTGTAAATCAATTTAGCCTAGATCATATTCATTTGTTATGCATATTAACGTACTTTTATTCTACGCACAAAACTTGATTTACCTACAAATTAACCCAACTTGCAGTTTATACCAAATTAGATTTAATATTCCCCTTTTACAATTCATGCCCAATCTAGATTAATATTCCAATTTACAGTTCATGTAAAAACTCGATTTAATATTCTAGTTTACCTTCTATGTCCAAAACTTGGTTTACACGCCAATTACATACTTTGCGGCCAATTAAAATTTATCAGTTTATGCCCAAGTCTAGTATGCATGTAAATCATTCACTATTATAGCCAATTTAGATTATGAAAACATATTTATTATGCCAAATTAACTTAATTAAGCTATGCCCAATCCTCGCATCGTAATCGTACGTATAACATGATTTCACAAGTTTTCTATGTACTCATGAAATGGCACTAACAAAAGGAACCGGGGATAAGCACAAGAATTGACATAAAAGAATAGGCATGCAAAAATAATGGCTACAACATGTTCGACGTACATAATAGTGAATAGGAATAAACTTGCCAAGTCACACACTAAATATGAGATCCAACATAACTAAGGGAATCGGCATAGGTGATCTGATCCAACATAATGCCAGTTCAAGGTACAACATGATTGGTTAATCGTAACAATGGGAATAGGCATAAGAAACTAACTACAATAGTTATAGGCAATTAACCACAATAGTCATGGGTGACTAATCACAATAATTTTTTAATAAATGTCATAGGCAATAGTCTCATTGTTATGAATCATAGTCTTGGGCAACAGTCTCATAGTCACGAACCATAGTCATAGGCAAAAGTTTCATAGTCATAGTCATAGTCATAGGAAAAAGTCTCATAGTCATAGTCATAGTCATAGTCATAGGCGAAAGTCTCATAGTCGTAGTCATAGTCATAGGCAATAGCTTCATAGGCAACAGTTTCATAGTCACGAACCATAGTCATAGGCAAAAGTCTCATAGTCATAAATCAAATCCAAAGGCATAGATAACTTTAGATTTGACATAAGCATGAATCAAAGATAATTAATTTTCAAAAAGGTACAGTTCTATATTTTTGATTTATTACATCCACGATTCCAGTTACACGTTAAAATCTAAGGAATAACCGAACTTACAAAGAAGGAATTCTTGATTTCTAGAATCTGAATTTTGAAGTTGGAATGCTCGCCTTTGATGTAGATCGTTGTTCTTATAATTTAGATTTGATTTACTTCGTAGCTTTCTAGTTTTCTTTTTAGTTGAAAGAGAATGGTGGCTATTCTAGCTTGAGTATGGCGGTATGACGACTCTTGGAATGAATTAGTCTGATTTTAGGGTTGAGTGTTAGGTTGTTTATATAGAATTTCAATTTAATTAGAGCCGTCGGATGAATCTAGAGTTAACCACAACCATTCAGTCAGGATAGGGTGGCACCTCAGCCCTAATGACTCAGCAAGGGGTCAGAAAGGACTAGCACGGAGTCACAAAGGACTAGCAATGAGTCATAGGACGGATCAGAACACACCCGAAAGCTGTGCCAGCTTTCAGCCCAACATGGGCGCACTCGGCAGGTGCGCCAGTGCAATTTTTGTACTGGCGCACTTCCCAAGTGCGCCAGTGCATTGTTTTTTCTTCTCTTCTTCTGGTTTTCTGCCTAACTTCGTTCGTCCATATCTTCTTCATACGGTGTCTGATTTACGCAAACTCGGACTCTATCTCAAGCAGAATTTCGAGACGAACGCAATGGAGTAACTCGTTTCCCTTAGTTCTCCCATTTGAAATTAATTATTCTTTGATTATATCTTATGTCCCGATTTAAAATTGCGGGGTGTTACATTCTTCCCTCCTTAAAGGATTTCGTCCCCGAAATCTCTAAGTTAAGAAGAATGCATATCCTATCATCCAACATCCGTGTATTCAACCATTCAATCACTGGCATCCATTGTCCTTAAAATATTTCTAATGCTTTCATGATCATATGCATAGTGTGTGTACATATCCTTGTCTAATGCAAAATCAGGAGGTCTACTGATTCAGTTGCCCTCCTTAATGCGGATTATGTTAGTGCCATGAGTCCAATATGTATGCAATCCTAATGATACAAATTATTTCTATATGAGTGCACAACCATTCACTAAAATGCAACGTCCACAGAATAACACATCAAGTTCAATCCATAAACAAATACATATATGCAAATGCAATATGAAAGTGACTGAGCAGATCTAGTGCCTAATGTGTGCATATGCATCCACGATCAACCACCAGTAACCACTTGCAACGATCAATCATAACATGTTTCAAACACATGTTTACATCCATTGGATTCTAACTAAGAATCAAAGATATGACTTGGAGGATATACCTTAAAAGATAAAGACTAGCATGCAAATAAACTTTACAAAAAAAGAGGAATCAATGATACACCCTTAAAAAGGGTATAATGCGCATATCTAGTCTTCAGTCTTGTAAGTCGCAACTTCTTGAGCTTAACTCCACTATACCTTATCTAATTTAACTTCATGGTTGCAAAGCTTCTTGTAATACCCCGAAATTTTCTGTTAACTGTAAAATTAACAAATTAAACTATAATTAATTCTAAATTAAAGAATTAAGGGAAATGGGTTACGACATTGCGTTCGTCTTGGAATTCTGCTTGAGATAGAGTCCGACATTGCGGGTGTCGGACTCCGTATGAAGGAGTTATGACCTCCGGAAGTTTCAGAATTCAAATTTAAAATTCAAACAGTTCAAAAGAAGTTCAAAATTCGAAAAACAGACCCAAACTGGGCTGGGCGGGAAAATTACCGCCCAGGCACCAGGTCGACCTGGGGGTCGACCTGCCCAGTCGACCTGGTTTGGACCTGGCTGGCCTGGTTGGTTTCTGGTCAAATTATGATCTTGGCTGTGTCACTAGGGCTGATTTGTCACATTCTGGTTGGCTCCTCTCGAAGTGAATGGTCTAGATTCATCTATGATCATCTGACGGCCTAAATCAATCTGAAATTCAATATAAACGACTTAAGTCTCCAACCTAAATTCATAGAAAAAAATTAGAAACGGAGCCGCCATGCTGTCGAGAGAAAACTGAGAGGAGCCTCCACTTGTAGAAAAGCTTATAGATGAGCCAAAACAAAAGTAAAACAAGAATCAATCAACTTTTGTCTACCCAAAGGAAAGCAATTCAAATTCAGAACTCAGAAATCAGAAAAAAGACCGTCTTTATTGTAAGTACAGTGATTTTTCCGATGGGAATAAAATTAAAACTTGATTCGATGTAAACTGGAAGTGGAATTGTGCTATTGTATAACGATGATGTTAATTCATATCTATGTATTGAAATGGTTGTATTGTGAATGATTGAAATGTTTGTGGTTAAATTTACTTGGTCTTGGATCCATTCAATTGAAAACAACATCACATGCAAGTTGTATATTTCATTTTATAATCTACACCTATATGTTTATGTGATTATATAAGTTGTATGTGATATGTCCGAGTTAAGATCTCATGTATATACTTTATGTTAAAACCTCTATGCCTAAGTTCATATACATGCTTATATGTCTATACAAAAGTTGCACGTTCATAATTGGATCCATGCCAAGATCCATTTTAATACAAGTTTCATGTTATAGTGGTAAACATGATTTGGATCTAGTTCACACATGCGATGAAATTATACATACTTTATGGGCATGTTATATTCTAGTCATATGCTAGTGATGTTCGATGTTATGCCTAGATCTAAACATGTTTAGGCTTATGTTGTCTAAATCATATGCTAATTCATGTGACACCTGTTTAGTTAGATTCCCCTTTTAATGCAAGTTCACATGACAAGTTGAAACCCATGATTCAGTCTATGTTGAAAATTCACATATATGCATGTTGACTATTTTGCAAGTTCACACCTATGATGTTCATATTGACTATGTCGATAATTCTAAGTTTACACTTATGTCATGTTTATGTTAATGAATGCCAATTTTGTGTACGCTAAATTAGGCTAAGTTTTTAGCCTAATATTGTATGTTAAAAACCATGCGAACGAAAATTAGGCTAAGATTGTTAGCCTAATATTTAGACGGGGTAACGTTGGAACAAATTGGTAATTATAGGAAACTTGACATAAATTGGTGAAAATATATGAAATTGGCATGTTTGTCACATGCCAAAATTGGTGGCACTTGAATGGTATAAATTCTTATGCCAAAAATGTTAAACTTGGAAAGTGGGCCATGACATTTAATTGTTAGCAAATTTACATATAACTAGTAATAAAGGCAAATATGTAAATTTAGAAAATACGAGTATGCTTAACATGAGGTTGGATTGAGTTGTGATGTAAACCTACCCGGATCCGCCCGGCTGTCCAGTAGTCACAACAATACCTATCCAATGTGGGTGGTTAAGCATTGAGCCCAATAAGGACCCGAGGTTAGACTGAGTTACGGTGTAAATTTGCCCGGAACCGACTGGCACATCCATTAACCGTAACAATACCTGTCTAATGTGAGTGGTTGGTGCTTTAAAAAGCCACAGACAGACAAGTCAAGATGGTAGGGTTAAGTTAACCAAAAACACTTAACCAATTCAACATGTTAATTAAACTGATGGGTGGGGTTAGGTAAATACAGACACTTAACCACTTAACATGTTTGACTAGAAAACCCTAGTAACGGGGACCCATTTCAGCAGTAACCCAGTTAGGTATCATAGTACCCTGAAACTAGGCAGGGCGTGACACGATTACTGGGCTGATTTTAAGCGGTCAAAAGCGACGGCGGTGGATGCAACAGGGTGGGTTCTAACGGAGTGCGGGCGTGCACACACTTCGGAGCAGACAAACAGGGTACTGGGGGCACCAATAGTATAACCTATGCAAGGATTGTGTCGGGCCACCACCATGGGACTTGATACACCCCACGGTGGGACCAGCATAGGTATCTACAATCTTTGGGGGCCGTAAGACACAGATGATTATGCGAGTAGGAGACGATCTTTAGAAAAAGGGGATCACTTCGCCCTGATCATGGGGTGCCAGTTAAGACAGTACAAGTAGGTGCAGAGATTTAGTGTAGGGTACGATAGTATATTCGTTTTAAACTAATTTATCTTAGTTTATACTTTCCTATTTCCAATTTATACCTATCATGTCCTTTTTATTATTCTCATACTTAAGAGTCACTAGACTTACCAGGCTTTATTTCTGACCCTATTTTCTTCCGTTCCCCCCAGGTCCACAGGGAGGAAACAACTCAGCTTAGTCAGACTCTTTACAAGCTTCAAGATAGTAGATGTACGGTTTGGACTCTCTTTCCTTGGCTATGGCTGTTGGACACATTCTATGGGGATTTACGCAGTTTTAATTATGTATTCATGCTTCTTTATTTAATAACCAAGACAGAAATGATGATGTAATGTTTTGGAAGTTATAATTTGACAGTTATGGAAATGTTTTGTATGAACACGTATTTATGAAATAAAAGTCTGTTTGTTTTTCCGTTGCTTATATATATATGTGTTTATATCTGTCTTGTGTTTTATCTGTGACTTTTACTTACAAACCTCCACCAAAGTTAAGGCATTCTCTTTGTGAGTGACCTTAATGGAGGGTGGGGTGTTTCACTTCTTGACCTCTATTTCCAAAACCCACTAGTAAAGATAGGCCCTTGATCACTTACTATGCTAGAGGGTATCCAATGTAGTCGAACTATCTTTCCAAGATAAACAGATATCAAGTGCATATCCTAAGATGATTAGAGGTCTCTCCTCTACTTAGCTTATCTATCATGCTGCAAATCTGAGGGTCTAAAACTAATGGTTACTATGTGCTTATTACCTATCTTAAGGTCAGTCTAACTTAGAGTGCCAACCCCAACCATTTATTTCTCACGCAAACCGTCCTAGTTGAACTCGACATTCCTCACGTACAAACCCCAAAGGCCTAAACTAATATCAAACAAGCACCCAAGGGATACCTCCTCCGAATTCGGACGATCTATGTGAGATGATACTAACAAAACAACCAAACAATTGAGCACTTTACCAACTCTGGCTATCCTCGCCAATCTTGCTCCAGAATTATCGTTGATCGCATAACTGGCTTTGCAGTGTCATCTAGATACATGCGGAAGTCTGTCTCGGGTTTTAGGGGGAAAACTCCGACCCTAATCAAAACATCTTGCGTACTCATGGACTACCCCAACGGATCGAAAATCGTCGATAGATAAGTAGAGTGATTCTAGGTAGTTAAGACAAACTGATGCCTTAGGATCGTACGAAATCTCAAGGGTATTCCCGAGGCAAGTCGAAAGTCTAACTACCCTTGTTTCACAATTTCTAGCTAACCAATCAATGCCTAGAATCAACCCATAGCCAAAAAAAACATAAGCATAAATATAGCTATTCTCAAATCCTCACAAGAATGGGCCGAACCAGCAATTGGATTTAGACTATAATGGGATCCTCTACTATACAATATCTAGGGTGCAGAGACTCAACTATGGAAGCAGATATATGCGAATGTAAAGCGCTAAAATTAGAAGGATTACTAACAGGATAATCAACAAGGAAAAACTCTTTCAACAGAAATCTTACTGCCTCTCTCTCAGGTATGCTGGCGGTGAGAGCATGCACTTGCCTTCCGGAAAATCCTGTCCCTTGTTCTTGCCTTTGCCCTTAATTATACGACCCGTTATACCAAAATAAAGATACTTCCTCTTGTTTTAGGTTTTACTATTCCTTCCTCCCCTCCTTTGTGAACCATGTACATATCCATGGGTTCTTCATCCTTATGTTGTGCTCCGTAGCCAAACCTCCTCATTCTCAACTTTTCCATCCTTGTGTAACTTGTTGACATGTCTCTCGAAAGCTGCCTCCATCGCATGGAGAATCCTACAAAGCTCGAAAGAAAATTATGTCCACAGATGGAAGTTAGGCACTTATTTGCCCTTTGACAAGTGTCATAGTCTCGTCAAACCTACGGAGTCATGCCGCGATAAGATTACCTCCCAGAAAGCCAGGAGCCCCAGAGACTCAAGAAAGAAGGAAACAAGAATTCAAGCAGAGGGTCAAAAGATGCTTCTTAAAATGCTTCTTTTAAAATCGTTTTGAAAATAATTTTTCAAATCTTTTATCTGATCCGGTAACCTTCAGCTCTGATACCAAGTGAAACACCCCACCTCCGTTAAGGTCACTCACAAAGGGAATGCCTTAACTTTGGTGGAGCATTTTTAGTACAAGATGCAGAAAAATTACAAGACAGACAAATAAAGCAGCGGAAAATAAATAACCTTTATTGATTAAAACAGCTTGTACAAAGATTGTTTTACAACACCAATACTTATTACAACAAAACATCTGTCTTGTTAAATATAAAGAAGCACAAACTGACAATGATATTCCCCAGTAAAGCATGAGCCAGCCATAGCAGTAGAAAATGGAGCTCAAAGCAATGCCCCAAAGAATCTTCAAGCTCGGAAAGAGTAACGGCCCCAAAATGAGCTGAGCTTTTCCCTCCCTAACTACCTGGGGAGGGGGGAAACGAAAGAAAAGAGGCGAAAGAAAACTAGGTCATACATAAAGCCTGGTAAGCTCAGCGATTCTTAGCATTTAAATGAGGAAAAGGGTCATGACATGAATAAACTAAATATAAGACTAAACCATAGTAACAAGATAAAATGGGATAAGCATGGGATAGGGCAAGATAAACTAGATGTACCAATAAACTGGATATACCAGTAAACTGAATATACTGAAGGTGCTTCTACTCCTTCTCTGCTTCGCAACTACCCTGTTATACTGATTTCTATATCTCTGCACTACCTAACTAGAGTCCAAACTAGTAATCTATATAAAACGATCATATGATAACGTGACCCCAATCCCCGTAATTGTGGTTGCCTGCAGGTGTACATCTATTATGGGGATTCCATTTATTACCTAGATCTAATCTAGGGTTTACTATCGAGCGATTCCTAGATTTAACCTGGGTTTATGCTACCCAGGGCCACTGGGGTTTATGCCACATATTGAACGCTTCTCGGATTCAGGGTTTATGCGACCTAGGTCCAACTAGGGATTATGCGACCTATCGAACGATTCCCCCTAGTCTAGGACACACAACCCAGAGCGGTATATGTTCCTCGAATTTCCCCATGTATGTGTCATGAATCGTTTCGATGTCAAGATGCACATGTCCTCTATATGTGCGACCCAAGTCCCGTGGCAGGGCTAGTCCAGAAACACGGAACTCGGTCGGGAGCTTTCATATATCTGCCGATTGCAGATGCTAAGGTCTGCTTTTACGGTGGCTATGGTCCCACTAGACCCCTACCTCAACTAACAAGAAAATCAAGAATGAGAACTGTACGCGGGCCTCTCTATGCCCCAACAACTATGGGCCAACCTCACCTATATCTACATAGCAAGTATATGGTCTGTTGGAGATCTCCGCCTTTCCTCTTCGCGTATCTCGACTGACTCAAGATGGTAGGTAGATGACGAGTTGCTATCACAGGGCAAAAACTGGTATCGCCGAATCACGCTGGTCCATCCTAGTCTTTAGGTTGCCTTATTATTGCAAACAAGGCATACCCTTGGCTCTTCTAACATAGGCCTTAACCTCTGTGAGCCCAGGAGGATCATCTACAGTCTCACAGAGGGATTACAAGAGTACCCTCACATCCCCTCGAAGCTGCGTGCTTCGTTACCCAGTTCATTGGAGCCTTCTTCATGATCAGATGGATGTTCGCTCCCTTTCGTGTTCTACGTGGCTTTCTTGACTAAGGTTTACTACTAAGTTCTCATAACTAAAGTTTTCTACTTAGTTCTCTTTCTCCTTGTGTTGGATTGGTTAAGTGTCATCAGTCAATTCAAGTTAACTTAACCCATTCACTTGTCATGTTAAATTGGTTAAGTGTTATCCAGTAGTTCACGTTGACTTAACCTACCCATATATCATGTCAAATTGGTTAAGTGTTCCTTAACCTTACTCGTTTATCAGGTTATACTGGTTAAGCGTCTCTCATTAACTTAACCCTGTTTATTCATCATGCTATAACAGCTAAGTGTTCTAAGTTTACTTAGCCCCACCATCTAGTCTAGTTAGCATGTTAAACATTTACTTAACCTTACCCACTTGTCTAGTTAACATGTTATAATGGTTAAGTGTTTCCTTAGTTGCTTAACCCCCACAAATCATGCCTTGCTAACATGTTAAGTTAGTTAAGTGTTTCCCTAATTACTTAACCTCACCATTTCTAACTTGATTGTTCATGAGCTTTAATTAATTAAAGCACCAACCACTCACATTAGATAGGTATTGTTGTGGTTACTGGATGTGCCGGTCGGTTTCGGGCAGTTTTACACCACAACCCAGTCTAACCTCGGGTCTTTCTGGGCTTGATGCACTAACCTCTCACATTAGACATGTATTGTTGTGGTTACTGGATGTGCCGGGCAGTTCCGGGCAGTTTTACACCACAACTCAGTCTAATCTCGGGTTAGGCATATTCGTCTTTTACTAAATTTAAATATTTACTATTTATGTAAATTTTCCGTAAATCAATTTAGCCTAGATCATATTCATTTGTCATGCAAATTAACAAACTTATATTCTATGCCCAAAACTTGATTTAACTATTAATTAACCCAACTTGCAGTTTATAGCAAATTAGATTTAATACTCCCCTTTTACAATTCATGCCCAATCTAGATTAATATTCCAATTTACAGTTCATGTCAAAACTAGATTTAATATTCTAGTTTACCGTTTATGTCCAAAACTTGGTTTACACGCCAATTACATACTTTGCAGCCAATTAAAATTTATCGATTTATGCCCAAGTCTAATATGCATGTAAATAATTCACTATTATAGCCAATTTAGATTATGCCAACATATTTATTATGCCAAATTAACTTAATTAAGCTACGCCCAATCCCCACATCATAATCGTACGTGTAACATTATTTCACAGGTTTTCTAAGTACTCATGAAATGGCACTAACAAAAGGAACAGGGGATAATCACAAGAATTGATATAAAAGAATAGGCATGCACAAATAATGGCTCCAACAAGTTCGATGTACATAATAGTGAACAGGAATAAACTGGCCAAGTTATACACTAATTATGAGATCCAACATAATTAAGGGAATAGGCATAGGTGATTTGATCCAACATAATGCCAGTTCAAGGTATTGTTGTTCAAGGTATTGTTTAAGGGAATAAACTTGATTGTTCATGAGCTTTAATTAATTAATTAAAGCACCAACCACTCACATTAGATAGGTATTGTTGTGGTTACTGGATGTGCCAGTCGGTTCCGGCCAGTTTTACAACACAACTCAGTCTAACCTCGGGTCTTTCTGGGCTTCATGCACTAACCTCTCACATTAGACATGTATTGTTGTGGTTACTAGATGTGTTGGGCGGTTCCGGGCAGTTTTACACCACAACTCAGTCTAACCTCGGGTTAGGCATATTCGTCTTTTACTAATTTACATATTTACTATTTACGTAAATTTTTTGTAAATCAATTTAGCCTAGATCATATTCGTTTGTTATGCATATTAACATACTTTTATTCTACGCACAAAACTTGATTTACCTACCAATTAACCCAACTTGCAGTTTATACCAAATTAGATTTAATATTCCCCTTTTACAATTCATGCCCAATCTAGATTAATATTCCAATTTACAGTTCATGTAAAAACTCGATTTAATATTCTAGTTTACGTTCTATGTCCAAAACTTGGTTTACACGCCAATTACATACTTTGCGGCCAATTAAAATTTATCAGTTTATGCCCAAGTCTAGTATGCATGTAAATCATTCACTATTATAGCCAATTTAGATTATGAAAACATATTTATTATGCCAAATTAACTTAATTAAGCTATGCCCAATCCTCGCATCATAATCGTACGTATAACATGATTTCACAAGTTTTCTATGTACTCATGAAATGGCACTAACAAAAGGAACCGGGGATAAGCACAAGAATTGACATAAAAGAATAGGCATGCAAAAATAATGGCTACAACATGTTCGACGTACATAATAGTGAATAGGAATAAACTTGCCAAGTCACACACTAAATATGAGATCCAACATAACTAAGGGAATCGGCATAGGTGATCTGATCCAACATAATGCCAGTTCAAGGTACAACATGATTGGTTAATCGTAACAATGGGAATAGGCATAAGAAACTAACTACAATAGTTATAGGCAATTAACCACAATAGTCATGGGTGACTAATCACAATAATTTTTTAATAAATGTCATAGGCAATAGTCTCATAGTTATGAATCATAGTCTTGGGCAACAGTCTCATAGTCACGAACCATAGTCATAGGCAAAAGTTTCATAGTCATAGTCATAGGCAAAAGTCTCATAGTCATAGTCATAGTCATAGGCGAAAGTCTCATAGTCGTAGTCATAGTCATAGGCAATAGCTTCATAGGCAACAGTTTCATAGTCACGAACCATAGTCATAGGCAAAAGTCTCATAGTCATAAATCAAATCCAAAGGCATAGATAACTTTAGATTTGACATAAGCATGAATCAAAGATAATTAATTTTCAAAAAGGTACAGTTCTATATTTTTGATTTATTACATCCACGATTCCAGTTACACGTTAAAATCTAAGGAATAACCGAACTTACAAAGAAGGAATTCTTGATTTCTGGAATCTGAATTCTGAAGTTGGAATGCTCGCCTTTGATGTAGATCGTTGTTCTTATAATTCAGATTTGATTCACTTCGTAGTTTTCTAGTTTTCTTTTTAGTTGAAAGAGAATGGTGGCTATCCTAGGTTGAGTATGGCGGTATGACGGCTCTTGGAATGAATTAGTTTGATTTTAGGGTTGAGTGTTAGGTTGTTTATATAGAATTTCAGTTTAATTAGAGTCGTCAGATGAACCTAGAGTTAACCACAACCATTCAATCAGGATAAGGTGAGACCTCAGCCCTAATGACTCTGCGAGGAGTCAAAAAGGACTCAGTAATGAGTCATAGTACCGATCAGAACACACCAGAAAGCTATGCAGACTGTCAGCCTAACCTGGGAGCACTTGGCAGGTGCGCCAGTGCAATTTTTATACTGGTGCACTTCCCAGATGCGCCAGTGCATTTATATTTTTTTCCTTCTCTTCTTCTGGTTTTCTGCCTAATTTTGTTCGTCCATAGATTCTTCATACGGTGTCCGATTTACGCAAACTCGGACTCTATCTCAAGCAGAATTCCGAGATGAACGCAATAGCGTAACCCGTTTCCCTTAATTCTCACATTTGAAATTAATTGTTCTTTGATTATATCTTATGTACCGATTTAAAATTGCGGGGTGTTACAAAACCCTGCACTGGATTCTATCCCCGAAACCAGATTTCCCTGAATTACAAATCCCGTAATTCGTCTCCCTAGTTTTAGGGACAAACTAGAAAACTCTAATTCGATTACAACTTGAAACTAAAGATGAATAAAAACAAACAATAAAAAAACTTAAAAACAAATATAAATACCTTAGTTTAAATGATAGAATCCTTCTTAGCCCTTTAGTGAATTTGGCCGGCCACTTTTCTTTTTGACTCAACACATCAATTATTCAGCCCCTTTATCATTCCTCTCTGAAAATGGCGGCTCTTGGGGTTTCCTTATGGAAATAAAAATGCGGATAGTGATTGGTTCTAGGGTTTTGATTCTCTCCAATTTGAGGCTGTCGCTTTCTCTCTTTGTTGATGCTCTGAATCTCCAGTATCTATCTTCGTTTTGTTTTAGTGGAAGACTTCGATTTTGATCTAAGCAATTTTGAGTACTCTGGTATGGTTTTTAATTCGATTGTTTGTTTGAATTATGTTCGAACTTGGATGATTTTGCCAATGATGATGTGGTGTTATTTATAGTGTTCTGATCTATAAAAAATCTCTGATTTCATACGTTTAAACTTGGTTTGATATATGCTGAAATATTGGAGCTTGATTTTATTGGATTTTATTTTGTAGAGTCCAAATTCTTCAATTGACCTGGAAATTTTCTTGAGATTTTCTGAAGTTGATATTCGCGTATTTCTTGGGCTTTTGAAATCCACGGCTTAATCTTAATGGTTTTGAATTCTTCAAACTTTATGAAATACTTGCGTGAATTGGTCCTTATTAATATAAATGTTGAATATACTTTTCTAAAAACCAAAATCTTAGTTTTTCTTGAACTTTAAACATCCATAAGTATGAATCGATGTTGAAAATAAGCTGATGCTTAACATACGTATGCTGGGCTTGATCAATACAACTTTGACCATTCTTGAACATATGAAAGCTTGACTCGACACTTTGTTATATCACCACTGTATTGTTGATTTGTGATTCACCTTGATCATCTGATGATTTGGCCATAATAACCAAGGTCGTTGTTTCACTTGACCATTTTTGTTTTGTTGCACTTGCATTGAGCTTGACTTGAACTTGTATTTTGGCTGAAACCTTTGATACTCCTAAACATTACAATTGTTCTGCTCTATCCATTTGAGTCTTCTGCCATGTTTATGTTTATGATTTTATACCTATTGCACTCGTGTAGCTGAATACACTATTGTACTATATTGTTTTGTGCACCATTCTTCAATGTTAAGTCCCATGTTGATGCTTGTTAGACCATTTTGCATATTTTCTTACTGTCTCCATACTTGTGTTATTCATTCATTTAGAATCCTGCTCCTGAAATTTGATTGAGTAGTCTCATCACAACTAAGTTGCACTGTCCCCTTTGTTGCACATTGCATTTGTGATCAGTTTTCCTTTATTGGCTTACATGCATCATTTAAATACATGTTGTGTGCACCACGTATTTGGAATCACCATGCATTGCTGTGTTGACCTCATCTCCATGCTCTTGAGTTTATGTGCTTGCACCATTGTACATGCTTGGTTCATGACATTGTCCTGTTTACATTCTTGGTTCATTGACGCCATTTTGTGTCATGTTTACATATGTCCTGAACCTTATTTTGTGTCGTGTCACTTGTACCATGTAGTTCCCTGATCTGTCATGCTTGGTTCATGACATTGACTTGTTCATTTGAAACTTTTGTTTTAATTTTTCTGGCTTTCTTAAAAAAATTGATAAAAACATATTCTGCCTTGATTTGCTGTTTAAAAAAAAAAATTGATTTCCATGCTAATTGTGTTGATCTGCCATGAGCTTGTACACATGTTGTATACATTTTCTGACTTGAACACTATACTTGTTTGATTTGAATTGCTGAGCACTTTTGAGTTGCACCATATTTGTGTTGCTCGACCATTTAGCTGCTTTGATTTCATGTTGCATTGAGTTGTTCACGCTCTCGACCATATTCATATGCATTGAGTTGAGATGGTCCTGTGGCTACTCCTCAGTTGCTCGCTGATTTTTGATTGGCGAGACTGTGCACACGTGTATATTTATACATGTGTGTACATGCAACCATCAGATAATTTTTCCTATCCCTGCATATCATACCAAGTCTAGAAAAATGATGAGAAACACACCGAAATTATGTAGCAAATAAAATTTAAAAATAAATTTTTATTTGCTTGTATTTTTTTTATAGTCTACTGTGTGTTTGTTTTTCTATTTGTAACAGGTATGAAGAGACTGGACTGGTTTGGAGCACGTGAAGATTCAGTGTGTCAGTGATCAGTGTCAGTGAATGTATAACTATGTCTGTATATAACTAAGTAATCGAGTGATATGTAGTGAGGAATTGAATGTACTGAGTGATGTGAGTTGTAGTAAGAAGCAAACAGAATGAGGAAATTGTACTAAAATTTGTAACAAACAAATTTGATTGACATAAAATATTATTTTATTGTGTTCAAATCAAATTGTCTATCGTATTCAAATTAATTAAGCTAGTATAATTCCATGTAAAATTATAACTGTGAATATACAATAGTGGAGTTACAATGTTGTACTATTTCAGATTTTGAAATAAATTATTTAATTGAATAAATCTACTGTGAATTGTGTATAATAGTATATTATTCAATAAATAGTTATTTCTATGAAATGAAATACAAAAAAGCACAGTTACAAACACAATTAAATAATATTATATGTTTGTTATTATCAAACAAAAATCATAAAACACATTGTTGTACCTAACAGAGAGGATTAACTGTTGCGCATGCAACAAGAGGAAGCACAAGGTAGAAGTTCAGCTGGACCTTCCTTCTTCTCCGCGATCGTTAGAGGAGCTCTGTTCTCCCATAAGGTTGTGCAGGTTTCTTTATATATATATATGTATGTATGTATATATATATATATATATCTGTGTGTGTGTGAAAAAAAGGGGATGCATGCACATAAGTTGCATGCGTGGTGACTAAATGTTGGAAATGAATGAGTGAAGGACTGGTTTGGGAATAAGAGAGGAAAGCATTTAGAAGAAGAGAGGAAAAACAGAGGCGATATATGCACATAAGTTGCATGCGTGGTGATTAATTGTTGGAAATTAGTGAGTGAAGAGTGGTTTGGGAAAAAAAGAGGCAAGCAATTGGAAGAAGAGAGGCAAAACAAAAGTCCCACATTGTGGAACTTTTATGTTACCCTCTCCGTTTATACAAAATCCCAACTTGTATAATCATAACAAAAGAGAAGAGCATGTGGGCTTGAAGAGTCTTAAAGGCATGTAGGGTCCTAATATTATTGTATAAAGTGATAGATAGGGCCTTGAGCCTTGAGGCTCTAGGGGTTTTGTGAATAAGGGTCGTCGAATGTCATTTGGGCTTGCTATAACGACTAGTTTTTTTAATGGGTGTGTCAGTTTGGATGGACAGTGGCTACATGTGGCTGCTTCTCCTCGGTTCAGGCGCACCCAAATACATGCGTGTGCGGTCACACCACCTCGTTAAAGGGTCATAACCTTTCTAGGGGCCGTGACTATTCGAATAGGAACCTCCTCCAGCCTATATGAAGACAGCCAGAAAACAAGGTTAAAAGATCTGAAATTATTCTTATTTTCTCTTCTTCTGCTATACACTCGGTTCTTTGTTCTAAAATCTCTTTAGATCGTAGTTGGTCCATTTTATTTTGGGAAGCAAATTGGTAGAGCGCCACTTTAACAACCCACCATTTTGACTGTGCCGAATCGACAAAACATGTCAACTCGAAACGTCCAAAACAACAGATTGTTATTATTTTATTATTAAAGTTTGTAAAATATATATAAAAGAAAAATATAATTTTGAAAATATATATAAGTTTATAAAATTCTAAAATAAATTAGAAATAGATTATAAACATATATAAGTTTAAAATAATATGAAAATAGATTTAAAAGAAATATTTACTATAATATAATATATAAAAGTTTTAAAATATTTATATAATTAAATTATAAAATTATAAGTAAAATCTTAAATAAGTGTTTTAATCTATATTTACTTTTAAAAATCATTTTGAAGCATATAATTTAAAATTTAAGTTTTAAAATCTTTAAATATAAATATAAAATTTATAAGTTAAAATCAACTTCCAAATCATTCTACTTCGAAAACACGACCGACGGTGTCCGTATATAGTTTTCTACCCTATGGTAAAGTTATACGAATATTTATCATTTCAGCCCGCAATTTATAAAATTTCGATGGGTCTATCATTTCAACCCGCGATCCCAATTCAGTAAAAATCGTTCAGGTCTATCATATAAACCCATTTCGATTTTTCCCTATTCTAATGTCCGTTCGGGTATGTATAATTTCAACCCTTATTATTTTTTCCCCTTAACTAGGGGTATCAAAAATCATAAACAACAATCACATAGCAACAATCGCAACATATATATCATCAGTGCAACTCCGTGTCATATATCGTGTCACATAAGAAATGTGCATATATATATATATCAAATCAAACAAATTCTTTCAGCAATCCTATACATTTCATATAACAATTCATTATTGATCTAACATCCATGAAAAATGTAAGTCAGGTGTGAGATAAACTGACCTTTCGTGGCATAGAAATCGAGATGAAAACGGACGGAGATGACGACATTCAAGCATAATTCGGAATGAATTCAACTCAATAACTGCTTAATATATATTTATTTATTTATATGAGGAGGTTTGGAAATTTTCAATGCATCGATACGACTATTCGGTTTTGGGACGATACAAATATTGGGTTTCGGAACTGTTTCGAACTCAATGCCACAACTCAACAAAATGGACACAATCCTTTTACAAAATAATATTTATACACAATAAAATTAATATATATTTAAAATTTCGACACCCAATAAAACCGATTATATAAATATATAGTAAATTATATAGACATCAAACCATAATATATATAAACAAACAAAACATATATATGTGTATTAAAATCTATGCACACACAAATAAAATTAAGACACACATATACACAACACTTTACACCACTCACACTCTAACAAACACTCACACGAAAACTTAGAGACAAGGATACACGGAACCATAACATAAAGGAACTATGACGTGAACTCACAATACTATAACTCACGCAACATATCATTCTCACAGAAATACTCAACACAGCACACACCCACACACAATATACGGTTCATGCAATGGGAAGGGACAAGCTCGAAGTTGGTCTTGATCGAAGTAGGAGATCACAGGTGAAAGGAGAGAAAGGGACAACAGAGCGGAGGGAATTGGGTTAGCGGGTTCAAACATGAAGGTGTGGGCTTGTGTCACTGTTTTATCGACGGCGAAGCTTGGATATGGAGACTTCGGCGGAGGGCACGCTAGCAGAGGGGAGGACCGCTTCAGGGGATCACGGCCGGATGGTGGTTGCGGCTCAGGGGACTCAGAAGCTGAGGGGAGACACTGTGATGGAGGGGATCTTAGGCGCGGGGTACACGTGGATGGGAAGGCGAGGTCAGGGAGGAAGGCTAGGTCAGCGAGCTTTAGATGGGCGAACTGGAGCGGAGGGAAGGCGAGGAGTTGGTCAAGCGAAGGGAAGGAATGGCGGAAGGTAAGGGTAATGGTTTTGGGACAAAAATGATGATGCTACTGTTTATTATATAATATATACTATTGTAATTTAAATCAATGAAAAGTCGCAGAAGCTTTCAATCCGGGTAGGAGCGGTTACCACGAGGTGAGTTGGAACGTTCAAAAGCTAAACAAACGAACGGGGTAATAACGGAATAGTAACGAATGGATTTCAAATTAGAAGTGAACGAATAACTCTTTTTGTTCAATGGTAAACCAACGTGTAAATGGAAGTGCATCAGACTTGGAAAAAGAAAAAGCACAAAGGTTTGGAAAATAAGGGTGCATTCTTAACCAACGCGAGCGGGGTATTTGAGCGTGGTACTGTAGCGAACGGCGAAAGTGTTTTTAGCTGCGAACGGGGTATTTGAGCATGGTATCTGAGTGGGGTATTTGAGTGTGGTATTTTTAAAATAAGATATAAATAGATTTGATTTGACAAATACGAATACAAATACGGATACAGTTTCTAATAGGAATACAAGTACAGGTACAGTTACAGGAACAAAGAAAAATTAGCACAGACCAGCATCAACCAACCCATCTCCAATGTTATCTCGAACTAATGTCATTTCTCGGTATCCATCTGGGTGTACACGTTCAGTGCCTCTATTCGTCATATTTCTCATACTATAATATTCCACCAAGTACTGCTCAGGGATTAGTTCAGGATCATCATCAAAATCCATAAAATCAGGGTCACCGCTATTATATTTGCGTATGAAATTGTGTAAGGCCATTGTAGATACGACAACTTTCACTTGAGTGTTGAACCGAAATGTAGGCATCTTATTGAGAATGGTAAAAAAAATTCCAGATGCCAAATGTTCTTTCGACGGCCATCCGTAAACTTGAATGGTACTAATTAAACACTTCATTGGCCGACTTTGGTTGATTCATGGTATCACGAAAATGCGGAATATGGTACCTCATATTTCGATATGGCGGTAAATATCCAGTCTGAATGGATAGCCTGAATCAACCAAATAATACTGTCCAGCTGGAGGGTTAGGAAAGTTAGAGCTTCTATCGTTTCTAACAGCATTAAAAATTCTACTATCATGTGCAGTCCCTTCCCAACCAGCCATAACATACGTAAAATGTAAATCAAAATTACAAACCGCTAATATATTTTGAGTTGCAAAGCCTTTTCGTCCGATATAAGGGATAATTTGATCAGCAGGTAAATGTGCAGATACGTGTGTACCATCTATAGCGCCAATACAGTTTCTGAAACACGGATAATACCGGGTTGAATTTATGATGTGATGTGGAACAATATTAAATTGTTGTTCTCCTGGATTTATTACATCCGCAGCGAGTAATTGAAAAGCGTTTAGGACATCGTGAAAACAAACGGAAATTGTGCTACCTGATCGTTGAAATCTTTCTTGAAGTTTTCTATTTGAAAGCCCAGTAGCCATTGTATAAATGAAAATTCCAACCATTTCGATGACATAGATTTCTGGTCTGGAAGCGAGACCATGATGTTGCAGGTTTTCACATAATGCGTGGAAACAAAGTCTTTTCATCCGAAAATTATTTTGGCAACGGTTTTGATGACCATTCAAAATTTCGTTGATCCAAGATAAGCCAATGAACTCTGAAGTATTAATCTGCGTCATGTGATTTCTCCTTTCATTCTTAACCAAATAAACCCCGTAGAGCTCAATCAAATCGTCGTAATCGGAGGATGAATCAGAGTTAGACATTAATCGAATAAGTAGAAAGAGTTGAAGAAGTTGTTGAAGTAGTATTGTAAAAGGTGTTAAGGATAGAGTGGGTGATTCATAGGGAGGAAGGGCGGATGCGTCCGACGCCAACGGCTTGATTTCCAACTTCCAGCAGACATTCCATTTGACAGTGGTAAGTGGTGCTTGCGTCCGACGTGTTGGGCGCGTCGGACGCCACAAAAATTCCTGATGTGGCAAAATAAGGCTGCGAACGCACCCTAAATGGATGGTTTGAATTATATAAAGAGATCTAGAACATTTGCATGGAAAAATAATAAAGTGCGAAATGCTTTTGAAAATGGGAGGCGCATGTATAGTCTGTAAAATAAAATCATGTAGGTAAACAAAATGAAAAATGCATGGTTTTGAAAAAGGAACTAAAGAAAATGCTTACATGAGTACCTATGGCGTTTTAAACATGAAACTTATATATGCATGTGCAGATATACTTGCTAAAAGGCATTTTGTCCCTGGAAATAAATAAAAATAAAAATAAAAATATGTGGCTTAGTAAAATAAAAGAACAACTTTGCAGACCAAAAATGCTTAAAAAATATGGAGGATCCAAATAGGGACACGTTGAACCCAAATGACTTTATTTCAAAATGAACAATGCAAGCCATTTAGCAGTTTTGGCGCGAACCAAACATGGAAACAAACAAATGAATATATTGTGCTGATTAGCACAATGAGGCAGACACAACGGTATATAATTTGCAGTATCAGGATTCTCCGTTCATAAACGCGTTACTGACCCCTTTTAACGTAAAAATACGGACTAAAAACGAACGTCAAAACGTCTGATTTTCACAAAACGAATTTCTCCATTGGATTATTGACAACGAATAGAATATTTTTCATGTTTGTCCAAACAGGATTCGGAGAGATTTTAAAATCATTAAATTTTGAACTATTATGCGTAGCTTCGCACTGAAAAATGCGTTATCGGTAAACATTCAAATTTTCCAATGAAATTTCTACAACTGCTACATCTCACTATACGTATTTCAAATTCCCGTTATGAAAAATCATAGAATATTTTCAAAATAAAAATTTGATTTAAATCAGAATTTAAATCGCTAAAAATAATGGGTTGTAACAGCCACGTAGTGCATTCAGCGGCTATATTGTTTCGAGGAAACAGATTATTCTGGACTCAGACATTTCTATCGGACATTTTACCCTATTTTGGTTTTCCAACGGTTCTGTATCATTGCATGTTGTTACTGATTTGGTCACGTTTTCTATCGTAACTATTTTTAGTAACGCATTTTGTCGTGATGACTACTACAATTTTTGGTAACAATTTCCTAAGTTACCATCGTTTTCGCAATATATATTAGTACTTATGAGTAACAATCTTGAAAAAATATATTTGTTTTCCATAGAACGACAACGTCTAAGGGTACTGATAATGCTACGCCAACATTGACCGTAACCAATGGTCTAGATGCGTCTGCGGTTCCAGCAGTGGCATTATCTCATGGGGAAAGGCCTGAAATGTTCACTGGAATGGACTTCTAACGTTGGAAGTGAAAGATTCTATCCAGCTTGACAACATTGGACCTTGTAAAGTATATTACAGAAGATGCTCCCGTCGTTGCAGAATTGGAACCTGATCCAACCAAAGTTGAAACGCCGAATGCTAGGAAAAATTGGGATTTCATGTGCAAAAATTTCATCCTGAATGGTCTGACAATAGCCTAAACAACTTATACTGCACTATTGCAATATTAACTCTGGTTGGCCTTGGAAAAGGAGTACAAAACTGAAGATGAAGGCATGAAGAAGTTCATCGCTGGCAAATTTCTCGACTTCAAAATGGCGAATACAGAGACTGTAATCAATCTGGTTCAAGAACTACAACTTGTCATCTGTCAACTTGAAGATGAATGGATGACTCTCAATGAATCTTTTCAGATTGCTGCTGCCGTTGAGAAATTTCCCCTATCATGGAAGAATTCATGAATTATCTGAAGGACAAGCACAAGGAAATAACAATGGACGAACTTGTAGTTCTATTGAGAATTGAGGAAGATAATACAAATACTAAGAAAAAGATTTCTCAGAGTATGGTTACCAAAGCAAACATAATCAAGACGAACAAGTCCAACAAAATAAAACGTGGCAACCATCCTATAAAGTCAAAGAAGTTTCAGGGTTCATGCCATACTGCGGAAAGAAAAGTCACAAAGCATCAAAATGTCGTGGACCACCCAAAAAGAAGAAATTAGAAGTGAAATGGATTTGTTTGCGCTTACTTCAGAATGCAACCTTGGTTGCAATGACAAGGAATGGTTTGTAGACATCGGAGCCACTTGGCATATATGCGTTAATAAGTAGATGCCCACAAACTAGAAAAATGCTACTAATGATGAACAACTGTTTATGGGTTACTCTCCACATTAAAAGTCGAAGGCAAGAGATTTTTTTTGCTAAAATCGACTTCCGGAAATGACTCGCTCTAAATGATGTTTTGCATGTTTCAGAAATTCCCAAGAACCTAGTTTCAGGATCATTTCTCAACAAGCATGGCTTCAAACTAACTTTTGTGGCTGAAAATATTGTGTTGTCTAAGAATGGTGTGTATGTAGGAAAGGGTTATGTGTGTAATGGTTTATTTAAAGCAAGTGTAACTATTGTTGTACCAAACAATGATATGAATAAAATTGAATATTCTACTTATAGTTGACTCTCCTAATCTATAGCATTCTAGATTAGGTCATGTAAATTTTGATTCTTTGCAAAAACAGATCAATCTAGAATTCATACCTAAATGTAGAATTGATTCAAATTACAAACGTCAAGTTCATGCTGAATCCAAATTTACCAGAACCTCATTTCATCGTGTTGAAAGAGAAACCGAACCTCTAGATCTAATACATACTAATGTATGTGACTTGAAGTGTCAAACTAGAGGAGGAAAAATGTACTTCATCACTTTTATTAATGATTGTACAAGATATTGTTATGTATATCTCCTTAGAAGTAAGGACAAGGCATTCGACATGTTTAAACAGTATAATGCTAAAGTTGAGAATCAACTCGATAGGAAATTAAATCTTTAAGAAATGATAGAGGAAAAGAATATGAGTTTCCAATTGAGCAATTCTGCACTGAGAACTATATAATAAACCAAACTACAGCACCATATTCACCTCTATCCAATGGTATAGTTGGCAAAAAGCATTTTAAATAAAATACCGTGAATGAAAACGTCTAAAACTCGCCATAAACTCTGGAGAAACAGACCACCATCCTACAAATAGTTAAAAGTGTGGTGGTGTCATGCCAAAGTAGAAATACCAAAACCAATGAAAGTCAAAATTGGACCAAAAACTATAGATTTCATATTCATTGGAAATGCCCAGAATAGTAGTGTATATCGATTTTTGGTGGAAAAATCTGAAATTGATGACATTCATGAAAACACCATTATTGAATGTCAAAACGCTAGATTCTTTGAACACATTTATCCTCTAAAATCCTCTATTGAAACTGTTGTTCAAAAGAGATTATGAGATACAAATACTCCTGAGGATAATGACGAACAAAACTCGTATGAATGAAATGTTGAAATTGAGGTATAGGAACTCAGAAGGAGCAAACGACAAAGGACCTCTAAAACCTTTGGACCTGATTTCTATGCGTATATGACATAAAATGAACCTCTAACTTACCAACAAGCGATGTCATCTCCCGATGCTCCTCACTAGAAGGAAGCCGTCTACAGTGAAATACAATCCATTAGGTCCAATCATACATGGGAGTTAGTCGATTTACCTCAAGGATGTAAGGTCTTAGGTAATAAATGGATATTTAAATAGACATTGAAACCCGATGGTTCAATAGGCAAGTACAAAGTTCGTCTTGTAGTTCGAGGATTTAGACAAAAGAAAGACCTAGATTATTTTGATAAATATTCACCAGTAACAAGGATAACATCAGTTCGGATGCTTATTGTGATTGCATCCATATTTGACTCAGAAATACAACAAATGGATGTTAAAATTGAATTTTTGAATGGTGAACTAAAGGAAGAAATATATATGAAGCAACCCGAAGGATATCTGAGCTTGGGGAATGAGAAAAAAAGTGAAGCAAATTACTAAAATAACTTTATGGCTTTAAACAAGCTCCAAAACAATGGCACGAGAATTTGACGAAACTATGTTATCAAATGGATTCACAATAAATGAATCAAATAAATGTGTCTACATAACACACACATATTGGATATGTCATTGTTTGTCTCTAGGTTGATGACTTATTGATTAGAGGCAATAAAGGTCGTAATAACGTCTACAAAGGATATGTTATCCTCTAGATTCGATATGAAAATCCTAGGACTGGCTAATGTGATAATGGGTGTAAAAAATTTGAGAACACCAAATAGATATGCATTGTCCCAATCACATTATATCGTCGAGATACTTGAAAAATTCAAGCAATATAGTATCACTATTGCAAAATGACCGGTAGATATGAACGAAAATGTGGTAAGGAATGTTGTTCCGTGATATTTTCGATTCATGGCAACATGGAAATGAAGATCAATAAAGATCAAAGTGAAAAGCTAAATTCATATATATATATATATATAACTATTTTGTTGTGTTAGAAATATGTTAAAATATATCCTCATAGTATAACACAAATGCACGAATTTCTAAATATATACATATGAATATATAGAAATGGCCAATACTGGATTGGTTTTACTAACCAATCAACTGGTGAAAACCAGACCAGTCGACTAATTAGTAAACCAAAGCCCAGTAACGGCTAGTTTCAATTCATATATATATATATATATATATATATATATATATATATATATATATATATATACGATTTTATATAATCAACTAGTTAACTGGTTAAATGCAGACCGGTGGACTGATTTCGAAACAACAACTTTTCATATGCAGAGTCACCTCCTTTCTTGAATAGATTTCTATTCATTCCTGAGTATAAATGACCATAACTCTTCGAAATAAATATTCGTGAAAGGTTGCTGCTCTTCTACTATTATATAAACACCAATATCTTCAATTCCAAATCACCTTTTCACACTTATTAAATTCTATTTTCTGATTTACATCTCTGTACTCTCTACATTCTAAAATCTCTCTAAAATTCAAGTTACTTGTTTAATCATTGAAATTATTTCATATCTCTTGATTCAACAAGCGACATACTTCCTTTAATCTTTACATGAACGTCAAATACTTGAGGATAATATTATAGGAAGGGTGTACTTAACCATTGGATATTCAGTGTTGTTATGAGTACACATTCAGAAGTCAAAACTCCTTTGAAATTTGTGAAGTCCTGTGTGGGTGCTCAGGCGGGGACATCCTTGTTGGTGCTTGGGTGTATTGTGACCTATTACTTCGGGTAAACAGAGGGTGTTGTTAGTGAATTCCGAAGAGGAGCTTCGGGACTGGACGTAGGACGGGAAGTCCGAACTAGTATAAAATTCCTGGTGCCTTTACCTCTGCTTTTATTTATTGAGATATTCTATCTAGCTTAGTTTCACTTGCATAACTATTGTATTAATCTAAGTTAGTATATCGTAGTCATTTCAGTTAAGTCCATATAAAAATATCCTTAAAGTCATATACGACTTTTCATTTGGTACTAGATCAAGGCCATCATTTAACCGTAAAACTGTTGTTTGATACATAGATAATATGGGTAGTAACACTAGTACTAGAGATAATATTGGATACACAGAAGGTCAATCTACTGCAAGGTCACCTTTTTCAGAGGTTGAATTATAGTTATTGGGCTACACGTATGAGAATATATATATGCAAGCCAATAGCTTTGATGCTTCGAATATTACACAAAAAGAATATGCACAACCCACTACACCTTATACTGAATGGTCTGCAACTGAAAAAGAAGAGGCTACTGCCAATGCTGAAGCCACGAACATGTTGCATTGTGCCTTGGATAGAAACGAGTTTAACCGAATTTGCATTTGCAATACAGCATAAGAAGTTTGGCGAACACTCAAAGTAACTCACGAAGGAACTAACAAGGTCAAACAAAGCAAGATATCCATGCTTAAATACCAATTTCAAAATTTCAGGATGAATGAGAATGAGTCTATAAATGACATGTATTCACGATTTGAGAATACTTATCATTCTCTGTTAGGCTTAGGAGAAAAATATTTGATTTTGATATTGTTTCAAAGATATTAAACTCTTTGACGGATGAATGGAAATGAAAGGTTTTAGCTATCAAAGAGGCTAATGGTCTTTCAGCCATGAAACCCGAAGAGTTAATTGGTAATCTCATGTCGCATGAAGTAAATTTGCAGGCAAAAAATGCTCATACTGAAGACAAGAAAAATTTTAGCATTTCATGCTTAAAAAGATGAGTCAGACTCGAAGGAGGAAGACATTGCCTTCATAGCTAATTTTTTAAGAAGTTTTTGAAATATAAAAAGAGTCAAAATAAGAATAAAAAAAGGAATTCTACAAAAGAACCTGATCCTGCCTTGATAGAATGTTTCAACTGTCGCAAGACCGGACATTATCAGAGGAATTGTCCAGAACTGAAGAAGAATCGCAACAAAAAAGGCGAAATCAAAAAGACGATATTTCTTAGTCACTTGGGATAATTCAGATTCATCATCTTCTGAGAGTGACAACGATAATGACAATGAACAAGCAAATGTATACTTCATGGCAAAAGATACCAAGGTCAGTGATTTTACTTATGAAGAATTAATACGAATATTCTAGAGTCTAGGATTTTTTTTAAAAGAAAACATAAACAAGCAAATGAAGATAGAAAGAAAGCAGAATTTTAATTAAAAGATGAAAAAGATATTTTAGAGGATGAAATTAGAAAATTACAAGAATCTCTATCCAATGCAAATTCTCAGATTTCTTTATTGGGTAAGGAAATTCAGACTCGAAAAGAAAAGAATGATTTGCTTGTTTCCAAAAATCATGATTTAAATTCAAAAGTTAAAATTATTGAGTTAGATAATTCTAATCTTAAATTAAGATTCGATGACATTTCTAAAAATGTGAATAACTTTAGTAAAGGTAGAGAAAATATGTCTAGAATTTTAGAAAATTCTCAGCCTTCTCATAATAAAAGAGGAATAAGATTTATTCCAAAAACCAATACTAAGAAAGGTGCTAATAAAGATGTTAGTACTAAAAAGATTATTGAGTTTGTTTCTACTAGATTATAGAAAAAATAATCTAAAAATGTTTGCATTTGGGTACCAAAAACAAAAAATGTGTTAATTAGGAATAAGTATATCGAAGAATTTTTAGACACAGTACATAATAATATTAATTATATTTTAAAAAGGGACTCCAAACCCTCTTGGGTTTGGTTTCCTAAGATCCAACTCTTAGGACCCTAACGGAGGAAATGGGTACCAATAAATTCTGAATTATTTTTGGTAGGTTCCGCTCAACAAAAACTGAGCAAAATGGATACTCAACAGTTGTTGCTCAAAACACATGACAGGAGATAAATAGATGTTAACCAATATTGTCTATTCAAAAGGAAGAACTGCCACATTTGGAGATAACTCCAAAGGATATATCATCGGCAAAGGCAATGTGAGCAATTAGGTATATCTAATCCACCTCTTACTTCTGATGTTTTATTAGTTAAAAACTTAAAACATAATTTATTAAGTATTAGTCAATTATGTGATAAAGGTTTTAAAATATTGTTTTCCGAAAATAAATGTAGTATATTAGATTCAAATCAAAATCTTATTTCTGAGGGAAACAGATATAAAAATATTTATATTTTGAATATGGCAGTTAACAATAATCCAAGCATGTGTGTATTAGCCAAAGATAATGAACCTTGGCTATGGCACAAACGATTCTATCATATCAAAAATCTGGTAAACCATTTTAAAACAAAACATATTGATATACGACATCATTTCTTGAGAGACAATATTGAAAAACATATTATTAACTAAGAATTTCTAAACTCAGAAAATCAAATTGCTGACATATTTACAAAGCCCCTATTAGAGAATATTTTATAAAACTTCAAAGAGAACTAGCAATTGTTTCTTATAAAGTTATTTGATGACTTATGACTCTCGATTACTATGTTTCTCACGACATTTATTCTTCTTATCGATGGTAAAGGGGGAGAATAATGTATCAATTTATGATCATTTACTAACTATGTATGCTATATGCTGGCATTTTGTTACAGGAAATCACACAGTAAGTATATTTTATATCATAAACTAACAAAATGGTGCATGGCTTATGAGAATTGACTTCAGTTGGATCGCCCCCTGGCACGACGTCCGGATAAATAACATAGCCTGATAGAAATTCAGGGGGAGCTATATATATATATACACACACACACAAGCATACATACAGGGGAGCAATTCAATATTTCAACAGAATGCGAGATGTTATCATCAATCAAAAAGGGCGAGAATGTTGATCCGCGATATTTTCGATTCATGACAACATGGAAATGAAGATCAAAGTGAAGAGCTAAATTCATATATATATATATATATATATATATATATGGGAAAGACTAAATGGAAACAAAATATTGTAACAAAATTAAACACACAAAATCTGAGCCATTAGATCTCCCCCTGAATTACACCTCATACATAAAGACAAACAAATCGTGTGGCCCAAATTTTGTGTACATAGAATTGTGTCCAATTTTGTGTCCGTGTAGCCACTCCCTACATATATATATATATATATATACATATATATATATAGCCAATACTGGACTGGTTTTACTAACCAGTTGACTGGTGAAAACCAGATAAGTCGACTGTCCAGTAAACCAAAACCCAATAATGGCTAGTTCCTATTCATATTTAAATATATCTATACGATTTTATATAATCAACCAGTTGACTAGTGAAATTAAGACCAGTTGACTGATTTCAAAACAGCAACTTTTTATGTGAAGAGTCACCTCCTGTCACGAATAGATTTCTATTCATTCCTGAGTAGAAATGGCCATATCTCTTCGAAATAATTATTCGTGATAGGTTGTTGCTCTTCTACTCTTATATAAACACCAATATCTTCAATTCCAAATCACCTTTTCTCACTTATTCAATTCTATTTTTTGATTTACATCTCTATACTCTGTGCATTCTTAAATCTCTCCAAAATTCAAGTTACTTGTTGAATCGTTGAAATTATTTCATATCCCTTGATTCAACAAGCAACATACATCCTTTAATCTTCACATAAACATCAAATACTTGAGGATAAGATTATAGGAAGGGTGTACTTAACCATTGGATATTCATTGTTGATGCGAGTACACATTCAGAAGTCAAAACTCTATTGAAATTTGTGAAGTCATGTGTGGGTGCTCAGGCGGGGACATCCTTGTTGGTTCTTGGGTGTATTGTGACCTATTCCTCCGGGTAAACAGAGTGTGTTGTTAGCGAATTCCGAAGAGGAACTTCGGAACTGGACGTAGGATGGGAAGTTCGAACCAGTATAAAATTCCTGGTGTATTGATATACATGTAATTGTGTATATTTTATCCGCTTATTTATCTTATTTTATATTTAAAATAATTGATACTTTGAATTTATAGTTGTGTTTTCAGATTATTTACGATGAATGGATTAATGCACTTAATTGTTGAAAAGCTTGAAGAATTGGTATATGAAGAGTGTTGATATTTAGAGCTAGATTAAAGCTTGAAGAAATGTTGCTATTCAACCACCTTCTGCCACATATTTTAATAATCCATTGCCTTTTCATAAAGACAGCTTGTTGCAGATGATATGGAGTTCCTATTCATGCTAAAAACAATTGAAATTGATGCCATTTGATGCCCGCAAGCTGTTACAATTGCAAATCTATTCATACGCGTTCACATTAGCTCATTTGCAAGGCATCTCTCTCATGCTGCATTCACATTGGCTCATTTGAAAGGCCTTCCATTCACATGCGTTCACACTTAGCTACTTGGTTATTTTGAAAAAGCGATTTTGTCCCACATTGTGTAATGAGCCTCTTAGCCTTGACCAATACAACTATAAATACCCTGTATCTTATTCATGTAAAAACACACTTAATTTTATTCTATAATTCTCTTCTTGGAACAAAACTCTTCTCCCGTTTCTTTCAGTTGTTATTTTATTTTATTTATGCTCATGTCTGTTATTTCCTTTTTCTCTTATTCTTTAGCTATGTCTAGCTAATCCCCTTTGATTAGGGGGTGATGACACTAATAGATATGATTCAATATGAATCACATAGCCAAAGAGATTAGAACTTCATGTATGTAGATCTAGATCTGAATCCAGGGTTAGATCTGAACCTTCATATTCTGTGTTGTTTAAGAGATATGCTCCTTCACAGGGTATATTCGTGTTCGATCTAACAATTATCAGATTTAGATCTAATTTTAGGGTTTTAGAAATTAATTAGTGAATCTGTCCTGATGGCCTATGGCTGTTTAAGAGCTCAGCTCCTGCATAGGCTATGCTTGTCGTTATTTATTGATTTGTTTCTAAGACCTAATTATCGTTGATTCATGTTTGTGACAGAAACATGAATTAGATCCATATTTATTTTTTGGCTATTGATAAGTATGAATCCAATCTATGTCATTATCCCCTAATTGCTTTCTCTTATTATATAAATCTCTCTTTTTAATTGCTGTTATTTTTTGTGTTTTCAATCAATCAAAATCTTTGAGAAAACTGTGAATCAAAATTGTAAAGATTTGTCTCAAAAGTAAACCGACGCTCTTTGGCCTTACCGCACCGCTTTCAAAACAAACTTAGGTATGTCCCCTTATCGGTTGGTTTTTGGTAAGCCATGTGACTTGCCAGTTGAACTAGAACATAGGGCGTTATGGGCAATAAAAACTTTGAGTCTTGATTTAGAGCAACCAGGTGAACATAGGAAGCTTCAACTTAATGAACTTGACGAAATTCAAAATGATGCCTATGAAAATGAACAAATTTACAAGGACAAGACGAAAGTTTTTCATGATAAATCCATTTTACGTAAAACTTTCATGCTTGGTCAAAAAGTTTTGTTATATGACTCAAGATTGCGTTTATTCCCGGGTAAGTTAAAATCTAGATGGACATGACCTTACACTGTACGGACTGTTTTTCCGTATGGTGCGGTAGAAATTGAGCATCCAACTAACGGGTCATCCTATAAGGTCAATGGTCAACACCTTAAACCTTACTTGGAACCAATACCTAACCAAGAGGATGAGCTCATGGTCCTCCATGAGCCGCATTACATTCGGTAAGACGCACTAACCCTCTTTTGTACATATGTAAATATTCTCTTATTTGTTTTTCCCTTTCACTAAGATATGTCTGATTAAGGACTGTGAGGACACGGTCACACTCAAGTGTGGGGGGAAATTTACATTACATCAGCAATCAAATGTTATGAACTAGGTCATTCATTGAACAAGGATTAACTTAAATTCATAAATGACACCTTGGTTCGAGTTTGATAAGTTGAATTTTTGGGTGATGGGAATGAACATTATTTATTCATTGAATTGTAATGTGCCTTTTTAAGATGCTAGCTTGAGACTGTGCAGACGTTAGTCGTGTTCTAGAGTAAGCGTGTCAACCCTTGTTATACATGTTAGAATGTGCAAGTAAAAAAAATCAAAAAAAAAATATCAAATAATAATGATTTTTGCATTGAAATTTGTTGGATTTTCTGAGTTGTTTTCATGCGTAATATTTTTTCTCACTCAAATTTTCAAAATCGTAAGTTTTGAAATCCACTTGGCCCACCTAAGGAGAAATGACTCATGGTAGCGTTCTTCAATACCCCACATTTTTCAAACCCAAGTTTTTAGTCGATTTACATCCATGTTTCGACAAGTTTATCTTATATTGGTATACTCAAGAAACTTTGTTTATAGGTCAAAAACGTCACTTTTTATACCAATATTACACCACCCACTCCGTATTTGTTTTAAGGTAGGATAACCATATATCACATCTTATTTTATATGGGTTATCTATCTTATGAAACTTTGCTTATCATTCCTTTCAGCTTTTTGTATAACATCAATCCAGAATTGTGTGTTGAATTAGGGTTATAGAAGTAGAGTAACTATGGCATAAAACTTTCCTTTCATGAAGTGTTGGTTTAGTAGAGGAGGAATCAAATGAAATAATGTACGACATCATTCCATTCCATCTTCATTCATCATTCATCATGCAAAAAAAAGAAGAAAAAGAAAAAGAAAAAAAATGAAATAAAGAGAGAGTCTCTCAGAATAAAATAGTCATTCATCATTGACTATAAAGCATTCAGTTCCATTCCATCCACATCCATTATACCGTACTTGGAAGTGAGGATTGTAGTAGAGGAGATGAAAGGAAACAAGAATGTTCATATGTGCTTTTGTATTACTTTATCTTTTGTAGCCTGAAGTTTAACTAATACACTTGCCCTCTTATCTAGAATATTTTTAGAACTTACAAAATTCTCCTTCATCTATGCATAACTCACATCTAATACATTACAGTTACACTGGTGCAAAATTATTAAAAAAAAAGAATGAATAAATGATTGGGTGCACATTGTCGATGTGTAGAACTTTGGTTGACACCACGCTCTTAACCTTCAAGACAATTACAGTGTTATCAAGGAATTACGATTCACCTTGAAATTTTTTATTCATTTTTGCACCAATTATGGAATGGACAATTTGTGGCTAAACCGTTATCGTTGAAATTAGGTGAAATCCTTGGATTGTGAAAGACCCTAAATATATTGTTTGATTAATCCACGTACATAAGACGCTTTGGATTTTGTGGGTAGTATCCGCTGAAAACCCTCACGAGACAACACTCGTCCTACTAGGGACACCTAGGGGTTTAACGGCTTGTTGCATACGCTAAATGCAATCGTGTTTCCTACGAAAGTGTGACATATCTTAGTTTAGTTTATTCGAGTACGAATAAAAAGATAAGTGTAAGGGTATTTGATATACACGTAATTGTGTATACTTTATTCGCTTATTTATCTTATTTTATATTTAAAATAATTGATACTGTGTATTTATATTCATGTTTTCATATTTTTTTATGATGAATGGATTAATGCACTTAATTGTTGAAAAGCTTGAAGAATTGGTGTATGAAAAGTGTTGATTTTGAGAGTTAGATTAAAGCTTGAAGAAATGTTGTTGTACAACCACCTTCTGCCGCATATTTTAATAATCCATCGCCTTTTCATAAAGACAACTTGTTGCAGATGACATGGAGTTCCTATTCATGCTAAAAACAATTGAAATTGATGTCATTTGATGCCCACAAGCTATTACAATTGCAAATCTATTCATACGCGTTCACATTAGCTCATTTGCAAGGCATCTCTCTCATGCCGCGTTCACATTAGCTAATTTGAAAGGCCTTCCATTCACATGCGTTCACACTTAGCTACTTGGTTATTTTGAAAAAGGGATTTTGTCCCACATTGTGTAATGAGCCTCTTAGCCTTGACCAATACAACGATAGATACCTTGTGTCTTATTCATGTAAAAACACACTTAGTTTTATTCTGTAATTCTATTCTTGGAATAAAACTCTTCTCCCTTTTCTCTCAGTTGTTATTTTATTTTATTTATGTTTATGTCTGTTATTTCCTTTTTCTCTTCTTCTTTAGCTATGTCTAGCTAATCCCCTTTGATTAGGGGGTGATGACGCTATTAGATATGATTCAATATGAATCACATAGCCAAAGAGATTAGAACTTCATGTATGTAGATCTAGATCTGAATCAAGGGTTAGATTTGAACCTTCATATTCTGTGTCGTTTAAAAGCTATGCTCCTTCACAGGGTATATTCGTGTTCGATCTAACAATTATCAGATTTAGATCTAATTTTAGAGTTTTAGAAATTAATTAGTGAATCTGTCCTGATAGCCTATGGCTGTTTAAGAGCTCAGCTCCTGCATAGGCTATGCTTGTCGTTATTTACTTATTTGTTTCTGAGAACATAATTATCGTTGATTCATGTTTGTGACAGAAACATGAATTAGATCTATATTTATTTGTTGGCTATTGATGAGTATGAATCCAATCTATGTCATTATCCCTTAATTGCTTTCTCTTATTATATAAATCTCTCTTTTTAATTGCTGTTATTTTCTGTGTTTTCAATCAATCAAAATCCTGAAATAACTTGATTGGATTTATTAATTAAAATATTTTTGGTCCCAGAGTTCGACACCCTCTACAACAATCCTTGTTGTTTAGGAAAGCCGAACGGATCTTACAGTTGTTTACAATTGTTTGACTTGTTCGCAAACATGTATTTACTTACTGCTTTATTTATTTGAGATATTCTATCTAGCTTAGTATTAACTGCATAACTATTGTATTAATCTAAGTTAGTATATCATAGTCAATTCCACTTAAGTCCATATACAAAGATCCTTAAAGTCATACACGACTTTTAAAAGAACACTAGCAATATTATCTATCAGCTAGAATACCCTCGTATACTTGGAAGTATTATGTACGTTATGAACTGCTCTAGACCTGATATCGCACACGCTGTAAGTAAGCTAAGTGGATTTATCAGCAATCCTGGTAAACATCATTAGAAAGCGATAATCAAAGTTTTAGGATACCTAAAGTATACTCAGATCTATGGTCTACACTATAGAAACTATCCTTCAATAGTGGAAGGATATAGTGATGCAAACTAATTCACCGGGTCACATGATACAAAGTCTACAAGTGGATATGTATTTACATTAGGAAATGGAGCAATTCCATGGAAGTCATCCAAACATACTTGAATAGCTAGATCTACGATGGAATCTGAGTTTATTGCACTAGATAAGACTACAGAAGAAGTAGATTGGATTCAAAGTTTCTTGGAAGAAATTCCTAATTAGAGCAAACCTGTGCCACCAATATGTATACGTCGTGATAGTCAGTCAGCTATTGGAAGTGCTAATTATACACTATACAATGGTAAATCTAGGCATATTCATCGTAGACATGAAACATTAAGACAACTTCTCTCTAGCAGGGTTATCACTATAGACTACGTAAGTACTAAGGATAACATAATGGATCCACTAAAAAAAGGCTTGCCAAGAGAGAGAATTCAAACCTTATTGATGGGAATGGGGCTAAGGCCGATAAAATAAAAGTATTTCTCAAATGAAAACCCCACCTACTTGCTGGAGATCCCAAGATCTAGGTTCAAAGGGACAACAAAGTTTAAGAGAAACTTGATGGCACTGTTACATATAAACCATTCCTATGATAAGTGAGTGCATTATTTTGGAAAAATAGGATAAGTATTCATACTTTTGATGATGTGTGTAGCTGAGAAATTATAGAATACCGTTACAGAATCACCTACGTAAGTGCAGAGTGCCGCTTCAAAGAGAATTATGTGGCCAAATTCTCTAAGCACTTACGAGACCAGGCAGGTGTTCATGGAAAAAACGAACACATAAAGAGAACAAAGGATAATAAGAAACATTTAACGCATGTTATCTATTTTAGAATTGCACAGGCATACAGTTCAAGGACAATCTATGTCTACTGATTCACATGTAATTCAAATAGGTATTCACTAGGAACGTTCAAGGCGTATGTGCTACTTTAACCAATACGATAAATGATTCATGAAACTAAGAACAACTACTCATTCATCTCGGGGATTGTTGGGAATGAATCAGTGATGAAGGAGTGGTTTGGGAAGAAGAGAGGCAAAACAAAAGTCCCACATTGTAGAATTTTTATGCCACTTCCTCTAAATATACAAAATCCCAACTTGTATGATCAAAACAAAAGAGAAGAGCATGTGAGCTTGAAGAGGCTTAAAGGCATGTAGGGCCCTAATATTATTATTAAAAGTCATAGACAGGGCCTTGAGGCTCTTGGGGTCTTATGAATATAGGGCACTGAATGTCATTTGGGATTGTTGCAACGTCAATTTTTATTTGAAAGGGTGTGTCGCTTTAGATGGGCAGCGGTTACATGCATGTGCGGTCACACCGCTTGGTTAAGGGGTCACAACTTTTCCAGGGGTCATGACCATTCTAATAGGCACCTCCTCTAACCTATATAAAGACAGCCAAAAAAAGAGATTAAAAGATCCGAAATTTTTCTTGTTTTCTCTTCTTCTGTTATACACCCAATTCTTAGTTCTATTATCTCTCCTTTTCGATGTTGGTGCGTTTTATTCAGGGAAACAAATTTCTAGAGTGCCACAAAGCGCATTCGGCGGCAATATTGTTTCAGGAAAACAGATTATTCTAGACTCGGACATTTTTACCAGGTATTTTACCGTATTTTTGTTTTCCAACGGTTCTGTATCATTGTAAGTTGTTGTAGATTTGGTCACCCTTTCTGTCATAACTATTTTTAGTATCGCATTTTGACGTGACGCATGCTATGACTTTTGGTGAAAATTTCCTGAGTTACCATTTCTGTCGTAACAATTTCCAACGGTTCTGTATCATTACGAGTAACACTAAATGATTTACAATTCATTTAAGTAGGATGCCATCTTTTCTTTGTCTGTACCATTTGCTTTGAGTGTTGGTACTCCTATTACTGTAGATGTTTTGGGGACATTTTCTTGTTAGTACTGGCATGCGCATGACATTATAAAAAAATACAAACACCTTTAGCATAAGTTTAACATCCAGAACTTGATTGCATGGGTCACTATACTTTTGTTTAATGAGATGCTTTGAGTTAGTCATGTCCTACATAGACCAATTCTTTTTATTTGTGTATGTGAGCAAGTTAGTGTTTAAATCCATGAATTTGCCAACTTAAGATGTTAGTACTCCCATATATTGCTATTGCGATTCTGTTGGATGTAGTGTTGAAATCTCTGTACGCATGCAAGTCTCAATGTTTTGTCCCTAGTCTTTCTGTTGCCCATTAGTAAATATAAGACCGTTTTTCTATCATAACACAAGAGAACTTTGTAGTTAAGTGGCAGGGCATTCAGCTTAGAATTGAGAGATTGCTAGTTTGAATCTATGCTATGACTCAATTTTGTGAATCGTTTGCATTTGATTTTAGGTAGTCGATATCTTCCTTTGACTATCGTTTGCATCATCGCGCCATCTCATACTACTTTCACTTACATATCTTCAGAAATTCCACGGAAGGTGAGTACCCAACTCATGCTTGACTAATTTATCAATTTAAGTAAATTAAACTTATGAAACGACATGCGAATTGTTAGGTTTGCATTAGAATTTGATAATATTGTTATGACTGTGCACCTGTGACGCACATGCATACGATATATGGCACAATAACAATCTAATGATGTAACACTGTGTAGTTAACAACACTAAAAGATGATAAATTAAAGACTAATTAATTTAATATTCAGAAATAAGTTAAACGGACTGTGCCATTGCGTTCGTCTCAGAATTCTAGTCAAAAATCAAGATAGACACCTGGTTTGCATAAAACGGACACCGTATGAAGAAGTTATTAAGTTTTGAAGTTTATATACGCGCAATAGAATTATATATACACATAACCATCAAAAATCAGTTCAAAATCGCAAAATTGGGGAGGCGGGAATTTCCCCGCTCAGGGGTGTCGACCCCTAGGTCGACTCCATAAGGGAGGTCGACCCCCTAAGGCAGATCTGGGCAGATTAGGGTTTGGGGTTACGGCTACATATATGGCCTTATTTTTCTTGTTTCTCCACACTAAAAATAATGGAGGACTAGATGTTCTCTCTGCCTAGATTGAATCAAACCTTTTCTTCTTCAGCTCAACAAGAGTTTTGATCTGTGATTCAACATCAATGATTCTTTCTTCTATTTTTCTAGATCCAAACACTATGATTCTATGTTAATTTTAGATCTAAATAATTAAAATGCAAATATTGACATGAGTATGATTTGGATCTATACCTATGGCTATGAGAATCATATCAGATCCACTATTGCCTTTTTATCTAAGTTATTCGGAAATGACAATGAAACTAAATCTGAAACTATACCGATTTATCATGTCAGATCTACCATTGTTTATAGATCTAATTCACTGTTTAGATCACATCATGCCTATTCCTATTATGTTTGTGGCTAAATCAGTTCTGTTGTTAGTTGATTATCATATTCACTGTTTAGATCTTATCATGACTATTATGATGTCCTAATGACGTTAGAATCAGTCCTATTGTAACATGTTCATCAGATCTGTCCCCATATGCCTATCTTGTCATTATGCCATTATATGTTTATGCCTATTTCTGCCATTACATGTCGATCTTATTAGAATGATGATTTCTGTCCTCTTCCCTCTGTCTTTTCCCTTTTTATTTTTATATAGCCAGGCTACCTACGAGCCTAGGCATACCGTTGAAATATGTGAACATGTTAAACTGGGAACGAGGGGAAAACGTTAAAATTGAGGCATAACTTATAATTGGAAATTTGGTATTACTTGAATGAAATATATGAACATGGATTTGTAGCATAAATCAAATTGTGATTAAAGACCTTAGTTTGGGGCATATGTTTCATTATGAACATAACTTGGGAAATGGGCATGAAAAACTAAAACGACATAGGAACAATTGGTTAATAATGGAAATGCCTAGGATTACAGTAATTAGAAACTGTAACCGTACTTAGACACGAGGTTAGATTACACTTGTGGTGGAAGTCTGCTCGGAACCGACCGGCATATCCAGCGACCACAAGCGGTGAATCTAATGTGAGGGGTCTAAGTGCATAAACACGAGACGTGCTAAGACATGATGTTAAGTTCGACTCGAGGAAGAAGTTTGCCCGGGATCGACCGACATATCCAGCATACACAAGTGGTAGGCTTAATGTGGGTGGTCTAGCACATTATAACCATAAATGAATATGGTAATGAATTGGAATACTTAACCTAGTTGAATCCATAGGGATTGTATGAACGTATAACTTGAGTAGGGGTTAAGTAAACTTGTTTGAAACAGTGGGTGGGTTAAGTAAATCTTGGGTGGGTAGGTAATATTTACATGGATATAAGCCCACAGACTTAACCCGTGGGGTTATGCAATCTTTTACTCTGATACGGCGTAACATGTGGAAAACCCAGTGGGGATGCAAGCGTAGGGGGAAGCTTGTATCATCTTGTGTGCGAGACCCATTTTAGTTAGTTACCCTTAAATAGGTATCAAACGAGTACTCTGAACTAGGTCGGAGTCGGGGTATGCTTACTGGGCTGATTGTAAGAGATCCAAAAGTGTGGGACGCATTCCGATGGGGTCATGCGCATGCATGGGTCTGGCAGAGGAGTTTTAGACGCCGTGACTCCTGTAGATATGGTTGTGCACATCCTGAAAATGAAGGGTTGCCACTTTAGGAAGTGATACACACTACTGTGAGGCCAGCACATGGTATCTACGGAGTAGGGAGCCGGTCAATTAGGGTATTAATTAGGGTACATCTAGACTCCGGTATGTTAGGGAGCCCGTTGATACCCTTAGGGGTAACTCTCATTGGAAGTACACCTAAGTCTTCCATCTTATACTTTTTAGGGATCATCTTGTTAATAAGACACTAATATTGGTATAGAGAAATCATTAGAGAAGCGTAATATACTTTATCTTGTTTGTCCCGTTTCCCTTGTCATACCTGCCTTTTACAATGTTATCTTTGTTATCCACTTTATATGCCTATCATGATACTTTTACTTATTTATATGCTAAAAGTAAATGGACTCTCTATACTTTATGTCTGACTCATTTTATTTCATCTTCTTTCTCTTCCGTTTCCTCCTAAGGTTCTCAGGGTGGGAATACTCGAGCTTGACCAGGATTCTGCTTTTATCTGCTTGGAGCTCTGCTTATACGTATTGCTCGAGCTATTATCCTTTCTACAATGGCTATGTTTTTGTTTGGGGAATATTGCTTCTTTTACTGTTGTACTCTGATGTTTTAAGTACAAGACAAAAATTCTAAGAAGATGTATTGGGTTTATGTATTTTCAGACTTATGATGTTTTGAACCACGAAGTTATACTTTATGATTAATAAAAGTTTTTAATTCCGCTGTTATTTTATATTTGTTTTGCAATGTTTCTGTTTCTGTTTACCTATAACGCTTCACGAAACTTAATGCATTCTCTTAATGTGCGACATTAACGGACGTGGGGTGTCACACTTGGTAATAGAGCTGAAGGTTACCAGATTAGATAAAATATTTTTGAAGTTATTTTCAAAAAGGTTTTAAAAGAAAGCATTTTCAAAAAAGAAAAGTCTGTTTTTAAAAACATTTTCCCCAAAGCCATATGTAATACCCTTCGATCCTCTGTTTGAATCCCTTTCCTTTTCTTTTCAGCATATCTGTGGAACCTAATATTCCTTACAGCATTACGATACCAGGGTGGTTCCGTAGGTACCTAGCGGCCATGGCGCCTACCGGTGGTCAAGCAGATGTTACTCGCCCAGCTGCACCCATCGTCTCTCCTCCTTCTCCTTTGCGTGCAGATAATTTCATGAAGATTTGTAAAGATTTATGTGTTATGGTAAGAAAGTCATTCCGTGGAACTGAGACGTTCGTAGAAGCAAGGAACTGGGTTAAAGAGACGAAGGATCTGTTTGGAATTTTCGAAGTGGACGATTGTAGAAAGATTCAGCTAGCCGCCTGGCTACTGAAAGATGAAGGTTTGTTCTGGTGGGAAGTGACGCAAGCAGGACGTCCAGTGGAGACTTGGGATGATTTTCGGCAAAGGTTTGAAATGAAGTTTCTTTCTCAAGATGAGAAAAACATGCAAATGGAAAGATTTCTGGCACTCAAGCAAGGAGGTATGACTGTCAAAGAGTATGTTAACAAATTCAACCAACTAGCAAGATTTGGGTTGGAGCTATTGGATACTCCGCATAAGAAAGCTTTGCGGTTCGCTAGAGGACTAAATGAACCCCTTTATGGGTTAGCTACGTCTCATATTCCAATGGGAGATACTTTTGAAAGGCTCGTTGATATGGCCTTTATGCATGAAGAAGATAAAGATGGCAAGAAAGAAGTTAAGGTCGAGGAAACACAGAGCAAGAAAGAATGGCCTAAGAAGGGACAACAACAACAACAACAAAAGAAATGCGGAAAGAATGACAAGGCTAAGGATAAGAGGAAGTGCCATAATCGAGGACGTGAGGGTCATTTGATCAAGGGCTGCAAATGAAGGAAGAATGCTTGCTTCGGTTATGGAGAAGTCAGACACTTTTCTAAGGAATGCCTGAAGAAAAAAGGACATAGTCAAGGGGCAGGAGCTTATGGAGGGTAAGTGCAATCTCTCGCGCTCAGTGCTCCAGTTCGAGGTAGGAAAATTTCCGTGGAAGGTTTGATTTCTCTTTCCGATCGTCCTATTAGAACTCTTTTAGATTCTGGCGCTTCGCATTCATTTATATATGATTCTGTGGTTGAGTCTCTGCACCTTAGTACTAGTATGGTTGTATTTCCCGTTGTTTTCCCAAACCCCATTGGTGGTACGACTCATTTATCCATGATTTTTCGGGGTTTCAGAATATTTGTGTTAGGCATCGAGTTTAAGTGCAACGCATATGTGCTCGGTTTTATGGGCTATGGGTTGATTCTAGGGATGATTTGGCTAGCTAGGTATAGTGTCATTCTGGATTGCGAAAGTGGGTCGTTAGACTTTTGACTTGCCAAGGAAAGACCTTAGAGATTTCTTGTGACACCAAGGGGTCTGTCATGCTTAGTTTCCTAGAATCTCTTGACGCTTCTATCAATGATCTGTAATCTATACCAATAGTCTGTGAGTATTCTGGTGTTTTTGGGGAGGTTCTGGGATTACCTCCGAGGTGCGGGATCGACTTTCATATATACTTGATAGACAATGCAAATCCAGTTGCATTACCTGTGCGCCACATGGCTCCAAGAGAAAGGAGGGAGCTTAGTAAGTAAGTAGGGTAGCTACTTGAGAAAGTGTTTATTAAGCAAAGAAAATCTGAATGGGGTGCTCCGGTGGCATTCATAACTAAGGCGGATTGTTCGCTTCGCTTATGTGTGTATTATAGAGAGTTGGACAAACTCACAAAGAAGAATAGGCACCCACTCCTGAGGATAGATGATTTGTTTGACCAGCTTGTTGGTGCATCAGTATTCTCTCAGTTAGACTTGGCCACGGGGTTTCATCAATTGAGGGTGAATGAGGACAGTATTGACAAGACCACTTTTAGGACTCCAGATGGTTTCTTTGAATGGCTCATTATGACTTTTGGGTTGATGAATGCACCCGCCTATTTTGTTGATCTGATGAGTAGGGTGTTTTGGGAGTTTCTAAATAAGTTTGTCATGGTCTTTATTGATGATATTTTGATCTTCTTAAAATGCGAGGAAGAGCATGCCCAACATTTGAGAAAGATTTTGAAAACTATGCGTGCGCATCAACTTAAGATGAAATTTTCCAAATGCCATATTTGGAGAAAATGTGTGAGATTCCTAAGACATGTGGTCTCTAAAGATGGGATAGCAGTAGATCCTGCAAAGGCAAATTCCTAAGAATGCAACGGAAGTAAGAAGATTTCTTGGATTGCATGATATTATAGGAGGTTCATTAAGGAATTCACAAAGATATCATCTCCTCTCACTAGGACGATGAAGAAGAATCTGACGTTTTCATGGGATATAGGTTGTGATGTTGCTTTCCATCGATTGAAGAGGGCTCCCACAACAACCCCAGTATTGACCTTGGCTGACGAAAACAAAGTCATTATAGTTTACACTGATGCATGTGGTACAGGGCTTGGTGCAGTTCTAATGCAAGAGAGAATGGTAGTATGTTATGGGGGTAGACAACTAAGGGTTCATGAGAAGAATTACCCTACCCATGACTTAGAGCTGGCTGCCATAGTATTCGCGCTTAAGATGTGGCGTCATTATTTCCTTGGAGAGAAGTTCGAGTTTTACACCAGTCATAAATCTCTCAAGTACTTGTTCTCGCAGAAGGGTCTTAATTTAAAGCAATAAAGGTGGATGGAGTGCCTAGCATCTTATGACTTCGAGATTTATTATACCCTTGGCAAGCGTAATTTGGTGGCCCACACACTAAGTAAGCAGAGTATGGCCATAAGTCCTTTGTTTTTGGAAAGGAAAAGCTTGGAGTTTATATCGACTTTCGACTTTAGACTCTCCATCGAGTTTTTGCCTGGCTCATTTTCATCACTGGACGTGCGACCTACTCTTATGGATCAGATAGGAGCTTCGCAGTAAGAGGATCCATAGATCTCAGAAATCTTGGATAGGCTCAGTAAAGGGGATACTTCTAGTCACCTCAAAAGATATTCCACATATGATAAAGGTTGGTTGCGATGAGATGGAAGGCTTTGTGTTCCACAAACTGGGAGTCCTTTGAAGACAGTCCTAGAGGAAGCCCACCATTCTAAGATGACTATTCATCCAGGTGGAGATAAGATGTATAGGGATATGAAGAAGGTTTTATTTTGAGCTGGGACGAAGAAAGATGTGGCGGAGTTTGTTTCTCAATCTTTGGTTTGCCAACAAGTTAAAGCTGAGTAAAAGAAGCCCAGTGATTTACTCCATCCTTTGGAGGTCCCGCAATGGTAGTGGGAGCGCATCTCTATGGATTTCTTAAATGGTTTGCCTAGATCAAAGAAAGGCAACACCATTATTTGGGTTATAGTAGACATGCTTACAAAGAGCGCTCATTTCATTCCAGTTAAGAGTAAAAGGATGACAGCATGGTTGGCAGCAGTTTACGTTCGTGAGATAGTCCGTATTCATGGAGTACCTTCCAGCACCGTAAGTGATATTGAACCCATTTTCACCAGTGAATTTTGGAGGAGCTTGCAAGAAGCATTAGGTACATAGTTGTGTTCGGGCATTGCTTATCACCCTCAGACAGATGGACAGACAGAAGGGTAAACAGGGTTCTCGAGGATCTTTTAAAGCTGTGTATCCTAGACTTCAGAGGGACTTGGGAAGAACATGTTCCTTTAGTAGAGTTCACCTACAACAATAGTAATAAAGCTAGCATTGGCATGGCACCCTTCGAAGCATTGGACGGACGACCCTGTAGATCACCAACTTGTTGGTGGAAATAAACAGAAAGACTACTACTTGGAGCCGATATGGTTAGATAGATATCCGAAAAGATTAATTTTATTAGATGGAGAATGATGACATCTTAGGATAGGCAGAAGTCCTATGCAGATAGGAGAAGGACTGATATTGAGTTTGAGGTGGGAGACATGGTTTTCATTAAAGTGTCACCTTTGAGGAATGTGGCTCGCTTTGGATCTATAGGGAAATTGGCACCAAGATTCGTAGGGCCATTTCCCATAACAGAAAGGATTGTTCAAATGGCCTATAGAGTAAAGCTACCAGAAAGACCGTCCGGTGTTCATGATGTTTTCCATGTTTCTCATTTGCGGAAATGCTTGCATGATACTGCAGAACTAGTTGAGCCGAGTATATTTGAAGAAGTAGAGGTGGAACGGGAGGCAGCAGTTAGGTGAGTTCCTACCCGTATTCTCGGATCAAAAGTGAAGAAGCTACACAACCGAGAATTCAAGTTAATAAAGGTTCAGTGGGGAGATGACCCAGAGGATGCACTTGGGACGCCAAAGACAAGATTTGTGCTTCGTACCTTTTTCTTTTCAAGGGTATGTACTTAACTTCCTTTTCAAAGCTTTTATTCATGCTTGTTTCTATCATTTAGGTATATCCTGTTGATCGAATCTTCAACCTTTAGATAGGAATCCCATGGATGTAAACATGTCCTTGATACATGTTATGCTTGATGGATACAAGTGGATGCAAGTGTTAGCTAGTAGTTGCTCGGGGATGCGTATACACACACACATTAGCACTAGATCGGCTCAATCACTTTCATACTGCATATGGATGTTTGTGCATTTTTTTTATGGATGGAGATGGATGTATCATCATATGGATATTGCATTTGGATGGATGATTGTGCACACATACAGAACTTACTCGTTATAATAGGATTATTTACATACATGTAGGATTTATGGCACTAACATACATTGCATTAAGGAGGTCAACTGAATCAGTAGACCGCCTGATCTTCGCAATTAGTATTGGGACATATACACACACCTTTGCATATGTTCATATAGGCATTAGAAATATTTTAAGTACAACAGATGCCTGTGATAGGTGGAATAGATGGATGTGGATGTTAGGTATACATTCTTCTTAACTTGGAGATTTCAGGGACGAAATCCTTTGAGTAGTGGAGAATGTAAAACCCTGTATTTTAATAACACTAAAAGATGATAAATTAAAGAATAATTAATTTAATATTTAGAACAAAGTGAAATGGACTGCGCCATTGCATTCGTCTTGGAAATCTGGTCAAGATGGACACCTGGTCTGCGTAAAAGGGACACCGTATGAAGAATTTATTAAGATTTGAAGTTTATATACGCACAAGAGAATTACATATACACATAAATATCAAAAATCAGTTCAAATCAATTCAAAATCGATAAATTGTGGAGGTAGGAATTTTCCCGCTCAGGGATGTCAGCCCCTGGGTCGACCCAATAAGGGGGTGTCGGCATATGGTTCGACCCCATAAGGGGGGTCGACCCCCCTAAGGCAGATCTGGGCAGATTAGTGTTTAGGGTTACGGCTATATATATAGCCTCGTTTTACTTGTTTCTCCACACCAAAAATAATGGAGGACTAGATGTTTTCTCTGCCCAGATTGAATCAAACGTTTTCTTCTTCAGCAATCTATTAAAGTTTAGATCTGTGATTCAAAATCAACTATTCTTTCTTATATTTTTCTAGATCCAAACACTATGAGTCTATGTTAATTATAGATCTAAATAATTAAAAAGTAAATATTGACATGACTATAATTTGGATCTATAACTATGACTATGAGAATCATATCAGATCTACTATAACCTGTTTATCTAAGTTATTCTGACATGACAATGAAACTAGATCTGAACCTATACCTATTTATCATGTCAGTTCTTCCATTGTTTATAGATCTAATTCACTTTTTAGATCACATCATGCCTGTTCCATATGTTTGTGGCTAAATCAGATCTGTTGTTAATTGGTTATCTAATTCATTGTTTAGATCTTATCATGACTATTATTATGTCCCGATTATGTTAGAATCTGTTCTATTGTCACATCTTCATCAGATCTGTCCCCATATCCCTATCTTGCCAGTATGCCATTATATGTTTACGCCTATTTCTGCCATTACATGTCGATCTTGTTAGAATAATCATTTCTGTCCTCTTCCCTCTGTCTTTTCCCTTTTAATTTTTATATAGCTAGGCTACATTTGAGCCTAGGCATACCGCTGAAATGTACGAACAAGTTAAACTGGGAATAAGGGGAAAACGTTAAAATTGGGGCATAACTTGTAATTGGAAATTTGACATAACTTGAATGAAATATATGAACATGAATTTGGGGCAAAAATCAAATTGTGATTAAAGACCTTAGTTTGGGGAATATGGTTCATTATGAATGTAACTTGGGAAAGGGGCATAAAAAACTAAAATGACATAGGAACAATTGGTTAATAATGGAAATGCCTAAAATTATACTAATCAGAAACTGTAACCAAACCTAGACACGAGGTTAGATTACACTTGTAGTGGAAGTCTGCCCGGAACTGACCGGCATATCCAGCGACCACAAGCGGTGAATCTAATGTGAGGGGTCTAAGTGCATAAACACGAGACGTGCTAAGATACGAGGCTGTCTGACCTGTGGAAGATGTCTGCCCCGAACCGACCGGCTTATCCAGCATCCACAAGTGGTAGGCTTATTGTGGGAGGTCTAGCAAATTATAACCATAAATGAATATGGTAATGAATTGGAATACTTAACCTAGTTGAATCCATTGGGATTGTATGAACGTATAACTTGAGTAGGGGTTAAGCAAACTTGTTTGAAACAGTGGGTGAGTTAAGTAAATCTTGGGTTGATGGGTAAAATCTTTGTAGATATAAGCCCACAAACTTAACCTGTGGGGTTGTGCAATCTTTTACTCTGGTATGGCATAACCTATGGAAAACCCTGCGGGGATACAAGCGTAGGGGGAAGCTTGTATCATCTTGTGTGCGGGGCATGTTTCAGTCAGTAACCCTTAAATAGGTATCAAACGAGTACTCTGAACAAGGTCGGAGTCGGGGCTCTTATTGGGCTAATTGTAAAAGATCCAAATATGGGGGACGGTGTGGGCTGCGCATTCCGACAGGGTCATGTACGTGCATGGGTCTGACAGAGGAGGTGTAGACACCGTGACACCTGTAGATATGGTTGTGCACATCCTGAAAACGAAGGGTTGCCACTTTAGGGAGTGATACACCCTACTGTAGGACCAGCACAGGGTATCTACAGAGTGGGAAGCCAATCAATTAGGTTAGTAATTAGGGTACGTCTAGACTCTGGTATGTTGGGGAGCCCGTTGATGCCCTTAAGGGTAACTCCGGTATGTTGGGTTACTTGTTCATTGTATGGGGGTGAAAACCTCTCATTGGAAGTACACCTAAGTCTTCCATATTATACTTGTTAGGGATCATCTTGTTAAGAAGACACTAGTATTGGTGCAGAGAAATCATTGGAGAAGCATAGTATACGTTATCATGTTTTCCCTGTTTACCTTGTCATACCTACATTTTACGATGTTATCTCTCTTATCCACTTTATATGCCTATCATAATACTTTTACTTATTTATATGCTAAAAGTAACTGGACTCACCTGACTTTATGTCTGACCTATTTTGTTTCCTCTTCTTTCTCTTTCGTCCCACCCCCCCAAGGTTCTCAGGATGGGAATACTCAAGCTTGACCAAGATTCTGCTTTCATATGCTTGGAGTTACTTCGATGTATTGCTCAAGCTCTTATCCTTTCTACTATGGCTTTGTTTTTGTTGGGGAATCACGCTTCTTTTACTATTGTACTCTGATGTTTTAAGTACAAGACAGAAATCTTAAGATGATGTACTGGGTTTATGTATTTTCAGACTTATGATGTTTTGAACCACGAAGTTATGCTTTATGATTAATAGAAGTTTTTAAATCCACTGCTATTTTATATCTATCATGTAATGTTTCTGTTTACCTATACGCTTCATGAAACTTAATGCATTCTCTTAACGAGTGACATGAACAGATGTGGGATGTCACAAATGGCTTGCAATATTTTATTTATTATCTCCCAAATTGCAAGTTCCCTTATATTTAGGAAAATCGTTGTTTACAATTGTATAGATTAAAAAAAAACTGAAATTTAGGTTGAAATGATAAATACCTAAAATATTAGCTGAACTGATTGAAATGATAAATATCCGTATTACTTGACCTACGTAGAAAATTATACACGGACACCGTGGTCGATTTTCAAGTATTTAAAATATGTTCTTTAAAAATCAATTTTTATTTATAAATTAAAATTAAATTTTTTATCGTATTGAAGTTTTGATCTAATTTAATCATGAATAGATTATAAGTTTTGATATATAGAAGTATGGTCTAAATTTAGTAATTTATATATATATATATAATATACATAGTTTAAAGCATAAATAGTGATATCCAAACATGACATTATCTAAATTGTATACAGTGAAATTTATAAATTTTGTTCAAAGATTCAATAGAATTTTGTTCTTTGAATATATAAACATAGAATTCAAAAATAATACTCTGTACTGTTATGTCTTTGTTTTTCCATTGCAAGTTGCTCTGCTTCTATGTCTGCAATTCTGTGTTCTGATTTATATTTATCTCAAATAAAAGTAACAATTTATCGTTTCGAACTATTTAAGTCTGACATGCATGGTTTATTGTCAATTTGAATGATTCGAAATAGTGGGCTGTTACAAAATACCTAGTTTTCTCGATAGCAAAAATTCGATTTTTCTTCCCTAAATTCAATCCAGCATTGGCTCCACCAACCAAAAGGTCAAAAATAAAATCTTCTCCATCAACACAAAAATCCATTGTTCCTTATATACCCCAATGGTTATAAAATGACACTGCCATTGAAAGATGGCATAAAATAGAGAAGGTTAAGTTTATTGAAGGAGTATTTGTGAAGTTTCTGGATTTTGAAGCGTATGGTTTGCAAGCTTTGGCAAGAAGAGGCAGCCTCGAATCTTTGATGGATCATGAGCAAAACAAATTCAAGATAAATGTGGTTATGGTAAAATTATTTCTCGCAATCTTAATTTAGATCGTTATACTCCTAGAAATCCAAACAATAGCGTGTGGAGTTTAGTCTATGGTAAACCAATTTTCCTTTCTATAGCAAGAATGGGTCATAATATACATTCTCTTACCGATGGCATAGATCTTGAAGAATTAATTTTTGAGCCTCTTGTAAGGGATGAAATAAGCACTATTTTATCGATGATGATTCCGACAACTCAAGAACTAATGGCTTACGTCCGATTGCTCGATTGTTACGTCACGCGCTAAAACGCACTGTCTTTTCATGAATGGGCACTTTTGACTTGGTATATGTCAAACCTTTTAGAGCCTCATATGCAATTAGCGGTGACACACGAGTCAATTGGATGCGAAAAATCATGAATCATCTACTATTATTCACTATTGGAACTCCGACCAATACTATGGAGAATATCTCATGCGACTTCTTACTAATGCTGAAATTCCTGAACTGACATCCGATAAGATAGATGTAAAATTATGATAGCAAAAATTTGAAGATGACGAAACTACATTCACCAAGTATAAACATTATAAGCTTGGATGAGTTGAAACAAAGGAATAGAGGACAATCTTCAGGTACACACATTTGCAAAAATCTGGGAGAAGTGCGACTCACCACTCAATCTCAAAATACTCATGCGGCCATCGATGTTGTGGCATAGAATCTGATATTACTAGAAGAGCGCCTTAGGCGAATGGATAGGAAGATGGATAAGAAGTTTGACAAGATTATGACCATCCTTGGAAATATGTGGAATACTATGGTATGCATATCTTCTTCATCCACCCAGTCACATGAAACTAGAAGAAGGCCCGTGTCACCATTCAACTGGAGTACTTCTGAGAGCACGAATTCCGATGCTTGTTGATGATGGTACAGTATTAAGTAAGTTTTTACGTTTAATGAACTCTTAAGAGACTAACACGAAATGGCCCCTTGCACGTTTGAACTCTATTTTGATTTTTTAACTTTGTATGGATTTTCTTTTGCTTGTGAACTTATCTAGTGCGTATTTATGAATTTTATTATGTCGTGGATATTATGTCATTTTCTATTTGAACTTTTTAATTGCTGACAAAGAGGGAGAAAATGGTAAGTACACTAACAAATTGCTGCAGGAAAGATATAATCATATATTCAGGGGGAGATAAGATAATGCATGTACAACATACATTCAGGGGAAGATAAATTTTACAATAGAGATTGCAAGAGGTTGTCATCGATCAAAAAAGTGGGAGAATGTTGATCCATGAAATTTTTGATTAACGACAACAAAGGAATGAAGATCAGTCGATGAGTCAGTTGGTATAATAATTGTTGTTAGCTATGTTAGAATTTATAAAATTCTTCCTATATATCGTAACACAACACAAATATATCGTAACACAAACTCAAATCACTGGCTAATCAGTGTTACTTAGAACACAATCAAAAGTCAAAACTCTTGTTGTATTATTGAAGGCCTATTCGATTGCTCAGGCATGTGTTGAAGTCCTGTTTGGTTTGCTCAGCCATGAAATCACGTTGTGTTTGCGCGGGTGTGTTGTTAACCTATTCCTCCGGGTGAAGTGAGGGTGTTGCTAGTGAAATGCTAGAAGAAGTCTGGGACTGGACGTATGATGTTGCTCCAAACCAATATAAATTTCCGGGTGTCGTTTACTTTACTTAAAGCATTTACATATTGCTTATCCGTGTTATCGATATATTATGTTTATTAAACTTTTACTTGCATAAATTTAACATATATCATATTATTTAAGCTTCCACATATTAAAATCAATTCATATTACTCGATCCTACTTTGGCTCTCTTTTCGGGTGTTACACTGCTTTTAAAACTTGGTTATGTTCTATTCAATTTGTGTTTATGGGAGTTGTGTCTTATGTTATGTATTTTTTTAATGTTTTGTTCTATTAGTTTTTGTGCTTTCAATAGTTTATGTGGTTTATCTCCCTGATTGCGTTGTTTTGCTTACAAGAAGAGGTTAGTTATAGCAAAGTTTCTTCCTTTTAGGATCGAATTTGCTAAACTTCTTTCTTGATAAGATGAGTTCTCATGTTGTTCTTTTAAAGCTTTCTGTTTTGTACGTGCATGAAGAAGATGCTGTACATTGTTTGGTTTATGCTTTTTCCAACTTTTGTGTTCAGATATGAGAATTTATTATTCTCATTCGAGGAAAAACTATCACATTCACTTGTTAATTAATAGACCTTATGAATACTATCGGTATGCTAGAAATGGAACTGGGCAAGGGATACAAAATGTTAAAACTGATATAATATCCGATTCGTCCACTGATACATCATAATCATATGCATATTGTTTCCTTTTTCATGCTTGGCTTTGCTATGTAATGCTGAAACTGATATGACTTATTGATTAGTTGATGTTTTCATTTAAAGGTATGGTACTTTTTTATTTGATATACACACACACACACACACACACACACACACACATATATATATATATATATATAGCATTATTATTGTACAACTTGCAAAATTAACCATGACATTTCCTTTACTAATCACTACTTCATCTCTTATTCTTCATCATCAATTTAGCTTACAGCAACAACATTCAGGATCCATAGTTATTAGAATAACATATGCCAACACAGACTAAAAGGTGTGCATATTTGTTTGGGTGCTTCCAGATGCCTGCTGCTTGGTTGATTAATATCTTAGTGGAGAAAGATAGGGTCAAAAATGAATTTGAGAATGGTTTTGCTGCTTTTCCTACTCCTGCAGTTTAGTTTGAAGATTTTTTTAATGTTGTCCTAGGTAATTTGATGTATGATATGATTTTGATTTTGATTTTATTTTCTCGTAAAGTTAAAGCATCATCCGTTGTTGCAAGTATCTTATATGAACGACTCTAAAATCTTCTGACATTTTATTAATATATGGAGGTAGAGCTTCTTTGTTGAATGTTTTTTTGCCTTTTCATTTTTTTCCAATGAAAATAGGCATGAGATATCAATCAATCAGTGTTTGTTATATGTTCGAATTTAGTAAGTGTTTTTATGTCATTCAATGCATGCCATATGTAGCACACAAGATAGGAGGCTAATCTGTATTTTGATGCTAAGATATTGTGATGCACAAATTGTTGAAAATTTGAGCAAAGCAATAGTATGCATAAGAAATTACGGTTGATCTTTATTCAATTCTATCAGTTATATAAAGACCAAATTCCCAATACGACCCTACGGACTTGATTGTATTACTAGTATGGAGGCATAGTATATGGTAGCTATGCTTCCTAGGATTGATACATTTACTTTGAAATGTTTTTGAAACATATATACACTAATAATAATATCAAACCCATTTTTATTGTATCAAGCATTTTTGGCCATTATAAGGTAAAACTCTATCCTTCGGTTTGCGTTGCATTGTGTGATGGGACTTGAGTCTTATAATGATTTCATTTTTCCAAAAAGCATTGCGTTGTTTAACGATTTATTTTATTTTATGCAATGGCAATCCAATGGAGTAAACTCATTCCGCGTTAGCAGCGTGGTCCTGTGATTAGCCTTATTATTAGATTAGTTAAGTTAGATTTCTCATACCAGTCCCATGACTGACCTGTAGTTTGTTTCACTGGCAAACTCGGGTGCCCATTTTTTCACACGAGCAGTCGAGTAGCTTTTTGCAGATATTTATCTTTAGCAGGATTCTGGATCGAAGCCTAAAGATGTATCCAGAGCATGGTTGTCTTCCGCTGCCTTAGTTATTTTATTTCCGCTGTATTGTATTTGTTGTAATTTAAATCTTCCGCTGTAATTTTATTCCATGTACTCTGATATTCTGTACTCTGATGTATCATTATTATGATGTTTTTAAAAGTCTGATGTTATTGTTCTAATGTGTTGTATTCCCAGAGTTAACGTATTCGGGTTTTGAACGGTCTTGGTCGATTTTGCGATCGATTAGGTCCGAGCAAAATCCGAGCCGTTACAAGCAGAGAGGCTTTTTATACATTTCTATCGGAAGAAGATCGACCACAAACCTTTTTGTATACTTTTCCAAGTGTTTTTACAACATTTTACCTCATCTTTTCAAGCTTGGTCCTTCTAATAACATATAACGATCTCTCTAAACGATATATTACTTTTTATTATTTGTTTTTGATTTTTTGTTATAAGCTGTTGGTTGCGAAGAGTCTAGTCCTGTATAGATTCATGTGGACGAAGATGAGCATGGACTATGGATATCTCATTAAGCTTATATTGGTGTCGGTCTCTCGTAGAGGTGAGGTATGAAATTGGGCAACATGGTGCAGGCTGTGTCGCTTGCTGATCTAAATTTACTTATTGAGCACGAACTGCAAAACTAAAGTTCCTCTAGGGATGCTTCTGACTACAAATTCAAAATCATGCCTTCATCCTTCAGCTATTTCCAAATTCTTCTCTTAGAAAAATAACAGGAGTACCAACCGAGGGCAATCAAAATAGCACAACATATATGTTGACCAGTGTTTTGGCAAAAGTTGTCACGGTTCAACGGATCGAAGCCCAATGTCAAGAAGGTCATTTTTCAGCATCTGTCTATCGATAGATAGTATGACCTATACTTCAGGAAACCCGGAAATGATTCGACCCGAGTTAGTCTCCTTCGAGTAGCGACATCTTGTCCCCCAACATAATCGCTCTCTTGGACCGACCGAGTCAAGCACTTCCTTAAAATTCGGATCAACCAGATATCTCCGGATCTATATGGAAATATTCAGCTAAGTCATTCAATACTTGGACCAATTCTCAAGGTATTAAAGACGGTTAACCACTTTCGGATAAATCTCTACTTTTGATACACCTCATCTCGAGTGCCACGTAAGCCATAATTTTCGAGGATACTTGTAACACCCCTAAGTCCCACATCATGGAAGCCTGTGTGAAGTGGGTACTTATATAGTAGAGCACATCTCTTATTAACGCCGAGGCCTTTTGAGGAACAAAACCACACACCTACACAGTGGATAAGTTGGGGATGATATCTTGCGTGAACGGAGGTGGGGATGCCAATACCCAGCCGGAATTGTGGCTCATGTGTGGACCACAGCGCCTGGGCGAGGTGTTTGTGAGACGATGGGGATGCTGGGCTCTGTAGGAGGGGAGAATGTAACACCCCTAAGTCCCACATCGTGGAAGCCTGTGTGAAGTGGGTACTTATATAGTAGAGCCCATCTCTTACTAACGCCAAGGCCTTTTGAGGAAAAAAAACCCACACCTATATGGTAGCTAAGTTGGGGACAATATCTTGCATGAGCAGAGGTGCAAGTTTTTACAATACTATTAATCAACAGTAGTTCGGGTGCCACTGCCACAACTGCACCAAATGATCAAGCTCTACGTCTCCGAGCTCTGCAAAAGAGGCAAGCCACGTGGCAGCCTACTCAGCCCACTTCTTCACCTATAAATAACTCCAAGCTCAAAATGGAAAAGGACCTTCTTTAAGATGCTCTTTTCTCTACCTAAGGATTTCGATTTCAATTCCCCTTGAAAGCTTTCCTCACGGCTAACTCCAAAATAGCCAATCTTCCCTCTTTCTTGAAATAGATAAAAGTGTTGTACTTGTAATCAAAAGTAAATGAATACATATAAAGTTGACGTAGGCACCATCTTTGCCGAACTGCTATAAAAAGTCTTGTGTGTTCCCTGTTTTCATTACTTTACTGTATTCTGTGATTGTTATTCGTGTGCTCTCCACACGACTGAGGGTTGACTGTCACTAGTGACCAGTATTTGATGTCAACACTTTGGCGCATCAGGAAGGGGCATGCTCCGAAATACCTCACGATCTTCAGCAAGTTCCGACCCATGGCAAACAAGCAGAGGAAGGATGCAACATCTTCCAGTCCTGCGAACACTGATGCAGCCGAGACAAACGCAGCAGAGGCAAGTCGGGAAGCCTCCTCTTATGAAGACGGGTCCCGATTTCTTACCCGGGATAACATGTATAAGATAATGGCTGAGTTCAGAGGCCAGATGACATCTAAGGGTAAACTCCTCGAACGACAACAACAGTTGATGAATCACCTTCTCGCTTGGATGAAAAAGGGATTTAATGCTTCAACATAAATTCCTCCACCGACCGAAGATGGGGGCAATAACCGATCTTCGGTCTGCACAAACGCAAGCCACTGATTAGATCATACCTTTTCTTCCTCCTGGTTCAGCTCCACCTCCTGACCAATCACAACCAGGAGTATCTCTTCCAACCACCTACGCACCAGCAGCTGTAGATTCACAGGAGACTTACAATAAATATTTAGGTCATTCAACAATATTACATCCACTACGGGGAATAGCTCGACCCCCTGGACCAATCGAGAAACTGCTGGGTCAACCATGATCAATTCCATTCCCATTTCAACCCAACATCTTACAGGAGACTCGTCTTATGTCGCCTCTGCTTCAACCAAGACTAGTGGAGCCTTCTCTTCGAACCAGGGAGACCACTCTAGCATATCGGTTCTCACCATTGCAGACGAAAAATGCTACCATAAACCAATCTAACATTGATTCGGGCTGGGGCACCAGGGAGCCCCTAACATCACATGCTATGCTAGATCGACCTGAGCCTTCCATCGCGGGCATGGCTCGGACCAATTCTCATCAGATTCAAGAGGTGCCAGTCTTCTTAGAACCAACAACTACGATGGACCCTCGCCCTCACCTTCACTCAACTCTTGGAGTTCGAGCCCAAAAAACGGTCACCCTTCCGAGCATGCTTTCGGCGGATCCTAGTAATGGAGTTCTTCCAAATGTAGAGCTGGATTCATGGTAGGGACTCCTCGAAGATGGAAGCCAGTTTGCAAGCATCATCCGACAATTCACCCGGGGAACTTCTTCTCAACAGGATATAGATAATATTCACCGCATCCCCTTCACAAGGGAAATTAAAAACTACTGTAATCCCCCGAACTTCAAGTTTCCAGCTATTGAACCCTACATTGGTCCGACTGACCCGACCAGCCATCTAGTGCAGTACATGCATCATATGGAAGTACTCTCTGCATCAACCAATACTATGGCCAAATGCTTCCCACTCTTTCTCGTAGATATAGCCAGAATGTGGTTTCAGTAGCTAACAACGGAGTCGATTGGCAGCTAGAACATGCTAATCACCCGCTTCATCGAGCAGTCCAGAGTTCACATCTCCCGACCAAAGAGTGTCATGTTCCTAACCTCCATCAAGCAACGTCTGGGAGAGACACTTTGATCATTCCTCAAAATATTCAACGCGGTTGTAGCATCAGTTGATCGACCCGAGCCATCGATGGTGCTTTTGGCCGCCATCGTAGGTGTTCATAACCGATTAGAATTATCGATCTATTTGACCAGAGATCCTCCCAAGGGCATTGAAGATTTCTATGCGGAGGCCGAGCGGTTCCTTCGACAAGAAGACGCCAACATTGAGATGTAGGGCCTCGAGGTCCTTGCCACCAAAGAAGAGGGTCTGTCCAACATCAATGACCAGAATAAAGGAAGAGGAAAGGCCTTGGAAAAGAGTGAACGCAACGTATGACCATATAGAGAGAACAAGTACAATCAGTATACCGAGCTCAATTCTTCCCTGCTCGACATATACCTTGACGTATGAGGATCCCTACCTTTTCCAAAACCTCCTCGGAGAGTGCCGACCCAGAAAGAGCTCGATTCTGGAAAACACTGCATGTTTCATAACAGTTGGTCACAACACCAATGAATGTAGGCACTTGCACGATCTCATCGAGGATAGGGTCAGATGGGGGGAACTGCCCGATTATGTCAAGAAAACTGCACAGGCCATGCCGCCACAATCTTCTGCCCAAGCTCCTCAGGACGGTCCTCGAGCTCCTAGAAACATAAAGGACCCTGAGCTCAACACTCGCGACATCATCATCAATTAATAAGGTTTAGATTTCCTATTTTCAATGTATTTTATTTCTTTTAATAAAATGGATATAGTGATGTACACATGTACGAGGTTATGATTTAGCTCCTAGGCGTGCTCTGGAATCAACTGTCGTCCTCTTAGAATTTATTTCCATTTTCTTGTAATAGCTCTTTAGCAACAATGAACTTTCTTTTGCAAACATGGATTATTTTTTAATGATTTAAGTCGAGAGTGACCGAAGTTCGCTAACCCGAATATGGTCAGTGTAAAGCCACCATCCATAACATATGGTTAAAGCCTGCCACCATCTCTAAACCTACTTCTTGAGCCGAGTATGGTCAGATTTCTTCAAGCCAAGTATGGATTATACTCGCCCCTTCAATAAGCCGAGTGCACTCTCCACTCGCCATGACTTCATAAAATCACTTATACATCACCTCGTACATCTGGTTCCATCAGCCAAGTACAAACAAAATTATATACGTCGAGCTGATTAACACTTGTCGTAAGCCAGGTATGGATAATACTCGCCATCTCTGTAAGCTAAGTATGGATAATACTCGCCATCTCTGTAAGCCGAGTATGTATAATACTCGCCATCTCTGTAAGCCGAGTATGGACAATACTTGTCGTCTCCATAAGCCAAGTATGGATAATACTCGCCACCTCTCTAAGCCAAGTGTGATTACTGATCGCCCTTATCTTTAAGTCAAGTATGGTTAATACTCGTCCAATCAAGTTCACAGCCATTTCTATACCGAGAATGGTCTACATTGTCTTTACTAGTATCGCAAGCTGCTACTATTTTAATAACCTTCTCAGCCATAATATGGTCTTCGATGGTTGTCGGTTTTCTAGTCTCAATACGATCTATATCGATCGTCGGTTTTCTGGCCTTAATACAACCATAAGGACCGTCATATTTCTGGCCTTAATATGGTTCGGCGCAACCATCTCAACCCGCACACTGAGCTTTGATACTACATTCAGAACACTCCTCCTTTACCAAGAAAGAGGTATTATGAGGGGCAAAGTGTTGACCAATTTTTTGGCAAAAGTTGTCGTGGTTCAATGGATCGAAGCCCAATGTCAAGAAGCTCATTTTTCAGCATGGTCGATCGATCTACAGAATGACTTGTACTTCAGGAAACCCAGAAAAGAGACCCGAATCAGTCTCTTTCAAGCACTAGTATCTTGTGCCCCGACATAATCGCTCTCCCTGACCGACTGAGTCAAGCTCTTCCTTAAAATTCGGATTGACCGGATATCTCTGGATCTAAGTGGAAATATTTAGCCAAGTCATTCAATACTCGGCCCGATTCTCAAGGCATTAAAGGTGATTCACCACTTCCGGACAAAGCTCTATTTTTGGTACACCTCATCTCGAGTGCCACGTAAGCCACAATTTTCGAGGATACTATTAATCAATAGTAGATCTGGTCCCACCGCTTTACCACACCAAATGATCAAGCTCCACGTGTCCGAGCTCCGTAAAAGTGGTAAGCCACTTGGCAGCCCACTCAGCCCACTTCTTCACCTATAAATACCTCCAAGCTCAAAATGGAAAAGGACCTTCTTATGGATGCTCTTTTCTCCACTTAAGGTTTTCGATTCCAATTTGCCTTGAAAGCTTTCCTCACGGCTAACTCCAAAATGGTTAATCTTCCCTCTTTTTTCAAATAGAAAAAGTGTTGTACTTTCAATCAAAAGTAAATGAATACATATAAAGTAGATGTAGGCACCATCTTTGCCGAAGCACTATAAAAAGCCTTGCGTGTCCCCTATTTTCTTTACTTTACTGTATTATGTGATTATTATTCGTGTGCTCTCCACGCGATTGGGGGTTGACTATCACTAGTGACCAACATTTGACGTCAACAATATATATAAAGAGAAACACTTATATTGAGAGCAATCAAACTTCTCATCTACTCTGTTGCATTTATTCCTCTCAGAGTAAGTTATTCGGTTAATCTTCACATAAGCATTTCTATCTTGTGATATATTTTATATGTTACTTAATGCAATTAGTAAGTTGTTTACTTTGCATTTTGTCTCAAATCTGGTTTATTCTTTTCTAACCTCTATTTTTTGTTATTACTTTCATCAGTCCTTGTCGTTACCTGTAAAACACAATTAATGTGTGATGATTTATTTACAGCAATGATGTTTACGATTAAAAAACTGGAGTAGACAAGACTAAGGAAGAATCAATTGCCAACATATTTGACTGGTAAATAGATGTAGTATCTACTATTTTTTTGTAGATTACTAGAGACTTTTTTGATGCTAATATCTGAAAATTATGTAAAAATGTGAAGTGAATACCAAAGAAAAAGATAAAACATGATTATAATAAACTTTTTATTATACACGAATGCCCTAAAAAATAAAGGCTAACTTTGAGTATGTTATGATGTTGTTCTAGTTCGGATCTTTCAGATGAGTTTACTTTTAATAATTATTTTCTCTATTTGGTTATCACTCAGTGCTTGATACTTGTCGTTAACACGAATATCTATTCGTTTTCTGTTTTCTGCTTTGTAAGGAAAAGGCATTCACTTCCTCCAATCTGAGACTTCTCAAGCTTAGTGTTATTTCCAGATTTTGGCGTGAGATTTTGATAATGAAAACTGATTTTCGCCATTTCATGAGCTGTAGATTTTGGCATGAAAACCGATTTTCGCCAATTTCTGCAGATTTCATGAACTTGGAGCATGTACTACAGATTTGTTCCAATGAATAAATGATATTTATTTTGTTGTCATAGTATATGTATAATAGATTATAAATATGATTAGAAAATATTCTATTTGAAGAAAATATGTCGTGTGAGAGAAAAAGATTATTATATATGAATAGTCTATGAAAATTATGGAATATGTACTCACCTTTGTTGAACTATGATTAATTGTTCACTTTGAGACCATGATTGCTCCTAAGGTTGATGTATTATCGGTATGCTCCTCCTTTGGTTGTCCGAATGTTGCTCTACATTTATATTGGTACATATGATTGAATATATGCATATAAATGTCATAAAAACTAATCCAAAAATCTAGTGGTTTTATTTTTTAACTAGTTGGTAAATGATGAACCATAATTGTTGGAATTTACAGATAAAATAGAATCATAATTTTAGAATAAAGAAATTATACATTTATTCTAGGATTATAAAAGTAATCACGAATTCATGATAACAAACTGTACTTTATGATGCCACGTTTACTTAAATCTGGAGTGAAGACATAGAGAATCAAACGATGAAGCATAAGCAAAATCCGGACATGTCACTTGCAGAAGAAGAGAAACAAAGATTGCGTGGAATCAAACCATACTCTACGATGTCTCATCTTAGACCTATAGTGCAGCGAGAGAATCAGATGGTGAAGCTAAGCATCAACAAAACCCCATGTATTTCTACTAAGTTTTTTTTTTCTTTATTGTAAACATGATAACTTTTATTAAATTTTAAATATTTTAATGACTTAAATTTTTATCTGCATGTATAGAAACCTTCAGTCTAACTAAGACAAATACAAATAGTTATTTAGTTACTAATTCAAAAATGAGTGGTAAAAAAGAACCAAAAGCAACTAAACAACTGAGTATGGAGCACAAAATGCATCATTCAAAATTTTAGCACTCATTAAATGCCCTGGTTTTGATAGTTAACCTACTTCTGCAATCAAAAACATGAATCGCTGTAAGGCTAATGCATCTTGTGTTAAACAAAAACACTCCATGTTTTGAGTATATGAAAATATATCATCTCATATGCTTTTCTATTTCAGGATGTAGTCATAAATATGCATTTATACCAATGTATACATGTGAGTATACACACACAATAATTTCAGTTAAATTAAACCATGCTACATAATCAGCATTTACATTAAGTTATAAGTTGTTTGAGACAATGTTTATCAGGTGTACAAATATCAATCATACTTGAAAATTTTAACAATCCTGCCAACGAACATTGGGTTTGATTTTTTTTTTTGATTTTTTCCTATAAAGGTCTTTGCATTGTCATTCCAATTTTTTTTTCAACAAATTGTTAATGCTCTGTACAACACAATTTTACATCATTTTCACACTTGGGGTTTTATTCTTATTTGTTACTGTGGATACTGGCCATCGTTGTCCCCTTTTGTGCTCTTTCTTCAAAAGCAACAAACGAATGTGACCTCTTTCACATGAGTATATACATCTTAAAACCTATAAGTTAGTGGATATTGTAGCCTTAGATGAATAGTACGCAAGTGTTAAATACATGTTTATGTGCACATTGATCCGAAAAAGCAGTTATTGAAATATATTTTAATAATCACTTTAATAAATCTATGTAAATTAATATGGTTGAAGAGCCTATTAGTTTCAACACTGTTATAACGCCAATGAAGAAACAAAGAACGGTAATAGCCTAGCCTTTAATGGTCTCATTTGGTTATTATTCATACAATTCGTATTTCATGCTACTACCCACGTAGGATTGTAGTGATTGATATAGTAGAATCAGAAAAACTATTGATTTACATTGGAGCTGATAAAAAAATGTAGTTTAGTATGTAAACTCAAATAAAATATCATGTAGATACCTGAAATGACAACTTAAATATATAGTCACTATATGTCGTAACAGTCACGGTAGAAGTGATCAATGAGTTTAAAATTACAGTAGGAAGTATTATTTGGTAGTTGTAGCAGATGTTCTAGGCTCTATGTGATTTGAAATTGTATATGAGCTATCTAAATATTTGAGCCATAGAGATTAAAAAATGGGAATAGATGGAAATTTTTAGTCAATTGATAATTATTGAAATAGATGGAAAACAAAATTATTATAATAAATTAATTATTTAAGACAAAACGCATGACAATATAGAAAGAGACAGAAATAAATATCATGTAGACTTCATTATATATCATAAATTTTGAGTAGAAGGTCAAATAATAATGCATTTGTAAAATAAGTAAATTTGATACATAAGCATATGTATAGACATAATATAGATGTTGATATGTCGGTTTACACAACAAAAAAGTTGATAGGATGATATCAGAACTAGTTACATATGGAATTAGCATGAACTTGGTAACATAATTAGTAATTAAATTGCAGATTCATGCAGAATTATTTTGTTGAACAGGTGTTGTCCATATAAATATCATGAAACTACCAGCAAGGCTTTGTAAAAATGTGGGCAGATGAAATCAAAATTAGAACAAATGCAACCCAGTTTTTAGTCAGTAAATTACTTTTACTGTTTAAACCAAAGATTGAAGATGATGAATTACCAGACTATTGTCGTGTGCTGCTGGTCGGTAGCAAAGTCCAAAAATCAGTAACATGCTTTAATGGAGTGAAACCCATGTTTGTAAACCTGAATAAAATTGATGAAAACAAAATTGTCAATTTAAAAGTATAAAACTTCTGCGGATTGGAGTAAGTAGTTGGAGACTGCAATAAAAGTAGAAACATTGATGATGGAACTGTAATCAAAGGGAAAAAAAATAGATTTACCTGGAATAAGGACAAATGAAGGCATTTGGTATAGAAAAATGTGGGGGAACAAATTAGAGCTTCGCTTGTAGAAAAATCCGATAAAGCATGGGAGACATTGAGCAAATTGCTTGATCCGATGATGTACGGAACGAATGGCGCGAGGAAGTTAGAGTTCAAGTAGCGATGAGAACAATTATCGAATGGTGAAAGAAATGGAGAGTGGAGGAAGAAGGGTGGAATAGGAAGGGCAGCACATTATTGAGTCATGTGTGGGCTGAGGAGATAGTGGAAGATCGTGAGAAGGAAATGGTATGTGCGCACAAATAGAAGTCGTTCTTTGTCTTCACTGACAATAAACCCCAACCGTTCTTTGTCTTTTATTAACCAACCCATGCTTTTTGTTATGTGTGTGTGGGGGGGGGGGGGGAGAGGGGTGCGCGCGCGCGTGCGCATGTGTGTGCTTGTGCGTGCGTGTTAAACGGATTAAGCTGAAAATGATTTGCAGTTATATTTTATAGATCATATTTTAAATAATAGGATTTGGTAATATTTTTAGATGAGCTTTTCATATTTGTAAAAAAAAAGTTCAACTGTCAGATGCTAATTAAAAATTAAGGTGCTACTATTCACATCCCGGTTTGTACTTCCGACCACCAAAACTAAAAGCATCCTAAATATTTCAAATTTCCTCTACTGGTCATAGTCTAAATTAATAACCTAAAAATGGAGAGGCCACCAACACCTTCCTCTATAAAGAATGCTTCCTACCTCACTTACATCACGCATTTATGTCTTTTGAGTTATTTGATCGAACATCTTGCATCATATTATCACAACCATCATGTTTATCGTCTAATTTATCATCATTCAAATACTCAATCTACCAAAGGACAAAAAAAGTTAATGTATCAATTTGTAAAAGAAGATATGTAATTATACGAATAAAAACCCTATAAGTAAAAACTTACTTTGTCATTCTCTAATACAGCATCATCAAATTTAATGTCTTCCAAACACAAAATTTCCAATGGAGCAGAAAAATATCCTAAAACGCAATGAAAAACCCAAACCATTAAAAATCCTAACATGTTCTATAACATAATAGAAATCAACAAAAATGAAGCAATTATAACATCTTTTTTATCTTCATCATTCATCTCTATTAGGCGCAAAAGAATATCTGCTTTTGTTAGGGTTTGGGTTCGAAATTGTAGAGAAGTACATGTTTTTCTTAGGAGAAGTATGGTGGTGAATAATTGAGTGAAAGAATAATGTATGGTGGCCAGAAGAATATAAAAAATAATCATTTATATTAAATTTAGAATAGTGGCCGAAAGTGTAAACTGGGATGTGAATAGTAGCACCTAAAAATTATTAGTATTTAACGATGTTTTGAATTTGTAGATAAAATTTGATTCTTAGAACCCATTCACAGGGATATATAAAATGGGCATTTTATACAAGATTTATTGATTATCCATTATTAACACCCATATTACAAAACTTTCATTACAAAAGATTATAGACCGTTGACGTAATAAACCAAGTGAAATATCCAATTATGAATGTGCACTGAAATGCATCGCCGTTAAATCAACATACCTAAGAGGAAGTAGCGGTTTTCCAAATTAAAACTAATTATTAAATATGGACATTTTTTTTTACGCATTGGACGTGCATGCGTACTGCACTACAACAAAATGACCCTTCAACAGCGTTTAAAAAACGCTATAAAAGGCTATTATGGCGATTTTAGAAACGCTATGTATCAACAAGCTATAATAGGCTAGGGATATTTATAACTAACTTAAAAACGCTATAAAAAACATGCTATCAATATGGGCTTTTTATAGCATTTTAAACGCTATAAAAAGTCATGTAATGGCTTGTTTGAACTGCTTGACTTGCAAATGGACAAAGGCCAAATTACGCTATTATTTCCTATAACAACATTTCTGAAACGCTGTTAAATATTATAATAGCATTTCTGAAATGCTCTCTGACAGCGTTTTTTAAACGCTAAACCATTAATTGCATGCTATCTAAAATCATTTTTACACCGTATACATATCCATTATCGCACTAGAGTCGACGGATTTAGATAAACATAATATATCATTTCACAAATCATATAAGTCACATAAAACCAAAATTAACTAATCATTCAACTTCCATGTAAAATAATACATTGTATGTTATAATATTTAATGATCATTACATTAAAAGCGTAAATGATACATGTGATAAAGATTATGCTACACAAGAGAATCACGTATGCAAACCAAACAAAAATGTTACTCCAAAAGAACTTCAAATCCTTGATATACTGCAGCATGTTGTCATTTGTAAGCACCATAGATGGGTAAGTACCTATGGAAAAAAATTCAACAATTAGCAATTATAACTATATGTGTGTGTAACTTAATTATATAAACTTAATTAATTTATATGAAACTTAATTAATTTAGTAATTTTTATAAACGTAGTTCATTTATATAAACTAATTAAATTAACTTGGTTAATTTTATAAAATTTAGTTAATTTATATTAACATATGGAATTTCTTGAAATGAACACAAATTTTGTTTTAAATACTTTATTCAACAATTACATGTCTATTGTTATAAGCTTATGAATTTTAATAAAACTTAATTAAATTTTATAAATTTAAGAAAATAGTTGTTTATTTAATTATTTGAAAACTTAATTAACTTAGTTACTTATTTTAAGCTTAGTTACTTTATTATACTACTACTACTATTATAATAAATTTAGTTAACTTTATAAACTTAATTAATTTCTATAACTTAGTTAATTTTTTTATAAAAATAGATGGTTTTTATTAAACTTAATCAACTTTTATAACAATTTAACAAAGATTTTAAATAGAAAACATGTAATATTCATATTATTATTATATTATTTATTTATAATATTAGTTTATAAATGTATTATTATTGTATTACTATTATTATTATATAATATTATAATATTATTAATTAATTTTTATAACTTAGTTAACTTCTATAAAAAAATAGATGATTTTTATAAAACTTGGTCAATTTTTCTAACAAATTAGCAAAGATTTCAAAATAGAGAACATGTAATATTCATAATAATAACATTATTATATTATTAGTTAAATATTTATAATATTAATTTATAAATTTATTATTATTATTGTATTACTATTATTATTATATTATAGAATAATATTATTATATATTTATTTTTATATACCTTTAGTTAAATTTTGAAAATCTCAATTAACTTAGTTAAATTTTTATAAAATAAGCTTATAAATTTATTGTTTTTATTATATTACTATTATTTTTATTATATTGTATTGTTATTTATTAATTTTTATATAACTTTAAATAAATTTTATAAAACTCAATCAACTTAGTTAAATTTCACAAAACCCACTTAACTTAGTTAAATATTTATAAAATTAATTTATAAATTTATTATTATATTACTACTATTATATTATTACTATTATTAATTTATTATTATTTATTAATTTTATATACCTTTAGTTTAATTTTATAAAGCTCAATTAACTTAGTTAAATATTTATGTAATTAGTTTATAAATTTATGTAATTAGTCAAATATTATTACAAATATTAAACTCTAGCACTTAACCAGACTAGAACCAACTAGTACCTCACCATCTCCACTCACAAATTTGTTGTCTGCCTTGGAAGATGAGGCAAAAGAAGGGGAAAACTTGTTAGAACCCCTTAGTTTATGAAGTTGTTCCCTCACAAATTTTTCATATATAAAAGCTGTTGAATTGAGGTAGCACCAACCATGTCGCTAACATTACTTTCAGCTCATACGACATTGGCATCCTTCACCAATGTAATAAAAGCCGAATCTAAAATATGTCAATTTAAGATTTACACCTACTCCCAAAAAAATGTACAAATAAATAAGAGATACCACGTTAAAAGAGGCTGAGCTACCACTTCCAAAAGAGCAAGAAAAGAGTACAAAATCCAATAAGTCAACCACTGTTCATCATCAATTTTTGATGAATTCTCTAATGCCACAACAAATGAATACCTGAAATCCATAAGAAATTTCAAAAACTTAAATAAAAGAATCAAATCGGACCAATTCAATAATTTAGTATATTCAGTACACTTACAGTGGGGCTGAATCTACATGGAACAGGTCCAAAAAATGATCTGCATATAGTATGAAGCCAAATTGAAACAATATTACATAGTCATGTGGGACTGAATGAATTGTAGTTGTTGGCTTGCTTTTTGATCAAGCCATCCAGGATCATTCGCGAAAGGAAATCAGGAAACCAAGTCCTCCAGGAAAGTGGAAAAATGGATCGCACGCCATCGTCTCGCCCCGCTTGGATCGCACGCCATCGTCTCGCCCAGGAATGGATCGCACTCTATCGACTCGCCCAGGGAACGGATCGCTCTCATCTCGTCGACGAACCCCACCTCCAGGCGATCCGATCCCTTGCAACGAACCGAACCCACTGACCCGTTCAACCACAAGCTGGTCCTCAGCGATCCGAATCGCATGGATCTGACGACACCTGTTCACAACGGCTAGTTTGACTGTTTCTTCAATGGTGGCGATGCGATCCGAAAATCTCGGGATTCGTGCCACGTGTCCGCGATCCGTCCGACAAAATCAGCTATAAATAGCCCAGAGCTTGGCATTTTTCGGGATCCTTTGGGGCAATAGTGAATGCTGACTCCGCCATTATTGTCAAACCACTGAAATATTGAGAGAAATCACTGTTGTACTAGCTTTTAAAGCATAATCAATAAAAATATAAAGTGGACGTAGGCTCGTTAACGCCGAACCACTATAAATTCTGAGTGTTATTTTCATTTTCCTTGTTCTTCACTTAGAATTCTCCACAGTTCATAACAATTTGGGTGTTAGGTCCAAATTTCGATCTAACATTTTTGGTGCTTTCACTGAGAAAAATCAGCCTTAAAGTTTCGTCATTCGTTTTCTTGAAGATTCCAGCGATTCGAATTCCATGGCTGGAAAAAGATCTAAAGTCTCGCAGGCCAACGAAACGATCGAGGAGAGTGTGCACGAACTGGGCAACGAAGAGGTTCTGGATCGCGGAGCGCAGGGGGCGATCCGATTCGATGAAAACGCCTCGTTCCGAGTCAATGACGATGAGACGATCCGCGCTACGGAAGGGGTTGTTACTCGATCCCGAGGCAACGCCTCGCAGCCTCCACGTACCATGACCACAAGTCGATCCCAGGGGGGCGCAGCGAACCGCCCTCCACGAACCGCAGCCACCCAGACTGATGGTCAGAACACAACTCGACCTGGAAAAGAACCCATGACCCACTCCTATCGTCCTGGAACCTCTGATCGACCCGGTCCGGGCACTATGCCCATAAGAGAGGGTGAAGATGACCATTATGATCCTACTGCTCCTGTTACTGAGGGGGATCTTTCCCGTTTTGTCGAAATGTGGGATAGGTTATTTGATGAGTTAGCCGCCCAAAGGCAGGAGAATTCGATCCTACGGCAAAACCTGACGGCTATGGATAGAAGGCTTGATGAGTTAACAAGGCAAAGAACATCGCCAGTTCGTCCACTCACTCCAGCATATTCCTCTTCTTCTGAAGAATCGTCGAGACCTCCGCGACGACCGTATGAAAGAGCCGAAAACATAGAACAGCTTCGGTTCGGGACCCTACCCTCACAAGAAGAAGAGGAACTAGGGGCAAGACCCACAAACCGTAATATGGATGGTCAAGCAACGACCCCCAGGACTCGAGGCATGAACAGTCCTGTGCATGACATACCACCTCAGCCTCGTCGCCGTACACATACTCATGATAACAGGGGCCAGCGAGGCCCCGTTCAAGCCCCAGATTTTGTGGCTGCTCCACGAAGAGAGATCAGAGAGCCTCGTCGGGCCAGGGGCACTGATCCTGAACCTCCTTTGACTAGTGCAAACGTTGCAGCCATGGTTCACCAGATTTTGGCCGACAGCCGTGGACAGCGGAACGAGGATTGGGGGATTGACCGTAGTCATACTCCTTTTACTGACGATATTTTAGATGCAACTTTTCCAAGGCGTTTCAACATGCCGCAGATGAACCGATATGCAGGAAGATCTGATCCTGTTCAACACCTGATGAGATACTCTTGGTCGATGACTGCTGCCGCCGCTTTTGATGCAGTTAAGTGTAAAGCGTTTCCCATATTCCTGGAAGACGTGGCTTTGCTATGGTTTACTCGCCTGCCGGCAAGATCGATTTCCAGCTTCAGGGAACTAAGCGAGAAGTTCGTAGAGCAATTCCGTATCTACGCACAGAAGACGAAAAGCGTGATCGATCTATTTCTTGTCAAACAGCGACCGGGCGAAAGTTTAAAGATGTACCTGGATCGTTTCAATTTGGCAGCCACTGAGGTCAAAGATCCTCATGAGCCGACCATTGTCGCAGCATTAATTGATGGAGTGGATAAGGATACTGAATTCGGGAGGTACCTGGCAGGCAAACCACCCCACACCAGAGAATTATTCTATGAGAAAGCCAATGTACATCTACGCCGGGAAGAGGTGTACGCGAACCGAAAGCTTAAAACAACTGATAAGGAAGAAGTTCAGAGCAATGTCGCCATCAAACAGACTGGAGACAACTCAGGGAAAGTTGAGGTTAACGTCGGAAATCAGAACCAGGGTGGTCGTCGACCGGGTAACAACAGTAACAATGCTAATGGCAACAGCCGGAAGAGGGGCCGAGGGAACGACTCCCAGAGAAGGACTCGTCCCAGGGCCTTTGAAAGTTATACACCCATAAATGATACTCTGGAAAATATCTTCATGGACGTGTATGAAGTCCTCCAGAATAAGAGGCCGCCCCCTAGAGAGTCGACGGAAAAAGAGCGTGAGACAGGGAAGTTTCGCCTCTTTCATCAAATTCACGGCCATTCGACGAATGAATGCCGTCACCTGAGGGACGTAGTCGAAAGGTTGCTTCGAGAAGGGAAGCTAGACGAATACAGAGTAGCGCCTAGGGACAGGGGGCAAGCAGCACAGGCCCCGAATCAGAATCAAAATCAACTTGCTGCTAGGCCAACTGCTCAGCAAAAGGGAAAGAATATTGTAATCAACACTGTGATCGGTGGGCTTTACCTTGCTGGGCACAGTTCCAAAGCTCTAGATCAATATGTCAACGCAGCTAAACAACACCTCGAAGTGGGAGAATGCAGCAACTCCGAGGACAGTGTTCCGGTGAAGCAACAAAAGATGATGACTGATGATGTTGTTTTCCGAGAGCGAGAAAGCATTGGGGTCCATGCTCCAACTGAAGATCCACTTGTAATCACAATACCCATTGGGCCAGCAACTGTTCATAAGGTACTGGTGGACAACGGGAGTTCCGTTAATATCCTTTTCAAAAAAGCCTTTGACCAGATGAATCTTGAGATAAAAGACTTGAAGCCCTGCCAGGGATGGATCCGTGGATTCAACGGAGCATCCACCGCACCTATGGGTTACGTAGAATTGCCGGTTACACTTGGGGAAGGAGAACGCCAGAGAGTGAGAATCCTTCCCTTTGTGGTCTTGGATGTCGAATCGCCATACAATGCCTTCTTGGGCCGGCCGGCCCTCGCAAAATTCAGAGCCTGTATAGCCCCCTGGTGCTTGCTATTGAAGTTCCCCACAGAAGCCGGCGTTGGTATCGTCAGGGGGGATCAAGTTGCTGCGCGAGCATGTTATGTTGCCGAATTAAAGCTGCTTCGCAATGGCGGGGGTATCGAAACTAAAGGCACTCCTCCCCCTTTGGGGGCGGAAGCCTTATAGCAATCAAAGAAGAGGGTTGTTGGAGAGTTGCCTAGAGTGACGCCCGAGGATATAGATCCCAGAGAGGATCAAGAACCCGGGGGCAGAACGGCAACTCCCAACGAAGCAACTGTGGATGTGCCAATCGATGACAGTGATCCGGAGAAGGTCCTTAAGATTGGATCCCAGTTAAGTCCGACTCTTACCGAAGAATTGACGACTTTCCTAAAGAACAACTTGGATGTATTCGCTTGGACCCATGCGGACATGTGCGGGATATCCCCATCAATCATGAGTCATTCTTTGAGCGTTAACCCCAAACATCCTCCGGTGAAGCAAAAAAGGCGAGTGCTGGGACCGGAGAGGTCCGCTGCCTTGAAAGAAGAGGTTGGGAAACTAAAGAGCAATGGATTTATCAGAGATTCAACTTACCCAGATTGGATTTCGAACCCAGTCCTGGTAAAGAAGGCCAACGGGAAGTGGCGAACGTGTATCGATTTCTCGGATTTAAATAAAGCTTGTCCCAAAGATAGTTTTCCTTTACCTCGAATTGACCAGTTGGTAGACTCAACGGCAGGTCACGAGCTTCTTTCATTCATGGATGCTTATTCAGGATACAATCAGATTCCAATGCATGTTCCAGACCAAGAGCATACTAGCTTTATCACTGATCTGGGATTATATTGTTACGTAGTGATGCCCTTTGGCTTGAAGAATGCAGGCGCTACGTACCAACGTTTGGTCAACAGAATGTTTTATAACCAAATCGGGAAAACGATGGAAGTATACGTCGACGATATGTTGGTTAAATCCAAGCAATCCTTTCAACACACTACTAACTTGGCAGAGATGTTCGGCATTCTTCGAAAGTATGGGATGAAACTCAATCCCACCAAATGTTCATTCGGTGTTGCTTCTGGAAAATTCTTAGGATTCATTGTCAGTTCGCGCGGTATCGAGATTAATCCGGACCAGATCACGACAATCAGGAACATTCAGGAACCTAGGCAAATTAAGGACGTGCAAAGCCTTGCTGGAAAAGTGGCCGCACTAAGCAGATTTATCTCCAGGGCTACGGATAAGTGCATCCCATTCTTCGAATTAATAAAGCGGGGAAAACGCCACTTTAAATGGACACCCGACTGCGTGGAAGCGTTTCAGAACTTGCTTAGGCACTTGGAGAAACCTCCAATTCTATCTAAACCAATAGACCACGAGGATTTATTCGTATATTTGGCAGTATCATCTCATGCAGTCAGCTCAGCATTGGTAAGGGAAGAAGAGAAGGTCCAAAGACCTGTGTATTACGTGAGTAAAAAATTAACAGCGGCAGAGCGTAATTATCCACGGATAGAAAAACTGGCGTATAGTTTACTGATTGCCTCCAGAAAACTTCGGCACTACTTTCAAGCACATCCTATTATCATATATACTGATCACCCACTCAAGCAAGTTCTACAGAGACCAGAGGCGTCTGGAAGATTACTCAAATGGAATATTGAGTTAAGTCAATTCGACTTGAACTTTCAGCCCAGACGATCAATTCGGGGGCAAGCGATAGCTGACTTCATAGCAGAATTCACAGTCCCTGAAGAAGACATAGCAAACGAAGAAGTGGAACCCTCAAAATTACTTTTCGACCCTGATGTCTGGAGATTATATACTGATGGTGCTAAAAATAACGAAAGATCCGGCGCCGGAATAGTGCTTGAAACCCCCGAGAAACGATTGATAACTTATGCCATCCGAATGGAGTTTCAGGCCACTAACAACGATTCCGAATATGAAGCTCTGATAGCCGGATTAAAGATTGCAAAGGTGCTAGAAGTCACGAAACTGAACATCTTCTGCGATTCCAAGTTAGTCGTGAACCAAGTTACTGGGAGATTCCAAGCTAAAAGTGCAAGATTGATTCTATACTTAAAGAAAGTGAGAGAGCTGCTGAATGAGTTTGATCACTACAGCATATCTCATATTCCGCGGTCATAAAATCAGCAGGCAGACAGGTTGGCAAAGATGGCTAGTTCTGACGATCCTGAAGTGATAGGGCTAGCCCCCGTTGAAGTACTCCGGTCTCCCAGCATTGATCAGATGGAAATCGACCTAGTACTAGAGACGGAACCAGAAAAGGAATCGTGGATGACCCCTATAAAGGATTTCTTAATGAATGGAGCGCTTCCGACTAGGAAAAGCGAGAGGCGAAAAGTGATTCGTAAAGCCGCCCGATACGTACTGCAAGGTGGAATCCTTTATAGACAAGGGTATTCAATGCCCCTCCTTCGGTGTATAGCCCACGATGACGTCAAACGTGTGCTGCAAGAAGTCCACGAAGGTGAATGTGGCGACCATACCGGGGGGCAAACTTTGGCAAAAAAGATATTACGGCATGGTTACTTCTGGCCTACCATAAACAAGGATGCAGTAAGATATGCACGACGGTGTGATGCATGCCAGAGATTTTCAAAGATACCCAGAGTGCCTCCAAGCCAGTTAAAGACAATGATGAGCCCGTGGCCATTTGCTATGTGGGGAATTGATATTATTGGAAGTCTCCCCATAGCAAGGGGTGGAGCAAAGTTCGCCATTGTGGCTGTAGATTATTTCACTAAGTGGGTCGAGGCAGAACCACTAACTACGATCACAACTAAACGGGTGACCAACTTCATCGTGAGAAACATCATCTGTCGATTCGGAATTCCAAAAATTGTGATAACAGACAACGGAACTCAATTTGATAGTGCAGAATTCAGAAACTTCTGCCAAAAATACCACATCGAGAATCGATACACATCTGTGGCACACCCACAGTCGAACGGGCAAGTCGAAGCTGTAAATAAAGTAATTAAGTCCATTCTGAAAAGAAGAATGAAGCGGGCTAGAGCCATGTGGGCTGACGAATTGCCCTTGGCACTGTGGGCCTACAGGACGACATATAAATCAGCAACAGGACATACCCCGTTCTCCCTTGTTTTTGGAACGGAAGCAGTCATCCCGATTGAGATAAAGGTACCTTCTCATCGGGTAACGTATTATGATCCAATGTCCAATAATGAATTGCTCCTTGAGACCCTGGATATGATCGAAGAAAAGAGGGATGAGGCTGACCTGCGTGCTCTGAGATGTAAACAACAGGTCGCCCGATACTACAACAAAAAGGTCCGAGCCCGAACCTTGGAACCCGGAGACTTGGTTCTGAAACGTGTCTTTCCACCCCCAACTCATATGGGAGCGAAGTGGGAAGGGCCGTATTCTATTCTCAGCAGGCTTGATAACGGAACCTTCAAGCTGGCAACCGTAGATGGAAAAGAGATCCCCAGAGTGTGGAACGCCCAACATCTACGACCATATCTAACATGAGAAGTTTCAAATCCATTCCTTTGTTTTGTTAAAAAAAAAAACTATGTAACAAGGCATGACTTGCCTAGAACAGTCTGATTTCTTAAAGCAAGGGATTATAAAGTGGACGTAGGTCATGATTCGACCGAACCACTATAAAAATACTGTGTGTCATTTACCTTTGCTGCGTCTTTATCTATTTGCTTATGAAAATCAGTGTGAACATTGCAGGTACCCGAAGTCCAGCGCTGACAGTTCCTATCGTAAACTAATCAGAAGAACCCAAAGCCTTGGTAAATGCTCTAGCTGCTTGTCCAACTGATTTTAATCCTCGGAGCTTGGATTAAAATGTAAACCAGAGACGAGTTTGGGGAGCAAATAAATCGCTGGGTTCGAACTCTAACTCTCCAGAGAGAGAGAGAGAGAGTATAAAAGCGTCTCCGATTGAGCACTGAGAAAGAGCTCCTTTCCCGCTGAAGGATCGGGGAGCGAATGAATCGCTGAGCTCGAACTCTAACTCTCCAGAGAGAGAGAGTATAAAAGCGTCTCCGATTGAGCGCTGAGAAAGAGCTCCTTTCCCGCTGAAGGATCGGGGAGCGAATGAATCGCTGAGCTCGAACTCTAACTCTCCAGAGAGAGAGAGAGAGTATAAAAGCGTCTCCGATTGAGCGCTGAGAAAGAGCTCCTTTCCCGCTAAAGGATCGGGGAGCGAATGAATCTCTGAGCTCGAACTCTAACTCTCCAGAGAGAGAGAGAGTATAAAGGCGTCTCCGATTGAGCACTGAGAAATAGCTTCTTCCCCGCTGAAGGATCAGGGGACGAACGAATCGCCAAGCGTAAAACTCTAACAATTGATTAGGGGGCATCGCGCTCTCCTATGCGAACACTAAACTTTGATATAACGAGTGTAACATAGCATGAACATTCTTTTTCCTGTTGATTCACTGATTTATAATTATTAATAGCTGGCTAACGACTAAATGTGGAAAGTTTCTATGAATACAGGTACACAATGATGTAAGAAGAAACAAACCCTTGTTTATGTACTGCAAATCAGCAAAGTGAAAACAAGTTAGAAACAAAAGTGAGGGCCAGTCTCACAATTACACATCCTGGCCAGTGGGAAGCTTAAAAGACAAAATATCAGTAAACATCCTACTTATGCTTTGAGATCTTCTCTCGCTTCTGCCTCTCCTTGTCGGCTTCGGATGGATCCCCCTTTTACCTTTTTCGCTTGTCCACGAGGGGAGCATCTGACTCCTCTGAGGTTTCCTCTCCCCCATCTTTTCCCTTACCTCTGCCGGAGAGGGAAGCAGGGAAGTCATCAGGGTTTGCAAAGTGAAGTTGCCGGCTGATGGACTTGGACTGGATTTTCATAATCATCCCAGTTTTGGGGTCGAACTCTGCAAGAGGAACCACATCCAAAGCCTCATCCCCCACCTTCTTCAAAGCCAACTCTTTCTCTTGTCTAGCTTTTCGGCTGGCCAGGGGTTCCTCATCATCGTCGGCCTTCTTGGTGCCGGTGATATCCTCTTCATCATCCACATGCCGACCATCCAAGTCTTTTAAAGCCTCAATAGTCTCAGCATCTTTGGGTACGTCGGCGCTAGGCACCGAGATGCTTCCTTCAGCTGTTGCGGCCTCGGCTCGCTCTGAAACATCGATTTCAGCACCCGGCCGGATGATCCCCTCCTCCATCTCTCTCTCTTTTCCAACACCCTTGTCGGCGGGCTCGCCACCTGCATTATGAAAGACACACATTACTAATTCAATGGGTTGCCCTGCTAGACGACGACAATTCGCAATCGCTTTAGCAAATCGTTGAGAATAGAGAAAGGTACCTTCAGCAGATACTTCCTCTTGAGTAGATCCGGGTGCTCCAGCAGCCACGGGAGTTAAGCCTAAGGGGATCAGCGGATCGTCAGGATGATACTCCTCGACTTCGGAAGTTTTAGACTTGGCGGCAGAGCTGGAACCTTCGTCAATTTTGCTTTTGCCTTTAGCCATGGTTCTCTCTTTCTCCATCTCCGCCAAGACTAAGCGACGGCCCTCTGCCAGATCCTCAGGCTCGTTGTCCCTTAGGATACTTTTCATCAATTCGTCCTCATCGATCTCTTCGACCCCTAGTCTATGTTTTTCGCCTTCCACGATGGCATCCCACAAGTTGGCCAAAGTAGCATGATAGTCCGGGATCCATGAGATATTGCGAGTCTTGAGAACCTGACCGAGGAAGTCAAAGATCATCTCCTCAAACCCCTCAATTTCTTTCTCTCTTTCAAGGAGTTTGTGGTTGGAGGCAGTGGCCATTTCAATGGCGCTATCAACGTTCTTTTCGGCAAGAGCTGCCCGTTTCTCCGCATCGGCCACCTGATCATTCAAAATCACTTTTTCTGCCTCTGCCAGAGCCAACTTTTCTTTTAAGCTTGCTCTTTCTGCTTCCCAAGCAGCCTTCTCCGTCAAAAAATGGCCTTGAGCCGTTGCCAGTTCGATGTTGGCCATTCTGAGGTCTTCAACTTCCTTTTTTAAGGCCATTTTTTCCTGGCTATTGGAATCCAGTTCTAAGTGAAAGCGCTGCTTGGCATTTTCTAATTCAGTTTTATAGTTTGCGGCGTCTCTCTGTGCCAGGGCGAGCTGGGCTTGAGCGTCTTCCAGATCCTTCTCTAATTTTGTCCTGGCCCTTTCATTATTTTCGAGTTTTGCTTTAGACCTGTGAGCTTCTATCTCGAGTGTCCGGACGACCTCCGAAAGATTAAGTGCGTGCTTTTTCATCGCCTCGTACTGCTTGGCCACGTGACGGATATGCCCAATAACTTCTTTATCCCAGTTTTTAGGAACTGGCTCCAAGGCAGGAACAAAGACCATCCTATCGAAGAAAATTCCTGGAAATTGTTCCCGTAGCTTTTCCAGCCTACCTTGGATTTCAGGACCGTGAACATAGTCCCGTGAACCGGAGGCAGCTAATTCTGGTTGGCTGGTGGGGACTATGTTGCTTCTCGTTTGCTCAGTATCTTTGGATGAATCCCTGTCCCCATCTTTGGATTCGTGGCGCCTTTTGGACGACCGACTGTGGGAAGGCGCACTCTTTGGAGGAGTCAACTCTTTTGGAAGTGTCTTCCCCCCGGTCGAAATTATTGGATGACCCGAAGGCCTGGTAGAGGTTGATTTGGGTGGAGATCGAGGTTGCGAAGAGCTCGACTTGTGAGAAGGACCGCGAGGGCGCTCAGTACCCGAACGAAGGCTGGGGGTGCCTTCGCGAAGAGAACGGAACGAATAAGATCTCCTGCGTGACATCGCTCCTGCAAAAAAGAAAAGAAGAGCATATTATCACATTGAATATCCACGACATAGTAGTGCACGATCAGGCAGTGTGTGTGAGGTGTGCATCCCATATAATTCCCCCTAACAGACCCGGGCCTGGAGACAGGCTCGTCTGGCCCGTTTCACGTCCCCTTGCTGAGTCAGCCGCCTCTTCGGGAGCAGAAAAGAAAGGCTCCTCGCCGAAGTCTTTTTCCGTGTATTCGATGTCGGGCAAAGGGATTTTATTCAGCTCGTCGAATAACTGTTCTTCTGTCAATTCGTCGTCACCCACAGTATCCATTGGAGCAAAAGTAGGGATTTCTTTCGACGCATCGCCACGGGACTCATCCCCCCTGTATACATTCAAGTCTTCGTCGTCCTGGATGACTATCGGAGAAGGACTTTTGTGAAATTTGGTTGTCTCCACCGCTTGTGAAGTTCCCTCTCCTTCCGTCGGGGGCACGTATTTATAAGGTTTGCCGCCGGTTCCAAGTCCAAATTTCCTATCCAAGAGGCGATGCTTGTGAAGGTTGTCATCCGTAATGCATTTTTTAATCCTTAAAAAGTCGGATCTGCTTTGCAAAAGAATGGATAATCGGTTGTGGTATAATGCACCCTCTGTTTTTGGGAAGACATGATCTGTTTATGACAAAGGAAAAAGCGGAAGAATGTTATTACTCAGACTCCCCAAGCAAGATATTCAACTAGGCGATAAAAATTTACTCGATTTGAGCCATCTCCGTGAGCATCCAGCCTGTCTTCTTATGTAAAACCAGTCAGACTTAGGATCCCCGATGTTGCTGTATCCGTCGTACAGAACTTTCCTGTTCGCCACTGATTCAAAAAAGGAAAAGTTGGGAGTTGCAGAAGAGCGGTGCTTGAAGAGAAAGAAGAACACCAGGTCTCTGAATTTGAGTTCGGCGTGCAAGATTTCCGCATAAGCGACATATAAAGAATATAGAGACGCGTAGGCGTTTGGATGAAGCTGCATCGGGGCAATGCCTAATCGTCTCAGAGTGTCAATGACAATTGGAGGGAACGGAGGGATAGCTCCTACTAGGCACATTGTCCGACTGATCGACATATACCCTTCCGGTGCTAAATGAGGTCTGTCTTCGCTTCCAGGTGTTAAGACATCGTCCCAAGGAATGCCATGTCTTAAGCAAATTCTCTTGAGTTTTATCTCGTCGAGCTTGGACGCTAAAGAGTCAGAGAATTTATCTATCCCGACTGCGTCTGGAATTTCGTCCGGGGCTCGTTCATCAGAATCGGAGTTGTTGCTGGAAGACGTGCTTTCTGTTGGATCCGATTCTGTGGCTTCATATTCGGACCCAGAATCTTCACCTTCTGGATTGATTGGAGGAATTTGAGGATTATGCTGTTCAGGAGTCTCAGATTCCGTTTCGGCTACAGATCTTGAGGAAGAGTGGTCGTTCGACATTGCTGCTAGGACGAGAAAATATGAACGATAAGATTAACACTACCCATCCCCCGTGTGTGCAAGTGCCACTGTGTGTGCTTGTGTGTGCGCATTATTAAAAACAATAATAAAACATGAAAGCAGTCGAGGTTATTAAAAGTCATTAGTCGTCATATGCAGTCAAATCATGAAGTCATTTAGTCCAGAAAGATCAACGTCAGGGCTCTATCCTAACTGTCCAGAGTTTTGTAGCGACAAGGTGCTGATTAAAGACTGAAATTTCTTCACCAGCCGTGAGGCGGATCGCATAGCAGAGGGATCGCCCCCTTCGACTCGCACGACAGGGGGATCGCCCCCTTCGACTCGCACGACAGGGGGATCGCCCCCCTTCGACTCGCATGGCAGAGGGATCGCACCCTTTTCCCGATCGCAGAGCAGAGAGTTTGCCCCTCACCGAATCGCCGGGCGAAGGGAAGGCTCCCTCACGAACCGTTGCGACTACCGTGGTACGACCCTTGGTTGCCCTCTCGATCTTTCGTCTCGCCGCCTGCTTCCATCCTCAATCACTGACCACGATCCGAGTCAGCCTCCTTTCTCCTTCTCCATCCTTCTTCTTCCTCATCTCCTTCCCATCCTCAAGTTCTGAGCTCCACGTTCAATGGCCATGGCGACTTGGTGATTACTTCGAAAAGTAGCGGATTTATATTGTTTCTCTCTAGAATCAACCGTAGAAATTCAGGAAAGTAGTACGAGGGTGCTTCCTATAAGGTTACCTTTCTAAAAACTGAGAGAGTTCTTGGATTTTCGAAAGTTTTAAAGGGTTAGATTCGTTGTTCAACAGCTCGCGCGAGACGATTCAGCGGAGAGGAGAAAGAAGGAAAGTGAAGGGGGGAACGTCGGCTTATATAGGCAAAGAAGGTGACCGTTGGCCTCCCCTCCTTTGTCTTATTCGGTCCACGAAACGCCCCCCGAGCCACGGTCCGAAGATGGAATCGCAAAAAAGCCCACGGACCGCTTTGAAATGATGGCCCACGAAACTCAGAGCCCGATACGACTCGAAGGAAGATGCGCCCTGTATCGCACAAGACCCTAAGAACTCAGCACGCGACGAGCAGATGACCAAATCGGACCGCGTTGACCTATGGTGATCCGATTCATCCATGTGTCAATTTGAACCAATGCGGCTGTAAACTTGCATCCTTTCAGGAGAGAACCAATAAGTATCTTCGAAGCATGTTTCATCATCAATAAAACATACTTCGAGGGGGCAAAATGTTGGCTTGCTTTTTGATCAAGCCATCCAGGATCATTCGCGAAAGGAAATCAGGAAACCAAGTCCTCCAGGAAAGTGGAAAAATGGATCGCACGCCATCGTCTCGCCCCGCTTGGATCGCACGCCATCGTCTCGCCCCGCTTGGATCGCACGCCATCGTCTCGCCCAGGAATGGATCGCACTCTATCGACTCGCCCAGGGAACGGATCGCTCTCATCTCGTCGACGAACCCCACCTCCAGGCGATCCGATCCCTTGCAACGAACCGAACCCACTGACCCGTTCAACCACGAGCTGGTCCTCAGCGATCCGAATCGCATGGATCTGACGACACCTGTTCACAACGGCTAGTTTGACTGTTTCTTCAATGGTGGCGATGCGATCCGAAAATCTCGGGATTCGTGCCACGTGTCCGCGATCCGTCCGACAAAATCAGCTATAAATAGCCCAGAGCTTGGCATTTTTCGGGATCCTTTGGGGCAATAGTGAATGCTGACTCCGCCATTGTTGTCAAACCACTGAAATATTGAGAGAAATCACTGTTGTACTAGCTTTTAAAGCATAATCAATAAAATATAAAGTGGACGTAGGCTCGTTAACGCCGAACCACTATAAATTCTGAGTGTTATTTTCATTTTCCTTGTTCTTCACTTAGAATTCTCCACAGTTCATAACAATTTGGGTGTTAGGTCCAAATTTCGATCTAACAGTAGTGGGCTACAATATGTAGTGGACTGAATGAATCATATGATCCAACATAATGTACAGATGATACTATTGATGCTACTTTGATTTATCTACAAAACCAAAGCATATTTCATATAAAATATGCCAAGGGAACAGTGACAAAGCTAACTTCCATATAACCAATTATTAGCATTTCAAGTAGTCCACAATACTGCTAGAAAATGTTTCATAAATTGTTGCATAGGGACAATAGTCAAGTAGTCATGTGTTGTATGCTAAACATAACATTAGGAAAAACTGATTTCTATACCTATTTGTTGCAAAATAACAAGTTAAAAATAAGTCATACATATTGAATATTTCATTATACTGCTTTCAAAACTAAAGTTGGAGTGGTTAGACCATACACAGTCCTGATTTCGGATATTGATCTTTATATGCTAAGGATCCATGACATTTTGGCCACTAATAATCACATGTCAAAAAAATTGTATCCAGGATCTTGAATCAGATGCATACATGTTAGGATATGAAGCTTACAAATTAGCATACACAGATGTTGTTCCAAATTAGCATTTGATTGAAGGTAAATGACGCAGTGATAAAGACAGAAACAAACATTGACCAGTAGGTCCATCTCTAATACATAGATATGAATTTATTAACAAATAATTTGTGCTATAAAACTTTTACACGTAGAGTTGTGGTTATGTAAATTTATCAGCAATTAGCATACCGATAATGCGATGAAAGGAGCTTGTCTTGTTCATGCAGCAAGAATAAGAGGCTGCATTAAAATCAGTTGCTAAGTCTGCAAGAGGATACCGATCACCTGATGTGCTACTGATCCAAACAAACATTTCTGACTCTAGCAAACCCCAAAGACTCGTTGAAGAAACTATATCACACTCTGGCCAATGCGAGTAATTACAGCAATATTATCATTCAGCTGAAATAAAAAAGGAACAGAAAAAAAATGTGAGTGCTACGTCATTTATAGAATTTATTTCTATTCTTTTGCAGTAAATCTTGTTGTCGCCGTGGGGATCATGTCAAGTTGCCTCTTTGAAGACATTACAAATCTGTCCACTTTCAGACAAGTCTTGGTACAAAAAACATACAAATTTACTTCTCAAACCTAACAGTGATGACACTTACTCATATTTGGCATCAAGATGTGAATTGCCACATCTTCCATGGCTGGACGCATTCCGACTACAAGATTAAGCTTTTGCAATGTAAATACATTACCTTATTAAAGAATACTAGTTATCGTTTTCAAAAAATAACATAAATAAAACTTGATCTATTATGCAGGCAAGCAAAACAGTGGTGATAAGATTTTATGAGATGCTATAATTGGTACTTAGAGCATACAAAACAAAAGAAAATGCAAACCACCAGGAACTAATTGATCTAGGCAGATTAAAAATCTTCGGAGCTACAATATATATGCATACGTGGAAACAGTTTAGCCTTACCAGAAGAAAGAAGCTTAGCAGGTTCTGAATAAATGCTTCTTCAAGAACCAAAGGTTTGTGTCCACCAATGAACTTTGAAAGCATAATAATCGATAATACCTGCAAAATAAAACAAATAGTTGTGGCTGTTATTGTACAACAAATTTTTTTCCAAGCCTGCTACTGCTTTATCGTCAACACTTTTCTCCCTTTTTTCTTTTCCCTGTTTGTTTTGTTTTTCCTATATTTGTTTTGTGTTTATTTATTTTGCGTATACTACAGCAACTTGACATTGCCCTGTTACAACAGATCTCTATTTTTTTTTCATGAATCAATAAATCTCCTAAAGACGTTTTGGGAGTTAAATATATCTTCAGTGGTGTAAAATATTTGATATTATATATTAGAATTCAAATCAACTATAACAAATCCAACTCTTCTAACAGTGAAATCGATCTACTCTGTCATTTTTTTAATTAGGAAATATCTATTTATCACCAAAAAATTAAAATGGAATAAATAAACAATCTAAAAAAATAAGATGAGCTAGGAAGAATACATAAGTCATAAGTAGAAAACTCATTAGTGTAGCCCATGCCAATTTCTGCATCCTTTTTTTTCATCAAATAATGCAATTTAAGAAAACAAAACCAGTTAAGGATTAGCACAATAAAAAAAGAATTATGATGTACTACCCAATACTAGGTTCAACTGCAGTCCAAGGTGAAATGAACCCTTAGTTTACAAATTAAAGCTAGCCTTAAGCTTAGTATCTACATATCCCAGTAACCGAAGAAAAGATTTGGGAAAAAAAAACAATTTCATGCACCCGAGAATCAGTTCCCCTATCTTCTTGAAAATCGGCATCTTCTTATAAATAGTAGTTTTCTACCACAAGTTTACTGCTCACATTTCTATAGTAAAGTGTAAGAGATAAAGGAAAGAGGATGTGAAAAATATCAAATATGAATCGAAATAAAGCCACCGAACATTAAATTAACGTTAAAGCAACAACTATTCGTCAAATATACCTGACTGCAAAATATGATATATGGTAAGGAATTCTAAAACATCATTGATGATATACAACAAATGTACCTGACTGCCATGTCTATATTAACTAAATAAGAAGGGAAAAAGCATCATTGATGATATGGAAGCCACTTTATAAAATGCTAAAATGAGTGGAAAATGCTAATGGAAATGTTAAAATGACAAACCTGTTCTCCACCAGTTGAAGGTGCATCTTTTCTATCATGCATGACAGCCTTGAAGTTACAACCATGTAGAAACCCCCCTTCAATATCATCACTCCTCAAATCCACTATAACTGCTTTAACAGTCTAGTTCACAGTTTTCTGTTGATTAAGTGCTTCTTCCTACAGAGGATTTGTGGTGTTAAGTTATACATAGACAAGTAGCAAGAGGCTATTACATGTTTTCCTCACCCTGGCTGTCGAATAAATAAATTGGCAGATGAAAGCAAACTTATTTTAAGTTGGAGAGGTTGTGATAATGAAAAGAATAAAATGTATTGTTCACAAGCTCATATTTAATAAACTGATTTCTTATCAACTTTTTTTCTAGTAAATGCAGATTTTTTGCCTTATATATCATTTTTTTTGTTTTACACTTTGTGATTTAATTATGATTGTTGGAGTGTACATAATGATCGTGAAAACTAAGGATTGAAGTGATGATCGAAACAACATAAATAAGATCATTGTGTTTTCAGTTTAACTAGAGACTGGAACAAAACCAAACAAAACCAAAAATAAAATCATCCTGTGATTATACATGAAGACGTGAGCAAATTTGGATGTTTAAAAATCTATACTGGTAGGAACACATTACATTAACTTGACCAACTTTAAGAACAAGATTAAGCAAGGTAATAATTTAGTATAGATCATTACTTACAATATTGGTAAGAGTAGTAAGACATAAATCATTTTTATTGGCAATTTAAACAATCAAATCCATGAATTGTTTTCATAAGTTATTTATTTATTAAACATAAATTGTTTTTTTTTCTTAAGTTAGGTATTCAAAAAATTATTATTTTTTCTTACTATGCTTGAAGATGCATAGCATTGCAAAACCACATAAAAAAAGTTGTTGCAAAATGACTTTGAAATAAATCTGTGAATAAGAATTCAAAACTCAGAAATCAAACTACTTCATTATATTGATGATGGGACTTACTAAAATGAAGAATCACACCCAAACACATTGTCTCCAATTGAAGAAAAGCGTAAGCAAACGCACCGTGCAACATCAGATTGGGCTCACAATTCGAATCCAACTGTAGCACCTGGAGACTCATGCGGATCTAGAGGAAATGAAACAACTGCAAACCTAGCTTTGCAAAAAAGAAATTTTCTACGCATGAGAATTGCCTTATCCAAATAATAGGTCATGTTTACATAAGCATTTCATTGTATGAGTTAGTGTCATAAGAAAAATTGATTTAGTATTATATAATTAATCAGCTTACACCATTGTTTATAAAGTAAATAAGTTAGCTAGAATATGTCATGCTTACAAAATGGTTTAGTTAAGTGTCATAAGCAATGCATGAGCTTTCAAGCTAGGAAATCTATTGAGATATCTAATTCATATTTTAGGGAATTTTATACTTTTAGACTCCAGCTGTTACTTTTGAAAATTCACATGTAAACTATAACCATCCTCAAAATCTCACAAAACGATACACATAAAAGCTTATTTAATCCAGATTATCTTTCAACCATAAAAGCATTCATTGAAGTCGGACTATTAAACCAAAAGTTACGATTAACATTGGTATTAAGTATCTTAATTATATAATATTATACTACTGAAATGAAATTTCTATACAAATTTGTTTCAGTATATACAACTTTGGTCATTTTTTGTTTGGAACTTTCTTATCTTCCTGACCCATACATTGTATATATATAAAGATTGTAATAATCATACATCATCAATATCATGCTATCCACCTATATAATCATCTAACTGTAGTTACAGGATTTTTTATGATGAAACAAATATTTAGCCACATGCGGCAGATGGAATCTGTCAGATATAGCACCAGCAATGGGTATGATAAGCGTCATTAAGAAAGAACTTCATCATTATCTTTTTAGAACAGGCCTTGGCTCCTAATTCATGCATAAAACAAAAGAAGGAAAATAGGAAAATTTATTATGGTTAGAATATCAACAAGCTGAACTTGGTTACAATATTTTAACTTGAGTGAGGATGTGTCAAATTTTTTTTTAGCTTTCAATCCAAAATATACCTTATCTTATCAAACTTTTTATATCTAGGTTCCTGTATTCAATACATCTCTGGTAGTTCTTTCTTAATGATATCTCAGGTATCAACAAATAGTTTCAAACATACAGTTTTGAACAATATCGTGGTCCTCGTTAGCATCGCGATAATTACATACCATGCTTAACTAAAGCATTTTTTTCAGAACTGTTTAATACAAGACATCATTTGTGCCTTTAGTGCTAAATGTTATCTGGAATTTGCGAGAATATGTCAGTAAAAGTCAAAGATCTACTATTAGTAGGCAAATTATGTTGTGCTCCTATTTGTAGTTTTACTTCTTTCAGGTATACATGGCTTTGCTTCTAAGTTTTTTGGATTATGACCAACAAAATTGTCCAAATAAGTATGCACTTTTACTTTAGCGGAAAAGATATATGTTGACAAAACAAATAATTTAGGTATACAGGATTTCATTTCCAGAAATGTATGTTTACTTTTTAATCTACTATTAGTAGGCAGATAATTTAGGTATACAGGATTTCCAGAAATTTAATGATCCCTCAAAGATTCAAAGAAGGGAAAAAATCGAGTTTGCAATTGTATACCTAAAATCGAGTTCGACAATCGAGGAATCAACTTCCTTGACAATCGCTCGCGAGCTTGTTAGAACCAGGAATCGCTCTTCGTCGTGTCGTTGAGGTCAAGAAATCTACTTCCGTGGTAATCGCACACAAGCTTCTTCGAACCAGAAATCTAAGGGAATGGCGATTCAAGAGAGGAGTTCGTGAGTGCAGAAGGGATTTGGGATAAAGGTAATAGCGACAGAAGAGAGGAGTTTGTGAGTGGAGAAGGGATTTGGGGCAAGAGCGATGGCGATTGAAGATTTCGTGAGTGAAGGGATTTGGGGTTGACTGAATTGGCGACGAAGAAACGAAATGAGAAGGAAATTTTAGCGGAACAGGAATTTGAAGCAAGCGTAAAATTTTGACTGCTAAAATTTTAGGGCATGGTTAAACATGGCGTGGTTCAAAGCAATGTTCTACGGTCCAAAGCTATGATTTAGCTTAAACGGTGATTAGCATACTTAATTATAGCAAGTTGAATTTTCATGCAATCCTTCTTGCTATTAATACAACATTTTCTTGTAGTACTTGTATATATAGAAGGAATTAATTATGTTGTACATCTGGTGAATAATGCATCTTTTTGGTATAACAATTAGATATTAGTAGTTACAATTAAAGTAGACTTTAATGATCTTTAAAAAATCGATAATTTCAAAATATGTTGATTTCGAAAATATATAGAACAAATTCAAATTTTCCATTGGAACTTGGTTTTAATCGTACTTTAACCGAACATAAATTTCTAAATTTGTCTTACTTTATGCTAAATTAGAAATGTATAACATTGTTAATAAAATGATCTTATGATATGGTGTTTGAATATAAATATGATGTATACTACGTGCACATTTGCAAATTTTTTAATTTTTAGGTACAAATTCGAGTAATTCTATTTGGAAATGTAATACTATATCCAAAGTACATATGCGGTCAATTATACATTAGAAATAAAATACTATAAAGGATTACTGAAGAAAAATAAAGTTATTGGCTATAAATACTTTTCTTCGTATTGTGCGAATAGAAAATATTTTGTATTTATATTTTCATTGTCCTTTTAGTAATCATACTCTTATAAATTATCGTATTTTTTTAAATTTAATTTAATTAAAAATGACATTAATTATGAACTAATTTAGCATAGGGTTATGTATCAATTTTATAGTTTAGTAATCGATATTGGTTTTACTATACTATTTTGGAATATGTGGTTTGAAAGAAACCAAAGATATGTAGTAAAAAAATTATTGTATTGTTTTTCTATTTGGATTTCAAATACCAATTACAATAAAGATAATAATACTTGTTTTTATGAATACCTTTAAAACATTAAATCTTGTTTTAATTTTGGTACGAAAAATGTGGTATCTAAAAGTAAAAATAATAGCATTACTTGAAGTATACTACAATCCAACATTATATTATATTTACGAAATTAGATAAATTTTGAAAATTTGTTGTATTTTGACATTTATCCCAAATTGAACCCTGCTTTCTTGGATAAACTCACAAAGGACACATTTTATAGTTTGCTATTCGCGGGATGTTAGCATTAAATTAGAATTTCGATTACTTGTTTTTTACGTAAAAGGATTTTGTTATACTTAATTAATCATTATCGAGTTTTAATCTTAATATTGCTTGTATTATTTTTTTATTAGCTTAGCACTTATGGTTTGCATATGTGTATATATATATATAAGGTATTATGCTTTTAGTATAGTCTTCCTTTATCTTCAGATATGATTGTTTGACTAGATGAATTTATCTAATTGTGATGTATGAATTAAAAAAACAGAAGTAATTAGAAAACGACAAGCTCCGTTGTTGGAATTTTCCCCTTATGTTCCTTTGCTATTTTTGCCTAACTTATTCAGCGTCGCTGCCCTTTACTCGTACTATCTTCAGCGATGGTTCGAAAGCGTAAACCTAAGCCCTCTTTACACTACACCAAAAAATGCTTTAACAACATCCCAAAAACGTGGTTGTACGAATTTACAGCGTTTTGATGAATGATGTATAACGACATGTTGTCGTAGGCCCCTTTTTTTAGCAGCGGTAGAATAAATGCTATTACATTTCATGCTTTACAGCGTTCTGAACTAGCTGTTAATATACCATACACAGATTATTTTAGTTGCTATTTTAAAAAATAGATAGCATTTGAAATATGTTGTCAAAAAATGTACAACTTCACATTTAGACTTTCAACAGCCAATTTTAAACGCTGTTAGTAATATTTACACAGCATGTCATTTGTGCTGTAGAAATATGCACAACATATATTATATGCTATTATTAATTTTTGAACAGCGTTTGTCATGCGTTGTAAAAAGTTAACAAGATTTTATCAACGTTTATGAAACGCCATCACTAATATTTGCACAACAATTTGTTTATGTTGTCGTCTGCTGGTGCTAAATTTACATCATCCATATCATGATGTTACATTTGCCCACATATCATTACCCTAAACTATACTATTATCATAGTACAGCTGCTTCACTAAAAATTCAAATGAAAAATAATTATATAAAAACACGACAAGTAGTCGCTTCCATTAGTGAAATTGAACACAATGCAAAAATAAAGTTTTCGAAGTTTGTAAACAAAGACATCCTGTGCATTCTTACTACAAAGCCACCACTTAAATAAAAGCCTTTCCTACTACAAAATAAACATACTACACGGGTACCAAAATAAACTTCAAGAAAACATCCTTGCATCAACATTATTCTTCACCTACCTACAAGGATGAAATTTAATGGTTAGTGATCAAATAAAAATTAACATATTTAACTTATAATACCTACTACAAAATAATATGAACTCAACATCTATTTTTAGTATATCCGCAATCGGCAAATTATAGCAAAATAATATGATCCAAGAGTGGATGTATTCATGGGTTGCTGTTCCAAAACAGCAAGCCATGACTTGCTGGAGCAGCAAGCCTGAGCTTGCTGGAACAGCAAGCCTGAGCTTGCTGCTTCTAAATAGCAAGCCACGGCTTGCTGTTTCGGAGCAGCAAGCTTGCGCTTGCTGTTTCGGAATATCAAGCCGCGGGTACATCCACTCTTGGCTCAGTAATTCAGCAAGACGAAGCAGTTGCTTGTCACCAATAGAGTATGGCAACAATATGGCAGTACAATTCGCGACTGCACTTACATAGACAGGAACAAGACTCACATATCAACAACTGGGTATCACCACATGTATTTACATAGCATAAAACATCCCTTCAAATAGAAAATAGCAACCATAACAAAAAAAAGAGCACTAAACCCACCTAAACCTTAGGTATCAATAACCAGTTTTTAGACAAAAAGGAAATTGTATGTCCATGAAAATTATATGTTAGACTTTTCTGTTCTCTTTAAATGAAATCATTTTCTCTTTCCATAGGATTCACTTTTAGACGCAAAAAAGTGCCAAAACAACGGAGACGACGTGAAAAACCACTGGATTAAAAGATGTTTCCAAATTACAGATGTGTATGCAATGATGGACGCACTTAAGGCCCAGTGGGATCGCATGCCCCCACTGGCATTTTATAAATATGTTTCTAACAGTGGATATACCCATACATACTAACATTCAAGTGTTTGTAGCCTGTATCAAAAATGTATTCTAACCGATGCTAATTTAGTTTCGTTCCATTTTAAAATCAGAAGTGGAGATATGAGTAACAAAACAGTAATTTATGAGTTTTTTAATGCCGTGATCATTCTTGTTCAAGCAAAATATACCTGTTAAAGAAAATAAAGACCTATAACATATAACTGTAAAATAAAAACCTATAATTGTAAGTTCATATTGCTAATTAAAATAAAAAATAGCTATTGTAGCTATTTAAGATTAGTTTTAGTTATGAAAATACCTAAAATGTTATAATAACCTTAACACTTTCAACTGCATGATGAGAAGTTAAGTGCTTTTTAATTAAATCTACTACCCTAGGTTCAAAACAGTATGGAGAGCGTTTACTTATTGTTGTGGCATTATTACCCAAGTGCATGTTTTGAGCGCACAAATAGACCAAGTATATGAAATACACAAACAGATGTAAAAACTGGAATATTAAATGTTAGTGATGGGTTCGTACACACACAGGAGTTTGTGAAACTTACGTAAAAGTTGAATCCTGTCTAACATTTGCAACAGGCCATGCAGCCGTTGAACCAAAAGCGTCTGATAAGCATTCCATGAATGAGTTACGCCTCCATAGAGCTTGCATTTGGCATTCACCTGGAAATTTGCACTCTATCATATAAGCAATATTTGTTGATACATAATCAAAAATTCTTAAAAAAAGATACTGGTAATATAAACGTATTACTGTAATAGATTTAGGAAAATTGCTCACGGGGGTAGATGCACTCGCCCTTCAACAACCAATTCTTCGCTTCCACCCCAATCGTACAACTTACATTTGCTTCTGTGCTATTGCTCATCCTCTAGCAAAATGACATATATTAATTAACATGCATAATGATACACTGCTGAACACACACATACACCCACCCCCCCCCCCCCCCCCCACACACACACACACACGCGCGCGCACACACACACACGCACTCATGCCTACAAATAAATACCAAAACCTACCCTAAACACAAAACCTACCCTAAGAATTAAAAAAGTTAGGTTTCTTTCCAGTATTTCCCGAGTTCTATATGCAGGCCTACAAATATCAACTTCCCCTGCTATTAAAAAGAACAACACATGGTTAGCTACCCTAAATAAATAAAACTGCGCAGATGTGGAGCCGACCTATGTGAAGCCAAATCTAATAAATACACCTAGCTAGCTGAATGCACGCACACACAATCGATTGAAGCTTAACATATGCAGTCAATTGAAGAAATACATACAATAGTTGCATATTATGCCTATTAGTTTAATATTAAGCAATCAAATAAATTGCTCTTCATAACCATTCATGAAAAAAACTAAATGTGGGGAAAAAAACTAAATATCATACCTCGTTTTTTCCGGACTTCTCTCTTATGCCGATAACAACTCTATCCACTGGCCATACCACCGTCTTGTCCTTAGCATATCCTATATTAGTAAAATACAACTGTCCTTGGCATCTCCTATATAATGTGTACCAAAAAAGTAAACAGTCTCCACAAATATATTAAACATAAACTAAATCATACCCGACGTTTCATGAACACATGAACCAGCTAACATTAATAACAAGCGGGCATATACCACTTCTATTTATATTGTTATAATTTCAACTGGTTGCACCATTCCTATGCATTATCTCATTTTATACACGAAATTTCCTACGATGGTAGGTTGTAATTTATTGAAACAGTAAAGTTGAAATGAAGTCATGTTCTTTCTGGTGCAATAGGAATATACCACCTGAAGCTAGAAATACGAGTAAAACGAAATTATGTCATTATTGTGCATCTATGAACGAAAAGGACATCCATCATCAGTTCGGCATATAGCTGTATATCATTTTCACTGAGAAATATAATTGTGTATCTATGAACTGAAATAACCATGTAGCAAGAGCTAACTAAGGATGACGCCCTATATGCAATGCTGGAAATAAAATGAATATGTGAATGATTGCATACCTTGTACAGTGAGGCAAAAGAAGAAAGGCAGCAACAACACAGTCTTCCCCATTTCTTCCTCCGATTAATTAATTATTCGAACACCTTTGACTACGTAACCTTTATAAATGCCAAAAAGGAGAACAATTAGATAATATACTTTGTGAACAAATTAATTTTTTTGCAAATAACATAAATATGAAATTGACAAGAAAATACTCAAAATTCGAGGTATCAAAACAGAAAATTATGGTACTGCCAAGTTCAAATGCTTAAATGCTAACATGCCAGGCCTAAATGACTTACATTAAGTTCCAAATTAATAGGTTTTACAATTCAACATTACATAAAACATCAAATCTAAATCAAAACTTCTAATTGACTACCCAAAATAAAACATGACATTAGAACTACTCAATTATGCCTTCGCAATCCTCCTTAACATAATTAGCATCCTCAACCAAGTCCTCTATTTCTTCACAATCTCTTGCAACATAGTTGTTTTCTTCAATAAAATCATCTATCTCTAATTCATGAAAACCTCTTGGCGGCGCTTTCATCACAACATACGGATTCACAGAATCATTTTCTTTTGAATAAATTTTTTTGCTTGAGATGCGAGAATATAAGGGTCTCTTGAAAAAGAAACCCGACTTTGATGCAAATTAACAAGAGTAAATCCATCTTCAACTTTTGTCCGGTTTCCTATATACACCCAATGACACTTGAAAATAGGAATATAAAAAATATTATAATCCGATAAAAATATATAAGTCAATATTCCATAGTAAGTGACCTACATGCGAACAGTCTTTTACACTTGCTCTTCACGTGGTGGTTGCATCATAGGTCATTCCACCATTCTGAGTTTCTCTATCAACATCTTTTATATGAAATCCTTGTCCGTTAATAATAAATCCTTTGCAAGACAACATAGTATTTTTAAGGCCATAAGCAATACATTTTAACATTTTATCATGATGTTTTGAGTCGATAGGAATCCTAAAAAAAAGCAAGTGTTTCAAAATAGTATTTATAAATCGTATAGGAAAATGTTGAATTTTTTGTAACAAACTTTTTTTTAATCCAACTAGCAGATTATCTCCATGATATTTCCAAGGTAATGTCTCATTTCTTTTTAAGCGCTTGTTTGAATTCTGCAACTCTTCCAAATGCAAACTAGTACAACAAAAGCAATGTCAGGTTGTAACCGCAAATGTAACTACAAAAAATCAATGGAAACATAAAATGATATTAACTTACTCCAAAAGCGGTTCCGCTATGGCCATATTCATTAACACCACGAAGTAAGCAATTTCTTTTTCCTTGGTAGACAATGTAACTTGTTCGGACACTGAAATTGGACGTCCTTCAAGTATTGCAATATCTTCATACTCTTCATTTTGATTTTTTTTTTAAGTTTGTCGATTTACTCCGAAATTCATTAAAAAATCTCATGCATTCTTCTACGAGATAGGATTCTGCAATGCATCCCTTTGGTCGCACATAATTCCTTACGTGATCTTTAAACGTTTTCATATACTTTTCAAAGGGATGCATCTAACGAAAATGAACAGGTCCACACAACCGAGCTTCCCTCCCAAGATAAATCGTCAAGTGTATCATAATATCGAAATATAAAGGTGGAAAATATATTTCAAGTTCACACATATTTTAACGATCTAGTCGTCGAGTTGCTGCAATTTTTCTCTATCAAGAACACGTTGACATATTTTATTGAAGAATAAACATAGACGAATAATGGCTTTTCTGGGTTTTATGGGCGACAAAGCTCATAGTGCAACCGATAATAATTGTTGCATCAAAACATGATAATCATGTGACTTCAAACCACTAATTTTACAATCCACCAATGATATGCATCTTTTAAAATTTGAGTAATAACCATCAGGACCTTTGAAATCATAAAGCCTTTTGCAAAATATCTTTTTTTCCAATTTTAATAATGCATACGGAGCCAGTGGAAGATATCTTTTGGTCTCACGAGGTTATGCATAAAGGCTATGCCGAATTCCCCATTCCTGTAGATCATGCCTACAATTAATCCCATCCTTTGATTTATTGCCATGCAACATTGTACTATGTGTGCTTTCACAAACATTTTTCTCAATGTGCATTACATCTAAATTATGACGTAATGGAAGTGCCTATAATAAGAAAAGTTAACTTTAGAGTTTTCTAACATTTTGCTTGTTATAGGCCAATAAAGAAAATGGAATATAATTGCTAACCTCCCAATATGGCAAGTCAAAAAAGAGTGATCTCTTTTTCCACCTTAATAGCTCTTTTTTAATAGCATCGTTATCTTCTTCATCATATTCACTGTCATTGTCAACCTTTCTTTCTTTACCTCTGCCCTTATTTTTCTTTTCGCTTTCGGTGCCATTTCCAAAATCATTTGGAAAGTCTTTCAAACTTATAGAAATGTCTTTGCTGGTTAGAATTCTAGGCTTTTCCCATCCTCCATGGTGTTGTCAAATCGTGCCTTTTCTTTCTTAATGGATTTGTAGCAGATAAAAATCTTCTATCAACCATATAAATAGTCTTTCGACTATGTTTCAGCCACCGATGATAAGTGTTGACACCACATAATGGACATGCTTTTTTACCCTTTAAACGACATCCAGCAAGATTACCATAAGCTGGAAAGTCATTTATCGTCCAGAATAAAGTAGCTTTCAAGTTAAAAAGTGTCTTACTTAGTGCATCATATGTCTCTACTCCATTACTCCACAAGTAATGCAAGTCTTCTACTAATGATGTCAGATATATATCAATATCATTTCCAGGTTGTTTTGGACCTGGAATTAGAAGTGTTAACATTATATTTTCCTTCTTCATGCGCAACATCGGCGACAAATTATAAGTCACAAGCATTACTGGCCAACAATTATACTTGGAGCTTAACATAGAAAATGGATTAAAGACATCTATAGCAAGACCAAGTCTAATACTACGTGGATCGGTTGAAAATATTTTCCAATTTTCATTAATCATGCTCCATGTTACACAATCTACAGGATGTCGCATCTTTGCATCACTACTTTTATTTTTGAAATGCCACCTTAATTCTTCTACCAATTTTTTAGACCTAAACATTCTTCTCAATCTTAGAATTATTGGAAAAATATCTAAACACCTTATCCGTGATACCTTGCATAATCTCATATGTATCCGGATTGATCTTCCATCGTGAAGACCCACATTTCGGACAACGATTTAAATTTTTGTTCTCTTTATGAAAAAGACGACAATCATTTTCACAAGCATGAACCTTTTCAAATCCCATATCAAATAGTTTTAGAAACTTTTTTACTTTATATAAAGTCTTAGGGAGTACGTTATTCTTCGGCAAAAACATATGTTAGGCGTTAAGAAGCTTATATCAAAACCAGTATTAGACAATCCGGTATCGCATTTAAAATTATACAAACTAATAATGGCAGATAACTTTATATGGTCTATGCAACAAGGATACAGTGGGGTTTCAGCGTCTTCCAAATTTTTAAGTAAAACATCACGCTGCTTTTGTGCACCGTCTTTATCTTTGTCATCATCAAAAAAAAGTATGAATGAAATAGTATTCATCATCATATTGAATTGCTTTGAGCAAGTCATATGTCTCACCCATTTTAACCGATTTTTCAACAGTCACTTGCTCGCCATGATTATACCACATACCACCTTCATACTTAGGACCCATTCCCCTTATAATCATGTGCTCAACAATGGTGTCTCTGTTGTGACGACTAACATTACGACAATATATACAACGACACAAAATCTTTTCCACATCTCCTAAATTTTTTTTGGCATCAAGCACAAATTTTCGAACACCTAGGCCATACTCTGTACTTGCATAATAAATAAAATTGAAAACAAGTATTACTTTACATTATCGGAATTAAGAGTACGTCAAATCAAAAGTTTAATATAAATTAGAAATTAATACTTATGTTTACGCAACCAATCTTTGTCCATCGTCATATACAATGTGTATGAAATCAAGTATCTAAAATACAATAGCAAAAAGGTTGTAAACAAATGGTTAATCACAACTCATGTGCATAACTCCCTAGTTGTAATTCTCACATACTCAAATCATTACTTGTCAATGACGAACGCACTTAAGGCCCATTGGGTCGCCCGCCCCCACTGGCATTTTATAAATATGTTTCAAATAGTGGATTTAACCATATATATTGGCATTCTAGTATTTGTAGCCTATACGAAAAATGTTTTCTAACCAACGCTAATTTAATTTTGTTTCATTTTAAAATCAGAAGTGGAGATATGGAGTAAAAAAAACAGTAATGAATGAATTTGTTAATGTTATGGTCACTGTTTTATAAGCAAAACATATTTGGTTAAAGAAAATAAATACCTATAAAATATAACTGTAAAATAAAAACCTGTAATTGTAAGTTCGTATTGCTAAACAACCAAAAATAGCTATTGCAGCTATTTAAGATTAGTTTTAGTTATGAAAATACCTAAAATGTTATAATAACCTTAACACTTTCAACTGCATGATGAGAAGTTAAATGCTTTTTAATTGAATCTACTACACTAGGTTATTGTTTTTTTCCTCTACGTATGAAACTACAGGAAATTATTTAAGTTTCTCGACGTATATTATAAATTTCACTAATAAGTGTAAATCGGTAGAACTAAATGTACAAGAACTAAGTGATTAAATCAATCGAACCGAAAGACTAATAATTAAATCAATCAAAAAGTAAATTGATCGAACTATAATATACATAAGACGAATTATAACTAAATCGATCGAAGTACCTGAACAAGAGGTACTAGGGAAGAGAAATAAGGAACGATGAAATGATAAAATTGGGTTTTTACCGCAAGATGAAATCGAATGCGGGAAATGAAATCGAAAGAGAGAAATGAAAGTGGAGGAAGAGGGAAAGTAAATTTTTTAGGTAGAAGGAAATGAAAGTGGAGGCGGGATGTTAGCCGTGCGTGCTGGTTAGGGTAAATATTTTATCACATGTGTTGTATCATCGTTTCACCCTGTGCTGAAATCAACGAAAGCATTTCATTAAGTGGTGAATTTAGGGGTACCAAAATTTGACAGCATTTGCACCCAAAACGCTGTCTTCGATTGCGGTTGAAAGTGGTTTTACTTGTAGTGTTATCAAATCTGGAAATCATTTCTTCAACTAGTTCTGGTATGCGTTATGCCCCAATTCCCCTTACTCGCGACTTCTATGATGTTACTGCCACTGGTGGAGCCATGTCAAAGGCATTGCCTACCTCGATTATAGAAATGCAGGCTGAAGACCCAACTGCGCTTGTTCCTTCAAACACGATCAAGCAAGCTGACACCGAACTACTGTTATCTCTTCTCACAAAAATGGTAGCTATCCCTCATCCTGGCTTAGCACTGAAACATGTTGTTGGAAGAAATTTAAACATTAATGTCGTATCTGGCATTAATCCAAAATTAGGTAACACTATCTCTCCTCTCTTTATTACCTCGTCGGTTGATTTACATTGGGTTGATACAATAGTAACTCGGGCCGGTAATAACAATGTGGTAGTTGGTGAAAGTAAGGTTGATTGTTCAGGTTTGGAAACCATTGGTAATAATGTTGAGGTATATAAAGATAATGCGGTTGTGGCAAAAGTAAGCAATGAGAAACTAAAATGTCAATCCCCTTTATTTTTCTCTAAAAATCGTATGGCAATTATGCCTGTATTACTGCGTCTATTGAGGCAGTGAATTTAATTAACGACACTAGGACATGTGCCTGTAGAAGATGGTTCTAATACAATCAAATGGTCATCGCTCTATAAAACACAGCATGAAACGTGGGAACGTAAGTGCCCTATTTCTTTGAACATTTAGTGTCTGATGGAATTAGTAATCTACCATTGGTGGTTCATGCTGGGGATAATTTCTGGTAAGCTTGTTTTGTTGATTTCTTCCTTGACTCTCCTCCTCCGTACTCTATTGTTAATAAGCATTGTGGTATGGTGTTGCAATTTCATGGTAGCTTACAATTCGCATGGGTCGATCAATGGTTTTCATAAAATTTTCGCTTTTTGAGAAGCATCTTTGAGTTCTATGAGCTAAGCCTACTAAATATTTGAGAGAATCCATTTATCATAACCCCGTGGAGACTGATTGTTGAGAGAGCTAGTGAACAAGTCTTCTCTATTCCTATTTGGACTTATTTCTCTTACATTCCCTCGATCTTGCAGTCACTAATTGGCTTGAACTAGTTATCCAATTCCATAAGAAATCTTTAGTGTTTTTGATGCAAACAATGTTGCTAAAGAAAAATATTCTATGCCAAAGCTTTATTGAATTATCAACTGATAAGCTCTAACGAAGATGACAAAGATTAGAATAGATGATGATTACGTTATAGAGATTCGAGTTTTTTATGATTAGACGTCTGACATATGCTCTTTGTGCCACTCTTTTAGACACTTACACACATCTTGTTCCTGGAAACCCATAGTATAAGCTCCTATTCCTATTCCCCTTGCTCAGCGTAATCCTCTACCTAGACCTTCTATTGTTAAGTGGGTTCAGAAGTATGCCAGACTGCTAATACTACCCCAGCCATACAACAAAGTGATAAAGAGATTTCTCCCCCATTGTAGACGATTGAATGGCTGTGGAGGATCTTCCTTCCAATGTAGAATGAATTGTAATGGTACTTTTTTGTGCAATCCAGACGACTCTTGGGTCCATGTGTAACGACCCAATTTTTTGACCCTTATAGCCGATACTAATACATCCATGATATTAACATGTTAAATATCCAAGTGCCAAAAAGCCGAATCATTAGGGTTTAAAGAAAAGTAGATATAATAAAATCTCACAATCACATCGGATAACATATAATATATTACAAGATTTTAAAAACTAAAAGAAATTTTATTCAATATACTTACACAATCACCAGAGTAGCCTCAAATACTAACCTGGACTATTATAGCAACTTGTCTGAACTACTTATACAACACAAAAATCACAATAGCACAATGGAAGTAAGAATCTACGGAAATACGTCTCAGAATCTAACTCCTCTTCTAAGGTCCAGATGTATCCATGAAAACCTAAACTACTTGTTTGTCATAAAAATTTGAACACCCAGGAGTTTTAGGGAAAGAAAAACAAAACTTTGGGTCACACATGGGTATGGTGTGAGAAAACTCAAGCAATTTAATTATTATATTTTAAAACCTTTGAAAAACAAAAGGTATCTTAAAAGACCACTTTGCATATAAACACGGATGGGTTTTTATCTTATGATAACCAAATCATTATATAGAAAGTCTCGTGATATTATAATAGTGCCTAAATACAAGTACTTAGAAAATAACTGAGATGCTTGCGTCTCATGTTTCAACATAATTGGTTTACATCTAAAACTATAAGGGCACGTATTGGAGTTTGGATTCCATACAATGACAAGACACTAGGGTACCACCTATCATGGTATCTCTCTCTCTCTCTCAAAATAAGCATACTGGCAGCCTCGCATGGACTCTCTGTGGATCAGGATCAGCCGACCCCTCTTTGGATTGTATCAGACATTTCATCACCATGGTTGTGATTAGAAACCACCGAATCTTAAGCATATAAAATGGGTGAATAATGAATTTAGATCATGTGATGACAATACCCTAATGGGTGTGACCCTAATAGCATTGAAGCATATCCTTTGTTTTAGGCATTACCGATTGATGAGGCTAGAGGCTATGCTATTACCTTTCCTTATGGCACATTATTCGTCTTATGATGGCACATTGTCATTCCGTCGGTAATTGATTGACGTCAAAAAATACAACCTCCAAGTTCATACGTCTCAAAGTAGGGTGTTTAGAAAAAAGAAGTTTCCTTCTCCTCCACCAAAACAGATGTACATTTGGAAAATTCATTGTAGGTAATCAATGAAATGCATTGTTAGATGTCCATCCATACGAGTTTTCCAAGAACAGGAAAAACCGAGCGTACACTTTTACTACATCCTATCGTGGATAATCCCTAGGATAAACAACAAAAAGTCCACAGAACGTAGGGACTACTACTATAGGTATAATCTTGGTAGTTAATCAAAGACATCAACAAGCATCCCTTTCCGCTCCAAAGGCCTATGCCTTCAACTTTAGTCTTCAAGTTGTCCATAATTTAATCCTTTTTAATGTATTCCACATTCGCAACTTAGTCGGGTCGAAGTAGTTTTTAGTGCTTGATCTGATCCTAGTCTCTTCGAAATGACTATCGATAGTTTTCAGTAAACTCATTCATCGTTCTTTAGAAAATACGCATACAAGGATAATTTTGGAGTACATCTTCTAACCATTATACACAAATTTCCTTATCCCTTGTCCTTAGGGAACTAAGCGAGGGTATATGCATGATGAATCATTAACACGTACGACTATGTTGTGTAATTAAATTATTTCCCCTGTTAGAGACTGAGATGTTGATGGTTTAGATGATAACAATCTTGTTTCAATTTTGTTTCAATTGTTAACATTATAAAATATATACTAACACTGTTATCCAGAATATATATAAATATATATGTGTGTGTATATTAACACCCCACACCATTCTGTACCTAATTTTCGAAAAAAAACGAAACTCGAACACATCCAAGCATGGACTGTGTAAATATGGTACCTGCAAATACATGAGCATGAGCATAATCAGAGTATGATAAGATAACTAACAGTAGAAACAAAATAGGATAGACTAGTACTAACTCATGTAACTACATTTTTTAAGAAAGCCACTTTGCAGATACTAAGCATGAGAGAGAACGAGAACCGAAAGAAAACTTAATACCTGTGAGAACCCAACTTTCTCTAGAGAACCTAGGTGGTTGTAATAAGGAGAGGGGTTAGAACAACAAGATTTTGGTGAATAGGAAATGTACAACACGGATTATAATACACGGATGTATGCCGTTTGGTTCAACTCAAGATGTATGCCTACCAAGTTAATGATTCTAGCTTAACCTTGTAACTATTTAAGCATGACTCAAACTACCCTTTCGAAGGTGGTATTCTCTAAAATATGATACAGAGATAGAACGTTTATGCAGATGTTTGTGAAGCCTTTATACCAAAACATGATTGGTTATTTAATCGAGGTTAGACACCTGGTTATGGAGTTTATATATATATATATATATATATATATATATATATATGTATATATATATATATATATATATACATATACATATATCTTCATTCGCTCATCCTTCATTATTTAATGCCAAACTATTAATAATAGATAGGGTGGATTCTCCCTGATCGGTTTAGACCATAGGCAGACCTATTGGTCACTTATTATTCCTCTATAATTTATTTAACGTTAACATAACTAGGGGGAACTTGCTACGGGCCCTACTTGTTAAGGCTTCCTTCATTCATGCATATATACCCTTTTCCCGCGTAAGGTGAGAGATGGTATTTTATCGCTAGCTATATCATCTAGCTGACCTTATTTCAAAATCTTCTTAGTCACTTACTACTTCCTATATGACAGATAACCATTTCTGACATTTTAGCTTCTAGGTTTGGGTAGGCCCCACACACTTGCCATTTAAGACCCCTAAACTGAAAGACCTACTCCCACGTGGACTTCTCGATCCAGGCCACTTAAGACCCAAGGAAGCGGACTATACACGAAGATTATTAAGTTTGTACCCCATTACCCTTTAATACCTTTCCCTATTGGGATAAAATGGGCTATGTTACTAAGTCATTCTCGTTTAGTCTCTCTTCACGGAAATACTGTACACACACGATTAATTATCGTCACGAGTTCCTATGGTTAATAATGTTTCACATCACTAACCTATTACGTCCAATTCTAACTTTTAATTACAAGTTCTATATTAACTAATTGTAAATAAGGAAAGTTACATCCTCCTTACCCTAGGATATTTATTTAACGGTTTCCCTAATTGGAATTAGTATTTAAACAATAATCAATACCCGTTAATCCCCCTTTTACATCATTTACTTCTGTTCATAAGTTTTTTGCCATTTATGACCATAATGGTCAACATTCCTAAGGCAACCATCTATACTGGGTATCTTTATTTTATCAGCCCCGAAGTATACATTTATTGTACACCAACAGACAATTACTAGTCTTATTTATTTGTTTCCTGTTATATATATATATTTGTGCACCAGACCTCTCACATTAAGTTGACCACTTGTGGATGCCAGATTTGTTTGTCGGTTCCGTGTAGACTTCTACCATAAGTTGAACTTAACCTCGTGCCTTTGTACACTTATATTTATGCATTAAACCCCTCACATTAAGCTGACCACCTGTGAATGTTGGATTTGCTGGGCGGTTCTGGGCAGACTTCTACCACAAGTTGAGCTTAGCCTCATGTCTAAATGCGGTTAAAATTCAAATTCTGTAATTGGGGTTTACAACATTAATCCTAATCAATCTAGGAATTGTAACCATTACCTTATTAAAATCACTTTTCCCTAATTAACATTGGTTACAATGGTTATTTATTGATTTGCGTCCCCATTTATAGCAATCGATTATATTAGTTGACACAATAGTCACCACAAATATATTAATTCAATACGGATTACATTTACATGTGTAATTCCATTAATGAATACCGTTCAAACATTCAATATAATGTAGATTTTATCATTTTACGTGGATTTGGATGGATAATGTGTATATATTTATATTTTTGCGCGGTCAATGTAGTTATCTTTTTTTATTTTTATTTAATGTTAAATTTAATAAATTGGTTTAATTAATAACCAAACATTCCTTTTTGCATTCAATCTTGCCAAAAGGTTCCAATTCTTACAAAAAGATTATTTGCTACAATTTTTGTAAATTATGCCTAATTTTTGGAATGGACACATTTCAAACCACAAGAAATATATACGTTTATGTATGTTTAGAGTAGTTGATGCAAACTATGCACAAATATGTATATTTATATTTATACCCTTATTAAATATTTTTGTCATGTTGCTTGTGCGCTCAAAATATGTCTTTTTGTTTAAAAGGAAGAAAATGACATATTTACAATAACTAAACCAAAACCTCAACAACATTAAACATAAATAAGCATATGTATTTTAAATTAAAATCACATAATTCACCAACTTACACTAAAACTAGGGATTTGGAAGAAGACTACATCTAAACAATGTTATTGGGACTGATTTCCAAATCCTCATTGTTTTATAATAAACTACAACACATTTCACAAAATAATTGTAGGAAACATGTATAACTTTTTTTTAAGAATCCTACAATTTATATTATTCCTAACCATAATTCACAATATACAAGTTTTGACAATATTTACTAGAAGATCTGATAGATGTCAATTCCAATACAACAACATCATGAACAGATCTGATGAAAATAAGCATATATTTTGAGCTCTAATTCAAATGAGATAAATAGGCTATTATAACTTTGTATGTAAATTACTCACTCACCTGAACGCATCCAAATCTGAAGTTTGAGTATTCATTTAGGCTTACAATTCCCAAATTCTAATAAACCTACAATTTATCTGAAAAGGAGATACTTTCAGTTCTGTATATATGTAAGAAAATAGGAAGAGAGGTGAGAATCTAATGTAGAAATTCTTCAGACGTCAGTTCATACTCTTTTCCATTGCATCTGATAGTCCCTCTCAATTCTATATGATTTGTGTGTTTTTGATTGTATATGTATATATATTTAATTAAGAAATTTGATTATAAGAGAAAGGGTAATGGAAGAGCTTTGCTACAGCCTATAGATTTGTGTGGAAAAGAGAGAGGCCCTTACCCCTTTATTTATAGGAGTTTATTTGGCCATGAACCATTGGATTTATTTTAATTGACATCTGTCCGTTTATATTATATTTTATAACGAAATGCCCTTCAATACCTAGCCGTAACTAGGCAGATCTAGCTTAAAGCGGTCGACCGCTTCAGGCAAGGGTGTCGACTGTCCTTGAGCGATTTTGCCCAGTGAAGAAAGTTAATAAAAGGAAAGATATATATTAATTATTCTTTTTATTTATTTCCAACCATTTTTAGTATTTCTTTCGTAACTTTTTCATACGGACTCCGTTTGCGAAACTCCGAACATGAAAGTTGACCAGAATTCCAAGACGAACACATCGATTAGGGTTTCGCGGTTGAATTCCATCGTTTGCAGAAATTTCTATTTTTTAGAATCTAATAATTAATTATTATTGTCAAAATTCCAAGTTGTTATATATATATATATATGTATGTATGTGTGTATATACAGGAAATCTATGCATGTATAAATTATTGCGGATTGTACAATTCAGAAAATCAAGATTTTGAAGTAGAAGGGTTTAAGATTCAAGAGTCATGAGTATCATGAATTTAAGAATACAAGAGTTTGAGAGTTCAAGAAGTATAGGGTAATTGTGTCTAGATATATTTTTAAAACTATGGTTAGCACTAAATTCTGATTTCAAACTTCTTTCAAATAATTTCATAATTACTTTCATGTTTTTGAATTAATTTTTCAAATGATTTCAAAATTACTTCCTTATTTTAATTTATACTTCTTAATTTTTAGAAATAATCTCTTGAAATTAAATTTACCTCCTGTTTCTTAAAATTATACTTTAACTCCTTCTTCAAATAATTTTTACTCACAAATTAAATACTAATTTTACTATAGTTACTTATATTTTCAATTTCCTTATTTATACTAATTTTTAATATTTTCATAGTTATATATATATATTTAGTTTTCAGGAAAATAGTGTGAAGGACAAAATGAACAAAAAATTTAGCCAAAAGGACAAAAGGCAAAAAAAATTAGACATAAGGACAAAATTTAGTTTAAAGTATGAAAATATAGCGGGCCCCTGAATTCCTCCCTTTACATTAAAAATTGTCCTTGAGGCAAATATTTTAGGCTCTTGTCCTTTTGGCTAAATTTTTGGTTGACTTTGTCCTCGCCTAAAAATCCCTTTAGTTTTTAATCATTTTTTAAACCATCTTAACATACTTTTAAATATATTTCCTACTTGGAATACTCTATTTTAATATAAAGGAATATAATTTATTTTAACGTAGGAATCATCATAATCTTTTTAAACATTATTTATTTGATTTAAATATTTATTTTTGAAATTTAACTAGGGGATGTCAACATACTACTTTATGCATGTCGACATAGGACCCGTTAAATTGCTTTTTAAATTTTGAAGTTATGTCTTTTGAATTCAAATGTTTTAAAAAGGATGTTATTATGGGAAAACTATATAACGGCTTCAAAATTCAAAATTTTAATTACTTTTTGTCTCCTTCTTCTTCCTTGATCCTCTTACCATTATTTTTCTTAATTTCTTAAATATCCACACTTATATGGCTGATTTTCAAAGAAATCATATCAATCTTCTTCTCTTTCAATTCTACATCAAACTCTCTCTGAAATTCAAGTTCTACTCGAGGGTTATAGGCAGTTCGTAATCAAAGATCGCAAGATCAAAGTATATCGAGTCTATCCTCCAAAAACTGATAAGAAAAGGTGTAACAGCCTGCATTGATGTATCGGAGGATCGTAAAATATTTTTATTTTATTCCCTGAGTGTTGGATCATTCTTATATTTTACTATGTTGCTTATGGCGATGTGAGACATGTCCATAATTTTTACCAATTTTATTTGTGATCATTTTACCCTTGTCAACCTTGTACGGGGTATAACTTTTGACCCAGGTCGAATCATAGGGTGAGACCTATACCATTGGAAAGGAATTGATGATTGCCTTTCCATAGATGGTACATTAAGGATTTGGCTCTGCGGTTTAGGAGAAATCATTGTTTTAAGGCTTTTTCAGTTAGCTGTCCAGGTTTTGAGAGCCTAATGGGCTGGTTTGGGAGAGGCTCATTAGTGGGCTGGTGGAAACTATAAATAGAGGGTGAAAGTTATGGGAAATAGTTTACTTCCCCATTCTCTCATTTGGTGTCCTTGTGCTCCTTCTTCCTCTAACACCTTTCCACCATTAAAAATCATAATTCAAGGAGGAAAATCATAGATCTACACCATTGGAGGCTAGATCTACATCAATTGAAGCAAGGATTCATCGGATCAAGGTGTTTGGTTCTTGCTGTATGAATTCATATTTCATCAATTTTAGCTTGTTTTGGAGAATCGGTGAGTGGATTACATCTCTCACATGGATTCAATGAAGCATGAGTGTTTGTTCATATTTTTCGTCAATTTCAAGTATGTTTCCATAGATTTATGCATTGGTAAGTCCTTTTTCGTATGAATCACTATATGATCTAATTTAGTAAGATTAGATGTGTAATTTCTATGCTCTTCCATATGATTATGCAAGCTGGAACTATATTTTTGTTCATGTTTTAAATTCATGGTGATTTTGGTGAGTTTCACATAATTATTGATGAAATAGCTAAATTGGTGATGTAGTGGTATCATAACATGGTTATGATTGTGTTGAATGGATTGGTTGAGTTGGTTTCTTAGATTATGTCGATTGGCAAAGATTTCGTCGAAATTTGTGTTGCATTGAAGCAGTGCAGGTTTTGGGTCGCACAAAAGGGGGTCGGTCGCACGAAATCGTGAGCTGAACAAGGTGACTAAGCAGAACAAGTATCCATTGACAAGGATTGATGACTTGTTTGATTAGCTTCATGAAGCCAAAGTGTTTTCTCAGATGGATTTGGCAACGGGATTTCACCAGCCGAGGGTGGCTAAGGATAGTGTGCCAAAGGCTGCTTTTAAGACACCATCCGGATTTTTCGAATGGTTGGTGATACCATTCAGATTGATTAATGCACCAGAGTATTCGTGGATCTTACGAACAGGGCATTCGGAGATCAGTTGAACAAGTTAGTTCCTGTGTTCGTAGATGGTATTCTGGTTTACTCCAGGAATGAGGAAGAACAAAGACGCACTTGAGAGTTATGTTGGAAATTTTGCGAAAGCATCAGATGAGAGTTAAGTTTTCGAAGTGTCACTTCTGGAAAAGTGAAGTGAGGTTCTTAGGTCATGTTGCTTCTGGAAATGGGATAGCAGTTGACCCCACTAAAGTGGCAGCAATCCAGTACTGGGATAGACATAAGAATGTGATGGATATGAGAAGTTTACTTGGGTTGGCTGGTTATTATCGACGGTTTAACAAGGATTTTTCCAAGATAGTTGCACCGTTGACAGGATTGACGAAAAAGAGCCAAGTGTTCACATGGGATGCAAAGTGTGAACAAGCGTTCAAAATCTTGAAGGAGAGATTCACGAGTGTGCTTCTGTTGACCATTCCAAGTGGAATGAAGAGATGGTGTTGTACGCCGATGCATGTGGTACTGGACTTGAAGTAGTGCTAATGCAGAAGGATAAAGTTGTGGCCTACGCGTGTCGACAGTCGAAGTTGCACGAAAGGAATTATCCAACTCATGATTCGGAGTTAGCGGCGATTGTGTTTGCTCTGAAGATATGAAGACATTACCTATTGGGAGTATTATTTGAGTTGTTTACAGATTACAAGTCATTGAAGTATCTTTTCTCCCAAAAGGATTTGAATCTTTGGCAGCAATGATGGTTGGAGTTTCTGGCATTATATGACTTTGGTATAGCCTATACTCCTGGCAAAGGCAACGCCGTTGCAGATGCGTTGAATAGAAGACACGTACGTTTGGGAGCGATGTTTTCGAAATGGAAGAGCCTTGAATATTTGGCAAGGTTCAGTTTCAAGCCAAGGTGTGAGTTAAAACCTAAAATATTGGCAAGTTAATCGATAAGGCCTACTTTTATCGAAAGGATTGGCGAGAGCCAAAAGCGAGATGCAAAACTTATCGAGTTTATCCAAAAACTAGAACCATAAGATAAAGAGTTCGAGGTTGATCGAGAAGGTTGGCTTTGAAAGCAAGTGCGAATAGTTGTTCCTTATATTGACAGATTGAGAGATGAGGTTCTGAGATAATGTCGTCACTCGAAGTTGACAATTCATCCCGGTGGTAATAAGATGTATCAGGACATGAAGCAAGTATACTACTAGGAGGGAATGAAGCGATATATTGGGAAGTTCATTTCTGAGTGCATGAACTGTTAGTCGGTGAAAGAAGAATAGAAGAAGCTGAGTGGTTTGCTTCAACCATTGGAAGTTACTACGTGGAAGTGGGAACAAGTATCGATGGATTTTATTGATGGACTACCTAGAACTAGGGAAGGAAATGAAGGGATCTGGGTCATCGTGGATCGTTTGACCAAAAGTGCGAGATTCATTCATGTCAAGTCGACTAGGTCGGCGTCAAAGTTGGCCAAATTTTATGTGAAGTGGATAGTTCGATTCCATGGTGTCCCAAACGGTATAGTGAGTAACCGAGATCCATTATTTACGAGTGCATTTTGGAGAAGTTTGCAAGAAGCTTTGGGAACCGAGTTAAGTTTGAGTATGGCTTATCATCCCCAAACAGATGGTCAAATCGAGAGGGTTAATCGAGTTTTGGAAGATCTCCTTAGGGCTTGTGTGTTAGACTTCAGTGGATCATGGGAAGACCATCCACATCAGGTTGAGTTTACTGATGCAATAGCTACCAGTCTAGCATTAGGATGGCACCATACGACGCGTTGAATGGAAGGTCGTGCAACTCTCCAGCTATTTGGTTAGAAACTGGAGACATGTTGGTTCTTGGACTTGAAATGATTGGAGAAACCTTGGATTGTATCGATATCGTTCGTCAACAAATAAAGGCGGCCGAAGATCGTCAGAAGAGTCATGCTGATAAGCATCGAAAAGATTCAGAAATAAAGGGAAATTAGCTCCAAGGCTTGTTGGACCATTTCCAATAGTCGAGCGAATTGGAAAGCTCACATATAGATTAGAGTTACCCGAGAAGATGTCGAGTGTGCATAATGTGTTCCATGTGTCGTTTCTACGAAAGTTCTTGCATGATTCGAATGTAGTGGTATCTCTAGAGCAGTATGAAGGCTTAGAAGTAGAAACTGCAGTTGCAAAACCTCATAAGCCGCTTCGTGTTATGGGAAATGACACGAAACAACTTAGGAGGAAGACAGTTAAGTTGGTCATGGTACAATGGAGTGAAGATAACGATGATTGTACATGGGAGACGGAAGAGAGCATGAAGGCGATTCATCTTGAACTCTTCGTCGGTAGGACCCTTTGATATCGTACCGTTGTATCTTATTGTTGTTTTTTAGAATTCCACATGCTAGGATAAAGCCGTGGATGCATGGATTGATGGTTGCTAGTTTGGATGATAGAATTAGCTTCTCATGAATGATAAGCATGCAAAATTATTGTGGTTGCTTGGAATTTCGGGGGCGAAATTTTTAATGAGGGAAGAATGTAATAGCCTACATTTTACATATCGAAAGATCGTAAAATATTTTCATTTTATTCCTTGAGGATTGGATCATTCTCATATTTTAATATGTTGCTTATGGGGATGTGAGACATGTCCATAATTTTTACCAATTTTATTTATGACTATTTTGCCCCTATCAGTCTTGTACGGAGAATAACTTTTGCCTCAGATCGAATCAGAGGGTGAGACCAGTGCCATTGGAAAGGAATTGATGTTTGCTTTTCCTTAGAGTGACTACATTAAGGATTTGGCTCAGCGGTTTGGGAGAAATCGCCATTTTAAGGTTTTTCAGTTGGCTATCCAGGTTTTGAGAGCCTAATGGGCTGATTTGGGACAGGCCCATTAGTGGGCTGGTGGAAACTATAAATAGAGGGTGAAAGGTATGGGAAACAGTTTACTTCCCATTCTCTCATTTGGTAGCCTTGTGCTCCTTCTTCCTCTAACACCTTTCCACCATTAAAATTCATAATTCAAGGTGGGAAACATAGACCTACATTATCGGAGGATAGATCTACATCAATTGAAGCAAGGATTCATCGGATCAAGACGTTTGGTGTGAGGTGCTTGCTATCCGGATTCATATTACATCAATTTTAGCTTGTTTTGGAGAATCGATGAGTGGATTACATCTCTCACATGGATTCAATGAAGTGTATGAGTCTTTGTTCATGTTTTTCGTCAACTTCAAGTATGTTTCCATAGATCTATGCATTGGTAAGTCCATTTTCATATGAATCACTCTATGATCTGATTTAGAAATATTAGATAGGTAATTTCTATGCTCTTCCATATGATTATGAAAGCAAGAACTATAGTTTGGTTCATGTTTTACATTCGTGGTGATTTTGGAGAGTTTCACATAATCATTGATGAAATGGCTAAATTGGTGATGTTAGTGGTATCATAATGTAACACCCCACGTCCATTAATGTCACTCACAAAGGGAATGGCATCAATGTCCATGAAGCATTATTATTGAATAGAACAAATAACTTACAAGAATAAATAAATAAAACAACATAGCGGAAGATAAAGCTTATTTTATTTCATCATAACTCAAAATGAGTTTACATAAGTAGTTTCCAAAACCAATACAACAGGATCATTAGTCTTTTCCAAAAACTTCCAATTACATAAAGAAGCAAATACTGAAATAACATAAATGCATAAATCCCCACTGAGCATAAGCAAAGCCATATAGATGAGAGAGTCCCAAGCGATACATCTACTATCTTCAAGCAACTGAAAGAAATCGACACTAAGCTGTAATATTCCCTCCTGGCAAACCTGAGGGGGGGAAGGAAGAAAAGAGGTGGAAAGAAAAAGGGGGTCACACATAAAGTCTGGCGAGAGAGATAACTTTAACAATATAATTATCAAATAACTAGGCTAAGGCATAAGCTGGAAAATAAGGAAATGACTATGAACAGATGTGTATGAAAGAACAAAATAAGGAAATGACTATGAACAGATGTGTATGAAAGAACAAAATAAGAAACTAAGATGAACCAAGATATCGTTAAAGGCGCCCCTAATCACTATAAGATAATTACTACACTGCACCACCACTAGTCACCCTAAAGGTTGATCCCGCCTACGGAACTTAATAATGATAATGGTAGTTTAGTGTACCCCTAGCTACCTTCATAGGTGCCGTCTCCCCCTATCTGCACTAGGTGTACCCACTACCCCCATTCAATCGGCTCCCTAACTCGTAGATACCCGTGCTGGCCCCACAGTGGGGTGTATCACTCCCCAAAGTGGCAACCCGATACAACCAAAAATGCACGGCTTATATCTACACGATGCAACAACGTCTTACCTACCAGCCCGTGCCCACACATGCATATGAACCCGTTGGACTTGCGTTTCCACCGCTGACCCGTTTTGACCTCTTACAATCAAATCCAGTACGCATGTCCCGTCCTCGACTTGGGTCGAGCCCACTAAGATACTTAATGGGTTACTGGTTTGAAAAGGGCCCCCATGAATGACACAAGCTTTCCACCTATGCTTCGTCCCCTCTAAGGTTTTTCCCCCACTTAACCCCATTCTTATTCATGTCTTCTTACATGTTTCAATCTTGGTTAATTGCATCTAATCGTATTTCAAATGCCACCCAAGGCACCCGCTTAACCCCCTCATGTCCCACTACATGTTTATCTGGTTAAGTGTTTCTTAATTCATTAAGACCGTAACCTTGTAAAGACCTCCCATATTAGACTGGCATTTGTGGCAGCTGGATTTTCCGGGCGGGGCCGGGCAGTCATACACCACAAACGAGCCTAACCTCATGTCTTTACAACTGTTACGCATTTAATTTATGCCTAAGACTTCCCACATTAGACTGGCAATTATGGCATTTGGATTTGCCGGGCGGGTACGGGAAATCTTACACCACAAAAGAGTCTAACCTCGTGTCTTAGGCGATTAATTACACATAATTAATTATCCCCAATTTGAATCAATTTCCCTATTCAAATTGTCAATCAATTACAAATTTAACTATGTCCATAATTGACTCAATTATGTCCATCTATTTATGGTATATACAATTATACCCATTAACATCACATTTAAGGCATTTATGCCAATTCTCAATATTAAGTCTTTTAATGTTATCCCCTTGCCCCACGTTGTACGTTCGTTTGTTTAACGTGAAAATACGTTAGACTCGAATAGTCTAACTTATGGAATAAATAGAAAACATCACAACATGCATAGAATAAAAACTAGATATAAACATAAGGGGTGAACTTGCATGTGTGAATAAGGTTTTTCATCTAAACCTTGCATAGGCCAAAGTTACAAACTTGCATATACTATGGATGTCATAGATCTAATCATAAGGTGTAAAACTTGCATAGGCGATAGTCATAAACTTGCATTACATGATTCATACTCCAATATATATATTTATACAACATAGACTATGATGTAAACTTGCATCTAACTCACACATGTCATAGCCTAACTTTAGATCCAATTTACACATAAAATAGATGTCATGAAACATGTAAGTTTGTATATGATTCTCACTAACTTGCATATGATTCATATCTAAATTAACATCTAAACTTGCATACACACATATGATTTAACATATGAATTAGTTCCAACAACATAACCAAACTAGTATATGAAACATCATTATGAATTGATTGTACATAAGCCAACAATTAACATAGATTTACAACATAGATGATAACATCACAGCTTTATAATATAGATAATAACATCATAGATTTACAACATAGATAATAACATACGGTCAATGATTCACAACATAACCATATAATCCATCACAGCTCAATCCAATAAAATTATTAATTATCTTATTAAAGAAATTGAACTCACAAAAAGAAGGTCTTGCGTTCTGAAATCTGAGTTCTGAAATTGATTTAGCTTGCCTTTGTAGTAGATTCGTTATTGTTTAGATTAGAGTTGAATAGAATTGAGTTGATTAGCTTTGATTTCCCTCTAGTTGGTGGTAGCTACTCTAGGTTACAAGATGACAGCATGACGACCATGATTCAGATTTTTATTTGATTTTAGGGTTTGAGTCTACCCATGTTTATACAGAATTTCAATTTAATTATAGCCGTCAGATGATCTTAGGGCTAATTAAAACCATTCAGTCGGGATAGGGTGACACCTCAGCCCTAATGACTCAGCAAGGAGTTAGAAAGGACTCAGCAATGAGTCACAATATGGATCAAATTACACCAGAGAGCTGTGCAGGCTTTCAGCTCGACCTGGGTGCACTTGGTAGGTGCGCCAGTGCAATTTTTGTACTGGCACACTTGGCAGGTGCGCCAGTGCATCTATACTTTTTTTTTATTTTTCCGCCTTACTTCGTTCGTCCATATCTCCTTCATCCGGTATTCGTTTTATGCAAAATCGGACTCTGTCTCAACCAGAATTCCGAGACGAACACAATGGCACAACCCGTTTCCCTTAATTATCACATATGAGATTAATTATTCTTGAATTTAGTTAATTCGATTATTCAAAAATTTGGGGTGTTACATTCTCCCCTACTTAAAGGATTTCGTCCTCGAAACCTCTAAGTCAAGAAGAACGTATCCTACCATCCAATCATCCGTCTACTCAACCATCAACCACTAGCAACCATGGTCCTTAAAAGATTTCTAATGCTTGTCATGTACATATGCAAAGTGTTTGTATATGTCTGTATACTAATGCTAAATCAGGTGGTCCACTGATTCAGTCGACCTCCTTAGTGCAAATAATGATAGTGCCATGTATCCATCCTGTATGCAAAGAATCCTATACATATCATTACTACATGTGTGCACAACCATCCACTTAAATGCAACATCCATATGATACACACATTCAATGTACATTCATTTTACTAAATACATCCATTTATATACAATATGCAATATGAAAGCACTGAGCCGATCTAGTGCCTAAAGTGTGTGTATATGCATCCATGAGCAACCACTAGCAAATACTTGCATCCACATGCATCCATCATACATAACTTGTCTCAAACACATGTTTCAACCATAAGACTACCCTATCTAAAGGTTAACGACACTAGCGAGAGGACATACTAAGGATAAAACAAGTACAAGCTAGGCAATAAAGGAGAAATTAAAAGACATACCCTCGAAAAGAAAAGGGTACAATGAACGCGTCTTCTCTTCCGTCTCCCAAGTAGTGTTGCTCTCATCATTTCCGCATTACACTTTGACTAGCTTGACCTCTCGATTCCTTAACTTATTAATCTCCAACCCAAGAATGCACGTAGGATCTCGTCGAATAATCGCATCACGTTCTATCTCCACCTCTCCATGCAAGCTCGGCTCTACCACTTTCGCGGTCTCGTGCAAGCACTTCCTCAAATGTTATACATGGAATACGTCGTGTATACCACTGAGTCTCTTGGACAACTCCACTCTATACGCCATCTGTCCAATCCTCTCCTTAATAGGAAACGGCCCTACGAATCTTGGTGCTAACTTCCCAACGGACCCAAAGCAAACAACATTCCGTAATGGAGACACCTTGATAAAGACCATGTCCCCAATATCAAACTCAAGATCTGTCCTCCTCTTGTCCGCATAAGATTTCTGTCTATCTTGCGCCGTCTTCATCCTCCTTCGAATCAAATCGATCTTTTCCAAAGTCTCTCTAATCATATCGGGCCCAAGAAAGATCTTATCCGTAGATTCCCACCAACATGTAGGCGAACGACACGACCGTCCATAAAGAGCCTCGAAAGGTGCCCTGCCAATGCTAGACTGAAAGCTATTATTATATGCGAACTCCACCAAAGGAAGATGCTCCTCCCATGTTCCTCCGAAGTATAAAGCACATAGCCTCAAAAGATCCTCTAGAATACGATTCACCCTCTCGGTTTGGCCGTCCGTCTGAGGATGATATGCGGTGCTCAAACATAACTGAGTCCCTACCGCCTCTTGCAAGCTCTTCTAAAACTCGCTAGTAAAGATAGGATCGCGATCTCTCACTATGCTAGAAGGAACACCGTACAAACGAACTATCTCTCGAATGTATACGGAGGCTAACCATGGAGCAGTCCTCTTACTCTTCACGGGAATGAAATGGGCGCTCTTAATAAGTTTTTCTACCACGACCCAAATCCCCGTATTACCCTTCCTCGATCTCGGTAACTTGTCAACAAAGTCCATCGAGACACTCTCCCACTTCCATTGTAGGATCTCCAACGGATGAAGCAACCCACCAGGCTTCTTTTGCTCTGCTTTTACTTATTGGCACACCAAGCATCTAGCGACAAACTCGGCCACATCCTTCTTCATACCGGCCCAAAAGTAAACTCGTCTCATGTTCATGTACTTCTTGTCCCCGTCGGGATGAATGGTCATCTTCGAACGATGTGCATCATTAAGAATGGTCCTCCTCAAGTCCTCGTCTCGTGGTACACAAAGTCTTCCGTCCCTATGTAACTATCCCTTATCATCTAGGGTATACCTACTGAGATGGCTCGATGACTCCCCCCTTATGAGCTTCTCTACTAACTCAACCAATTGTGGGTCATCTCACTGTGCCTCACCAATCCGTCCCAAAAGCGTAGGTCTGACCTCTAAGAATGCTAGCAAACCGGGTATAAAGTCAATGGAAGGTCTAAAGTCAAACATAGAGATGAACTCTAAGCTTCGCCGCTCAACAAACAACGGACTCAAGGACAACCTTTTCCTACTTAAGGCGTCTGCCACCACATTACCCTTGCCAGGGGTATATGCTATCTCGAAATCATAGGACGCTAAGAATTCCATCCATCTTTGCTGCCTTAAGTTTAAGCCCTTCTGAGAGAACAAGTATTTTAGTGATTATGGTCAGTGAAAAGTTCGAATTTCTCGCCAAGAAGATAATGGCACCAAGACTTAAGCGCGAAAACAATAGCGGCCAACTCTAGGTCATGCGTAGGGTAATTTCTCTCATGTACTCTCAACTGCCTTCCTTCATAGGCTATTACCCTTCCCGCTTGCATTAAGACTGCGCCTAGTCCTATCCCACAAACATCGGTATAAAAGGTAATTGGCTTACTCCCATCTGGCAACACTAAGACTGGGGTTGTGGTCAAAGCTCTCTTTAAACGTTGGAACACATCATCACAATCTACGTCCCACGTAAAAACTAGGTTCTTCTTCATAAAGCGTATTAATGGGGCTGATATTTTTGCGAAGTCCTTGATAAACTTCCTATAGTAGCCTTCCAACCCCAAGAAACTCTTCACCTCGGTAGCATTTTTAGGGACCTTCCAATCTTGGATGGCCACCACCTTTGCGGGACCCATTGGTATCCCTTCTTTGGAAACCATGTGCCCTAAGAATCATACTTCCTTCCTCCAAAAGTGACATTTAGAAAATTTAGCTTTAAGGTTATATGCTCGAAGGGTCTCCAACACTTCCCTAAGATGTAGGGCATGCTCTTCCTCGCCCTTAGAAAAGACCAAGATGTCATCCACAAAGACCACCATGAATTTATTAAGGTACTCCCTAAACACCCTACTCATCAAGTCAACAAATATGCGGGGGCGTTTGTCAAACCGAAGGGCATCACAAGCAATTCATAGAAACCGTCCGGAGTCCTAAAGGAAGTCTTGTCTATGCTATCCTCAGCCACTCTCAACTGATGGAAACCAGTGGCTAAGTCCAACTGCGAAAACACTGAGGTGCCAACTAACTGTTCGAAGAGATCGTCAATCCTTGGCAGTGGGTGCCTATTCTTCTTAGTAAGTTTATTAAGCTTTCTATAGTCCACACAAAGTCTAAGTGACCCATCCGCCTTCAGGGAAAATACTACTAGAGAACCCCACTACGATATACTACATCTTATGAACCCCTTCTCAAGCAACTCTCCTACTTGCTTATTGAGTTCCTTCCTCTCACGAGGAGCCATGTGGCGTACTGGCAGAGATACTGGTTTTGCATTGTCTGCAAGATAAATACGAAAGTCTATCTCACGTTTTGGGGGTAGACCCCTCACCTCATCAAAGACATCAACATATTCACGGACTATACGAACAGAATGTAAATCATCAGTGGATGTGTCATGTGACTCAAGATAACTAAGCATCACCGGTCCTCTAGGGTCACAAGAAATGTCAAGGGTCTTTCCACTACGAGTCAACAATTTTACTACCCTTCGTTCACAATCTAGGATGGCGCCATATCGGGCTAGTCAATCCATCCCTAGAATTAACCCATAGCCCATGAAACCAAGCACAAAAGCATTACATTCAAAACCAACGCCTAAGATAGACAACCATGGATAAATGAGCTGACCTACCAATAGGATTTGAGACTACAATGGGATCCACAACAAGACTAGTATCTAAGTGCAGTGTTTTAACTAATGATGTAGAGATAAACGAATGTGATGCGCCAGAATCGAATAAGGTACGGACAGGATGATCAAATAGAAAAACTAAACTCTCAACGGAAATGTTTCTACCTCGTTCTTGCAGCGGTGGGACCGCGAGAGCCTGGGCCTGCTCCCTTGCCTGCCCTGGTGCTACGAGAGCCTGAAGCTACCCTCCAGAAGTTCTTTGCCCTTGTCCCTATTTCATTGGGCAGTCCTTAACTAGATGACCTGCCTCTCCATAGTGGAAACAACCAGTCTTCTTCGTTTTCCTACAGTCTTTACTTAGATGGCCTGGTGTCCCACAATTAAAGCACTTCTTCTTTCCTTTGCCATTATTGTTCTTCCCACCTTTCTTGTTTTGTTGTTGTTGCTGCGGTTTCTTTTGATCCCCTTTCTTCTCGGGTGCCTTATTAGCGTTGGCGCTCTTCTCCTCTTCATGCATAAGCGCCATATCAACTAGCCTCTGAAAGGTGGCCCCCATAGGGATGTGGGTCATAGCTAACCCATGTAGTGGCTTGTTCATACCCTTAACAAATCTTAGGGCCTTCTTTTCGGGTGTATTCACCAAGTCCAAGCCAAATCTCGCCAACTGATTGAACTTGTTGATGTATTCTTTTACTGACAGATTCCCTTGCTTTAACGCCAAAATTCTTTCCATATATAAATTTTCTTCTGCCCGTGAGAGAAACTTTGCCTCAAACCTATGCCTGAAATCCGGCCATGTATCAACTGGACGCTCTCCATTAGTGACTTCCCACCAAAACGAAGCTTCGTCCTTCATCAACCAAGCAGCCAATTGGACCTTCTTACAATCGTCCAAATCGAAGATGCCAAACAGATCCTCCACTTCTTTCAACCAATTTCTAGCTTCAACGAACGTTTCAGTCCCACTAAAAGATTTTCCACCCATCGAACGAAAGTCTTTACATATCTTGGAGAAAGTATCTCCACGCGGAGGAATGGCTGGAGCTGGGGGAGGAGGAGGAGGAACGTTGGCCGGTCCCATGGTAGCGGCCCTAGCCTCAAGATATTGACGAAACCAACCGAGTACATGAACACCCTTTGGTATCTCAGATGCTCCCGACATGCTGAAAAGAAAAGGAAAGAGTTTTAAAATAAGGGAAGTGAAAGAGAGATGTATGGCTTGCGGGGATTATGCTCTTTTAAGTAAACTTTCCTTGAAAATAGCTTCTTTAAAACAAGTTTTTGAAAATACTTTCTAGGAAAATAATACTTTTGAAAACACTTTTCAAAACTTTTTATCTATTCATGTAACTATAGCTCTGATACCACGTGTAACACCACACGTCCATTAATGTCACTCACAGAGGGAATGCATCAATGTCCATGGAGCGTTATTGTTGTATAGAACAGATAAATTACAAGAATAAATAAATAAAACAACACAGCGAAAGATAAAACTTATTTCATTTCATCATAACTCAAAACAAGTTTATATAAGTAGTTTCCAAAACCATTACAACAAGATCAGTAGTCTTTTCCAAAAACTTCAAAGTACATAAAGAAGCAAATACTTAAATAACATAAATGCATAAATCCCCACTGAGCATAAGCAAAGCCATGAAGATGAGAGAGTCCCAAGCGATACATCTACTATCTTCAAGAAACTGGAAGAAATCGGCACTAAGCTGTAGTATTCCCTCCTGGCGAGGGGGGTGGAAGGAAGAAAAGAGGTGGAAAGATAAAGGGGGTCAGACATAAAGTCTGGCTAGTGCAATAACTTTAACAATATAATTATCAAAATAACTAGGCTAAGGCATAAGCTGGAAAATAAGGAAATGACTATGAACAGATGGGTATGACAGAACAAAACGAGAAACTAAGATGAACCAAGATATCGTTAAAGGCGCCCCTAATCACTATAAGATAATTACTACACTGCACCACCACTAGTCACCCTAAAGGTTGATCCCGCCTACGGAACTTAATAATGATAATGGTAGTTTAGTGTACCCCTAGCTACCTTCATAGGTGCCGTCTGCCCCTATCTCCACTAGGTTTACCCACTACCCCCATTCGATCGGCTCCCTAACTCGTAGATACCCATGCTGGCCCCACAGTGGGGTGTATCACTCCCCAAAGTGGCAACCCGATACAACCAAAGATCCACGGCTTATATCTACATGATGCAACAACGTCTTACCTACCAGCCCGGGCCCACACACGCATATGAACCTGTTGGACTTGCATTGCCACTGCTGACCCGTTTTGACCTCTTACAATCAAATTCAGTACACATGTCTCGTCCTCGACTTGGGTCGATCCCACAAAGATACCTAATGGGCTACTGGTTTGAAAAGGGCCCCCATGCATGACACAAGCTTTCCACCTATGCTTGGTCCCCTCTAGGGGTTTTCCCCACTTAACCCCATTCTTATTTATGTCTTCTTACATGTTTCAATCTTGATTAAGTGCATCTAATCGTATTTCAAATGCCACCCAAGCCACCCACTTAAACCCCTCATGTCCCACTACATGTTTATCTGGTTAAGTGTTTCTTAATTCATTAAGACCATAACATTGTAAAGACTTCCCTCATGTCCGGGCAGTCTTACACCACAAACGAGCCTAACCTCTTGTTTTACAACTGTTACGCATTTAATTTATGCCTAAGACCTCCACATTAGACTGGCATTTGTTACAGCTAGATTTGCCGGGCGGGTCCTGTAACAACCCGTATTTCAATAACATGTTAAAACGAGAATCAAGGCAGAATTTAATTTTAAATTCTGAATCAAGTCGAACAGGCTATGCCATTGCGTTCATCTCGGAAAAATACGCGAAATAGAGTCCGAGTTTTCGAGAATCGGAGTCCGTATGACCAAGTTATGATCCGTCAAAGTTTTCAGGGGTTTCAAGTTTGAAAATCACCTAGGAAGTTCAAGTTTTGGGGTAGGCGGGAATTTTCCCGCCAAAGCCCATGTCGACAGGGGAGTCGACAGGGCTGTCGACACCCCTGGACCCCAAGTCGACAGGGCTGCCGACTTGGGTGTCGACTGGGTCCAAAAACACAACTCCGTGTTTTGTGGCCTGGTGCACCTGGATGCAGTCTTGGTCTGGTCTGATGGGCCTGTGACGATTTCTGTGGCCTAGATTAATCCTAGATCTAATCCTAGGGCCTAAAACTATCCTAATCTCTATAAAAAGACCCTAAACCTAACCTAAATCCATAAAAATCAAACCTAGCAACTAAGTGCTGCCAAAATCAATCTTGATCATGGCCTCCATCTCCAATCCCTAGAGCCTATGCATTCAAATCGGGTTAAAATCAAAAGGTGCAAGCTTGCTACACCAAATAGAGGCCAAATCAACGTTGCTATGCGAGTTTCATGACGGATCTTCATCAAAGGAGCCACCGTTCTTCGCCAAAACGATTCATGCTCCTAGTCCTCTTGCCATACTATGTAAGTTCTAGCTACTTTTGGATCAAAACGGTATTTTTAATGTTGACATGGGATAAAATGAGGCTAAACATGATTATGCGAACCTATATGAACCTTACCTTGCCTCTTGTGTTCATGTTTATGATTTTAGGCCATGTGAGTGACTTAATCATGTCTCTCATGCTATGCATAACCTAGTTTAACTTGCAAGTTTGGATCTTTATGCATGAAATGCTAGCATGAACCTTTAGGAACCACTTTACTTGTGAAACATTGGCTAAGACAAGATTTTGGGGCTTATGCATGTTTATTAACCCGAACCCCTTATACTAACATGCAAGTTTGTGGCCGAATCCTTTATGAGATTATGCATGCTCGTGGCCAATCCCCTCTTTTAGTTGTGCATGTTTATGGCCAAACCCTTTTTGATAATATGCATGTATGTGGCCAAATTACCTTATGACACTATGCATGTTTATGGCCAATCCCTTTATGATGTTATGCATGTGGAAGCCAAGCCCTTTTTGGCATCATGCATGTTTTGAGACCAATATGTGACATAGTATCCTTACTATGTTGACTCGCTTTGCTTGTGTTGGGAAAACACGATTTTGGGTAGTTAGATAAACATGAACATGCATTTATACTTGAAAATATGACTTGAAAGATGACATGGAAGTTGACATGTAAGTATGCATAAAAACATGAGCTTGGGAATTTACCTATTAAGTTAGGTCTACCCTTTGGGAATTTACCTATTAAGTTAGGTCTACCCAAATGCTTGAAAACTTGTAACATGTTCTGGAAACATGATGAACTTAGATAATATAAGTGTGGCCGACTCGAGGTTGGGTTGAGTTTGCAACGTAAAACTACCCGGAACCGACCGACCTAACTAGTAGTTGCAAACAATAGGACCCAATGTGAGAAGTTGGTCATGTCGCGCTTAAGACCCGAGGTTAGACTAGGTTGTGGTGTAAATCTACCCGGACCCGCCCGGCTTAACTAGTAACCACAACAAGGTCTAATGTGAGAGGTTAAGAGTGCATTAATTAAATTAATGCCACATGATAAGGTTAAGTAAATTTGACTAATGACACTTAACCGATATGACACGAATGGGTAGGTTAAGTGGGACCGGGCTTGATTTCCTTAATGACACTTAACCATGCAAGATGATTAGGAGATGGGGTTAAGTAATTTACACTTAACTAATCCGACTGGGAAATTAGATGAGGTTAAGTAATTAAGACTTAACTAACCTAACCACGGTAATTAGATGGGGTTAAGTAATCCACACTTAACTAATCTAAACACGGTAATTCGATGGGGTTAAGTTAAACACTTAACCAATTTAAACTTGGTAATTCAATGAGGTTAAGTAACCAATACTTAACCAACTTAACGTGATAATTTAATGGGGTTAAGCAACTTATACTTAACCAATTATACATAAAGTTTTGATGTGGTTAAGTGACCTAAACTTAACCAATCTAACTTGTTAATTGGATGTGGTTAAGTGACCTATACTTAACCAATCTAACGTGAAAACATGATAAGGCTAAGCCACGAATCACTTGAATACGCTTGACCGATTTGACTCGGTAATTTGACAAGGTCGAGTTAATTTATATAATTAACCAATCTAAAATGATAATTAGACGAGGTTAAGTTATGGATTGCTTAATATACTTAGCCAACTTGACACGTGGTTTGTAGGGTTAAGTCTTGGACTTGGATGCTTAGCCAATTTTGACATGGTTTGTAGACGGGCTAAGTTATGAACTTAAGTGACACTTAACCCATTAGATAAACCCTAATTCGGAGGATTAGGTAAATAACCATAGTTAACAAGGATTATGGAAATAAGGCTAAGTGGTAAACCTTAGTTAAGGGAAACTAAGTAATAATTCTTAGTCAAGGAAATTTGGACCATTTCTTAGATAGATTAGTAACCCGATACGTTAGGTCAACGTTTAAGTATGCGTGAAGGAGCAGGCTATCTGATTTAGATAAAGGCTCCAACGAACTGGGTAACGAAGCAGCGGATTCGGGGAACGTGAGGATATTCTTAGGATCCCTCTGTGAGCTGCCAGGTCATTATACTAGGCTCACGAGAGGTTGAGGTCTGCGATAGAAGAACCAAGAATATGCCTTGGTTGCTATGCGAGCGACCTAAAGACTGGGGTGGATAGCAGTGAGTCGACGAATACATAAGGTGCCCGAGATAGCAAGTTCGTCGATCATCTACCATCTTGAGTCAAGCGTGTACGTACGGAAAGGCAGGGAACACCCAACAGACCATAATTTGCTATCTAATTATGGGTGAGGTAGGCCGTAGGATGTGGGCTGGCCGGAGTGTAGTTCTCATGCAAGATTTTCTCTTGTGTTGCCTTTCACTAGTCGAGGGAGGGGTCTCGTTGGACCATAGCCACGTGTAGAAAAGCAGACCTTAGTATCTGCATCGGCAGATAAACCTAAAGCTCCCGACCGAGTCCTGTATTTCTTGTTTAGCCCTGTGACAGGACTCGGATGGCACGATGTGATACATGTGCATACAGTTATAGAAGAACGATTCACGATGAATGCGTGGGAAAAAGGGCGCGGTTGAGGGTTAGCGTAATCCCTAGGGGCCTAGGTGGTTTAACCCAAACCGAAATACGAAAACGTGCAATAGGCAAGCGTAATCCCTAGTGGTGCTAGGTGGCGTAAGTCCTAGTAGTTCAAACGATGATTCATATGGAAGAGCCTAGCTAGAACAAGGGTGACAGTCCAAACGATTTCAAGGATAATACGACATGAGGAAGCCCGTACGAGGTACGGCAAAGGACTGAACTTATATACATGGAAAGAAACATACGAGTTGAGTAACCTATATATGCGATATATTAGGTTGACATGGACCATTACACGACTTTGAGTAAGGGACATTCATGGTTAACACATAACAAGGTTGGGATACTAGTACGAGAGGTGCAGAGCAAATATACATGTTAGAACTAGGAAGAATATACATAATAGATACCGTGGGATGTTAGACGGGGTAGATACCTTGGGATAATGTACTCGATAGAAATCTGACGATGTGATACCTTGACTTATCATAACACCGTAGTTATCCTGATACCTTAGTTTACCTTGCCGCAGTAGTTCAACCGGCTACCCTGGTTTATCTATCTTGTAGTTATCCTTATGTTTACTTTCAGTTTATGCATGACATGTTACCTTTACCTTTTTTTATACTGGAAGTAGATAGGACTTACTCAGTCTTTTTGACTGACCCGTTTTGTTTCGCCTCTTTTCTTCCGTTTCCCCCCCCCCCTGCCCCCCAGGTTTCAGGGAGGAAACAATGCTGTTTAGTTCGGACTCCTTCTGCTTGAAGGTCATCATGGACGGCTTGGACTTCTCTTGGCTATGGCTACTTTACGGTTTTACTTGGGGAATAATTTATTAAAAAGTCTTTATGCTTCTTTACTATTGCAAGACAGGTTTTGATGTACTTTGATGTAAAAGGCTTTAGACCTTATTTATTCATGTTATGAAAGTTTGATTTTACTTCCGCTATTTATATATGTTCTGTCTTGTGATATTTCTGTGCATGTTTACCAATAATGCCCCTCTAAAGCTAGTGCATTCCTTTGCGAGTGACCCTAGCGGAGGCGGAGTGTTACATTTGGTATTAGAGCAGAAGGTTACTAGACTGGGCAAAAGTTTTTAAAGACCTTCTGAAAATTATTTGAAAAACCGTTTACAAAGAAGCATTTTTCAAGAAAATTTTCTTTTAAAAAGAAAAAGGCTAGTCCCCAAAGGCCATTAGCATCATCCTTGTTTTCTTGATTTAATCTCTTTTCCTTTCTTTCCTCCATCTGTAGTCACAGTGGTTTTGACTGCGACTAGTCTTTCTAGCTACGTAAGTGTTTCCCCTACGATGGAGGTGGTTCTCGAGAGACCATTGCAGAGTTATACAAGAAAGGATAGTGAGAAAGAGGATAAAGGATATGAGCTTATGGGTGAGCAACGTGTTGGTATGGCTTAGTCCTCAAAGGAGGGAGAAAGATGAACAATGAAACCCATGACGAGAGAGTACCTTTGGCATGGTGAAACGGGACGGATAGTTAAGTATCATGGAACAGGGACAAGATCATTCGGAGGGCAATAGTATGCTCTCATTTCTAGGGTACCTCAGAAGGAGGGTAACGATCTTGTTAAAGGTTTAGCTTTTCTTCTCTATCATCCTGTCGGGACTTTGTTTTGATCACCGCATCTTTTAAGTCCGCTTCGATAGTTGAGTCTCTGCACCTTAAGTACTAGCGTAATAGAGAATCCCATTTTTGTCTCAAAGTCCTATTGGAGAATCAGTCCATTTATACATGACTTGTTTGGATTTGGGAATGTTTATGCCAAGTGTTGAGTTTGGAAATAATGCTTATGTTTATAAGCCATGGATGGATTCTAGGGATGAAGTGGTCATCCAGTAAGGGGTGCCACTCTCGGTTTTGATAGGAGGGTAGTTAGACTCTTGGCTTGCTTTGGTAATGCCCTCGAAGTATCGGGTAACCTTATTGAGGTTCTGTCATGACTAGTTACTTAGAATCCCTTGATGCCTTTATTGGAAATTTGAAGCCCGATCGAGTGGTGTTCGCCAATTAGACGGATGGTTTACTTCATTTATGCATGGGTTATAAAGATCACCCTAGTAAGTGCGCATGATAACCTGATTGACATCTGTTTACTTTCAAGAGAGAGTTTTTCTACGTGGAATACCTCATGGTACAAGGTCCAGGATTCATTAGTGAATTTTGGAGGGCTCGCATGGAATAATGTGTACGCAGTCCTGTTTGCGTCAAGTATTCTAGGAAAAGGATAAGTGCAAGTGGAACGAGAGGCGACGAAGAAATGAGTTCCAGCTCATATTATGGAAACAGGAATAAGAAGCTACAAAATCGCGAAGTTAAAAGACGACTTTGATGGTCAAAGACTAGATACGCGCATGATATCTCTTTTTGGGTATATATCCTTGATCCCTGTTTTCTGTAGAGCTTACTTGTAGGCTATCTTTTGTGGACATCCTCTCGGTCCTATTCTCCGTTACAAACCCTGTAAGGAGTTTGTCCTGTTTATCTTCTCGACCCTGTTTCAGGGAATCTTAGGTGGAACCCTATGGATGTAAACATGTATTTGAAACATGTTATGGTTGATATGGTTGCAAATGGTTGCAAGTGGTTGCTCGTGGATGCGCGAATTTATATTAGATATTAGCTCGACTCGGTCACATTTCATATTGCATATGCACGAGTATTTATACTTGTTTATGGATGAAATTGAATGTGTTATCATGCGGATGTTGCATATGGTTGAATGTTTGTGCACGCATATAGTGTATATGACTAGGACTATTTGCATACATGATGGATTCATAGCACTAAACATATTTTTGCATTCAAAAGATTATCCAGGCCTGATCATTAGCATTAGCTAAGGAACATGTACACACACGTTTTGCATATATTCATACAACATTAGAAATCATCTAAGGACAATGGTTGCTTGTGGATGATGTTTTGAGTAGATGGATGATGGATGGTAGGATATGTTCTTCCTAACTTAGAGATTTCGGGGACGAAATCCTAAAAGGTGGGGAGAATGTAACAACCCGTATTTCAATAACATGTTAAAACGAGAATCAAGGCAGAATTTAATTTTAAATTCTGAATCAAGTGGAACAGGCAATGCCATTGCGTTCGTCTCGGAAAAATACGCGAAATAGAGTCCGAGTTTTCGAGAATCGGAGTCCGTATGACCAAGTTATGATCCGTCAAAGTTTTCAGGGGTTTCAAGTTTGAAAATCACCTAGGAAGTTCAAGTTTTGGGGTAGGCGGGAATTTTCCCGCCAAAGCCCATGTCGACAGGGGAGTCGACAGGGCTGTCGACACCCCTGGACCCCAAGTCGACAGGGCTGTCGACTTGGGTGTCGACTGGGTCCAAAAACACAACTCCGTGTTTTGTGGCCTGGTGCACCTGGATGCAGTCTTGGTCTGGTCTGATGGGCCTGTGACGATTTCTGTGGCCTAGATTAATCCTAGATCTAATCCTAGGGCCTAAAACTATCCTAATCTCTATAAAAAGACCCTAAACCTAACCTAAATCCATAAAAATCAAACCTAGCAACTAAGTGCTGCCAAAATCAATCTTGATCATGGCCTCCATCTCCAATCCCTAGAGCCTATGCATTCAAATCGGGTTCAAATCAAAAGGTGCAAGCTTGCTACACCAAATAGAGGCCAAATCAACGTTGCTATGCGAGTTTCATGACGGATCTTCATCAAAGGAGCCACCTTTCTTCGCCAAAACGATTCATGCTCCTAGTCCTCTTGCCATACTATGTAAGTTCTAGCTACTTTTGGATCAAAACGGTATTTTTAATGTTGACATGGGATAAAATGAGGCTAAACATGATTATGCGAACCTATATGAACCTTACCTTGCCTCTTGTGTTCATGTTTATGATTTTAGGCCATGTGAGTGACTTAATCATGCCTCTCATGCTATGCATAACCTAGTTTAACTTGCAAGTTTGGATCTTTATGCATGAAATGCTAGCATGAACCTTTAGGAACCACTTTACTTGTGAAACATTGGCTAAGACAAGATTTTGGGGCTTATGCATGTTTATGAACCCGAACCACTTATGCTAACATGCAAGTTTGTGGCCGAATCCTTTATGAGATTATACATGCTCGTGGCCAATCCCCTCTTTTAGTTGTGCATGTTTATGGCCAAACCCTTTTTGATAATATGCATGTATGTGGCCAAATTACCTTATGACACTATGCATGTTTATGGCCAATCCCTTTATGATGTTATGCATGTGGAAGCCAAGCCCTTTTTGGCATCATGCATGTTTTGAGACCAATATGTGACATAGTATCCTTACTATGTTGACTCGCTTTGCTTGTGTTGGGAAAACACGATTTTGGGTAGTTAGATAAACATGAACATGCATTTATACTTGAAAATATGACTTGAAAGATGACATGGAAGTTGACATGTAAGTATGCATAAAAACATGAGCTTGGGAATTTACCTATTAAGTTAGGTCTACCCTTTGGGAATTTACCTATTAAGTTAGGTCTACCCAAATGCTTGAAAACTTGTAACATGTTCTGGAAACATGATGAACTTAGATAATATAAGTGTGGCCGACTCGAGGTTGGGTTGAGTTTGCAACGTAAAACTACCCGGAACCGACCGGCCTAACTAGTAGTTGCAAACAATAGGACCCAATGTGAGAATTTGGTCATGTCGCGCTTAAGACCCGAGGTTAGACTAGGTTGTGGTGTAAATCTACCCGGACCCGCCCGGCTTAACTAGTAACCACAACAAGGTCTAATGTGAGAGGTTAAGAGTGCATTAATTAAATTAATGCCACATGATAAGGTTAAGTAAATTTGACTAATGACACTTAACCGATATGACACGAATGGGTAGGTTAAGTGGGACCGGGCTTGATTTCCTTAATGACACTTAACCATGCAAGATGATTAGGAGATGGGGTTAAGTAATTTACACTTAACTAATCCGACTGGGTAATTAGATGAGGTTAAGTAATTAAGACTTAACTAACCTAACCACGGTAATTAGATGGGGTTAAGTAATCCACACTTAACTAATCTAAACACGGTAATTCGATGGGGTTAAGTTAAACACTTAACCAATTTAAACTTGGTAATTCAATGAGGTTAAGTAACCAATACTTAACCAACTTAACGTGATAATTTAATGGGGTTAAGCAACTTATACTTAACCAATTATACATAAAGTTTTGATGTGGTTAAGTGACCTAAACTTAACCAATCTAACTTGTTAATTGGATGTGGTTAAGTGACCTATACTTAACCAATCTAACGTGAAAACATGATAAGGCTAAGCCACGAATCACTTGAATACGCTTGACCGATTTGACTCGGTAATTTGACAAGGTCGGGTTAATTTATATAATTAACCAATCTAAAATGATAATTAGACGAGGTTAAGTTATGGATTGCTTAATATACTTAGCCAACTTGACACGTGGTTTGTAGGGTTAAGTCTTGGACTTGGATACTTAGCCAATTTTGACATGGTTTGTAGACGGGCTAAGTTATGAACTTAAGTGACACTTAACCCATTAGATAAACCCTAATTCGGAGGATTAGGTAAATAACCATAGTTAACAAGGATTATGGAAATAAGGCTAAGTGGTAAACCTTAGTTAAGGGAAACTAAGTAATAATTCTTAGTCAAGGAAATTTGGACCATTTCTTAGATAGATTAGTAACCCGATACGTTAGGTCAACGTTTAAGTATGCGTGAAGGAGCAGGCTATCTGATTTAGATAAAGGCTCCAACGAACTGGGTAACGAAGCAGCGGCTTCGGGGAACGTGAGGATATTCTTGGGATCCCTCTGTGAGCTGCCAGGTCATTATACTAGGCTCACGAGAGGTTGAGGTTTGCGGTAGAAGAACCAAGAATATGTCTTGGTTGCTATGCGAGCGACCTAAAGACTGGGGTGGATAGCAGTGAGTCGACGAATACATAAGGTGCCCGAGATAGCAAGTTCGTCGATCATCTACCATCTTGAGTCAAGCGTGTACGTACGGAAAGGCAGGGAACACCCAACAGACCATAATTTGCTATCTAATTATGGGTGAGGTAGGCCGTAGGATGTGGGCTGGCCGGAGTGTAGTTCTCATGCAAGATTTTCTCTTGTGTTGCCTTTCACTAGTTGAGGGAGGGGTCTCGTGGGACCATAGCCATGTGTAGAAAAGCAGACCTTAGTATCTGCATCGGCAGATAAACCTAAAGCTCCCGACCGAGTCCTGTATTTCTTGTTTAGCCCTGTGACAGGACTCGGATGGCACGATGTGATACATGTGCATACAGTTATAGAAGAACGATTCACGATGAATGCGTGGGAAAAAGGGCGCGGTTGAGGGTTAGCGTAATCCCTAGGGGCCTAGGTGGTTTAACCCAAACCGAAATACGAAAACGTGCAATAGGCAAGCGTAATCCCTAGTGGTGCTAGGTGGCGTAAGTCCTAGTAGTTCAAACGATGATTCATATGGAAGAGCCTAGCTAGAACAAGGGTGACAGTCCAAACGATTTCAAGGATAATACGACATGAGGAAGCCCGTACGAGGTACGGCAAAGGACTGAACTTATATACATGGAAAGAAACATACGAGTTGAGTAACCTATATATGCGATATATTAGGTTGACATGGACCATTACACGACTTTGAGTAAGGGACATTCATGGTTAACACATAACAAGGTTGGGATACTAGTACGAGAGGTGCAGAGCAAATATACATGTTAGAACTAGGAAGAATATACATAATAGATACCGTGGGATGTTAGACGGGGTAGATACCTTGGGATAATGTACTCGATAGAAATCTGACGATGTGATACCTTGACTTATCATAACACCGTAGTTATCCTGATACCTTAGTTTACCTTGCCGCAGTAGTTCAACCGGCTACCCTGGTTTATCTATCTTGTAGTTATCCTTATGTTTACTTTCAATTTATGCATGTCATGTTACCTTTACCTGTTTTTATACTGGAAGTAGATAGGACTTACTCAGTCTTTTTGACTGACCCGTTTTGTTTCGCCTCTTTTCTTCCGTTCCCCCCCCCCCCCAGGTTTCAGGGAGGAAACCATGCTGTTTAGTTCAGACTCCTTCTGCTTGAAGGTCATCATGGATGGCTTGGACTTCTCTTGGCTATGGCTACTTTACGGTTTTACTTGGGGAATAATTTATTAAAAAGTCTTTATGCTTCTTTACTATTGCAAGACAGGTTTTGATGTACTCTGATGTAAAAGGCTTTAGACCTTATTTATTCATGTTATGAAAGTTTGATTTTACTTCCGCTATTTATATATGTTCTGTCTTGTGATATTTCTGTGCATGTTTACCAATAATGCCCCTCTAAAGCTAGTGCATTCCTTTGCGAGTGACCCTAGCGGAGGCGGGGTGTTACAGGTCCGGGCAGTCTTACACCACAAAAGAGTCTAACCTCGTGTCTTAGGAGATTAATTACACTTAATTAATTATCCTCAATTTGAATTAATTTCCCTATTCAAATTGTCAATCAATTAAAAATTTAACTATGTCCATAATTGACTCAATTATATCCATCTATTTATAGTATATAAAATTATACCCATTAACATCACATTTAAGGCATTTATGCCAATTCTCAATATTAAATCTTTTAATGTTATCCCCTTGCCCCACGTTGTACGTTCGTTCGTTTAACGTGAAATATACGTTAGACTCGAATAGTCTAACTTATGGAATAAAGAGAAAACATTACAACATGCATAGAATAAAAACTAGATCTAAACATAAAGGGTGAACATGCATGTGTGAATAAGTTTTTTCATCTAAAACATGCATAGGCCAAAGTTACAAACTTGCATAAACTATGGATGTCATAGATCTAATCATAAGGTGTAAACAAGCAATAGTCACAAACTTGCATTACATGATTCGTACTCCAATATATATATTTATACAACATAGACTATGATGTAAACTTGCATCTAACTCACACATGTCATAGCCTAACTTTAGATCCAATGTACACATAAAATAGATGTCATGAAACATGTAAGGTTGTATATGATTCTCACTAACTTGCATATGATTCATATCTAAATTAACATCTAAACTTGCATACATACATATGATTTAACATATGAATTAGTTCCAACAAAATAACCAAACTAGCATATGAAACATCATTATGAATTGATTGTACATAAGCCAACAATTAACATGGATTTACAATATAGATGATAACATCACAACTTTACAACATAGATAATAACATCATAGATTTACAACATAGATAGTAACATACAGTCAATGATTCACAACATAACCATATAATCCAAATCATAGCTTAATCCAATCAAATTGTTAATTATCTTATTAAAGAAATCGAACTCACAAAAAGAAGGTCTTGCATTCTGAAATCTGAGTTCTGAAATTGATTTAGCTCGCCTTTGTAGTAGATTCGTTATTGTTGAGATTAGAGTTGAATAGAATTGAGTTGATTAGCTTTGATTTCCCTCTAGTTGGTGGACTCTAGGTTACAAGATGACAGCATGACGACCATGATTCTGATTTTTATTGTATTTTAGGGTTTATGTCTACCCATGTTTATATAGAATTTATATTTAATTATAGCCGTCGGATGATCTTAGGGTTAATCAAAACCATTCTGTTGGGATAGGGTGACACCTCAGCCCTAATGACTCAGCAAGGAGTCAGAAAGGTCTCAACTATGAGTCACAATATGGATCAGATTACACTAGAAAGCTGTGCAGGCTTTCTGCTCGGTCTGGGAGCACTTGGCAGGTGCGCTAGTGCAATTTTTGTACTAGCGCACTTCTCAAGTGCGCCAGTGCATCTATATTTTTTTTCTTTGATTTTTCCGCCTGACTTCGTTCATCCATATCTCCTTCATCATATATCCGTTTTACGCAAACTCGGACTCTATCTCGACCAGAATTCTGAGACGAACACAACGGTGCAACATCGTTTCCCTTTATTCTCACATCTGAGATTAATTATTCTTGAATTTAGTTAATTCGATTATTCAAAAATTCGGGGTGTTACACATAATATGGTTATGATTGTGTTGAATGGATTGGTTGAGTTGGTTTCGTCGATTATGTTGATTGGCGAAGATTTGGTCGAAATTGGTGTTGCATTGAAGGAGTGCAGGTTTTTGGTCGCACAGAAGGGGGTCGGTCGCGCCCAAATGTTGTCTTGGAGAACAAGAAAAGGAGCAGGCTCGAGCGAGGCAGATGGTGGGTCGGTCGCGCAAGAAGAAAAGGCCTGGGGTTTTGGTTCTGGAGAACAAGTGATTGATTGCTCCTAGTAGAGGGTCGGTTAAGCGACCCTAAAGTAGAGTAATGGGTTTGAGCATGCGAGCCTGGTTAATTGGTTCGAACGAGCGATCCCAAAGATGTGTGACCTGGGAAGGAGTATGGTGGGTTGGTCGGCTGTTGAAGGGTTGGTCAGTCTTGTCGGAAGGATAGGGTCAGTCGCTACTAAGAAGAAGGGATGGTTCACTATTGAGGGTTAGTCGGCTACTGCACGGTAGGACGGTCATATGGGTATAGAAGGGTCGGTCGCTCCTGAGGTAAAAGAGGTCGTTCGTTCTTCTGAAGAATGGCCTGGTCGTTCATAATGACTTGGGTTTGATTGTGTTGTGAATATTGAGCCTTATTTTGATTGTTTTTCGGCTCAATGGTGTTATAACTTCGAGGTATATCCAAAAGGGAGTGTTCTAAGTGATGTGATGAGTTCGTTGATCGGTGTAAAGCAACAAATGTGCAGACAACTCAAAAGGTTTTAGGTTGTGGATAATGGTTACTCTAGTGAGACTTGGGTTTGAGAATAGTCGCTAGAAATGAAGACAAGAGATGCAAAGACCGAGAGATTATCGTAAGTTCTAGCAGACTCACAACAGAGGTACCTTGGGCAGTCATGAAGGGCCTCGTACCTTGAGTAGTCATGAAGGGCCTAATTATCGAGGACAAACATATGAGTCATGATGGCGTATGGAGTTGTGTTGGAACTAGGGTTACCATTAGCCCTTGACATATGGCAGTCATGATGAGCCGTCATACAGTTAATGATGGTTTCAAAGTAGGATTGGCGGTTATAGCCAGAGTTTGTCATGGATGTTTGAATGTTTGGATGTTTTGTTTTACCATCTCACATGGATTATCCAACGTCGAGGGAGATGTTTCTTGAGTGCTTGACTGATATTGGTTTAGGCCTTTAGGGAGAGTACATGAGGGATGTTAAACTCGATTAGGGTTGTCTACGTGAGACATAAGTAATATGGATGCCATGAATGTTATGGATGGTTGTTCTGATTGCCATGGACAAATTGTTGTTACCTTAGATGTTATGGATTGTAAAGGCTATCACTGTCGTATGTGGGGAAGACTGGTGTGAGTTCTTCTCTAGTGTTGGGTAGTGGTTAGTAAATCTACCTACACTCGTATAATTTATTGATGAAGTTTGTTAGCTATTTTATCGCTCACTAAGACTGTTGTCTAACTCAAGGTTTTATGTTTCCTTCTTATAACCTTGGGTTGTTCATCCGGTTGTGGATGGGCAGACAGAGTAATAGATAACAGGTGATGCTTTAGTGAGGACGATGATGATGATCGATGGCGAGCAGGAGGCTCACGTATCAGTTTTATAACTATCTAGTATTTTCTGTTTCCGCTGATACTTTATATTCTAAGGGATGTAGTGAGGACCTTTGTAAAGAAATATTATCCAAAGATGTATGGATCTTTCTAAGGGTTCTGTGTAGAATTTTTAGTTTCTGTGCAAGTGGATTTCACTATTATTGCATGTTGTACATGTTCTATTATATTTTATCCTTTCTCTGTGAGAGTTAGATAGGTTCCAATGACGTTTACCTACTTTGATGATCGTCCATAGCAGCCTAGCACACCTATCAGTGCATTATTCCTCTTGTTTAGTGCAGGGGTTATGGGCGGTCGTCACATAAGGGTATGGTCGTGTCCTGTATAAATCGACGAAGTGTGATTGTGTCTCGAAAACCGATTAGGTGAAAAGTTATGGCAAGGAAAACCATCTAAGTCTCACTGTACTTGGAGTCAGTTAGGATGTGCCCTGTAGCCCTGAAATCAAGAATTTTAATTTTTATTTGTTGAATAAAAATCCGCAGTAATCCAGCATTGAATGGACTGGATGAAGTGGAGTCCCAAACTAGTATAAAATACCGGTGTACTTTCCTTTTACTTCTTTTTATTTATTTTTTCTGCATGTACAATTGTTGATATAAGTGATTTGCATAGCATTCTATTTAATTCGAAAAGATTTCAAGAAATTTAATAAAATATGTAAAACACTACCCAAATTGTCCAATTCACAAGTCCCCAATTGTTAAAAATAATTAATAGTTTGGTCTTGTATATTCATGTATTCATATATTTGCTATTATACGTAAATGATCATGTACATATATTTGTTAAATGTACTTGTATATTTTTAAGTAGCAGATAAGAATAGAAATTTATATTTATATATTTGTAAGGTAGTTCTCTAGTTTTATAGTGTTTATATGGTAGTGTATATACCTAAGGAGATTAATAGATTATTATACTTAGTTCGGGTTAAAATAGTTTTATGTTTGTTAGTCTTCGTTTTAGAGTTATGCCTTAATTTTAGGAGTATTATAGTTTAATTAGGATTATATAATTTTTGTTGATGAGAAAGGGGAAGAATTATAAAATAGGGCTTGAAATCAACTAAGTCTAACTTTTCTTGGAGTTAGTTGGGGTGTCCCAGTGTAGCCCTGAAATCAAGGATTGTAATTTGGATTTTCTGAATAAAAATCCACAACAACCCAGCATTGTGTAGGCCTAGATGTAGGTGAGTCTCGAACAAGTATAAAATCTCGGTGTGTACTTTCCTTTTACTGCTTTTTATTTTATTTATTGTATCTGTGAATGATTCTATGACTTGCATCGCATTCTATTTAACCTAAAAAGATTTTAAGAAATTTAATATAATCCATAAACACTATTCACCCTCCCTCTAGTTTTTAGTTTGCCTTAAGATCCTTAATCTGCATCTCCAACATCCCCAAGATATTTTCAAAGTAAGATTTTGGTCCAAATTTGGTAGTCGGTTATTGAACTATTAAACAACACACACAACACAACCAATACTTTATTTCTAATAGTAATCACCAGGCCTTATTTAATATATTCCTAATTAATTAAATTGCAAATCTCTTATCCTAAAATATTTACATATATAATCGTCCGATATAAGTATGTAATTAAAAAATTAATGTACTTTTTCATTCCTAGTTCACCATTAGTGGGTTACTAGAACCGAAATCACCTCACCTAACTTCTATGACCTTGTCTTTTAAGTAACAAATCATTTAAGGAAATAATGATTCAATTTTCAAAATCAGCTCTCGATCTAAAACGAATATTATGCCATGAATAACAATGAAGCCATTCAAGTTGGGGTATTTTATTACTATCTCAAGTTCTAAATATCCAACTTAATTTGACTAAATTCCAAATGATATTCATTCCAAAATAATTTCTATAAATCGAAAACTTTTAATGATTTCATTGATAAATATCTTAATAATTTACCATTTTCCTTTTTTTCTTTTAAATAAGGAAAGATTCAAAATACCATTAAATAAAAAAATTACTTCTTTAATTCTTCCAGTTTATCTTAAACCATACAATAGTTGAAGGTCATTATCAATGGGTAAAAGCACCACATTACTGCATAATATCTTTGACAAGATCATTCGTAAAGCCCTATTCACTATTCTGAGCTCAAATTTAGACCAAAATCGAAACTCAAACACCTCAAAGCGTGGAACATGTAAATCTGGTACCTGCAAATAAATAAGCATGACCATAATCAGAGTACGATAAGATAACTCCTAGCGAAAATGAAATAGTATAACTAGTATTAACTCTAGTAACTACCTTTTTCAAAGTAATTCACTTTGCCAATATCGAGCATGAGAGAGAATGAGAACCGAAGGACAAACTTAAACACCTGTGACAACACGACCTTCTCTAGAAAAACCTGGGTGCTTCTAATGAGGAGGGGGTCAGAACAACAAAACTCTGGTGAACAGGAAATGTACAACATAGATTATAATACACAGATGTATCCCATTTAGTTCAACTCAAGATGTATGCCTATCAAGGTTAGCGATCCTGGTCTTACCTCGTAATTGCTTATGCACGAGTCAAATACTATTCCCAAAGTAGTATTCCCAAAGTATAATACCAAGATAGAACATTTACACACATATTGGTGAAGCCTTTATACCAGATGCTGACTGGTTATTAAATCGAGGGTAGACTTGAATCACGGAATTTCTATATATATTTCCCCATTCATAATCCTTTATTATTTAATGCCCCATTATCAATGATAGATAGGGTGGATTATCTTTGATCGCTTAAGACCCTAAGCAGTCCTATTGGTCACTTATTATTCATTGATAATATTCAATATTTACATAAACTAGAGGACACTAGTTACGGTCCCTACTAGTTAAGGCTTCCGTCATTCACGCAAATACCCTTTCCTCGTGTAAGGTGAGAGATTGTGTTTTATCGCTCGTTATACCATCTGGCTGACCTTATTGTATAATCTCCTTAGTCACTTACTACTTCCCGTAGGATAGGTAGTCATATCTGACATTTTAGTTTCCAGGTTTGGGTATGCCCTACACACACGCCATTTAAGACCCATAAACTGAAAGACTTACTCCTAAATGGACTCCTCAACCCAGGTCACTTAAGACCCAAGGAAGCAGACTATACGCGAATATTATTTAAATTCGCCCCTGTTACCCTTTAATACCTTTCCCTATTGGGATAAAGTGGCCACGTTATTAAGTCATTCCCGTTTAGTTTCTTTTCATGGAAATACTATATGTACACGATTATTTATTGTCATGGGTTGCTATGGTTAATAATGTTTCACATCAGTAACCTGCTAAGTCCAATTCTAACTTTTAATAATAAGTTCTATATTTACTAACTGTAAATAAGGAAAGTTATATGCTCCTTACCCTAGGATATTTATTTAATTACTTACCTAATTAGACTTAGTATTTAAATAACAATCAGTACACATTAATCCCCTTTTACGTCTTTTACCTTTATCCATATGTTTATTGCCATTTATGACCGTAACAGTCATATTTTCCTAAGGCAAACATTTACATGGACATCCTTATTTTATCAGTCCCAAAGTATCTATTTGTTGTACCCCAACATACAATTAATATTCTTATTTATTAATTTTTTTGTTGTCTATTATATATATATATATATATATATATATATATATTTGTGCACCAGACCACTCACAATAAGTTAATCACTTGTGGATTTTGGATTTGTCAGTCGGTTCCGGGCAAGCTCCTACCACAAGTAGAACTTAATCTCATTTCTTAGTACACTTATATTTACGCATTAGACACCTCACATTAAGCTGATTACCTGTGGATGCTAGATTTGCCAGGTGATTCCAGGCAGACTTCTACCTAAAGTTAAGTTTAACCTCGTGTCCAAATGCGGTTATAATTCAAATTCCCTAATTGGGGTTTACAAAATTTATCCTAATCAGTTCTGGAATTGTAACCATCATCCTATTATATTCACTTTCCCCAATCAATGTTGGTTACAATGGTTATTTATTAATTTGTGGCCCTATTTACGACAATTAATTACATTAATTTCTAGAATGATCACCACAAATATATTAATTCAATATGGATTTTATGTTCATGTATAATTCCATAATTGAATATCATTCAAACATTCTCACATTAAATACAATGTATATTTTACCATTCTACACAGATTTGGATGGATAATGTATATATTTATTCTTATTTCTTCAAGCGTTTAACGTTGTTATTTTCATTATTATTATTTTAATCAATTTAATAATTTGGTTTGAATCAATAACCAAACATCCCCCCTTTGAATTTAGCCTTTCCAAAAGGTTCCAAATCTTACAAAAATACTGTTAGCTAAGATTATCGTAAACTACTGATTAAACATATTTCAAACTCACAAGAAATATATATATATATTTATATGTTTTAGAACAGTTGATGCAAACTACACACAAATATGTATATTTATATTTATACGTACGTTTGCACCACTTTTCCCTTTTTTAGTCTTTTGTCATATCTCTTGTGAATGCAAAATAACATCTTTTTGGTCAAAAGGAGGAAAACAACATATTACAACAACTATGCCAAAACCTAACTATATTGAATACAAACATGCATATTTCTTTTAAAATCACAATCACATAATTCACTATTGTATCTTTTTCTCCAAACTCACATAATTTATCATTCAACACTGAATCTAGAGATTTGGAATATTACTACATCTATATAGTGTTTAAATGGAACTGATTTCCAGATCTACAGTGCCTTGTAGCAACTACAATACATTTTATGACATAGTTTGTAGGAAATATGTATAAACAAAAATTTAGGAATCCTATAATTCATATTATGCCATACCATAATTTGCAATTTACAAGCCTTGACAATATTTACTAGCACATATGTTTGATATCAATTTATGTACAACAATATTATGAACAGATCTGATGAAAATAGGCATATTATTTGAGATGTACTTCAAACGAGATAAATATGTTATTATATCTATATATATAAATTTCCTACTCGCCCGCAAGCATCCAAATCCGAAGTTTGAATAATCTTTAGGCCTAAAATTCCCTAATTCTTATAAACCTACATTTTTTTTGAAAAGGGGATATTTCCAGATCTATAGTTATGTAAGAAAATAGGAAGAGAGGAGAGAATCTGATTTGGAGCATCAATTTACATTATTTTCCATTGGATCTGACAATCCTCTCAATTTTATATGATTTGTTGTAGATGAATATATTTTTAATTTAGAAATTAGGTTTGAAAACAAAGGAAAATTACAGAGCTCCGCTGCTGCTACAGATTTGTATTGACAAGAATGAGGCCTTACCCCTTTATTTATAGGAGTGGAATTGGCCTTGAACTGTTAAATTCATTTTAGTTCATATCCGTCCATTCGTTGATAATATATTATAACTTAACCCTCTTAACCCTAGTCGTCACTAGTCATTCTGACGGCCAGTAGGTGGACTACTTGTGTCGTAAATCACCCAATAAAGCCAGTTAATGATGATATAATATATATATATATATATATATTCTGATTTATTTATTTTCCATTCATTATCGCATTTCGTCCGTAACTTTTTCATACGGGCTCCGTTCGTGAAACTCCAAACATGAAAGTTGATCAGAATTGTGCATTGGTTAAAATTTAATGGTTCAATTCCTTTTTTGCAGAAATTCCTATTTTTAAATTCTAATAATTAATTCTTATTACTAGAATTCCAGGTTGTTACGTCGTTACTAAAATAATTTATGTTAAAACAATAATAGCTCTTATACTTTTCAAAAGAATAGGATATTGAGATTTCGAAATCAAAAAAGGCATTGAGACCACAATGGTTTTGATCTAATTTGGTCTAACTTAACCAAGTTATACAAATAGCAGATGGTGAATTATTCTACTAAACACATGTCAAAGTTTACAATATAGCAGAATAGTTTTTTCTGCCAATAGATGTCTAAGATAAATAACAACCAATTTATAGTAAAATGGTGATGTGTTCTACTAATAGATGTCCACCAATATTAATCATAAAATAACATGTCATTAACAACCAAATTATATCATGTCCACGGTAATATTGTAACCGGAGGGTGATTTGTCCTATTAAACAGATGTCCAAAATTAACTCAGCTACTAGCAAAACGGGTTTTCATTTAGCCAAACAACGTCCCTAATATTCAATTCATTTTGAACAAAAATTAAAATGGTGTTTGGTTCTATTAATAAACGTCAACTAATACCTAATCCACAAGGTTATTTAATGGTAACTAATAATGTAATCCTTTTAAATAAAAGTACTTTTCCAAATATCCTTGGAAAATAAGAGATTCAACTTATAAATCTTTAGTTAATAACACACATAATATTAGTCTCGTTATAAAATAATATATAAACTTCTAAATAGTATGATTAAATCATTTAATTCAAAATTAATTTTTAAATAATTAATTAAATAATTTGAAACCTTTAAAATTAATAAATAAACATTTATTTAAACTTTTAAGATAATAATTAATCATTAAATATACTTTAAATCAATAATTCAATAATAATCATTCCTTAATTAATAATTAAAAATCAATCTGATCTTTATTAAATAGTTTAATAAATGTTAAACTTCCATAAGTAATTAAACAAACCCTGATTGATATACACATAAATGTGTATATTTTATCCGCTTATTTATCTTATTTTCTCTTCAAAATAATTGATAATGTGTATTTATAATTGTGTTTTCAGATTATTTAAGATGAATGGATTGATGCACTTAACTGTTGAAAAGCTTGAAGAGTTCGTGCAAGAAGAGTGTTGATTTTTAGACCTGGATTAAAGCATGAAGACCTGAAGAAATGTTGTTGTTCAACCACCTTATGCCGCATATTTTAAATTCAAGATTCAATGCCTTTTCATTAAGATCGCTTGTCTCAGATGTTATGGAATTCTTATTCATGCTTAAAACGATTGAAGTTAATGCCATTTGATGCCCACAAGCTATTTCTCCATGACATTTGCATGTCCATTCACATTCACTCACATTGGTTAGGCAATGACTTTTGTCCCACATCTTGTATTTGGTCACTTAGTCTTGGTCATGGCAGCTATAAATACATTGTATCTCTTTCATTTAGAATTGTCTTAGTTTTTATTCTGTAAATTCTTCTTTTGGAATAAAACTATTCTTCTCCTTTTCTCTTTAGTTTATGTTTTATTTATGTTTTTTCTATTCTTCTTCCCTTTATATTGTTTAACTATGTCTAGCTAATCCCCTTTAATTAGGGGGTGATGACGCTAATAGACTAGATTCAATATGAATCGCATTGCCAAAAAGATGAGGACTTTATGTATATAGATCTAGATCTGAACCAAGAGTTAGATCTGAATCTTCATACTCTGTTTCGTTTAAGAGCTATGCTCCTTCATAGGGTATATTCGAGTTCGATATAACACTTACCAGATTTAGATCTAATTTTTCGGGTTTTAGAAATAAAGTAGTGAATCTATCCTGATAGCCTATGGTTGTTTAAGAGCATAACTCTTGCATAGGCTATGCTTGTCGTTATTCACATGTTTGTTTCTAAAGCCCTAATTATCATTGATTAATATTTGTGATAGAAACATAATTAGATCTATATCACTCTATTTGGCTATTGATGATTATTAATCCAGTTTATGACACTACTCCCTAATCGCTTTCATTTATCATAAAAAAAACTCTCTTTTTCTTTATTTTTTGTTATTTTCAAACAATCAAGCTTTCGGAATAATATGATTGGATTTATTAGTTAAAATAATTTTGGTCCTAGAGTTCGATACCCTTTACAACAACCCTTGTTGTTTAGGAAACCCGAATGAATTAAATAATTGTTTAAAATTGTTAATTTGTTCGCAAACACTGATTAATTTCCTAAGTTAAAACACAACTTAATTTTTTATTATTAAGCTTTTAAACCTTTTTAATAAATTATTAAAATAAATTCTAATCACATAATTAATCTACTTAATACTTAACTAAAGTAATTAAATAATTATTAACTTTTATTAATTATCAAATTATAATTAACTTACTTGAATTAAGACAAAGTACAAAATTTCTTAATTAATTGTTAATTAAGCATTAATTGTTTTATTTGATTAATTAAATAATTGTCAGATGATTAATTATAAAATAAATAATTTTTATTAATTTTCTAAACCTAAAAAAAGTTTTGAAAACATTTTCTAGACATACTTAAGGTAAAAGCAAGTTATACTTTGAAAAACAGTTTGTTTTAGCGAACTACGCTTAGAGAGACTATTGTTGTAAAACTTGTAATTTCAAAAATTAGATTTTTACATAAAATAACTTCAAAAATAATTTCTTTTTTACTTTAAACTTCTATAAACTTTCAGTAGGGTTTTAAAATAAAGTAAAGATTTTGGAAACATTATCAAACCAATTAGCACATTAACCTACTTTGCTTTGAAATAAAATCTCAAAAGTACTATTCATTTTCAAAAGATCTCAAATCAACATCAAAATCCAAGATTCAAGATTTCAAACACTAAAACATCCATCCATAGTTAAAGGCACAAACTTGCAAATTATAATGAATTTTGCTTACAAACTTTTCTAACTTCCAAACCAAACAATATATAAGCAATATTCTTGCATATATCAGCTACTAACATCTCAAACATTATAATAACATAATAGATTGTAAAAAATCAAAACCTCATATCAAAGCACAAATTTAAAGTTAGAACATAAGTAAAAATATGAACTTTCTCACCTTAAATTAACAAAACATCATCTAAGCATGCAAATACACCTAAATCTCAACATTTACAAAAAGGGAAATGTGTTTTTGACCATCATTGGTGCTTTTAAATTCTGCCTCAAGCATGTAGGGTTCAACCGAACCTTCTGAAGGGTCCCGGGTACTTAAAAATGAAGAAGGGAGTAAAAAGATGGAAGAAGAATGGTTTAAACTTGAAATCAAAAAAGTTTCAAACTAAAAAGATTTGATTTTTGAAAAATTTCAAAGACATGGAAGCTGTTAAAGAGTTATTGAAAAGATTTAGAAAAGTGAAGAAGAAGGAGAAAAAAAATAAAGAAAGAAATGAATTGGAAGATGAGAAAGAAATGAGATTTTTAATAAAGTAAAATAACAATTGAAATTACCAAAATAACCTCTCCTAAACTAATGCCATCTCACCACTTCCTTTTCTACCCCTCCTTCCTCCCCTAACACATTACCCTCTCCTTTCTGTCTTACATTTCCACTCAAAAGCAAAGTGATGATATAAGTACATTATATGTCCTTAACTCCCTGTTTTAAGGGCCCTTTTGTACTTTTTTTTTTTTTACTTTGTTTCTTTAATTAAACACATTTAACCTCACTTTCTTGCTTTATTTACTTAATTAATACTAAATAAGTTTATTTTTAACTCATATATTTGTATTATATTTATTTATATATATTTTAACAACAATTTTAACAACTTTTACATGATCAAGAATCAGCCTTTTCGAAAATTTCCTTTGGTCACATTTTCTGCTTTCCTTTGAACTATATATTTTTGTAAACCAAATTTTAAAATTATTTCCACAAAATTATTTCGATATAAGAGAGGGATATTTTACTCATAAAACCATTATTTTGGAAATTTAAAATTAACTAAATATTTCCAACCAAAGCAGTAAAATTCTGGGTTGTTACATTCTTTTCCCCTTAAAAGGATTTCGTCCTCGTAATTTCACTCCCATCCCATATTAGAAAAATCTCCCAAGTTTAATAATAAATTTTACATGACAACCACTTAAACCCGTCCGATGAATGCAGATCATCTATATGCAATATCTAATTTGATCACTTACTTGAATACATAACTTTTCCGAACTAGCATTGCTCTCCCGATATCTCTAGTGCAGACTTTGATCAGGCTCATTGATTAAAACCTCAATTTTCCTTAGGTAGATAAATAATACGATGGAATATATCTAATTCTTTACCAAGAACTATCACCAAGTGCTTTCCATCAAGAATCAAGGGATAAATCATATTTGGGTAGGTGTAGGACACCTCAAAGCCATATACTCGAATCTTAAATCAAAATAGAATTTGCAGACAAATCATCTTTGCAAAACCTACGTACTTATTCCAATTCGTTATTATTATGCTAATTTCTATTTTCAATCTTTGCAAGTTTGTTAAACATAACTCTTCTTGATTCACTAACACTTAGTTTAATTTCTATATTTACTTGGAAATCTCGACTGTCCGTGAAGCGACCCGAACTTCCCCGTAAAGGAAAGCCCGGATTGTAATGAGAACACGACAAATCAGAACACAAGCAGAAGAACATTTCATTGCTTATTACAACAATTTACATCAGAGTACAAGAATATACTGAGTATGAATAAATAATATACATTTGATAAATATCAGAGATTTACAAATTACAATGCAGCGGAAAATAATACAAAACAAATCTGAAAGAGATACACAGATACAGAGCTTTCCGTATATCATTCCAGCTGTAAACCAGGATCATGTGAATATAAATCTGCAAAACCAAAAACTAGCTGCCGTGTGGAAAATAGGGGTACCCAGAGTTTAGGCTAAAACAATAAAATCCAAGTCAATCATGTGACTGGTGTGAGAACTATAACAGTTATTACACTTTACTTTAAAATGGAGTAAATCAAGGAACCATGCCGTATAACTCGGAACGGATTTCCTCCCAAGAATACCAGTGCATAAAACAAACAGCGCAATGCTTTTTGAAAAAATGAAGCTATTATAACACCCAGGTCCCATCACACAATGCAACGCAAGCCGGAGGATAGGGTTTTCCCTTATAATAGCCAAAGATGCTTGGTATGTTTAAAACAAATCATTTGATACAATCTAGCCCATGTCTCAGTATCAGAACACATCAACCATTGAATCGTCAGGGCCGATCCACATGGAGTGGATTAATATGCCTGAACACTGTGTTTCCCAGCCCTATGGGGCGTAAAACTGGTCGGTATATCTACCAAACCATCCATCGGCTCCCCAGAGACCGAAATAACTGAGGCGCCTTGCTATCCATCATCCACATAAGTAAAACATATGAGCTTGCGAAACCCAGACACCATTCCTAGCTAGAAGGAAACGCATGCCCTCCCTGAGGTCCCTCCCTTTTCTGGTTCACACCGGGCTGCGAGGCTCGCGAATTAATGCTATACACAAAGCTATGCTATAATAAAGCCGTGCTTTGATCATCAACCACAAGACTCCGTTTTTCAACAGAAGCCTTGATCATTTGCATCTCAACATGCCACAGAGGCAATTCACGCTTTGCAACCAATGTCAATCAATCACACAGAATGAAATCCGATGTCAGACACACACATCCATTTACAAATTCGTTCTTGGTCTGAACGAAACCGGAGGCACCTTGTTCCACGTCCCATATGTCTAATACAAGAGATAGGTCCTTGCATATCCGATCGATCTCCAAGTACGTCTGGACGATCACCACTTATTACCTCGTCTTGGGTGTACAGCCCAATCAAGACATTAGTAATCATCCAAATGATGTGAAGACCTCTGGTCTTCAACCACCGCCTTCATCGTCGACTCATCGCCGATTCAGTTATTCAGAATGGGATAAACCCGGTCTTTCCGAATAACTCGCGTATATAATAAAAAAGTGCTACACAAACACAACATACACGTCATTCCAATTCAGAATATTCTTTTATTCAAATATTCTTATACTTTGGGAAAGGTTCCTATTAAATTTGTCAAAGATAAATTCTTTAAATTTATTCATTAATCTTCCTTTGGATATCAATTAAGACCAAATTAAGGTTTATCCAAACTAGTCGGGATTAGCGAACCTTACCGAAGTAATCATTTGTTTAATTTCTCAATCCTAACCTATTCATCCCATGAAGTAAATCTAGTAATATTTCATATCTAACACCACGGTGTAATCGGTAAAATTAATTATCATTTCACGTTCAAATCTAATTAAAGATTTAACTATCGCTTGAAGCAAAACTGGTGATACTCAATTCTCGATCATTTCTAGAATTTGATAATTTCAGTTATCAGATTCACATTTTAATCTAATTAAAGATTCATTAAAACTCTAATTCAGTTTTAATATCCAAAAATCATTACTTAATGATTATTCCAAGTTAAGAAATTAATCTTATCTTTAACTGGGTTATAGAACTAATGTCATTTAAAACACAGCTCACAATAAACCCAAAATCACATTCCATTAACAATGGAATCTTCACGAAAAACAAATCAATATATATATGTATAAAATTGATACAAAATTCCATATCCAACCGATAATATAAATGGAATAATGGCAAAGCCTCTTAAATTCCATATATAGTAACAGTCTTCCTCCACAGAAGTTCACTTCGATTATTACCAAATCGAATTCCATTCCATTCCAAATATTTTATTAAACTGGAAAACTTTTCTTTGGAAATTTCCCCTAAATCTTAATTAAAAGATTCATAAATTACAAATCATATTTAACTGCGAATCGGGTTAAAGAACGAATGTTGTTAAAAAAACAGTTCACAATAAACCCAATTCACATTCCATTTCAATTCCAATTAAATGTCAATTAATTGGTAATTATATTTTAAATCTTAGTTAAAAGATTTATTCTTTTCACATGGGTTTTAAGAACAGTGTAAATGAAGACACCATTCCATCAGTCTCTAACCGTAAAATAGTAAGGGAACAATTCCCTAAGTATTAATCCCGAAGGCCGAAACCAACATCAGATCAATACCCAGGAAACCATTCAACTAAGCTAATCTCCAGTTAGTTTCTAATTTTCTTAACTCCATTGGGTTTAAGGACAGTGTTAATGAAGATATCACTCACGACAAACCCAAAATCCCATTCAATTGTTAATCGGGTTAAAGCACAAGTGTTATTTAAAACATCGTTCACGATAAACCCAAAAACCAATTTCAATTTAATTCCAATTAAATGTTAATTAATTGGTAAACTTCATTAAATCTTAATAAAAAGATTTATATCTTTTCTCAACTGGGTTTAAGAACAGTGTTAATGAAGACATCGTTCACGAGAAACCCAAAATCCAATTTGATATTAAATACAAGGCTCTGAATAGAAAATATATTGGCTTATATTCAATATCAAATTCTGAAACCGACAAATATCGTACTGGGGACAATGATATTTATATATCCTCCAAATTCCTCCACAATATCAGTATAATCATGGAATCCAATATCGAAATATTATGAAAATAATTTTGATTCAAATCCATTCCAATTCATATATTGGAAATTCTAGTTATTTCTAAAAGCATTTCAAATCCAATTTATTTATTTAAAAATACAGGATTATAATTATAGTTCATAACTAGTTCATTTCGCTAAAAATATATTTTTATCTTTTCAAATATGGGATTTTTCATCCCAATTCTTTCCAAATTATTTATTATGATTTTACACAAATTATTGATATTTTTAATAATTTCATCAAGGCCCGTACAGTCGATTTCCATAAACGGCCATCGACCTGCACTTACAACGACCTTTTCGAAATTTGATTTTGACATAATTCCACATATAACCGTTAGATTTCAAATCTTAAATATTCTTGGAAAGATCATTTAGATACGAACCCAATGGCTCCGGTTTTAGGAGAATCCGACGGTTGGATCTCCCGTAACGTTAATTCAAAGTCAATGGTCGAAATTCGCGAACGGTCGCGGCGCGGCGTGTTTTATTCAGGCCATTTAATATATATATATATAATGTCAATTTCCATTTAAAACGTATTTTATAAATCGTTTTAACTTCGTTTTAAAAACGATTTCAACTTCATATTCAATTTCAACCAAAATTGAATATTCCATATCATCGATATATAAATGATAATATTTTCAAAACATTAGATTTTGAAATCTCTTTCTTTTCGATATTCATTATAAAATGAATAAAATCGATATAAATATCATTAATGTCAAAATGACGTTAATCTAATCAACACGGCTTTATATATTTAAATATTTTCTTGTCCATCCCAAATCGGACATCAAAATCAGATTTTGATCTTTTACTGATTATTATTTTAAAATGATCATTATTTTAAAATATTCATTATTTTAAAATATTTATTCTTTCTGAATTGGAATCAAACACGGTCAATTACCATATAATGTTATTTATATGGATTTCATGCAACACATGTATAGAATAACAATGATAAATAATCGACCATCATCCAAAGTGCATTCGACACTGCATAAGCATTAAATATAAATATTTAACGCTTACCACAGTTTGTCAACCGATCGATCGACATACAACTAAACGATTGGGATTAGTGTACGTCAAATATCATCCCAATACCTGTGTGGGGTTTCAACCAACAAACACTGAATATTATTTGTGCAGTTGGGCGATGTGTAAAATATATCGTCCCAATCAATATCAGTCAAATGGGTGTACATAAACAAATCGTCATATTTGTAAATGAATATTTATTCTCGTTTCATTTACTCATTAAAAACTATATTTTTAACAATAAAATATTTTACTCAACATATAAATATCCTATACATTCCATTTCACATCACAAACAATTTCAAACAACACAATACAATCAAGCAAACAAGTCGCCCATGGTCTGTGGATGACGGGGAGCAGTTCATATATGCAGTTATAAAATAAATAACTGTATAAAGAAAATGATAATGTGGAGTTCTCACCTTGGGGATCCACTTCGCTATTCTTTGTTTGAACGAATTTATTTCCAGTGCGTAGCGTTCTTCTTCGTGATTTCCACGTAATCTATTTCACACAGTTTATTTTAAAAATTATACTTTTAACAACGCTAGATATATTTTAAAAATCCCATTCCTATCATATCGTTATATATATAAAAATCACATTTTTATATCGCCGCTTCATATATAAAAATCATATTTTTATATTGCTATACAGATCATAAAAATGGCATTTTATTATATCGCTACATTTATAAAGATCATATTTTTATCTTGCTACTTATATGATAAAAATTTAATTTTTATCACAACGCTTCATGTATGAAAATCTCATTTTCATTTCAAAGTTTTATGATTAAAAATCATATTTTTATTTTGATGCAATATTATAAAAATCAGATTTTTATCAACTAAAAATCGTATTTTTTATTCCAAACCATATGTGTAAAAATCACATCTTTAACATGATGTTTACAGTATGAGGATCATATTTTTATAACGCTATCCATATAATAAAAATCAAATCTTTATATACGATAAAAATCAAATCTTTGTATTATATATATAAATCATTTGTTTATATTTTATATACATAAAAATCATATCTTTACATACATAAAAAAAAGATTACATTTTTATCATCGTTACATATAAAAGAGATATTTTTATATGATAGCAATCATATCTTTGTGAATAAAAATCATATATCTGTGGATAAAAATCATATCACTTTATCCTAATGTTAATTATATAATTATCATGAATTTAAACAATCTCTAAATTAAATAAACTAAAAAAACTCACCCTTTATTGCAAAAATCCGGTCTTGGTTGCTGGAGGGGACCCATGTCGGCATTGGGTGATGGGTGGGGTTCTCTAGCCGGCAGCAGGCTAATGAGGGCGGCGACGGGGTTTCAGGCAGTGGAGGCGGCGGCTTTTGAAGGAGGGTTAGGGTATTGGGTTTTAACGGTGGAAGGGGAGGAGTTGACGTGGCGGAGGAGGGCCATGGTGGTGCGGTGCCACCTGGCGAGGGGCGCGACGGAGGTGCGGTGGACATGAGTGGCGGTGGCAGCACGATTTTATTTTGGTTTTTTTTCTAATTCAAATCGATGGGTAATGGGTTGGGAGGGAATAAGGGTTATATAATTAAATTAATATTATATTTAATTATATTCCAATAGTTGACCTTTTTATTCGACCTCCAAACGAGACCGAACGACTGCCGCCACTAGCATAATACCCTCATTCCGAACACAATGGGATATGTTTCGTAGGCCAATTCGGCTGTTATGATTAGTTTTCTTTAAATTAAAATATAAATCAATATATATTTAATTTAAACATACATTTTAATTCATCGGGAAAACATATGGACTCCAAAAATTCCAAAAAATAAATCTAGCTATGTTTTGACGATACGTTCCTAACAAAACTAATTTCGTTGAATTTGGAGACCGTCTGAAAAATTGCCATTTTCTGGTCGATCCAAATTGACTGAAACTATCTAAACACGTTTTCCTTCGCCCCGCTCACATATTAATCCCAAAAGTTATGAATTTTGGAATCTAGAAATAATTTGACATCCCGGATCCAACAAAAGTGGTTTCGTCGAAAACGGAGGTCATTTGCGAAATTGTCGTTTTTAAGGGCTATGTTTCCATAGCGACTATTCTGAATTTTCAACTGGACATAACTTTTTATCCCCGCTATGAAATTTCGATTTTTCAGATTCGTCGGAAAGATATTTTCAAAAAATTCAAATATTTTTGGTTTCACCAAAATCTGGTTTATTTTGAATCCTGTACATTCATTTGAAATTTGAAATCAAATTTTCAAACTACCGTGCTATTTTCAATTCCTTTTATAATTAAAATAAATATTTATGTTCTAATTTCGATTTAAATAAAAATATACGTTCTAATTCTATTTAAAATAAATTTCTAGTCATTATTATTTTAAGTATTCAAAATTCGTTAAAATTGCTAAAATAAAAATTTTAAATTGGTTCCGATTTTCCTGGTTGTTACAATCTTCCCCACTTAAATATTTTCATCCTCAAAAAGGAACAGAGCTGAAAGTTATTTAACTAATTAACTCAACTTTCAGTTTGGCTTTCATTCTTCAACTTTACAGTTTCTAAAAATTTTCTAATTTTTCAAAAATTTGGCTAACACCCTAAATTTTCGAAAAATTTCGCCATAACCTCCTTTGTAGGGGAGCATCGAGAAAATCCCCAAACCGCCACACAGGATCTCTCATCTCAAAAAGAAAAAGAAAAAGCCAAGCGGCTAGCCAATCAGTTCATAAAATCATCCAAACCCAATAAAATAGTAAACATGTACCTATTTGTCGGGCATACAATTCTATTCCTCTTCTCTAGCCTCCTTGCTATGACCTGTTCACACACATATATATGTACATGCATGTATTTCCAATCAAATTTCAATTCAGTTCAATATTTGGTTCAATTTGGCTAAATTTACCTTTCATTCATATATTGGTTTAAATGAATAATCATACTACCCAAACATCAATCAATTAGTGGATCATCATTTCAAACACATAACTTTTGCATAGTAAAAATCATATTTTTGTATAAATCACAGCAATAAATCCTATCTAGTTTTGGTTCTCACACCAGTCAATGGAAATATATAGATATCCATTTTCGAAACTCGAACACAAATGCTGATGATGCCGCAGCATCATCAGAATCATCCCTGGGCGACTAGAGTGTGATTCTATATCTACCCAGTATATTTGAGGCTTCGAATACACGTTTATTACGCGTATATTCAAAATCTCCATATACTTGACTGTCCAAAATCAATATAAAAATAATATTCAAATACGTATAACAGATTTTAAATTTTCAAAACAAAATTTGTTTTCATTTTTATTTTAAAATAACACTCTTTCGACTCATTCTAGAACACGACTGATCCCATCTCTAACGAGTCATTCTTATTGGATATTACTAATCCAATCTCTAATGAATTCTTTCATTTGGTTCCAATGCGTCTTGTTCTCGAGCTCTATGAACCAGTGCTCTGATATCAAATGAAGCAACCCCTACTTCCCCGTAAAGGAAAGCCCAGATTGTAAAGAGAACACGACAAATCAGAACACAAACAAAAGAACATTTCATTGCTTATTACAACAATTTACATCATAGTACAAGAATATACTGAGTATGAATAAACAATATACATTTGAAAAATATCATAGATTTACAAATTATAATGCAACGTAAAATAATACAGAACACAATTGAAAGAGATACACGGATACAGAGCTTTCAGAATATCATTCCAGCTGTAAACCAGGATCCTGTGAATATAAATCTGCAAAACCAAAACTACTAGCTGCCCATGAGGAAAATAGTGGCACCCAGAGTTTAGGTTAAATCAATAAACTCCAGGTCAGTCATGTGACGGTGTGAGAACCAAAACAGTTATTAAACTTTACTTTAAAATGGAGTAAATCAAGGGATCACGCCATATAACACAGAACGGATTTCCTCTCAAGAATACCAGTGCATAAAACAAACAACGCAATGTTTTTTGGAAAAATGAAGCTATTATAAGACCCAGGCCCTATCACACAATGCAACGCAAGCCGGAGGATAGAATTTTGCCTTATAATAGCCAAATATGCTTGGTACGTTTAAAAAAATCATTTGATACTATTATAAGTGCATAGTGTATAAAACAACTTCAAATATAAATGTATCAATCCTAGGCGGCATGGGTGCCATATATCATGTCGCCAATACTAGGCTCTACAATCAAAACCGAAATGTCACGTATTTGGAAGTTGGATTTCCATCTGTGAAACAAGGCAAGGGTCTTCCTTACCGCTTCGAGACAATCTAGCCCACTCTCAGGATCAGAACGCATCGACCCTTGGATCGTCAAGGCCGGTCCACACGGAGTGGATTTAAGTGCCTGAACACTGTGTTCCCCCACCCTATGGGGCGTAAAACTGGTCGTTATATCTACCAAACCACCCATCGGCTCCGTAGAGACAGAAATAACCGAGGTGCCTCGCTATCCATCATCCACACAAGTAAAACATCTAGGCTTGCAAAACCCAGACACCACTCCTAGCAAGAAGGAAATGCATGCCCTCCCTGAGGTCCTCTCCCGTTTCTAGTTCACACCGGGGTGCGAGGCTGGCGAATTAATGCTATACACAAAGCTATGCTATATTAAAGCCGTGCTTTGAACATCAACCACAAGACTCTGCTTTTCAACCGAAGCCTTGATCATTTGCAGCTCAGCATGCTACACAAGCAATTCACGATATGCAACTGATGTCAATCAATCGCACAGAATGAAATCCGATGTTAGGCACACATCCATTTACAAGTTCATTCTGGGTCTGAACGAAACCAGAGGCACCTTATTCCTCGTCCCATATGTCCAATACAGGAGAGAGGTCCTCGTATATCCGGTCGATCTCCTAGTACGTCTGGATGATCACCACTTATTACCTCGTCTTGGGTGTACAGCCCAATCAAGACATCAGTATTCATCCAAATGACGTGAAGACCTCCTGTCTTCAACCACCACCTTCATCGTCGATTCAGTTATTCGGAATGGGATAAACCCGGTCTTTCCGAATAACTCGCGTATATAATAAACAAGTGCTACACAAACACAACATACGCCTCATTCCAATTCAGAATATTCTTATACTTTGGGAAAGGTTCCCACTAATTTTATCTAAGAAAAATTATTTAAATTTATTCTTTAATCTTCCTTTTGATATCTGTAACGAACTGGGTTTTTTGACTTCGAAAATCAACACAAAACCACCATGTTGACTATTCAGACATCGAAAATACCTGATTATTAATAGAAAGAAGTTAGAGGGTGCGAATAGATAAGATAGAAAATTAGAATAGAAGAAGAAGAAGAACACAATCAGAGTCAACATGAAACTCACAGCGGAATGAATAAAATATAATATATAACATAGCATTGCAATAAAACATTATATATCTATAGAGTAACATTATCAGAGTACAACACTTACACACAACAGAAATAACAATAGTTATATAATCCTGAAGCCTCCTGCTTCAAGCTCTTCCAAGTATATTTGTAATGACCTGAACTACTTGACTGCCCATACAAATTCGGGCACCCAAGAGTTTAGGAAAAAACAAAACAAAATGAACTCTGGGTTAGTCATGGGACTGGTGTGAGTAAACTCAAATCATTTGGTTTAACTTTTAAAAATCCTTTCCAAAAGAAAAGGTAATCGTAAGACCAATCCCCACATAAACACAGACGGTTTTTACCTTACGATAACCCAAAACACTTTCAAAATCAATACTTCTCTTGATATGATAATAATATCTAGCAGAACGCTTGTATCTCACGTTCCACACATATAGTATACAAATCAAAATCGCGGGCGCTTATTGGAGATTGGATTCCGACTATGACAAGGTATGGGACCACCTGCCGATAGTGTATCTCTAGAGGCGAACACACTGGGTTCAACAAGAACGTCTTGCAACCCGGCCCACACATGACCGACCACTCATTTCGCGAGAGCTACCCACCGTTTCCCAAAAAGGGACAGCATCGATAATAGATAAAAGAAAGAAATGGATTTTCTCTAGATAGGTGATATACACCCTAATGGGAGCGATCCCCTTAGCCATGCTGCCTGCCCGATTTATGTCATTTCCCGGTTGATGAGGCTTGAGGTCATCACGTATCTTTTAGAACACCTGACCACAATTCACTTTAAATGCCACATCGTCATACCCGTCAAATCACAAATTGATTTCTCCAAAAATACCACGGGTATAAATCTAAGAGAAACAAATTCCTCTGCCACCAAACGTATGTATATTTGGAGAGATCAACTTACGTGATCCGTTAGATATACTCTGTCAGACAATCGTCCATTCACATTTGTCCTGGGATTGGACAAACCGAAGGCACTATTCTGTAAAGAGGATAGCCCTTGTATAACTTTGTCTTCAATTATTTTTATCATATTTGATCGCAACGCTAACGTCCATACAGACTGGTTTTCGGATAATGAATCTGATCCCGGTCTCTCAGTATTGACGACGGAAAAATGGTCAAAAACTTCGATAGTCGGTGATTTAACTATCAAAGAAAAACAAGTGTGCAAACAACGATATTATTTCCAGATGGAAATTCTATCGATTAATCAACATTCAACATTTATCTCTTTTAATTAGATTATCATTAATTTATCCATTTTCCCTTTCTATATATTTGTAAATTCTTATTTTCTAAATTTAGAAAATGGACTTTATTAATCATTTTAAAATATCTCCATATTTGCTCCATTCCTTACTTTCTATATTAGAAAACATTTCTGATTCTTATTTGAAAAACATTTCCAGACTCCTTCATTTGATTTAAACCGATGTTTAAATAAAACATCACTAAACCAATTCAAACCATTACACTCATTAACTAAATTCACTTAACCAACTTTCTCTATCGAACCTTAACCATTTCTTAGTTAAAACTGAAGCCAATCAAGTTGGGGTATAATTACCTCTTAGACCTTAACCGAACAACATTTCTAACCTCGAAATAGATAAAGTTCACCTTTCAAATCTTTGTCAAACTTCCTTGCGAAACTCTCGGATTCTATTTACGAATCCACTTCTTTATTTTAAAACATTGGTTATAACTATAGCGTTATAATCCCTTCTTCCCAAATATCTAACTTCAAAATATAACTTTTATTCCTTAATTTAACTAAATAGCTAAACCACTAATTTATTAATAAATAAGTAAACCGTGATTAAAAACGGCAAGTAAATATTACTTTCCCGAATTTCGATATAATCGAATTCAATGTGTAATTCTCTTTTCGAATAATCTCTATTCGATAACTCCTTTTCGAATAAACTATATATTTGATAACTCTTTCTTTGAATAACTATATTCGATAATCTCTCTTCAAATGATTTACATTCGATTAACTCTGTTCGAATGATTTACATTGGATTAATCTCCTTTCGAATAAACTATATTCGATTAACTCCTTTAATTTTATTCGAATAAATTATTTCGAATAACTCCTTTGGATTAACTCATTTGGATTAACTTGGTTTGATTAACTCATATTGACTAACTCAACTCGATTAACTCAACTTGATTAACTTACTTGATTAACTCAACTTATTTAACTCGTATCGAATAACTAATATTCGATTTATTCGTATTCGAATAACTATGTCTGTTTTAACTTTATTTCAAATGGCTAATATTCGATTTAACTCCATTCGCTTGACTCTAGATCGCAGCGATCACAATGGTTACGCCCGATTCCCTCAGGAAACATCCGACCGCCGTAGGCTATCTACAGCCCTGCGAATTACGCTAGCAGTCGTACGAAATGGCAGCTCATCCTGAATAACTATGTTTGACTAACTCTATCTCAATTAATTATATTCGATCAACTCTAATTGAATAACTAATATTCAATTCATCCTAATTCGATTAACTATGTTCAGTTTACTCTATCTGGTTAACTCTTATTGGTTAACTCTATCTAGTTAACTCTAACTGGTTAACTCTAACTGATTTCTCTAATTCAATTAACTCTAATCAATTAACTCTAATACGATTAACTCCACTTGATTAACTCCTATCAATTTACTCTATTCGAATAACTAATATTCGATTAACTCTCTTACAATTTGATTAACACATTGTGATTTAACACATTTTGATTAATTCCTTTGATTAACTCTACGTCCATATTCAGTTTCAATTATCGATGTTGAAATCGATTCTTACTTCCCTATATAAGTCCCGACTTATATATATTCTATTAATACAATGATAAACATTTCATTTAATTTTAAAAAATATTATTTATAACTTTATCTTCTCAATCAATCAGTTCGAATAGATTCTATTTAAAATCTTTTCTTTAAATCCATATCATGTTATGCCCGTGTGCGAAGCACGGGTCTAAACCTTTCAAATGTAAAATTCTCTTTTTATACAATTCTATTCATTTTTCAAGTATTTTCTTTTATAATCTATTTATTTACCAAATAAATCCCTTTTTGATAATTCTATTAATTTACAAAATATTTTCTTTTTATATAAAATCCATTGATTTTATAAGTAATTCCTTTGATAATCTAACTATTTCCTTTTCTATTTGTTTTACATATATTTCCTCTTTCTATTCTATTTATTTTCAAATAAATATCCCTTTTCAATTCTATTTGTAAATAGTTTACAAATATTTCTTTTTCAATTCTATTTGTAAATGTTTAACAAATATTTCCCTTCAATTTTATATATTTGGTTAACAAATAAATATTCCTTTTTAATCTATTTATTTTCTAAATAAATAGTTTCTTTTTATAAAATCTATTAATTTTATAAATATTTCTTTTTCAATATAACAGTGAAAATTTCCTTTTTAACATTCCAGTATTCCTTATGGTATTTAACGTGCCATATAACAATGATCGGTATCATTCAAACATTCAAAATCAACAACAGATTTCATATCACATCATATAACACAATATATGAAGAAAAACAGTAAAATAAATGTTGAGGAATCCAGTCGGATTCCTCCGACTTGTTTCCCTGCATCCACAGATGTTAATCACATGAATAACACGAATATGAAATATACTGATAAACATAATCAATATTCGATTAACGATTTATATCATATTGTTATCTATATTTTCAACCAATTAACTAGTAGTTCAACCAAACAGCCAACACACAACAAACAACCATAATTTAGCAGTTATAAAAATATGTTAAAAAAATATAACTGAGAAGAGTTAGTGAGTTTTACTCACATTTCGCGTTAACCGTAAAATAACGAATTGCATCTGTTTTCAGATGGACAATTTATTTCACATAAATTGTAACGAGCTTCGATTCACTTCCTGTCAGTTCCATTTGTAGCTGCCGTCCATACGATCCCAACGGATCCAATTTCGTCAAATTCTGATAAGGTATGATAAAGTTATACAATATAGAAGTTAATACACTATTTTGAATTTTAAATAAAACTTAAATTAACTTTCACTTGGGCTTAAGCTCTTCAATAAGGCCCATCATCAAAATCCTTTTACCTTACCCGCTCCCCTTCTTCCTCAAATACCATCGTGGGTTCACTTTGGCCTCTCAAAGCCATTACCGCACCTTAATCCTCCATGTTCTCCTAACCATCGATCGACAAACACCACCACCAATGATCATCTCTGCCCGAGCTTAACATGCTTAGCACCATCGATTTCAACTCGCTCTCATGATTCGAATCCCGTCTCCAGTGTTCTTCACGCGACTACAGCTCAGGGATCGATCCTTTTAATTTTAATAAAATCCCTCAAATTCAAACTAGCTGCTATCGTCTATCCTCAATCCAAAAACAACATTGAATCGAACCAACACTTCCTCTTTTTGACCAAAACCTGAGCCCTAGCTTCACGCTGCCTAACAGATCAGCGGAAAACTGGCGTCGAGTCTATTGAAATACATACAGAACTGAAGCTAACCTCTTCCCAAAGCCGAATATACATATATAATGATTTATATATTCTTCTAGGAATTTATTTGGATTTTTGAAGTTGCCATTTTTGTTTATGTGGAAAGAAAATTAGCGGCAGCCTTTTTTTGACTAAGGAAGAAAGTAAGTTTAGGTTTTGAAAGTTTAAGTTACTATATAGGATAGTTTATATATTTTTATTCGATTTTTATATTTTATTTTAAGCAAACGCTATCTGTATATGCCTTTTAAAAATTCCCGTGATCACATACAATACCCAAAAATCTTGAAAATTGGCATGCAGCTACAGTTCGACATTACGGTCCCAATGAAACTGGTTTCATCGAATTCCGACTCCGTTTAATCACACAACATATTTTTAACCGTCAGAATATCAACTGTTTTTTACATTAAAGTCCCGTACGGCCACATACTGACTTCAAAAATCACGAAAATTGAAATCTAACAATAATTTAACATTGCGGATCCAACAAAATTAGTTTCGATGAATTCTGAGGTCGTTTGCAAAACCGACAATTTTTAAAGCTCTAAATAACCCTTTTTAAATATTAAATATATTTAAAAACAATTAAATTAAATATTTATAAATAAATATTATCGTATATATTCAAAACAGACCCTGTATATTCAGTTGAAGTCCAAAATCTCCAAATAGCAACTGTCGCGCCATTTCGAGCTCAATTTTAATTATAATATAATTATACATTCAAACTTCATTTAAATAATATATTTGTTAATATAATTCAACTCTATACTGGATTATATATATATTACAAATTGTCTAGTTCACATTATATTGTCAATTCACTATTTTTGACCATTTCAGAATTAAATATATTATTTAATTATTATATTAATTGAATATTCACTATTATTTAATTCAACGATCATTTAAATCTCTAAATCATTATTTATATAATTAAATAAATTAATTATAATACCATAAAAATACGGGTCATTACAATATCAATTCAAACCAAATTAAGGTTTATCCAAACTAGCTGGGATTAGCGAACCTTACTGAAGTAATCATTTGTTTAATTCCCCAATCCCAACCTATTCATCCCATGAAGTAAAACTGGTAATACTTCATATCTAACACCATGGTGTTATCGGTAAAATTAATTACCATTTCACATTCAAATCTAATTAAAGATTTAACTATCGCTTGGACCAAAACTGGTGATACTCCATTCTCGATCATTTCTTGAATTTGATAATTTTTGTTATCGGATTCACATTTTAATCTAATTAAAGATTCATTAAAAATCTAATTCAGTTTTAATCTCCAAAAATCATTACTTAATTTATGCATCTATGCGTAACCGGCTGTGTAGTGCCCGCTACACACCCGTTTTCCTCAAAAAAATCATTACTTAATGATTATTCCAAGTTAAGAAATTAATCTTATTTTTAACTGGGTTATAAAACTAGTGTTGTTTAAAACATATCTCACAATAAACCCAAAATCAAATTCCATTAACAATGGAATCTTCACGAAAAACAAATCAATATATATATATATATTATCGATATAAACTTCCATATCCAACCGATAATATAAATGGAATAACGGCAAAGCCTCTTAAATTCCATATATAGTAACAGTCTTCCTCAACATAAGTTCACTTTGATTATTACCGAATCGAATTCCATTACATTCAAATTTATTTTATTAAACTGGAAAACTTTTCTTTGGAAATTTTCCCTAAATCTTAATTAAAAGATTTATAAATTCCAAATCATATTTCACTACGAATCGGGTTAAAGAACGAATGTCATTAAAAACACAGTTCACAATAAACCCAATTCATATTCCATTTCAATTCCAATTAAATATCAATTAATTGGTAATTCTTCCTTAAATCTTAGTTAAAAGATTTATTCTTTTCACATAAGGTTTAAGAACAGTGTTAATGAAGACACAATTCCATCAGTCTCTAACCGTAAATTAGTAAGAGAACAATTCCCTAAGTATTAATCCCGAAAACATTAGATCAATACCCAGGAAACCATTCAACATAGCTAATCTCCAGTTAGTTTCTAATTTTCTTAACTCCGTTGGGTTTAAGGACAGTGTTAATGAAGTTATCTTTAACGACAAACCCAAAATCGCATTCCATTGTTAATCGGGTTAAAGAACAAGAGTTATTTAAAACACTGTTCACGATAAACCCAAAAACCAATTTCAATTTAATTTCAATTTAATTCCAATTAAATGTTAATTAATTGTTAAACTTCATTAAATCTTAATAAAAAGAATTATGTCTTTTCTCAGCTGAGTTTAAGAAAAGTGTTAATGAAGACATCGTTCACGATAAACCCAAAATACAATTTGATATTAAATACAAGGCTCTGAATAGAAAATGTAACGGCTTATATTCAATATCAAATTCTGAAACTGACAAATATCGTATTGGGAATAATGATATTATATATCTTCCAAATTCCTCCACAATATCTGTATAATCACAGAATCCAATATCGAAATATTCTAAAGATAATTTCGATTCAAATCCATTCCAATTCATATATTGGAAATTCTGTTTATTTCTGAAACCATTTCAAATCCAATTTATTTATTTAAAAATACAGGATTATAATTTTAGTTCATAACTAGTTCATTTAGATGAAAATATATTTTTATCTTTTCAAATATGGGATTTATCACCCCAATTCTTTCCAAATTATTTATTATGATTTTACATAAATTATTGATATTTTAATAATTTTATCAAGGCCCGTACAGTTGATTTCCATAAGCGGCCATCGAACTGCACTTACATCGAACTTTTCCAAATTCGAATTGGGAATAATTCACATCCAACCATTAGATTTCAAGTCTCTAATATTCATTGGAAATCTCTTTTCGATACGAACCCAATAGTTCCGGTTTTAGGAGAATCCGACGGTCGGATCTCCCATAAAATCAATTCGAAGTCAATGGTCGAAACTCGCTAACAGTCGCGGCGCGACGCGTTCTATCCAGGCCATTTAATATATAATATATATATTATGTATATTTCATCGATTTCCATTTAAAACGTATTTTATAAATCGTTTTAACTTCGTTTAAAAAACGATTTCAACTTCATATTCCATTTCAAATCAAAATTGAATATTCCATATCATCGATATATAAATGATAATATTTTCAAAACATTAGATTTTAAAATCTCTTTCTTTTTTATATTCATTGTAAAAATGAATAAAATCGATATAAATATCGTTTACGTCAAAATGGCGTTAATCTAATCAACACGGCTTTATATATTTAAATATTTTCGTGTCCATCCCAAATTGGACATCAAAATCAGATTTTGATCTTTTACTAAATATTATTTTAAAATGCTCATTATTCGTTATTTTAAAATATTTATTCTTTCTGAACTGGAATCAGACATGATCAATTACCATATAATGTTATTTATATGGATTTCATACAGCACATGTATAGAACAACAATGATAAACAATCAACCATCATCCAGAGTGCATTCTACACTGCATAAGCATTAAATATAAATATTTAACGCGTAACACAATTTTTCAACCAATCGATCGACATACAACTAAATGATGGGGATTAGTGTATGTCAAATATCATCCCAATACCTGTGTGGGGTTTCAACCAACAAACACTAAATATTATTTGTGTAGTTGGGCGATGTGTAAAATATATCGTCCCAATCAATATCAGTCAAATGGGTGTACATAAAAAAATCGTCCGATTTGTAAATGAATATTTATTCATTTCATTTACTCGTTAAAAGCTATATTTTTAATGACAAAATATTTTACTCAACATATGAATATCCCATACAATCCATTTCACATTACAAAAAATTTCAAACATCACAATACAATCAAGCAAACAAGTCGTCCATGGTCTGTGGACGACTGGGAGCAGTTCATATATGTAGTTATAAAATAAATAAATGTATAAAAAATGATAGTGAGGAGTTCTCACCTTGGGGATCCACTCCGCCATTCTTTAATTGAACGGATTTATTTCCAGTGTGTAGCGTTCTTCTTCGCGATTTCCACGTAATCTGTTTCACGCAGTTTATGTTAAAATTATATTTTTAACAATGCTACATATATTTTAAAAATCCCATTGCTATCATATCTTTATATATATAAATCAAATTTTTATATCGCCACTTCATATATAAAAATCATATTTTTATATTGCTATACATATAATAAAAATGGCATTTTATTATATCGCTACATATATAAAGATCATATTTTTATCTTGCTACTTATATTATAAAATTTTTATTTTTATCACAATGCTTCATGTATGAAAATCTCATTTTTCATTTCAAAGTTATATGAATAAAAATCACATTTTTATTTCAACGCAATATTATAAAAATCAGATTTTTATCAACTAAAAATCGTATTTTTAATTCTAAACCATATGTGTAAAAATCACATCTTTAACACGACGTTTACATTATAAGGATCATATTTTTATAACGCTATTCATATAATAAAAATCAAATATTTATATACGATAAAAATCAAATCTTTGTGTTTTATATATATATAAATATAAATCATTTCTTTATATTTTATGTGCATAAAAATCATATCTTTACATACATAAAAAAAAGATTGCATTTTTGTCAACGTTACATATAAAAAAAAGATATTTTTATATCATAGAAATTTTATCTTTGTGAATAAAAATCATATATCTATAAATAAAAATCATATCATTTTATCCTAATGTTAATTATATAATTATCATGGATTTAAACAATCTCTAAATAAAATAAACTAAAAAAACTCACCCTTTATTGCAAAACTCCGGTCTTGGTTGCTAGAGGGGACCCATGTCGGCGTTGGGTGGTGGGTGGGGGTTCTCTAGCCGGCAGCAGGCCAATGAGGGCGGCGACGGGTTTTCAGGCAGTGGAGTCAGCGGCTTTTGAAGAGGGGTTAGGGTTTTGGGTTTTAACAGTGGAAGGGGAGGATTTGACATGGCGGAGGAGGGCCACGGTGGTGCGGCGCCACCTAGGGAGGGGCGCGACGAAGGTGTGGTGGCCACGAGTGGCGATGGAGGCGTGATTTTCTATTGTTTTTTTCTAATTCTGAAATCAACTGGTAATGGGTTGGGAGGGAACAAGGGTTATATAATTAATTAATATTATATTTAATTATATTCCAATAGTTAACTTTTTTATTCGACCTCCAAACGAGACCCAACAACTATCGCCACTAGTGTAATACCTCATTCCGAACACAGTGGGATATGTTTTGTAGGCCAATTCGGCTGTTACGATCAGTTTTCTTTATATTAAAATATAAATCAATATATATTTAATTTAAACATACATTTTAATTTACCGGGGCCATATATGGACTCCAAAAATTCCAGAAAAGTAAACCTAGCTATGTTTTGACGATACGGTCCTAAAAAAACTAATTTCGTCGAATTTGGAGACCGTTTAAAAAATGGCCATTTTCTAATCGATCCATACAGACTAAAACTATCTAAACACGTTTTCCTTTGCCACGCTCACATATTAATCCAAAAAATTATGAATTTTGGTATCTAGCAATAATTTGACATCCCGGATCCAACAAAAGTGGTTTCATCGAAAACAGAGGTCGTTTGAAAAATTGTCATTTTTAAGGGCTATATTTCAATAGCGACTATTCTGAATTTTCAAGTGGGCATAACTTTTTATCCCCGCTATGAAATTTCAATTTTTCAAATTCGTTGGAAAGATATTTTCAAATAGATTCAAATATTTCTTGTTTCACCAAAATCCGGTTTATTTTGAATCCTGTGCATTCATTTGAAATTTGAAATCGAATTTTTAAACTACCACGCTATTTTCCATTCCGTTTATAATTAAAATAAACATTTATATTCTAATTTCGATTTAAATAACTATATACGTTCTAATTCTATTAAAAATAAATTTCTAGTCGTTATTATTTAAAATAAATGATTTTAAATATTCAAAATTCATTAAAATTGCTAAATTAAAATTTTTAAATAGGTTCTGATTTTTCGGGTTTTTACAGTCCAAAATCATTAAAATTTCCGTTCCATTTTAACCAATGAAATTACCAATCATTTTATAACACCAGATGCACAAGTACCCTATCCTAATGCATAGGCCATATGAATTCATATTATAACTTTTAGCCAAAAATTTAAACTTCTGGGTTTCATTTCAAGTCAATTTGAAATCCTACTTCATATATGTACTTTAACTAAATATATTAAGATATAGTATGTTTTTCAAAACAACGTTTGAAACCAAGTTCCCTTCAAGTAAGAATTTCCACATTGAAACTCAAAAATGAACATAGGTGATGATGTCTAGTCATCATCATAATTATTTCCGAGCGATCAAAGTAGTGCATTGCTTTTATCTCAAAAAATTCCCTCTCAATATATCAAAACCATAAAATAATAATAATATTTGTTAAAATCTTCGAATTTTTTTTCAAAATCCTGGGATAAAAGTTTTCAATTTCTTAGTACAATCATTTGTAATCACAACTGTATTTGTAAATTTAAGTTTTAACCGAACATTGATATCGGATGCCTTATAGTCAAATCACGAAACTAAATTAACAAGGTGTTCGTTCCAAAGTTTAACAAAATCTATTATCTGCCCAACCCATGGAGAAAAAAGAAAATTCGCTCATGAACTAGCTGAGCAAAGAAAATCAACCAACTAATGATAATAAAGTAATATTGTCATTCCCAACAAACAAACATATCCCAAATCTATATAATTATTTAGTAAATATTTCTTTATATACAAAATATAATTTTAGGTAAATTATTTAATTTACTAATTCTATAAAATAGTATTGTGTCGATTTGCTTTCTCCAAGTTCTTAGAAACTCCAATTGACCACGTTGATCGGACGCATCAGCAAAAATTTTTATATCAATTAACAGATAAAAAACACAATACAAAACATTTTTATAATGCTAATAAGTATGCTCTCTCGTATATATACACTGAAACTCATAATGCGGCATTCCATTACCTTATCTCTTATTGATTTTAACCCACGGAACCAATGTAACGACCTGCCATTTTGACCGTGTCGAATTGACAAAACATGTCAACTCGAACCGTCCAAAACGACAGGTTGTTATTAGCTTCTAGGGTAAACAGCATAAATCACAGAATCATAGATCACAGACACATATACAGAACAATATAATATCTCACAGTGAAAAATACGAAATACAAGAGTAGTTCATGAAGCTACTAAATAAAATTTTACATCAGAGTTTACATAAATAATACAATGGAAGACTTATACAAGGAATTTCAATGCATGAATAATAACAGTATGAAACAGAGACAATGAGAATAGTTAAAACTAGATCAACATGATAGGTAAACACAGGTAAGACAATCCCAATATGAACTCCAAACTCTAAGAATGGATCTCAAAAGCTGTGATAATCGATCTGACCCGAGCAATAATGCAAAACAAAACAACTCGGATCAGGACTAACATTCTCATGGAAGTAAACCAACTCAAATGAAATGTTTGATGAAACGCAATCAGTAACTTAAAGGATGGTTGGGATCGCCATCCTCTAAGGATCCGTCAAACTAATACTATATAGTATAATACGCTATATACAATAGTGTCTATCAGTAAAGTAAAAATATTAAAATAGCGTAAGCAGAATTACCATTATTACCCTTACACCGTTTATATATTCCCTTATTATATACAGTACTGTAATTCCTCCGTAAACTGGAGGGCTATCAGAGGGCACTCCATATAAAACAGTACAAAAAGAAAATCGTAGTGGGCTCATATATGGCATGTGACAAGGCACGCGAGGAATGCTAGGGTAGATTCACCATTTGCAAAGCCGGATTAGCGGTAACGCATAGCATCTACTACCGCCCACCTCGATACACACTTCCAAAATCAATGGGCCCAATCGAATCTCAACAATAATAGAATAGTATCGAAGAAGTGTGCTCGATAGAAGGTATGACCGCACTTGGTCTCGGCGTAGCTCCTGTTTTAGTCACATCAAGCTGGCTCAAGGTAGTCAGGGTCTCATAATTAATATATATTACAAAATAGAGTCGTTCACCAAAATCATCCCCTTCATTCTGGAACTCCACCGTGTATATAGTTGTTAAAGTGGTTTTCGGTATTGGCATGGAGTATGACAATAGCCGATCCCGGTCTCTTTAACAACCAATACTTTACATTTTTCACACCATGGTCATTATTTATAAATCACTTTATTATATACTTTATACGAAATCTCATATTCGAATTTGAAATCAAAATTAAATATCTGTCTTCGAGTATGTAAAATTTTGAAACTCATTCGCTTAAATTGAATCGATTTAGAAATCATATCGTAAAGGTCTCGTAATATAGTATAAACCAATACTATTTAACTTCGAGGATATTTTAGTTCGATTTATATTCGAAAATCCAAGTCTCAAACTTTTCAACAGTTTGCTTTACGTTGATTAAAAAATTCAACATTTGGTTCGAGTTCAACTATACGATTCAAGCCAAATCTTACATTTCCAATTAAGCAAAGCATATTCATGTCATACGATTCTAAATCGTTATTTATAAATTTATCAATTCGTACAATCTAATTTTCCTTTATATGGATTCAATTAAGTCAATTCGAAAATCTGATCACTTAGGTTCAAATCTAGTTTATATAATTCAAATCAAATTCTTATGTTTCAATTTAAACCAAATCATATGATATCTTAACTCAAATCGAACTACTCAAATTCATTACTTAAAATTTGAGTCGAAACCTTATATTCAATTTAAACAATTTTTAAGATTTAAAACTATTCTTATAAATCAATTCAACAAATTTCCCAATTCAAAACCAAATGATTTATTAAATCAATTCTATATAAAATTTATATATACATTCAAATTCACATTTATTCGCTAAAAAAATAGAATCCATTTCATATCAAATATGATTCAAATTAGACATCAGTTTACAAAATTCAAGTTTATTTCCTATATAAGTTCATATTTTAAATCCAATTCAAATTCTCATTCAGTTGATTAAAAAACAAATTTTTTCCATAATTAGGAAATTCAATTTCAAAACAATTTCACAATTCCAGTTCATCTCTTATAAGTTCAAACCAATTAGAATTCAAATTCGTTTCATTTTTACCTAATTCAAATTCATCTCTACTAAAAGTTCGTATCAATTTGAATCCATAACTTAATATGAGGTCATTCGTTATTCAGTTATCATTATATAAATTTACATCTTTAAACTTCGAATTTAAATCGCAAAATCTAACTTATCCATCTTGAGTTTATTATTAAAGTTTGTAAAATATATATATCAAAGAAAATTAATTTTGAAATATATATATATATACATGTTTAAGTTTGTAAAATTCTAAAATTAATTAGAATATAAATTATTAACATATATAAGATTAAAATAATATAGAAAATAAATTTAAAATAATTATTTATAATAATACAAAAGTTTAAAATACCTATATGATTAAATTATACAATTTAAAATAAATACAATTATGAGTAAAATCTTAAATGAGTATTTAAAACTATATTTACTTATAAAAATCATTTTAAAACATATAATTAAAAATTTAGAAAATATAAGTTTAAAATCTTAAAATATAAATATAAAATTTATTAATCTTAAATTATTATTTTAAATTAAAATTTTCCAAATAACTATACTTCGAAAACATGACCAACGGTGTCCGTATATAGTTTCTACTCTATGGTCAAGTGATACATATATTTATCATTTCAACCCACAATTTATAAAATTTCTATAGGTCTATCATTTCAACCGGCGAACCCAAATTTAGTAAAAATCGTTCAGGTCTATCATTTCAACCCACAACAATTTTTCCCTATTCTAATGTCCATTTGGGTATGTATCATTTCAACCCTTAGTGATTTTTCCTAAACTAGGGGTATCAACAATCACAAACAACAATAACATAGCAACAATCACAACATATATATCATCAGTGCAACTACGTGTCATATGAATATATCGTGTCACATATGAAATGTGCATGTATATCAAATCAAACAATTTCTATCAGCAATCCTATACATTTCATATGATAGTTCATTATTGATCTAGCATCCATGAAAAATGTAAGTCGGGTGTGAGATAAACTCACCTTTCGTGGAAAAGAATTGAAGACAACAATCTGATTGACATAGAAAGAGACTACGACTTCCAAGCACGATGCAAAATAGATTCAATTCGATAACCGCTCGATATTTATTTATAGGAGGCGGTTAGGGGTTTCTCAACGAATTGGTACGGCAATTGGATTTGGAATGGTACAGCTATTGGGTTTTGAAACGATTTTGAACCCAACACCAAACACGTAAACACAACACTTCCTTATAAAATATTATATAAATATTTCTATATACGTATATTTATAACAAACAAATATATATATATATTTATAATTTAGCGCACACCGATATCTTGTTATGTAAATATTTATTTCATATACAAGTACACACACAAACAAAAAATATGTATACCTTTATTTTTCAAAACCAATAAATCTTCAAAACAACTTACACCAAATCATATATATAGAATATTTTTAAATGTGATACACACACAAACACTTCCACACTCACGCCATAATCACGCAGACACAGACACAAAATCACACACGCCACAATATAACCAAACACCAATACACATATATATACACACAAGGATACCAACTCACACACACACACCACACAGCATATTGACACAACACCACGCACACCCACACAACAAACACGCAGAGACAAACCCATGTCTACACAATATACCCACGTAAATACTAGTACTCCCCGAAAAATACTCATGCCAGTCAAACATACAAGAGTCGGGAGGGTCCATTCGGTCTTCAGGTTAGCGGGCTTGGCTCATGTAATGACCCGGCGTTTTGCCTGGTTTTTGTCGGTAATTAAACCAAGCCGTTCATAAGGACGGATGGTTAGGGGCACTTACACATTTGCATAAAATAAAAAGAACTTTTCCATTGTCATTAAAATAATATTACATCAGAGATACAAGAGGTACATCAAAGTACATCGATTACACAACGGAAAATATACTAAACTCAACGGAAGAATGCGAATTCTCCAAGACATAATAGCTCCAGCTAAAACCAGAATCCTTCTCTATAGATCCCTAAGACTAAATCTACGAACCAAACTACTTGGTTGCCCGTGTAAAAATTATGGGCACCCAGAGTTTAGGTGTGGGAACAATAAACTCCGGGCCAGTCATGGGACTGGTGTGAGAACTCAAAACAGTTGTTTTTAAGGTTTATTTTAAAGTTAGGTAATACAAAAGACCGTACCGCTAATGCGGAACGGGCTTACTCCAGTTAATAGAAACCTGCAATGACTTTTTGAAAAATGAAGATATTATAAGCTCGTCCCATATCACACAATGCAAGCGCACACATGATGGGTGAGTTTTGCCTTACGATAACAAAAAATGCTTTCATACATGAAAATCCTCTTTTACTACGATATATAGTGTGAAAAACCTTTTCGCAAATAATTGTACAAATCCTAGCCAACATAATGCCCCATCCCATTATACTGACAATCCTGCCGATAACCAGCATGCTATACAATAAAAACCGTACGGGCCCATAGTGGAGATTGGGTTTTCAACATGATGGTTCCTAGTACGAAAGATCATTCATGGACTCACAAACTTTCTTGCGCGCATCATCCCAGTACTCGCGGATAACGTCCAGACTCGAACTCCGTTATACTAGCCCACCATACATTAATCAAAGTACCCAACTAATAGCATCCCAGACTTGGGACTTCGTAGTACCCTTTCATCATCACATCCCGGTGCACCGAACATACGAAACAAACATAAAAAACTGACCACCACTTTACCATCAATTCGGGGTGTGAGGTTCGTCGAGGTCACGATATACACAAAGCTATGCTTAAATAAGCCATGCTTTGATCATCATAGCTCATCACATAACTTAAGTATGCCAGATTGTCCATTCACTACACATCACTGATTTCCATCAATATATAACCTCTAAGCTCATATGTCTTAGAGAAGGGTGTTAAGCAAGAGAATAAATTCTCCACCACCAAACAAATATATATTAATAAAGATCAGTGCTACGCAGTCAATTACAATGTCAGGCACACAATCCATACATGTCCATTATGGGTCTGAACGAAACAACAATCCGGAATTCCTTCACATACGGTAGGGCTTCTTGCCACTTAACTGATATATAAAATTCATCTGCGAATGGGAGCCAGCCATTCGAGACATTCATCAAGTCACCTTTACCACATGAAGGGTCCCAGTCTTCAATGTCGTCTTCAATATCTTCAGCTACTCCACAATGTCGTATTATTACTTGGAATGGTTTTCAGACATACATCCGATCCTGGTCTTTCCAAATAATAAGCGTAATTTTGTTAAATTAAACTTCTTTAAATCCATTCTCAATTATAACAAAATCCATATTTAACCTTTCTCTTTTAAAACGCGTCCCTTAAAGCAAAGATAATTTAGCCTCAAAGCCTTAATTAATTTTCCATTTGATAACTCATTATCAAAAACCCAGTTTCCTTTGAAAACCCTAACCCCACATTTCAACCCTAGTTTTCAATTGAATTGGTTTCCTAACATTCAGTTCTGTAATCTTAACTAAAAGATTATACTTCCCTCCTAATTCCTTATTTTAAATTTCCTTAAATAAAAGTTGATTAAATCCCCAAGTTACGATATGAATTTCCATAACTCAATCTCATTGGGTTTCAAGAATGATATTATTGAAGATATGATTCACGACAAATCCCAAATTAATCGATATTGAACATAAGTTACACAAAAATTGTATCTACTTATATTTGATATCAATTCTCATAATCAATGAATAGTGGAATAACGGTATAATAATAATATCTTCCAAATTCCTCAAATAAAATACGTTTACACCAAAGAATTTCATATTAAATATCCGAAGATTATTTCTATCCAAGTTATCCCAATCAAATTAGGAAACCCGTACCTTAACTAAAAGATTTATACAACTCTTTGACATTAGATCTGGATAGAAATATCATCAACTTATACTTAATATCAGTCTCTTCATCCAAATCACACTATAAGCGGAATAACGGTGAACTGCCTTTTGAATTCCTCAAATAGTAACACTCATCATCTACTGGATTAATATCAAACATCCGAAGATTTATCTACAACCATATCCAATTATTTAAAATTGAAAACCCCGTTTTAATATCAAATAAATCAATTTAATTTCCATATAAAACATTTTTAATGCTTTTAAATCTTTGAAAACATTCCACCAATCATTTGCAAATGATTACTTATAGTTCGGAAAATAGCTCGCTGGTTAAAAACCTCAAAATAGATTGTTTTCAAAGAAAGAGTTACCATAGTGTTTCAAAAGGGTTACAAAACAGTTATCTTTACTACTTTGGTCAAAATATCGTTTATCTTAGCCAAAAATTAAACTTTACGATTCAAAACACTTTTACATAAATTATAATGATTTAACAAAAAAAATCGGTATTTTTAAAACATTTTAAATAGTTGTTTATAGTTATGGTCAACAATTGCTCTTACAGCGACCTTTTCCAAAATGGATTTAAACATTACTTGAAAATTATAACCTGAAATTAAAATCTGCTTTCACTAATTTAAAAGCTCTTGTAAATATAAATCAATTGTTTTTCATTTCTTGGAAATCTGATTTAGATTGCAAAAGTTATAAGCGTTTAAAGTTTGTAATTAAAATATGCGAATTACCATTGTGCGACAAGCTCTATTTTGACCGAAATAAAAATTATTCTTCAGTACTTCAAAATACCTTAGAAAACCATTATATACTCATGTAAACCATTTAAAACCATTAAAATTAATTGACATTGACTTTCCAAATTTATTTTGGGTTCAAATTTCAACTTCTATTTTTTACTTAATAAATCAAATTCCAATTCATTTCTAAATTCAAATAATTTCAAATTAACCATCCCATTCGTCAGATCAGTTAGGGATAGCCAGGGAGAGCAGGAAACTATATTTTCCAAACCCAAGCCTAGACTCTATCCTCTCTGTCATCCTAGAACGTTCCAGTACTTATTTATTCATTTAAAGAACTTTATCAATATATATGAATTCATACATATGGTCTTTCCCAAATATTAACCTTCAATTTCAATAATGGTATTGCTTCTAATTACGAAGGAGATTTGTCAATCACCTATGTGATACCATACTTGTTGTGTCAAAGTGTGTGCAAAACAGCATCAACAACCATTATAAACATCTATAGCAACCATCATCAACATAATTAAATAAATCATAGCTGTGCACAAGCGTTATAACACTAACGCTTAATAGCGTATGTGTTCTAAACTACGCATCCATCATCCATCACAACAAACATCAATCATCATTAACCACTAATAATTCATCACTATATTTAAAATAGTCTAACTATTAATTAAATATATAAACCATGGTTAAAGAGTTATCACCTAACAGCTTTCCAAATCTTCAGGTTAGGAGAGCCTAGCTGAGCGAACCTTCGGACAGTATTTCGGCGCAACATCTTCTTCACCAATATATATATATATATATATATATATATATAAAATATAATATACACTAATCTATCTATCTTTATATTATAAGAGGAGGAGGTGGATGACGACGAACTTTGGCAATGTGGTGGTGGAAAAGAGGAAGACTTATGCCATGGACACCATGGCCATAAGCTTAAGAAGAAGAAGGAAGGTAGGAAAAATGAAAATGGATGATAAAAAATGAAGTAAAGAGCTCCTTATATAGGAAAGGAGGAGTAAGAAGGTAAAGACACATAAGGGGACAAGTGGAAACCATGCATGAAAGCTTACATGCAAAATTACAAATGTCCATATAATTGTCTTAAGAAGAGAAGATAAACTTTTGGTAGCATTTTCCCTTAAATGCTATGAAAATAAGGTCAATACTTAATTCTAATGCTACTAATTCATGTTATGTTTTGACAAATGCGATCGAACGACAGATAGTATCAATAAATCCAAACTCATTAATATTCATTCTCATTCGTCAAATTCAAATAAAACGTACTATATTACTAATCAAAATTATAAAATATACTTAGCCATATATATATATATATATATATTTATTTATTTATTTATTTATGTCCAATTCAAATTATACTTAAATTAAATAACAAAAATTACAATTTTAAGTTGTTTAAAAATTCTGGATTGTTACATTCAACCCCTCCCCCTTCAAACTTTTCGTCCTTGAAAAGTAAAGGGAATCGCAACAACTCATTCGACATCTGTAGATTTTCAGACTCAAGATTAAAATTCTTTATACCAAAACTCCCTATTCTCTTGATGAATATACCGGGTAGATAATTATAACACACATATTTATGGACAACCATATCTACATGTCCTCTAACGATAACCTCCAATTACCCATTATATTCGGTTCATCGTTTACTGGGCCAATTACTTATACTTAACTGTTTACTGCTTTCAAAAAAAATTAGAGTTATAAACTTATTATCTTAGATCTTATCTTGCAAATACAAAGGTTATGAAACTTATTCCTTTTCAATTTCCAAAAATTACTATTATTCGTTACACGAAAAACTTGATCATCTCCGAACTCAGCTTGTTTTAGGGTCGTCCACAATTCATACCCGATAGTCCAAACTCCATCTTAGTTCCTAAAAGGAAATTTTGTTGAAAAGTCCAGTTTACTCTCCACTAAATTTACTGGCATATCCCTTACTAACAAGTTTACCTGGTATAATTCTTAAACCCAATTAAAATTATACTTTTCTATTTAAGTTCACATCAATTTACCAAACAATTTCAAACATTTATCTAAATGGATTTAAGTATATATTGATGTTTTAATCGGAATCATATAGTCATCCCACTTTCAAAACTTGAAAATAGATACTGATGATGCTGCAGTCATCAACAGAATCATCTTCAAGCGACTAGAGTGTGATTCTATATCTATTTATTATACTTAAGACTTTGTATATACGTTTACATGACGTATATGCCAAATCTTCTTATACTCAATAGTCCGACCTCAACATCAAATAAAAAACTCAAATTCTAATTTTTTAATTTCTAACCATATTGATTATTTACCTTAACAAATTTGACCCAAGTTTATCGATATTTCGAAATGTTAACCAATAGTGAAATTAAATCCCAAAGGCATTTGTACTAGGATCATTTTCTTGATCAGCGAAAGGGGCTTAATTACCATGCCATAAGTAATATTTTATGTTTAATTATAATCACAAAATGCAAACTTAATCTTAATCGTTTGATTAAGTATCCAGGTTATAATTAACAATGTATTTCCAAAATATGTTTCTTCTAAAAATATAATTTTTCAAAACTCATTTCATATTTTCAAGCACGCTCTCTCAAATATAATACTTCAAAATATCATTTTAGAGCATTACTAACATGATCTCTAATGAGATATATAACTCTGATGAGCCTTTCCTTTTGCTTAAATGTGTCGTACCCCATTGCTTTGTACAAACCAAAGCTCTGATACCAAATGTAACGACCCGGCTTTTTACCCAGTTTTCGCCGGCAATTAAACCAACTTAAACCGCTCATAAAGACGGATTGTTAGGGGCACTTACACATTTGCACAAAATAAAAAGAACTTTTCCATTATCATTAAAATAATATTACATCAGAGTTACAAGAGGTACATCAGAGTACATCGATTATACAACGGAAAAGATACTAAACTCAATGGAAGAGTGCGAATGCTCCAAGACATAATAGCCCTAGCTAAAAACAGAATCCTGCTCCAACCAACTCCAAGACTAAATTTGCGAACCAAACTACTAGGCTGTCCGTGTAAAAATTATGGGCACCCAGAGTTTAGGTATGGGAAAAATAAACTCCAGGTCAATCATGGGACTGGTGTGAGAATGCAAAATAGTTGTTTTTAGGGTTTATTTTAAAGATAGGTAATTCACCGGACCACGCCTCTAATGCGGAATGGGTTTACTCCATGTGAATACTAGTGCATAGAAATACGCAATGATTCTTTGAAAAATGAAGCTATCATAAGCTCGTCCCACAGCACACAATGCAAGCGCACACCAGATGGGCGAGTTTTGCTTTATGATAACCAAAAATGCACTCATATGTGGAAATCCTCTTTTACTACTATATATAGTGTGAAAAACCTTTTCGCAAATAATTGTATTAATCCTAGCCAGCATAATGCCCCATCCCATTATAGTGACAATCATGTCGGTAACCAGCAGGCTATACAATCAAAACCGTACGGGCTCGTAGCGGAGATTGGGTTTCCAACATGATGGTTCCTAGTACGAAAGATCATTCGTGGGCTCACAAACTTTCTAGCACGCATCATCCCAGTACTTGCGGATAATGTTCAGACTCGGACTCCATTACTAAAGCCCACCATACATTAATCAGAGTACCCAACAAATAGTGTCCCAGACTGGGGACTTCGTAGTACCCTTTCATCATCACATCTCAGTGCACTGAACATACGAAACGAATATAAAAATTTGACCACTAGTTTACCATCAATCCGGAGTGTGAGATTCGTCGAGCTCACGATATACACAAAGCTATTCCTAAATAAGCCATGCTTTGATCATCCATAGCTCATCACATAACTTAAGTATGCCACATTGTCCATTCACTACACATCACCGATTTCCATCAATATATAACCTTTAAGCTCATACGTCTTAGAGAAGGGTGTTAAGCAAGAGAATAAATTCTCCACCACTGAACAGATATATATTTATAAATATCAGTGCTACGCAGTCAATTATAATGTCATACATCATAATCCATACATGTCCGTTCTGGGTCTGAACGAAACAACAATCCGAAATTCCTTCAAATACGTTCGGGCTTCTTGCCCCATAATTGGTAAATAAAACTCACTGTGAATGGGAGCCAGCCATTCAATATCTTTAACTGCTCCACAATGTCATACTATTACTTGGAATGGTTTTCGGACATACATCTGATCCCGGTCTTTCCAAATAATAAGCGCAATTTAAAAAAAATACAATTACGAAACACATAGGATTTCAATCAAATCTCCTTTCCATCTTGGATTTTGTTAAATTAAACTTCTTTAAATCCATTCTCAATTATAACAAAATCCATATTTAGCCTTTCTCTTTTAAAACACATCCCTTAAAGAATAGATAATTTAGCCTCAAAGCCTTAATTAATTTTCCATTTGATAACTCGTTATCAAAAACCTAGTGTCCTTTGAAAACCCTTAGCCCACATTTCAAGCCTAGTTTTCGATTAAATTGGTTTCCTAACATTCAATTCCGTAATTTTAACTAAAAGATTATACTTCCTTCCCAAATTCCTTATTTTAAATTTCCTCAAATCAAAGATTTGATTAAATCCCCAAGTTACGATATGAATTTCCATAACTCAACTCATTGGGTTTCAAGAATGATATTATTGAAGATATGATTCACGACAAATCCCCAATCAAACAATATTGAACACAAGTTACACATAAATTAAATCTACTTATATTGGATACCAATTCTCATAATTAACAAATACTATAAGTGGAGTAACGGTATGATAATAATATCTTCCAAATTCCTCAAATAGTGTACGTTTACACCAAAGAATTTCATATTAAATATCTGAAGATTATTTCTATCCAACTTATCCCAATCAAATTGGGAAACCCGTATCTTAATTAAAATATTTATCCAACTCTTTGAGATTACATCTGGATAGAAATATCATCCGCTTATACTTAATATCAATCTCTAAATCCAACTCACACTTTAAGCGGAATAACGGTGAACTACTTTTAAATTCCCCAAATAGTAAGATTCATCATCTACCAGATTAATATCAAACATCCGAAGATTTATCTCTAACCATATCCAAATATTTAAAATTGAAAACCCCGTTTTAGTATCAAATAAATCAATTTAATTTCCATGTAAAACATTTTCAATACTTTTAAATCTTTGAAAACATCCCACCAATCATTTGCAAATGATTACTTATAGCTGAGAAACATCTCGCAGGTTAAAAACTTCAAAATAGATTGTTTTCAAAGAAAGAGTTACCATAGTGTTTCAAAAGCGTTACAAAACAGTTATCTTTACTACTTTGATCAAAATATCGTTTATCTTAGCTAAAAATTAAAGTTTATGATTCAAAACAATTTTACATAATTTATAATGATTTTACAAAAGATTTCCATATTTTTAAAACAATTAAATTAGTTGTTTATAGTTATGGTCGATAACTGCTCTTGCAGCGACCTTTTCCAAAACGGTTTTAAACATAACTTGAAAATTATAACCCAAAATTAAAATCCGCTTTCACTCATTTAAAAGCTCTTGTTAACATAAATCAATTATTTTTTATTTCTTGGAAATCCGATTTAGATTGCAAAAGTTATAAGCGTTTAAAGTTTGTAACTAAGATACGCAAATTACTATTGTGCGACAAGCTCTATTTTGACCGAAATAAAAATTATTCTTCAGTAGTTCCAAATACCTTAGAAAACCATTATATGCTCATGTAAACCATTTAAAACCATTTAAAGTAATTTACATTGACTTTTCAAATTTATTTTAGGTCCAAATTTCAACTTTTATTTTTTACTTAATAAGTCAAATTCCAATTCATTTTTAAATTCAAATAATTTCAAATTAACCATCCCATTTGTCCGATCGGTTAGGGATAGCCAGGGAGAGCAAGAAACTATATTTTCCAAACCGAAGCCTAGACACTATCCTCTGTGCCATCCTAGAACATTCCAGTATATTTATTTATTCATTTAGAGAACTTTATCAATATATATATGAATTCATACATATGGTCTTTCCTAATTATTAACCTTCAATTTCAATAATGATATTGCTTCTAATTACGAAGGAGATTTGTCGATCACTAATGTGATACCATACATGTTGTGTCATAGTGTGTGCAAAACAGCATCAAAAACCATTATAAACATCTATACCAACCACCATCAACATAATTAAATAAGTCATAACTGTGCACAAGCGTTATAACACTAATGCTTAATAGTGTGTGTTGTAAACTACGCATCCATCATCCATCACAACAAACAACAATCAACATTAACCACTAATAATTCATCACTATATTTAAATTAGTCTAACTATTAATTAAATATATAAATCGTGGTTAAAGAGTTCTCATCTAATAGCTTTCCATATCTTCAGGTAGGCGAGCCTAGCTGAGCGAACTGTCGGACACTATTTTGGAGCAACGACTTCTTCACCAATATATATATATATATATATATATATAACATAATATAATATATAATATACACTAATCTCTCTCTCTATTTATATTATAAGAGGAGGAGGAAGAGGATGACGACGAACTTTGGAAATGTGGTGGTGGAAGAGAGGAAGACTTATACCATGGAAACCATGGCCATAAGCTTAAGAAGAAGAAGGAAGGTAGGAAAAATGAAAATGGATGATAAAAAATGAAGTAAAGAGCTGCTTATATAGCAAAGGAGGAGCAAGGAGGTAAAGACACATACGGGGACAAGTGTAAAACTTGCATGAAAGCTTACATGCAAAATTACAAGTGTCTATACACTTGTCTTAAGAAGAGAAGGTGAACTTTTGGTACCATTTTCCATTAAATTGTAACAACCTGGAAAATCAGAACCAATTTAAAAAATTTATTTTAGCAATTTTAATGAATTTTTAATATTTAAAATGATTTATTTTAAATAATAACAACGAGAAATTTATTTTGAATAGAATTAGAATGTATATATTTATTTGAATCGACATTAGAATATAAATATTTATTTTAATTATAAATAAATTGGAAATGGCATGGTAGTTTGAAAATTCGATTTCAAATTTCAAATGAATGTACAGGATTCAAAATAAACTGGATTTTAGAGAAACCAAAAATATTAGAATCTATTTGAAAATATCTTTCCAATGAATCCAAAAAATTGAAATTTCATAGCAGGAATAAAAAGTTATGCCCAGTTGAAAATTCAGAATAGTCGCTATGGAAATATAGCCCTTAAAATACAACGATTTCGCAAATGACCTCTGTTTTCGATGAAATCACTTTTGTTGGATCCGGAAAGTCAAGTTATTGCTTAATTCCAATTTTCATAATTTTTGGAATCAATATGTGAGCGTGGCGGATTTAAACGTGTTTGGTAATTTCAGTTTGACTTTAATCGACTGGAAAATGATCATTTTTCAAATGGTCTCCAAATTTGATGAAATTAGTTTTGTTAGGACCGTATCGTCAAAACATAGGAAGATTTATTTTTCTGGAATTTTCGGGGTTCGTATGTGACCCCAGTAAATTTAAATGTGCGTTCAAATTCAATATACATTGGTTTATATTTTAAATTGAAAACTGATCGAAACATTAGAATTAGCTTACGAAACATATCCCATTGTGTTCGGAATGAGGGTAGTTAGCTAGGGGTGACAGTCGGTGGGTTCGATTCGGGGTTCAAATGAAAAAGCACCTTTATGAAAATTTAAATTAAATATAATTATTGTATAATCCCTCTCCCTTCCCCTTTCCCTCCCGTTGACTTCAGAAATTAAAAAAGAAAAGAAAAAGAAAGCTCGACGACAACAGAATCGCTCCCACCGCAACCCCGACGCCGCTGGACCCTCCACCCCCTGGCACAACGCCCCCTCTACATCTCCTTCTCCTCCTCTACAGCCTCCGCCCACCTTCCACGAAAAACCCTAGCCACCGTGCCCTAATCCGACAAGCTGCCACCCATCACAACCACCACCTGATAGCCCTCCGCCCCCTTTCTGCAACCGCTTAAAGCCTCCCCTTTCGCCTCCAACGAGCGAGCAGACTACCAACCCCCCTCCCCCTCTTCCCCTCCCCCCGCCCCTCATTTAAATGCCTGTAAGCATTTTAATTTATTTATCTTTGTTTATTTAAAGTTTTAGTTAATATTGGTTTTGATTGTAGAAAATATATATGATTTTTCATTTATAAAAGTTATGGTTTTCATTGACGAAAAGATTTGATTTTTAATGACGAGAGAATATGATTTTTAATAAAGTAAAGATATGATTTTTGATTGTATAAAAATACGATTTTTAGAAATGTAAAAATTTGATTTTTATTATTTGAATGATAATGTAAAAATTCAATTTATATAGTTTGAATGATAATGTAAAAATTCGATTTTTATTGTTTGAATGATAATGTAAAATTTTGATTTTTATATATGAATGGCAAGAATAAAGGTATGATTTTTAGAACATAAAGGTATGTTTTTTATCATGAAATTAGCAAAATAAAAATGTGTTCTTTATATATATAGTGGCGGATTAAAGATATGAAATTTGTCACGAAGTTAGCAAAATAACAATGTGATTATTGTGGTGTAAACATCATGATAGAGATTTGATTTTTATATGTATGAAGTAGCGATAAAAATTTGGGTTTTATATATATGAAGTAGCGATAAAAATTCAGTTTTTATATATGTGGAGTAGCAATAAAAATATGATTTTTATTATATATATAGCGAAGTAAAAATATGATTTTTAATATATAAACATTATATTAAAAATGTGATTTTTATTATGAACAGCGTGGAAAGGACTGCATTAGAATTTTGGGCAAATCCGAACGGTTCAGAAATAAAACTGGCGGAGTGGATCCCAAAGGTGAGAACTTCTCACTTTAATTTTCTTTTCTAGTTAAAATATATACTAGGATGCAGACGGTGCTTAGCAGCACCCGACACCCATCGTCCACAAACCATGGATGACTTGTTTGATTTGCTTGTGTAGTGAAAACTGATTGTGATGTAGTATGGAATAAAATATTCATGTGTTTAATAAAATATTTTACAGTTAAAAAATATAATTTTTAACGTGTAATTTGAATAATATAAATATTCATAAAAAATTAGACGATTTGTTTATGTACACACATTTGACTGATATTGATTGGGATGATATATTTTACACATCGCCCAACTGCACAAATAAAATCTGTGTTTGTTGATTGAAACCCCACACGGTTATTGGGATGATATTTGACGTACTAATTCCAATATTTAGTTGTATGTCAATCGATTGGTTGACAAGCTGTCGTAAGCGTTGATTATTTATATTTAATGATTATGCATTTGTGTAATGCACTTTGAATGATAGTTGATTGTTTGTCATTGTTATTATATACACGTGTTGTATGGAATCCATATAAGTAACATTATATGGTATTTGATTGGGCCTCATTCCAATTTGAAAAATAAAGAATATTTTAAATAATATTCAGAAAAGAATAAAGTATATTCATGTGTTGAATAAAATAAATATTCATGTGTTGAATAAAACTTGATGTTCATGTGTTGAATAAAAATATTCAAACAATAAAAGTATCATTTTTATTAAATATAAATCATACAAATTATTCATGTGTTGAATAATATATTCATGTGTTGAATTAAATAAAATAAATAATATTTTCAAATAATATTCAGTAATAGGATCAAAATATGATTTTGATGTCCGATTTGGGATGGACACGAAAATATTTAAATATATAAAGTCGTGTTGATTAGATTAACGCCATTTTGACGTGAATGATAATTATATTGGTTTTATTCATTTTTATAATGAATATTGAAAGGGAAGTGATTTCGAAATCTAATGTTTTGAAAATATTATCATTTATATATATATATGATGTAGAATATTCAATTTTGATTTAAAATTGAATATGAAATTGAAATCGTTTTTGAAACGAATTTAAAATGATTTATAAAATATGTTTTAAAATGGAAATCGATGAAATATATATAATATATGTATTATATATATTATATGGCCTAAATAGAACGCGTCACGCAGCGGTAGTTCGCGAATTTCGACCATTGACTACGAATGGTCATTACGGGAGATCCGACCGTCGGATTCTCCTGAAACTAGAACCTTGGGATTGTATCAAAAAGAGCTTTCAAAAAATACAAGAGTTTTGAAATCTAACGGTTGGATTTGGAACCATGTCCAAATCAAATTTGGAAAAGTTCGATGTAAGTGCAGTTCGATGACCATTTATGGAAATCGACTATACGGACCTTGATAAAATTATCAAAAACATCAATAATTTGTGTAAAATCATAATAAATGATTTGGAAAGAATTGGGATGAAAAATTACATATTTGAAAAGATAAAAATATATTTTATCGAAATAAACTAGTTATGAACTAGAATTGTAATCCAATTGTTAGCCTACTTTGTGGACTAGGCAACACAAAGTTAAAAGATCAAGTATTAGAATATAATCTGCCTATAAATCGGATCGGATCGGGTTTAGTCAGAGAAAAGCAAAGCAAAACAAAGTGAGGAAAGGAAAAATTCAAACCGGATCGGATCGGATGGGATGCTCCGATCCGAACCCCATTTGCTAGCCTATCCGAACCGAATACTTCACTCCACGATCTCCTGGATATTCAGGGCAGTTACAACCACTTTCTACCCACGATGGCCACTAACCAGATGTGTTGTCCTCACTAGAACTCACCCGATCCCGAAAGCCATGGGATGGAGGCCTTGTGTCCCCGATCCGAATCGGATCTCGAAGTAATTTTCACCTATAAATAGACCCCCAAGGGTCATTTGAAGCGATCTTTTGGCACTCTGAGAATTTGAATGTCTTTGAGAACCGAATTCCAGCACTCCCAAACAATCCAAATCATCATTCAAAGTATATTTTGAGGATAATTGAGTGAATGTATATGAAAAGTGAGTGAGATTGAGTGAATATCTTGTTGTATTTTCATCTACATCATCAAACAAAGTGATATAAAGTGGACGTAGGCTCTTTAACGCCGAACCACTATACATCTTGTGTCTCTTTTCTGTTTTTGATCTCATTTTATCGTATTTTTAGTCAATTTGGGTGTTAGAATCACTTTTTGGTCTAACTTTTTGGTGCTTTCATTGAGAGATCATTTGAATTCTCTGTTTTTCTGGATTATCGTTCTACTTTTTGGATCGTTGAGTTCAAAGAAGTTAATCCCCAATTTCCGACGCTTTTAAGTACTTTTTGGTTGATTGTTGAAGAATTATGGCCAAAGGAAAAGGAAAGGAAGTTCAAACCAGTCGAGAGAACGAAGTTGGTGAAGATCAGCGAAACCTGGTCGTGACGAGGTCTCGCGGGCAAAGCTTGGGAGCGGATCGGACTGGCTCAGGAAATCCGAACTGATCGCAGAGGGAAAGCTCAGATCCGAACCGAGTAGAAGATGTTGAAGAGGTGCGCTCCTCCCAATCCGAACTGATCCGGCCAGGTCACTTTGCTCCGATCCGATCCGACTCTAGGTGACGCTGGAACCTCTACTCGAGCCCCTCCAAATGCTCTGACTCCAGCCACCAGGACCAATGAACAGATCAATCCATCTGCGCCTGTCACCCAAGGAGATTTTTCGCGCCTTCTCGACATGCTTGAGAGCACTAGGGAGGCTATGAGAATCCACGAGCGCACCAACCTTATGATGCAAGAGAATATGAGAATCATGAGTAGGGAAATCAGTGAGCTTCGCAGGCAGAGAACCCCTTCCCCAGTTCATCACACCGCAATGGATCAGTCTTCTTCTTCTGAGGAAGAACAACCTCGTGAAAGAAGGCCGCTCGAACGACCTCAGAATTTGGAACAAATGAATTTCGGATCTCTGGTATCCCACGAAGACGCTGCTCGTGTGTTAGGACCTGATGACCCGAGCTTGAGAGAGCCTATGCTATTACCAATGCGAGGATCCCATGTTCTGCTTAGAGATCCCAACCTTACCAACCCCACTCAGGGACAAATGCTTCAGCCCCTTCCTCCCGAAATCGACCGGGAATGTAGGGAGCAGATCAGAGCAGAAGCTGCTAGAAGAAGGAGACTGTCCCCGAATCAGGAGCCTAGAGGAAACCCGAACATCAGAGCCAGGGAGCCTGAATGGCCCTTGACCAATGCTGATGTATGGGCCATGGTATGCCAGATCATGTCTGAGAGTCGAAATTACACCAATGAAGATTATGGTATTGAGCGAAGCCATACTCCCTTTACTGATGACATTCTTGACTTTCAGTTCCCCCGACGTTTTAATTTGCCGTAGATGGACAGATATAACGGGAGAACTGACCCGGGACAACATCTGATGCGATACACATGGCTTATGAATGCTGCAGCTGCTCCTACCACTGTGAAGTGTAAGGCTTTCCCGATTTACTTAGAAGACGTAGCATTACTATGGTTTACCCGACTTCCTCCTCGATCGATATCGAATTTCAAAGAATTAAGTGAACGTTTTATGAATCAATTCCGACTTCACGCCCTAAAGTCTAAGACTGTTATCGAATTATCGAGAATTAAGCAAGCGCCGGGTGAATCCCTGAAGTCGTATCTAGACCGTTTCAATTTAGCTGTAACATAAGTCAGCGACCCTCATAAGCCTACCATCTTGATGGCCTTAATGGAGGGAGTTGATCCTGAGTCAGAGTTTGGAGATTATCTTTCTGGGAAGCCGCCTCCCACATGAGAGTTGTTTTATGAGAAAGCCAATATTCAGTTATGAAGGGAGGAAGCAAGGGCAAACAGAAAGAGGAAGTCCAGAGCGACCTCAAAAGAAGCTGTTCAGAGTAATGTTACCATAAAGCAGTCTGGAGAAAGCTCTGGGAAAGTCGAAGTGAATGTTGGAAACAAGAATGGAAACAATAATAATGGAAACGGGGGCAACAACAACCGTAATGAGAATGGTAATAGGAGAAACATGAGCGGAGGAAGTAATTCTGACAAAAGACCCCGGTTCCAGACCTTTGAAAATTATTCACCGTTGAATGATACGTTAGAAAACATTTATTTGGACATGTATAATGTTTTGCAAAATAAAAAACCGCCGCAACGAGATTCGACAGAGAAAGAAATTGCTACTGGATTTTTTTTTATTTCACGGAACTCACGGACATTCAACGAATGAATGTCTACACTTGAGAGATGTAGTTGAGAAGTTGTTGCATGAAGGTAAGTTGGATGAATATAAGGCCGCCCCAAGGGACAGGGGGCAAGGAGGACAGGGCCCAAACCAGAATCAGTCTGCTACCAAGCCTACAGCGCAACAAAAAGGCAAAGGGATTGTCATTAACACCATAGTAGGTGGACTCCATCCAGCTTTCCACAGTTTCAGAGCAATGGACCAATACATTAATGCAGTTAAGCACATAGATGTGGAAGAGTGCAATGATTTGGAAGATATCACCCCTGTGAAACAGCAGAGGACAATGTTCGATGATGTGGTGTTTCGTAGAAGAGACGACACCAGAATCCAGTCACCTACCGAAGATCCGTTGGTTATTACCACTACTATTGGGCCGACACTGGTTCATAAGGTACTAGTAGACAATGGAAGCTCTGTCAACATTTTGTTTAAGAAGTCTTTTGATCAGATGAGACTCGAGTCTGGAGATTTGAAGCCCTGTGAAGGTTGGATCTGAGGCTTCAATGGGGCATCGACAGCTCCAATGGGGTATATAGAATTACCCATAACATTGGGACAAGGGGATCGTCGAAGAGTACGAATGCTTCAGTTCGTTGTGCTCGATATAGACTCGCCCTACAACGCATTTTTAGGAAGGCCTGCCCTTGCAGAGTTCAGGGCTTGTATTGCACCATGGTGCTTATTGCTAAAGTTCCCAACTGAAGCCGGAACATGAGTAATGAGGGGAGATCAAGTCTCTGGGCGAGCTTGTTATATTGCTGAATTAAAGATGCTGATGAAGGGACTCAACATCGAGACTAAAAATACTTCACCTCCTCCAAAGGAGGGTTCAGTGTAGCAATTAGAGGGATCAGCCCCGAAGGAGTTGCCTAAGGGAATGCTTGAAGACCTGGATCCCAGAGAAGATGAGGAACCTGAGGATAGAAAAGCAACTCATAATGAAACGACAGTGGATATACCCATTGATGAAGCTGATCCAGCAAAAGTTTTGAAGATTGGATCCCAGTTGGATCCGCACCGAGCCAAAGAACTGGCTAACTTTCTGAAGGCAAACCTGGATGTGTTTGCCTGGACTGACGCTGACATGTGTGGGATATCACCATCCATCATGAGTCATTCGCTGAGTATAAACCCGAAACACGCGCCTGTAAAGCAAAAGAGATGTGTGCTGTGCCCAGAGAGGTCGGCAGCTCTGAAAGAAGAAGTGGAGAAGCTGGAAGAGAACGGATTTATTAGAGATTCGACATATCCCGACTGGATATCGAATCCTGTTTTGGTAAAGAAGTCAAACGGAAAGTGGCGGACGTGGATTGACTTTCCAGGCTTGAACAACGCCTGCCCAATAGATAGCTTCCCACTCCCCAGAATAGACCAGCTTGTGGATTTGACGGCGGGACATGAACTTCTTTCTTTTATGGACGCATATTCCGGATACAACCAGATTTCCATGCATGTGCCCGATCAAGACCACACGAGCTTCATTACAAATTTGGGGTTGTATTGCTATGTGGTCATGCCTTTCGGATTGAAAAATGCTGGAGTTACCTACCAACTCTTGGTGAATAGGATGTTTTATAACCAAATAGGGGAGACTATGGAGGTTTACGTGGACGATATGCTTGTCAAATCGAGACAGTCCTCTAGCAATACGCAAGACTTGGCAGAGATGTTCGGTATCCTACGAAAGTATTGGATGAAGCTTAATCCTTTAAAGTGCTTGTTTGGGGTGGCATCTTGAAAGTTTCTAGGTTTCATCGTGAGCTCTCGAGGAATTGAAATTAATCTCAGTCAAATAGCAGCGATAAGGAACATTGAGGAACCATGAAGAATCAAAGATGTCCAAAGTCTTGGGGGGAAGTGGCTGCGTTGAGTAGATTTATCTCCAAAGCAACAGACAAATGCGTCCCGTTTTTTGACTTGATAAAAAGGGGAAAGAAAAATTTTGAACGGACTCCGGACTGTGTTGAGGCCTTTCGAAATCTATTGGACTTACTTGAGAGACCACCAATTTTGTCGAAGCCGGTGGATCAAGAAGAGCTGTTTGTTTATCTAGCAGTATCGGCTCACGCCGTTAGCACTGCCTTGGTCAAGGAAGAAGTCAAGGTGCAAAGGCCGGTATATTACATACGTAAGAAATTGGCAGCTACAGAACGTAACTACCCAAGGATTGAGAAGCTTGCTTACCGCCTTCTGATCGCCTCCCGAAAACTTAGCCATTATTTTCAAGCTTATTCAATAATCAAATACACTGATCAGCCTCTGAGACAGGTGTTGCAAAGACACGAAGCATCAGGACGGTTGATCAAGTGGAATATTGAATTAAGTCAGTTTGATTTAAATTTTCAGCCGCGGAGATCGATCAGGGGGCAAGCTCTGGCTAACTTTATAGCAGAATTCACAATTCCGGAGGAAGAGACAATCGATGATAAGGTGGTCAAATCAGAGGAGGAATTAAAATTAGATTCATGGAAGTTGTACACAGACAAAGCCAAGAACGACCGAAGGTCTGGAGCTAGAGTCGTCTTAGTTACTCCTGAAGGACGATCGTTATATTATGCTCTGCGACTAGAATTTTCAGCGACCAATAATGACTCCGAATATGAAGCCCTGATTGCCGGGCTGAAACTTTCTAAGGAATTCAGAATAAAGGCATTGGATATATTCTGCGATTCCAAAATAGTCGTCTGCCAAGTGCGAAAGGAGTTTGTAGCCCGGGGACCTCGACTTATTACCTAGCTTGGAAAAGTGAAGGAGCTGTTGAGCAACTTGGAACAGTATAACATAACGCATATCCCAAGAGCTGAAAACCAGAAGGCAGACTGGCTAGCGAAGCTGGCAAGTTCCAATAATCCGGAGGAAACCGAAATGGTTCCAATTGAGACGTTGGGATCGCCAAGCTTTGAGTTAATGGAAATTGAATTAGCTTTCGAAGCAGAACCGGAGAGGGAGTCGTGGATGACCCCAACCAAGAATTTCCTTAGAAATGGAGTACTCCCACCAAAGAAGAGTGAGAGGCGAGCCATAGTTCGCAAAGCTACCAGATGCATCCTTCAGGATGATATCCTTTATCGGCAAGGATTTTCTATGCCCCTGTTACGATGTACAGCGCACGACGACATCAAGTGTGTACTAAAGGAAGTACACGAAGGTGAGTGTGGAGATCATACGGGGGGTCAGACTTTAGCAAAAAAGGTATTGCGGTATGGGTACTTTTGGCCCACTATTAATAAAGATGCAGCTGATTACTCACGACGCTGCGATAAATGCCAGAGGTTCGCCAAGATCCCCAGAGCACCACCGACCCAGCTCAAGTCGATGGTGAGTCCGTGGCCGTTTGCCATGTGGGGAATTGAGATCATCGGAGTTCTACCGATTGCCAAAGGAGGAGCGAAGTATGCAATAGTCGTCGTGGACTATTTTATGAAGTGGGTGGAAGCTGAGCCCTTAACCAAAATCACAGCGAGAAAGGTGATAAGTTTCGTGGTTAGAAATATCATATGCCGATTTGGGATTCCAAGGACCATTATAACCGATAATGGAACCCAGTTAGATGGTGCCGAATTCAGAAATTTCTGCCAGAAATACAAGATCGACAAGCGGTACACTGCAGTCGCCCATCCACAGTCGAATGGGCAATTAAAAGAAATAAATAAAGTCATAAAGTCCATCCTCAAGAAGCGGTTGGAACGTGCAAAAGCAAAATGGGTGGATGAATTGCCCTTGGCTTTGTGGGCATATCGAACAACGTTTAAGACAACTACCGGCCATACTACTTTCTCTCTCTCATTTGGTTCAGAAGCGGTAATTTCGGTAGAGCTTGAAGTTCCCTCTCACAGGGTGACATATTACGACCCGATGACGAATCGGACACTCCTCCTCGAGTCCCTTGATGAAGTCGAAGAGAAAAGGGACGAGGCCGACTTGCGTGCATCAAGACATCGATGTTAGATGGCACGTTATTATGACAAGAAAGTTCGCTTTAGAACCTTTGAGCCAGAAGATTTGGTGCTAAAGCGAGTTTTTCCATCCCTTCCTCATCTCGGTCCAAAGTGGGAAGGACCATTCGTCATCCAACGGAAACTTGAGACAGGAGCCTTCAAGTTAACGATCGTAGATGGCGAAGAAGTGCCTAGGACTTGGAATGCCCAACACTTGATGCGATATTTGAATTAGGGATGTTGTATTTTTTTTTAATGAACCCTGTAAAAAGGCACGACTTGCCTTAGAAAAGTCTGTTGATGTGAACAAAGAACTATAAAGTGGATGTAGGCTACGACTTAGCTGAACCACTATAAAAATATCGTGTGCCATTTACTTTCCTGCATTATTTATATCTTCAACTATTATTCTATTGTGACTGTGGAATACGAGATGTTAAATTAAAATCTGGAAAGTTGGAGATGGCTTATATGCAGGAACAAACACAACGACTGTTTGTACAATAAGACATAAAAGAATGGGAAGACGACATTATTAACTCTAACTCTCCAGAATTGAGAGAGAGTATAAAGGACGGGAAGACGACGTCCTCTGAGGCATGAAGGTGCACCCAGATGAGAGACCGCCTCAGCAAGAACTCTAACCTGGATATAAGACAGGAGCATATAAAAGATGCCGGAAAAGAACAGGCATCAATGACGAAAGGAATGCGACCCCCGTCAGAGAATCGGGGAGATTCAGACTTTTTAATTTAATCTTGAATAGTTTTTCAAGATTGACTGGGGGCATACATGTACACACATATTCCCCCCACTATGACTCCATTACACAACTTTAGTAGGACATGCATTTGCATTTTTACACAATTACTGAACTAACGACTAACAGGCATTGCAGGAAATGAATTATTTTTATTTACAAACGTATGAGTTTGTACAGGAAAACAAGAAAAAAAGAAGATGCGAGGGCCACACTCGTTACAGCAATTGTGGGCCAATTAAATACTAAAATAAAGCAAAACACTTCATCACTTAGACATTGAAGTGGACTTGGATTTTTTAGCAGCCTTCTGAGCATCCTTCGCCTCTCTTTCAGCATCAGTTAAAATGCGCCTTGGTTTTTTCTTCCCTGAGACTGAAGTGCTGGAATCGGTTGATTTTTTCCCAAGAATAGGAACATTGGAATCAAGAGAAGACTTTTTAGCAAGTTCTTCTGTGATAGACCTAGTCGAAAGAATAACAACTAACCTTGATCCAGCATCCACCACTGCGAGTGGTTTAAGGCTTTCGGGGTCCAGGTCTTCAACTTTAAGCTGCATACGCTTGTCTTGTTCGGCTTTCAAGGCAGCTAAAGTGATGTCATCAGCGCTTTTTGACTCCCCAACTATAGCCACCTCAGGGTCTACCTCATGTCCCTCATTGCTACCGTCATCCTTTAAGGCGTCTATCATCTCGCCATCGTGAGGAGCGTCAGCCTTACCCTTGTCTCCTTCAGCCTTCTCCGCTGACTTTGCTTTGGCAGTGGTTCCCTGAGGCATGTCTGCCTTCTCGGACGGTTCAGCACCTACGGAATGAGAAGAAACAGTTATCAACTCGGGAGAAAATAAAGGGTCTTCCATTGATTGCCCGACTATGCGATGGAAAGTGGAGACAGCTTTGACGAATTGGGGTGAAAAGGTAGAAATACCTTCTGATGATTTCTCAGCTGGAGTAGCTGCCGTCTCTAAAACCGACTCAGGAATAGGAGATAAAAGAGATGCCTGAGGGATCGCCGGGTTTTCAGGGTCATATCCCTCTACTTCAGAAGTTTCAGCGGTAGTGGAAGAAGAACCAGCCTCCAAGATGTCCTTTCATTTAGCCTTCCGCTTTTCCTCCTCCATGGCAGCAGCAATCAGGCGACGCCCTTCAGCCAGACTTGTCGGCTCGTCATCTCTTAGATATTTTTCCATGAGTTTGTCCTCGTCCATGGAATCTACCTTGAGTTCTTCTTTCTCCCCTTCAACAATTTGGCTCCACACATGGACCAAGGTAGTCGGATAATCATCGATCCAAGAGATGTTTCAGTGACGGATTATATGTGCAAAAAATTCGATCAGTAATTCATCAAATCCCTGTACATCCTCTTGGGCCTCTGCCAACTGCTTGCGGGACTCTTCGGCCGACTTGATGACACTTTCAACATTACCCTCCGCCAGGGCAGCTCTGTTCTCGACCTCCATCATCTTGGAAGCCAAGTCAACGTTTTTCTTCTCCAATTCAGCATTTTTTTCGCTAACTTGGCATTCTCTCGCTCAAGGGCAGCGTAAGCAAGTTGCATTTTGGTGTTATCCGACTTGGCGTCTTCTGCTTGTTTTTTCAGCTCCGAACGCTCTTGATTATGGGACTCGAGCAAGTCATGATAACGTTTTTGTAGATCTTCAAATTGTTGCTTGAAGCTAGCTGCATCCCGTTGAGCGATAGCAAGTTGGGCCTGTGTATCCTCAAGGTCTTTCCCTAAATTTTTCAAGGCCTTTGCGTCAGCTTCTGCAGTCTTCTTCATCGAGTTAGTATCCGTGATTAGAGTTCGGATAATTCTGGAGAGGTTGCACGAGTACTTGAACATCTCCGAATATTGTTTTTCGACTGCATCAATTTTTGCTTTGGTCTCGTCTTCCCACCTCGAGGAAATAGGCTCAAGAGCAGGTAAGAAAGTCAAGTTTTCGAAGTAGTGATCGGGGAACTGCTCCTCCAGGTGTGCTCGCTTAATTGCAGTTTCAGCGTCCAATGGTGGAGGTGTGGGGAATGTCAGCTCGGTATCCTTATGTGTAGAGGGCTCAATGGCCTCCTCACCCTTTCTAGGCCGCTTAGCAGGAACCTTGTGCTTGCTTCGCGAGTCAGTATCTCTCGGCGGGCTCCTTTCCCTACTGCGTTTTTCTTGAGAAGAAATTGGGTTTTTTGACTGCGACTTGTCATCTTCACGATGGCCTTGGTAGCCTTTGTATCGCTCTGGATCCGACCAAACGGGAGAGCGAGAGCGCGAGGTCCACGACTGATAAGAATCATAAGGCCTTCTATCCTCCCTACCGCGGCTTTCGCGGCGATCATGCTCAACATCATGAGTGGGTCTGGTCATGCTGCGGTGTAGTTTCCTGATGTTATAGTGAGCACGGGACATTGTACCTGCACAACAATGTAAGTGGAATTCAGAACCGGTATTCTCATTAGAAGTAAGTGCTGTGAAGTGGGGTGCTATTGTGTTAAGTGCATCCTAAGTGGTGTCCCTCCTCCGACAAACCAGAGTCTGAAGCCGAGCCAGTGCGAGTGGGCTCTTTGGCCTTAACAGGAGTAGTCTCCTATGAAGATGTAAAAACTAAAGGATTTGTGCCAAAATCCTTGGAAGTGTAGATAATTTCAGGTAGGGGGAGATCTCCCAAGCCTTGAAATATTGGGTTATCAGTAGTAGGGGCATCTCCTTGGGAAGCGTCTACTGGCGGTTCTTTAGGAGACACTGATTTTTCAGGAGAAATAGCATCCCCAGGGGTGATGTACCCTTCTCGGTGCTTTTCAGGTATGTTAGCCAACTCATCGTCTTGAGTTGAAGTTGGAGAAGGTGAAGTTCAAAGCGATATTGTGGGGCCTTTCGAGCTCTCGCCGATTTCTGGAATTACTTCCACCAGAGGGATGTATACGTATGGACCTGACCCGTGACCTATGCTACGGGTAATGGACAGTAGCCCGTGGTGATGAAGATATTCGTCCTTGATGACCTCGTCGATAGTTAGAATTTTTTTGTCACCACTGAGGAGCTGATGCATCCGATCAAAATACACTTGACCCGATATTTGTTTTGGATTATCAACTGCAGACAAAAAGAAAACGGATTAATATGGTGACTTGGACATTCAAAGTCGAGATTTAGAAAACCAGTGCCTTAATTGATTTTGTCCATCTCCTAGCACACCCCGGCTGTTGCCTTATGTAAAACCATTCCAGCTTGGAATTGACGGGCTTGCTGCTGAACAGTGCTGATATTATTTTCCTTTTTGGGACCGACTCGAAGTAAGAGAAAGAAGGAGTTTCTCGAGTCAGATGCCTGAAGTTACAAAAGAAATGAACGTCATCAAAAGTGAGCTCTGTGCCTAAGATCTCGCGATATGCTACATATAAGGTATACAGGTAAGCATAGGAGTTGGGATGCAGCTGCATGAGGGCAATCCACATCTGTCTTAGAAAGTCGACGACAAAAAGAGAAAACGGTGGAATAGCTCCAACCATGCACATCAATCGGGTGATTGCCATAAATCCCTCCGGAGGATTATGAGGACGGTCAGTCTTCGACGGCACCAGGGTATCCTTTTTCAGTATCCTGTGCTTTAAGCGTATTCGAGTAAGTCTGTCATTGTCAATCGTCGATTCAACGGAATCTTGAGGTAATCCAAATATGATGGAAGATTCAAATTCGTCAGGAGCTCGATTATCTCCAACACCTCCTTCCTCTTCATAGCCCAGAGAAACTTCACTATCAGAAGGCGTTTCGCTGTTATGCGCCTCTACTTCATAATCTGATCCCTCGTCGTCCAATTCAGGGTTTGAGGAAGAAGATATGTCGTCAAGAGTGACTTTGTTGGATGTCTCTGGGACCTCTTTCTTTTCTGCCAGTCTAGAAGAATGTCTTTCGGCCATGATCACTAAACTATCAAAGAAGTAATAACAAAAGTTAGAGTAAATTAGCCTGTGTCCCCCTGTGCACGTGTGTGAGCTAAAGTATGTGCAGTATGTGCAGAAGATGTAAAGTTAACACTTGAAAGTGTAATGCAAAGTTTTGGCAAAGCAATAATGTTCAGAATAGTTCTTGATGTTCGTGTATGTTCGCAGCGCACTATCCTAACTGTTCATGAAGTTGGAAGTTATGTCAAATATTGATTTAGCCAATTGGACAAAGCATTGCGCTTTAAGTTGGGTGGCTTCGGTTTGGTTCGAGTATACGTGATGGGATCGGATCGGAGGCAAAGTCGTGCTTTGGTCAGAAGTTGACGTCCAACCGGATCGGTTCGGGATCATGTTTTTGGAGCGGACCGGATAGGCTTGAATACCAATGCCCCTTCCCCTTTGTTCTGCCCTCCGACTCGATCCGGTCAAGTAACCTCCGTTTCCCTTTTTTTTCTTTTTTCTCCGACCCGACCTGGTGGAGTAAGCATCGCCTTCTCTCTTTTCCGACCCGATCCGGTCTCGTGAACCTCTCACTCTTTTATTCTCCTCCATCTCCTATGCTTCCTTGCCCGAACCGATTCCTTATGCCCTTCGTCTTCCTCTTCCTCCTCAATCACAACCAAACCCAATCCTATTTTCAAAGCTCCAGTTAGGAAGGGACGTGTACCCTCTTCAACCTCCCAGTGCCTCGAGGTGGTGGCGGAGCCCCAGCGACGACGGCAGGGGAGGAGATGGTCATGGCGTCGAATCCAAACAGCAACCATATCCAAATCGTCCAATTTAAAAACAAATCCAAACTGTAAAAACGATTGTAACGAGATGGTTTGAGATTATAAAACTACCTATATCTTTAATTCAGGGATTAGAACGAGGATTTTGGGATTTTTAGGCGTTTAGGGTTTCGTTTTCTTGCTGGGGCGATGTCTGGAGAGGCGACGGAAAATGAAAGAAGAAGAAAAGATGGAGGTGAGGCAGCGGATTTATATAGGGTATGAGATGACCCTTAATATTCCCACTTTTAACTCCGTTCGGACCGGAGGCCGAACCCTTGAACATATGCTTGGCCCATTATTTCGACGATGATGGATTTAAACGAGAACCCGTCCAAACAGGAACATAAGCCCATGAAAACACTTGCAGCCCATTAGTTTGAGCGATCATGAGTCGAAGGGCAGAGGCCGTTCGGGTCGGAATCCAAACCGGAGGGAATTTCATGTATCAACTCGGCATTTGAATTGAATCGAACTCAAAAGAAAAATAAAGAAAAGGCATACCTGGAAGAATCACTGGTCATCAAGAGGAGTTTCTAAGATTATTTAGAAATGAAGAAAATAAATCGTGTGTTCTACGACATATATATAAGCGATAAAAGACACGACTTCATGAAGTAACGCGTCTTCACAAACGAATAGAAACGACTTTTTGACGATTCAAATTCAAGGACTAGTATTTAGACAACATCAAAGCACGCGTCTTCAACAGAAGCATCCTTTGAGGGGGCAAAATGTAAGCCTACTTTGTGGACTAGGCAACACAAAGTTAAAAGATCAAGTATTAGAATATAATCTGCCTGTAAATCGGATCAGATCGGGTGTAGTCAGAGAAAAGCAAAGCGAAACAAAGTGAGGAAAGGCAAAATTCAAACCGGATCGGATCGGATGGGATGCTCCAATTCGAACCCCATTTGCTAGCCTATCTGAACCAAACCCAGTGTACCCTGCTACTTCACTCCACGATATCCTGGATATTCGGGGCAGTTACAACCACTTTCTACCCACGATGGCCACTAACCAGATGTGTTGTCCTCACCAGAACTCACTCGATCCTGAAAGTCACGGGATGGAGGCCACGTATCCCCGATCCGAACCGGATCTCGAAGGAATTTTCACCTACAAATTGACCCCCAAGGGTCATTTAAAGTTATCTTTTGGCACTCTGAGAATTTGAATATCTTTGAGAATCGAATTCCAGCACTCCCAAACAATCCAAATCATTATTCAAAGTATATTTTGAGGATAATTGAGTGAATGTATATGAAAAGTGAGTGAGATTGAGTGAATATCTTATTATATTTTCATCTACATCATCAAACAAAGTGATATAAAGTGGACGTAGGCTCTTTGACGCCGAACCACTATAAATCTTGTGTCTCTTTTCTGTTTTTGATCTCATTTTATCGTATTTTTAGTCAATTTGGGTGTTAGAACCACTTTTTGGTCTAACACCAATATTTTTAAATAAATAAATTGGATTTGAAATGGTTTTAAAAATAACCGGAATTTCCAATATATTAATTGGAATGGATTTGAATCGAAATTATCTTCGGAATAATTCGATATTGGATTCCGTGATTATACGGATATTGTGGAGTAATTTGGAAGATATATATCGTTATTCCAATATGATATTTGTTGGTTTCAGAATTTGATATTGAATATAAGCCGACATATTTTCTATTCAGAGCCTTGTATGTAATATCAAATTTGATTTTCGGTTTGTCGTGAATGGTATCTTTAATAATACTGTTCTTAAACCCAATGGAGTTAAGAAAAACAAGAAACTGACTGGAGATTAGCTAAGTTGAATGGTTTCCTGGGTATTGATCTGATGTTGGTTTCGGCGTTCGGGATTAATACTTAGGGAATTGTTCTCTTACTAATTTACGGTTATAGACTGATGGGATTTTGAGTTTGTCGTGAACTGTGTTTTAACTGACACTGTTATTAAACCCATTGTGAAAAGAATAAATCTTTTAATTAAGATTTAAAGGAGAATTTCCAGTTAGTTAACATTTAATTGGAATTGAAAATGGAATGTGAATTGGGTTTACTGTGAACTGTGTTTTTAACGACATTCGTTTTTTAACCCGATTTATAGTGAAATGAGATTTGGAATGTATAAATATTTTTATTAAGATTTAACGGGAATTTTCCAAAGTAAAGTTTTCCTATTTAATATATTAAATTGGAATTGAATGGAATTCGATTGATAATAATCGAAGTGAACTTCTGTGGAGGAAGACTGTTAATACATATGGAATTTAAAAGGCTTTTCCGTTATTCCAATTGCATTATTAGTCGGATACGGAAATTGAAAGCAATTATATATTGATTTGTTTTTCCGTGAAAATTCCATAATTAATGGAATGTGATTTAGGTTTATCGTGGACCGTTAACGACATTAGTTCTTTAACCCAGTTAAAGACAGGATTACATGTCAAACATTGTATTTCGAACCGTATGGTTGATCTATGCTAAATATATACGTATCTGTTTGGTGGTGGAGAATTTATTCTCTTGCTTAACACCTTTCTCTGAGACGTACGAGATCAGAGGTTATATATATAGGCAGAAATCAATAGTATAGTGTAGATTGTCAGTGCGGCATGTTTGTGTTTCCAAAGGTAAATAATCATTAATATTGATTTTTGGGAAGATTAAAACTAAGTGGAGTTTTAATGAATCTTTAATTAGATTGAAATTTAAATTGATAATTTAAATTATCAAATTTGGGAAATGATCGAGAGTGGAGTATCACCAGTTTTGCTCCAAGCGATAGTTAAATCTTTAATTAGATTTGAACGGGAAATGGTAATTAATTTTACGGATAACATTGTGGTGTTAGATATGGAATATTACCAGTTTTGCTCCGTGGGATGAATAGGTTGGGATAGGGAAATCAAACAAGTGATTACTTCGGTAAGGTGCGGTAATCCCAACTAGTTTGGAAAACCTTAATATGGCTTGAAATGATATCCAAAGGAAGATTAAAGAATAAATTTAAAGAATTTATCTTTGATAAAATTAATGGGAACCTTTCCCAAAGGATATGAATATTTAAATAAAAGAATATTCTGAATTGGAATGATGCGTATGTTGTGTTTGTGTAACACTTGTTTATTATATACGCGGGTTATTCGGAAAGGCCGGGTTTATACCCACTCTGAATAACTGATTCGACGATAAGTCGATGATGAAGACGGTAGTTGAAGACTGGAGGTCTTCACATCGTTTGGATGATTACTGATGTGTTGATTGGGCTGTACACATAAGACGAGGTAATAAGTGGTGATCGTCCAGACATACTTGGAGATCGACGGATATGCGAGGGCCTCTCTCCTGTATCGGACATATGGGACGAGGAATAAGGTGCCACCGGTTTCGTTCAGACCCAGAACGAACTTTTAAATGGAATGTGTGTCTGACATTGGATTTTATTCTATGTTGATTGATTTCTATTAAATATATATCTGTTTGGCAGTGGAGAATTTATTCTCTTGCTTAACGCCCTTCTCCGAGACGTACGAGCTCAGAGGTTATATATCGATAGTATCAGTCGCATGGCGTGAATTTCCTGTGTGACATGCTGAGATACAAATGATCAAGGCTTCTGTTGAAAAGCAGAGTCATGTGGTTGATGATCAAAGCATGACTTTAATATATCATAGCTTTGTGTATAGCGTTAATTCGCGGGCCTCACGCCTCGGTATGAGTTAAAAATGGGTTAAGGGACCCAAGGTGAGCATGACGTTTCTTTCTAGCTGTGGGTGGTGTCAGCGTTTACAAGCCCTGACATTTATATTATTTTTACCTGTGTGGTTGTTGGAATGCGAGGTGCTCGGATATATCTGTCTCTACGGACACGATGGATAGGTCCTATAGGACTGGGGAACGTGTGTTCAAGTATAATTAATCCGCTATGTGTGGACCGGCCTTGGAGGATCCAAGGGATCGCTGTGTGTGACCCTTGGGCATTTGCTAGAGTGTCTCGAAGCCAGCGAGGAGTACATCCCTTGCCTCGACTCATGATGGAAATCCAATTTCCAATACGTGACATTTCGATTTTGATTGTAGAGCCTTGTATTGGCGACATGATAGATGGTACCCATGTCGGCTATGATTGATACATTTATATTTGAAGTCCTTTTCATACACTTTACAATATAATAGTATCAAAATGATTTGTTTTAAACGTACCAAGCATGTTTGGTTATTATATGGTAAAACTCTATCCTCCGACTTGCGTTGCATTGTGTGATGGGACCTGAGTCTTATAATAGCTACATTTTTCCAAAAAGCATTGCGCTGTTTGTTTTATGCACTGGTATTCTTGGGAGGAAACCCGTTCCGTGTTATACGGTGTGGTCCCTTGATTTACTCCATTTTAAAGTAAAGTTTTAAATAACTGTTTTAATTCTCACTCTAGTCACATGACTGACCTGGAGTTTATGGTTTTAACCTAAACTCTGGGTTACCCTATTTTCCACACGGTCAGCTAGTAGTTTTGGTTTTACAGATTTATATTCACAGGATCCTTGTTTACAGTTGGAATGATATTCGGAAAGCTCTGTATCAGTGTATCTCTTTCAATTGTGTTTTGTATTATTTTCCGCTGCATTGTAATTTGTAAATCTCTAATATTTATCAAATGTATATTGTTTGTTCATATTCTATATATTCTTGTACTCTGATGTAAATTGTTGTAATAAGCAATGAAATGTTCTTCTGTTTGTCTTCTTATTTGTCGTGTTCTCAACTCAATCCGAGCTTTCCCTTACGGGGAAGTTTGGGTCGTTTCAATTGGTATCAGAGCTTTGATTTATAGAGCTCGAGAACAATACACGTTAGAACCGAACGAAAGAATTCATCAGAGATTGGATTAGTAATATCCAATGAGAATGACTCGTTAGGATAGGATCAGCAGTATCCTGGAACGAGTATGAAGAGTGTTATTTTTAAAATAAAAATGAAAACAAATTTTGTTTTGAAAATATAGACCATATTATACGTATTTGAATATTTTATTTATATTGAATTTGGACGATCTAGTATATAAAGATTTTGCATATGCGCCTTGCAAATGTGTATACGAAGCCTCAAATATAATGGATAGATATAGAATCATACTCTAGTCGCCCGGGCATAATTCTGGTTATGTCGCGTCATCATTAGCATTCATTCCCGAGTTTCGAAAGTGGGATATCTATATATTTCCATCGACTGGTGTGAGAACCAAAACTAGATAGGGTTATTGTTGTGATTTGTCATCAAAAATGGATTTTTATATACAAAAAAGTTACGTATTTGAAACGTTAATCGACTAATTGATTGCTGATTGTTGGTTATGTTATGTAATTATTCATTTAAACCATTATGTGAATGTAAGGTAAATTTAGCCAAATTGTATCAAATGTTGAACTATTAGGAAATGCATGCATTTACATATATATGTGTGTGAACAGGTCATAGCAGGAAGCTAGAGAAGAGGAATAAAATTGTATGCCCGACAAATATGTCCATGTTTACTAATTTATTAGGTTTGGATGATTTTATAAGCCGATTGGCTAGTCGCTTGGCTTTTTCTTTTTGAGATGAGAGGGCATGTGTGGCGGTTTGGGGATTTTCCCGGTGCTCCCCATACAAAATAGGTTATGATGAAAATTTTCGAAAATTTAGGGTGTTAACCAAATTTTTGAAAAATTTGGACATCCTTAGAAACTGAAAAGTTGAAGAATAAAAGGCAGAATGAAAGTTGAGTTGATTAGTAAAACAACTTTCGGCTCCTTTTCTTTTCAAGAACGAAAAGATTTTAAGTGGGGGAGATTGTAACAACCCGGAAAATCAGAACCAATCTAAAATTTATTTTGGCAATTTTAATGAATTTTGATTATTTAAAATGATTTATTTTAAATAATAACAATGATAAATTTATTCTGAATAGAATTAGAATGTATATATTTATTTAAATCGACGTTATAGTATAAATATTTATTTTAATTATAAAATAAATTGGAAATGGCGGTAGTTTGAAAATTTGATTTCAAATTTCAAATGAATGTACAGGATTCAAAATAAACCGAATTTTAGCGAAACCCAAAATTTTAGAATCTATTTGAAAATATCTTTCCACGAATCCGAAAAATTGAAACTTCATAGTGGGAATAAAAAGTTATGCCCAGTTGAAAATTCAGAATAGTTGCTATGGAAAAATAGCGATTTTGCAAATGACCTCCGTTTTCGACGAAACCACTTTTTTTGGATCCAGAATGTCAAGTTATTGCTTAATTCCAGTTTCCATAATTTTTGAAATCAATATGTGAGCATGGCGGATTTAAACGTGTTTGGTAATTTCAATTTGAATTTAATCGACTGGAAAATGATTGTTTTTCAAACGGTCTCCAAATTCGATGAAATTAGTTTTGTTAGGACCGTATCGTCAAAACATAGCCAGATTTATTTTTCTACAATTTTTGGGGTCCGTATGTAGCCCTGGTAAATTTAAATGTGCGTTCAAATTCAATATACATTGACTTATATTTTAAATTGAAAGAAAACTGATCGAAACATTAGAATTGGCTTATGAAACATATCCCATTGTGTTCGGAATGGGGGTAATTAGCTAGGGGCGACAGTCGGTGGGTTCGATTCGGGGTTCGAATGAAAAAGCACCTTTATGAAAAATTAAATTAAATTAAATATAATTATTATATAATCCCTCTCCCTTCCCTTTCCCTCCCATTGACTTCATAAATTAAAAAAAGAAAGCTCGACGACGATAGAATCGCGGCCGCTGCAACCCCTACGCCACCGGACCCTCCACCCACCGCCACCCCTGGCACAACGCCCACCTCTGCATTTCCTTCTCCTCCTCTACAGCCTCCGCCCACCTTCCATGAAAAACTCTAGCTACCACGCCCTAATCCGACGCGCCGCCACCCATCTGGCAACCACCGCCTGACTGCCCTCCGCCCCCTTTCCGCAACCGCCTAAAGCCCCCCTTTCTCCTCCTACGAGCGAGCAGACCTCCAACCCCCCTCCCCCCATTTAACCACTTGTAAGCTTTTTAATTTATTTCTCTTTATTTATTTAATTATTTAGTTAATAATGATTTTTATTATAGAAGATATATATGATTTTTCATTTATAAAAGTTATGGTTTTCATTGACGAAAAGATTTGATTTTTAATGACGAGAAGATATGATTTTTAATAAAGTAAAGATATGATTTTTGATTGTATAAAAATATGATTTTTAGAAATGTAAAAATTCAATTTTTATTGTTTGAATGATAATGTAAAAATTCGAATTTTATTGTTTGAATGATAATGTAAATTTTTTATTTTTATATATGAATGGCAAGAATAAAGGTATGATTTTTATAACATAAAGGTATGATATTTATCATGAAGTTAGCAAAATAAAAATGTGATCTTTATATATAGTGGCGGATTAAAGATATGATTTTTATCATGAAGTTAGCAAAATAAAAATGAGATTATTGTGGTGTAAACATCATGATAGAGATTTGATTTTTATATATCTATGAGGTAGCGAAAAAAAAATTCGGTTTTTATATAAACGAAGTAGCGATAAAAATTCTGTTTTATATATATGAAGTAGCGATAAAAATACGATTTTTATTATATATATAGTGAAGTAAAAATATGATTTTTAATATATAAATATCATATTAAAAATGTGATTTTTATTATGAGCAGCGTTGAAAGGACTGCGTTAGAATTTCGGGCAAATCCGAATGGTTCAGAAATAAAACTGGCGGAGTGGATCCCAAAGGTGAGAACTTCTCACTTTAGTTTTATTTTCTAGTTAAAATATATACTAGGATGCAAACGAGTTTGATCCGAATGAATCAGAATTTCTATTCTATGATCGACCAGTATAAACATCAACAACTTTGAATTGGTGCTTAGCAGCACCCGACACCCGTCGTCCACAAACCATGGACGACTTGTTTGATTTGCTTGTGGCGTGAAAATTGATTGTGATGTGGAATGGAATAAAATATTCATGTGTTGAATAAAATATTTATAGTTAAAAATATAATTTTTAACGTGTATATGAATAAAATAAATATTAATAAACAAATCAGACGATTTGTTTATGTACACACATTTGACTGATATTGATTGGGACGATATATTTTACACATCGCCCAACTGCAAAAATAAAATCTGTGTTTGTTGATTGAAACCCCACACGGGTATTGGGATGATATTTGATGTACACTAATCCCAATATTTAGTTGTATGTCAATTAATCGGTTGACAAACTTCATAAGCATTGATTATTTATATTTAATGCTTATGCAGTTGTGTAATGCACTTTGGATGATGGTTGATTGTTTGTCATTGTTATTATATACATGTGTTGTATGGAATACATATAAGTAACATTATATGGTATTTGATTTGGCCTCATTCCAATTTGGAATATAAAGAATATTTTAAAATAATATTCAGAAAAGAATTAAGTATATTCACGTGTTGAATAAAGTATATTCATGTGTTGAATAAAATAAATATTCAAGTGTTGAATAAAATAAGATGTTCATGTGTTGAATAAAAATATTTAAACAATAAAAGTATCATTTTTATTGAATATAAATCATATAAATTATTCATGTGTTGAAGAATATATTCATGTGTTGAATTAAATAAAATAACGAATATTTTCAAATAATATTCAGTAATAGGATCAAAATATGATTTTGATGTCCGATTTGCGATAGATACGAAAATATTTAAATATATAAATCCGTGTTCATTAGATTAACATCATTTTCACATGAGCGATATTTATATTGATTTTATTCATTTTTATTATGAATATTGAAAAGGAAGTGATTTCAAAATCTAATGTTTTGAAAATATTATCATTTATATATTAATGGCATGGAATATTCAATTTTAATTTTAAATTGAATGTGAAATTGAAATCGTTTTTGAAACGAATTTAAAATGATTTATAAAATATGTTTTAAAATGGAAATCGATGAAATATATATAATATATATATTATATGGCCTGAATAAAATGCGCCGCGCAGGGGTAGTTCGCGAATTTCGGCCATTGACTTCGAACGGACATTACAGGAGATCCGACCATCGGATTCTCCTAAAACTAGAACCATTGGGTTCATATCAAAAAGAGCTTTCCAACTAACACAAGAGTTTTGAAATCTAACGGTTGGATTTGGAACCATGTCCAAATCAAATTTGGACAAAGGTCGATGTAAGTGCAGTTCGATGACAGTTTATGGAAATCGATTGTACGGGCCTTGATAAAATTATTAAAAATATCAATAATTTGTTCAAAATCATAATAAATGATTTGGAAATAATTGGAATGAAAAATTCTATATTTGAAAAGATAAAAATATATTTTATTGAAATGAACTAGTTATGAACTAGAATTATAATCCAATATTTTTAAACAAATAAATTGGATTTGAAATGGTTTTAAAAATAAATGGAATTTCCAATAGGAAAGGATTTGAATTGAAATTATCTTAGGAATATTTCAATATTGGATTCCGTGATTATACGGATATTGAGAAAGAATTTGGAAGATATATATATCGTTATTCCAATACGATATTTGTTGGTTTCAGAATTTGATATTGAATATAAGCCCATATATTTTCTATTCAGAGCCTTGTATTTAATATCAAATTGGATTTTGGGTTTGTCGTGAATTGTATGTTTAATAATATTGTTCTTAAACCTAATGGAGTTAAGAAAAATTAGAAACTGACTGGAGATTAGCTAAGTTGAATGGTTTCCTGGGTATTGTTCTGATGTTGGTTTCGGCCTTCGGGATTAATACTTAGGAAATTGTTCTCTTACTAATTTACGGTTAGAGACTGATGGTATTTTGGGTTTGTCATGAACTGTGTTTTAAATGATACAGTTCTTAAACCCAGTGTGAAAAGAATATATCTTTTAATTAAGATTTAAAGAAGAATTTCCAATTAATTAACATTTAATTGGAATTAAAAATGGAATGTGAATTGGGTTTATTGTGAACTGTTTTTTTAACGACATTCGTTCTTCAACCCGATTTACCGTGAAATGGGATTTGGAATTTATAAATCTTTTATTAAGATTTAACGGGAATTTTCCAAAGTAAAGTTTTCCAATTTAATATATTAATTGGAATTCGATTGATAATAATCGATGTGAACTACTGTGGAGGAAGATTAATAATACATATGGAATTTAAAAGGCTTCGCCGTTATACCATCTATATTATTAGTCGGATACGAAAATTGATATCGATTATATATTGATTTGTTTTTCCATGAAGATTCCATAATTAATGGAATGTGATTTGGGTTTATCGTGAACTGTGTTTTAAATAACATTAGTTCTTTAATCTAGTTAAAGACAGGATTATATGTCTAATATTGTATTTCAAACTGTATGGTTGATCTCTACTAAATATATATCTGTTTGGTGGCGGAGAATTTATTCTCTTGCTTAACACCCTTCTCTGAGACGTACGAGCTCAGAGTTTATATATATAGGCAGAATTCAATTGTACGGTGTAAATTGTCGGTGCGGCATGTTTGTGTTTCTAAAGTTAAATAATCATTAATATTGGTTTTTGGGAAGATTAAAACTAAGTGGAGTTTTAATGAATCTTTAATTAGATTGAAATGTAAATTGATAATTTAAATTATCAAATTTGGGAAATGATCGAGAGTGGAGTATCACTAGTTTTTCTCCAAGCGATAGTTAAATATTTAATTAGATTTGAACAGGAAATGATAATTAATTTTACGGATAACTCCGTGGTGTTAGATATGGAGTATTACCAGTTTTGCTCCATGGGATGAATAGGTTGGGATTGGGGAATTAAACAAATGATTACTTCGGTAAGGTACGCTAATTCCGACTAGTTTGGAAAACCTTAATATGGTTTGAAATGATATCCAAAGTAAGATTAAAGAATAAATTTAAAGAATTTATCTTTGATAAAATTAATGGGAACCTTTCCCAAAGGATATGAATATTTAAATAAAAGAATATTCTGAATTGGAATGATGCGTATGTTGTGTTTGTGTAACACTTGTTTATTATATATGCGGGTTATTTGGAAAGGCCGGGTTTATACCCATTCTGAATAACCGATTCGACAATAAGTCGACGATGGTTGAAGACTGGAGGTCTTTACATCATTTGGATGATTACCGATGTCTTGATTTGGCTGTACACCCAGGATAAGGTAATAAGTGGTGATCGTCCAGACGTACTTGGAGATCTATGGATATGCGAGGGCCTTTCTCCTGTATTAAACATACGGGACGATGAATAAGGTGCCTCCGGTTTCGTTCAGACCCAGAACAAACTTGTAAATGGACTGTGTGTCTGACATTGGATTTTATTCTATGTTGATTGATTTCTATTAAATATTTATTTGTTTGCTCGCGGAGAATTTATTCCCTTGCTTAACTCCCTTCTCTGAGACGTACGAGTTCAGAGGTTATATATCGATAGATATCAGTCGCATGGCGTGAATGCCTGTGTGGAATGCTGAGTTACAAATGATCAAGGCTCCTGTTGTAAAGCAGAGTCTTGTGGTTGATGATCAAAGCACAACTTTAATATAGCATTGCTTTGTGTATAGTGTTAATTTGCGAGCCTCGCACCTCGGTATGAGTTAAAAACGGGATAAGGACCCAAGGAGCGTTTCTTTCTAGCTATGGGTGGTGTCAGCGTTTACAAGCCCAGACATTTATATTATTTTTACCTATGTGGTTGTTGGAATGCGAGGCACCTCGGATATATCGGTCTCTATGGAGCCAATGGATAGGTCCTCTAGGACCGGGGAACGTGTGTTCAGGTATTATTAATCCGCTATGCGTGGACTGGTCTTGGAGGATCCAACAGATTATTGTGTGTGAACCCGGGGCATTTGTTAGAGTGTCTTGAAGCTAGCGAGGAGTACATTCCTTGCCTCAACTCATGACGGAAATCCAATTTCCAATACGTGACATTTCGGTTTTGATTGTAGAGCCTAGTATTGGCGACATGATATATGGTACCCATGCCGCCTAGGATTGATACATTTATATTTGAAGTTGTTTTATACGCTATGCGCTTATAATAGTATCAAATGATGATTTTTTAAATGCACCAAGCATGTTTGGCTATTATAAGGCAAAACCGTATCCTCCAGCTTGCGTTGCATTGTGTGATGGGACCTGGGTCTTATAATAGCTTTATTTTTTCAAAAAGCATTGCGTTGTTTGTTTTATGCACCGATAACGAAATGTTTTGGAATGCGATGTAATGTAGGATTTGAAATTAAATATCCATTAATTCAGTCTTGATGGGAACTAACCAATGTTACATATAAAATGGCAAAGCACAGTTGACAATAGAAATAAACGGTTTTTAAATAAAAGAAAATGAATGGTTTTGAAAATATATAACGAAACGTTATGAAAATATTAAATGAACGGTTTATAAATTATATAACCAACACTTTTGCAAAATCGAAGTGAACGATATCATGGGAGATTAATATTTTTGGTATGAGAACGATGAACGAATGGATACGGCGGATCAATCAAGAGAAATATTTGAAATTAATTCAAAGATAAAATTTATTAATATCTTAAACAAATTATATAAAATAATACGAGTATAAACATTCAAATAAGTATTTAAGAATGAATTCAATTCAAACAAGTAAACTCAATAAAATTTTATCCAATAAATAAGTTTTGAAATTGCAACTACTGTTTGCCTATTATTAAATTATATTAATATCAAGGAATCAAATTCATTTGTTTAATAAAACCAAAATAAAATTTACTTTTAAAACAAAGATCAAAATAATTATTACAATAAGGTACAAACAAATTGTGTTTTAAATAAACAAATTAAAATAGAAATCAAATTTTACCTTAAATCATTAAATAAAAATACTCTCAAATTTGAAGTCGTTACAATCTCCCCCACTCAAACCTTTTTGTCCCTTAGTAGGAACAAGGTAGGGAAATAGTAATAATTTATATATTTAAACCAATAGTTCACATCTATTCCCATACACATATATATATATATAATTCGATATATATATATATTTAAATCAAAAGTTAAAACATTTCAAAAAATAATTTTAAGTATTCTCTCGACGTCTTGATTGTCAGTTTATAATTATCCCACTTTCAAAACCTGTAAATAGATGTCGATGATGCCGCGGTCATCACTAGAATCATTTTCAAGCGACTATAATGTGACTCTATATCTATCTAATACACGTAGGATTTAACATATACATTGATCAGACGTATACCCAAATCACTAGGTATTCGATAGGCCAAATTTGATGTCAAATGAGTACTCAAACATGTTTTCTTATTCAGGCAAAATATATATCAAAATTTTGAATCATATATTGTAAATAATATATTACAAATTAGTAAAATTTTAAATAGGGAAATATGTATTTCTCCCCGCTCGTTTATTTATTAAAATTCAACTTCAAATCTTAAATAAATATACAAACACTATTATTATTAAATCAAATACATAACAACATTACTCTATACTATACCTAAATATTTTCAAACCCATGTTACCTATATTTAAAACTTATAAACCTAGTTTAATTACATAAGTTTAACATATATATACATCGCAAATTAAAATCTTTATAAACCAATTTAAGTTTTAAAAAAAATTCATATATGTACATACATTTATAAACTATACCATTATATGTTTCAACTAAGAGAAAATCATTTTCATACAAAATCTATAGCTTTATATCTTATATAAAATATAAAATCTCAAAGTATAAACATCAAATCTTTTCAAAATATTGGTATTACCAAAACATAATGTTATTTTCAAATATACATCTTCAAAAAATATATATCCCAATTTCAATATTATACCAAAAGAATTATAATACATATTTCATACCAATATTTAGATAGGAATGAACTCGCTGGAAGACTTATACTATCCTTCTACTTCTTACCTTGTTATAGACAAGGATAAGTTACATAATTCGAGTTAAAAGATGAATGAATGAAAGAACCTAATCAAAGAGGGCCTACGAAGGAAGATAGATTCAAATGTAAAGGAAATTTCAGAAAAGATTTAAATACAAAACATAAATTTATATTCAAAAATATTTGTTTTAAAAACATTTTAAAATAGTTTAAAAACTATTTGTACTTCAAAATACCCTCTCTCTCTCTCAAGAAGGATTCTGTGATTTATCCCCTTCATTCTAGGGTATCACTACCGTATCTCTAATGACTTTTTACTCCACATGCTAAAGCTTTGATAAACCAAAGCTCTGATACCAAATGTAATGACCTACCATTTTGACCGTGTCGAATCGACAAAACATGTCAACTCGAACCGTCCAAAACAGCAGATTGTTATTAGCCTCTAGGGTAAATAGAATAAATAACAGAATCACATATCACAGACACAGATAAAGAGCAATATAATATCTCGCAGTGGAAAATACGAAATAGTAGTTCATGAAGCTAATAAATAAAATTTTAGATCAGTGTTTACATAAATAATATAGCGGAAGACTTATACAAGGTATTTCAATGCATGAATAATAACATTATAAAACAGAGACAACGAGTACAGTTAAAACTAGATCAATAGGATTGATAGGCACAGGTAAGCAAATCCCAATATCTACTCTAAACTCCAAGAATGGATCTCAAAAGCTGTGATAATCGATCTGACCCGTGCAATAATGTAAAGCAAAAAAACATGGATCAGGACTAACATTCTTGTGGAAGTAAATCGACTCAAATGAAATGTTCGATGAAATGCAATCAGTAACACGAAGGATGGTTGGGATCACCATCCTCTAAGGATCAGTCAAACTAATACTATATAGTTTACGCTATATTCAATAGTGTCTAGCAATAAACTAAAAATATCAAAATAGTGTAAGCGGAACTACCATTATTACCCTTACACCATTTATATATTCCCATAATATAAATAGTACTGTAATTCCTACGTAATCTGGAGGGCTATCAGAGGGAACTCCATATAAAACAGTACCAAAAAAATCCTAATGGGCTCGTATATGGCATGTGACAAGGCATGCAAGGAATGCCAGGGTGGATTCACCGTTTGCAGAGCCGGACTGGTGGTAACGCATAACAGCTACTACCGTCCACCTCGATATGCACTCCCAAAATCAAAGGGCCCAGTCGAATCTCAACAGTAATAGAATAGTATCGAAGAAGTGTGCTCGATAGGAGGTATGACCTCACTTGGCCTCGGCGTAGCTCCTGTTTTAATCACATCAAGCTGACTTAAGGTAGTCAGGATCTCGTAATTAATATGAAATACAAAACAGAGCCGTTTGCCAAAATCATCCCCTTCATTCTAGAACTCCACCACGTAGATAGTTGTTAAAATGGTTTTTGGCATTGGTAGAGGACATAACAATAGCCGATCCCGGTCTCTTTAACAATCAATCGTTTACATTTTTCACACCGTTGTCATTATTTTATAAATCACTTTATTAAATAGTTTATATGAAATCTCATATTCGAATTTGAAATTAAAATTAAATATCTAACTTCGAGTATATAAAATTTTGAAACCCATTCACTTAAATCGCTTAAATCGAATCGATATAGAAATCATATTGTGAAGGTCTCGTAGCATAGTATAAACCAGTACTATTAACATCGAGGATATTTTAGTTCGATTTACATTCGAAAATCCAAGTTTCAAAGTATTCAACAATTTGCTTTAGGTCAATTCAAAAATTCAACATTTGTTTCGAGTTCAACTATACGATTCAAGTCAAAACTTACATTTCAATTTAAACAAAGCATATTCATGTCATACAATTCTAAATCTAAATTTCACAATTCGTATAATCTAACTTTCCTTTATATGGATTTAATTAAGTCAGTTCGAAAATCCGATCACTTAGGTTCAAATCTAGTTTATATAATTCAAATTAAAATCTTATGTTTCAGTTTAAACCAAATCATATAATATCTTAACTTAAATCGAACTATTCAAATTCATTACTTAAAATTTGAGTCGAAATCTTATTTTCAATTTAAACAATTTATAAGATTTAAAACTATTCTTATAAATCAATTCAACAAATTTCCCAATTCAAAACCAAATGATTTATAAAATCATTTCTATATAAAATTTATATATATTCAAAATCACATTTTAGTCGCTAAAGAAATCGAATTCATTTCATATTAAATATGATTCAAATTTGACGTCAACTTACAACATTCAAGTTTATTTCCTATATAAGTTCATATTTTAAATCCAATTCAAATTCGCATTCAGTTGATTAAAAATCAAATTATTCCTTAGTTAGGAAATTCAATTTCAAAACAATTTCACAATTCAAGTTCATCTCTTACAAGTTCAATCCAATTCGAATTCAAATTCATTTCATTTTTATCAAATTCAAACTCATCTCTACTAAAAGTTCGTATAAATTGGAATCCATAACTTAATATGAGTTCATTCGTCATTCAATTATCGTTATATAAATTTACATCTTTAAACTTCGAATTTAAATCGCAAAATCTAACTTATCCATCTTGAGTTTATTATTAAAGTTTATAAAATATATGTAAGAAAATTAATTTTGAAAATATATATATAAACATACATAAGACTAAAATAATATAGAAAATAAGTTTAAAACAATTATTTATAATAATATAATGGTTTAAAATACCTATATGATTAAATTATACAGTTTAAAATAAATAAAATTATAAGTAAAATCATAAATAAGTATTTAAAACTATATTTACTTATAAAAATCATTTTAAAACATGTAATTAAAAATTTAGAAAGTATAATTTTAAAGTATTAAAATACAAATATAATAATATAAATATAAAATTTATTAATCTTAAATTATTATTTTAAATTTAAATTTTCCAAGTCACTATACCTCGAAAACATGACCAGAGGTGTCTGTATGTAGTTTCTACCCTATGGTCAAGTTATACGGATATTTATCATTTCAAGCCACAAATTATAAAATTTCTACGGGTCTATCATTTCAACCCGCGATCCCAAATTTAGTAAAAATCGTTCAGGTCTATCATTTCAATGCATAACGATTTTTCCGTATTCTAATGTCCGTTCGGGTATGTATCATTTCAACCCTTAGTGATTTTCCCTAAGCTAGGGGTATCAACAATCACAAACAACAATCACATAGCAACAATCACATCATATGTATCATCTGCGCAACTACATGTCATATGAATATATTGTGTCATATGTTAAATGTGCATATATATCAAATAAAACAATTTCTATCAGCAATCCTATACATTTCATATAACAGTTCATTATTGACCTAACATCCATGAAAAATGTAAGTCAGGTGTGAGATAAACTCACCTTTTGTGGAAAAGAATTGAAGACGACAATCAGATTGACACTGAAAGAGACTACGACTTCCGGGTACGACGCAGAATAGATTTAATTCGGTAATCACTTGATATTTATTTTAATTATAGGACGCGGTTAAGGGTTTCCCAACGGATTGGTACCCAGACTCCCCGTCCCCGAAGAGACGGAGGAGCCCGGATTGCTTTGAGAACACGATGCATAGAACATTTCATTGCTATTACAACAATTTACATCATAGTATAAGAATATATCAGAGTATGAATAAATATTTTACAACGGAAAATATCAGAGATTCAAATTACATTTAAATACATAGCAGCGGAAATCATCTACAACCATACTGAAAGAGATATACGGATACAAAGCCTTCCAAATATAGCCTCAGCTATAATCCAGGATGTTGTGAAGAGAAAAATTTGCAAAAACCAAAACTATTAGCTGCCCTGTGGAAAATATGGGCACCCAGAGTTTAGGTAGAAACAATAAACTCCGAGTCAGTCATAGGACTGGTGTGAGAGCTAAAAACAGTTACTAACTTTATTATAAAGTTAGGTAAATCCAGGGACCATGCCGTAATGTGGAACGGGTTTCCTCCTTTGAATACCATAAAACAAACAACGCCATGCAAAATAAAAGAAAAATGAGGCTATTATAAGACTCAAGTCCTATCACATAATGCAACGCAAGCCAAAGGATAGAGTTTTACCTTATAATAGCCAAATATTCTTGGTATGTGAAATTTATCTTTTATTATTGCTATAAGTGAAGAAATCAAGTTCAAATATAAAAGTATCAATCATAGGCAGCATAATACTCCATCATATTATGTCGCCTATATAGGTTTACAATTAAAACCGAAAATCGCGTATTGGAAATTCGGTTTCCATCACGATGGTTGCTGATTCGAAAGATCTATCGCGTAGTGCAATGCTCAACGGATTACGTCCCAGCCATAGAAAACACTGTAATGCACATTTTCCCTTTTGGGAAGTCAAGCATCGCTCGGCTTACGTCCCGGCTAGAGAAAACACTACTTACTCTATCCCTCCTGGCAATCGGGGGGTGTGCCCTATTCCTCTGAGCGTGGAGCGACCACACTCAACTTATCTCGGCGACTGAATCTGTGACAACACTAAAGGTGTCTATCCTCATCTCAAAAGCATACTGATCAAACCATCAGTTCACCGTCTTACCGGTGCGTGAGTCACATGAATTAACGTTACACAAAGCTACGCTACTTAAAGCTGTGCTTTGATCATCAACCACAAGGCTTTGCTTTCCAACAAAAGCCTTAATCAATGCATCTCAACATGTCACATTGTCAATCCATACCATACCAATGATTTCTTCCAATATATAACCTCTAAGCTCGTACGTCCAAGAGAATGGTGTTAAGAAAGAGAATAAATTCTCCGCCACCAAACATATATATATTTATCAGAGATCAATGAACACAACATAAAGGAATGCAATGTCAGAAACACCATCAATTTGCAAGTCCGTTCTGAGTCTGAACGAAACCGGAGGAACCTTATTCCTCATCCCATACCACTGTAACCCCTCCCTGGGAGCTACCCAAATCCAGGGCATCCATAGTAATCCATTCGATGTGAAGATCGCCGGTCTTCAACCACCATCATCAATATCTTCGACTTTTAGTCGTCGTATCACTTATTCAGAATGGGTTAAACCCGGTCTTTCCAAATAACTCGCATATCTTATAATCAAGTGCTATAAAAACACATCATACGCCTCATTCCAATCCAGAATATTCTTTTATTCAAATATTCATTTTACAATTTGAACCAGATTAAGGTTTATCAAACTAGTCGGGATTATCGAGCCTTACCGAAGTAATCATTTATTTTATTTCCCAATCCCTACCTATTCATCCCATGGAGCAAAACTGGTAGTACACCATATCTATCACCCACTGTGTTAAATTCAGTTACCATTTAACATTCAAATCTAATTAAATATTTAACTATTGCATGGAGCAAAGCTGATGATATTCCATTTTGGAACACTTGTCAAATTTGGTAAATTTAATTACCACATTAACATTTCAATCCAATTAAATATTCATTAAAACTCCAATTAGTTTTAATATCCAAAAATCATTATATAATGATTATTCAAATTTAGGAAATAAATCATGTCTTTATTTGGGTTAAAGAACCAATGTCATTTAAAGCATCGTTCACGATAAACCCAAAATCATCTTCCATCAAAATGGAATCTACACGGAAATCATAACAGTGTATAATCGATATAAATCCCTGTATCCGACTAATAATACAAACGGAATAACGGCAAAGCCTTCTAGTTCCATATATAGTAACTGTCTTCCTTCACAGAAGCTCATCTCGATTATTAACAAATCGAATTCCATTCAACTCCAATTTAATATATCAAATTGGAAAACTTAACTTTGGAAAATTCCACTAATCTTAATTAAAAGATTATAAATTCCAAATAATATCTTCGCTGCTAATTGGGTTAAAGAACAAGTGTTATTTAAAACACCATTCGCGATAAACCCAAAAATCCAATCTTAATTCAATTCCAATTAAATATTAATTAATTAGTAGATTTCTCTAAATCTTAATTAAAAGATTTATTCTTTTCTCAACTGGTTTTAAGAATAGTGTTAGTAAAGACACCGTTCATAACAAACCTTAAAATCCAATTTGATATTAAACACAAGGCTCTGAATAGAAATTATATCGTCTTATATTCAATATCAAATTTTGAAACCAACCAATATCGTATTGGAAATAATGATATATATATATATATCTTCCAAATTCGTCTACAATATCCATATAATCGCAGAATCCAATATCGAAATATTCCAAAGATTATTTCCATTCGAATGCATTCCAATTCATATGCTGGAAAAATATGGTTAATTTAAAACCATTTACAAATCCAATTTATTTATTTAAAACTATTGGATTATTCTTCTAGTTAATAACTAGTTCATTTAGATAAAAATATATGTTTATCTTTTCAAAACTGGAATTTTTCATCCAAAATCTTTCCAAATCATTTATTGTGATTTCACACAATTTTTCCATATTTTTAATAATTTTAATATCGCCATTTCAGTCGGTTTTCGATAACGGCCGTCGAACTGCATCCATAATGACCTTTTCTGAAACTAATTAGGACATAATTTGAAATCCAAACATTCAAATTTAAATCTCTTATATTCATTGAAAAGAACTTTTCTATATCAACCCAATGATTCCGGTTTTAGGAGAATCTGACAATCCGATCTCCCGCTACATCAATTTGAAGTCAACGGTTGAAATCCGCGAACGGTCGCTGCGCGACGCGTTCTATTCAAGCCATTAGATATATATAATATATATCATCGATTTCCATTTAAAACGTATTTTATAAATCGTTTATAAATTCGTTTTGAAAACGATTCCAACTTCATTTTAAATTTTAAATCAAAATTGAATATTCCATATCCTTATAATATTAAAATGATAATATTTTCAAAATATTAGATTTTGAAATCTATTCTTTTCGATATTCATTATAAAATGAATAAAATCGACAGAAAATCCGTTCGAGTTAAAATGGCGCTTAGCTACTTACTCGGCTTCATATATTTCAATATTTTCGTGCCCATCCAAAATCGGACATCAAAATCATATTTTAATTCTATACTTAATATGGCTTTAAAATATTCGTTATAATTCTGAATCTGAATGCAACTCAATCAGTTACCAAATAATTTCAGTTATATGGATTTCATACATCGCATGTATTCAAAAATAGTATTAAACAACTATTAACATTCAATTCACATCCGGAGTGCAGTTTACAAATGTATAAGCAATAAATAATTAAATAACGCTTATCATAGTTTGTCAATCAATCGATTGACAAACAATTTAATTCAAGGGAGACTTGAATAAATTATCTTTCCCGGACCCGTGTGGGGTTTTCAACCATCAATAAATAATTGGGCAATGTTTAAAATTATCGTTCTAATACCCGTGTGGGGTTTACATCACAGTCCATGTGAATTTATTTATTATTTACAAATATTTATAAACACGGTTTAATAATGATAACATTAAACTGTAAGCAATCATTAACCACAAAGTGTATCCACATTGTTTGAAATATGAGTGTCGTATATTCAAATAGCTCTTTTGTACAAATGAGTCGTGAATAGTTCATGTGTTGAACTCAAACAATGTCACAAACAACAAATAAAAATCAATACTGACATATAATTTCAGTTATAAAATAATTAACCGTACAAATATTTTAGTGAGGGAATTCTCACATTCGTTTCCGCTCTGCCATTCTTTATTTGAGGATTTTATTTTTGAATTAAATTAAACGACCGTTTAATTTAGCTCAAAAATTCAGTGTGCTCCGTTTCTGTTTTGGTCAGTTCCACGTTGTAGATCTTGTCGCCATTTTTCCAACGCATCTGAAATCGTCGGATTTCGACCTTGTGTGAAAAAGATATGATATTATATACATTACATTTCATAATTATATAATTAAATAAGTTAATTATCTTAATTACATCATTAATCTCTATATCGTCTTCCCCATTCAACTGTGAAACCCAAACACGCTGCCTTTGACCAAAATCGCCCGCCACATGGGGACTTCCGCCACCCATCGGAACCCACCACCCTATCGCCCTCCTCCGGACCCACCTTCCACTGCCACCAGGCCAAACTCAACGCCACCATCTGACTAGAAATCGCCGCCAAACAATGCGACTACGAGCGCAAATTTAAGCAGCTCACGCTATAGATTTCGATCAAACTCGTACTAAATCAAAGCCCTCAAAAATCTCTTTAAATTTCGTATTACAATCAGGATCTAATTCGGATTGGAGAGGAATAAAAATAAGGGTTTAATTTTGGATGCTTTTGCTTATCGAAAACGATAAGTGGTGGCTACTGATATTGAAAAAAATAGGGTTAGGGTTTTATATATAATATATTTTAATTAATATTTATTTCAAAAATTACTTGTTTAATCTCCGAACTCCAAATCAAACCAAACGACTATCGCCCCTAGCCAAATACCCCCATTCCGAACACAATGAGATATGTTTCGTAAGCCAATTCGCTGTTTTGATCAGTTTTTACCAAAATTAAAATATAAATCAATATATATTGAATTTGAATGTGCATTTTAATTTACTGGGGCCACATACTAACTCCAAAAATTACAGAAAAATTAATCTAGCTATGTTATGACAATTTGGTCCTAACAAAACTAATTTCGTCGAATTTAGAGGCCGTTTGAAAATTTGCCTTTTTCTGGTCGATTAAATTCAAGTGAATATTAGGCTTACATCCCTATTTTGAAACTTAATTAGGCTCACATCCGGTCATAAGCTTAATATAAATTAGGTCCTTGTTTTCAAAACTTATAAAATAATAATTAAAAAAAATTCGTAAATTAGTAATAAAATATATTATGCATTATACCAAAAATTCAGTTAAAAAAACAACAAAAATAATGTCAGAAAGAAGAAAACAGCAAAAAAACAGAAAAAACTGCAGTTAAATGCATAATATTATGCACGTTTTTGATTTTATTGCATGCATATGTGCAATTATTGCAGTTCTTCCAGCGCATAGATTTAAGTTAATATTTCAGTTCATTTTTATTTGCATCCAAATGTGCAAATTTCTCAGAAAACATGCACACATGTGTGCAACATTTTTATAGGATACCACACTGGCTAAAAGTAGGGACCTAATTTATAAAAAAAAAAGTTTTGAAAATTTTAAACCCGCCCCCTATTTTATTACTTCCGCCTTTTTTTATTTTTTTTAAAAAAATGTGCTTTCGTTCATTAAAAAAAAATCTAAAATCTGGAAATAATGTCAGGATTGTGCGGAAATAAAAAAAATAGTTGCATACATTTATGCAATTATTACTGATAATTGCATATATGTATGCAACTTTTCCGTAAGCTGTGTTCGGATTAAAATCTAAAAATAAACCTGCACAAATGTGTGCAAGTATTTGAAATATTTGCACACATGTATGCACGTATTTGCATGAAGAAAAATCAACGAAGATGAATGTAGTGAAAAATAAGCACGGATGTATGCAGGAAAATGATATATGTGCATACTATTATGCATTTAACTGGAAATTTCGTTTTTTTCTGTTTTTTTATTTTTGACGCCTTGTTTGATGATTTTTTGTTCTGAATTTTTTAGCGTTTACATGTTTTATTTAAATACGAATTTACATGATTTTTTTATATTTTTTTATGAATTTGCAGAAAATAGGGACCTAATTTACAATAAGTTTATGACAGGGTTTTTTTCTATTTTGAAACTATAATAGGGACCTGTAAAAAACGCACCCTAAATACAAACTGAAATTGCCAAATGCGTTTAAATTTACTGCGCTCACATATTAATTCCAAAAATTATGAAATTTGAAACCTAACAATAATTTGACATTCCGGGTCCAACAAAAGTAGTTTCATCAAAAACGGAAGTTGTCTGCAAATTGACTATTTTTAAGGGTTATATATAATTGAAAATATAAATAAATTCTATAGTGACTCTTTCAAATTTTAAACTGGACATAACTTTCAATTTATATTATGAAATCTGAATTTTTAACATTCATTTGAAAGATATAATTAAACAGATTCTACTGTTTCTGGTTTTACTGAAATCAAATTTATTTTGAATTCTACGCATTCATTTAAAGTTCAAATATCAAATTTTCAAACTACCTTGCCATTTCGAGTTCGTTTTATAATTAAAATAAATTTATATGTTCTAACTTTGATTTAAATAAATTTTTAGTCGTTATTATTTAAAATAAATCATTTTAAATATTCAAAACCCATTAAACTAGCCAAAATTAAAATTTAATTTGGTTCAAAAATTCCGGTTTGTTACTATCTCCCCCGCTTAAAATCTTTTCGTCCTCGAAAAGGAATGGAGCTAAAAGTTGTTTAACTAACCTACTCAACTTTCATTCTGGCTTTCATTCTGCAACATCTCAGTTTCTAAGAATTTTCCGATTTCTCAAAAATTTGGCTAACACCCTAAATTTTCGAAAAATTTCGCCATAAGCTCAATTGAACGGGCTGATCAGTAAAACCGCAACTTGCCTCACAGGGCCCTCATCAATCAAAAAGAAAAAGAAAATGCCATGCGGCCTGCCAATCAGCTCATAAAATCATCAAACTCAATGAATAAAGTAAACATGTACCTATTTGTTGGGCATACAATTTTATTCCTCTTCTTAGCTTCCATGCTATGACGTGTTCAACATATATACATGTATTTGTATGAAATTCCAATCAATTTTCAATTCAGTTCAATATTTTGATTCGATTAGGCTTAATTTACCTTTCATTCTATTATTGGTTTGAATACTCCAATATTATTAATTAGTTAAACTAATAATCATCCATCACAACCAACAATCAATTAGTTGAATAGCCTTTCAAATATATACAACTCTTATATACTCAAAAATCATATTTCAATACCAAATCACAAACAGTAAATTCTAACTAAGTTTTGGTCCTCACACCAGTCGATTGGAAATATATAAGTATCCTACTTTCGGTACTTGAACATAAACACTGATGATGAGGCCTCAATCATCAGAATCATCTACTGGCGACTAGAGTGTGATTCTATATCTACCCAGTATATTTGAGACTTCGAATACGCATTAATTACGCGTATATTCAAGATCTACATATACCGAATAGTCAAAATTTAATATAAAATAAAATAATTAAATGTTTACAATAGGATATAATTTTCAAAACAAAATTTGTTTTTTTTTTATAGAAATAGCACTCTTCAAACTCGTTCTAGGATATTATTGATCCTATCTCTAACGAGTCATTCTCATAGGATGTTACTAGTCCTATCCCTGATGAATTCTTTTGTTCTGTTCTAATGTGCCTTGTTATCTAGCTTTGTAAACCAAAGGTCTTATACCACCTGTAATGACCGTGACTTCCCGATCCCCAAAGAGACGGAGGAGCTTGGATTGCTTAGAGAACACGATGCATCAGAACACAAACAGTAGAACATTTCATTGCTATCACAACAATTTACATCAGAGTACAAGAATATACCCGAGTATGAATAAATAATTTACAGCGGAAAATATCAGAGATTTAAATTACATTTAAATACATAGCAGAGGAAATCATCTACAACCACAACTGAAAGAGATATACATATACAAATTTCCGAATATAGCTCCAGCTGTAATCCAGGATCTTGTAAAGAGAAAAGTCTACAAAAACCAAAACTGCTAGTTGCCCATGTGGAAAATATGGGCACCCAGAGTTCAGGTAGAAACAATAAACTCTGACTTAGTAACGGGACTGGTATGAGAACTAAAAATTGTTATTAACTTTATTTTAAAGTTAGTTAAATCCAGGGACCACGCCTTATAACACGGTATGGGTTTCCTCCCATGAGTACCATAAAACAAACAACGGCATGCTAAATAAAAGAAAAATGAAGCTATTATAAGACCCAGGTTCCATCACACAATGCAATGCAAGCCAAAGGATAGAGTTTTACCTTATATTAGCTAAATATTCTTGGTACGCGAAATTTATCTTTTATTGTTACTATAAGTGAAGAAATCAACTTCAAATATAAATGTATCAATCATTGACGGTATAATACCCCATCCTATTATGTCGCCAGATATATAGGTTTACTACTAAAACCAAAAATAGCATATTGGAAATTGGGTTTTCATCATGACGGCTGCGGATTCGAAAGAACTATCGCGTAGTGCAATACTCAACGGCTTACATCCAAACTAGAGAAAACACCGTAATGCACATCCTCCCTTTTGGGTAATCAAGTATCACTGCAGTTTACGTCCCGGGTAGAGAAAACACCATAATGCTCATCTCGGTCGACAGAATCCGTGGCAATCCTAAAGATGACTATCCTCATCTCAAAAGCAAACTGATCAAACCATCAGTTCATCATCATACCGATGTGTAAGGCTCGCGAATTTACACTACATAAAGCTGTGCTACTTAAAGCGGTGCTTTGATCAACAACCACAAGGCTCTGCTTTCCAACAAAAGCTTTGATCCATGCATCTCGGCATGTCACATTTTCAATCCATACCATACCATTGATTTCTGCCAATATATAACCTTTAAACTCGTACGTCTCAGAGAAGGGTGTTAAGTTAGAGAATAAATTCTCCACCACCAAACAGATATATATTTACCAGAGATAAACAAATACAGCATAAAGGAATACAATGTCAGACACACCATCCATTTTCAAGTCCATTCTGGGTCTGAACGAAACCGGAGGCACCTTATTCCTCGTCTCATATGTCCAATATAGGAGAGAAGCCCCCGCATATCCGGACAATTAACAAGTACGTTCAGACCACTACCACTGTAACCTCTGTCTGGTAGCTACCCAAATCCAGGGCACCAGTAGTAATCCATTCGATGTGAAGATCCCCAGTCTTCAACCACCGTCATCAATATCTTCGACTTTCTGTCGTTCATATCACTTATTCAGAATGGGTTAAACCCGGTCTTCCCGAATAACTCGCGTATCTTATAATCAAGTGCTATAAAAACACATCATACGCATCATTCCAATCCAGAGTATTCTTTTATTCAAATATTCATATCACAATTTAAACCAAATTAAGGTTTATCAAACTAGTCGGGATTATCGAGCCTTACCAAAGTAATCATTTGTTTTATTTTCTAGTCCCAACCTGTTCATCCCATGGAGCAAAACTGGTAGTACTCCATATCTAACACTTACTGTGTTATTGGTAAATTCAATTACCATTTAATGTTCAAATATAATTAAAGATTTAACTATCGCATGAAGTAACACTGGCGATACTCCATTTTCGAACACTTCTCAAATTTGATTACCACATTAACATTTCAATCTAATTAAAGATTCATTAAAACTCCACTGAGTTTAAATCTCCAAAATCATTATATAATGATTATTCAAATTTAGGAAATAAATCATGTCTTCACTTGGGTTAAAGAACCAATGTCATTTAAAGCATCGTTCACGATAAACCCAAAATCATCTTCCATTAAAATGGAATCTACACGGAAATCATAACAATGTTTAATCGATATAAATTCCCGTGTTCGAGTAATAAGGTAAATGGAATAACGGCAAAGCCTTTTAAATTCCATATATAGTAACCGTCTTCCTTCATAGAAGCTCATCTCGATTATTACCAATCAAATTCCATTCAATTCCAATTTAATATATTAAATTGGGAAACTTTACTTTGGGAAATTCCACAAATCTTAATTAAAAGATTATAAACATTGAATCATATTTTCGCTGTTAATTGGGTTAAAGAACAAGTGTTATTTAAAACACCATTCACAATAAACCTAAAAATCCAATCTTAATTTAATTCTAATTAAATATTAATTAATTGGTAGATTTCTCTAAATCTTAATTAAAATATTTATTCTTCTCTCAACTGGGTTTAAGAACAGTGTTATTAAAGACACTGTTCACGACAAACCCGAAAATCCAATTTGATATTAAACACAAGGCTCTGAATAGAAATTACATCGGCTTATATTCAATATCAAATTCTGAAACCAACCAATATCGTATTAGGAATAACGATATATATATCTTCCAAATTCCTCAACAATATTCGTATAATCACAGAATCCAATATCGAGATATTTTGAAGATTAGTTCCATTCAAATCCATTCAATTCATATGCTGGAAAAATCTGGTTGATTTAAAACCATTTACAAATCCTATTTATTTATTTAAAACCATTGGATTATTCTTCTAGTTAATAACTAGTCCATTTAGATAAAAATATATTTTTATCTTTTCAAAACAGGAATTTTTCATCCAAAATCTTTCCAAATCATTTATTATGATTTTACACAATTTTTCCATATTTTTAATAATTTTAATATCGCCATTTCAGTCAGTTTCCAATAACGGCCACCGAACTGCATCCATAGTGACCCTTTCTGAAATTAATTTTGATATAACTTGAAATCCAACCGTTCAAATTTAAATCCCCTATATTCATTGGAAGGATCTTTTTGATAAGCTCCCAACGGTTTCGGTTTTGGTCGAATCTGCCATTACACAATTTGAAGTCAATGGTTGAAATTCACGAACGGTCGCTGCGCAATGCTTTCTATTCAAGCCATTAAATATATATAATATATATATCATCAATTTCCATTTAAAATGTATTTTATAAATCGTTTATAAATTTGTTTTAAAAACGTTTCCAACTTCATTTCCAATTTTAAATCAAAACTGAATATTCTATATCCTTATAATATTAAAATGATAATATTTTCAAAATACCAGATTTTGAAATCAATTCTTTTCGATATTCATTATAAAATGAATAAAATCGACAAAAAATCTGTTCGAGTTAAAATGGCGCTTATCAACTTACTCAGTTTCATATATTTCAATATTTTCGTGCCCATCCAAAACCGGACATCAAAATCATATTTTAATTCTTCACTGAATATTATTTTAAAATATTTGTTATTATTCTGAATCGGAATGCGACTCGATCAATTGCCGTATAATTTCAGTTATATGGATTTCATACATCGCATGTATTCAAAAATAGTGTTAAACAACTATTAACATTCAATTCACATCCAAAGTGCAATTTACAACTGTACAAGCATTAAATAATTAAATAACATTTATCAAGTTTGTTGATCAATCGGTTGACAAACAGTTTAATTCAAGGGAGACGTGAATAAATTATCATACCCAGACCCGTGTGGGGTTTCCAACCATCAACAAATAATTGGGCGATGTGTTAAATTATCGTTCCAATACTCGTGTGGGGTTTACCTCACCGTCCATGTGAATTTATTTATTATTTATAAATATTTATAAACACAGTTTAATAATGATAACATTAAACTGTAAACAATCATCAACCATAAAGTGTATCCACATTGTTTGAAATACGAGTGTCGTATATTCAAACAGCGCTTCTTGTGCAAATGAGTCGTGAATAGTTCATGTGTTGAACTCAAGCAATGTCACATATAATAGGTAAAAATCAATACTGGCATATAATTTCAGTTAAAAATAAATAATTGTACAAATATTTTAGTGAGAGAATTCCCACATTCATTTCCAATCCGCCATTCTTTATTTGAGGATTTTATTTTTGAACTAAATTAAACGATCGTTTAAATTAGCTCAAAAATTCAGTGTGCTCCATTTTCGTGAAGTTAAGTTCAATGAATTAATCACCTGTCCGAATTGAGAATTTCTGTGAATGGTGTAATTATGAAGTTTACAATGAATATGAATATATTTTTTAAGAATATTATTATGCCAAAAGATTGTAAATAAGAATTATAGTAAAATTTGGAAGAACGAATATGCCTAAATTCACAGTACATAGAAAATTGTAACCACACCTAGACCCAAGGTTAAATTCAACTTATGGTATAAGTCTGCACGGAACCGCTCGACAAATCCAACAACCACAAATGGTCAATTTAATGTGAAGGGTATGGTGTGCAAAGATACATATAACGATACTAAGACACGAAGTTAAGTTCAACTTGTGGTAGAAGTCTGCCTGGAACCGCCCATGAAATCCAGCGCCACAAGTGGTCAACTTAATGTGACGGGTGGTGCATTAATATATATGTATATAACTGGAAAGAATTAAATGTCATTAATTGTAATTAATGAAAATGAAAGAATGTTACAACAATATAAATTTTGAAATGAACGAGGAACGGTTATAACCTATTATGAAAAAACCTAAAGGGCAAAAGAAAAGATAATAGGTTGGCTAGTCCTAGGGACAAGTGGAAATTATATCTTAGGTTATAATAAACGATAGAGAAAACGAGATAACTTATGTAATGAGATAAGTTGTACTTAATTATAAATTAAGTAACCTGTAAACCTGGAAAGTTGATACCAGCTTTTTGTAATAACTAGAGAAAAGAAGGGAAAACTTATGAAATGCAATATGTTGTACTTAATTATAAATCGAGTAATTTTTAAACCAGATAATCTGAATCATGTTGATAACAAGAACGTGTTGTCTGAAAACCTGATATTTGAAATCTGCTAATATGAAAAACATGTCAAAGCCCTATTAATGAACTTAAATGAGGTAAGTTGTATAAGTGAAATTAATAAGCAAGAGGAACTTGGTAACCTGAATAAGAGGTCAATACAAATTGAAATAACCAAGTTATCTAGAAATCTAATGAGGTAGAGCAAGCGCATAAGTAAATGTTTAGACATAGGGTCTAATAACACATTAACCGGAGGCGCCTGGACCAGTCCATACGTACGAAGGTTAATAACCCAATGGGGGTAGATTATCGTTGTATTATGAGACACGAGGGGAGTGCACGTTCATCTGATTACTCTGTCTGTTGTTTTGCTGATATTCAGCTGGCTCCGAAGGACTGGAAGGTGAAGCACGCGGCTTCCTAGGATGTGGAGGGTACTCCTACTTGTCCTCTATGCGATAGCAGCGCCTAGGCTGTGCTTGCAGGGGTTGGGTCTGCGTGTTACTACAAGGCGAGTATACCTTAAATGCTATTATAGGGGCAGTCAGAAGGATGTAGAGTGGCATAGGCCATTCAATGATCTTATTGCCTTGTGACTAAGCAGGTTACGACCATCTCATTTGTTTGCGTTAGGCTGGTCTAACCATCTGATTGATAGTAATCGTCGGGTACAAGTCATCGGTAGTTAGCGTGGTGCGGAAAGACGGAAGCTAAACCTACAGACCATCGACCTTTCACTATCAAGGCTTTGGTTGCAAGACATACCAATTAGGATGTTGTTTGTCGTTTTTCTGGGCCACATCACTAGCTCTCATTTGTTTGTCTTTCACTAGATGAGGGAGGGGTCTGGTGGGACCATAGCCACTGTGAAAATGCATACCATAGCATTTATGTATATAGATATCTGAAAAAGCTCCCGACCGAGTTGTGTGTTTCTGATACAGACCTGTTACGAAACTCGGTGCATAGTAGATAATACATGCAGATACATGCATAACGTTTCCGGATGGTGTATCATAAAGGTTGAGTATCGAGTACGATTAACGATACGTACGTAAGAAAGTCTAGATACATGCACGTCTTCTCCGGGTGGTGTATCGTAGACTCTAGGGCATTACTTCGTGGTGGAATCTATTTCTGTCGAAGGTGGTAGTCCGTATGCTTATGTAGCATGGCGATGGCGGTTCTATGCGGAATGTAGCGTTGTTATGCAGAGATCTATACGTCATTCCGACGTAGGATGAGGAACTTCGTATGTTTTTGTGGTGTTACGGCGGAGACAGTGCGAGTGGGATACCATGGGTGTACTTTAATGTTGGGGTAGCTACATATATATTGTATTAGGTTAATCCACTGAGAAGTAGATGAGTACGATGTATGTGTAAGCCTTGAGTGTTGTTAACCCAAGTAACCTAATAAATAAGAAAATATAAATGAACGATATATGTAGGGCTATCCAAAATGTGTAGTTTAAATCCATTCACCAGAACTTGTGTTCTGACCACTCCTCATAACATACTTGTATGTTAGATTTGTGGCGGAGATATAATAGCTTTGGATACTTGTTAGGCAGTATTATTATCTGGGTAAGTCTATATTTGATTATATTATATTTTATTCCAATCCGCTTTCATATATTTTCTGAGCTCTGATATGTTTGTTATCTCTATCTTTTCTGCAGGATACAAGGAAAACCAATATGGGTTTCGACAAATTAGAATTTTGAAAAAAAATTCGATCTGTCAGAATTCGGTTTGTTACATTTGGTATCAGAGCTTAGGTTTAGGATTCTTGTATAGATAGTGAGTGAGCGTATTTGTATTTTTAAAATATAAATATTATATATATATATACACCAAGATATATTGAGGAACCCACTAAATAGAAAGAGCATAATATGGTGAGAATTGGGATATCAGTTTTGTACATGAAAGGAACAAATATGGAAATCTGAGATCCTTAGGTAATTTGGGCGGGAAGTGTACAATATACTTTGTATGGAAGAAAGGTGAATCTCATGTGTTAGTATTTCAGGTTAGTTGGTTTTGGTAGTAAAACCTTATAAATTGGAAAAGGTTAAAAAGAGTAAAATGAATTAGGAATATATAGTTGAGAGAATTGACTCTGTGGCAGTGTCTAGGATAGCCTAGGTAAGTTGGAAACCCACTTTGAGTCTAATACCATTGTTAACTTTTAAGAACTAGAAATTGTAAAAGCTTTTGGAAGATGGTTTATGGTGTTTTCAAGTTTTGATCTTAAAAGTTATAGTTACAATAATATGTAAAGAAGTACATATTGGGTTTTGAAGTAAAATGGGGTATATTTGGGAAATATTGATTTCTTGTGAAAACTTTGTCTAAAATAAATTCCCTTAGTAAAAAGTGCATATTATAGAGCATGTATAGCTCGCTAGTTTTCAAGTTATATAGTGTGAAAGGATTAAAAAGCAAAACATAGAAAAGGTTGCATTTTGATGTTGCATTTTGTTGAAAACTAAAATTTTTAGTAAAGAAAGTTTTGAAATCTCTGTTCTTTTGACAATCATTTACGATAATTGTTTTAACATAAAAGTTTGTTGGGTAGAAAAAATAAGTTGTAGAAATTAAAAATATAGTAGATTTTTAACACATAATTGTAAGTAATTGAACTGAAATTGTAAGTAAGAATAATTGCAAACCTGATTGAGTAATAGTTGTCTTTGTCTACTCCAATTTTTGTGATTTGAAAAAAAAATTCATTTGCTTTTTTTGAGATGACTTGTTTATGGTTTGGCAAAAATAATTATTAATGAGGAAAATAAAGTTTTAACACTTTTAACTTTTGGAAGGAAAGTAAAACGAGGAAGCCAAACCACGTTTTTAAAGTCATGGAGTAGGTAAGGATTTGTACCTAGGGAAGGTGGAAAAAGTTTTGAGGTTGTGAAGCAGATAGCGAGAATTATCTTTGAATAGTGGTAAGCTCCCGTAAAATGCGTAAACATTAAGAAGCCTCGGTTGTTGCTTGGAAATGACTGTTAGTACACAACAAGGACCAGTGGTGACTACTAGATAGTGAAGGGAAATTAAGTGTTTAGATTTTATTGCTAATTTTCCTGTTAGGTGTAAAACCCGTTATTACATTTCTGTTGGGATCGTTCTATTATTTTGTTCCTATTAGGTAGTTAGGGTAACACCTAAACCTATCATTGATCATGTGGTTTGAACTTTTCTGTTCGTGGAGGACATAGTCCTGAGATACTTGGCCCTTAGTAGTAGCTATGTAGAGCGTTTGTTTTCCTGTTTTAGTTGAAGGTCTAGAAGGCTTATTTGAAACCAAACTTAGATCAGAGGATTAAGTTAAGTATGCTAAGAAAAGAGTAATGGCATAACTAAAAAGAAAACAACAAATTCGGTAAAGCAGCAAAAATGAAAGTTAAAGAAAAATGGATTTTTTTGATAAAAGGTGAATAAGAATAAAATTTTCCAAGATAAGTTGAAAAAGAAAATCTGTAATAAAGAGAGTTTTCTTATGTGGGCTATGCTTGGATAGGAAAATAAGGAATCTTTATATAATAGTTACATAAAATCCAAATACAGATAGAAAAAGGTACATAGAAGAAAAACGGAAGATGTTAAGCTTTCCTTTTTCTACCTTTTTGTAACGTTAGAAATCGAATTTAGAAAATTAGAATTTTCTAAAATTCAAAAAATAAAGTTGCTTGGTAGGGTTTGGATGTAAAAACTGGATGTACTATGCTCTTGCTCAGTAAGAGTGTGGGAAAATTTGAACATTTTAGTTTTCAAATATTGCATTCATATAGAAATTGCCAATATATTTAGGATGTATGCATCATGTTTTCAAAGAGATTTTCAAGAAAAATTTGCATCCATGTAGGAGGTACCGCTTAGGCATTCATTTCATTCATGTATTATTATTATGTTGAATTACAATTTGCACTAGTACACAAATGGTTGAAAATTGGATGCACACATGATGATTGTGATTTATGCATAAAATTATTTGATTTTACCCTTACCAAATTTCTGGGGGTGGGAGAATGTAACACCCCGCATTTTTAATTAAAATAAAATTTGAAGAGCTTACAGAATTTGGTCACGGGATTAGTGTCATTGCGTCTGTGGCAATTTTCTAGTCAATTTAGACCTATGGATTGTAGAATACAGATTTAAAGTAAAGGAGATACATTTAAATGAAATATTACAACAAACATGAAAAGAAGGCATAAGAAAAGAACAATGACCACCATTGTGGGCATTAGAAGTTTTTTTGGCAAGGCCGACCAGTTTTTATAGTGATCCGTAGCACTTTTTTATTTATTGCAAAATAAAAGGTACATAGTAATACAGGTGATATGCAATCTGCATATCAAATAAATACACTACCACACCTGGAAGTGGTACACAACATACTCAAAACCTTAACACTTGTCTTATACAACATTACATTAAAGGAAACATAACACATTTCATGAACATATGACTTGAATTCCGTAGAATTCTAGTAGCCTAATTCTTCAACCTTTGTCATCATATAATCCCTTTAGGAGCTCAATTTTCTTACTTCTTGTAATTGGCGCACTGCCCTGCTTACGACCAAACGTTGAGACAACAACTGGCGTATGGATTGGATCTTCTGGAGGGACTTTGTAGGCTAGAGGTGGCAGGATGTGAGCATATGGGTTTGCCTTTTTTTGAGCTCTTTCTTTGACTTTGTTGATAGAAACAGGAGTAGATGTGTTTCATAAGCACTATGTCTTCGAAATAGTGTTCAGGATTGAACTTTCCTTGGGGATGGAAACCTTACTGCTGCTCAAATTTAGAAAGCTGGGTTTTAGAGCTGAAGGGGTCATTTCAGGTTGAACTAACTTGGCTCGTTCAGAAGCAAGCTTCTCCATGGTATTGTAATTTTTTGTCATAATATCCACCAACTTCTTTTTCTCACTACACACAAACTGATCTAGAGTACCACTCTGTATTTCATCTTGAAGGCTGTCAATCATCTCGCGTACCCCTTTCTCATTGTGTCGAAAAGCAGCAGCGGCATTCGGCAAGTTCTGTTTTGAAACCAGTTTGTCATTCATTTCTACAAAGTCAAAGTTGGATTGCCAGAAAGAATCAAGCTCTGTGTCTTCATTCTAGGAGTTAATTTACTCTTCCACTGCTTTACTAAACACTTGATTATTACCTTCCTCATTGCCAGTGATAACAGTGTCACCGACCTTTTCCACAGCCCTATTATCCATGCATGGCTCGGCAGTTGTGTCTTCTGTAGTGCTATCCCTAATGTTAACGCTATCTTGATTCAAACCGTTAGCAGCACTTGTTGAATGATCATCAAAAACCTTTTCATTTGTACGAATTGTACAAGCATTGATCAGAGCTTCGGTTTTGTCTTCAGAACTGACATTCGGCGGGAAGGCATGTGATAACAACTCACTAACCTGCCTTATCTCCCCTTCCTCACATTCTTCTTCTTCAACTACATCAGTTTCTTCTTCCTGTACATCTTCAAGTGCTTTGAATTTGCTCATACTTTCATTTCTATCTCTTTGAACCTATTTTCCCTTTTCCAGAAACGACTTTTGTGATGAACCAGCACCCACATTTCTTTTACCTATAAACTTCATCCACGCAGTGCTAGTTCTAGGTCCAACACCTCCAGTGCCATAACCTTTAGACTGCCCTCGTCCACCGTTATTTGCAACGAAGACCCCTTCCTTGTCTCTCCCCATTTCTTTAGGAGGTTGTAATTGTGTTTTACACAGCTAACAGTAGAATGACCAAAAGCATCACACTTCACACAAAACTACGGTTTCCACAGGTAAGTAAAATAGACAGTCTGTTCACTACCATCAGGGTGGAGAATAAGAAATTCAGTGGTAACTCATCATGGGGAGCTACCTCAACCATACATTTCACAAATTAAGTCGTTCAATTTTTTCTGTTGAGAGATCCATACAGAGAAACTTTGTGATGGCCTGCCCTGCACCACCCGACATTTCCAATGAAATGCGTTGTGTCGATGTCCAACCAGCACGGGACGGTCGTCAAATGAAAAGAAATTTGAAACTATGAATCATCGAGGAACCTGTAGTATATCTCACAACACATGGAGCAAAATATAATAATAATATAACTTGATATAAAATAACCGAGATAGTGTATAAGCTGAAAACTAAACCATCATAGCAGCGGAAAATTCAAAATACAGCTTATGATCCAAACAATCTTTATTACAACTTTGAAACTGTCTCTAAAGCAAAATAGGAAGGTACACTACTAATGCCCAAAGTAGTGAGCAACAACAACACAGGGAGAATATATGGGAATAATACGTGTAAGCCTCCTGCTCGTATCTGGACAGCTACTCGTGCATAACCAACTAACCTGTCTCTAGTCTGCTCATTTAGGAGCAACCAAAGTAATAAGAAGAGACATAAAACTTTGGGTTAGACAAAAGTCTGGTATGAGCGATAAGCAGCAAAATAGAACAATAACAGGTATACATAACCATGCCTGGACCTACAACCAAAGAGTTAGCACAACAGTATGTACAATACTTTATGGTGACACTAACACATGGTGTGGAAATAATGGGGAGGGGTGTACATGGCATGGTGATAACAAACATCAAACATAGCAATCATCCTCACATCTCTCACTCAGTGCGTAAACTACACGATATCTACCACTTTGATCACACAATTCTTTGCTACAATCACTCTACCCCATGGAGTCATGACTGCTCCACTGCATTGATCCAAGCCACTAATCCTTTGCTATGTCCACTCTACCCTATGGAGTCATGACAACTCCACTGCACTGGCTCATAGCCTTGCTATGATCACTTTGCCCCTTGGAGTCATGACAACTCCACTGCACTGATCCATAGCCAATATCCGTCTCTCAGTGGTGAGTCAAAGATATAGACATCGATAACCCATTTGCACACATCCCACATCAAAGCCCAACTCATTACTTTAACTCGTTGATCCCTATTTGGATCCTAAGTAATAACCTCCCTTTTGGACTTCCGTTGCATCTCGGGTTTTGGTCGAATTGGAGTTGGTCTTCAAAAGAGTCACCGCGTAGAAATAGAAGTACACGCCCGGTTCGGTTCAGTTGTATAATGTTCAACTTCTCCCATTCGGTTCGGTTTGGGTGCCATCCTCCGTTCGGTTCGGCTCAGGTGCCATCCTCCAACTCGGTTCGGTTCGGGTGCCATCCTCCAACTCGGTTCGTGCTTACCATTTCCGGTCCAATCCCCATGCCCTCGCCTCTGATCCGACCCCAACTCTAACTCTATGCAAATGGTGGCCTTCCTTCTTGCCATGACCCAATCCGATTCAGTTCAGCTCATCCGGCCCGATTCCCTAGCCAATCTGATCCCCCTTACCCGATCTGATCCGGATTGCTTCAGAGTTTCCAACAAGCTTGTATCGTCCATTCTCGTCATACGACGATGTTTTCAACCATTCTGACTTTACTAAACAATCATGAAACATCCCAAACAACAGTAACAACATATGGGTCCAACTAAAAAGGTTAAAACATAAGGCATATAGGTCATTTTTAGATCAAACGTTCCCAAAACCCATGGTTTTCCCCTTAATCATGTTTAACCATATCTAATGATAGGATTAACAAAACATATCCAAATTAACCCAAATTTTTATCAGAGCCCTAAAATAATATTTAAGAATTTTTACATATTTTTCTAGAATTTTAACATGCATAATTTCGCTAATTATCACTAATCACCCCTAGTTAGCGTAATTAGTGAAAAACAATGCAAATCACTCACCTTAGCCACAAATGAAATATAGATCTGAACTTTACTACTATTTTGGGTTGAATTCCTATGCAATACAACGGCTCTAACTCTGATTTGGTGTTGATTTGCCTTAATTTGATGTAGTTTAGCTTAATCCTTGATTAGAAAGCGATTATTGGTTGTTTAGAAGAGATTTAGAAGGTGGAGGCCATTGCTAGGGTTGAAGAGAGGAAAGTGGCGGCTGTAAAAATGATAAAGAAAGGTTTCTCCGAACCTTTTCAGCCTTTATGTAACCCTAATCCCGAAATCCCTAATGGGACTAGCTGCTAATCACTCTAATTAGGGCTAGTTAAGTTGTTTTTCACCTTCCAATCCTTATTTCAGTCATATCTCCCAAACAGTAAGTCCGTTTGGCTAATGTGACCACTCTACGATAAGGTAAACCATCATCTGAATCCAATTGAAATGCTATCAGGTCAAAACTCTTTACCAATCAAAAGTTATAGTGAAACAAGATTCACTAGGGGCAAAATGGTCATTTAAAAATCGGCAAAAATCGTGAACATAGGAAATGATCCCAATAGTCGCCTCCCGAAGTTACACGACCATACGGCTTCGCATGTGAACGAAATAAATATTTTACGATCCTCCGATGCGTAGAATGCGGGTCATTACACTCTCCCCTCTTAAGAAATTTCGCCCCCTAAATTCCTTAACCAAAACATATAATGGGTTCAACATGCCTATCAGCCATTTACAAACAATCAAACACACATAATAACACAACAAGTCTATCCTAGCATGCGGTTTACTAACAACGGAATAACTATTGCTTTTAAAATCTTACCAGGCAAAGAATTCTGGATGCAACTTCCCTGTACTGTCCTCTGTTTCCCAAGTACAGTCATGCTCGTTACATCCCCACTGAACCTTGACTAGTTTCACCATCTTCCTTCGAATTTGCTTCGTATCGTACTCGACAATACGCATTCGCCTGCGGTTCCCAACCGCCTTAGGTTCTACTTCGATGTCATCCAACTGATCCGGTGAAATAGTCATATCGAGTCGTGCACGAATTTACTTAACTGGGATACATGAAATACGTCGTGAACTCCTGCCATCCTGTCAGGTAACTCAACTTTATATTCTAAATTCCCTGGGAATGGACCAACAAATCTTGATGTTAACTTGCCTCTCCTACCAAATCGAATCATGCTCTTTAACGGAGAAACCTTGATAAACACCAAATTGCCAATGGAGAATTTTAAATCTCTTCGCCTCTTATCAGCATAACTCTTCTGCGTATCTTGGGCATCCTTCATTCGTTTTTTGATAACCTTAATCTTATCTTAAATTTCCCTCATTACATCCATCCTAAGCACAAACTTCTCGCCAGTTTCCAACCAACATGATGGTGACTTGCAAGGTCTTCTGTATAAAGCTTCAAATGGAGCCAAACCAACACTGGACTGATAACTATTATTATATGCGAACTCCACTAGATGCAAATGGTCATCCCATGACCCTCCAAAATCTAATATGCAAGCTCTCAAGAGATCTTCTAATACTCGATTCATCCTCTCTGTTTGACCGTCGGTATGAATATGTTACGTGGTACTGAGATGTAATTCTGACCCTAAATCCTCTTGTAAGCTCTTCCAAAATCCACTTGTAAACAACGGATCTCGGACACTCACAATGCCTTTGGGTACTCCATGAAATCTCACTACCCACTTCATATACAGTTCTGCTAACTTAGCTATTGTTCTATTCGACTTAACGGGTATAAACCTTGCACTCTTAGTCAATCGATCCACAATTACCCAAATGCCATCATGGCCTGATCTAGTCCTTGGTAACCCATCAATGAAATCCATTGAGATTTGTTCCCATTTCCCTTCTGGAATTTCCAATGGTTGCAGCAACCCACTAGGCTTCTTTTGCTCGTCTTTAACTAGCTGGCAATTCATGCGTTTGGATATAAACTTCCCAACGTTTCTTTTCATCCCTTCATAGTAGTAGGTTTGCTTCATGTTTCGATACATTTTGTTACCACTGGGATGTATAATCAGTTTTGAGTGATGACATTCTATAAGCGCTTCATCTCTCAACCCATTGACATTGGGCACAACTAGTCTCGCATTTTTTTAAGCCATCCTTCTTGATCAAGCCCATACTTGTTCATCTCCTCACTGATATGCATCTCTAACTTGGAGATGATTTCCAACAAGTTAGGATCGTTCCTCTGAATGGAACCAATCCGCTCAATCAAAGTGGGTCTAATCGTCAAACTTGCTAACATTTCTGGATCCAATTCGCACTTTGGTCTGAAATCATACCTGGCGATATACTCCAGTTGCTTCCACTCCAGAAACATAGCCCCTAAACTAACTTGTCTCCTACTCAATGCATCAGCTACTGCATTGCCCTTTCCGGGTGTATATGCGATATCAAAATCATAGGAAGCCAAGAATTCTAACCATCTCTACTGACGAAGATTTAGATTCTTCTGAGAGAAAAGGTACTTTAATGATTTATGTTCGGTAAACAACTCGAATCTTTCTCCCAAGAGATAATGTCTGCATATCTTCAACGCGAACACAATCGCTGCCAATTCCAAAATACGGGTAGGATATCTTTTCTCATGCGGTTTCAGCTGTCGACTAGCATAAGCAACAACCCTACCTCTTTGCATCAATATAGCAACTAGTCCGACTAAACATGCATCCGTGTATACTATCATCTCTTCATTCCCTTTAGGAATAACTAACACTGGTGCACACGTCAACTTTTCCTTTAGACTCTTAAATGCATTTTCACGCCTTCAGTCCCAGACGAAAGCTTGATTCTTCTTGGTCAACTGAGTTAACGGTGCCGCTATCTTGGAGAAGTCTTGGATAAACTTACGATAATATCCATCCAATCCCAAGAAACTTCTGATGTTTGTTGCATTCTTGGGCGTAGACCAATCATGTACCGTAGCCACCTTCGCAGGAGCCATGCCAATACCATTCCCTAAAATGACATGGCCCAAGAATCTCACTTCCCTCCTCCAGAAGTGACACTTAGAAAATTCCGCTTTCAATTGGTGTTTTCTCAACACCTCCATCACTATCCTCAAATGTCCTTTGTGTTCTTCCTCTATCCTCGAGTAGACCAAGATATCATCCACGAACACAAGAACAAACTTATTCAATTGATCCCTGAATACCATATTCATAAGATCCACAAAATATGTTGGTGCATTGGTCAACCTGAATGGCATGACCAACCACTCATAGAATCCGGACGGCGTCCGAAAGGACATTTTAGGAATACTCTAAGCTGCTACTCGGAGCTGAATGAAATCATGTTGCGAGGTCCAACTGGGAGAACACTCTTGCTCCTTCCAGTTGATCAAACAAATCATCTATCCGCGGAAGGGGATACTAATTCTTCCTAGTCACCTTATTCAACTCACGATTGTCCACACATAAACGAAGAGAACCATCTGCCTTAGTGGCAAATACATCTGGTGCTTCCCACTCAGAAACACTCCTTCGGATAAATCCCTTCTTCAAAAGATGGCTTACTTGCACCCCGAGCTCTCGCTGCTCCCTTGGTGCCATACGACGAAGTGGCATCACTATAAGTCGGGAATATTACACCAAATCAATACCGAACTCAATCTCTCGGTGTGGTGGAAGTCCGGTCACTTCCTCGAAGATATCCAGATACTGGCCAGCAATTGGAACCCCTGATAGTTCGTCCTGTGGGATGTCAAGGGAATTTAGAAAACTAGCCATCACCTCATCACTAGGCAGGCTACCAAACACTACCCTCCGCCCATCATCTGCCCTAATAGTCACCGAAAATCCCTCACAGTCTACCACCACCCCATATCTTTGGAGCCAATCGACTCCCAAAATAATGCCAATCCCGGTAAAGCCCAAAACAAAGCAAACATGCATACATGACTCAATAAGACCACATTACGACAAATCATACTAAGGCTAGTCGAACCACCAATCGGGTTCGTCACTACTAAAGGTATATCGACAATCTCGGGTTCCAATCGCAACCTATCTACCAGGTCACTAGATATGAAGGATTGGGAAGCCCCAGTATCAAACAATACTCGGACAGGAACATCATAAATAGAAAGCATACCTTGTATGACAACATTCCTTCCTTTCTCCATCGCAGTTGGGGCGTTCAACGAAGAAGGAATAACATTAATAGCATATGCTTTCACAATTTGCTTCTCTTTAGGAGGTTGTGGACATTTATCCTTATGATGCCCCACTTGGCCACAATTGAAGCACTTCCTATCCGCTGGCTTTGCTCGACATTCTTTTGCATAGTGACCCTTCTTGCCATAGCTAAAGCACTCTACATCTTTCCTGTCTTTCTTTTTCTGACCATCCTTGATCCGATTCTGCTTCCTTTTGTTCTGAGAATTATTCTTTCCTCCACCGCTTGCCTGCGGCTTTGGCCCCTCTGTAGAAGCAACAACGACTTCAGTCTTGGGCTTACGGTAAAGGCTCTCTGGTCTCAATGCTTTCCCAACAATCGATTCAAAAGTATCATCAATATGGTTTATAAGCCTTTCTCCCAAGTACTGGTCTAAACCAGTTATGAACTTCTCGTTCTTTTTCTCGGCAATATCGATAAGAGATAATCCATACTTTGATAAAGTATCGAACTCAGCAATGTATTCCGAGACTGCCCTACCATTCTGTTTAAGCTCCAAGAACTTCCTAAACAACTCTGACTTCTGGGCGGATGGGATAAACTTATCACTAAATCGGGTCTTAAACTAATCCCAAGTAACTTGATCCTCTAGGGTGGCTGCCTTAATAGCGTTCCACAAATTCATAGCCCGTCCTTGCAATGGCGGGATGCTAGCTTTCTCTTCATTGCGTCTTCGATTCCCAAATTTTCGAAGATGCGCTCACAGCAAGCCAATCATGAACTTCTGTAGCCGATTCCGTTCTGTGGAACGGCTTCCCGCCAAGACTAGTGTAGTCCTTACAGAGCTTGGCGAAATTGGCCCTAGGCGCCTGCACCGCTGCACCACCACCATTTGCAGCATTAGGAACTGCTCCTTGCACATCCCTAAGCAACTCTTTCATGAAGTCAGTGAACATCGTCCTCATATCAGGAGCATTCCTATTATTATCCCCTGAACCCATACCCCTCGTATATCGGCTCATCGTTCAATCTGTAAAGAGAAAACAATCAACCATCTCTTCAGTGGTGCCACCGCAGTGCGACTTCGTCCTTAGATATACTAATAATATATATATAGCTTTTGAAAACCAAAATATCACAAATATGCGCTCTCATATACGTAAACTATCTCTCCCTGATGTCTTCTCCTAGGTTAACTACGCAACTTAGAGCTCTGATACCAAGTGTGACGACCCTCCCCGCACCAGCCAACATTTCCAATGAAATGCACTGTGCCGATGTCCAACTAGCACGGGGCGGTCGTCAAAGGAAAAGGAATTTGAAACTATGAATCATCGAGGAACCTGTAGTATATCTCACAGCGCATGGAACAAAATATAATAATAACATAACTTGATATAAAATAGACGGGACAGTGTATAAGCTAAAAACTAAACCATCATAGCAGCCGAAAATTCAAAATACAACTTATGATCCAAACCTTCTTTATTACAACTTTGAAACTGACTCTAAAGCAAAATAGGAAGGCACACTACTAATGCCCAAACTGGTGACCAGCAACAACACAGGGAGAATATATGGGAATAATACATGTAAGCCTCCTGCTCGTCTCCGGACAGCTACTCGTGCATAACTAGCTAACATGTCTTTATTCTGCTCATTTAGGAGCACCCATTGTAATAAGAAGAGGCATAAAACTCTGGGTCAGACAAAAGTCTGGTATGAGCGATAAGCTGCAAAACAGAACAATAACAGGTATACATAACCATACCTGAACCTGGACCTGCAACCAAAGAGTTAGCACAACAGGATGTACAATACTCTATGGTGACACTAACACATAGCGTGTAAATAATGGGGAGGGGTGCACATGTCATGGTGATAACAAACATCAAACATAGTAATCATCCTCACATCTCTCACTCAATGCGTAAAGTATACGATATTTACCACTTTGATCACCCAATTCTTTGCTACGATCACTCTGCCCCATAGATTCATGACGGCTCCACCGCACTGATCCATAGCCAATAATCCTTTGTTATGTCCACTTTGCCCTATGGAGTCATAACAACTCCACGGCACTGGCTCATAGCCTTGCTACGATCACTTTGCCCCATGGAATCATTACAACTCCACTGCACTGATCCATAGCCAAAATCCATCTCTCAGTGGTGAGTCAAAGATATAGACATCGATAACCTCTTTGTACATGTCCCGTAGCAAAGCCTAACTCATGAAGTTAACTTGTTGATCCCCATTTGGATCCTGAGTAGTAACCTCCCCTTTGGACTTCCTTTGCATCTCGGGTTTTGGTCGAATTGGAGTTGGTCTTCAAAAGTGTCATTGCGTAGAAATAGAAGTACATGCCCGGTTTGGTTCGATTGTATAGTATTCAAGTTCCCCCATTCGATTCGGTTCGGGTGTCATCCTCTATTCGGTTCGGCTCGGGTGCCATCCTTCGACTCGGTTCGTTTCGGGTGCCATCCTCCAACTCGGTTCGTGCTCACCACTTTCGATTCGATCCCCACACCCTCGCTTCTGATCCGACCCCAACTCCAGCTCTATGCAAATGGTGGCCTTCCTTCTTGCCATGACCCAATCCGATTCAGTTCAGCTCATCCGACCCGATCCCCTAGCCGATCTGATCCGGATTGCACTAGAATTTCCAACAAGCGTGTATTGTCCATTCTCGCTATACGATGGCATTTTCAACTTTACTAAACAATCATGAAACATCCCAAACAATAGTAACAACATATGGGTCCAAATAAAAAAGGTCAAAACATAAGGCATATAGGTCATTTTAGATCAAACGTTCCCAAAACCCATGGTTTTCCCCTTAATCATGTTTAACCATATCTAATAATAGGATTAACAAAACATATCCAAATTAACCAAAAAATTTATCAGAGCCCTAAAATAATATTTAAGAATTTTTACATATTTTTCCAGAATTTTAACATGCATAATTTCGCTAATTATCACTAATCACCCCTAATTAGCGTAATTAGTGAAAAACAATGCAAATCACTCACCTTAGCCACAAATAAATTATAGATCTGAACTTTACTACTATTTTGGGTAGAATTCCTATGCAACACAGCAGCTCTAACTCTAGTTTGGTGTTGATTTGCCTTGATTTGATGTATCTTAGCTTAATCCTTGATTAGAAAGCGATTAGGAGTTGTTTAGAAGAGATTTAGAAGGTGAAGGCCATTGCTAGGGTTGAAGAGAGGTTAGTGGCGGCTATAAAAATGACAAAGAATGGATTCTCTAACCATTTTCAGCCTTTATGTAACCCTAATCCCGAAATCCCTAATGGACCTGGCTGCTAATCACCCTATTAGGTCCGGTTAAGGTGTTTTTCACCTTACGAACCTTATTTCAGCCATATCTCCCAAACGATAAGTCCGTTTGGCTAGTGCGACCACTCTACGGAAAAGTAAACCATCATCTGAATCCAATGGAAGTGGTTTCAGGTCAAGGCTCCTTACCAATCAAAAGTTATTGACGAAATAAAATTCAATAGGGGCAAAATGGTCATTTATAAATCGGCAAAAATCGTGAACATGGGAAATGACCCTAATAGTCGCCTTCCAAAGTCACATGACCATACGGCTTCGCATGTGAACGAAATAAATATTCTACGATCCTCCAATGCGTAGAATGCGGGTCGTTACAAACTTCCCAACATGCATTGCCAGCCAACAAATTCCGGTTTTAGACCAACCATATAGTGGTAAATTAGTGAGTTTGATCCAAACTGGCGCTGAAGAGATCGTTTTATTTAAATCCCCCCAAATTAGAAACCCATGGACGAACAATGAATAATTTGTTCTAAATAAGAATTGGATCGGCTTGCAATATTCTTTCTCTATCCTCAACTCTGTCAATAAAAAAGAAAAAGACCTTGCTTGTAGATCTTATCTTGATACCTCCCAAGGGGTTCCAGAATTGTTTTAATCGATTGGATACGGTAGAGTATGGAAGAGGTCAATCTAGAAAATGACCTACCATATATCCGTTCCATTGCTCGTCGGTAGCTTCAAATATTTCATTCATTGGTTGCAACGCTTTACCTTTGAAAATAAGCTTCAATGGAGGAGGATAGAAGGTACCTGCATTTTTAGGCTTCGATTCAAAAGGAAATGACCATTTCGGCTTCGGTTGAGTAGTGGCTAGATTAGGGTTAGCGAATGGGATGTTGGAAGGTGGGATTGGGACTGGAGGCAGCTCAGGTGGAGGAGGCATTGGTGGCGAGGGTCTGGTTTGAAGAGGGCGGCGCAAGGTGGTAGTTATTCTGCGTGGGGGAAAGGTGGGTTAAGAGGTTAGGGTGGAAAAATTGACGCCATTTTAGAGGATTTTTTAGAAAGGATTTTATATATAAATATAATACAAGAATAATTTAAATCAATTCAAACTGAAGACCATGCATGAAGAAAAAACCAAGGCTTAGGTCGACCTAGGGGTCGACACACCCTAGATCTGGGCAGATTTGTTTAACGAAGCTGGACTATTTTTCAGACCATATTCGCTGTTGACTCAGCGCTGCATGTACAAGATCGTATCCACTTCCTTGAACACCTATAAATAGGCTAATAGAGCCTAGCCTAAATCTTATATTTTCTGAGAGGCTGTCTAGACTCTGCCATTATTCCTCCTCCTCAAATTTCTTTATAAAATAGAATAATTAGTCTTTGGAAATTCTAATTCAAGATCTAGAGGAAAAGAATGTATATTTGCAAATGGGTGTTTAGAATTCTGATATAAGTGAGGTAAATTCATGGATCTGGTCAATTTAGAATTCTCCTTTTTCTTCCCTTTTCTATTAGTTTGAGAATTGTGAATCCATGGTTATTTAGGTTCTAGATTCAGTTAGGGGAGCCATGGAATGCTAGGTTTGGACCAGATTCATGAATTGGAAAGCTATTAGGTGAGTGGATTTAAGTTATACTTTTTGATAATGGTATATCTATCGTTTGGCATTCCTCGTTAATTTGTATAAATCTGCTGAAATATAAATCTACTGAAATGTATAAACGTGTTAGATATGTGGAAAGTATTACTACTGTATATAGACCTGTTCTAATAACCTATTAATTGGATTTTGTAAGTTAAGTTGCAATGAAATTGGGAATATTTGTGCTAACTGAAATTAAATCGGCTTAGAACATTTCTTTTGTATAAGACCTGTTTCCATTAATCACCTGTCTGAATTGGGAATTTCTGTAAATGCTGTAATTATGAAGTTTATGATGAACATGAGTATTTGTTAAAGAATATTATTATGCCAAAAGATTGTAAACAAGAATTATAGTAAAATTTGAACGAATGAATATGCCTAAGTTTATAGTAAATAGAAAATTGTAACCGCACCTAGACACGAGGTTAAATTCAACATGTGATAGAAGTCTGCTCGAAACCGCCTGGCAAATCCAGCATCCACAAATGGTCAATTTAATGTGAGGGTTCTGGTGTGTAAACATGTATATAACGGTACTAGGACACGAGGTTAAGTCCAACTTGTGGTAAAAGTCTGCCAGGAACCGCCCAGCAAATCCTGCATCCACAAGTGGTCAACTTAATGTGAGGAGTCTGATGCATTAACATATATGTATATGAATAGAAAGAACTATATGGTATTAATTGTAACTAACGAAAATGAATGAATGTTACAACTGTATAAATATTGGAATGAACGGGGAATGGTAATAACCTATTATGAATAAACCTGAAAGGAAAAAGGAAATATAATAGGTGGGCTTGTCCTAAGGACAAGTGGAAATTATAACTTAGGTTATAATAAACGATAGAGAAAACGAGATAAATTATGTAATAAGATAATTTGTACTTAATTATAAATTAAGTAATCTGTAAACCTGGAAAACTGAAACCTTCTGTTTGTAAAAAGTAGAGAAAAGAAGGGAAAATTTATGAAATGCAATAAGTTGTACTTAATTATAAATTAAATAATCTGTAAACCTGAGAATCTAAATCATGCTGATAAAAAGAATATTTTGTCTGAAAATCCAATAATCTAAAATCTGATGATAAGAATAGCATGTTAAAGGCTTACTAATGAACTTAAATAAGGTAAGTTATATAACTGAAATTAATAAGCAAGAATAACTTGGTAATTGTGACACCCCACGTCCGTTAATGTCACTCACTAAGGGAATGCAGTAAGTTTCGTGAAGTGCTATAGGTAAACAGACACAGAATAATTACAAGACAGATATAAATAAGGCAGCAGCGGAAAATTTAAACTTTTATTTCAAACATAAGTCATAATACCTTGGTTCACAATTTCATAAGTCACATAAACCATTACAACAAAATAACTTCTGTCTTGCACCGTCAGAGTACATAAGTAAATAAAAAGCATCATTCCCTAAATAAAAAGAGTTAAGACATAGTAGAGACAAGAGCTTGAGCCATACTTCAGAAGTAGCTCCTAGCAAGATGATATCTGATTCCTGATTAAGTCTTAGTGTTTCCTCCATGAGAACTTTTGGGGGAGGGGGGGGGGGGGGGGGGACGGAAGAAAGAAGGAGAAACAATAGGGTCAGACATAAAGTCTGGCGAGTCTAGTTAGTTTTAGCTAGTAGATAATTAAAAGCAACATGATAGGCATATAAAGTGGATTGGAGAGAGATCACTACATAAATGGTAGGTGTGACAAGGTAAGCAAGTTAAGGCGTATGTGCCCCACTAATGTTTACTCTGCATTATTGCTAGTATAACTGAAATGAGATGATCCCTTCCACTATATACTGGTAGGCTTAGGTCATACGTCCAAGTATACCCTAACCACTACCCTAATCGATCGGCTCCCTACCCTGTAGATATGATGTGCTGGCCCGACAGTAGGAGGTACCACTTCCTAAAGTGGCAACCCATGGTGTACACAACCATATCTACTGATGTCACGGTCGTCTCAGCCCCTATCCCGTCCCATGCATGCACATGTCTCTGGTCGGTTTGTGCCACCCACACCATCTGCCTCATTTGGATCTCTTACAATCAATCAGTAAGCGTGCCCCTTCTCCGCCTAGTACGGAGGTCTTTACTTGATACCAACTCCGAGTTACTGACTGAAATGGGTCTCACACAATATGATACAAGCTCTCCCTCTTGTCTTGTATCTCCCACTAGGTTTTCCACTGACTATGTATACCTTTAGGTGTCTTTAATTACATAGTCCTATACTAGTCACGCTTACCCTAAAGGGTGTCTTTAATTACATAACTTCATTACATTATCTATCGATTATGTATACCACTAGGTGTCTTTAATTACATAACACTATTACATTATCCACTGGTTATGTATACTACTAGGTGCCTTCAATTACATAACCTTATTACATTATCTACTGGTTATGTATACCACTAGGTGTCTTTAATTACATAACCTTATTGGGTTAAGTTCGTGGGCCTATATATACATATTACCACCCCGTTCTAGTTTACTTAACCTACCACTACCCATCCAATTTTACTTAACCCTAACTTAAGTCCATATTCATATTAAATAAGGTTAAGTAGTCTATTTCGTTACCATGTCCAATTATGGTTATAATGGGCTAGACCTCCCACATTAGGCCTACAACGTGTGGATGCTGGATATGCCGGTCGGTTCCGGGCAGTTGTATTCCACAATTGGGCCAAACCTCGTGTCTTAGCCCGATTCGTATTTGCGTACTTAGACCTCCTACATTGAGTTCAACATTAGTGGTTGCTGGATATGCCGGTCGGGTCCGGGCAGACTTCTACCACTAATGTAACCTAACCTCTTGTCATAAGTACAATTTGCAATTCCTAATTTTAAATTACTAAACATTCCAAATTAATCCAAATCTACCTATGTCATTATAGGAAACTATTTCTATGTTTTCCCCATTTGAATTACATGTCCCATTTCCTGTTAAACATTACATAATTCATGCCAATTATAATCCCTTTTTCCCGGTTTCCACTCTAACGTATTCGTACGTATTTTGACGGAATCTAGGCTATAAAGTAGCCTAGCTATAATAATAAAAGGGAATATGACAAGGGTGATAGTTTCAACATGTCTTGGCAAAAACATGAACATAAACTGGCATAATAACAAAGTGAATGGACATGTGATCAACATCATAATAAGGTGGACATCAAACTGGTAACTTGTGGCAATCACTATGATGTTTAAGCAAGCATAATGAGATCTAGATTTAACATTGGATGTCCAATTACCTAGATCTAGTATAGTTAGGGTTACATAGCAACATGTTTAGATCAAAAGGTAGATTCACATGTCAAGTTTATAACATATATCAATGTATCACAATATAACAGGTGAAAGGTGATTAACTTAAAGGTCTAGATCCAAGTAATGTCTCAATTATCCAAATTAATATATGTACATCCATCAAAACATGGTTATCAGTCAAGATCCATATAAACATCATAATCGAATCCCCACAACTACATTAGATCTAGGAAATTAGATCTGTTATGACATAGGATAGAATTTCATATTAACACAGAATCATACTTTAAAACATATCCAATTCACTGTCTATCAATGCATACTTTTATTCATCTAAACCTAAAAGTAATCTAGAAACTCACAACGTTAGGTTTAGAGAATTTAGGAAGAACGGATCTAGAATTTCTGAATTGGATTTGTAGAGTACGTTGTTGTAGAAACGGTTCAGTTCGCACTCCAGCAGCATATGGACTTCATGGCTCCCAATCAAGAGAATATGAGAAATATGACACATATATATAGCTTCCAGACCCCCTGAAACCGAGTGCCACCTCATCCCTAGGGGTGTCGACACCCCTGTGGGTGGGTCGACCCCTAGGTCGACACCCCTCTACGGGGGTCGACCCCCTAGAGCGGGAATTTTTCCGTTCAGAGGAATTTTTCAAATTTCAACCCTCTGGATAGGATTCTAACTCACCTCTGACTCATGCGCATATATAAAATATTTCTGTGTGTGTACAAACTTAAAACCCTCATAACTTCTTCATACGATGTCCGTTTTACGCAAACCAAACGTCTATCTTGACCAGAATTTCGAGACGGACGCAATGTGCAGTCCGTTTCCTCTAATTTTGAACATTAAATTAATTATTATTTAATTTATTCTCTTTGATATCGTTAAAAATTCGGGGTGTTATAGTAACCTGGATAATAAGTCAATATAAAATTGAAATAACCAAGTTAACTGGAAATCTGATGAGGTAGAGCACGCGCATAAGTAAACATTTAGACATAGGGTCTAATAACACATTAACCGGAGGATCTTGGATCGGTCTGTACATCTGAAGGTAAATAACCTAACGGGTAGATTATCTTGGTGTCATGAGACACGAGGGGAGCGCACGCCCATCTTATTATTCTACATATTTTGCTTGTTGTTCTGTTGATATTCTGCTGGCTCCAAAGGAATGGAAGGGGAAGCACCTGGCTTCCTAGGACCTGGAGGGTACTCCTGAAGTCCTCTGTGTGGCGGCAGCGCTTAGGTTGTGCTCATTGGGGTTGGGTCTGCGGGTTACCTTGACTACCACGATAGGGGGCAGTCAGAAGGCTATAGAGTGGCATAGGTGATTCGATGATATTGTTTCCTTGTGACTGGGCGGGTTACGACCATCTCATTTGTTTGCCATTGGCGGGTCTAACCATCAGAATGACAGTAATCATCGACAGTCAGCATGATGTGTGATACGAAAAGACGAGGAGCTAAACATGTAGACCATCGACCTTTCACTATCAAGGCTTTGGTTGTGGGACAGGCTAATTAAGAGGTTGTTAGTTGTTTTTCTGGGCTACATCATTAGCTCTCATCTGTGGTTTTTCACTAGTTAAGGGAGGGGTCTAGTGGGACCATAACTACCGTGAAAATGCCGACCATAACATCTGTGTATATAGATATCTGAAAAACTCCTGAATGAGTTTTGTGTTTCTGATACAGCCTTGTTACGGAACTCAGTGTATAGTAGATAATACTTGCGAACACATGCATAACGTTTCTGAATGGTGTATCATCAAGGTTGAGGCATCGAGTACGATTAACGATACATACATAAGAAAGACTATATATATGCATGTCTTCTCCGGGTGGTGTATCGTAGACTCTAGGGCATTACTTTGTGATAGAATCTGATTCGATCGAAGGTAGCAGACCATACACTTATGTAGCATAGCGATGGCGGTTCTATGTGAAATGTAGCATTGTTATACAGAGATCCATACATCATTCCGGCGTAGGATGAGGGACTGCGTATTTTTTGTGGCGTTATGGCAGAGACCGTGCGAGTGGGGTACCATGAGGTGTACCTTAATGTTGGGGGTAGCAACATATATACTCCATTAGGTTAATCCACTGGGAAGTAGATGGGTACGACGTGTGTGTAAGCCTTGAGTGTTGTTAACTCAAGTAAAATAATAAATAAGAAAATGTAACTGAATGGTATATGTAGGGTTATCCAAAATGTGTAGTTTAAATCCAGTCACCAGAACTTGTGTTCTGACCCCTTCCTCATAACATACTCGCAGGTTAGATTTGTGCCCGAAATATGATAGCTTTGGATACTGGTCAGGTAGTATTGTTATCTCGGTAAAGCTATATTTGGACCATTTCTCGATTTGTGCGTGTCATCCTTGCGTAGGGGCCATGCTAATCTTTTCTGTATCATTCCAATTTTTTCGGATGTCCCCGAAGGGACAAATTAGATTAGATTATATTATAGTTGATTATAATATATTTTATTTCATTCTGCCGTGATATATTTTCTAAGCTCTGATACGTTTATTATCTATGTCTTTTCAGTAGGATACCAGGCAAGCCAACACGGGTTTCGACAAATTAGAATTTTGAAGAAAAAAATGATCTATCAAAATTCAGTTTGTTACACCCTCTTTTGCTGAGACTAGGTGGGATCACATTATTGCGTTGTCATAGTAATCCAACATTTCAATGTCCTGGCACTTCAAACCAGTTCCTAGTAGTTAAGTGAATTGTCTAACTCTTGTACTATATTGTACTCATTATATGTTATAATGGAAAAAGGTTGCGTCAGTATAAAAACTTGCCGGCTTTGCCAAAGTTATCTAATTGCGATGACATAAATACTCATTAAATTTAGCAGATTATAGTTTTGTATACATCCAAGTTTTCCAAGATTAGGGTTTCGTTCTATCTTTATTTCACATTGTACACGGTAGCTATCGCTACCTTCAAAGCATGTTGACAGCTCCATTTTCTAATATAGAATAAAATACATAAGTGCGCTCATCTACTAATGTTAACTCCAAAAATGGATTAATATCTAAGTAAGGATTTCTGAACAAAAATATTGCAATAAAGAAGAAAATAAATAGGCAAAAAGGGAAAGAGAATCATAAAAGATTTATAATCGCTCGATTGCAAATGAAGTCCACATCAACTTTATAAGCTTTTATTAACTAACTGTTGTTGTTACTAGTTAAACAGAAAAGAATATATCGCAAGTAAGAGTAACTATTGTATATATCCAAGTGACAACCGTATAGAGATAGGGTGGGAGAAGAATTGCAATTGAGCAACGATTGACAGTTCAAATGGATGCTCTTTCAGTTGTAGGTGGTGTTATATTCATAGGAGCAAAGAGATAGTTGGGCCAAGATCTAATCACAAGGTGCACATGCTAATCGGCCTGAACATGTGCAAAGAAGATCAAAACCCTACATGTCAATTTGATGACCCGATATCAAGTTATAGGGGGTGACACGGTACTGAGTATTCTCCTTTGCAAAAATTTGGATAACTCTTTTGATGTCTTCTTCCTTGATTTATTTTAATGGCAACCATGTAATTTCATATTTCCTTGACTTATTTTGAGGATCGTCCTTTTATAACTTGACTTGTCCTAGGATTTCAATGATCAGGTCTCTAACTCTCAAACCAAATTCTTCTATACGTTATGAAGCTTATGAGTATGCATAAAATAGTAGGTAGATTACTTGTGCCAAATATGGATAAATCATGATTAAGCACCATGAATCGGTGGCGATGGTTCGGATTCTACCATTTATTTAGCACATTTTGTGCTTATTTCTTCGAAATCCCATATTTTTGTCCTTTCAAGTGTCTCTGCCAAGTTTTAAGACCTTCAGGCTTCATCTGCATATTCTGACTTCCTTAGACTTCTTCTTGGATAAAAAATTAACCAATGTTTCCTCTTCAAAATATGCCTTCTTTGAAAATAAGGCGCACTCTAGAATTAGTTGTCATTAAACTTATGATTTGAGAAGTCCAATTGATCATTTTGATTTATCTCGAGAAGTCGACACTTGAGATGACCACCGTACACTCCCAATAACCTAATAGTGTGTTGTGGCAGTGTTTGGTCAATAAAGGCGATAATCATGATTGTAAATAAAAGAAATAACCCAAAAACCTATCATGCATCTAATACCTTACAGCGCACGGAATAAAATATAATAGTAACATAATAGATACAAAATAGGCAAGATGGTACATAGCCCAATGGGATAGTATCAAGGCTGAGCATCGAGCTGAGGTGGAGAGGCTCAAGGAAAGCATTGACAATGCCGAGGCTAGGGTGGAGGAGTCTCAGGAGACATCTCTCTGGGGCATTTATTTTAAAGCGTTTCGATTCTGCGGAATCCCGTGGGATGGTGATTATCCCCAGATGAAGGCCCAGACTTGGGAAAAACTTTTGGGTTTTGAGGCTAGGAGGCTACAGGTGAATCAATATCATTAAATTAGCTAGGGATTCCTAGAAAAAACTGTCTCTACATAAACACTACTATGCCCAAAGTAGTGACCAACAAAAGTAAATAAGGTATATAGTAGAACAATGCATAGAATAACATCTTGCACATCTTCTTCCCAAATACTCATGCACACCTAACATGTCTATAGTTTTCTCATTTAAGAGCATCTAGAGTGATAAGAAGCAATGCATATAACCTCAGGTCAGATAAATTCTAGTGTGAGCGATAATATCTCAAGTACTAACAAGTTAATACAATTGATACAAAGTGTCAGACCTGATCGGTTCTTACACCTAAAGAGTTAGCACATAAGATAATGCAATCCACTCTATGGTTACTATATCATAAGGTGTGAATAGGTGTGTGCGTTAAAGGTTATAACAGATAATCAAGCATAGCATCCATCCTCACGTTCTCTCACCCAACGTATTGAGTATATGATGTCCAAAACTTTGGTTACCCCGCTTATAGTAGCACCAATAAAATGATTACTATGTAAATGCTAAGTTATTGTTATATGTATGTTAAATTTTGTTTAGAAATGCCATGATGATTATTTACCAAGTTTTTATAATAACATGTTTGATTGTATGAATGATTTAACAAGTCACATTAAATAAACGTCGATAACCACAAAGGAATCACTTTCCTTTATTGAATGAAATGTAGAAAATGAAATGATTAAACCTCTAAAAAATGGAATGAAATGTTTTATAATTTAATCATAAACACTTTTAAGTGAAAATATGAAGTTTGGAAAGAACATATATTTTGAAGAAATATTGGTGTGTAACGAAAAGGTAATTAGCGATTTCACTACTTAAAAATTGAATCTTTTATACATGGAAAAATAAGAATCCATATTCCTTAAATTAAGATTTTCCCACATTATTATAACCATAGCTATCTAATGAATAAAAAAAATCAAGAACCCATTGAGTAGATTTTTGAATATGACTAAAAAGAATTTTGGAAAACATCGAAGTTTGTCAATTCGAAATCTAGAAAATGAAATTGTTTGAAAATGAAGTTTTAAATTCTAGAAAATTATGGAATAATTCTTATAAATGATTTTAAATAGTTTAAAAGTGATTTAAGTTGAACATATGAATTTTCCAATCATAAAAAAAATCGTTTTATTGAATTAAGCTAAGGTAACACTTTCCGTAGCATTTTTTTGCCACACTTTTTAGTAACGAGTAAAATTGAAGTTTAAACTCAATCAATCTTTCCCAATTCATTAATGAATGCTTTTAAATGATTAATGAAGTAATTTGGAGATTATTTTGAAGATCTATAAATTATTTAAAGATGTTAGATAATTCAATTGAATGAAAAAGCTATAATAAGCAGTCAATTTAAACTAAGACGATTAGTAAACCTAAGTTTTTTTTATATTTTCTAGATCCGAATATAGGTGCTTAACCAAGGAGATGTTCAAGGCTAATCATGCACTTGCTTACCTGGCCTTTTCATGGAGGTAGATAAGGTTGAAATGTTGGAAATGAGTTAAGTATAAAAGATAAAATTTCCTAAAGATAAATGAGTCAAGTTCCTTGGAGATGATCTTTTTATATTTAGTATCAAATTCCGAGAAGTGAATCTTTGCAATCCATAAGAATTTAAAAGGTGTTTACATTTTTATTCGATCGAAAGTCGGCATTGAACAAAGAAATTGATATTGAGTAAGAGAAGTTTGACTTCTTCGAATCTTTTTAACTAAAACTATTTTTGTCAGAACGGTTATTTTAGACTGACAACCATATATCAATGATATTATTCACTTATATATTTTACAGGAAAAGGAGAAGAATATAGTCTAAATACATGAAGATAGGCAAGAAGATATAATGGTATATTTATAATAAAATCGAGTATGTATTTCGTGTATTACTGTTGTTAAAATCTCTCTTATATTGTGTGTGTGTGTGTATATATATATATTATTTTTGAGTAGCTGAAACACATGTGAAAAGTCATGAGCATTAGCCGACTGATTTGGAAATTCAGTCGGCCAATGCACAATAGCAGACGTGAAGGGGCAGGTTTCGATGAATTTCTTCTGAATAAAGGGAAGCAGTTCCATTAACATGCACAATAAAACATCAACATTCTAATGTCCGTGTTCACCTAATACACGGAAGTGAGATTCTACCGATCCTTTAACTCCTAACAGAGGCAGACACCGCTGATGGTTAAAGCAAGCGATGTTAGCAGAGCATTTGAAAGGCAAACATCTCAAAACCACTATTAAGTTCAATCACATTTCACATAGTTCACTTACATTTATACGTTTGGCACTTCAACTTCGATAAATTTATATGATAGAATACAATATTTCAAAAATTTCCAGTTTATTTTCTATTGAAAGAAAAATCTATCCACTATTATTTTAATACTTAAGTCAATATACTAAAGGTAACCTGGTGAAATGTACTACTCTAGTAAATGAGCAATAAATTCTTCTGGGAAGTTTAACCAAATACCTGAGCGGAACTCAATAAGTGTGACATTAAAATTCATAGAAAATGTTCCGATTTTCTTCCCCAAGTAACTACAGCTGGAACAAGTTCTTTTAACATTGTTTCAATAACCAATCCTGAGGGATCACACACCAATTAGTACATCAACTCCTCAACCTATTAACCCTACAACAACTTGGGTTAAACATAGGCAATTACGGCAGCAAATATTTCTTAATCAGAAAAGAAGCCTCTAAGGCATTCCTGGAGCATTTTTCTATAGCTCAAAATGAAGTCTATTATTTCATTAAGTAAATCTAATCTCTACTCTAGGATTGCCCACAAGCATTGATGAGGCTGACCTTGAAATATTTGCCCCTGCTCAGGAATAGTGGAAGCAACAATGCGACATTATGGGTTGCAGGCTCTCTTACATATGTGGCAGGGTCTTCAATTAATGGTTGCACAATTGACAAAATTTGGGAATCCCGAACTTCAAGCCGAACGATTTCTGCAAACTCTATGCATGATTGTGCAACTAGAAGCCTACGTTCTTCATAAGTGTGATTAATCTACAGTTAAACACAGTAATCATTTATGTTCATGTTCAAAGGAACCATGGGCACTTATACACGGTTTTAATTTGCAGTAGACCTGTTCCCAGCGTTGGTGTAGCCATTCAGTTTCAGTTCTCATCTCCCCAACATTTATAGCAAGAGTTACGCATGCCTAAAAATTAGAATATTAATAAGTGCCAAATTTGTCCATAGAGTCCACAATTACATTAAAATTTAAAAAGAAAGAGTTAAAGTAGACCTAGCAACTAACATCCAGTATTATGCGCCTCTGTTGTTCATCGGGTGTTTTGATGAGATTGAGTAATTGTGGGTTAAAGAATCTATAACACATCTATCTAGATAGCATTCTATAACACACATAATTAAAGGCAAAAGCTCCTGAAATAACAGAATTGCTTAGATAGAAGGATCATTTATTCTACAAGTAATTAAGAATGGGACCTAAATCAAGATAAGAACCACATGGTGATTGAGTAAGACATAAGAAACAATCTTCGGTAAAGCATCTGAAAGTGTCTGAATGGTCTCCAATTGAATCATCGTCGGGAAATAAAGGAAGGGTTTGAATGGCCTCCATCTGAAAGTGCGACGGCCCTACAGTTGGAGATTTGCGTTTTGAATCGCCGTTGTCGGGAGATCTTCGTCGTTCGCCCAACGCTCGCTGATTGCATGATTCAGTTTGGTGATTCCCCAATTTGGGGATCGTGAATTCTTTTATGAGGAATAATGAAAGGGTTAAGGGTGCGACAGATTAGAAATTTAGTCTATAGTAGGAATTGGGGATTTGATGAGAATGAAATAAAAAGAAGTATAGCGGAAATGAAAATCTTAGCGGGAAATAGAGGAAGGGTAACGTGGGTTGATCAATGTGGATTGACTATTGTGATATTTCATTTTTGAGGGCGTGGATTGATTAGGTGTACTTTTAACTAGTGTAGCACAACGCTTTTAACTGGTTTTGCTCATTAATACACTAGAATTTCCACCGCAACAGTGCATGCACGTCTAATGCAACAACATATGAATACTGTTGTAGAAGATCAAGGAAAGCATTGCTTTTGCAACGCTTTTCTTGCAACGCACACACATAAGTGTCGAATATGCCAACTTTTGGCGCAGTGGTAATTTAAAATTTCCAATATCTATTTTCTGTAAGATGATTTTTTTATGTACATTTTATAATTGGTTCTGTCTCAACTTCAGTTTATTTCAGTAATTTACTATCACTTTGAATCATTCAGTTTACTGCTATCCATTTTCTTTGTGGATTATTTTGTATAATTCATATTTTGTCCTATTTCATTTATGCATCTGTTTTATTTGTTTGAGCCTAGGCCATGTGAGAGCCTAAACCTTTATTTCACATTGAGTTTAGGCCTTTCAAAGAGCTTAAACTTTTGCCCTATTGTTCCTGCGCATATTGGGAGAAATATGAATTTGATTATAAAGCGCATATTGGAAGAAAAAAATATGAATTTGAGTATAAAGGATTAATTGAGTGAAAATTGAATAGATACAGTAATGGACAAATGTACTGTAATTTTGGGGAAATTATTGATAAACTAAATAATTGGATATTAGAATAGATTAACTTAGTAAGACGCTAAGCACGGGTATTGGGGTTGTATAATGAATATAAATAGGATGATGTTTAATGAAACATAAAATATAACATGAGATTACATGGAATAGGTAGGCTTATTAATAAACTTAAAATATTCATTAATTTTAATATGAATAAATTAATGAGCATGAATATGGGTCCATTCCGGCAACGTAAGCTGATTAGGGAAAATAACTGGCGTATTAAGTAAGCGCATAGTGGGAGTCCATTTCGGCGGCGATGGTTTATTGGGAAAATTAAGTGGCTCATAGTTATGGTTCGTTCCGGTAACAAAGGTAAGCTGATTAGGAAAATAAGTGGTCAAACCAAATAATTAATCTATGAGGGCCTTGGCGTTCGTTGACAATTCTATGAGGGTTTTGGGTAGCTAGGAGGTCAACAATAATTCTATGGTGGCGTTGGCGTTCGTTGACAATTATATGAGGGTCTATACCAATAGGCGGTCAACGATAATAAATTAAATTAGAGACTAAATCTTAGTGTGACTTGAGTCAGATAACATTTTGGTTGGGGACTCGTATCAAACATTATCCCAATTACCAAACTATATAGAGGCCTTACGAGTAGGCGAGGGCACACTTATATTGTACTGGATAGTAAAAGGTTCAAACGAGGTAGGTATGGGCACGTTCTGGAAGGGCGGTGAGCGTGCATCACGCCGATTGGAGAAAATAAGATGTTGTAATACCTGCGATTAACGCTATGTCCTTTAGAGCTGATGGGTCGGACCTGATAAACCCGAGACCCACAGTTGGCATAGGTTATCACAACTGTTGTTTAGGAGCCGACTGATGAGTAGAATTAGGTTACATCCTAATTAAGATTTATGGTAAATGGTGCAAAACTCGAATGATACGAATGAGATGACAATCGACTATATCCTTGCTTATCATTTTATTGTCTTATTTACTATTGTTGTGCCTTAAACTATTATTGTGTCTAGATTCCTTCTTTTATCATTCATGCTACTAATTAAATAACTCACTAGGCTTTATATCTGATTAGTTTACTTCCTTCCTTCTCTCTTCCTCCTTCCCCGCTCCTCCCTCCCCCCAAGTTCTCAAGGTGGAGGATATCAGAATTGGTAGAGTTTTGGTTTAGCTTAGCTCATTAGATATTTCATCTTGACTTACTTTTTGCTTGTACTATTCCATGGTAGACTTGTTATTGTACTTGATGTTGAGATGGGTTTTATTTAGTACTTGATTATATTGATTTTTCATGAGATAGATGTGGGATTATGATGAAGTAGATTTTATGATGTAATAACATTTATGTTCTGCGGTAAATAAAGTTCTAAATTCTGTTGTGTTTATCTTTTGAATTTTAGTCTCTGTAATGTTACTTTATACTTATACGGTTCATATTCCTTGGCGAAATCTTCATACGGGTGATGTTAAGGAGTGTAGGGTGTTATAAGGAGTATTATGTGGCTAGTATTTCACCTGTAGGGATAGCTAGATAGTAACAAGAGGGCCAGCTAGGAGGGTCTTTATTGACGTTGTGTTCCTGCCTAAACCAGGTAGTAAGTGGTTGTTACAGTTTCTCGCCCTACAATACATTTTATGCCGTATACGCCAGAGATAAGGTCTTAAGTGGCTAGGGGTCTGCCAGAGGGTATTAAGTGAGTATAGGGAAGCTCATCCAAATAAAATTAGGTGATGGCCTAAAGTAACTAGGTATAGCCCGCCTCGTGGGGTATTAAGTGACTACAAGGAAGTCTTCCCTTAGATCTATGTGTAGGCCTTAATTGATTGTAGCGGTATATGTCTCATATGTTTAATTGTGTATGTTCGTTTGCGTAGATATAGCATGAAAATATAGGAAATAGTCGTCCTAAACTTAAATGTTTTTCATTCACCAGAACTTTATGTTCTGACCTCCCTCGTCTTAACATAAAAAGGTTAATAGGTGAGGACCCTTGACCAGTGATGATCAGTGATTTCTTGGAGGTGGATCCTTTCGATGGAAATTTGGTTATTTATGGCAGTAGTACTGTGACACCCCACGTCCGTTAATGTCACTCACTAAGGGAATGCATTAAGTTTCGTGAAGCGTTATAGGTAAACATACACAGAATAATAATTACAAGACGGATATAAATAAGATAGCAGCGGAAATTTAAATTTTTATTTCAAACATAAATCATAATACCGTGGTCCACAATATCATAAGTCACAAAAACCTTTACAATAAAATAACTTTTGTCTTGCATCATCAAAATACATAAGAATATAAAAAAACATAATTCCCTAATTGAAAGAGTTAAGCCATAGTAGAGATAAGAACTTGAGCCATACTTCAGAAGTAGCTCCTAGCAAGATGATATCTGAGTCCTGACTGAGCCTGAGTGTTTCCTCCATGAGAACCTGGGGGGAAACGGAAGAAAGAAGGAGAAATAAAAGGGTCAGACATAAAGTCTGGAGAGTCTAGTTACTTTTAGCCAGTAAATAAATAAAAGTAACATGATAGGCCTATAAAGTGGATAAGAAAGATCACTACGTAAACGGCAGGTGTGACAAGGTAGACATGGTAAGGTGTATACACTTCTCTAATGATTATTCTGCACTACTACTAGTATAACCAGAATGAGATGATCCCTTCCACTATAAGGTGGTAGACTTAGGGCATATGTCCAAATATACCCTAACCACTACCCTAATCGATCGGCTCCCTACTCCGTAGATACTTTGTGCCATCCCCATCGTAGGATGTATCACGTCCTACAGTGGCAACCCCTTACTGATATGCACAAACTCATATCTACTGGTGTCACGGTCGTCTTATCCCCCTCTCTGCCCGATTCATGCACGCACATGGCCCGGTCGGTTTGCACCGCCCACACCGTCCTCCACGTTTGGATCTTTTACAATTAGTCAGTAAGCGTGTCCCCTCTCCGCCTAGAACGGAGTATTTTATTTGATACTAACTCCGGGTTACTGACTGGAATGGGTCCCACACAATATGATACACGCTCTCCCCTTTGTCTTGTATCCCCACTAGGTTTTTCACAGACTATGTATACCACTAGGTGTCTTTAATTACATAGCTCAATACCAGTTATGCTTACCCTAAAAGGTGTCTTTAATTAGATAACTTTATTATTTCCTCCGATTATGTATACCATTAGGCGTCTTTAATTACATAACCTTATCGGGTTAAGTTTGTGGGCCTATATGTAAATATTATCCACCCCCTCCAAGTTTTCTTAACCCATCCACTATTCCAATCAATTTACTTAACCCTAACCTTATCACATAATCATACAATCCCTATGGATTAGATTTGGTTAAGTAGTCCAGTTTATTACCATGTCCATTTATGGTTTATAATGGGTTAGACCTCCCACATTAGGCCTACAACGTGTGGATGCTGGATATGCCGGTCAAGTCTAGGCAGACTTATTCCATAGTTGGGCCTAACCTCGTGTCTTAGCCCGATTCGTATTTGCGTACTTAGACCTTCCACATTAGGTTTAACATTAGTGGTTGCAGAATATACCGGTCGGGTCCGGGCAGACATCCACCACTAATGCAACTTAACCTCATGTCATAAGTACAATTATAATTCCTAATTGCAATTACTAGACATTCCATTTCTAATTAATTAATCCTTTCCGTTTATAGGTGCTAATGCCAATTTTACCCAATTATTTGAATTATATGCCCAAAAATGTTCCTTTTCAAATTATGCCAATATTAACCATTTTTCCCCCGTTTCCTAACTAACGCACTCATAAACTAGTGGCATGCCTAGGCTAGTCAATAGCCTAGTTATGAATGATTATAGGAAAATAATGGGAATATAACCAAAATGATCATCTTGGCATAAACATAAACTAGCATGATGATAAGGTGAAAATACATACTAGCATGGACATGTAATTAACATCATAATAAGGTGGACATAAAACTGATGAACTAGTGGCAGTCAATATAACTATGATGTCACAATAAACATAGTAAGATCTAAATTAGCAGTTTAGATGTCCAATTGGTTTAGATCTAAAATGATAACACAAGGTGATAAATTAGATCACATAATTCGGATCTAGGGGTTAAAATAGATCTAACACTATTAGAATGACATAATAGCATGTTTAGATCTAAATTGGGTTCACATTCCAACTTACAGCATATCTATATTGATTGCAATATAACAGGTGAAAGGTGATTTACATAAAGAGTTAGATCTAACCAATGTTGCAATTGTCCAAATTAACAGATTTACATTCATCATAACATAGTTACAAGCCAAGATCCACATAGGTAACATAATAGAATAACCACAATTGCATTGGATCTAAAGATGTAGATCCATCATGACTTAGTATGAGATTTTACAATAGCATAGATTCATAGTTTACAACATATCTAATTCACAGTCTTTCATAATTCACTTTATTTATCTAAACCTAAAAGTAACTAGAAACTCACAGCGTTAGGTTTAGAGAATAGAGAAAGAATGGATCTTGAATTTCTGGATTTGATTTACAAAGTCGAATGTTGTATGTTGTTGAAGAAAATGAATCCGTCTCAGTTCACACACCGACAGCATATGGTTCCCATAGTTTCCAATGAAGAAATAGGAGAATTGAGCACATATTTATAGCTACAGAACCCTCTGAAACAGACTGCAACCTCAGCACTAGGGGTGTCAACACCCCTGTGGGTGGGTCGACCCATAGGTCGACACCCCTCTAGGGGGTCGACCTCCTAGAGCAAAAAATTTGCCGCCTTAACGAATTTTTGATTTTCGAACTATTCTGGATAGGGTCTGACTCATACGTGACTCATATGTGTATATATGTTCTTTCTACGCGTATACAAACTAAAAACCATCATAACTTCTTCATACGGTGTCCGTTTTACGCAAACCAAATGTCTATCTTGACCAGATTTTCGAGACGGACGTGATGGCGCAGTCCATTTTTCTTAGTTCTAAATATTAAACCAATTATTATTTAATTTATCCCCTTTTAGTGTCGTTAAAAATTCGGGGTGTTACAAGTACTATTATTGTTATTATTATCATTATGTATTTGGGATAATTATTGATGTACCTGTTATGTATTGAGAGTTGTTGTATGTCATTTATGGTTTTATTTACGGTACATCTATTTATGAAATATTATATTTTATCCCTTTTACTGTGTGAAATTCTGATTTCGCTTAGATTGCTTTGTGATATCTGTTTTAAGTATTTTCTTATAGGAACTAACGATCCTTTTAGAATGGATCTAGTTCCGATAGGCCATTTATAGGTCGGAATTTAGGCTTATTTCGGACAGATTGTTACCCTAGGATATCAAGTGATAACAGAATTAGTCCTTATAAATGTGCTTGTTGGCCTTAAGTGACTTTGGGATAGTCCACCTAATTTATACATGAATCGACGTGTTGAACTTATGTAGATATAATTTGATAAATGTATACTACAATATGTAGGAAATATACATTCCTTATACTTATTTGATTTTCATTCACCAGGACTGTTGTTTCGATCCCCCTCCTCTTAACAAATAAACATGTGAGTAGGTAGGAACGCTCAGTTAATGCAATCATGGATGTTGGAGCCTGACGCAGAAGGATCCTTAGTTATTATCATTATTATCACGATTGTTGTTTATTAGGATGTTACTATTATTGCCAATATACCCTTGTTGACATTTGAGATTTTTATGTAATCAACGTTTATGGGTTTTAATTAATGGTTCATCTAGGTTTTGTTATTATATTTTATTCATTCCTCTGTGAGATTGTGATGTCGTTATTAATTTTCCTCTGTGAATGTAGTTCTTATAGGAACTAACGTTCCGTGTAGAATGCCTTTAAGTTCTAATGGATCTTTTTTGGATTAGAATTTTGTCTCATTCCGGGTGGTTTGTTGCATGCATTATAAGTGAATTATAAACATTTTATTTTATAAGTCTTTTCCCTAAAAAATTGAAGTTCAGGTTCACCCTAGAAGGGGGAACCCAAAAAGGGGAATTGATTGTGTTGTGAGTGAACAACTAGGTCTACGGATCTATTTATAATTAGGTCTATAAACGGATGCGGATAATGCTGTATCCGTATGCACATCCGAAAAAAAAAATCCATATTCGTATCTGAATCTGTATCCGTGAATACCTATTAAATAATATCTGTATATGCATCCGCGAATATTTCCGGATATTTGGAAATATCTGTATCCTACTTAACGAATATGGATATTTTTGGATATCAGAAAATATCTGCATTCGAACATAAAAATATTTCCAGAACTTAATACAGTATACATACAATAATATTTCATCATATAATCCATATGCTGATTCAAACACACATAATAACTAAAGCAAATGCATATAAAAACAGTACCATATAATCCATAGTTGATTCTAACACACATACAAATTAAAGCAAATACAAATTAAATCCACACTTTCCATGCAAATCCTTTGCTGCAATTTCCTAGGTTGGAGGTTCCAGTCCCATATCCTATAACAAAAGAAAAGGCAAATAAGAATAAGATGCTAACAAATGGTGCTCTGCACAGTTCAATATATCAATCGTAACAGATAAAAGAGCCCCCAAAAAAAAAAAATCAAGTGCCGAGCACAGCAGCATAGTTGTTGTGCCAAGCACAACTTAGTTGCACTGCGGTGCCGAGCACAACAACTTGACAAAAGACTCAATCTAATCTACCAATTAACATTACATAAAGAAATTATATTACTTATATTTTCCTAATGCAAGCACCAGATGAAAGAAAGGGTTATGGATTGAGTATAAAATGAAGCTAGTCATAATTCATAAAATAGGGTCAAATTACATAAGGATAAAGTAACCAGTTTCTGCTAGCTTGATATTCACTAGAAATACGGAATGAAACTTTAAGTAGCATATGACAACCATTCTTAAGTAGCCTGAATGCAAAGTTCAAAGGACACATAGTCAGACTTTCTTCCTGATCTATGCAACTATGGCTGCCAAGGCTTTCTTGAATCCTATTTTCGACAAAAGCCCTAATCAGTTAGGGACCGCCTCATCTTCTCCCCCATCTTCCTCAAATCCTAATAGCAACCTTCCTCAATCTTCTCCTCATTTCTTGGTTGATGAAGAAGGCTTCACCATAGTTAATAACCACAAGAAAGGGCTTAAATCAAAGCAGAATTCAAATGATTCTGCTCACTTCCGACAAGGCGCTGGAAGGACCAACGAATTCCCTATCAGAAACAAATTCAAACCATTTCCTGCCTCAAATGGTAAAAGGTTTGAGCCTAGAAACCCAGTCAGTTCCGATCAAGAAACCAAGCTTCCGATCAAGAACAGAATAACATTAGAGGGAAAGGCCTCTTCGTGGGCAGACATGGTCAAGAGCGAAGGACAGAGCACTAACTTTGATCTGAGTTTTATAAAGCCAACTGAATTACCTAATGAGGAGAAGATTGTAATTGTTAGTGAGGAAACCAGTGCACGTACCGAGGGAAAATGGGAGATGTCTGTTGTGGCTTACGTGTTTGGTAAGCGCCCCACCTATCATCACTTTAGAGCTTTTGTGATTCGAACATGGAATCAAATAGGGTCATTTGAAATATTCACCCGAGAAAATGGATTCTTCATTATTAGATTCTCTAATAATGAAGATTGCGCCAAATTATTAACAGGAGGACCCTATTTCATCAATGGAAAACTAATCATATTAAAGAAATGGACCAAGAAATTAATTCTTGATCGCGATTTACTCAGTACTATGCCTGTTTGGGTAAGATTACCCGAGTTAAATCTGAGATTATGGGATAAGGAAGTTTTCAGCGCCATCGCAAGTCTAATTGGAAATCCACTCAAGATGGATGAGCAAACCACGAAAGAATCGCGGTTGAGTTATGCTAGAATTCTTGTTGAAATCAGCGCTGACGCTGAACTTCCTAATGAAGCATCGATTTACATGCACGACGGAGAGATTATCTCTCAACCGATAATCTACGAGCTAATTCCTGATAGATGCAAGGAATGCAAGTGCTTTGGACACTCGTTCGAAAATTGTTCTAATAACAAAAATCCGAACGAAGCACCAAAGGCACAAACAAATCTTGATAAAGAATCGGCAGAAGGAATTAGCCCAGAAGTGTTATCACAAAAAGATACTCACAATTCGGAGCTACATCAAGAAGATATGAATATAGATACCACTAATACAAATATGGGTATTTCAGAACCGCATGAAACCCATAATTTGCAATTAGCCGCAAGTTTCTCTCAAAGTCATCAGCAAGATATTGATCAAGCCAAAACTAAGGAGGACAACAACGCCCCCTCAGGTTTGAATGATCTAATTCCCACAGTATCAGAAAATCAAAAAAACAAAGGGGGGATTTGTGCATCTCAGGTCATTGAATCCTCACCCCCAAAGGAGGATTCAAGTTTATTTACAAAACAAAAAATCAATATACTGAAAGAAAAAGGCTTGGAATGTGAGGAGTTGCTGGCAGCGGATCCTATCTTCACTGATGAATCTCTGTTGGCTGAGAACCTCACTCCTTCTAAATTCATAACTGAGGACAGCATCCAAAAGGCAGTCAATCATGCCTTGGTTGGTTCCAAATTCTCAAAACCTGCATCACCAAAAAAGAAAAAGAAAAGCAGGACAAAAAGCCTAACAGACATAATTTCAGTTGAAGAAGCAGAGGATAAAATGGATCATGATTTCAGGCAGAAATACATTTCAAAGAACTCTAAATGGGATAAGCAATTAAAGACTGCTGAAAACACCAGCTTTAAAAGAAGTGGCAAACAGCCAGAGGGGAAAGTGGGTAGCAGCAAAAGCTCTGACCCATCTTAAATAGGTGATATCCTTCTTATATATCTTTTATTTTTTAATTTCTTATGGATATCATTGTTAGGAACATTAGGGGTCTCAATTCCCCTGTTAGACAGCTTGATCTTACCAATTTTGTGAATAAGTATAAGCCTAGTATTTTAGGTTTAGTTGAGCATAAACTGAATGATGTTAGGATTAATGAACTGCATAACAGATTTTTCTCAAACTGGAACATGATTAATAATAATCTGATGGGTGGAAATGGTAGGATCATGGTCTTTTTCAATCCTACCATCTGGACACTCAACAACTATTTTATTGACAAGCAGTACATTCACTGCAGTTTTAAAAATAAAGGTGGGTTAGAATTAATTATCACCTTTATATATGCTTCCAATTTTGAAAATGACAGAAATATGTTATGGAATTGCATTGAGCAATTCAGTAATATTATTAAAAAACCTTGGATGCTATTAGGGGACTTTAACACTGTTTTTCATAATTGTGATAAGAGAGGAGGAAATCCTATTCCTTTTTCAAAACTAGAAATAGTTACTAAGTTTATGATGAAATCTGGATTAATAGAGCCTATCATCTCTGGCAATAAATATACCTGGAAATCTGGTAAATTCAGGAATATTCATTGCAAATTTGATAGGGTCTTATTTAATCAAAATTTCATAAATCTGTTTTCAAACACCAAGTGTTGCACCCTGCCTCAAAACTCTAGTGATCATACACCTATTCTAGTCTCTTTCATGTCAGATTTGAATTTGCACAAAAATACCCCATTTAGATTTGTGAATGGATGGGTGCATGATCATGATTATAAAGAGGTGGTAACTAAATGCTTTAATAATAATATTTTTGGCACTGCTCAATATAAGTTTAATAAAACTCTGCAGTTGATTAAAACCAATCTCAAAAGTTGGAACACTATTAGGAAAAGAGATGACATTAAAAATATTAGGGATGATTGTGAGAGACTTCAAAATGATCTTGACAAAGATAGCTCAGACATAATCAAGGCTGAGAATTTTTTTAATTCTCAAGCCAAACTGGTTAATGCTCTTCATATTAATTCTGTTAATCTTAGACAGAAAGCCAAGGTGAATTGGTTAACGGCTGGTGATGAAGCCAGTAAATTTTTCTAAACTAAAATGTCTTACAGGAAGAATAGGAATAACATTGGCAAATTATTGGATGCTAATGGTGAAATAATTAACAAAGCCTCTGATATTGAACTAGAGGCTATTAGCTATTTCAATTCTTTATATAACACCAATGATTATCCTACAGTTTTTCCTGACTTAGAATTTAAATATACTGTGAACAACAATAGTGATTTTATTCTTCTGGCTCCTATTAAGCAAGAAGAGATTAAAAATATAATCTTCAATGCTAATGTTGATAAAAGTCCAGGTCCAGATGGGTTTGGGGCCAAGTTTTACAAAACTCATTGGACAGATATTCAGGCCATTCTGTGTGATTCTATAAATGAATTTTTTAGAACTGGTAAATTATTGAAAAACACTAATCACACCTTTTTGACTTTAATTCCTAAAGTGGAGAATCCTTCTGGACTAGAGGACTATAGACCCATAGCCTGTTGTAACTTTGTTTAAAAAATTATCTCCTCTTTGCTATGCAACAGGCTGAAATGTTTTTTAAAATTTACTATTTCTGAATACCAAAGTGCTTTTATACCAGGCAGATTGATTTCTGAAAACTCCTTATTAGCTCATGAGCTAATAAGGAATTTTAACATGAGAAATAAAAACCTTATGTGTATTAAAATAGATCTGCATAAGGCCTTTGATAAAGTAAACGGGAGCATTATTATTTTTATCTTGCAAAAAATGGGGTTTAATAACAGGTTTTGTGATCTGATCAAGGAATGCATCAGCAATGTTACTTACTCAGTTATGGTTAATGGCTCCCCTAAAGGCTTTATTCATAGTAATAGGGGTATAAGGCAAGGTGATTGTAACAACTCGTATTTCGATAACATGTTAAAACGAGAATCAAGGCAGAATTTAATTTTAAATTCTGAATCAAGTAAAACAGGCTATGCCATTACGTTCGTCTCGGAAAAATACGCGAAATAGAGTCCGAGTTTTCGAGAATCGGAGTCCGTATGACCAAGTTATGGTCCGTCGAAGTTTTCAGGGTTTCCAAGTTTGAAAATCACCTAGGAAGTTCAAGTTTTGGGGTAGGCGGGAATTTTCCCGCCAAAGCCCATGTCGACAGGGGAGTCGACAGGGCTGTCGACACCCCTGGACCCCAAGTCGACAGGGCTGTCGACTTGGGTGTCGACTGGGTCCAAAACACAATTTCGTGTTTTGTGGCCTGGTGCACCTGGATGTAGTCTTGGTCTGGTCTGATGGGCCTGTGACGATTTCTGTGGTCTAGATTAATCCTAGATCTAATCCTAGGGCCTAAAACTATCCTAATCTCTATAAAAACACCCCTAAGCCCCCCCTAAACCCTCATAACTCACCCTCTCCACGAAGTGCTGCCCAAATGCAAAGTGATCATGGCCTCCATCCCCCTTTCCTAAAGCCTATGCATTCAAATCGGGCTCAAATCAAAAGGTGCAAGCTTGCTACACCAAATAGAGGCCAAATCAACATTGCTATGCGAGTTTCATGATGGTTCTTCCTCAAAGGAGCCACCTTTCTTCGTCAAGATGATGCATGATCCCTTTCCTAAGCCTTGCCTATGTAAGTTCTAGCTACTTTTAGATGGAAACGGTAGTTTTGATAATGACATGGGATAAAATGAGGCTAAACATGATTATGTGAACCTATATGAACCTTACCTTGCCTCTTGTGTTCATGTTTATGATTTTAGGCCATGTGAGTGACTTAATCATGCCTCTCATGCTATGCATAACCTAGTTTAACATGCAAGTTTGGATCTTTATGCATGAAATGCTAGCATGAACCTTTATGAACCACTTTACTTGTGAAACATTGGCTAAGACAAGATTTTGGGGCTTATGCATGCATATGAACACAAACCCCTTATGATTCATGCATGTTTGTGGCAAAACCTCCTTATGATATTATACAAGTTTGTGGCCAAATCCTATATGATAGTATGCATGCTTATGGTCAATCCCTATATGACTCTATCATGCATGTTTTAAGGTCAAACCCCCTTATGACGCCATGCATGTTTGGAGCCAATCCCTTTTGTGGCATCGTGCATGTTTAGGGGTCTACATGTAGTCATAGTATACCTACTATGTTGACTCGCTTTGCTTGCGTTGGGAAAACACGATTTTGGGTAGTTAGATCAATATGAACATGTCGCGAAATCTTAACTTGAATATGACATGTGTTTATACTTGAAAATATGACTTGAAAGATAACATGGAAGTTGGCATGTAAGTATGCATAAAAACATGAGCTTGGGAATTTACCTATTAAGTTAGGTCTACCCTTTGGGAATTTACCTATTAAGTTAGGTCTACCCAAATGCTTGAAAACTTGTAACATGTTTTGGAAACATGATGAACTTAGATAATATAAGTGTGGCCAACTCGAGGTTGGGTTGAGTTTGCAACGTAAAACTACCCGGAACCGACCGTCCTAACTAGTAGTTGCAAACAATAGGACCCAATGTGAGAAGTTGGTCATGTCGCGCTTAAGACCCGAGGTTAGACTAGGTTGTGGTGTAAATCTACCTGGACCCGCCCGGCTTAACTAGTAACCACAACAAGGTCTAATGTGAGAGGTTAAGAGTGCATTAATTAAATTAATGCCACATGATAAGGTTAAGTAAATTTGACTAATGACACTTAACCGATATGACACGAATGGGTAGGTTAAGTGGGACCGGGCTTGATTTCCTTAATGACACTTAACCATGCAAGATGATTAGGAGATGGGGTTAAGTAATTTACACTTAACTAATCCGACTGGGTAATTAGATGAGGTTAAGTAATTAAGACTTAACTAACCTAACCACGGTAATTAGATGGGGTTAAGTAATCCACACTTAACTAATCTAAACACGGTAATTCGATGGGGTTAAGTTAAACACTTAACCAATTTAAACTTGGTAATTCAATGAGGTTAAGTAACCAATACTTAACCAACTTAACGTGATAATTTAATGGGGTTAAGCAACTTATACTTAACCAATTATACATGAAGATTTGATGTGGTTAAGTGACCTAAACGTAACCAATCTAACTCGTTAATTGGATGTGGTTAATTGACCTATACTTAACCAATCTAACGTGAAAACATGATAAGGCTAAGTCACGAATCACTTGAATACGCTTAACCGATTTGACTCGGTAATTCGACAAGGTCAAGTTAATTTATATAATTAACCAATCTAAAATGATAATTAGACGAGGTTAAGTTATGGATTGATTAATATACTTAGCCAACTTGACACATGGTTTGTAGGGTTAAGTCTTGGACTTGGATACTTAGCCAATTTTGACATGGTTTGTAGACGGGCTAAGTTATGAACTTAAGTGACACTTAACCCATTAGATAAACCCTAATTCGGAGGATTAGGTAAATAACCATAGTTAACAAGGATTATGGAAATAAGGCTAAGTGGTAAACCTTAGTTAAGGGAAACTAAGTAATAATTCTTAGTCAAGGAAATTTGGACCATTTCTTAGATAGATTAGTAACCCGATACGTTAGGTCAACGTTTAAGTATGCGTGTAGGAGCGGACTATCTGATTTAGATAAAGGCTCCAACGAACTGGGTAACGAAGCAGCGACTTCGGGGAACGTGAGGATATTCTTGGGATCCCTCTGTGAGCTGCCAGGTCATTATACCAGGCTCACGAGAGGTTGAGGTCTGCGGTAGAAGAACCAAGAATATGCCTTGGTTGCTATGCGAGCGACCTAAAGACTGGGGTGGATAGCAGTGAGTCGATGAATACATAAGGTGCCCGAGATAGCAAGTTCTTCGATCATCTACCATCTTGAGTCAAGCGTGTACGTACAGAAAGGCAGGGAACACCCAATAGACCATAATTGCTATCTAATTATAGGTGAGGTAGGCCGTAGGATGTGGGCTGGCCGGAGTGTAGTTCTCATGCAAGATTTTCTCTTGTGTTGCCTTTCATTAGTTGAGGGAGGGGTCTCGTGGGACCATAGCCACGTGTAGAAAAGCAGACCTTAGTATCTGCATCGGCAGATAAATCTAAAGCTCCCGGCCGAGTCCTGTATTTCTTGTTTTGCCCTGTGACAGGACTCGGATGGCACGATGTGATACATGTGCATACAGTTATAGAAAAACGATTCACGATGAATGCGTGGGAAAAAGGGCGCGGTTGAGGGTTAGCGTAATCCCTATTGGCCTAGGTGGTTTAACCCAAACCGAAATACGAAAGCGTGCAATAGGTAAGCGTAATCCCTAGTGGTGCTAGGTGGCGTAAGTCCTAGTAGTTCAAACGATGACTCATATGGAAGAGCCTAGCTAAAACAAGGGTGACAGTCCAAACAATTTCAAGGATAATACGACATGAGGAAGCCCATACGAGGTACGGCAAAGGACTGAACTTATATACATGGAAAGAAACATATGATTTGAGTAACCTATATATGCGATATATTAGGTTGACATGGACCATTACACGACTTTGAGTAAGGGGCATTCATGGTTAACACATAACAAGGCTGGAATACTAGTACGGAGGGTGCAGAGCAAATATACATGTTAGAACTAGGAAGAATATACATAATAGATACCGTGGGATGTTAGACGGGGTAGATACCTTGGGATAATGTACTCGATAGAAATCTGACGATGTGATACCTTGACTTATCATAACACCGTAGTTTATCATGATACCTTAGTTTACCTTGCCACAGTATTTCAACCGGCTACCCTGGTTTATCTATCTTGTAGTTATCCTTATGTTTACTTTCAGTTTATGCATGTCATGTTATCTTTACCTGTTTTTATACTGGAAGTAGATAGGACTTACTCAGTCTTTTTGATTGACCCGTTTTGTTTCGCCTCTTTTCTTCCGTTCCCCCCCCCCCAGGTTTCAGGGAGGAAACAATGTTGTTTAGTTCGGACTTCTTCTGCTTGAAGGTCATCATGGATGGCTTGGACTTCTCTTGGCTATGGCTACTTTACTGTTTTTACTTGGGGAATAATTAATTAAAAAGTCTTTATGCTTCTTTACTATTGCAAGACAGGTTTTGATGTACTCTGATGTAAAAGGCTTTAGACCTTAATTATTGAATTTATGAAATTTCGATTTTACTTCCGCTATTTTATATGTTCTGTCTTGTGATATTTCTGTGCATGTTTACCAATAATGCCCCTCTAAAGCTAGTGCATTCCTTTGCGAGTGACCCTAGCGGAGGCGGGGTGTTACATTTGGTATCAGAGCAGAAGGTTACCAGGCTGGGCAAAAGTTTTTAAAGACCTTCTGAAAACTATTTGAAAATCGTTTATAAAGAAGCATTTTTCAAGAAAGTTTTCTTTTAAAAAGAAAAGGCTATTCCCCAAAGGCCATTAGCATTATCCTTGTTTCCTTGATTGAATCTCTTTTCCTTTCTTTCCTCCATCTGTAGTCACGGTGGTTTTTGACTGCGACTAGTCTTTCTAGCTGCGTAAGTGTTTCCCGTACGATGGAGGTGGTTCTCGAGAGACCGTTGCAGAGTTATGCATGAAAGGATAGTAAGAACAAGGATAAAGGATACGAGCTCAGGGATAAGCAACATGTTGGTATGGCTGAGTCCTAAAAGGAGGAAGAAAGATGAACAATGAAACCCATGACGAGAGAGTACCTTTGGCATGGTGAAACGGGACGGATAGTTAAGTATCATGGAACAGGGACAAGATCATTCGGAGGGCAATAGTATGCTCTCATTTCTAGGGTACCTCAGAAGGAGGGTAACGATCTTGTTAAAGGTTTAGTTTTTCTTCTCTATCATCCCGTCGGGACTTTGTTTGGATCACCGCATCTTTTTAAGTCCGCTTCGATAGTTGAGTCTCTGCACCTTAGTACTAGTATAATAGAGGATCCCGTTTTGTCTCAAGTCCTATTGGAAGATCGGTCCATTTATTCATGATTTGTTTGGATTTGAGAATGTTTATGCCAAGTATTGAGCTTGGAAATAATGCTTATGTTTATAAGCTATGGATGGATTCTAGGGATGAAGTGGTTATCCAGCAAGGGGTGCCATTCTCGGTTTTGGAAAGAGGGTAGTTAGATTCTCGACTCATCTTGGTGATACCCTCGAAATCTCGTGTAATCTTTTGGGTTCTGTCATGATTAGTTACTTAGAATCCCTAGATGCCTTTGTTGGAAATTAGAAACCCGATCGAATGGTGTTCGCTAATAAGACGGATGGTTTACTCCGATTATATATGGGTTATGGGAATTACCCTAGTAAGTGCGCACGGTAACTTGTTTACTTTCAAGAGAAAGTTTTTCTACGTGGAATACCTTATGGTACAAGGTCCAGGATTCACAAGTGAATTTTGAGGGCTCGCATGGAATAATGTGTACGCGGTCCTGTTTGCACCAAGTATTCTAGAAGGAGAATAAGTACAAGTAGAACGGGAGGCGACGAGGAAATGAGTTCCAACTCATGTTATGGAAACAGGAAATAAGAAGCTGCGAAATCGTGAAGTTAAAGGACGGTCAAGGCACGATGGAACTAAGCTCAAGAAAATGCGACTCAGAAGATGAAGACTAGATGCGCGCATGATATCTTCTTTTTAAGAGTATATCCTTGATCCCTGTTTTTCTGTTGAGCTTGCTTGTAGGCTATCTTTTATGGATATCCTCTCGGTCCTGTCTCTGTTACAAACCCCGTACGGAGTTTGTTTTGTTTATCTTCTCGACCCTGTTTCAGGGAATCTTAGGTAGAACCCTATGGATGTAAACATGTATTTGAAACATATTATGGTTGATATGGTTGCAAATGGTTGCAAGTGGTTGCTCGTGGATGCGCGAATTTACATTAGATATTAGCTCGACTCGGTCACATTTCATATTGCATATGCACGAGTATTTATACTTGCTTATGGATGAAATTGAATGTGTTATCATGCGGATGTTGCATATGAATGAATGATTGTGCACGCATATAGTATTTACATGACTAGGGCTATTTGCATACATGTTGGATTCATGGCACTAAACATACTTTGCATTAGAAAGATTCTTCAGGCCTGATCATTAGCATTAGCTAAGGAACATGTACACACACGTTTTGCATATATTCATATAGCATTAGAAATCATCTAAGGACTATGATTGCTTGTGGATGATGTTTTGAGTAGATGGATGATGGATGGTAGGATACGTTCTTCCTAACTTTGAGATTTCGGGGACGAAATCCTAAAAGGTGGGGAGAATGTAACAACTCGTATTTCGATAACATGTTAAAACGAGAATCAAGGCAGAATTTAATTTTAAATTCTGAATCAAGTAAAACGGGCTATGCCATTGCGTTCGTCTCGGAAAAATACGCGAAATAGAGTCCGAGTTTTCGAGAATCGGAGTCCGTATGACCAAGTTATGGTCCATCGAAGTTTTCAGGGTTTCCAAGTTTGAAAATCACCTAGGAAGTTCAAGTTTTGGGGTAGGCGGGAATTTTCCCGCCAAAGCCCATGTCGACAGGGGAGTCGACAGGGCTGTCGACACCCCTGGACCCCAAGTCGACAGGGCTGTCGACTTGGGTGTCGACTGGGTCCAAAACACAATTTCGTGTTTTGTGGCCTGGTGCACCTGGATGCAGTCTTGGTCTGGTCTGATGGGCCTGTGACGATTTCTGTGGTCTAGATTAATCCTAGATCTAATCCTATGGCCTAAAACTATCCTAATCTCTATAAAAACACCACTAAGCCCCCCCCCCCTAAACCCTCATAACTCACCCTCTCCACGAAGTGCTGCCCAAATGCAAAGTGATCATGGCCTCCATCCCCCTTTCCTAAAGCCTATGCATTCAAATCGGGCTCAAATCAAAAGGTGCAAGCTTGCTACACCAAATAGAGGCCAAATCAACATTGCTATGCGAGTTTCATGATGGTTCTTCCTCAAAGGAGCCACCTTTCTTTGTCAAGATGATGCGTGATCCCTTTCCTAAGCCTTGCCTATGTAAGTTCTAGCTACTTTTAGATGGAAACGGTAGTTTTGATAATGACATGGGATAAAATGAGGCTAAACATGATTATGTGAACCTATATGAACCTTACCTTGCCTCTTGTGTTCATGTTTATGATTTTAGGCCATGTGAGTGACTTAATCATGCCTCTCATGCTATGCATAACCTAGTTTAACTTGCAAGTTTGGATCTTTATGCATGAAATGCTAGCATGAACCTTTAGGAACCACTTTACTTGTGAAACATTGGCTAAGACAAGATTTTGGGGCTTATGCATGCATATGAACACAAACCCCTTATGATTCATGCATGTTTGTGGCAAAACCTCCTTATGATATTATGCAAGTTTGTGGCCAAATCCTATATGATAGTATGCATGCTTATGGTCAATCCCTATATGACTATATCATGCATGTTTTAAGGCCAAACCCCCTTATGACGCCATGCATGTTTGGAGCCAATCCCTTTTGTGGCATCGTGCATGTTTAGGGGTCTACATGTAGTCATAGTATACCTACTATGTTGACTCGCTTTGCTTGCGTTGGGAAAACACGATTTTGGGTAGTTAGATCAACATGAACATGTCGCGAAATCTTAACTTGAGTATGACATGTGTTTATACTTGAAAATATGACTTGAAAGATAACATGGAAGTTGGCATGTAAGTATGCATAAAAACATGAGCTTGGGAATTTACCTATTAAGTTAGGTCTACCCTTTGGGAATTTACCTATTAAGTTAGGTCTACCCAAATGCTTGAAAACTTGTAACATGTTTTGGAAACATGATGAACTTAGATAATATAAGTGTGGCCAACTCGAGGTTGGGTTGAGTTTGCAACGTAAAACTACCCGGAACCGAACGGCCTAACTAGTAGTTGCAAACAATAGGACCCAATGTGAGAAGTTGGTCATGTCGCGCTTAAGACCCGAGGTTAGACTAGGTTGTGGTGTAAATCTACCCGAACCCGCCCGGCTTAACTAGTAACCACAACAAGGTCTAATGTGAGATGTTAAGAGTGCATTAATTAAATTAATGCCACATGATAAGGTTAAGTAAATTTGACTAATGACACTTAACCGATATGACACGAATGGGTAGGTTAAGTGGGACCGGGCTTGATTTCCTTAATGACACTTAACCATGCAAGATGATTAGGAGATGGGGTTAAGTAATTTACACTTAACTAATCCGACTGGGTAATTAGATGAGGTTAAGTAATTAAGACTTAACTAACCTAACCACGGTAATTAGATGGGGTTAAGTAATCCACACTTAACTAATCTAAACACGGTAATTCGATGGGGTTAAGTTAAATACTTAACCAATTTAAACTTGGTAATTCAATGAGGTTAAGTAACCAATACTTAACCAACTTAACGTGATAATTTAATGGGGTTAAGCAACTTATACTTAACCAATTATACATGAAGATTTGATGTGGTTAAGTGACCTAAACGTAACCAATCTAACTCGTTAATTGGATGTGGTTAAGTGACCTATACTTAACCAATCTAACGTGAAAACATGATAAGGCTAAGTCACGAATCACTTGAATACGCTTGACCGATTTGACTCGGTAATTTGACAAGGTCAAGTTAATTTATATAATTAACCAATCTAAAATGATAATTAGACGAGGTTAAGTTATGGATTGCTTAATATACTTAGCCAACTTGACACATGGTTTGTAGGGTTAAGTCTTGGACTTGGATACTTAGCCAATTTTGACATGGTTTGTAGACGGGCTAAGTTATGAACTTAAGTGACACTTAACCCATTAGATAAACCCTAATTCGGAGGATTAGGTAAATAACCATAGTTAACAAGGATTATGGAAATAAGGCTAAGTGGTAAACCTTAGTTAAGGGAAACTAAGTAATAATTCTTAGTCAAGGAAATTTGGACCATTTCTTAGATAGATTAGTAACCCGATACGTTAGGTCAACGTTTAAGTATGCATGTAGGAGCAGACTATCTGATTTAGATAAAGGCTCCAACGAACTGGGTAACGAAGCAGCAGCTTCGGGGAACATGAGGATATTCTTGGGATCCCTCTGTGAGCTGCCAGGTCATTATACCAGGCTCACGAGAGGTTGAGGTCTGCGGTAGAAGAACCAAGAATATGCCTTGGTTGCTATGCGAGCGACCTAAAGACTGGGGTGGATAGCAGTGAGTCGATGAATACATAAGGTGCCCGAGATAGCAAGTTCGTCGATCATCTACCATCTTGAGTCAAGCGTGTACGTACGGAAAGGCAGGGAACACCCAACAGACCATAATTGCTATCTAATTATGGGTGAGGTAGGCCGTAGGATGTGGGCTGGCCGGAGTGTAGTTCTCATGCAAGATTTTCTCTTGTGTTGCCTTTCATTAGTTGAGGGAGGGGTCTCGTGGGACCATAGCCACGTGTAGAAAAGCAGACCTTAGTATCTGCATCGGCAGATAAATCTAAAGCTCCCGGCCGAGTCCTATATTTCTTGTTTTGCCCTGTGACAGGACTCGGATGGCACGATGTGATACATGTGCATACAGTTATAGAAAAACGATTCACGATGAATGCGTGGGAAAAAGGGCGCGGTTGAGGGTTAGCGTAATCCCTAGTGGCCTAGGTGGTTTAACTCAAACCGAAATACGAAAGCGTGCAATAGGTAAACGTAATCCCTAGTGGTGCTAGGTGGCGTAAGTCCTAGTAGTTCAAACGATGACTCATATGGAAGAGCCTAGCTAAAACAAGGGTGACAGTCCAAACGATTTCAAGGATAATACGACATGAGGAAGCCCGTACGAGGTACGGCAAAGGACTGAACTTATATACATGGAAAGAAACATATGATTTGAGTAACCTATATATGCGATATATTAGGTTGACATGGACCATTACACGACTTTGAGTAAGGGACATTCATGGTTAACACATAACAAGGCTAGAATACTAGTACGGAGGGTGCAGAGCAAATATACATGTTAGAACTAGGAAGAATATACATAATAGATACCGTGGGATGTTAGACGGGGTAGATACCTTGGGATAATGTACTCGATAGAAATCTGACGATGTGATACCTTGACTTATCATAACACCGTAGTTTATCATGATACCTTAGTTTACCTTGCCACAGTGGTTCAACCGGCTACCCTGGTTTATCTATCTTGTAGTTATCCTTATGTTTACTTTCAGTTTATGCATGTCATGTTATCTTTACCTGTTTTTATACTGGAAGTAGATAGGACTTACTCAGTCTTTTTGATTGACCCGTTTTGTTTCGCCTCTTTTCTTCTGTTTCCCCCCCCCCCCAGGTTTCAGGGAGGAAACAATGTTGTTTAGTTCGGACTTCTTCTGCTTGAAGGTCATCATGGATGGCTTGGACTTCTCTTGCCTATGGCTACTTTACTGTTTTTACTTGGGGAATAATTAATTAAAAAGTCTTTATGCTTCTTTACTATTGCAAGACAGGTTTTGATGTACTCTGATGTAAAAGGCTTTAGACCTTAATTATTGAATTTATGAAAGTTCGATTTTACTTCCGCTATTTTATATGTTCTGTCTTGTGATATTTCTGTGCATGTTTACCAATAATGCCCCTCTAAAGCTAGTGCATTCCTTTGCGAGTGACCCTAGCGGAGGCGGGGTATTACAGTGATCCTTTGTCACCTTATCTTTTCTCTATAATTATGGAATACTTCTCCATCCAAATGGATATTGAAGTGGTAAGGGGTAACATTAAACCTATTAACAGAGTTAAGCCACATATCACTCACCTTTTATATGCTGATGATATGCTACTATTTCTAAAAGCTGATAAGGATAGTGCGATTGTTGTTCACAGTATCTTAAATAATATGGAAAAATTTGCTGGCTTAGCTGTAAATGCTAGTAAAAGCAAAATTTACTTTAGCAAATATGCCAGTAATAAGTTAGAGATTCTACAACTTTTGAATTTTAAAGAGGGTAATTTACCTGTTAAATACCTTGGCCTTCCCTTAAGCATTAACAATATTAATGATAAGGACTGTACCAGATTAATAGACATGATTCAAGGTAAGCTAGATGGTTGGTCTAGCAAACTCTTATCTATTGCTGGTAGGCTAGAACTCACTCACACAGTCATCACTGCTATGATCATGTATTGGGTTCAAACACATAACATCCCGGCTAATGTCATTCATAAAATTGACAAAATTTGCTCTAATTTTATTTGGAAAGGCAAATATCATAAGGTTGATTGGGACACAGTATGTAAGCCTAAAAAGTTAGGTGGGCTTGGGCTTAGGAAATTATAAGATATAGCTGAGGTTTGCAAATTTAAGCTGTTTTGGAATTTCCTTAATGGTAATTCTCTTTGGGCCAGATGGCTGAAAGCCAAATATTTAAAAAACAAAAATTTCTGGCTGGCTAAAAAAGAGAATCATCATTCACACATTTGGAAAAGTATTTTAGACTGTAGAAATGTGGGCAAAAATCTTATTCATAGAAAGTTTAAAGATGGAACTCAAACCAGTTTATGGTTTGATCCTTGGTTAAATGGAAATTCTCTAATTAACCTTCTAGGATGGGATAATTTACATATATTGGGAGGGGTAAATGATAAAGTTAATAGTATTATTTTAAATAACTGTTGGAGCTCTCTTAATAACCCAACAGCCTCCATTTTTAAAAATGCTATTTCTGGATATCATATTGATCAGAATGGGTATAAAGATCAGTGGTGTTGGAAACTTTGCTCTAAAGATAAATTTTCTTTTAAAAAAGTTTGGGAATATTTGCAAGGTGGTGAGGTAGAAGTGAATTGGCACAAAGTTATTTGGAGTAAGGCTAATTGCCCCAAAATGGCTCACTGTGCTTATTTTGCTTTATTAAATAAACTTCCCACTAGGGATAAATGTATTAAATGGAACAAAGGTTCTGAAAAAATTTGTCTCCTTTGCAAAAATGAAGATGAAAACTCCACTCATTTATTTTTTGATTGCAGTTACTCCCAGTACATTTGGTTCAATGCCAAATGTACTTTGGGTTTCAAGCATAATGTTGCTACTCTTAACATTAGAGATAGCATTGAGTATATATTAAAGATTTTTAAGCCCAAATCCACTAACTTTAAAAAAGCTTGTGTCCTTCTGACAGCTACTATTTATTTTATTTGGAGGGAAAGAAACCAAAGATTGCATAATGGCAAGGAGATTAGTTGTACACAACTTTGGCACAATATTTTATATGACAGTAACATTGTTTTGCAAAAAGCTAACAATCAATTGCAGGATAAAGTGCATAGCCAGGGTCATTATAATAACAACAATGACTGTGATAAAATAGTTGAAGAATTCATACTTAATGGTAAGCAGAACTTCAGCAGCAAATGCCTAAATCTCTCATATGGTGATGCCAATCCCCAATCTGCTACCAGAGGCTCTAATAACAAAGGGAGTTATCATTTAAATGCTAACTACAACATTATTAGAACTACTAGTAAGAATTTTAATACTTCTCACTTACCTGGCGCAGATTTTAGGGATCAGCTCACTCGTGGAGAAGATTTAGAGACCATATCCAGTGATTATGAAAGACCTGACTTCCTTCCTGAAGCTTCCATCAACCCCGATAACAATTATCATAACTGGGGAGGTACTCTCAGTAGTAATCCAGATCTGCACAACCACCTGGATACGAAGAAGACAGAAGGGAAAATCAGATTTTTACAAAGAATTGGGGATAATCATTACATAAGCTCGCTTAATCACCAGATCTATCATCTTTCTAACTGGTTAGAAGGTGAGAGTAGCAGAGGAGGACCCTCTGTTGCTATCAAAGACACTCGACGGAGGAAGAGAGACTCTGACAACCCTAATAGCTCAGATCTGTTGGGTTCTAACCCTCAGAAGATTAAAGACGGAAACTGGAGTACGAGAGAAAAAGGAGATCACAACAAGTTCGGATCTAAAGTAAGGAGAAGTGAAGTCAGTGAGAATTTCATCTGGAAACCGCCATGATGATGAAGGAGCTGATTTCTCAAGTCGTCGCCATTACCAGTATCGCAAATATTAGGGTTTGGCAAGTGATTTAGGCGGCTAGGGTTAATGTATGTTGTATTATTGAGTTGGGCTTAAGTCCGATTCATGGGCTTTGGGCCTTTATTTTTATTATTTCAAAAAAAAAAGTTTAAAGGACACGTTAATGTTAGCAAAATAAAACTTTTAAGTAGCATACGAAATAAAGGACACGTTAATGCAAAGTTAAACTTTGCTTACTATTGAATGAAGAATATCAGTTCAAAATCAATATCCTCTTTTTCTCATAGCTCACCACAAGATACTCCTTTCTATGTAATCACTAATGTACCTTTTAAGTTTCAACTCCTCCAAAACTGCCTGACAGGCTTATTGATCCTGAAAGCATCAACACAGTCGGCTCTGGCCACCGTTAAAACTCCATTCAACAACACTAAAGTTCTAACACCCCATTCTATAATTCCAGCTAAACATATACCATGATTTTAGCTTGAATTTGATTTTTGAAGCCACGAGTATAAGTTGTTGTGCCGAGCACAGCAATTTGCTGTCTTAATAAAGGCGGCCATCGGAAAAAACTGATTATCGAACTAATTTTAAGGTTTATAGTTTTTACCTGATCGATCGATGGAGGGTGGCGGCGAGGCAGTGGATCGTGGGCTTTGACAAGGCGTGGACTGGCGGCACGGAGGAGCTCGAAGCCTGGACTTCAATTGCGTTTCAACCTCGAATGGAAATTGGAAAGTTGTGAATTGCGGTTGCGACTTGTGAGAGAACGAAAGGGTTTTTCGTGAAAACTGATTTACAAGGGCTAGGGAAAGACACGTTAGATTTTCATCCAACGGTTGTACAGGTTTTGTAATCTTGTTTAAGGGTTGCGTTGGAGTATGTAATTATCTGTAACTTTGTACAGGTTTTGCACATTTGTGTTTTGTATATGTGTTTATAAAATAATAAATTACTATAACCTAAATGTAAAAATACAAAAAAAAAAAAAATCATAGCGGATGGATATTTTTCGGATACAGATATTTCCATATCCGTATCCGTATCCGTATCCAGTAAGCATTTCGAATATCGGATATTTTTTGCGTTTTCGGATGCGGATACAGATGGATTTCGGATATTTCGGGCATTCACTGACAGCCCTCTTTATAATGTAGCGTAGAGAATTTAGGCTATTGGATTTCTAGATTCAATCCTAGTTAGTCGCGTCAATAGTAGGATTAGGACCATCAGATCTCAAATTTAACGCACAAGAATAGGCCATGTCAGCTAAAGTCAAAACTTCCGAATTCGTTACGTACTTTGTCATAAAATCGCCTAGGCACTTTTGCATGTCGACCTGACATTATAGGAGTCGACTTAGGGGTCGAACCGTGCCCTTTATGTTTTATTTAGAACTTGTTTATTTGATATCTGATTTGTTTTAACTCAGATTCTTATAAGCTATATATGCAGATTGATCAGAAAATATCCGTGGATTTGATGTTGCAACTCCTATCGCTAAATTATGATAATTTCATAAACATATTTTATTATTTTATTAATTCTTTAATTAATTACTATGACTTAAATTTTCGATTGTTACAATAAGCGGATAAGAAGAAGAGATATCTAAATCTAATTAGTAAACAAGTGTACCTGTAAACAATAGTTTGATATTTAAAGAATTAAAAATGTAAGCAATAACTCGGTATGTATGTGCAAATGTATGAAATCATGAAATTTCAAATGGGATAAGACATTCCAACTAGAAAAGGAAAGTGCGACAAACGAAAAAACAACAATACACGAGACGTTAATTTTGGAAGAATGAGAAAAGGACGAAAGCAATTTGTTACAAATAATAATAATAACAATAATAACAATAACAATAATAATAATAAGAAGAAGAAGAAGAACGTTAAACATCACATGAAATTGATTAAGTAATTTATAAAGTAATGAAAAAAATCAGGGTATGTCATAAATTTTCATTGAGAGACATAAGATAATCTCCAAAAGATTACAGCTCATAATGTTACAGCATGTAAAATTTAATTTAAATAAAATGACACTAATTAAATTAGCGTCTTAACAACGATGTTGATTTAGTTAACACTCTTGTATACGGCGCTTATAATCAGCGCCTACTGAATCAGCACTGATCACTGTTATGTATTTATTTTGGTTGTTTTCTTGCTCAGACGCTGGTATAACAACTAAATTGGACGCTAAAATAATTAGAGTCCAACAAAGAGTGCCTCAGCGTTCTAATTTAGAATTTTTGATTGGTTTTTGAATATTTGCTTTAATATATACAGAAAAATACCGTGAAGGACAAAATGAACAAAAACTTGTTTCATAAGGACAAGTGGGTAAGACTGTGTACATAAGAACAAGTTTTAGTATAAAAATAGAAATTACAGTGAACTCTTGAATTCCTCCTTTTACACTATTTTTTTTTTTTTAAGGATAAAATTTTGCTCTTTTTTCTTATGAAACAATTTTTTGGTTCTTTTGTCCTTATGGGTAAAAACCCCTAGTATATAGTCCACAAATATTTGTTGGTTTTTTTTTTGCAATTCTGAATTCAAGCGCTGTATATAGTTTTGCCAGTATCTTTTCTCCGTTCATTCTCTTCTCCTTATTTCTTTCTTTGAGTGAAAACTACTCACCAAATTAATTAAAATACCACTAGCATACAAAACAGTAGGTCCCCATTGGATGCGGTCATAACAAACACAATAGACACGTAATACCTTAATCGTGTATATATAAGTGCAATTGAAATGTCCAAGAATAAAGGGTGGAAAGGCATAGCATCAAATATACAGAGAAGGGTCGGGTGTTTAATCAGGTCTGCTTCTTTTACATGGATGCCTGCGATCTTGAATCGTTCTTAAACAACTCAGTAAGTAAAAAAGGAAATTTGCTTTCCATTATTAGTTTTAACTTGGGAACCAGGCAAAATGTATCTTTATCCAATTTGATAAATGCAGGAGATGGACTGCCCAAATGAGTGGGAGCTGAACAGTTTTGATCTTGATTTGGGCGGAGATACCGACTGGGATCAGTACATTCAAGAGCCCCCTTCTTCAGAAAATTCAGGCCTTGAATCGCCCAAAAGTCCCCCCAATAATGTGGAAGAATCTGAAAAAATCATGGGAATGAACTGGAGTTCTTCACATACAAACCTCCCAAGCATTCTGTCATTTGGTGACCCTTCCTCTCCAATTGAGCTCGAAGCTATTCAAATTCCACTAACAAAAAAGAGAGCTTCCAACAAATCAAAAACTGCTCGAAGCCGGCCTGAATATGCAAACCGTGAACACGTTCTCGCGGAGAGGAAAAGAAGGGAGAAAATCACTGAAAACTTGTATGCATTGTCGGGTCTTGTTCCAGGTTTGAAGAAGGTATGTAATAAATGTATATAGTATAACTTCTTTGTTTATTAGCTGCTTTTCATTCTTGGCTTTACTGAATATTTTGATAATGCAGAGAGACAAGGCTTCAGTGCTCACAAAAACCATTGAATACATGAAACAAATGCAAGAAAGAGTGAAGACGCTAGAAGAGCAAGTGGCCAAAGACAAGAATGGGGAAGACCTGCAGCCTGCAGTTGAACAGTCCAAGCTTGTTTCAGTTTCAAGCACCGATGAGCAAAGTCCTAAAATCGAGATAAAAACTTCAGGAAACATGTACTTAATCAAGATACATTGCTTTCAAGCTAGCAAAGGAGTACTTGTAAAAGCTCTTAATCTCACTGAAAGTCTTCATCTGAGAGTGATCTCTGCAAATTTTGTGCAATTTACTGAACAGATTCTCGATTTAACTATTACTTCTCAGGTAAAAAGTTTATTATTTTTTTAGTTTTTATTTACTGATCATAATTGGGAGAGTCAGGCTGTGCATGATAGTCACATGGCAACGACATAAAATAAAATATTCATGCCCCAGTTGGCAAGGAGTTTGGTTACTTATGTTATCCCCTGTATTCTACAATGTTTTAAGGTCGAAGAAGGATACGAGGTGTCAACGAACGATCTCTTCCAGAAGCTGAAATCTGCATTAGAGAACGTAGCTTGAGCAACGCCAGAAAGTTTACGTCGAACCTACTCCGGTGCCGAGCAAAATAAATAAAAGCTTTCAATGTATGGTGTTTCATTTGATTTTTTTTCGTCTTCTATTTTTAGTCATGTATGAAAACCAAAATGAAATGTGTGTATGAGTGTGTTAATGTGCTGTGGACCGAGGAGCTGATGTTATGTGTATGGTTGAGTGTTGGTTGATACAAGGTGTCTGGACTGATGTTCCTGCTGCTTCTTATTACAGTAATAAAGTTTTGTTTGTTAGCTAGTGGTATATATACATGGTACTACTGCTACATGTATAAAACTATTTACTGTATAGCTTAATTTTAGTGGGAACACCACGCTATACAGAAGATAACATAAATTAATGTTATACGTGTAAAAATAACAGGGTGTCTGGAGTTGCATGAATGTTATTGGCATCATACATGCACTAAATAGTAAACACAAACACAGCTTAAATGCTTCTACGGAGTAGGCCAGGATGCCTACCTATTTCTAACTATCATGTGCGACGAAACATAATTTACTGTAATGATCAGTATGTGCTGCCCAGGATCGGTCTGTACATACAACGATTGTAGGAGAGGGAGCAAATTAGAACAAACAAATTAGCGAGACCCAAACATTGGTTTGTCTGCGTGCCCACACAAACTCAAAAGCAAGACATTTAAGCGCTTATTTTTCTAATAAAGGCCATACAAACAAAGCGAAAGTTATGTACAAAAATTTGAATTCATTGATTGGACGGGGTAACTTTCAACAATTGCTATGTAATTTTGAGTACAAAATAAAGATCAGGAATGTGGGAAGAGGGGGCTGATGTATTTCCCATTTTCAATTTAAAACAAAATTTATATGGAAAAAACTTTGGTTCAGTTTGTTTTTATTTTGAATTCGTTCTAATTTCTTGTAATTCAGAATACAACTAATGAAAATACTATTAGAAAAACATAAATTTTGAATAAAAAAAAAGAGTTGTGCTCGTTAATGTACGCTCGTGCGTATGTCAAAAAAATATCGTAAGTGTTCGATTGCATTTAGAACAGTAGCCTGAACAACAAAATTAGTGCGAAAATGAATCTCGTCAAGTTCGTATTCGGTTTGAATTCATTTAGAACAAAAATCGAACACACTTATGTTTTACACGATCTAACCAATTTACACTTCTAGCAACCAAACATTACATGTAACTATTGTGCTAATAAGTGGTAAAATCGTGGTAATTAATCAACTTACATCAAAATTTATGAAAACTTGCAACAACCTGCCCTTCGTGATAGCTAAAAATCAAAGCCTTACAACATAAACTTATTTTCAAATACCAAAAGAGAGTTTATATTGTAAAATTAGAACAATACAATAAACTAAGACAACGAACAGATCTCACAATGGAATGACAACAAATAATACACAAAATATACATGAACAGAAATAGAATACTAATATTTTAGAGGTCGCACTAGCTGAAGAAACTAATAAATAAATCTCAATACAAAATAGTCAAAATACATCGACTTCAAAATAGACAGAGTTACGAACAAATATCTGATACAAATATATATATATATATATATATATGTATGTATGTATATGTATGTATGTCAGTTACAATAAAATAATAAGTATAAATATCTTGAAACATCAATGGCACGCCTCCAAATGCTTTAAGTGCACACTTCAATGACATATCCTCAAAACCACCGGACTTTCGAACTACTCAATCGAGTACCCATGAGTTGAATAACAAAAGCAGACAAAGACAAAACTCAGGTCAGACATAAAACCTGGAGTGAGAAGAACCATCCAAATGTTGTGTGTCAAAAATATATACAAAAAAACTGAAATCACCAAGTAACAGCTGAACCTCTCTACAAACAGGGTTCAAGAGAGACCAGGCCGAGTGTAAACAAGATACTAAGTGTATCGACCGGTATTTTACATATTGGATGATCGTAAAATAATTCTGTTTAATTCGTAATAATGTGGTGTTTGTGTCAATCCATAGGGTTTGGATTAGTACTGATCCATCAGGGAAGGCCATGTGGAATTGCGATCCGTGGGGGTGGTAGCAGACTTCGTCTAGAACTTATAAGAAGTTATTGTCCGTTGATTGCTTTCCAGGTTAGGAAGTTATGATGTATTGAAATTGTGGCTCTTTGATTGTGAACTCGGATAAGGATTGGTCAAAGGAGTGCGACATACAACTTGGGGAAGAACAAGGCTGCAGGATAATGGACTAGTTTGAGTAGTACTCGTACCTGAGGATGAAGTTGTGGATAAATCTTGTTTATGGGAGCAATAAGGAATCATTAATAGCTCATAGTTTTCTAATCGACTCAAAGCAAGAGTATCGTAGGGACACCCAATAGGACTGGATGTGATGGTTATGTATCCAAAACTCCCCAAAAGGGAAGGGTATAGTGATAGTACGGGAAATGTCTTAAACATGTGGGTTTTGTAAACATGAATTTTTGAATAAACCTGGGTTTTTCATTAGCCCTTAGCATAAGTGAGTATGTCATATGGATTATCAAAGTATTCCAGGCTTTAGAAGGTGATATCTAGGTTTTTTTTCCTGTTGATGCTACGGTTTATAAAGAACAATTATCTCCTCTTTTTCAGGGTAGTCTATCACATATAGGATATTGAATTGATATGGGGGATTGGGGAAATAAAGAGCTAAAAGATGCTGTTTAGTCTCTTCTATCCTGTAATATGTAGTATCTTTTATTGTTGCTATTTGAGTAGCATATATTACTTAGTTATAATGCGCTAACTCTTTGGTTGCATGGACGGGTTGGGTATGAAATTAAACTTGGTTTGTTTCATAGTTTTGTATTATAGTTGTTGATAGCCATTTATCGCTCGTGCCAAACTATTGTCTGACCCAATATTTTATTTTCCTTTTATCGTAGGGGCTCATTGATGATTTAACGAGCAGACTAAATATTAGGTTAATAATGATATAATTGACCGAAGACGAACTAGAGGCTGGCGTGTTAAACTTTTGTAGATACTTGTTCTCGTTGTATTGAATAATATGTGATTTTCTACTTTATCATGTCTTACTACTGTTATATGGTATATGTTTTTATTATAATTCATCCATGTGTTGTGAGATATATGATAGGTTTCGTTAGGTATATCTTTCTCCGATGATTGTCCCATATTGGCCTCGCTTTGTTTTCAGTACATCTTCCTTGCCATTATGTGCAGGTGATATAGGATGATCGTCATATTTGGTATCAAAGCTTTTGTTATTCTATTTACCAAAGTTTTAGAGAGTATACGCAAAAGGGATGCATATTTGTAAATTACTTGGATGTAAACTATTACGTATACATATATAATATTAGGATGCACTCGAGCACCATTGCGGCTTTTTTTGTAAGAGGCTAATCGTTCGTATTTCACATGTAGGCTTAGTTGAAATATCAGAAACGCTACAGTGAATAATTCTGCTTTTGGAGTAGTAAGTGAGAGAGGTGGAATGGGAGTTGTTAACCCTAATTACTCTGCTATGTTCATGGCAATCATGGCATCGATTATGAGGAGAGTTCGGTCTACTCTAGGAGTGGCATTAGTGAAAGAGGCTATGCAGCAGTACGATCGTGTAGAATGGAGAATAGGATATAATATCTATATAGCAGAGTAGAAAGCAGTAAATCACACAGTCGATTTATACTGGTCCGGACCACTGTCCTACGTCCAGTACCAGACTCACTTCTGGTATTTCACTAACACTAAAACCCTCACTTCACCCGGAGGAATAGGTTCACAATTACTCGAACCACTGAACGGGATTTCTTGCCTCAACTAATGAAGAGGTCTTCACTAATACAGAATAATTGTTGACTCTTTTGTGTTCTTGATAACACGGATTGTCGAATATTAAGTACACCCTTCCTATAACCTTTCCTTGATGATAATCGTGACGTGCGTGAAGGAATATGGAAGTTTAAAAGTCTCAAGTATGAAAGAGATAGCTTTTTAGAACTTAGAGAGCTTTGAATAAGATAGAGAGAATTAGAATAAAATTCGGTGATTAAATCATCTAAGCAATTCTCTATTTATAATATATAAATAGATACAACTGATCGTGAAGAGTTTTGATGAAGAGATATGAATTAAATAGTTGTGTCTCTTCATAAAGGATGTGCAACACCCAGTATTTCTGTTAACACTAAAGTTGCTAATACAAAAATAAATGTGTAAAGGGGAGATGTATCTAATGTGCATACAAGAATAATAATAAATGTGTAAAGGGGAGATGTATCTAATGTGCATACAAAAATAATAAATGTGTAAAGGGGAGACGTATCTAATGCGTACGTATTTTTATGGATTGACAAATAATCGAAAATGTACATTAAGAAAGAAATGGTGAACATAATTGGCTTCTCTTTATAACGGACGGCTCTGGTTAACCCTAGCTTCATCGACGACTCAAATTAACTTGCAACTCTATAAAAAGACCCTAGGTCTCAAACTAAAAAATCACAAAAAAAAAAAAAGAATAAGAATTGGAGCCACCATGCTGTCTGTTGAGAACTAGAGGGAGCTTCCACTTGAAAGAGACGAACAACATAGCGAATACAAACTAAAAGATTAAAAAGCAACAACAAATTAGAATCAAAGCAACGTCTTCCCAAAGGAAAGCTTTGCAAATTCAGAATTTCAGAACTCAGAAAACAAGACCGTCTACGATTGTAAGTTTAGCTACATTTTAGAATGCGAATTAATATGAATATCATGTGTTGCGATGAAATGATAATAGTACGATGCTCGTTATGTTATTAATATACGTTTGTGATTTGATTCTATTATCATGTTGAATTGAGAATTATTAAGTATGATGTTTATTATGTTTTATAATATTAATCTATGCCAGTGACTTGATTCTATTATCATGTTAAATTTGGGATTATTGGATTAGATTATTTGTATAAGCATGGACTTGGATTGTAACATCTTATGAGAATTGTGTAGTTTATTATGCAAGTTTATGTAGTGAAGTTATGCGACCAATTGTCAAATCTATATGTTCATGTTTATGCAAAACTTATGCCATGTTCACACTTATCATATGTTGGGATTAATTTGCAAGTATGTTTAAATCTATGTTACTAATTAACACATATGTATGTTGATTAGCCTATGTTGCTAACTCACATATACGTATGTTGAATTGCCTATGTTGCAAATTAACATATGTATATGGATTAGCTCATATTGCTAATTCTCATGTATATTGTTAAGATGGCCTATGTTAAAAACACATATATGTTGAGTTAGCCTATAAGTGCAAGTTCATACCTATGACATTATAATGTTTATGTTAGTCTTTTTGCAAGTTTGTACCTATGACATTATAATGTTCATGTTAGTTACTTTGCAAGTTCACCCCTAAAATGTTCATGTTAGTTATTTTGCAAGTACACCCTATTATGTTCATATTGATTATGCCATCAATACCAAAGTTATACCCTTGTCATGTTTATGCTAATTTATGCCAATTTGCATATATTAAATTAGGCTAAGTTTTTAGCCTAATACTTTACACCAAAAATCATGCGAACATAAATTAGGCTGAGATGGTTAGCCTAATATTGGACGGGGTAACGTTGGGTTAAAATGATAATTTTAGGAAAACTTGCCATAAATTGGTCATTAATCACATAAGTGATTTATGGCATAAAAAGGCATTAATTAATTAGATTAATTGGAAATGAATGTGACAGTAATTTGAATATTTTCTAATTTACATATTGGTCATTAATCACATATGTGATTTATGGCATAAAAAGGCATACCTTAATTAATGAGATTAATTGGAAATGAATGTGACAGTAATTTGAATTTGAATAATTTACATAATTAAAATGTAAATTAGAAAATACGAACGCGCTTAACCCGAGGTTGAATTGAGTTGTGACGTAAACCTGTCCGGACCCGCCCGGCTGTCCAGTTGTCACAACAATAGCTATCCAATGTGAGAGGTTAAGGCATGGGGCCCAATAAAGACCCGAGGTTAAACTGAGTTGTGGCGTAAGACTGCCCGGACCCAACCGGCATACAGGCAGCCACAACAATATCTGTCTAATCTGAGAGGTTGGTGCTCTAATAAGACAATTAGAGCTGAGTTAGGACTAATAGGGTTAAGTCAATTTAATAAATACTTAACCAAATTCAACATGTTAAATAATTTGGATGGGTGGGGGTTAGGTTCATTCAGACACTTAACCACCTAACATGTTTGACTAGAAAACCTAGTAACGGGGACCCGTTTCAGCAGTAACCCAATTAGGTATCATGGTACCCTGAACTAGGCAGGGTGGGGCACGATTACTGGGCTGATTGTAAGCGGTCAAAAGCGACGGCAGTTGGTGCACATTGTGGGTTCTAACAGAGTGCGGGCGTGCACACACTCTGGAGTAGACAAGTCAGGGCACTGGAGCATCAGTAGTATACCCTATGCATGCTAGAGTTGTGTCGGGGCCGCCACCATGGGACTTGATACACCCCATGGTGGGACTAGTATAGGTATCTACCATATAGGGTCGTAGGACACATGTGAATATACGAGTAGGAGCCGATCTTTTAAAGAAAGAGAAAGGGATCACTTCACCCCAATCACAGGGTGCCTGTTGGTATAAGAATTAGTAGGTGCAGAGACAGAGATTTAAAATAGGGTGCGAAGGGATGTTCGTTTTAGGACACCTTATCTAGTTCTAGGATAGTCTATTATCCTGATATCGTCATGTTCTCACTTTATGCAAGTCATGATCTTTTTATTATTAACATTCTAGGAATATAGCTAGACTTACCAGACTTATGTCTGACCCATTTTCCTTTCGTCTTCTTTTCTTCCGTTCCCCCTCCCCTCCAAGGTCCACAGGGAGGAAACACCGCAGCTTAGTCAGTTTTTCATCCAGCTTGAAGAGAGAGAATGTATTGCTTGGATTTCTTTCATTTGGACCATGGCTTTGGATATCATTTATGGGGATTATGCAGCTTTATTTATGTTTCATGCTTCTTTAACTTTTAAAATCAAGACAGTATTATGGTTGTAATAATTGGAAGTTTGTTTTGAGACAATGTTGGAAATGTTCTGTATGAACACGTATTTATGATAATAAAAGTCTGTTGGTTTTTCTGCTGCTTATTTATATGTGTTTATATCTGTCTTGTGTTTTATCTGTGTCTTTTACTTATAAACCTCCACCAAAATTAAGGCATTCCCTTTGTGAGTGACCTTAACGGAGGTGGTGTGTTTCACTTGGTATCAGAGCGTAGGTTTACCAGACCAGATAAAAAGTTTTTGAAACTATATTCAAACTAAAATTTAAAGAAGCATTTTTCAAGAAAAAGAATTGTTTTATAGTTTTAGAAAGGCATAATCCCCCAAAGCCATGTGAATTATCTATCCTTCGTTTTGAATCTTTCCTTTTTCGTTTCCGCATGTCGGGAGAATTTAACCTTCCAGAAGGTGTGACTGTACCTGGTTGATTTAGAAGGTACTTGGAAGCTAGGGCCAATGAGGCGGGCCCAGCGAATCTTCCTCCCCGAGCTGCAACAATTCCTCCTCCTCCTCCCCCAGTTGCTGAAATTCCCCCTCCTCCTCCTCCTCCTCTGAGAGGAAATGCTTTTGCCAAGACTTGTAGAGATTTTAAAGCTATGGATGGGAAAGACTTTCATGGAACCGAGTCCTTCGTAGCAGCCAGGAACTGGCTGAAAGAGACCGAAGATCTTTTTGTTACCTTCGAGGTAGAAGACAGGCAGAAGGTAAGATTGGCAGTGTGGTTGCTCAAAGGAGAGGCTTCCTACTGGTGGGAAGTCACCAATGCAGAAAGACCAGTAGAAACGTGGGAAGATTTCAGATTTAGATTTGAGCTGAAGTACCTTTCAGAAGATGAGAGAAGTCTTCAAATGGAGAGGTTCCTATCCCTTAAGCAAGGAAGTATGACCGTCAAAGAGTACGTCAACCAGTTTGATCTGCTGGCTAGGTTCGGACTGGACCTAGTCAACACCCAACACAAGAAGGCTCTCCGCTTTGTCAAGGGACTGAATGAGCCACTTCATAGCCTGGCCATGATCCATATACCTATGGGAGCTACATATGAAAGGCTGGTACAGATGGCGTTACTACATGAGGATGATAAAGGCAAGAAGGAGACAAAGGCGGAAGGGTCTCAGGGAAAGAAAGAAGCTTTACAGCCTAAGAAAGCAGACTTTAAGAAGGGCGGGAAAAACAACAAAGCTCGCGAAACAAGAAAGTGTAATTTCTGTGGTATGGTTGGACATGTGGTGAAAGACTGCAGGAAGAAGAAGGCAAAGATGAATGGTGGTTGCTTTCATTATGGAGAAACATGACACATAGCTAAGGACTGCCCTAAGAGGCGAGGGCAGGCGCAGAAAGCTGCATCCACTTCGGGTGGACAAGTTCATGCACTGGAGGCACCTACTCTGCAACAACGAGGTAGAAATACTTCTATAGAAAATGTAGTTTATCTTTATGATCACCCAGTTCGTACTTTATTTGATTCTGGTGCATCACACTCCTTTATTTCATCTGCTTTAGTAGAATCTCTGCACCTAGAAACTAGTATGGTAGAGGATCCCTTGGTTGTCTCCAATCCAATTGGAGGCCCAGCTTATTTGTCAATGATCTTTATGAATTTGAAAATCTCTATTCTAAGTGTAGAATTTAGATGTAGTACCTTTGTTTTGGGCTTCTCGGGGTATGGACTGATTTTGGGCATGGACTGGCTATCCAGTAATGGTGCCATCCTTGATTGTGAGAAAAGAGTGGTTAGGCTTTTAACCCAACTCGGTAACACTCTGGAAATTACTTGTAATCCCTCGAATGTGGTTATGCTTAGTTATCTTGAATCGCTTGACGCTTCTGTTGAGAATTTGCAGTCAGTTAAGGTGGTCCGAGAATATTCGGATGTCTTTGATGAGGTGAAGGGCTTACCTCCGAAATGGGAAATAGACTTCCGCATCTATCTTGTTGACAATGCGAAGCCCATTGCTTTGCCTGTAAGGCACATGGCTAATAGGGAAAGGAAAGAGCTCAGTAAGCAGATTAAAGAGCTTTTAGAAAAGGGGTTCATTAGGCGGAGCATTTCAGAATGGGGCGCTCCAGTGGTGTTCGCTACAAAGGCGGATGGTTCACTCCGTCTATGTGTTGACTATAGGGAGCTAAACAAGCTGACTAAAAAGAATAGGCACCCTCTCCCCAGAATTGACGATTTGTTTGACCAGCTTGTAGGAGCGTCGGTTTTCTCCCAACTTGATTTGGCGACCGGATTTCATCAGCTAAGGGTAGCTGATGATAGCATCGATAAGACAGCTTTCAGAACCCCAGACGGATTCTTTGAGTGGCTTGTCATGCCTTTTGGCTTGACAAACGCACCCGCTTACTTCGTGGACCTAATGAGTAGGGTGTTCAGAGATTTCCTCAATAAATTCGTGGTGGTCTTCGTAGACGATATTTTGATCTTCTCAAAAAAATGAGGAAGAGCATGCTCAGCACCTAAAGACAATCATGGAGACTCTTAGAACACATCAGTTAAAAACTAAATTCTCCAAGTGCCACTTTTGGAGAGAAGAAGTGAGATTTCTTGGGCATATAGTGTCCAAAGAGGGGTTAGCTGTAGACCCCGCAAAAGTAGTAGCGGTGCAAGATTGGAAGGCACCAAGGAATGCAACCGAGGTCCGAAGCTTCCTCGGGCTTGTAGGCTTTTATCGGAAGTTCATCAGAGATTTTGCAAAAATCTCAGCTCCTCTTACAAGGCTAACAAAGAAGAATCTAGTTTTATCTTGGGATTTGGATTGCGAGTTTGCTTTCCAACGCTTAAAAAGGGCTCTTACAACAGCCCCAGTTCTGTCCTTGCCGGATGGAAGCAAAATGTTTACAGTATACACGGATGCATGCGGGACAGGACTAGGCGTTGTCCTAATGCAAGAAGGAAGGGTAGTAGCTTATGGCGGAAGACAGTTGAAAGTTCATGAAAGGAACTACCCAACCCACGACCTTGAGTTGGCCGCCATCGTCTTTGCGCTTAAGTCTTGGCGCCACTATGTCCTAGGTGAGAAATTTGAACTGTATACTGACCATAAATCTTTGAAGTATCTCTTCTCGCAGAAGGACCTTAACTTAAGGCAACAAAGGTGGATGGAGTTTCTTGCCTCGTATGATTTCGAGATTTCCTACACTCCTGGCAAGGGCAACGTAGTCGCAGATGCCTTGAGTAGAAAGAAGCTAACGTTGAGCCCGCTATTTGTTGAAAAGCGAAGCCAAGAGTTTATAACCAGTTTTGACTTTATGCCCTCCTCTGATTTTGTACCCGGTCTGTTAGCATCGCTAGAAGTGCGGCCCACTCTCTTAGACTCAATAGGGACCTCACAACAAGAAGATCCTCAGCTTGTAGAAGTGGTTGCTAAGCTCATTAGGAGTGAGACTTCTAGTCACCTCGATAGATACACCATCGACGACAAAGGGTGGTTAAGACGGGATGGAAGACTATGTGTCCCACAGGCAAAGGAGTTGGTGAAGAAAGTTCTTGAGGAGGCACATCATTCCAAGATGACAATACATCCAGGCGGGGACAAAATGTACAAGGACTTAAAGAGAGTTTTCTTTTGGAGTGGCATGAAGAAGGACGTGGCAGATTTTGTTTCTAAGTGCATGATTTGCCAATAAGTCAAGGCGGAGCAGAAGAAGCCTGGCGGTCTGCTCCATCCTCTAGAGGTCCCACAGTGGAAGTGGGATAGCATTTCAATGGACTTCATTGATGGGCTACCTAGGTCTAGAAGAGGCAACACTAGCATTTGGGTAATAGTGGATAGGCTTACTAAAAGCGCCCACTTTTTACCTGTCAAGAGTAGAAGGAATGCCTTGTCTCTAGCATCTCTTTATCTTAAGGAGATAGTTTGAATCCATGGAATACCTTCCAGCATTATTAGTGATCGAGATCCTATCTTCAAAAGCGAGTTTTGGCGGAGTCAGCAAGAAGCTGTAGGCACACAGTTATGTTTGAGCACGACCTATCACCCCCAAACCGATGGTCAGACGGAAAGGGTGAACAGGATTTTGGAAGACCTTTTGAGACTTTGCGTCCTTGACTTTGGAGGGACTTGGGAGGACCATCTTCCTTTGGTGGAATTTTCCTACAACAACAGCTACCAAGCCACCATCGGAATGGCGCCCTTCGAAGCTTTATATGGAAGACTGTGTCGATCGCCCACTTGTTGGTGGGAGTCTACTGACAAGATCATACTTGGACCAGATATGATCCGAGAGACTTCAGAGAAAGTAGACTTAATACAGAGAAGAATGAAGACAGCCCAAGAAAGACAAAAATCCTACGCAGACAAGAGAAGGACCGACCTTGAATTTGAGGTTGGGGACAGGGTTTTCCTTAAGGTATCTCCTTTAACGAACGCCGTTCGCTTTGGATCCACAGGGAAGCTAGCACCAAGATTTGTAGGGCCGTTTCCTATCATCGAGAAGATTGGGAAGATGGCCTACAGGTTAGAGTTACCCGAGAGACTGGCCGGAGTTCACAACGTCTTTCATGTTTCTCACCTCCGGAAGTATCTACATGAGTCAGCGGAAGTGGTAGAACCAAACATTCTAGAAGAAGCTGAAGTAGAACGCGAAGCAACTGTGAGGAAAGTTCCAACTCGCATCTTAGGAACTGAAGTGAAAAAGCTACGCAACTGCGAAGTCAAACTCGTCAAATTTTAGTGGGGCGATGCCGAGGAAGACGCGACTTGGGAAACTGAGGATAGAATACGCCCAGCCTACCCTTTTCTTTTTGAGGGTACATTTTTTATCTCTCTTTTTCCTTAAAGTCTTGTTAGTATCTATCTTTTTAGGTATATCTCCCCCGACCTTACCCTTTTATCCTTAGGTGGAAACCCCTTTGGATGTAAACATGTAATTGAAACATGTTATGGATGATGGTTGCAAGTGGTTGCAAATGTTTGCTAGTGGTTGCTCGTGGATGCATATACACACACAATCTAGGGTTTTAGATCGGCTCAGTCACTTCGTATTGCATATGCATATATGTGTTTATGTTTGTATATGGTTGAGGCTTAATATGTTGTCATATGGATGTCGCATTTGTTTGAATGATTGCGCACTCATGTAGAATTATGAATAGGAAAAAGTTTGCATACATAATGGATTCATGACACTTACATAATTTGCATTAAGGAGGTCAACCGTATCAGTAGACCGCCTGATTTTTGCATTAGATAAGGACATGTAAACACACGATGCATATGATCATGAAGCATTAGAAGTCTTTTAAGTACAATGGACGCTCGTGTTTGATGATTGAGTAGATGGACATTTGGATGGTAGGATATATGTTCTCCTAGACTTGGAGATTTCGAGGACGAAATCCTTTAAGGAGGGGAGAATGTAACACCCCGAAATTCTGTTAACACTAAAGTTGCTAATACAAAAATAAATGTGTAAAGGGGAGATGTATCTAATGTGCATACAAGAATAATAATAAATGTGAAAAGGGGAGATGTATCTAATGTGCATACAAAAATAATAAATGTGTAAAGGGGAGATGTATCTAATGCGTACGTATTTATATGGGTTGACAAATAATAGAAAATGTACATTAAGAAATGGTGAACATAATTGGCTTCTCTTTACAACGGACGGCTCTGGTTAACCCTAGCTTCATCGACGGCTCAAATTAACTTGCAACTCTATAGAAAGACCCTAGGTCTCAAACTAAAAATTCACAAAAAAAAAAAAAGAATAAGAATTGGAGCCACCATGCTGTCTGCTGAGAACTAGAGGGAGCCTCCACTTGAAAGAGACAAACAACATAGCGAATACAAACTAAAAGATTAAAAAGCAACAACAAATTAGAATCAAAGCAACGTCTTCCCAAAGGAAAGCTTTGCAAATTCAAAATTTCAGAACTCAGAAAACAAGACCGTCTACGATTGCAAGTTTAGCTACATTTTTAGAATGCGGATTATATGAATATCATGTGTTGCGATGAAATGATAATAGTACGATACTCGTTATGTTATTAATATACGTTTGTGATTTGATTCTATTATCATGTTGAATTGAGAATTATTAAGTATGATGTTTATTATGTTTTATAATATTAATCTATGCCAGTGACTTGATTCTATTATCATGTTAAATTTGGGATTATTGGATTAGATTATTTGTATAAGCATGGACTTGGATTGTAACATCTTATGAGAATTGTGTAGTTTATTATGCAAGTTTATGTAGTGAAGTTATGCGACCAATTGTCAAATCTTATGTTCATGTTTATGCAAAACTTATGCCATGTTCACACTTATCATATGTTGGGATTAATTTGTGAGTTTGTTTAAATCTATGTTACTAATTAACACATGTGTATGTTGATTAGTCTATGTTGCTAACTCACATATACGTATGTTGATTTGCCTATGTTGCAAATTAACATATGTATATGGATTAGTTCATATTGCTAATTCTCATGTATGTTGTTGATATGGCCTATGTTAAAAACACATATATGTTGAGTTAGCCTATAAGTGCAAGTTCATACCTATGACATTATAATGTTTATGTTAGTCTTTTTGCAAGTTTGTACCTATGACATTATAATGTTCATGTTAGTTATTTTGCAAGTTCACCCCTAAAATGTTCATGTTAGTTATTTTGCACGTACACCCTATTATGTTCATATTGATTATGCCATCAATACCAAAGTTGTACCCTTGTCATGTTTATGCTAATTTATGCCAATTTGCATATATTAAATTAGGCTAAGTTTTTAGCCTAATAATTTACACCAAAAATCATGCGAACGTAAATTAGGCTGAGATGGTTAGCCTAATATTGGACGCGGTAACGTTGGGTTAAAATGACAATTTTAGGAAAACTTGCCATAAATTGGTCATTAATCACATAAGTGATTTATGGCATAAAAAGGCATTAATTACCTTAATTAATGAGATTAATTGGAAATGAATGTGACTGTAATATGAATATTTTCTAATTTACATATTGGTCATTAATCACATAAGTGATTTATAGCATAAAAAGGCATTAATTACCTTAATTAATGAGATTAATTGGAAATGAATGTGACAGTAATTTGAATTTGAATAATTTACATAATTAAAATGTAAATTAGAAAATACGAACGCGCTTAACCCGAGGTTGGATTGAGTTGTGACGTAAACCTGCCCGGACCCGCCCGGCTGTCCAGTTGTCACGACAATAGCTATCCAATGTGAGAGGTTAAGGCATGGGGCCCAATAAAGACCCGAGGTTAAACTGAGTTGTGGCGTAAGACTGCCCGGACCCAACCGGCATACAGGCAGCCACAACAATATCTGTCTAATCTGAGAGGTTGGTGCTCTAATAAGACAATTAGAGCTGAGTTAGGACTAATAGGGTTAAGTCAATTTAATAAATACTTAACCAAATTCAACATGTTAAATAATTTGGATGGGTGGGGGTTAGGTTCATTCAGACACTTAACCACTTAACATGTTTGACTAGAAAACCTAGTAACGGGGACCCGTTTCAGCAGTAACCCAATTAGGTATCATGGTACCCTGAACTAGGCAGGGTGGGGCAAGATTACTGGGCTGATTGTAAGTGGTCAAAAGCGACGGCAGTTGGTGCACAGTGTGGGTTCTAATAGAGTGCGAGCGTGCACACACTCTGGAGTAGACAAGTCAGGGCACTGGAGCATCAGTAGTATACCCTATGCATGCTAGAATTGTGTCGGGGCCACCACCATGGGACTTGATACACCCCATGGTGGGACCAGCATAGGTATCTACCATATAGGGTCGTAGGACACATGTGAATATACGAGTAGGAGCCGATCTTTTAAAGAAAGAGAAAGGGATCACTTCACCCCAATCACAGGGTGCCTGTTGGTATAAGAATTAGTAGGTGCAGAGACAGAGATTTAAAATAGGGTGCGAAGGGATGTTCGTTTTAGGACACCTTATCTAGTTCTAGGATAGTCTATTATCCTGATATCGTCATGTTCTCACTTTATGCAAGTCATGATCTTTTTATTATTAACATTCTAGGAATATAGCTAGACTTACCAGACTTATGTCTGACCCATTTTCCTTTCGTCTTCTTTTCTTCCGTTCCCCCTCCCCTCCAAGGTCCACAGGGAGGAAACACCGCAGCTTAGTCAGTTTTTCATCCAGCTTGAAGAGAGAGAATGTATTGCTTGGATTTCTTTCATTTGGACCATGGCTTTGGATATCATTTATGGGGATTATGCAGCTTTATTTATGTTTCATGCTTCTTTAACTTTTAAAATCAAGACAGTATTATGGTTGTAATAATTGGAAGTTTGTTTTGAGACAATGTTGGAAATGTTCTGTATGAACACGTATTTATGATAATAAAAGCCTGTTGGTTTTTCCGCTGCTTATTTATATGTGTTTATATTTGTCTTGTGTTTTATCTGTGTCTTTTACTTATAAACCTCCACCAAAATTAAGGCATTCCCTTTGTGAGTGACCTTAACGGAGGTGGGGTGTTTCAGGATGCAACTCTTCGGAATTCAGATGTCTGAAAATAAAATTCAGATGTTTGTTTATTTTAAAAATCAAGTCAGCAAGGAAATAATGTATTTCGGGGGCATTTCAGACGTCTGAAATATATCAACCATACGTCTGAATATTGTATTTAAAAACATTCTGTTTCAGCAAACAGACGTCTGAATTTTTCAGACCAGACGTCTGTTTTCTGTTTCTTGCATATTCCTTGCCTTGTTTAAATTAGAAAACTGTATATATATATAAAACGTGTGTGTGTCATCAAGGAAGACTTTAACATATAAATCTAGGACTAACAGACTCTTAAAACATACATATAAGTGATCTTCGTTTTGTATTCTTGAATCTGATTGTCAAAAATATCTTCCTGCGACATAGAATTAGTCGATGATAATATATATGTACATGTATAGTTGTCATAATCAAAATGCCATATTGCGAGATCCAACATTCTCCCCCTTTCTGATAATGACAACTATATATGTGACTCCCCATGTCAATATGCATATATTATCATATATTTCTCCCCCTTTGTCATTGACAAAAAGAATGAGGGAATGTTATAAATATCGCCGTCTTCTCTTTATTTTATTCTCCTGAATATGTGATATATGAATATTTCTCCCCCTAAGTATGTGACTATTATTTTCCCAAATTCCCTGATTTAGGTTTGAGCTCAGTTTTCAAAGATATTAGAGATCCTGAAATACCCTCCTTTTTGTTGTGGTGTACCTGCAACAAATATTATATATATACTTTGGTACCCACTTTTTCTGTTAGGGTCCAGGGGTTAGAGAGAAGGTAACCATACCCACAAGGGTTTAATGGTACCTTTGAAAATAAAGTTTTAATTTTTAACTACTGAATCAAAATAATCATCAATATATTTTTCTCTGTTTTTCCAATTTATAGGAACCCAAATACTAAGATAATTTCTATTAAAATTTCCCTTTGTTCTTCTATTATAAATGTTTCTAGTCATAGAAGCATTTGAATTTCTATAGAAATTTCATCTTCGAGTTACACGTGCTTTAGTACTAGCAGTTAAATTTTTGTAATACATGAAAGCATATCTAGTACTAGTTCTATGATTAGTTTTATTATACCCTAAGCCATTTTTATCGTGTAAAGGTCTAGAGCAAGATAAAATATCATTTTGGCCTTTATTAAATTTTGCGAACTTATTTGTACATTTTTCAAATTTGATTCCGAAGTCGCGATTGAAATTTTCAACAGAAGTCTTGCAATATTTTAAATCAATTTTCTTATTTAATTCAGAATTCTCCCTTTTTAAAGTACTATTCTCATTTTCGAGGCGACAAATTTGAGATCCTGAATTAACTAAAGAAGAGTGTAATTTTTCAAAATTTTCATTTGAATCAGACGTTTCATTTTGCAAAGTATTATTAATAACCTTTAAAAACTCATATTCTTTAGATAATTCTAAATCTTTTCAGTTAAAGCTCCATTCTCTTTTTCAAGAGACGAAACTAAAGAATTAGAATTATTTAAATAATCTTCTAATGATTCATTTCTATTTTTCAAGAGATCTATTTCCTTTAAAAGAACATTGTTTTTATCTTCTAGTCGCTCATTTTCTTTTTGAAGGAAATCTTTTGGAAAAACAAGCTCTTCTAAGGTATTTTCAAAACATTTAGCTTGTTTGACTAAAAAATTGTTTTCTTCTTTTAATTTGGAATTTTCTTGCTCACAATCTTTAGACTTGGCTAAAATAATTGCATTAAGTTTACCCAAACTTTTAAAATCTTTTAATAATTTTTCATGGTCTAATAAAAGATCTTTATATAATGAATCCTCACATACCAATTATGATCTCACTTTAGCCATTAAACATTTGCTCTCTTGCTCCGTCGCTTCTGCTATGTTGTTCTTCCACTTTATAATGCCTTTACTAGATATCTTTATTTCCATTTATTCAAGGGTGTTGTTACGATCTCTAGAATACCAAGCTCTGATACCAATTGAAAGAGGCTATGCAGCAAAAGGATCATGTAGAATGGAGAATAGGATATAATATCTATATAGCAGAGTAGAAAGCAGTAAATCACACAGTTGATTTATACTGGTTCGGACCACTGTCCTACGTCCAGTCCCAGACTCACTTCTGGTATTTCACTAACACTAAAACCCTCACTTCACCCGGAGGAATAGGTCACAATTACCCGAACCACTGAACGGGATTTCTTGCCTCAACCACTGAAGAGGTCTTCACTAATACAAAATAATTGTTGACTCTTTTGTGTTCTTGATAACATGGATTATCAAATATTAAGTACACCCTTCCTATAGCCTTTCCTTGATGATAATCGTGAAGTGCATGAAGGAATATGGAAGTTTAAAAGTCTCAAGTATGAAAGTAGATAGCTTTTTAGAACTTAGAGAGCTTTGAACAAGATAGAGAGAATTAGAATAAAATTCGGTGATTGGATCATCTAAGCAATCCTCTATTTATAATATACAAATAGATACAACTGATCGTGAAGAGTTTTGATGAAGAGATATGGATTAAATAGTTGTGTCACTTCATAAAGGATGCAACTCTTCGGAATTCAGATGTCTGAAAATAAAATTCAGGTGTCCGTTTATTTTAAAAATCAAGTCAGCAAGGAAATAGTGTATTTCGGGGGCATTTCAAACGTATGAAATATATCAACCAGACGTCTGAATATTGTATTTAAAAACATTCTGTTTCAGCAAACAGACGTCTGAATTTTTCAGACCAGACGTCTGTTTTCTGTTTCTTTCCTATTCCTTGCCTTGTTTAAATTAGAAAACTATATATATATATATATATAAACGTGTGTGTGTGTGTCATCAAGGAAGACTTAACATATAAATGTAGGACTAACAGACTCTTACAACATATAAGTGATCTTCGTATTGTGTTCTTGAATCTGATTGTCAAAAATATCTTCCTGCAACATAGAATTAGTCGATAATAATATATATGTACATGTATAATTGTCATAATCAAAATGCCATATTGCGAGATCCAACAATTAGATGTTAGTTATCCTATGCAAGCGCCTAATTGTGTACAGACTAATCTTCTCTTGGTGGCGAGCCATTTGTTTGGGACAGAATTGGCAATTGAAAGCTAGAACTTATGCTTGTATCTTTGGAGATCTTGGTATTGATGATGTGATAAAGAGGATGCTTGCTTTAAGGCAATTGCAAGGAAGGGCTATGTATTGGTGGAATACCATCACCACTGAGACTTTAGAAGACCATGAGGAATCTATAATGAAACTTTAGAATATGTTCATTTCTATTGTGCAGAAGACTATTCCTTTAAGAAGCTTGATGATTTAAAGCCTGTGATAAGTTTGTTTTGGAATATGATGCAGATCTGAGACTCTTACGATAGTATTTTCCCAAAAAGGTTGATAATGTTTCTCGCGCGAATAAGAAGGAAGGACCGAAGCCACTATAGAGTGCTAAGAAGTAAGAATAAATGGAACGGATAGAGAAACCAATAACAAGGGGAGAGTGGCCGGAACAAGAAAAAGAATAGGCGAGAGTTGGTTCATTATTACAACTGTAATGAGAAGTGTCATTATTCTAGTAGGTGTAATGCGACAAAGGTTAAGAAGAAATGCTTTAATTGTGATAAAACTGGGCGCCAAAATAAGAATTGCCCAGTGACAATGGGTGATAAAAAAATTGTAAAAGTTATGCATTGGATGTTGTGCCTACTACTCCAAAATATCATAATTCTATGGAGAAAGCGAAAGGAGTGGAGGAACAAGCATTGTTTTCCATCAGTTCTAAATAGATTTGGCTAGGGGATTTCACAAATTAAGAATGGAAAAGGATATTTTCTGATGGCTTTTTTTAAGGCACCATCTAGATTTTTTGAATAGATGATGATGCCTTTTAGATTGATCAATACACTAGCATGTTTTGTGAATCCTACAAATAGAGCTTAAATGATTAATCGAACAAATCCATGCTTATGTTCGATACCTTGATCTACTATAGAACTATAAGGAACACAGATTGTATTAGAGACACTGAGAAGCTGAGAGATAAGGTTTTTAGGTGTCGCTTCTGGAAGGAAGAAGTGAGATTCCTTGGTAATGTCATATCTAGACAAAGAACAAGAGTGATTCAAGTTAGGATAACAATAATCTGGGATTTAATTGACCTAGATATCAGAAGTTTTCTTAGTTTGAATGAATTATATCGACGTTTCATCAATGATTTCTAAAAGATAACTAAACCATTGACCAATCTTATGAAGAAAAATCAGACCTCCATGCGAGAAGCTAAGTGTGAGCATGCTTTTATGATCTTGAAAGAGAAATTGACTAGCACCCAGTGCTTGTAACACCCCCAAAATATAATACACTATAATCATGCTTAAAGGTAATACATTGGGAATAACTTAATTAAATATTCAAAATAAGGTGAAACTGGCATTACTGTTGTGTTCGTCTCGGAATTCTGGTTCAGATAGGCCCTAAGTTTGCGTAAAACGGACAATGCATAAAGAAGTTATAGGCTCTAGAAGTTTGTATACGCACAAGGAGCTTATGTATGAATATAAATTAAAAAATAATTCCAGAAAATCAAAATGAAACGAAGCGGAAAACGAGTAGGAAACAAGCCCGTTATGGGGTGACCAACGCTTAGCCCGGGCCGACCCTAAGGTTGACCCAAGGGGGCTAGGTTGACCCTAACGTCGACCCAGGGGGTAGGTCGACCCCAGGGTCGACCCAAGGGGTAGGTGGGTCGACCTATCCTTGATTCGGGTGGATTCAGAGTACGTATCCGGACTGCTTTGTAAATTGTATTCGTTGCTAATCCAGCATGACTTGTACGATTTAGATTTAAAATCTAAAGGTTGAGGTTGACTCTATAAATTGATGGTTATCCCATTCCTAATTCATACAAATTCTTCGTATCATCTTCTACCACTATGAAATTATTCTAAAAAATTATAAACATATAATGGGAGAATGCCGCTGAGAATTGGATCAAACAGAGACAACATCAGGACTTGCATACATACAACTTGGATTGGACTTTTCTATAACATAGTGTCATATATATTTATCTTCACCAAGACTCAATGTGAGTTACGCATCATTTGCAGATTGATTTCTTAGACTTTGAACATGACAGTTAAATAAAACTAGTTAGGATCTACAGTGTTAGTAAAACAAATGTTATACATGTTTTCACTATTAATCACCTATAGATCAGTTATACATACGCCTATGATGTTGGAAAATTAACAACTATACATATGCCTGTGATGTTGGAAAATTAGCAAGTTATATGTATCTATCTTCCTTTTCCCATTTTCTATGTTTTATATTTATTTCCAGTCTTGCCTATATGCCTGTGTAATTTGATTCTATTCCCCTTCCACTGTTTTCCCTTTTTATTTTATGCCAAGCCCAGGCCTTATAGAAGCCTAGGCTATGCTGATAAGAGCGTGTGTACAATTGGGGAAATAATGAATGACATAAAAAGAGAAATTTAGGCATGTTATTATTGTGGGACTGGTTGACTATAATTTGGAGAAAAGGACAAATATATGCATGTTTAGACTTGCTGTAAACTAATAAAAAGGTATAATGTGTATATGATACTATAACTGGGTAGAAATATGCATAAACCTATATATGTAGTAGTTTGGGACATAGTTGATATGAATATCAAACAGACATGTTAGATTTGACTTAAAACGAACATCAAGTAAATGAATATTAAGAATAAGATAAGTACCATATGTAATTTAATAAACTGAATGTTATGGGAATTGTTTACATTTGGGCATGTGTTTTGGGGAATGGTTGTACACATAAAGACATGTAATAGTTAAAACCTTGCTTATTAGTATACCTAAATCTGTTAGGTTAAATATGAGTATTATTAAGCAAAGAGGTCCCTCGTCTGCGGTTGTATTGGGTTTTGGGGACTCTTTAATCCTAGTTTTGGGGGCACAAGCTTAGGGTGTTTAGATTGTGTCAATTGGCTATTTGGAATCCATACCAGTTAGTATCCCTGTTGTTATCTTGTTAGAGGGGGCTTGCACTAGGTAGGGGCTAGGGCATGCTTTACTGAACTGAATAGTAAGAGGTTCACATGGGCGTTGGTATGGGCGCGTTCCGACGAAATCATGAGCGTGCATGGGTCCGACTAGAGAAAATAAGACGTTGTAACAACAGTAAATAGGTCTGTGTTATATAGTTGCTGGGTTAGGGAGTGATACACCCTACTACCGGGGCTGACACAGGGTATTTACGTAGTAGGGAGCCGATCGCTTGGGTAGTAATTAGGGTACATCTAATCCTGTTGTTGTATAATTAGGTTAACACCTAATTTGGTTATGTAATTAAGGTATGCATAATTCTGTTGTTTTATCCTGCTGTTTATTTCGGTTATTAATCCTGCTGATGTGTAATCATGTTGAACTTGTTATACTAGTATCGGTGTAGACATACCTATTTAGGATATAAATATGAAGCATTACTCGATCATAAGTTTATTCCTGTTATTGTTGTCCATCATGCTATTCTGATTAGTTTAGTATACCCTCTATGACACTGTACCTTTCTTGTCCAGTCTTATTTATCTGTCTTGGCATTTCTATTTTATGCAGATTTGTAAATCACTGGAACTCGCCAAACTTTATGTCTTACCCTTTTTCTTTCGCCTCTTTCTTCATTTTCTCCCCTTCCCCGGGTCCTTAGAGTGGCAGCACTCAACAGTGACTAGGATTTCTCTTATAGCTTGGACTTGGATTTCTTGAGATGTACCACTTCGATTTGTGCTCTACTTTAGTGTGGCTTTTGGCGAGGGATATGATTTTATATACACTGATATTTTGTTTTATTTGATGGTTTATGAGACAGATTTAATGTAACTGGTTTTGGTTGTAATTGGTTTTATGAAACAATGCTTTATTTTGAATAATGAAGTTTAAAAATTTTCAGCTGCTAATTTATATCTATCTTGTAAATTTTTTGTAATGATTACCTAATAGAGGTTATTGCATTCTCTTATGAGCGACATTAAAGGACGTGGGTTGTCATATTTTGTATCACAGCTGTAGGTTACAAGATTCGAGAAAAAGTAATTAAAATTGGTTTTAAAAGAAAAGTATTTTCAAGTAAAAAAACGTTTTTTCTAAAATATATCCCCTCGAGCCATAGTCAATATTCACTCGATCTCTTGAGGCTACGACACCTGCCGGAGGTCAAGGGGGTGCTCCTCCCCCAGCTGCAGCCAGTATTCCTCTACCTTTACGAGTAGATAACTTCTCTAATTTATGCAAAGACTTCTTCGCTATATGGGAGAAAAACCATTCCATGGTACCGAAAGCTTTGTTGAAGCACAGAATTGGCTACGAGAGACGGAAAACTTGTTTATACTTTTTTAGATCGACGACCGAAGGAAGATATAACTGCCTACATGGTTAATGTAGTGGCAGACGCACTGAGTGGGCAAAGGATGATTTTGAGTCCTCTATTCATTAAAAGACGAAGCTTGAAGTACATCTTGACTTTTGATTTTAAGCCTTCTATGGATTTCATAGTTGGATTGTTGGCATCATTGGAGGTGCAGCCTACTCTATTGGAACGAGTTGGATCAATGTAGCAAGAGGAACCGCAAATATCAGACGTCTTGGATAGGCTTGGTAGAGGAGAGGCTTCTAATCACCTTGCTAGATATACCGTGGATGATAAGGGGTGGTTAAGACGAGATGAAAGGCAATGTGTCTCTAAGATTCGGGAATTGCTTAAGGCAGTGCTAGAGGAGGCTCGTCATTCTCGGATGACTATCCATCCGGACGGCGACAGAATGTATCAAGACATGAAGAGGGTTTTCTTTCGGACTAGAATAAAGAAAGATGTGGCAAAATTTGTAGCTCATGACTTGCCAAAGAGTAAAAGCTGAGCAAACGAAACCAGGGGATTACTTCAGCCCTTAGATATCCCACAATGGAAGTGGGAGAGCGTCTCTATGGACTTCATCGATGGATTGCCACAATCAAGAAAGGGACATGCAAGCATTTGGGTGATAGTGGATAGACTTACAAAGAGCGCTCATTTTATTCCTGTGAAGAGCAAGAGGACGACGTATTGGTTGGCATCAGTGTATCTCCGAGAGATAGTTCAGTTACATGGGGTACCTTCCAGTATAGTAAACGAATGCGACCCCATCTTTACTAGTGAGTTTTGGAAAAGTTTACAAGATGCGTTAGGTACACAACTAAGTTTGAGCACAGCCTACCATTCTCAGAAAAATTGACAGACTCAAAGAGTGAATATAGTTCTTGAGGTTCTTCTAAGACTGTGTATCCTAGACTTTTGAAGGACTTGGGAAGAGCTTCTCCCTTTGGTGGAGTTCACCTAGAACAATAATATCAATCAAGCATAGGCATGACACCCTTCGAAGCATTATATGGACGACCTTGTAAATCACCGACTTGTTGGTGGGAGTCTTCGGACAGAATTCTACTAGGACCAGAAATGATTCGAGACACTTCCGAGAAGATAGACCTATCCATTGAAGAATGAAACCGCTCAAGACAGACAGAAATCTTATGCCGACAAAAGGAGGACCGAATTGGAATTTGAAGTAGGAGATATGGTCTTTATTAAAGTGTAACCGCTAAGGAACATAGTTCTCTTTGGCTTAGTAGGGAAGTTAGCGCAGATATTTGTAGGTGCATTCCCTATAGTAGAGAGGATAGGTCGGATGGCCTATAGGATTAAGCAACCAAATTAAGATATAATAGCTCCAAACTTGTTCAAATCAGTTCCATAGCGTAGTATTCCTTTTCACGATTTAATAGCAACTTGTTTTGTCGAATTAAGATATAATAGCTTGAAATTAAATAACTTAATTACGGTTATTAGTTTTAGATTAATTAAATTTTATTAACCTTTAATCTCTTTCACCCTTTCAATGTTACTGTTTCCTTTCCCTCTTTCCTTGCCGCGTGCGCCATAGGCCACCGGAGCCACGACCATCGCTACCCATTTCCTTTGTTGTTCGAACTCAACCACCGTCGACCGTTGTCACCCCCTTGTGCCACCGTCCACTAGAAAATCTCACTTAAACCGAAAACCTTCCGCTGGCTATAACCGCCTCCACTGACATCCATCCACCACCGAGCCACCATCAAAACCCGTGCTTCCCCTTCCTATTCCACCTTCCTGTTGGTGCCATCATCTAAAACCGCTTGTAGCGCCGTAAACCACCAAAATACGAAAATCGCACCCCCTCATGAAAACCCGAATCTACGATACAACACCACTTCGATCATCATCATCCCCATATGGATTAAAAGAGCTTGAGAAGCTCTACAAATTTGATGTTGGGGGATTTTGCTAGAAACATATGGCTTGGAAGTAACTAACACATAAAGTTGGGCCATTTTTGCTTTCCATTTGTGGTGGCCGCTGAGATAAATGAGGGGAGGGTTAGGCTTGAGTTTGAGATGTTATATAGGCAATTTTAATTATTATTATTTTAATCAATGGCTTCTCTTTAAATTTGTGAACCCCCACGAACTCCAAACGAAGCCCAATGACTGACATACCTAGCCAATACTCCTATTTTGGATATAATGGAATAGGTTTTGAAAGCCAATTCGGTCGTTTATATAAGTTTTATCTCAAAATTAAATTATATGTTATTATAAATTTTTGATGTGCATTTATATTGCGCATGCTCATATACTAACTCTGATTATCATGAAATTTGAAACCTTATAATAATTTAACATTCCGGATCCGATGAAACTAGTTTTATCGAACTTCGAGATCATTTGCAAAATGGTTATTTTCTAATACTAAATTAAACCGATAAAATAAAATAAAACAAAATTTAAAAACAATCAAACTCATTGAAAACAAATTATTATCATCGTATATATTCAAATAGAGTTTCATATAACTTCAAAATAAACTAATTCGGATTTCAAATTTCAACATCTTCAAACTTAAGTAAAATTAGCGTTCAAATCTTAAATTAAATAAATTCCAAGTCGTTGATTCTTAAAATAAACCGTTTGAATATTTAAAATAATTAAATATCATTACTTAAAAATCTGGATCTTCACACTAGGTTTCGGGTTGTTCGACTCATGTGTCGACCCAATGGTCGGATGAGTCAACACATATACAAGCCAGGTACGATTTTGTGCCCAGAACGAAATCAAATTAATAGAATGTAATTTTTACTGCGTAGTTTTTGACATGGCTTTTTCTCAATGGTCTATTTTAAATCCAGGGATAAGTGGCAACCCATGATTGGATCGATGGCATGACTGTTTAGTTTAAAACCATAAAATGTAACGGTCTAGGATCTTTTTTTCCACATATAAATAAACCTCCAACCCCTCCCCATTCCTTGACAACACATCTCTTCCCCACTTAGGCTAGTCTTCTTTTCAAGAGAAAGGGCCAATATAAAAGTTAAACTATGTGAAATTGGGATTAAATTAAATTTTCTATTTTATTTTTTTTGGAAGTTCAGCTGGGGACACGGGGGAAGCTTTTCCTGTGGATTTTATGATTATCAAAATTTTGATCAAGTTTAGGTAAATAGGAATAATAGTAGTTTTTACTTACAATTTATTTACATTTTCCGTTTGTTCACGTTTTTCTGTAAATTTTCTTTCTTTTCTTACATTTTTTAATTTTTAGTTTATATTTCAATTACTATAAGTTATGTTTTTAATCCCCTTTTCCATTCTTCATTGGATTTTTCAATACGATACATTGCGGTGATGCCCAAATAAGCCTAAAAGACATATTTATACGACTGATTTAGGCTTAAATTTGTATGCATAATTGGCTACGACTGGTTATTATCCTTTTATTTTACGAATGCTTGAGAAATTTGATTAAATTGGGATAATGGAAACATTATTGGATAATTTAGTGCTGATTTTACGTATATTATGAAGCTAAGGGGATACTGAACTGAAAATAGGAAAACTTGAGAAAGTTTGTAAAATGGCTATGATATAAGTTATTATAGAAAAATGGACTCTAACATATACTTGAATAAATGTGATAAATTGGGGAAGTATAATAAACAAACAAGGTCTATTTGCAAATTTGAATATGACATAAAACAGTTAAAGAATATTTACGCTTAATATAACATATTGAATTAAAATGATGTTAAGTTGCAAGCTTAAAATTTTAAAGTTATTCTATGGTTCTATGGTAGCCTTGTGACTAGGCAATTTAATTGTGGCCTTGTGGTTAGGAAATTTTATTCTATGGTGGTCTTGTGATTAGGAAATTCTATGGTGGTCCTGTGTTTAGACAACTCTATAGTGGCCTTGTGACTAGACAGTCCTATGGTTATGTTTTCTATGGTAAATGAACGGACAGTTAGGCTTATTAAATATTGAACTTAAAATGACATTAATTTAAAAGGCTAATTCTATGGTTAATCTATGGCAATGGTTTATTTGATTTTAATGAGGTCCTAGTCAATGGGGATTGAACTAAGTATTATTTGTTGGGGTTCCATACCAGAAAGCATGCCATTTTTATCACATATGGTCTCACATTAGGAGGCAAGGGCATGAACCATCCTGTGCTAGGTAATAAGATGGTCCAAAATAGGTGGGTATTGGTGCGTTTGTATGGTTCGATGTGCATGCATTGAAATGACTGGAGAAGATAAGCTACTGTAACCCTTGTGGTAATGTTATGTCTTTTGCGGATGGGTCGAGTCTGATAAGCCCAAGACCCACATTGGGCATAGGTTATTACTCTATGGTACTAACAACCGATCGATGGGTAGTATTAGGGAAAATTTTCCTAATTATATTATATTATGAAATTTGTAGAAGTGCTAACAATCAAAGTTATATGGAATGAGAAAAGTTAACCCTATATGTAACCTTTTATTTCATCTTATATGTTCACTTTAAGTGTACATAGACATTTACCCTATCTGACACTAGAACTACTATTTTATCGGCTTCCTTTTCTTATCAATTGTGCTTGTAATCATAACAACTTTTCAGACTTTATGTTAGACCCATTTCCCTCTTTTCTTTTTTCTTTCCCCCAGGCTTGCAGAGAGGAAATACATAGTTTGGATTGTTCAATAGTCTTTCTTAGATGATTTTCTTTGCAGTAGATGTATTGCTCTTTGTTGTTTCGTCTCTTTTTCACATTATGATATGTCTATGGCTATTTGTGGGAAACTATTTATGTACCCAGATATTTTGTGATTGAGATTTTCTTTCCATAAGACATGGTATATGAGTTCTGAAATTAAATGTAGTGTTTTTATTATAATTTTTTTTCCGTTGTGTTTTACTTATTTATGTCATGTAAATCTTAGTCTCTATAGTGTTTTTATTATAATCTTTTTTTCCATTGTGTTTTAATTATTTATGTCATGTAAATCTATGCCTACCAACTTATATCTATGTCTTTATAACTATAGCGCTTCATATTTTTTTAGCGGGACCCTATTTTGTGTAACGTTTAGGGGTGTGGGTTGTAAACTCGACATCATATTTGAAAAGAAATCTACATAAGAAATTATGTGTGATTAGATGCACGCAACTCTGAACCAGTATAAAATTATAATGTGCTCTTTACTTATTTTGATTTTTATTTATTATTTGTATCTATGTTTGGATTTGTGATTGTTTCTGTGTATGTGAATTACATCCTTTTGTGTTTGTGATATCATTTTTTTTAAGTATTCATATAATTCTTTGAACACTGTTAACCAAACTTCTAGTGTTAATCCAGCCATAACATCCATAATCCACATTCCTCGCATAAATATCCAATTATGAAGTGTAGTTCAATGAAATATAATATTTTTCTAAAAACTTGCTATGTGTATCAGGCAATTAATTAATGGCTTATAAAAAAATAATTCAAAATGAAAAGATGTAGTAAATGAGAAAGCAACAACAATTACATAGATTTCTCGAGTCATAAAATTAGTATTGTTACGTAACGACAACCGGTCCAAACTCCGCCTACTCTGGATCATGTCACACGCATATGAGTCGACATATATATTGTTGTAATAAAATGAATCCCTCCATATTACGTGGCTACCAACTCATACTTATGCTTTACTTCTCCAAGACATTAATCAATGTGGTACATTCAGAATCCAAACTGTCATTCCTTCTTGATAACATATGAGGCAATTCTAATAGTCTCCCCTCTACTCGCATTCCATTCGAGTAACTTTTGAGAGCACTGCCTTACTCGCATGACTCTACCCGTAACCTTCGACTCTGATACCATTGTTATGTAACGACGGTCGGACCAAACCCCCTACTCCAACACACGACACACGGGTATGAGTTGGCACATACTTTGTTGTAATAAAAGGAATATCCACTTGTGTTACGTGCCTACCAACTTATATTTATGTAAAACTTCTTCAAAACATTTAGCAATGTGAGACTTTCCAAATCTAAACCATCATTCTTTCTTGACAACATACGAGACAATCCAAACAAGTGTTTAGTTTGAAAACTAGTTTTTCGTTTTCAATATTTATGTCAAACATCACGGAAGAAGGAGAGGGTTATTGCAGTTTGAAGAGAGGGGCGAGGGCGTGGAGTTTTTAAATAATCTTTGTTTCGATGATAGGGATGCAAAAAGAATTAATAACTTTTGATATTTCCATTGAGTATCCTCCCTTAATATTTATTTTGCTTAATCGATTTGTTTCACTCTTTTGACAATTCCCTCCTTAGACCTAACACATACAAACTCTGAATTAATCTTTTATGGAGTAGAGTTCCTTAAAAAATTACTATGTTTGAGTCATGATTGCTAAGGGCGTGTTCTCGACAATACCAAACGGTTAAAATAAACTATTGGTTTGAGTGGATAAATTGAATGGAATGAACAACGTGTTTTTGTGTATTTGAGTGAAGAATTGAGTGGCGTGAACATGAATGGAGTATTATGACTAAAAAGGAGTAATACATAATAAGTATCTGATAGAAACACGAATGAACCATTAACGGGGCTTTACAAACAAAACTGCAAGCTCTTAGAGAAAAAAATTTCTATACGATGGAAAGTAAGGCATTACCTTACCGTACAGTACACATTTAGAGGGATGTACGAAGAATCGCTCTCCTCTGCCCGACTAGTGAGGTCAGAATAGTTGCATAGACCTTTTCCCTGGGTCGTGCACTACCTGAAATGCCATTACCTTGGTCATAAAAGACCAGCCAGCCCTAGGCGTACGCAGACTCAACTTCTCGATATACAATGAGAAATTTAGAAGGATGGTGAATGTCTCCTAATGAGCGCTATCTATTTGACCTCACTACATGCTCTGTTTTTGTCATACTGTTTGTTGAGACTTAGAGGTCGACGATTATCTTTTCTTCAAGAACATTGTTCACTTTGAATGCTATTTTGACACATCCAATGCTAGTCACTGATTTCCACTAATCTACAACATCAAAACTCGTACGTCTTAGAGAAGGATGTATATAGTGTACGAGAGTTACTTTCCCTACCACGAAATAGATGTACATTCGCAGAGAGAGCAATAGGCGCGTAGTTGAAGTACAACGTTAGAAATTAATCCATACAAGTCATCCTGAGTTTGGACAAACACAAGGTGCTACTATCGCTAGATCACGTGGTTTACAAGAGAGTAGACTTTGCACCGAAGATACAAGTGCAGAATCGCTGTTGATTTGCAATGTGGAAAAAAATATCCTTCGAGGGTCCATCACAACAACCCATCATTCAATCTCCCATAATTTCTCAATCTTCATTCTTCATTATTTCGAAACGTTTAAATGATCTGAAGTGAATTTAGATAGGAATCATTCAAATATGATCCCAGTCTTCTTGACTCAATCATCGTAGAAGTACTTTTTAAGTATTGATGTAGCAATAATTGTACAGAGCAGAAGGTCTAAGACATAAGTTATGTTATTTGCTATCTTATTGTGGATTTAATATATTTTTGTCATTAAATTAGTGACTATGATTCCTAACACTAGACCATAAGCTAATGAAACCAAGATTTAACGTTTTGTTGTTTCCTAAAGTTGAATCCGGTTGATTCGATGCAGTCAGTAATAAATTCGTAGTAGACAATCAATCAACAATTCAGAGATAACTAAAATAGTCATGCCTTAATCAGAATTGTAATTTCCATTAAGACGGGTTATCATACCGCTGTTATGATTGAAATTTCCATCATTCATTTATTGGTAGAAATAACTTAGGGGTGGGCACGGTTTGGTTCGGTGCGGTTTGGAACTCAATCCGCTTCCGCACCGCATCAAACGGTTTTTCAAAAATACAAACCATTATACTTATCATTCAAACGGTTCAGTTTCGGTTCGGTTTCGATGTAATACGGTATGGTTTTGATTCGATCCGGTTTGAACCCGTATTAAATATGAAACAAGAGAATTGCTTCCATTAACAATCAAATTTACGATTGTATGTTGTTGTATCACCTGAAGATTAAAACACATAGTGTTATTTTGAATTGACATAACTACAACATACACTGAAAATAGAACATATATCGTTAAAATAGAAAGTTGGATAGGAATTTGTTAAGTATTTTATCATAACATTACCGTAGTAGCTATGTTGTTCAGTTCGGTTTAATTGGTTTGGTGACAGTACAAACCGCAACCGAACCGTATCATTGCGGATCGGTTCGGTTAGGGCTGTTTGCTTTAGAGAGAGAAGTTAGTGCGGTTTTCCGTACCATTTTTACGGTTCGGTCTGGGCGGTTTCTGCATTGCGGTGCAGTTTATGCCCAACCCTAAAATAAATAATGACTATAAATTACCAACTGATGTTCTCATAATCGCCGAAAATAGTGAGCATTTTGTGCATACTGGTTGAATATGACTGAAGATAAAATGTGTACCAAAATCGAAATTGTTTTGGACAGCGAATAAAGTTTGCGTTCTAAAAAAGTTTGAATATGTTAAGTGATGACTTGTCAAGGAAATGACAGTCATCTAATGCAATGTCAACAATGTACAAACAATGGATGGTTCAACAGTATACACACAACTTCTGTAAATCATATTATCTATTGTAATATCATACTTAAAAGCCTTTGATGATAAACAATAATTTTCAAACTCATCAGTAAACATACAGGCAAGGAAATAATTTGGTCAGTTACAAAAAAATTTGCTACAATTTATGGATGAACGTGCAATTCAATTCAACTTCAATATCGATCCAATTGTTTATGTTACCCTAACTGAAAATCGAAGAATTAAAGGGGAGAAAAGAATATTGAATTAGGAAAACTTAAATCTGAGTGAATGGAGCTATAAAGAATGATAAGCACTTTAAGTACCGAGATGTGTCTAATTTAGTAGTGCATGAAGTCTAAGTAATAAATTGATTGAAGATAAACCGACTCCTGCATGAGCAATGCTTTGCTTTTGTCTGAATATGATAATAGTACTCCTACTCCTACCACTACCAGCCAGCAGGCAACCACCATTATGGGTTGTTCTCTGTAGTCCAGCTCTTCCATTCTGTTGATGCAACAATGCCCTTCTTTCGGTTCTTTAATTTTCACTAGTATGTTACTATATCCATATAATTGGTCATCGCCATGCATGCAGTCCCTGTACCTTGGCCACAGAAAATACTTCTGTTTTGTATTGCAAATGGAAATTCTGGTAAAATGCTCTTAAGAACACCCCCAAATAGTGTAGCACCCCTTTAGCTCTCTGATTTACAACACACATTTCCGTTTCTCCTTCCTTCCACTAACTCTGTCTCCCTCCACTAGCTTTTTTTAATATAAATACGTAGTTATTAACACTACAAGGAACGCTCTAAATAGCGACGGCATATAGTCGTCGGCGGCCGACGCTAGCCGTCGCTAGTCGTCGGCGGCCGACGCTAGCCGTCGCTATTACAGTCGTTGCCAACAGGAATAGCAACGGGGATAGCGACGGCCACGTCGCTTGTTTAACAACGGTTAGCGACGGCTAGTGGCCACGTGTCATCCGACGTGGCAAGTAGTTGTGTTGACCAATACGTCGTTGCTAGCCGTCGCTATATATTGACCAATAGGTCGTCGCTAGCCGTCGCTTTTCCTGAAACCAAAAGCTGCAGTACACAACAATTCCTTTCCTACAATCCAATCCACAACCATTTAATCAAAAAACCAATACCACACCACTATTATCTCACTATTTCACCAATACTCATCAACGGTTAATCCATCATAACCGTACCATCAGCAAATACGTTAAAAAACAAAAATAAAAACCCCATCATAACATAAAATCATTCAAATAAAGTCGTAAATGTCAAAACACTTCATACCAACGTCCACAAACCGTCATACATGTCCAAACACACCATATAATATCGTACGTACATTTAACATAGAAAAAACTAAGTATATGTACGTACCAGAGTCTAAGTCAAAAAAAGCACCTACACTACGAACTGATCATCATCTTCCTCATTCCCGTTCTCGCTGTCATCTTCTTCTGCTTCCTCTCGATATACAGCAGAATCATCTCCCTCTCCTCCCTCCCCAGGCATAAATCCGTGCTCCTGGAAGTAAGCTGCGATGCGCTCGTCTATTTCCTTTTGCATCTGGCCTTTTCGCCAGTCGATCATCTCATTCATCTGCTCTTGCATCCGCGCAATAGTCGCCTCCTCCATCGACCTCTGATAAGCACGCTGAACGGCCTGTAAAATAAATAATTTCACATTAAAGTTATTTAAACAAATTTTTACTATTTAGTGTTAAACATGAATTTTTTCCCCTAACTCGTATTCTTGGTTTACATATTTATAAAGCATCGTGATTGCAGTAATTTACGTCTAAAAAAAGTCTTACCTCCTGATTACCGAAACCGTATCGCCTTCCTCGAGTAGGCGGATCAGTGATAGAATGTCATATGCTATCAGAATCTGCAACTGTAAGCTCATGTCCAGTAGCCTCTATCGCTTTGGCAGCCTCTGCACCATACTTCCCCTGCAATAGCAATATAATTTTAAGAAAAGTGTTATAAAATTTACTTATGTACTGTGATATGAACGAGTATGAAACATGTTAATTTATACGGATAAGCAAATTTACCATTATACGTGTACTCTTCGGATCCGCCCACTCATACGTCATATTTCCTTCTTCATCGGTTTTCTCCACCGCATGTGTGTGTCTAAATACGTCTGCCAACGAAGGCTCTTTTCCGTGCTTTATAAACTGAAATTATTAAAGATAACACAGGATTATAGACGTTATATTTTTATCTAACCATGTACTACAAATATTTAAAATTTATACCAACTCCCTTCTGTGTTGTTGAAATGATTTTCAGCCACCTCGGTGTAGAGCAGGATTCTTTTCTCTATTTACTTTGTTTCTTGTTGCTACTTTCTATTAAATTTGATACACGATGATGTAAAACAATGCAATCAACATTGTAAATGTGAATATTATCATTAAAGCTTACTTTAGCTTCTTCCGCGTCCCAGTAAGCTTGAAAGTCTGCCCAAACATCATCACTCATAAATGGAGGTTTTTTTCTGCTTCTCTTGCCTCTTGAAATTGTCTCTCGGTAATTCTTTCGCATCTTCATATTCCAATAACTCAAAAATGTGGCCATGTCCTCCTCCTTAACACGTACGGCAGCCTGCATATTACATTTATTTGTAGTTATTCCCAGTATATTAATTTTTAATATTAGTATAAAAAATACTTACCAATAAATCGGCTAAAATGACATTCTTGATATGTGCTGGGATACTATCCCAATGGGGCCAAGTGCCCTGCATTCTACTTGTGTAAGATTGCCTTGATACTTCTAAAATGAAATCCGCTGGCTCAATCTCAAATCCCCTGTATAGATGTTAATATAAACATTTCATATAGTTTAAATAATCTACATTGAAATAAATTTTAACATTTACCCGGCACTCTTCGGAACAATCTCCGCAACTCTGCGAAGATCTGGCACTGAACCGCTCGGACCTGCTCCTGATCCTGCTCCAGGAGATGGTGAAGGAGTAGGCTGAGATGTACTCCTCGATCGTCGTCTATCGCCAGACATATCTGTTACAATCATATAATGTGCATACAAAATAACTTGAATTATTTGCATTAGTCATAACATACATAGTCAACATAATCATATAATGAGAAGAACAATACAGCATAACATACATAGTCAACATTATCATTACATAAATCATACTAGTACAGAACGTAAGTAAATTCATAGCTAAGAACAATCAACATCATTATTATTACATAGCTCAGAATAGTACATAAATAACATAAGTACATAACATCATTCTTCATCATCTTCGGATTCAGACTCGGTCTCGTACTCTATATCGTTTTCATCAGTACTTACAAATGCATCTACTAATACATTCGCTTCATCATTTAACGACCCAACATCAATGTCATCAGCTATTATTATTTCAGTATTTGGCTCAAAATCCACTTGATACGCTGCTTCGTCTGAAGTATTATTTCCATCAAATGTAAATCCTGCCTTTGTTTTAAAAACAGCCCACCAATCTGCTTTATCTTTTTTTAAGGATGGATACGGAGCAAAATAGACTTGTAATGCTTGTTTAGCTAACACAAAAGAATCATACTTATAGTAATGTGACGTATGCCTTATTTCGATTAGCTTATAATCTTTGTGCACGTTGATTCCAGAACCAGGAACATTGCTAAACCAGTTGCATTTGAACAGATAAACTTTCTCTACGGGCTGAACATAATATGTCAACTCTACAACTTGCGTTAAGACGCCATAAAAATCTTTTATATGCTCCTCTAGACCATCACTACCTTTGACAAATACACCGCTGTTATACGTTAATTTTTCAGCTCCGTAGTCTTTGGTGTTGAATTTAAATCCATTGACAAAGTATATTGGATAAGTTTTGACATTTCTTTTTGGTCCGATAGCAAGATGTCGTAATCCTTCGTTAACAACATAGTTTTTCGGATCATGAACGTAGTCTGCAAACCATCGAGTGAATTCTGTACTGAGATCACCAGATGGATGTTGTGATTCGTAGATACTGCATATATATATGTGTTATGTTCATTTTTTATTAATAGAGACAAATAAATGTATATGTACATCATGAATTTAGTATTACCTGACAAACGGTGCAACTTCCGCACAATTTAACAGAATATATGTGTGTGCCACATTGTAGTCTTTACCGCTTAACCATATTTCCACACATTTTCCTGCAGGTCTTCCGTGTGGTCTAAAAATAGATAACATAGTTTGAGAAGACTCCTGCTCAACGACTTATTCATTACGGGGAACAATTACAAAAGACAAGTTCACATCTTCACTAAAGTAATGAGAGAAAAAAAATGAGGCTTCTTCTTCAAGATACGATTTGCAAATCGAACCTTCTACTCGAGCTTTTTGCCTAATTTTTTTTCTTCAAATGATTCAAGTACCTATAATAAGATTAATTTAATTTATATGTTGTTACAATAATCTAAGTTGTAATCTATCACAATTATTGAAATTATATATATAATTACCTCTCAAACGGATACATCCATCCATACTGCACTGGACCTCGAAGTAGTGCTTCGGATGGAAGATGAATAGGTAAATGCTCCATTATATTAAAAAAACCAGGTGGAAATATTTTCTCAAGTTTGCAGATCAGTACAGGGATTTCTAGTTCAAGCTTACGTAGACGGTCTACCTTTAACGTCGTTGAACAAAGTTGTTTATAAAATAAACTTAATTCTGTTATAACACTCCAGATTTTTGTAGGCAACAGTTCCGTGAAAACCACAGGTAAAAAGTATTCCATCATGATATGGCAATCATGGCTTTTCATTCCACTCAATTTATTGTTTTTAAAGTCCACACATCTACTGAGGTTTGAAGAAATTCCATCAGGACATCGTAATCCTTCCACCCACTTTAGCACGAGTTTTACTTGTCTGTTGTCTAGCTCATAGCATGCTTTAGGTTTTTATTTTCATCATACAAGTGCAGCTCCGGCCGTTTACAAAAGTGTAATATATCGCGTCTCGAATTCACATGGTCTTTGGTTTTACCCTTTACATTCAAAACTGTATTAAAAACGTTATCAAAAACGTTTTTTTCATTATGCATCACGTCAATATTATGCTTAAGTTTTAGATTTTTCCTGTAAGGTAACTCCCAAAATATACTTTGTTTGCACCAATTATGAATGTCTGATTTACCTGGAATTTCAACCTTCTCTCCAGTTTCATGTATCTTTGGGTACTCACTTACAACTTCATATATCTCTTCACTTGTCCAAACTTTAGGCGGTAGCATAGTCTCTACTATGTTGGGTTTAAAGTTCTTTTTATCCGTTTTAAATTTATGATTAATATGGAGAAAACAACGATGACAGTCAAACCAAGAATTTTTTTTTCCATACTTTAATGAAAATGCCCGTGTCTCCTCCATACAATGAGGACAAGCTAGACGTCCTGCAGTGCTCCAACCTGAAAGCGTGCCATACGCGGGAAAATCACTAATAGTCCATAATACATAAGCAAACATACGAAAATTTCTTTTTCTTGAAATGTCGTATGTTTCGACTCCTTCATGCCATAGTGTTTTCAACTCTTCAATCAACGGTTGTAGATAAACATCAATTCCTTGTGTCGGATCATAGGGACCGGGGACGACAACCGTTAAAAACATATACGGATTTTTCATACACATCCATGGGGGTAAGTTATAAGGAGTAACAATGATAGGCCATGATGAATATTTACTACCAAATTGAGAAAATGGCGAAAATCCATCCGTGCATAAACCGAGTCTAACATTACGGCTCTCGGCAGCAAATTCAGGATAAGTCCTATCAAAGTGTTTCCATGCTTCACCATCAGACGGATGTATCATAGTTCCTTCTTCTGATGTTCTCACGTTATGCCATCGCATATGACACGTTGTAGCGGAAGATGCATATAGTCGTTGAAGTCTGGGGGTTATGGGTAGATAATGCATTCTTTTATATGGAACTTCTTTTCCTTTCTTTTTCCTTGATTTGTATCTATCTTCGTTGCAAAATTTGCATTTTCTACGGTGAGCGTCTTCTTTCCAATACAACATGCAACCTTTAACACATGTATCTATCTTATGATATGGTAATCCAAAAGAGGACATAAGTTTTTTCACTTTATAATGACTATCACACATCAAATTATTGGGCGGCATATGTCGTTTTGTAGTTTGTACAACTACTGTAAATGCAGCTTCTGTAAGATTGAATTTTGATTTCATAGTGATAAATTCGGCGGTTACAAACAACTCGGTTCCACTTGTACACCCTTCCCACAACGGCCTCTTAGCAGAATTCAATAACTCATAAAAAAAAATTGCTTTCGCCGTTGGCTCTTCAACATTTCCAGTCTCATCGTCGCTTTGCTCAATGTTAGGAAACATTGATCGTGCAGCATCTTGCACCATATTTCTATCGGATTCGTCACTGTATTATCGTTCATCATTGTACTATCGTTCTCTACCGCTACAGGGTTAGACGTAGGTTGAACAAGTTCTCCATGACGATCCCATAAGTGATAATTCGACACAAAACCAAATTTATACAGATGTACTTCTACTACATCTGGCTTCCAATGCTTCAGATGTCTGCACTTACTACACGGACAGCGAATGTTACGTTACTCCGATTATTAGATTTAGCGAATCTAATAAATTCTTGGACTCCATTACAAAAATGTTCCTTTATCGACCTTTCTTACCGGTTTGGGGTTGATACATCCAACTGCGATCACGAAAATAATCGAACATTTGCCTGATTTGCAACAAATATGTTACAAAGTTCGATCGAACGTAACACTTTATACTATTTTAAATCTTGTAAAATTTCATCTATAACTATTGCATGTTTTCGAAATTTTTGTTTATTTCTTTGTTACTTTGACGGTCGGTCTACCTACTTGCCATTACAAAATATAATAATGTAAGAATATTTTATAAATCATTTCAGGTTGAACGGTTCAACAAAATTTCGGCAGCACTTTCCTTTGGTCCCTGTATCGTACACAGATGCGTGTACACAGGAAACATATAGGAAGTGCCATCGAAACATTGTTAACCGTTTAAACTGAAATGATTTATAAAATATGCTTACGTTATTATATTTGTAACTTGTCCAATACTAGGATAAATCCAACGAATATTGTATCAGATGAATATAGATTTCCGTTTTAACGAATACCCATATAACGATCATATACAACACTTGTCGGACGAAGCCAAATTTATCTAAGGGGTTCACATAAGTAGTCAAAAAACATTCAATCTAAGTTTAAACCAAAAAACAACACAAATGAAAAAAGTGCGTTTTTTGCGCTATGAGCTTTTTTGCGCTTCACTAATAGGTGCTTCTTAAACTTCAAAAAAGCTCCTTAGTTCTACGCATGCGCCTTTTTCCGTCTATATGTACTTTCAGTTTGAGTTACTTTCAATTTGTACTTTTCATTTGTAAAATAACATGACATTGAAAATTATGAAGTATAAATTAGTTTGAGTTACTTTTGGTTAAATTTAGTTTGAAGTTATAAATTATGAAGTTAATTAGTTTCAATTTTTGAACGATAAACAAAGATTTCAATTTTGTTAATATTATAGCAACAAATTTGTCAAATGATACTACAACACAATCAACCTACAACACAATCAACGTAAACCCAATTGTATACATGATAATCGTCGTTTTCATGCTCCTAAATCAAGCACATATGTGATAATCAACGATTTCTACCACCTAATCAATTCCACTTATTCCCAAATCAATCTATAGCATTATCGATATCATATGCATCTCACAACACAACACATTTATACAGATAAACAATCAATTTCAAACCCCATTTAAACATACAAACCAACCCTAAATAAGCCTAAATAACCCTAATTAAACATATAATAGTGATTAGAAGTCATACCGGAGCAATTTGAGAAGATGGAATCAAGTTTTGGATGAAAAAATCGGATGATGGGAGGGGGGCGATGGCATCAGCTTTTTTTTTTAATTATGGCTAAGTGATTTGGGGAAGAAAGACCACGGTGGAAATAACGCTTCAGGTCGAGCGACGGCTAGCAACGACCGCTTTTTTAGCCGTCGCGCCCTCTCGTTGCTAACTGAAGCCTCTCTTGTAGTGTAATAGGGTGCATTCGGGGTGCTCCCAAATAGGGGTGCCAAGTAACCCTCCTCTATCATGTTGAATAAGTTTTGTGTAAAAGTTTTGTGTATTAATAGGGGTGCCAAATAGGGGTGAATAAGTTTGTGTAAAAGTGGATCTCCATAAGGCTTTTGAAATGTTGAACAGAAAATTTATATGTAATATCATGGCAAAAATGGGGTTTCATGTTCACTTTATAAATGTTATATATGAATGCATATCTCCACCTTCTTTTTCAATTCTAATTCAAGGAATTCCTGCTTGATTTATCTTTTCTAATAGGGGATTAAGGCAAGCTGACCCTTTATCACCTTACTTATTTTCTATTGCTTTGGAATATTTTTCATACTATATGAATATGGTAGTGGGTCAAAACAGATTTTATCCAGTCCATAAATTTGAGCCCATAATTTCACATCTACTTTATGCTGATGACTTGATGGTGTTTGGGAAAAGTTTTACGATATGTGTTGAGGCTTTAAGAGAAGTGTTTGATAAATTCCAGAAATATAGTGGACTTACTGTGAGTAATATGAAAACAAAGATTTATTTTAGTGAACAGTCAAGAAAAAATGTAGAGATCACTTCTATTTTGAATTTTCAGAGAGGACAACTACCAGTAAAATATTTAGGAGTACCCATTTCCTCAACATATATTCATTATAATGATTGTCAAGCATTGTTGGATAAAGTTAAGTTGAAAATACAGGGATGGGATGTTAAATTTTTATGTTTTGCTGGTAGGGCTGAATTAATTCAATTTGTGATCATACCAACAGTTTTATATTGGCTATTTGTCTATCAGCTTCCTGAACATTTGATTTACAAATTACACATGATGTGTGCTGACTTTTTCTGGGGTAATTCCTCTCACAAGATAAGTTGGATTAAAATGTGTTTGCCAAAAATGAAGGAGGTGTTGGGTTTAATTCCTTTTCTGACCTTAAAAAGCTGTTGGAATAAAACTTATGTGGAAAATTTTAACTTCTGATTCTCTATGGAGTTTATGGATGAGGCAAAAGTATTGTGTTAGTAAATTTTTTTGGAAAATGGAAATTGATAACAATGCATCTAGTACTTGGAAAACCATTCTCAAACTTAGAAATTCTGGCAAACAACTATTTAGAAAGGTGATAACTTCAGGATCAGATACTTTATTATAGTATGAGCCATGAATTAATAGTAAGTATCCGGTTGACATTGTTAGATTGTCCAAAATTCAGATTTTGGGAAATAATGAGGAATTGGTTTCCTGCATCATTCAGAATGGTAAAATAAATGCATCTTTACATGCAGCCACTAAGGAAATCCAAAATGAGGTCAATAATATTAAAATTGCTTCTAGTTCTAACTCTGATTTTTATGAGTGGACAGATGGAGGTCAATTTTCTTTTCATAAGGCTTGGCAGCTCTCGACGAGAAAATAGCAAGTTAATGATATATATAAAGTGATTTGGCACAACTCAAATGCAAAACGGATGTCCATAATTTCATATTTAGCTTTTAATGAAAGGCTTGGTAAGGCTGAAAAAAATTGGTATACTTGAAGATGGTACATGTTTTCTTTGCAATAATAAAGAAGAAAATGTAAGTCACCTGTATTTTTCATGTGATTATTCAAAATATATTTGGGAGTACTTTGTTCAGAAGCTTGGATTTGATTCTTATGCATGTGGATCTTTGGAGGAGGAAGCTAGAAAACTATTGAGTAGATTTAAAGAGAAGGATCAAATATTGGATGTTGCATGTGGCGTCCTTACATGTGTGATATATCAACTATGGATGGAAAGAAACTTGCGTCAGTTCAACAAAAAGTCAGTGTCAAAAGAGATTACAATCAAAATGATTGAAAGAGAAGTGTTATTTTTGGTTAATGGAAATGGGAGGAAGTCTCGAAGAAATGAATTTAATGTGAATTTCCTTAGAAGGTGGGGCATTGAACTCATGGATACAGGCTGATGGTTTCTTGTATTTTGTTTTCTTATGTAATTTTGATGTTATCTGTAATCTGTTTATTATAACTGTGGTGAGTTGGAGTGTTTGAGAGAGTGCAGTGAGTGTTGTTTGTTATTTTGAGACACTACAACAAAAACACCATATTACCACTGTAATTTTACAACGGTCAGAAAATGACAGTTGTAATAGAAGTTTTTTACAACTACATTTTTCAAAAAGTTGCAATAACCTTATTTTCAACAACTTTTATATTTCAGTAGCTGTAATAGATGTCTGTTACAACTTTTCTTCTTTAGCAGTTGTAATAAATGACTATTTTATTTCTAGTTATAATATATGTTTAATACAATCTTCTTTTTTTTAGTTGTGATATATGTCTATTTTAAACAAGTATTTTCTAATAATTGTTATAAAAGTCTATTACAAAGTTTTTTGTTTATTCGTTTTAATAATTAATTAATTAATTTAATACTTACTATTTAGATAATTAATTAAAAATAATAATCACCGTTAAATAATAATTAATTGGAAATACGAAATAATTCATATTAGTAATTAATATTCATTAATTAATACAATAAAAAATTAATTACTATTTTATAATTAAAATTAAATTATAACATAGAATTAAAAAAGTAATAATACTAAGAAGTAATATTTAGTACTTTAGAAAAAAATAGTTTTCAAGAAATTCATATTATATTTAATATAAATTTTTACTTATTAATTATAACTTATGATATTTATTTCTATCAATTTTGTGCTATGGACTAGGAAAATTAATGGCATGGGGCAGAAAACTTTTAGCGGCAGGAAACTTTCGCGGTAAGTCTAAAAATTTGGCTCCAAAAAGGAACTCACGTGCTCTATTTTCATTCTCACGCAGGCGGCCTCTTCTTCTCTAAATCAACCGTTTCTCATAAATAAAAATTGATTCACTTCCTCCCCTCAAACCAAATGAAGTTCCTCCTCAATAAATCGAAATCGATTCGCCTTTCCTAATGTTGTTTGCTATCTTCTTGGCTGCCTCATCTACAAGCCTACGGTGTTTCCTAATTCGTCTTCGCCATGGTTCTATCTGCCAGATCCACAATTTTTTGTTGTTCCGTAGCCTATCCACCCTCCCTCTCCATACCCCGTATTAAAAGGCAAAAGTTGCTTCATTTCGTTTGAGAGCTCGTTCAATTTCGGGGAGACAGAGTGTTAAAGCAAACCCAAGCTAAAATGCTACTAAAGCCACTCATCCTCCTCATCGTTATCTTAATAATCCAGTCAACCCACTCTGCTGATATCTCTCTCTTGTTTACAAAGCTTGCGCTAACCCAAACTTGAACATTGATGGTTCTTTACGGCAGTCCCTTTCAACCCACTCTTCCTCCCTAATTTCAATGTTTGCTAGCACCAGATTCTACAACACCACTACTTCTTCGTCTGCAGGTCAGCAAATATTTGGTCTTTTAAGTGCGGAGGAGATCTGAGCAAACAGGTAATATTTGGTCTTTTTTAGTGCATTTTCAAATCTTCAAAATGAAATGGCGACTGCTAATAACGGATTCTATACTACTAGTTTTCAATCAGTGTACGTTATGGCACTATGCGAAGGCAATTTGTCTGCCACTGATTGTGGTCAATGTGTGTCTCGGTCTGTGCAGAAATCTGAAGTGGAATGCGGCGGAGCAAACAGGTAAAACGACGTCAAAATTTGAATTTGGGTGAATGGACGGATGAACTCTTTTTGATTGAAAATTCGAATAGTGTGGGATTTCTTGGTTCTTTCCTTCGCCAAGTGCTTCTCATCATTTCAAGATTCTTGAAAGTGAAAGAATGAAGGAAAAAAGTATTTCATTTCCTCAGTTAAGAGAAATTCCCTTATGCCTTAGTTTAATGTACATCTATCTTTCGTAGTGTAGAAAACAGAAAGCACAATGGTATTCAATGAATTCTTTTAATCAGGCCTTCAAAAAAAAATACATACCCTGCTTTAACAGTTACTTTGTGTGTCAACTTGTATTTTAGTTGGATGTTCATGGTCAGCTGACTTTGTATTTCATGTACAGCAGGTTTTGCAGTAACCCGTTTGTTCGTGTGTTAGTCTGGTATTTAGATTCTGATCGTGGTATGGTATTTGTAATTGATGGTGGTGCCGACATTTTAGGAATTCTAGAAATACATAGGCAACATACAACACACATAACCAGTATCGCCTTTGTAACTTATTATCACTGCCTATGTGTATGTTAAAGTGTATTGTATTTGGTCTATTTTGTTACTTTATTGTTTTGGAACTGTGTAATAACTAATTAGTATCTGGGCTTATATATGCAGGCTGTGCGAGAAAACAATTAGGATTGGTAATATACAAGCTCGTTACAATTTTCCTATCGGTCCCGAAGAATATGCTCAAGCAAACCTTAAGTTTGGCCTAGTTGAAGTTGTTTATGAGTGGGCAAAGGTACAACCAACTCAAAAACAGTTTTTTTTCTTTCTATATTGCGTGTTCTGATTTTGAAATAAACGAAAATAAGCTTACATTTCCTTTTTTGCACATACCCAGAAATTACGGTAAAAATCATATAATAATTAAATTTAAAACATGTGATTTTCCAGGGAACTGCATTTGTCAATATATGTAATTTAACCGATCTTCCTGAAGGTTTGATAGTGAGGACAATCTCCTGTATTTGTTCAAGTTATTAATTGATTGCTCTTTAATTATAAAACTTGTTTATTCAGTCTAATTTACCCATGCTTATGAACAGTGCATAGAATACTCTTTCTCTCAAATTGTTTCATGTGTGAATAGGAATGCAGTATATTGCTTGATAAGTTAGATAAATCGCATTCCTTTCTGTTTCTTTCTAGAATCAAAGATGTGATTAATTCACTTCATACAGTTTAATTCAAGAGCACCTGCAGCATTGCCAAAATTTCTCATATTCATTGGAAGTCAACTCAAGAATGAAGACCATCACAAGACCAACAACATTGCGAGCAAATCTCAATTTCATTATGTTTGTATTACTCCTAGTGATGTATATTTATGAAAGATGACTTCAAGTCGTTTGTATTTGGGAGTCTTGGATAATGGACTTTGTAGTTGCTTTATGTACTTGAGATACTTGTATGATTTATAAAAATATGATAAGAGTTTGAAAATTCTAATATATTGTTTTGGTTCATGTTTTAAGTTTGTTTGATATCTTCAGTTTTGTGGATAATATATTCTAAAATGAATTCTTTTATTAGTAATATGTATATAATTTGTTCATATATTACAACTGTACAATAATACGTTTAATAAACTATATTACAACAGTTATAAACAGTTGTAATAAAGTTTATTACAACGGTGGAAAACAGTTGTAAAATGTACATTTCACAACAGTGTTGCAACGATGCAAAAAAGTTGTAAAAGATTTTAGTCTATTACAACTTCTTAATAGACAACGGTTGCCCCACCGTTATAAAAAGTCTTTTACAACTGTTTTCCACCGTTGTAATATGGTCAATTTGTTGTAGTGAGACTTGGGATTTTGTATGTTAATATATGGAGTATATATGTACTCTTTTTCCTTAGTTGTTACCCAGTAGGGGGGCATACGATTTTGATGAGGCATATATACAAAGTATATGATTGGTTTTGCAATATAGTAACCAATTTTCAAATTATACATATATATATACATATATGTGTGTGTGTGTGTGTGTGTGTGTGTGTGTGTGTGTGTGTGTGTGTGTGGATATAAAAGAAAAAAGTTGAACACAAATCCAGGGTGGAAGCAGTTTTTACCTTATGCTTTACGTTTCACGTGGCATGTTTTCATTCATTTCTTGAATTTTTTTTTGGAATGCTCGGTTTAATAATTTTAGTTTTGAGCTTTCATTTTTACAAAGTGCAAACAGCTAGGGGGCAAACATATCAAGTTGGAACCGAGTTAACTGACTGAACTGGTTCAATTTGATTTTAAAATATATATTTTTTTGGCAAGGCCGACTGATTTTTAAGGTGACCAGAAACACCGTTTATTATCAAGTTAAGAACTGGTATTCTGCACATGCACAGAGTAACAAGTCTGGTTTTAAGTGTCCATTCACTATCATAACAACATAATAACGAAGAGATACATCATATAAGGGAACAAAAAAAGAAAATAACATATAGATCATCTCTCTCGTCGTAGAAAAATCCGGTGTAAGGAGTCATATTACACTTAAAGATCCAGAAGCGAAGAGCCAAATCATTCACATTGAATTGAGCCAATAGACGATTTCGGTCGCATGAGAGATCCTTCATAATAACCCCATTGTTTTCTCCAACTTTTCCGTCATTTCTCATAATCAGTTTGCCATCGTCGGGTGTGAAGAATAAATGACTACGCTCTTCCACCGTATCATCAATAAATATGAAGAAGACGTCATTAGTGTGACAGTGCATTCCAGAAGGGGCATGCACCCAAGCAATTTCCTTCTCATTCCAGGAGATTTCAGGATCAGGAGGAGCATTAGGTAAAATGGGAGTAGGAGGCTCTTCCACAAGAACTTCTTCCACTACCGCTTGTGCTATCATCCTACCCGTTGGGACCCATACACGTACAGGAGGCTTAGGAAGGGGATAATTAACAGGGAGAGGCATGCTTGCTTCATGCTGACAGGTATCAGAACAATGACCAAAGGATTTGCAGGTTGAGCGGATTTCAGGTTGCCATCTATATGTCACATCTACATAATGAACTCGATTTTCTATACTAACTTTGAATTGAGTCGGCAAAGGTTTATCAGGAGTTATCTCAATCAGTGCTCTTGCATATACTAAGTTTCTTCTTGCAACTATATTAGCATCAAAGCATTTGAGCTTACCTATATGACAAGCTAGACAATTAAGGTCACGAAGAGGTTGAAGCACGGAAGGAATGTGGGTGAACTGCACCTAGACAGGTATCGATAGGATCCGTTCACGGACTCTATCAATAGAAGCACTCCATGACGTCGCAATAAAAGGTCTCCCATCAATGATTGATGGCGTAGTTTCCTGAACATGTCTCCTCTCATTAGCTGAGGAGAACTTAAAGTAATATAGACTGTCAACATACATCATTTTCAAAGATGCACGGATATGCCAGGAATTACGACACGCTGTGAGCATATTAACATCCGGATGTTTGGAATCCAAGAAAAATCCAACAAGGTTGTCGTTCCAGAACTTTGCCGCTTCGTCGTGGATATCTTGCGGTGGGATAGAGCCAGTCTCAGCATGGAGGATATCAAATTCTACTGGCATGTACTCCCCAGCAATGTGGGGAAGTGAATCGAATAATGTCATCCATTTTTTCGGTGCATTCGCAGGCGGGTTATTTGTTGCTTCACCGCAACCTGGGGCAGCAAATCCTTGGGGATGATTGCTTGTATTGTTTATTGTAGGGGAGATAGGAGAGTTACGGCATACTGGGGACTAGCAGCATTATTGTTAGCCTGATTGAGTGAGGAGATTTGTCGAACATTTGATGGGCGTTGATTTTCTAAGCAAGTTTCAGAGTTGGTGGCTCGAGTTTCATTCCACCCAGCATTCACATGCTCACCACAAACACCATCAGTTCCCAACGCAACTTTATCAATGACCAAGGAAGCGTCACCCAATACAGTACCCAAGTTTACAAACAAAGAAAAATCAGCTTGTTCATTCACTTTCGTGCCTGGCAGAGGACAAGCTGACGAAGCGTGATCTAGCAAAGGAGACAAGGGCATCTTACCCTTGGCAGCAGCGCTCGCAGAAGGCCCAGCTGCATCAATGTCGGATATCAGTTTGTTCAGCGGATGACTATTAGGCAAGTAAAAAACCGAACTTGCAGGTGGGGAAGCTTCAAATTCTTGGTCAGCATCAGAATCAGTGAGCGATTGCAGAGACTTGGCGTGGCTTCCAGATCTGGTTGTTATAGAAGAGAGGAGACGAGGTTTTGTTTTACGACTCTTGGCCATTAGATGGACGGAAGAGTAGCGGGGGAAAGAGGAGATGATTAAAGAGCGGTGACAGAAGAAAAGAAGATCTGAAAAGCCTCTTGGAGGAAAAAGTAGTCCGCCATTTTTTCGTTGTACATCTGCTGGTTAACGATTCTTCGTGGAAATGATTTTAAAATAAAATTGATTTGAGTTAACTGAACTTTTAATTTATAATCAAATTTTATAGTATTATAGATCTTTAAGTAATTGATTTGGTGATAAAATACAAAGACATTTGTAGAAAACAAGTCAAATTTTATTATAATTATAAAATATTTACTAAACAAAATTTCTTCAAACTTAATTTTGTATTTTGTTTTAAGTGAATTAATCATTTGAATAATAATATATCCTTCAAGTTCGGTAAAATCGATTACCGATCGAATTAACCAAAATTATTTTGGTTCGGTTCAGTATGATTTTAAATTTTTCCGATTTTAATTTGATTTGATTTTTTAATCTAAAAATCAATCGAATTGATCAAATCCTCACTCCTGCAAATGAAACATGTATACCGCGAAAAATAATCGTTTTATTCTTCATATTTTGCTTTTACTTTGAAAAATAATACATGGACATGGGATAATCCATCCTTCCATTATCCCTTTCCTCTTCCTTCCATGCCTTCATCTTTTCTCTCTGTTTCTTAATTTTTGTAATTGATGTTGAAAACTTAAACATAAAATATAAAATAAACTAAACGTCGACTTATTTTCAATAAGTACCCTCAACTTTTATTTTATTTTGGAGGGTTGGTTGGTTTTTTAAAAAAAAAAATAGTCATGTCAACGATGGGAAGGGAAAAGAATACTATAACTTTTGACTTTAATTTTGCGTAATCGATTCGTTTCACTTTATGACAATTCCATACTTAGACCAAGCCTATACTAACTCCGAATTTATCTACTCTTTTATGGTGCATAGTTCCCTTTAAAAATTACAATGTTTGAGTTTCGAATACTAATATAATTTTCAAATCAAAACATTTGTAATAATTATTTTTCGACTTTCGTGTGGAACCTAAGACGTCACTCAAGACAAAGCTTGTTAATTCTAGTAAACCCCACGGATGGTGTATAACCGGTTTTCAACATTTTCGCACCACCGAGATAGTCATCCTAGGCATTCATAACTACGAGCCTCAAACCTAGGACATTCCCATCACAATTCAATTCTGCACGATACCAACTCGGCTAGAGTGTCTGTTGATGGCAAAAAATATCGTCACACACAAAGATTCTCTATTACTAGAGAATAGCATTTTGCATACGGAAAATAAAGTGCGGAAAGCAGTAAATGACACAAAAGTTTATAATGGTTCGATCCGTGAGGGGCCTACGCCCACTTTGAAGGAGTTTACGGGTTTTTTATTCACAAAGGTGAGTTACAAGCATTGTACTTCATCATGGCATTCGTTTACAAGTTACTATATGCATTTTGAAGTCATATTAGACATATCAGCCAATATTCAATCGTTGTGAAGAATAAGCATGAGGGTATTCATATATAGTGGGTTAGGTGGGAGTAGGTGAGATTTAAGGAACGCACAGCTGAATTTCGTATTCTTGGAAGGCCAAAACCCGAATTTTCCATCCCTCTTATAGCGCATAGGAGATTTTATATTCCTTGGGATACGACTGCTCCGTATCCCCCAAGGGATATGGTAGTTTCGTATCTCTCGGGAATACGAGTTTTCGTATCCCTTTAGGGATAGGATCCCATATCTATGGGGACACGTTTCTTTGAGAATATGAGCTTTTGTATCCATTGAGGGAAACGAACTATTATCCCTAGGGGTACGTTGAAGTTGTGTCGTGTGGAGGGGATGCAAAGCGGAGGGATGTGCCATGGAGGGATTCGAAATTGGATGGGGTGGTTGTTATTGGCAGTCGAATTCCAAGGGATTCCAAATGGTGGAAGCTGAGGGATTAGAAATTGTTTGTGAAGCACATTTTGAGGGATTCAAATTGTAGGTTTTAGAGGTGTTGTAAGGTCTACATCCGCACAACTTCTCTTGGGCTTGAATTCTTAGTGCTTTGGCGACACTTTGGGCTTTGGTGCCATCCGATGCGTTGATTCGAGCGGGCCCGATGTATTTTTGGGAACCGGACCAAAAGGCCGGTTAACACTTGCCCCCCAAAGTACATATTATCTCGACATGATGTGCTTTGAGTTTAAATCATCGTTTTTGTTGAGTGTGTCGAGGATGTCGATCCATAGCTTTGTTGAACATCTAATTCATGTCTATTCACGAAATTAAATGTTAGTCGTCGACTCTCGTTTATGTTGTAATGCAAACAAGTCATTTATGTTGTAACATAAACGAGTAGTTGTCGACATAGTGTCGTGTGTACACTCACATGTTTTCACGTGGTTTTGCATGGTGCGATCAAAGTTCAAAAATAAAGTATGAGTAGTGAGTGTGTTGTTTATGACTACATGAGTTGGATTTCGAGAAACGATGTCGAATCGTGGATTTGGTTGCATGTCGTACGCTCTCGAGTCGTTTAGACTTACGAGCATACAATTGGTTAGCGAATCAGATCGATGTCGATTGTCGTGACGTAGGAAACACGCATGTGCGGTAGTAGTTGGAATCATGAGTTAGAGATTTTTCGAAGTTTAGAAACTTCATTCTCGTTCATCCATTGTTTTTACAAACGTGTATATATGTATATGCGAATATGCACAAGTAGTCACATGAATCACGGAAATGCATATGATATATACACAACTGTACGTACATATCTTCAAATACAATTCATTTCATTTTTTTTTGAAATCTTGCATCCCACGGGGGGATATGAAATTTCGAATCCCAGTGGGATTCGAAATTTCATATCACTGATGGGATGCGAAATTTCACATCCCCGAAGGGGCACAAAACGACAAATGGTTAAGGCTGGCAATATTGGGTTAGAACCGATTTAACCGACCAAACCAATTCATTTCGGTCTATTCGATTTCAAAACTAAATCTGTTTGAGTTTTTCTTTGGCAACCGAGATTGGTTTGAGTTAACTGAACTTATATTTTGTCATCTAATTTTATAGTATTATAATACTTTAAATAATTTGTTTGGCGAGAAAATACAAAGACATTCATTAGAAACAAGTCAATTTTTTATGATTATAAAATTTATTAGATAAAATTTCTTCAAACTTAGTTTTATATTATACTTTGAGTGAATTAATCATCTGAATAATAACGTATCCTTAAGTTAGATCAAATCGGTTACTGATCGAATTAAACGAAATTATTTCGGTTTGGTTCAACATGGTTTTATTTTTTTTATTTCAATTAGATTTGATTATTTTATTTAAAAACCAACCGAATCGACCGAACACTCACTTCTACAAATGATACACATATACTGTAAAAAATAAGCAATGAAAAATATTTGTTTTCTCTTATTTTTCTAGTCTTCTCAAAAGTAATGGATGGACATGGGATAATTCATCCTCCTTTTGTCCTCTCCATCTTCCTTCCACGCTCTCATCGTTCTTTCATGTTTCTTAATTTTAGTAATTGATGTTGAAAGTTAAACATAAAATATAAAATAAACCAAACGTCGCCTTATTGTTTTGATCAAATTTCGTTATATTTAACGTTTCAATCCGATGATTTATAACAAAGAGAATGAATATGGGTTGACGTGGAATTTGGTTTTTCCAAGCACAACACCCAAATCACAGAAATAATCACTCAATTACAGTAATATTCAAATCACAGAGAAACATTAAAGGAAAGAGACAAGTAATTTTATAGTGGTTTGCCAATCAGGTCTATATCCACTTAGTGTAATCTATCTTTTATTATACAGTATGATTACTAGTTAATTTTCTGTGTAAGACAGTGGAGAAAAGAAGACATTTTAAGAACAACTTTGTTCTTGCGTTGATGTGCCAGGGAAGAGAGAGATCCATCCTTTGAAATGATACCCTTGAGGTGTATTTATAGAAAACCACGGATCCGGCTCGATCAAGACACGTTGTGATGACCCGAAAAGAACGGACTTCGAAGTTCGACATTTGACACAACTCAAGCGTCAAACGACGGACTCCAAACACCGAATTTTGTATCGCCTTTGGTTATACAACACATAAGAACAGCAAAAAAGATACCTTTTATTAATATCATAACAATATTACATCAGAGTACAAGAAAATACTAGAGTATAACATATATAAGAGTACATCAGAAACATACATACACAGCAAAAGACTAAGAAATGATCTAGAGTATAACTTCAACCATAGTTCAAAATCCTATTCTAGAATGACTCCAAGGAAAAATCTGCAAAACCCAAACTACCAGGTTGTCTGTATGGAAAATATGAGCACCTAGAGTTTAGGTGGAAGAACAAGAAACTTCAGGTCAGTCATAGGACTAGCATGAGAAACCAAAATAGATATACTTTAAAAGTTAGGAAATTCATATGACCACGTCGTATAACATGAAACAGGATTCATCCTTATGAATACCAGTTATAAAAACTCAGAATGCTTTATGAAAATGAAGCTACTACAAGATCTCTCAGCACACACACTATGCAAACGAAGATGTGGGAAAGGTTTCTCCTTATGATAGCCAAACATGCTTGATATACGAAATTCATTTGATATTATTATTAGTGTATAGTGTGGAAATCATTCTCACAAATAAATGTATTAATCATAGAAGGCATGCGTACCATATATTATATTGCCATATTGGTTTACACTTAAAACTGTACAAACTCATAGTGAAGAATGGATTTCCAACAAATGACCAGGCTTAGGAACTTCCTTGTTGATGGGAATATATCTAGAGGGATGCCCCAAGAGCTGTCATACAATTAGTTCTCTGTCAACACAAGGTCGGGATATCCCTTGAGGGGATCACACCTGAGCATGTCATCTCTAGTTTGTTGCCAACCTTAAACGGGGTTCCCGCAACATTGACAACTACAAAAAGTATATGTCTTCAAATAAGTAATAAATGGCTCAATATTAAGGTACATTTTTTATCTAGAAGGAGATGACACACGCATATCATTGTCGCAATTTCATGTTTTGGTCATTTACTGGAGGGTGATGCTTGTCGAAGTCTCTTTACACAAAATTACACTCTCTAATTAAGTTATGATTTGATCATCAATAACATATCACTTAACATATCACGTTGTCATCTCATAACATATAATAAATAATCACTAACCATGTCACCTTTGACCTCGTACGTTTCAAAGAACGGTATTAGGATAAGAGAATTAATTCTCCGTCGGCAACATAAATATGATTAGCAAAGAAGAATTACATACTACAAAATACAATGTCAGACACACATTCATACAAGTCAGTTCTTGGTCTGAACGAAAGCAAATGCACCTTATTCCTCGTCCAATAAAGGAGAGAGGTCCTTGCATTCTTGAAATTCTCCAAGTACGTCTGGACTCACTGGCACTATAAACAACTCAATACTAGATCAACCCAGTGAAGAGAAAATCAACAGGCCATTCCTTTCGATGTGAAGAATCCCGATCTTCAACATCATCTTTAATATCTTCCATTACGTCTTATTGTTATTTGGAATGGTCTTCGGACATAAATGTTACTACTAAAATTAACACGGTGACAGGTTGACGATGAAGGGGTATCAAACAGTCACAAGTAGAAAACAGTAATTTGGAAGCCAAGGCCAAGTACAGGATGAAACCGAGAGCATGAGGGAGGTATTCGGAATGGCAAGAAACTGATACCATCACCAAAGAAAGAACCTCAAATCCGATATAAAGAAAAGAATACCAGTAGGGCAGTTCCAGCATGAAGGGTAACTAACAAGAAGTCATCCAAAACCGGAAGCAAATGAAGAGAAAGACCAGGGATTCCACAACCTGAGACTCAGAAGACGAAAGGGCTATCGGAATTAACTTGCATATTCCCAATACATTAAGAGATGAAAGCATCAAAAGCACAGATCTCGAAACATAAGGAAATTGTCCAAAAGCCAACCTACCTAGACCCCAATCGAATGATCACCGAGAAGCCACTTTAGAAAATAACCAATAAAGCACCAGAAGCACCCCTCCGAAAAGCCGAAGCACACTTCAGGAATCTATCAAAAGGCAAACCAGACTTCTAAGAGAGACGATCTATCCAAACTAATCTACTTAACGTAGATACCGACAGGAGTGGCGGATCCCGTAACCATACACTCGAAGCAACACAGAGGCAAACATCAGGAAGGATTAGTAGCAAGACCGAAAGTTCATGACCGGAAGTCTATGGCTGAAAGCTTAAAGTCTTTCCTAAAGCTATCCATAACAACAGGCTTAGTATTGATACAAAGAAGATAAAATAACATCAGAAAAAAGCTCCAAAGGCCGACACCATCTTTCAGAGATCTAAGACCTACACCTTAAAAGCAATAAGCAAAGCCAAAAAGGCGGCCGAGAGCCAAAGTAACAGAAACCAGAGGGAAAAGTGGCCGATAGGGGATTCTATTAGCCTAATAACAAAAGGGGCCTCAATTTTTCTATAAAAAAGACCCTAGGGGTCTCATTTTCGGGACGGATTTCTCATTCTTGTACATTTTTCTTCTAGAGTAAACCTTAATTTCCAAATCAATTTAGGGATTTCTATTGTAATCACTTATGTATTCATAATCAAAGATCAATAAAGAGAGGATGAACACTTAGCAAATTTCTTATGAGTTTTCTTAATTACTTCCTACATGACTTACCATATGCTTTCGACATGGTTCTGGTTTCCTACCCGAGATTAAATCCTTCTGCAGAGTTATTGCAAAAACCCCAACTACAAGCAATTTAGCCTTCTACCGAGGGTTGTGCTTAGGTAACCCTTATCCTAAGATAATTGTTGGATCTTAAGTCGCTTAAGCGTGATACTCACCCCTTTGAGGGAAGAGCAACTATTCTTTCGGACTTAGGACTTGATATCTAGGAAATGATGAACTAACTCAAACTTGTAGGAACTAAATAACCCCGCTTTTTCCTTAGGTCCACTTCCGTAGACCTATCTCCGGTGTTGACGAAAAATATAGTTAACATTTTGGCGCTAAAAGGGTGGCTTGAACCTCCAACCTTGTAGTTCACACCCACATATCTAATTGTGTTGTTCCGCCCTGGATTGGATTAAGCTTTGAAGGAGCAAGATTTTGGGCAAAAGGTCCCAACAAGATTCTTTTGGATCTCAAATGGCTCTATCGAGTACTACTAACTCAAGAGTGACAAAAGAATAAAAGATAAGAATGGAAGTCTTGCGAATAATCAAATGGAAAAGGGAAGAAGAACAACATGATCCCAATCATTGGAGCGATAACCCTTCCTACATAAGACAGACCCGAACCTTTCCTCTAAATCGGTCTACGTCAAAGAAATGTAACCCCTTCTCTAATATAAGGAAATCTATCCACAAGAAAATCAAAGGGATGGTATTCAACAATAAATAATAGAGGATTCTGATCACTTTACTTCTAAATGGGTTAAAAGGATAACATTCCGACCTTCACATGCCTTGAAAAGAAGAAGAAAGGATGTAGATAAAGCAATAAGATTAAGTAACAAAAGGGTTAGGCTCCAACGATAAGGAAAGTACTATATACCAAGGATCCTTGATGGAATCCACCTTACCACCTCGATGGAAAACAATTTACTTCCTAATTAAGCAAGAACTCAACTACTGGCCATTTGCAAAGAAGAAGCCCAAGTACGAAAGGAAATTGGGAGGGCCTTATTGTCACTATCATATGATAAATGGACAAGAAACTAAACACCACAGAATCCTCGAGGGGATGATCATTAAGTTCCTAAATCAAGGCCAACTACAGGATTCTATAAATGGACCAAACTAAGTCCAAAAACATGCTTAGGAAAAGGATTATCAACATAACTAAGGGTATGGAAACCCTCTCAAGAACTTAGAATAACCAAAGGTGGGTCACAAAAGGGAAAAAACCCTTGTCACCCCCGAGTTGGCCGAGGAAAGGCACCTTCCAGAGGGGGTGATGTGTAAGCCTTTGTCCGCACCCAAATCAGAAAGGGTCGGGTTAAAGCATCAAAAGCGTAAGCATCTAATTAGCACGCCTTGGCCCTACTGGCAGAAGAGTACGCCCTGGCTCTGCTCGTAGAACAATACGTCCTTCCTCTGCTATGAAATAAGCACGTCCTACCTATGCTTATGTTACTCAATACGCCCAGAAGGGAAAGCAAACCCTTACCATTGCGTACGATGGCCAGGATAAGGCACCCCTCGGAGGGGGTGGAGAGTAAGCCTATATTACACCTACAATGGCCAGGGCAGAGCATCAAAAGAGTAAGCCTATATTACACCTACAATGGCCAGGGCAGAGCATCAAAAGAGTAAGCCTTAATTTCACGTCTACGATGGTCCGTTTTAAGCATCTATGACCTTATCATAGCCTATGATTGTCAAGATAAGGCGCCTCCTGCAGGAAGGTCAGGCAAGTCCTTGGGCCCTGCTTGTGGATAAGCTAGCCTAGCGCACCAGATGAACAGGCCCAGAGAGCGGCCAACAAAGCACATACATCCTCTACTTTGACAATCAAGAGTGCAGGGGATGGCTCAAGAAGTACGTACCTCCTTTGCTTCAGAAATTCAACCCAAAAGGGGAAACAAACCTAATGACCACAAGCGGGTTTCTGGTCCTCTAACCTGAATACCTGAATCTGGGTTGGTTTGGCACTTCTATTTGTAATGACCCGCATTGGCAGAGGTATTATGATTAATTTATTTAATTATATATATGGTAGGTTAGTGAATTTAATGGTCGTGGAATTAAATAATGGTGAATATTTAATTGAAATAATAATTAAATAATATATTTAATTCTGAATATAATCAGAATTGGCTGAAATAGCGATATGGTGTGAACCAGATCATCTGTGATATTTAATTCAGCTTGGAATTGAATTTGAATAACGAATATATTCAGTCGATGTCAGTTTGAACGTATAATTATAATATAATTAAAATAGAGCTTGAAATGGCGCTGTAGTTCGCTATTTGGTGATTTGAACTTCAATTGAATGTACAGGATTCGTTTGAAGCCGGATTTCTATGAAACAAGAAACGTGTGGAGCTGGTGGAGTATATCTTTCTAGTGGAAGAGAAAAATCGGGATTTCGTCGTGTGGATTTTGAGATATGTCCAAATCAAATTTCAGAATAGTCGTTATAGAATCGTTTATCGGCCATAACGGTTATTTCAAAATAACTAGATAACAGGCGTGAATTTAGACAAGGTTCTTTTGGGGCATAGTGATAATTTAATTTTTAGAATTTTATGGTAATTTTTAATTAATTTAATAAGCGACTTTTTATTTGAAGTATTTCGCACCCTGAAATCAACATTTTGAAGTTTCAAAATATGAGTCCACCTACCAGTATTATTATATTTTTGGGATCGTGACACCTTGCTGAGTATAACGGTATTTTTATTTCGGTCGATAACAATTCGTAATGAATGAAAGCAGGGTACCCTCAAATATTAGTTTCTCAACCTAAACGTGAGGATCTTGCGATGCCAACCAAATGAAAACGTGGATTGAACTCATCTTCTAAATCAAAAAGAAACAAGACTTGGCTGACGAACGTCCACGTCTCCTAAGTAAAACAAATATCTAAATTCTCTAACCTATAAATAACCCCTCTGTGTTTCCTTAAGACCTAATCTTTTTCGTTCACCAAAACGAGCCGCCGAAAAACATTTCTCAGCAAAAACAAAGAGAATCGATCTCCACAAAATTCATTCAAATTCAACTAAAATTCTAAAGCCTTAAAACTCGATGTGTGCGGAGTTCAACGGAGCTGGTACTTCGGTCTGTTAGAGGCAAGAGGGCACGGTGCCTTCCTTTTTGCGGATGGGTCTCTGAGATCGTATAGGGGGGTCGCGGCTACTTTGTTGGGGAGTTCGAAGGTGTAAGGGGCTCATACGGTTGGGGGGGTTTTTCTTTTTTTACTAGATTTGGGTTTTGTGGCTACCGTGAGTTGTTTGGGGGATTTTATGACAATGGGGTCTGATTTGTTTTCACCATCCGTGAGCCTGGGGGCTATTGTGAAGTGTATTTGTTGTTTACTGAGAGGAACGAGATGTGGAAATTGGGAGAGGACGGAAGGCGTTCAAGGAAGGGGGAGTGACGCAAGTGCGGAAGTTGTTGTGGATGGAATATAAGTTGAAGAGATTTTTAGTGTTTACTTTTGATGATGATTTGCAGGTTGAAGCGTGTACTGTGTAGTGCAGGGTACGTTGTGAAGAAGTGGGATTGGAGAATAAAGAACAAAGGGTGAAGTATGTATGTCCACGAAATGGCATATTTCACAAAGGAGCAGCACTTGTTTTTTTGATGGGACTTACAATTTGGCAGAAGGTTTGACAACAAGTCATTTAACCGAAGAAGGAGTGGGAGCTTCTCGCATTAATGATGGCGTTTGTTATTGGAAGGAACGTGAAAGAGGTGCATTGTAGTGGAAACGGTGTAGAGATTTTTGTGAAACCAAGGAGCTGGAGAGGTTTAAAACATTCGGAAATGGGATGTTTGTTTGGAGAAATTTGGGTGCGTGTAGATGAGGATTGAAGAAGCAGTAAAGGAGGATAGTACGGCCGTTTGTTTGTGGTAAAGTGTTTACTGGAGGAAGCTATTTTCGGTTTTGGGGAAGAACGTGGTAGGGGTACGGGTCTGGGCTTTTTACATTAGTGATGGGCCGGTTTTGGAGAAGTAAGCCCATTTAATTTAATCGAGTTTTATTTTAAATTTTGCTCAAACTTTAAAATCGAATATCTTGGTCGTACAAAATCAGATTGACGAATCGTAAGTTGCGTTGGGATCGTATGGACGGGAGCAACACAATGAGACTGACTGGGAGTGAATCGGAGACAGTTACAATTTATGGCGAAATAAATTGTCCGACTGAGTCAAATAACGCAAACCGATATTTTTCGGTTAACGCGCAAATGTGAGTAAATCTCACTAACTCTGAACAGTTTATAATTTCATGTTGTATTTTTAGAACTGTTAGATATTGGCTGATTGACTGTATGTTGACTGTTTGATTGAACTGCTAGTCAGTTAGTTGAATTTTCTATATCGATTCTGTTTAACAGAATATATCATATAGAACTGAAAGTGATGTTATCTATATTGTTTAACATCTGTGATGCAGGGAAACAGGTTGGAGGAATCCAACTGGATTCCTCAACATTTATTTTACTGTTTTCATATATTGTGATATATGATGTGTTATATAATCTGTTATGGATTATGTGTGTTGGAATGATGTTGATCATTGTTATTCGATATTGTAAATATCATAAAAGACCCTGGGATGTAAAAAGAAGTATTTCAATGTATATTGAAATAAAGGAATTTTATAAAATCACAGGATTTTATAAAAGGAAATATTTATAAAACGAACACGGTTTTATAAAAGGGATATTTATTTAGGAAATAAATAGAAGTTATAAATAGGAAATATTTGTAACGGTAAATAGAGGTTATAAATAGGAAATATTTGTAACGGTAAATAGAGGTTATAAATAGGAAATATTTGTAACGGTAAATAGAAGTTATAAATAGGAAATATTTGTAACGGTAAATAGAAGTTATAAATAGGATATATTTGTAACGGTAAGTAAACGTTATAAAAAGGAAATAGTTGTAACAGAAAACGTAGTTTATAAAAAGAAGTTAATCAATGTTAGTTAATCGATTAGAGAATAAAGTTAAAAAGAAGTTAATCGATGTTAGTTAATCGATTAGTGTTAAAGTAAAAGAAGTTAATCAATGTTAGTTAATCGATTAGAGAATAAAGTTGAAAGGAGATAATCGATGTTAGTTTAATCGATTAGAATAGAAGCAAATGAGTTAATCGAATATAGGTTATTCGAAGAAAGTAAAAGGAGTTATCAAATATAGTTATTCGAAAGGAGTTAAGTGAAATGAGTAAATCAATAGCGTTAGTCAAATAGAATTAATCAAATAGTGTTAATCGAATAAAGTTAACTGATAAGGGTTAATCGAATAGAGTTAAGTGAAAAGAGTCAATCGAATATAGCTATTCGAAGGAGGGTTAAGTAAGGAAGATAGTAAAAGGAATATAAAGTGAACTTTGCCTATTTCAAAGTTAGAAATGTTGTTCAGTTAAGGTCTGAGAGGTAGTTCTACCCCAACTTGATTGACTTCATTTTTAACTAAGGAATAGTTAAGATTCGGCAGTAAAGGAAATGGTTTGAGTTGGCATCGCGATGGTTTGTTTAAACATCTGTCTAAGTCCAATGAAGAAGCTTTGGAAATGTTTTCCAAATAAGAAATCAGAAATGTTTTCTAATAAAGAAAACAAGAAATGGAAATGTTTTCCATTGTTAATAACGTATATTTTCCAAATGTAGAAAATAAGAAATATTGAATATAGGGAAACATGAGATAAGTAAATAAATGAACTAAGGAGATGAATGTTAAATGATGTTTGATCGATATAATTTCCATTTGGAAATAATATCGTTGTTTGCACACTTGTTTTTATTCGATAGTTAAATCACAGACTATCGAAGTTTTGACCATTTTAACGTTGTTAATATGGAGAGACCGGTTGGATCATTATCCAAAGAACCACTCTGTATTGGCATAAGCGTTGCGAATCATATATGCCAAAGGAAATTGAAGACGGAGTTATGCAAGGGCTATCCTGTTTACAGAATAGTGCCTTCGGTTCATCCTGTTCCTGGATGACTTGTATGGACGGATGTCTGACAGAGTATTTCCAGACGATCACGTATATTGATTTCTCCAACCGTACCAAGAGTGGAAGCGAGGAAGGAAACTTCTTTTAGCTAACACATAATGTATTGTTGAGGACGTCAATCAGTGATTGGATGGATTTGATGATGTGACCTTCAAAGTGAATCTGATGTGATGATAAAGCGTAGCTTCTAGCCTCATCATCCGGTAAATGACAGAAATCGGGCAGGCAGCATGGCTAAGTCGGTCGCACCGAAGTAGGGTGTATAATCACCTGATCTAGAGTTTCATTCATTTCTAAAAATCTATTGTTGATGATGTCCCATTCGGGAAACGGTTGCTGATCCCAACTGTTGGTGATATACATTCGATACACTCAAGCGAAATGAGTGGTCGGTCATGTGTGGCCGGGTTGCAAGATGTTCTTGTTGAACCCAGTGTATTCCTCTCTAGAGGTACACAAGCGGAAGGTGATTCCATACCTTGTCATAGTTGGAAACCCATTACCCAATACGTGCTTGCGGTTTTGATTGTATACTATATATGTAGAACGTGAGATGAAAGCGTTTCTACTAGATGATTATTATAGTTGTAGTTGATAGACATTATTATAATATCAAAAGGTTTTTGATATAAAGATAATTTGGATTCTCATAAGGGAAAAACCCGTTCCGTTATGCGGCGTGGTCTTATGAGATATCATTTACTTGTTCGAACTGTTTTTAAACTGTTTTACTCACACCAGTCCCATGACTGACCCGGAGTTTATTTTGTTGTTTTCCCTAAACTCTTGGGTGCCTAAATTTGTATGGGCAGTCAAGTAGTCAGGATTTACAGATATACTGGAAGAGCTTGGAGCAGGAGGCTTCAGGATCATATAGCTATAGTTATTTCCGCTGTGTTGTAAGTGCTGTACTTTGAAAATGATATGTATATTCAAGTACCAAGTTTGTATTTCAAAGTTATGTTATGAAATATATTTATTCGTTCCGCTGTGAGATTCGTGTTACTCTGATGTTGTGTTCTTCTTCTTCTTCTATTCTAATTTTCTATCTTATCTTTCCTCACCCCCTAATTTCTTTCACTAATTACCAGGATTTTTCGACGTTTTGGTTATCGACATCGTGCTTATGCCGATAACCAAAGTCGCCGAAAATCTGGGTCGTTACAGTTGGTATCAGAGCTTAAGTTAAGAATTACTTGGCTCTGTGGCGTGACTCGGTAGAGATAGGGTTAGTAATACCCTAGGCTGAGATTGAGTGTATATATACGAGTGAGCGTATTTGTTATTGATATAAAAATTGTTTTATATTGTGGAGATTCATTGGTTGAGTCGTTTATGAATTCTGGTCGATCAGTTTGATCCACTGTATCGGTAGGAGTTACTAAACACTTGAATACGATGAACCATCATGGTATGTTTTAAAGGAGGGTAAATGAAAATAATTTTACCCAAAGTATATTTTGATATATATTGGATATCTTGGTTGTTATTATAATCAAGTAAGATTATAAATTAAATGGTTATGTAAATAACCAATCAGAATTCATATAAGTAAAATACGTGATATCAGATGAGTTAAATCTGAAATTTAAACCAGAAATTGAAGTTAAAACTCTGGAGAATTGGATAAGTGTTTGTAAATAGATTCGGATTAAAATTTAGGAAAATTTAAGATCCTGGGAGATTTTAAATTTGTTTTACAAGCAGTGTGAATTATATTTTGAAATGAATTTCAAAGTGGAAATGTTTATAAATGGTTTTATAGTATTGAACTCACTTCGATCGCTGGAAAATAGATTCTGATGATGACAGCTGCATCATCAGTATTCATTTTTGAGTTGTAAGTGACGAATTACTACCAAAGATACTGTTTTGAATTTGTTTTGTGAAAGACAAGTGTGTTGAATTTCAAAATGGGATTTAAATTATAGAGTTGGAATTTTTAAATAGATTTGAAATATTAACTTGTTTTAAAAGAAATAAAACGAGAAGTTCCTTTATAAACGAAGTTTATAAATAGTTCTTTTATAAACGAAGTTTATAAAATGAAGTGAAAAGAATTATCATTGGATAATTCAGAAATAAAAATACAAGTGTGAAATTGAAAGGGAAATCTATTTTCCAAAGGTAGAAATATCGATTTCAAAAGGAATTGAAATCGAGACTTATGTAAAGAATGAATAAAGAAAGTTTGGAAAGGAATTTGAATAAAGGAAGTTCAAACATAGAATTTGAATAAGAAAATTCAAAGAGGATTTGAATATAGAAAATTCAAAGGGGATTTGAATATAGAAATTCAAATGAGATTTGAATAAAGAAGATTTAAATAATGGAAAATTTGAATATAGAATTCATATAGGGTAATAATAGGATTCGAATATAGAAGTTCAAAGGGAGTTTGAATATATGAAACTCAATGGAAGTGATATAGAATTTGAATATAGAAATTCAAATGGCGTTTGGATATAGAAAATATAAGAGATTTCAAATATAGGATTTGAATATCGAAAGTGAAATGAAATTTGAATGTCGAGGATTCAAATAGAATTAAAATTGAAATTTGAATATAGAAGATTCAAAGGGAATTAAAATGAAATAAAGAGAATTCAAATAGATTCGAATAATGAAATTCAAATATGGGATTTGAATAAGAGATTTGAAATGAAATTCAAATATAGAATTTGAATAAGAGAATTGAAATGGAATTTGAATATAGGAAATTCAAATAGAATTGAAATGGAATTCAATCAGTGGATAAACAAGTTAAACCTATATTTGAACATGTATATTCAAATAAAAAGGTGAAATGGGCAAACCTGTAATTTGAAAATCACTTAACGAAATAAGTTAAAACGATTGGATTAAGTTGGAATGAATTAGAAATGTATGGATATACATGAGATAGGTATGGATAAGGTATGAAGGTATATAAATAGAATGCTCGACGAAAAGGTATGTATTTAATTCATATATGAGATTTTATGCGCCGTATCGGCTAGCCGCTTGGCTTTTTCTTTTTCTTTTGGATTGGTGAGGGCCATGGGAGGCTATTTGAAATATCCGATGTTCCCAGTACAAAGGAGGTTATGGAAAAAATTTCCGGGAATTTAAGGAGTTAGAATATTTTTAAGATAATTTGATAATTAGAAATCAACGTATCGATATATATAGAAGTCGATAAGGAAACAAACTTAGAAATAGAATAATAAAATCAAAAAGGAAGACTAAGAATAAAATCCAGTAAGAATAGAAAAGGGAAGCGTATATGTGTTTAAAGATGAATAAGTAATTGTGTGGTATTGATTATTCGAGTAAGTAGTCATATCTGTTTTGACGTTATAAATGTTATTCAGTCAAGGTCTGAGAGGTAGTTATACCCCAACTTGATTGATTTCATTATTAACAAATAAATAGTAAGATTTCAGGCTCGAAGATCAATGTTGAATAAGAGTTAGTTGAATATAGTATTTGGATTGTCGTACCGATGTTTTACACAACATCCGTTTTAACCCAAATAAGTGTAAGCTTGGAAATATAATAAAGAATATTTCCTAAGTATAGAAATAAACGAGATCGGAAAAGAGATAAGTAATTGGAATATTTTCAAATTATAAATAACATATATTTTCTAAGAAATTAGAAAATAAAGGAAGGCGATATTCGGAAATGTTTTCCAAATAACATAAAAGGCCAATATGGTTATTGAAAATATTTGGTTAACAAATATTGATAAAGAAATACAGAAGTGATTTAACTAATGGAATATTGATTATGGGCTCAGTGACATGTTCAAAAGGAAAATTTGATTTTTTGAAAGGAGTAAACTGTTTAAAAACTCCCAGGGAAAGACTGTTTAAATTAAAAACAAATTTAACAGAAATTTGTGAAAGCATATTTGAATTAAAGTAAATTCAGTTAAGTGGTAACTGAAGTTGAATTGAAATCGAATAAGATTGGATTTGTGAAATTTGAATCCGAAATGGTATTAGATTGAGGAGTTAAGGAATTGAAAATCAAGAATTGAACTTGAGTTGAAATGGGATTTGGCTTGGATATAAGCGAACGGTTGTGTTGGGGATAAAAGCTGATTGGAATTTGATTGGGATGACCCTTGTATCCGCTGAAGTGATAACAGGTGGAAGGGATATAATGATATACCGACAAAAGGTACAAGTTTATATTTCTATTGGATATAAGATTTATGAGCCGAATTGGCAAGCCGCTTGGCTGTTTGATTTTCTTTTGGGTGGGAGATGGCCCAGAGAGGCGAGTGGTGGTTTGACCTATTAACCAGTACAAAGGAGGTGCTGGCGAATTTTTTTGAAGAGTTAAGGCGTTAGAAAATTTTCAGGATTTTTGAAAATTTTCGATACTAGGAATTAATAAAATTTAATTGAAATTAAATTGGTTCAGTTGAAACTGAAGTTAAGAAGTGAACAAATTTGTTCTAACCAGTCGATAGGGTCGTCCTCTACCTTTTAGCAATTTCGAGGACGAAATTATTTTAAGTGGGGAAGATTGTAATGACCCGCATTGGCAGAGGTATTATGATTAATTTATTTAATTATATATATGGTAGGTTAGTGAATTTAATGGTCGTGGAATTAAATAATGGTGAATATTTAATTGAAATAATAATTAAATAATATATTTAATTCTGAATATAATCAGAATTGGCTGAAATAGCGATATGGTGTGAACCAGATCATCTGTGATATTTAATTCAGCTTGGAATTGAATTTGAATAACGAATATATTCAGTCGATGTCAGTTTGAACGTATAATTATAATATAATTAAAATAGAGCTTGAAATGGCGCTGTAGTTCGCTATTTGGTGATTTGAACTTCAATTGAATGTACAGGATTCGTTTGAAGCCGGATTTCTATGAAACAAGAAACGTGTGGAGCTGGTGGAGTATATCTTTCTAGTGGAAGAGAAAAATCGGGATTTCTTCGTGTGGATTTTGAGATATGTCCAAATCAAATTTCAGAATAGTCGCTATAGAATCGTTTATCGGCCATAACGGTTATTTCAAAATAACTAGATAACAGGCGTGAATTTAGACAAGGTTCTTTTGGGGCATAGTGATAATTTAATTTTTAGAATTTTATGGTAATTTTTAATTAATTTAATAAGCGACTTTTTATTTGAAGTATTTCGCACCCTGAAATCAACATTTTGAAGTTTCAAAATATGAGTCCACCTACCAGTATTATTATATTTTTGGGATCGTGACACCTTGCTGAGTATAATGGTATTTTTATTTCGGTCGATAACAATTCGTAATGAATGAAAGCAGGGTACCCTCAAATATTAGTTTCTCAACCTAAACGTGAGGATCTTGCGATGCCAACCAAAAGAAAACGTGGATTGAACTCATCTTCTAAATCAAAAAGAAACAAGACTTGGCTGACGAACGTCCACGTCTCCTAAGTAAAACAAATATCTAAATTCTCTAACCTATAAATAACCCCTCTGTGTTTCCTTAAGACCTAATCTTTTTCGTTCACCAAAACGAGCCGCCGAAAAACATTTCTCAGCAAAAACAAAGAGAATCGATCTCCACAAAATTCATTCAAATTCAACTAAAATTCTAAAGCCTTAAAACTCGATGTGTGCGGAGTTCAACGGAGCTGGTACTTCGGTCTGTTAGAGGCAAGAGGGCGCGGTGCCTTCCTTTTTGCGGATGGGTCTCTGAGATCGTATAGGGGGGTCGCGGCTACTTTGTTGGGGAGTTCGAAGGTGTAAGGGGCTCATACGGTTGGGGGGTTTTTTCTTTTTTTACTAGATTTGGGTTTTGTGGCTACCGTGAGTTGTTTGGGGGATTTTATGACAATGGGGTCTGATTTGTTTTCACCATCCGTGAGCCTGGGGGCTATTGTGAAGTGTATTTGTTGTTTACTGAGAGGAACGAGATGTGGAAATTGGGAGAGGACGGAAGGCGTTCAAGGAAGGGGGAGTGACGCAAGTGCGGAAGTTGTTGTGGATGGAATATAAGTTGAAGAGATTTTTAGTGTTTACTTTTGATGATGATTTGCAGGTTGAAGCGTGTACTGTGTAGTGCAGGGTACGTTGTGAAGAAGTGGGATTGGAGAATAAAGAACAAAGGGTGAAGTATGTATGTCCACGAAATGGCATATTTCACAAAGGAGCAGCACTTGTTTTTTTGATGGGACTTACAATTTGGCAGAAGGTTTGACAACAAGTCATTTAACCGAAGAAGGAGTGGGAGCTTCTCGCATTAATGATGGCGTTTGTTATTGGAAGGAACGTGAAAGAGGTGCATTGTAGTGGAAACGGTGTAGAGATTTTTGTGAAACCAAGGAGCTGGAGAGGTTTAAAACATTCGGAAATGGGATGTTTGTTTGGAGAAATTTGGGTGCGTGTAGATGAGGATTGAAGAAGCAGTAAAGGAGGATAGTACGGCCGTTTGTTTGTGGTAAAGTGTTTACTGGAGGAAGCTATTTTCGGTTTTGGGGAAGAACGTGGTAGGGGTACGGGTCTGGGCTTTTTACATTAGTGATGGGCCGGTTTTGGAGAAGTAAGCCCATTTAATTTAATCGAGTTTTATTTTAAATTTTTCTCAAACTTTAAAATCGAATATCTTGGTCGTACAAAATCAGATTGACGAATCGTAAGTTGCGTTGGGATCGTATGGACGGGAGCAACACAATGAGACTGACTGGGAGTGAATCGGAGACAGTTACAATTTATGGCGAAATAAATTGTCCGACTGAGTCAAATAACGCAAACCGATATTTTTCGGTTAACGCGCAAATGTGAGTAAATCTCACTAACTCTGAACAGTTTATAATTTCATGTTGTATTTTTAGAACTGTTAGATATTGGCTGATTGACTGTATGTTGACTGTTTGATTGAACTGCTAGTCAGTTAGTTGAATTTTCTATATCGATTCTGTTTAACAGAATATATCATATAGAACTGAAAGTGATGTTATCTATATTGTTTAACATCTGTGATGCAGGGAAACAGGTTGGAGGAATCCAACTGGATTCCTCAACATTTATTTTACTGTTTTCATATATTGTGATATATGATGTGTTATATAATCTGTTATGGATTATGTGTGTTGGAATGATGTTGATCATTGTTATTCGATATTGTAAATATCATAAAAGACCCTGGGATGTAAAAAGAAGTATTTCAATGTATATTGAAATAAAGGAATTTTATAAAATCACAGGATTTTATAAAAGGAAATATTTATAAAACGAACACGGTTTTATAAAAGGGATATTTATTTAGGAAATAAATAGAAGTTATAAATAGGAAATATTTGTAACGGTAAATAGAGGTTATAAATAGGAAATATTTGTAACGGTAAATAGAGGTTATAAATAGGAAATATTTGTAACGGTAAATAGAAGTTATAAATAGGAAATATTTGTAACGGTAAATAGAAGTTATAAATAGGATATATTTGTAACGGTAAGTAAACGTTATAAAAAGGAAATAGTTGTAACGGAAAACGTAGTTTATAAAAAGAAGTTAATCAATGTTAGTTAATCGATTAGAGAATAAAGTTAAAAAGAAGTTAATCGATGTTAGTTAATCGATTAGTGTTAAAGTAAAAGAAGTTAATCAATGTTAGTTAATCGATTAGAGAATAAAGTTGAAAGGAGATAATCGATGTTAGTTTAATCGATTAGAATAGAAGCAAATGAGTTAATCGAATATAGGTTATTCGAAGAAAGTAAAAGGAGTTATCAAATATAGTTATTCGAAAGGAGTTAAGTGAAATGAGTAAATCAATAGCGTTAGTCAAATAGAATTAATCAAATAGTGTTAATCGAATAAAGTTAACTGATAAGGGTTAATCGAATAGAGTTAAGTGAAAAGAGTCAATCGAATATAGCTATTCGAAGGAAGGTTAAGTAAGGAAGATAGTAAAAGGAATATAAAGTGAACTTTGCCTATTTCAAAGTTAGAAATGTTGTTCAGTTAAGGTCTGAGAGGTAGTTCTACCCCAACTTGATTGACTTCATTTTTAACTAAGGAATAGTTAAGATTCGGCAGTAAAGGAAATGGTTTGAGTTGGCATCGCGATGGTTTGTTTAAACATCTGTCTAAGTCCAATGAAGAAGCTTTGGAAATGTTTTCCAAATAAGAAACCAGAAATGTTTTCTAATAAAGAAAACAAGAAATGGAAATGTTTTCCATTGTTAATAACGTATATTTTCCAAATGTAGAAAATAAGAAATATTGAATATAGGGAAACATGAGATAAGTAAATAAATGAACTAAGGAGATGAATGTTAAATGATGTTTGATCGATATAATTTCCATTTGGAAATAATATCGTTGTTTGCACACTTGTTTTTATTCGATAGTTAAATCACAGACTATCGAAGTTTTGACCATTTTAACGTTGTTAATATGGAGAGACCGGTTGGATCATTATCCAAAGAACCACTCTGTATTGGCATAAGCGTTGCGAATCATATATGCCAAAGGAAATTGAAGACGGAGTTATGCAAGGGCTATCCTGTTTACAGAATAGTGCCTTCGGTTCATCCTGTTCCTGGATGACTTGTATGGACGGATGTCTGACAGAGTATTTCCAGACGATCACGTATATTGATTTCTCCAACCGTACCAAGAGTGGAAGCGAGGAAGGAAACTTCTTTTAGCTAACACATAATGTATTGTTGAGGACGTCAATCAGTGATTGGATGGATTTGATGATGTGACCTTCAAAGTGAATCTGATGTGATGATAAAGCGTAGCTTCTAGCCTCATCATCCGGTAAATGACAGAAATCGGGCAGGCAGCATGGCTAAGTCGGTCGCACCGAAGTAGGGTGTATAATCACCTGATCTAGAGTTTCATTCATTTCTAAAAATCTATTGTTGATGTTGTCCCATTCGGGAAACGGTTGCTGATCCCAACTGTTGGTGATATACATTCGATACACTCAAGCGAAATGAGTGGTCGGTCATGTGTGGCCGGGTTGCAAGATGTTCTTGTTGAACCCAGTGTATTCCTCTCTAGAGGTACACAAGCGGAAGGTGATTCCATACCTTGTCATAGTTGGAAACCCATTACCCAATACGTGCTTGCGGTTTTGATTGTATACTATATATGTAGAACGTGAGATGAAAGCATTTCTACTAGATGATTATTATAGTTGTAGTTGATAGACATTATTATAATATCAAAAGGTTTTTGATATAAAGATAATTTGGATTCTCATAAGGGAAAAACCCGTTCCGTTATGCGGCGTGGTCTTATGAGATATCATTTACTTGTTCGAACTGTTTTTAAACTGTTTTACTCACACCAGTCCCATGACTGACCCGGAGTTTATTTTGTTGTTTTCCCTAAACTCTTGGGTGCCTAAATTTGTATGGGCAGTCAAGTAGTCAGGATTTACAGATATACTGGAAGAGCTTGGAGCAGGAGGCTTCAGGATCATATAGCTATAATTATTTCCGCTGTGTTGTAAGTGCTGTACTTTGAAAATGATATGTATATTCAAGTACCAAGTTTGTATTTCAAAGTTATGTTATGAAATATATTTATTCGTTCCGCTGTGAGATTCGTGTTACTCTGATGTTGTGTTCTTCTTCTTCTTCTATTCTAATTTTCTATCTTATCTTTCCTCACCCTCTAATTTCTTTCACTAATTACCAGGATTTTTCGACGTTTTGGTTATCGACATCGTGCTTATGCCGATAACCAAAGTCGCCGAAAATCTGGGTCGTTACATATTATGCCAAAAATGATTTTTGGCCTTCTTCTAAATACTGAATCTAAGTCGGTTCGAGACTTCCATTACACCAGAAAGGGATTTATGGTCTTCTAAATAACCTAAATCTAGGTTGGTTTGGGACTCGTATCATTGCCAGAAAAGGATTTCTGGTCTTCAATTTTTAATACCTGAATCTGGATTATTGTTAAGATTCATAAATGCCAAAAGCAGATTTCTAGTCTCATACCGTTAATGCTAGGACTTAAGATGGTTCAAGGCTTCTGTCATGATTAAAGAAAATTTCTGGAATGCTATATTTAATACACCAATTTGGCTCGTAAGAATCAAGTTTTTAATTCCAAAGGAAGGGATCAACTACCAATACCTAGGATGATAGCATGGTTCTACTACTTAAAAGCCTTCAAACGAAGATAATGGTCTTCCATCTTGCCCAGGGAAATTTCTTTAACTCATATATATGTCAAGTCATTATTCATTGTGTCAAATGCATACACAATCCAAATAACCACACTTCATTATAACATAAGCTCAAGGGAGAGCTCAAATGAATACCTTAGGTTTTCCCAATAAAACCTTGTGACAAAGGTTATGTTTTTCTAAACCATCCCGCGAAAGGAAGACTCCTGAGAATAATTATCATGTTGGTAGACTTGAACTTTAAAAAAAACAAAAATAGGCATGTTATACTATCGTCACAACACCAGAAAAGCAATTTTGCCACGGCTATGGGCCGTGGCTAATTAGTTTTGCCACGGCTATAAGCCGTGGCACAAAACTGGGTGTGGCAAAAATTTTGCCATGGCTCTACCACGGTTCAAAGCCGTGGCAAATTTTGCTTTTGCCATGACTTTAGTCCATGGAGAAACATCATTTTGCCACGGCTACGAGCCGTCGAAATTTTAAATCGTAATTTTCTAATATGGTTTAGCCACGGCTTTGAACCGTGGCTAAATTCAATCGGAAAAACTGCATGTTAATTAGATTCTTTTACTTGAAGCATAAAGCTGCAATTTGAACTAAACATGAGCAGGTTATACCCATAAGTACAAATTTATGAGCAAGTCATACCCACCAATATAAATTGTAATCTTCATAGCTACAAATTTAGAAAGTTCAATTGAACAACTCATACTTAATTAGCGCAATATTTAGTGATGTTTCAGAAGTCGAAACATAAGCAACTATCAAACAAGGTTCTTAATTAAGATCCAAAAGTCAAATCACAAGCAATTATCAAATAAAGCTAAAACACATTCACATATACAAATGTTGATATTGACAAACAAGGTTCTTAATTCTGATCCAAAAGTCCAAACACAACCAATTATCAAACAAAGCTGAAACACAATCAGATATACAAACGTTGATGCAAAACCCTGAAAGCTAAGTTGTAATTCCTTTCATTCATTCATCATGGACTTATTTTTATATGCTTTTGGCTTCTTCTCCTTTGGCCTATGCTCTTCGGTTTACCTGCCAGTCATGAAAAATCAGTTTAAACAACCACGATGCTAAAAGAAGACAGAGAATGTAAACCATTAGTTGTAATAGATACACTAAACAAAAGAAAAATATGCCAAACAAACGTAGAACATTCAGCTAAGGCTGCACGCATGTGAAAAATAAATAACAGTCAAACTGTTGCTTAGTTAATCAAAGCCCTTCCAAAGTCTAGCTGAATTCGGTTAAAGCGCTTAGTACTCTTCAATCATTATGCTTTTATAGTCTAGCGCTACAAAACAACTATTCTGCTTAATACTCCACTATTTAGTAGTAGTCCAGCTAAATTAGAGCTCACATTTGATTGGTTATGTACTACTGTTGAGCCACATATTAATCATGTGAAGTCCAAGGTTCATTTTAGTATAGATTTTCAAACAGACCTCGACTATTGTCTAAATTGGGAATGTAGGCTGATAGGCTGCCTATTAACTACTTTGGAGGCCATCGTCTTATGAATATATACATGCATCACGTTGTACTACATGGATAAATAATATGTCTAGGAGGTTTCGAGGATGGGATTATGAATTGTTATCTACAACAGGATGGGATGAGTTAATCCAATCAGCTATGACACCCATAATATTATGCTAGTTGCTTATATATCACATTCCTAACATTTTATACTGGACAAGTTGAGAAAATGCATATAGATTTTTTCTGGGCTGCAAAAATCATAAAATAGCTTGGAGTTCACTTGCAAACAGAAACTGAAGATGGGATTGGCTTCAGATTTTTTAGATATTTTAGACGAACATCAATTATCAAACTGTTAGGGACATTACTTACAATATAAGGTCAGCAGCCACATTGACATTTACAATATAAGGTTAGCTCAAGATTTTTTATATTATGGTCATTACTTACAATATAAGGCCAGCCGCCACATTACTAATTACTTACAAATTACAATATATATGTACACACACGAAATAATTTGTAAAAAAATATAGGTAACTACGTTGACAAAAGGAGCAGGAACTAGTGCACTACTAAAGCTGCTCGATTACAGTTTGGTAATGGTATGAACATCAGCGTGTTGTGTGTGTGTAGTCAAGTGGAAGAGTTGCCTGAACATGAGAGGGATGTCGCAAATACCACTCAACAGTTGGTTGTAGAAACAATATTTTGTTAGTTCATCATCAACTTTGAAATATATGTTGAAATTCATGTTTTAGCTTTGTAGGGTCATGAGTATAACTACTTGAACATGTAACAATTCAAGTGTTTCAAGAGTCATATGTTATATCTGGCCTATTAGTCTGAATAACGCATAAGGTCCTGTTATTATGACCAACCAGCCTATTGAAGGCATTTGAATTTTACTTTCAAGAAAAGAAAAGAAAAAATACTGATTTGTTAAGAAATGCATAGACCAGCTAAAAAGATAAACTATGTAACAGAGGCAACTTTTACCTGATAATGAAGTACATGACCATTCAATGAACGCTTCAACCCGATATTTAAATTAGTCCACACAAGAACATGCAGAATGAATCCAGAAACAGTATGTTACCCTCTCCTGCACACTTCGAATGTACATGGCATTTATTATGTATCCATACTTTGTGGTGGAGTTGTACTAAAAAAATAAAAAAATTGCGCACGTTAAAGATATCAATTCAAGTGAGTCCTTAGGCAGTGGGTATAGAAACATTTGGTACCTATTCAAGGAAGCGTATGAAATTATATTACAAATAAAATAAATAACTAATAACTTTTTAAGATAATTTGCATGTTGATTTATCTGATTTAATATTTATGGGTATTCTGTAAACAGTATCTGTAACTCTTTTATTTATTTATACCCATTTTGTAATTCACGCTATATACAATTGGCTAATAAAATCTATAAAGAAGATTGTAAAGCTATCTAACCATGTATATATAAATATGTGTGTGCATATAGGTATGCGACACGATAATAATACAGATAAACTGGAAAAAGTTATGCTACTCGAAAGTTAACATACCAGTTGGCCCAAAAACTTAGAAAACATTGTGTCACTTTGCTTTCTTTTCTCTGAATCCTTTAAAGATCTATGCTTTACTGTGAACATTCCGGTGTCAGTATATCTTCGAATATCTACTGATGAATGATTTTGAAGATCTTTCAAATCTAAGGTAGTTTACTTGTAACTAATACTCCCTGCAAAATGAACAGACCAGTTGAATTGAAAAAAAATTGAGTCATTTACCCACAAGAAAATGGACAAACAGTACATATATTGTTATATTTAGAGAAGATATGGTATAGATTTTGTCGAAGAGAAATAAACTTCATCTTGCAGGTGTTGCATATCTTGTATGTTAGCCGTGAATTGACTAAAACTGCACTTACAAACTCAAAATGAATCTTGCAATATGGTTCGTATAAATCTTTTTCAGTGCAAAACTGAATTAGAATGGTGCAAAACCTGCCAATCCACTTAGAAACTGCATTCTATTTCATTGTGTCGTCTTCTCTTCTAGCTTCCTTCAGTTGCAGTTGTTTCGCCTTGACGCTGAGTTTCTCTTGGAACCAAGACAGAACTTATATGTCGTTTCGTTAAGCTGTAGCACGTTCACCATATATCTTGTTTCTGTCAATTTATGGACACTTGTGACAGAGCATCTCGCTCATAGTCTAACATCTGCAGAGTTTTAAGTTCAAGATTAATTTGCATCTTTAGGTAAATTTTCCATTTTAGATCATCTAGGACCGTTTTAGTTAAGGCATATGTCAACAACGGTCTTGGTATCAATCTTCATGAACCGATATAATGTATTACATATCCAACCTTCACGAACCAATCTTGGTATCATGGTTTACTCGGTCTACTATAGTTTTTTTCCTTTTTCTTTTTGGTTACATACAATGATTGATCTATAGAAATTATAGGCTAAAAATATATTATAGTTGGATTGTTGCTTATTATTACTACAAATTATTTTCACTTCTAATAAATTATGCAAGAATATTATTGGAACATGATGTAATAGTTGTAAATATAAAAGTGTCTTACCAGTTGTATTTTGTTAGCACATTAGCTATTGTATATAAGCTTCTCAGTATTACTCTAGTAGGACAGATTTTCAGATCTAAAAATAAAATAAAGATATGAGTTTTGCTAATACGATACCGGGCTAGCTTCTTTGCCTATTTAGCAAACCTTGTCTACCTTGGTTGCATTAAGTTCAGGGGAAATTTTATACCTTTATATCAAACTTCTAATTGACAAATATTTATCAAAAATCTTTAGGTCTGTGAGAATTTTTATTGCAAAAAGTGTTGAACACTACATAGATTGAGGTCTGTGAGAATTACATCCTAGTTAATTATTTCCATTTTATGGAACTTATAACTATTTTCAACTGCAAAAAATATAATTATGTAAAATGCATGTGCATATCAAGGTATTGGCTCTTAACTTCAATGACATAGTTTTTAAGGTAAATTAATTTAAAAAATCTAGAATAAAAAACACTGATATGGTACTAATACACCATGTTCCACAACAACATTATACTGACTACAAAATACAACTAAAATTGTACAAAATATCATGACCTTATGGATGGTGTGTGCCATATTATTCCATACATGTGGGCAACATATGTGAAACACCCCACCCCGTTAAGGTCACTCACAAAGGGAATGCCTTAACTTTGGTGGAGAATTATAGGTAAAAGACACAGATAATTTACAAGACAGATATATATAAGCAGCGGAAAATAAAACTAACTTTATTTCAAACGTGGTTCATAACAAAACATTACAGCAAACTGTTTCAAACCAACTTCCAAACCATTACATCATAATTTCAGCCTTTATTATTTGCTAAAGAAGCATAAAACAAAATAAAACTGCATAAATCCCCAAGTAGTAGTGTATCCAAAGCCATAGCCAAAAGCAAGAGATTCCAAGCTATACATCACAGAGTCTTCAAGCTTGGAAAGATGAACGGTCCAAATTAAGCTGAGCTATTCCCTCCCTGGGTACCTGGGGGGGAAACGGAAGAAAAGAGAGCGAAAGAAAAATGGGTCAGACATAAGTCTGAGTAAGTCTAGTGACTTTTCAGTGTGTGAATAAGGAAAAGGTCATGATAGGAATAAAATGAAAATAGGACAGTACTAGAACAACAAACTAACATAAAACTATACAAGGCAGGATAAACCGAATATACATCGCACCCATGTCTAATTCTCTGCACCTACTTATACTTGTCCAACTAGCACCACGTGTTCATGGTGAAATGACCCCCTTATATCGATCGGTTCCTACTCGCATGCATTTATCACACGTGTCATTCGGCCCCCGCTTGACTGTAGATACCTGTGCTCGTCCCACCACGGGGTGTATCAAATCCTATGGTGGCAACCCGACACGATTCAAGATGCACAGTGTAAGACTACTGATGCCCAGTGCCTGCTTTTTCCACTCTGGAGTACGTGCACGTACTTACTCCGTTGGAACCTACACTGACACCCCACCCGCCGATGTTTTGACCGCTTACAATTCAGCCAAGTAATCGTGCCCTACCCTGCTTAGTGAAGTGTTCCATGATACATCTATGTGGGTTACTGCTGAAATGGGTCCCCGTTACTAGGGTTTTCCGGCCAACATGTTAAATTGCTTAAGTTTCCAAACCCCACCCATCAGTTTAGTTAACATGTTGAATTGGTTAAGTGTTTCCTTAATTGACTTAACCCAACCAATCTTGACTTAGCTTTATTAAAGCACCAACCACTCACATTAGACAGGTATTGTTGTGGTCACTGGATGTGTCGGTCGGTTCCGGGCAGTTTTACACCACAACTCAGTCTAACCTCGGGTCCTTTTTGGGCTCAATGCACTAACCACCCACATTAGACAGGTATTGTTGTGGTCACTGGATGTGCCGGTCGGTTCCGGGCAGTTTTACACCACAACTCAGTCTAACCTCGGGTTAGGCATATTCGTCTTTTCTAATTTTACATATTTATCATTTTATGCTTATATGTAAATTTGTCAACAATTTATTGTCATGGCCCACTTTCCTTCTAAATCAAATTCATAATTTTTGGTATGTATATTATACCATTTCAATGCCATACCATTTACATGGTTAGGAGCCAAATATGTCAATTACATGTAGTTTCATGTTTCCCCCAACGTTACTCCTGTTGTACGTTCCCAAAGTTTCATAGAATGTTAGGATTGACATTTTAGCCTAACTTATATACTAAAAGGGGAAAAAGAGGAACTTGCAACGTTCCAACATCATACAAAAATATAGATCTCACTACAGATGTGTCACATGAACTTGGCATAATATACTTTTAATTATGAACTTGCAAACTAGATCTATGCAACATGAATCATAAAATAATAGTTTTACATGGAACTACCAAAACTTAATTAGCCATGTAATGGTGAACTTGCATAGGGGTTGAATCATGCTAACATAGATCGAACATAAAGGCATATGGATCTAACATAAAGGCATATGGATCTAATGTGACGGCAAGGAATTTCGCTCGGTCCGAACCAGTCGCTAAACCGGTCCAGGCCGTTCGAAACGCCCTATCGTTTGAGAACAGGACAAAACAGAACGCATACAGAAGAACCTTTCACTGTATATTACAACAATGCACCAGATTACAAGAATATACAGAGTATGAAAGAATATTACACAGAAATATCAGAGATTTAAATACATCGCAGCGGAAAATAATACAATACACAACTAGAATGGGATATACGGATACAAAGCTTTCCGGATATCGTTCCAGCTGTAAACCAGGATCCTGTGAATATAAATCTGCAAAACCAAAACTACTAGCTGCCCATGTCGAAAATAAGGGCACCCAGAGTTTAGGTTAAAACAATAAACTCCAGGTCAGTCATGTGACTGGTGTGAGAACTAAAACAGTTATTAATCTTTATTTTAAAAATTAGGTAAATCAAGGGACCACGCCGTATAACACGGAACGGGTTTCCTCCCAAGAATACCAGTGCATAAAACAAACAGCGCAATGCTAAATAAAGAAAAATGAAGCTGTTATAAGACCCAGGTCCCATCACACAATGCAACGCAGCCGAGGATAGGGTTTTCCCTTATAACAGCCAAAGAATGCTTGATACGTCTTAAAACAAATCATTTGATACTATTATAAGTGCATTGTTCATAAAACAACTTCAAATCATAAGTATCAATCATAGGCGACATGAGCGTCCCATGCCACTATGTCACCATATATAGGTTTACAAATAAAACCGCAAAGTCACGTATTTGGAAATTGGATTTCCGTCTATGAACCGAGGCAAAAGATAGTCCTCAACCGATTCGAGACGCTCTAGCCCGCCCCTCAGGATCAGAGCTCGAGTGACCCTTGGATCGTCAGGGCCGGTCCACACGGAGTGGATTATTATGCCTGAACAATACGTCTCCCCACCCTATGGGGTGTAAGTCTGGTCCGTCAGCCGACCAGAATGCATTCGGCCGAAACCGATATAACCGAGGCGCCTCGCAACCGCAACAACCACATAAGTCAAACTCGTCAGGGCGTGTAAAACCACTGACGCCACTTCTAGCTAGAAAGAAACGCAAGTCCTCCCTGAGGTCCGTCTCCCGTTTTTGGTTCATACCGGGTGTGAAACACGCGAGGTAAACGTTACACAAAGCTACGCCACAAAGGCCGTGCTTTGATCATCACCACAAGACTTTGCTTTTCAACAGAAGCCTTGATCATTTGCATCTTAGCATGCCACACAGGCAAACCATCCTATGCAACCGATATCAGTCACACAGAATGAAATCCGATGTCAGACACACAGTCCATTTACAAGTCCGTTCTGGGTCTGAACGAAACCGGAGGCACCTAGTACCTCGCATATCCATCGATCTCCAAGTACGTCTGGACGATCACCAACTGTTTCCATCTTCTTGGGTGTACAGCCCAATCAAGATCATCAGTTATCACCCAAACGACGTGAAGACCTCCGGTCTTCGACCATCGTCTTCATCTTCGACTTATCGTCGTATCGATTATTCAGAATGGGATAAACCCGGACTTCCCGAATAACTCGCGTATATTTTATAAAAGTGTTACACAAACACAACATACGCCTCATTCCAATTCATTAGTCACTAACCGTAAATTAATCAAGAGAATAATTCCCCAAATATTAACCCCGAAGGCCGAAACCAACATCAGATCAATATCCAGAAAACCCTTCTGCTTGGCTAACCGACAGTTAGTTTCTAAATTTCACGTTCAAATCTAATTAAAGATTTAACTATCGCCTGGAGCAAAACTGGTGATACTCCATTCTCGATCTTTTCAATCTAATTAAAGATTCATTAAAACTCCACTTAGTTTTAATCTGTGACTGGGTTAAAGAATCAGTGTCATTTAAAACACGGTTCACGATAAACCCAAAGTCACATCCCATTAATTATCGGGTTAAAGAACAAGTGTTATTTAAAACACTGTTCACGATAAACCCAAAAATCAATATCCATTCAATTCCAATTAAATATTATTTAATTGGTGCACTTCATTAAATCTAAATCAAAAGATTTAATCTTTTCTCAACTGGGTTCAAGAACAGTGTTAGTGAAGACACCATTCACGACAAACCCAAATCACATTCATTAATTATCGGGTTAAAGAACAAGTGTTATTTAAAACACTGTTCACGATAAACCCAAAAATCAATATCAATTCAATTCCAATTAAATATCATTTAATTGGTACACTTCATTAAATCTAAATAAAAAGATTTAATCTTTTCTCAACTGGGTTCAAGAACAGTGTTAGTGAAGACACCATTCACGACAAACCCAAATCACATTCATTAATTATCGGGTTAAAGAACAAGTGTTTTTTAAAACACTGTTCACGATAAACCCAAAAATCAATATCAATTCAATTCCAATTAAATATTATTTAATTGGTACACTTCATTAAATCTAAATAAAAAGATTTAATCTTTTCTCAACTGGGTTCAAGAACAGTGTTAGTAAAGACACCATTCACGACAAACCCAAATCACATTCGATATTCAATACAAGGCTCTGAATAGAAAATATATCGGCTTATATTCAATATCGAATTCTACGACTAACAAATGTCGTATTGGAAATAACGATACAAATATATATCTTTCAAATTTCCATAACAACACCTGTAATATCACGAATTCCAACATCGAAATATTCCGAAGACAATTTCGATTCAAATCCACTCCAATGCAATCATTGGAATTTTGGTTACTTTTAAAACCCTTTTCGAATTCAATTTATTTATTTAAAAATAAATAGAATTATAATTCTAGTTCAAAACTAGTTCATTTCGATAAAAATCTATTTTTATCTTTTCAAATATGGAGTTTTTCATCCCAAACTTTCACAAATCATTTCTTATGATTTTACACAAATTATTACTATTTTTAATAATTTTATCAAGGTCCGTACAGTCGATTTCCAACAATGGCCATCGAACTGCACTTACAGCGACCTTTTTCCAATTTGATTTGGACGTATCTCCAAATCCAACCGTTAGATTTCAAATTTCTAACATTCGTTAGAAAGCTCTTTTCGATACGAACCCAACGGTTCCGGTTTTAGGAGAATCCGACGGTCGGATCTCCCGTAATGTCCGTTTGAAATAAATGGTCGAAATTCACGAACTGCCGCGGCGCGGCGCGTTCTATTCAGGCCATTATATTATATATATTATATGTATAATATATACTTCGTCGATTTCTATTTAAAAACGAATTATATAAATAGTTTTGAATTCGTTTCAAAATCTATTTCAACTTCCATTTCAATTCAAAGCAAAATTGAATTCTTCTTTATAGATTCGTTTCAAAATTCATTTCTATTCAATTCAAATTTCAATTCAATTTGAATTCGTTTTCAATTCACTTTCAATTCATTTCGAAATCGTTTTCAATTCAATTCATTTCGAAATCGTTTTCAATTCAATTCATTTCGAAATCGTTTTCAATTCAATTCATTTCGAAATCGTTTTCAATTCAATTCATTTCGAAATCGTTTTCAATTCAATTCATTTCGAAATCGTTTTCAATTCAATTCATTTCGAAATCGTTTTCAATTCAATTCATTTCGAAATCGTTTTCAATTCAATTCAAAATATTCGATTTCGAAATCACTTTTCAATATTCATTTTTAAGATGAATAAAATCGATATAAATATCGTTCACGTCAAAATGGCGTCAATCTAATCAACACGGCTTCATAAATTTCTATTTTCAAATATTCTATTTCAAATATTTCTTTTTCAAAATGGTTGTTATTATCAAAATATTTTGTTCAACACATGACCAATCTCAATGAATGAGTACTGTCAACACATGAACTTTTATTTTATAATATTCTTTATTTTTCAAATTGGAATGAGGCCCAATCAATCACCATATAAAGTTAATTATATGGATTTTCATACAACACATGTATATAATAACATTGAAAATAATCAACCATCAACCAAAGTGCACTACACTGTAAAAGCATCAAATATAGATATTCAACGCTTATAACAGCCTGTCAATCAATCGATCGACATATTTAATCAATCAGGATGAGTGAACTGCAAATTTCATCCCAACACCCGTGTGGGGTTTCAAACAATCAAACAAATATTTTATTCGTGCAGTTGGGCGATGTGTAAAATTTATCGTCCCAATCAATGTCATTCAAATAGGTGTACATAAACAAACCGTCTGGTTTGTAAATGAATATTCTATTTTATTCACTTCACGTTAAAAATTATATTTTTAACGATAAAACATTTTATTCCAACATATGAATTTCTATTCAGTTCATTCTTTAAATAAAATGATATTTTTATTTTTCTAACACATTTTAGAAAATTTCGGCGGCATAACGGCACGATACTAGAAACGGGACAAGGCCTAGCCTTATCCCCGGTCTAGTGAAGGCCCACGCCATTCACACATCAATCAAATCACTCTCGTTATGCAAACCACAAAATTTGGAGTAAGAGTCTAACCTAGTCTTACTCCTTCGCCTTATAACGGCGCACGTCTAATCCTAACCAATTTATCGATTCGATTTTTTCACACCACAAACCACATTCAAACCAATATCTCAATCAATCACCAAACATCCAAACAAACAAGTCCATGGTATGTGGACGGGTGTCGGGTGCTTCTAAGCACCGTCTGCATCCTAGTATATATATATATATAACTAGAAAAATAAATTGAAAGGTGAGAAATTCTCACTTATTAGCTATCCTAGCTCCACGGCACTTCATTTGCAGAAGTCTTCGTCGTTTCGCCTTTTTGTCACCTTCGTTGCTGCTTTCACTACATACGTAAAAATCACATTTTTACTTCGCTATTCAATATATAAAAATCGAATTTTTATTTCAAAGTTCAATATATAAAAATCGAATTTTTATTTCAACGTTCAATATATAAAAATCGAATTTTTATTTCAAAGTTCAATATATAAAAATTGAATTTTTATTTCAACGTTCAATATATAAAAATCGAATTTTTATTTCAAAGTTCAATATATAAAAATCGAATTTTTATTTCAAAGTTCAATATATAAAAATCGAATTTTTATTTCAAAGTTCAATATATAAAAATCGAATTTTTATTTCAAAGTTCAATATATAAAAATCATATTTTTATTTCAAAGTTCAATATATAAAAATCGAATTTTTATTTCAAAGTTCAATATATAAAAATCGAATTTTTATTTAAAAGTTCAATATATAAAAATCGAATTTTTATTTCAAAGTTCAATATATAAAAATCGAATTTTTATTTCAAAGTTCAATATATAAAAATCGAATTTTTATTTCAAAGTTCAATATATAAAAATCATATTTTTCTATCGAAGTTCAATATGTAAAGATTCTATTTTTCTATCGAAGTTCAATATGTAAAAAAGAAAAAAATTGAATTTTTACTACTATGTTATATAGATAAAAATTATATTTTTATCACGCTATTTTCTATATGAAGATTTCCCTTTTCTAAAATAAAGATTTCACCTTTATAAAAATCTCATTTTTATTTTTTTTCTACACATATAAAGATGATATTTTTAATCTTCCTATCATGTAAAAATTATATTTTTAATCCTCTACCTAACCAAAAATCATATTTTTACATCATCTATATAGTAAAGACTATATTTTTAATACTTTAAAAATATAAAAATCATATTTTTACTACTTTAAAAATATAAAAATCATATTTTTATAACTTTACCACATAAATAAAAATTAGTTTTAAAGTAAATAAATAAAATAAAAAAAATAAAAAAACAGTTTTCAAAATAAAGAAAATTCAGTTTTTTTTTAAAAATAAAAATCAGTTTTTACTCCCTATTAAAATTCAGTTTTAATACTTAATTAAAATTCAGTTTCTTACTGTTTATTTAAAATTAAAATAAAGGAAATAAAATAAATAAAAAAAAACAAACTTACAGAGGAGGGGGGGAAAGATGGCGGCGGCAGGAGGAAGAAGAAAAGCGGCGGCGACGGCTTCAGGGGGGGGCTTGATCGGGAGGGCGGCGCGACTGCCTGAGGGGGGATGGTTTGATCGCGCGGCGGCGCGACTGCTGAGGGGGGGGGGGGGGTGGTTTCGATCGGAGGTCGGAGGTCGGCGGTCGTGGGGGCTGTTTGTCGGCGGAGGCGGTCTGAACGGGGGGGGGGGGGGGGGCGATCGCGATTTACTGCTAGGGTTTTTTTTTTTTTTCTTCTTTCTATTTTCTGATAACTGAAACGGGGGGGGGGCAGACGGTTAAAGGGGGAGGAGATAGGATTTTAAGATTTTTTTTTTATTTAATTAATTAATTTACCACTAAAAAGCAACTTTTATTTACGACCTCTAAACGAGGCCCACCGCCTGTCGTTCATAGCGTTTTACCCCCATTCCGAACACAATGGGATATGTATCGCTAGCTGATTTGACCGTTTCGATCAGTTTCCTTTGAATTTACATTTAAATCTCTATATTGAATTTTAAACGTACATTTCAAACTACCGGGGTCACATACTAACTAGAAAAATTTCAGAAAAATATTTTCTAGCTTCGTATTGACGATACGGTCCTAACAAAACTAGTTTCGTCGAATTCTGAGTCCGTTGGAAAAATGGCCAATTTCCAGTCGATTAAAATCAACTTAAATGGTCAAAACACGTTTTCCTTTACCACGCTCACACATTGATTCGAAAAATTATGAAATTTGAAACATAGCAATAACTTCACATCTCGGACCCAACAAAACTGGTTTCGTCGAAATCCGAGGTCGTTTGCAAAACGGCTATTTTTAAGGGCTATATATTATATAAAATATATATAAATTCCACAGCGACTATTCTAAATTTTCTACTGGACATATCTTATCATTTCTAAAGTGAAATCTCAGTTTGTCAACTTCGTTACAAAGATATAGTTATACAGATTCAAATATTTCTTGTTTCGTTCAATTCTGACTTATATTGAATTCTGTATATTCATTTGAAATTAGAAATCGAATTTTCGAACTACCGCGCCATTTTCAATTCCTTTTATAATTATATATAATTATTTATATTCTAACGACGACGCGTATAATATATACGTTCAAATTATATTCAAAATAAATTTCTCGTCGATATTATTTAAAATAATTCATTTTAAATAATCAAAACTCGCTAAAATTGCCAAAATAAAAATTTTAAACTGGCCCAGATTTTCCGGGTTGTTACAATCTCCCCCACTTAAAACTTTTCGTCCCCGAAAAGGAACAAAGTCGAAAGTGGTTTGATTAATCAACGCTACGATCGATCTGGCTTCCATTCTCCAACTTTTCAGTTTCTGAGAATTTCCAAAATTTCAAAAATTTGGCTAACACCCTAAATTTTCGAAAAATTTCGCCATAACCTCCCCTGCACCGGGAGCATCGGGGAATTTCAAATAGCTTCCCCGGTCCTTCAGATCTCAAAAAGAAAAAGAAAAAGCCAAGCGGCTAGCCAATAGGCTCACAAAATCATCATCACCCAAACAAAACAGGAAATTATGTAATAAACATGTACCTATTTGTCGGGCAAACAAATTTTATTCTCTGCTCTAGCCTCCTTGCTATGACCTGTTCAATGTAAGTACAAGTATATGCAAGCAAATGCGACCAATTTCAATACAGTTCAATATTCGGTTCAATTAGGCTAAATGGCTAAAAATTAGCAAACAAATAACACAAACATCAATCAATTAGTGAATTAGAGTTTCAAATTCATAATTTGATGTATATACAAAAAAACATGTTTTGATGCCAAATCACAACAATGTATTCTAGCTATATATAAGTTTTGGTTCTCACACCAGCCTAATGGAAATATATAGAAAATCACACCTTCGAAACTCGAACATAAATACTGATGATGTCATGACAATCATCAGTACCATCTCCGGGCGACTAGAATGTGATTCCATATCTATCCAGTATATTAAAACTTTGAATATACGTTTGCAAGGCGTATATGCAAATTCTTTATATACTGAATTGTCCACATTCAAATAAATAAATAATCAAATACGTAGAAGTGATTTAAATTTTCAAAATAAAAATTGTTTTCATTTGAAAAATATACTCTTCACACTCGTTCTAGGATACTACTGATCCCATCTCTAACGAGTCATTCTAATTGGATATTACTAACCCAATATCTGATGAATTCTTTCGTATGGTTCTAATGTGTCTTGTTCTCTGAGCTTTGTAAACCAAAGCTCTGATACCAAATGTGACGGCAAGGAATTTCGCTCGGTCCGAACCAGTCGCTAAACCGGTCCAGGCCGTTCGAAACGCCCTATCGTTTGAGAACAGGACAAAACAGAACGCATACAGAAGAACCTTTCACTGTATATTACAACAATGCACCAGATTACAAGAATATACAGAGTATGAAAGAATATTACACAGAAATATCAGAGATTTAAATACATCGCAGCGGAAAATAATACAATACACAACTAGAATGGGATATACGGATACAAAGCTTTCCGGATATCGTTCCAGCTGTAAACCAGGATCCTGTGAATATAAATCTGCAAAACCAAAACTACTAGCTGCCCATGTCGAAAATAAGGGCACCCAGAGTTTAGGTTAAAACAATAAACTCCAGGTCAGTCATGTGACTGGTGTGAGAACTAAAACAGTTATTAATCTTTATTTTAAAAATTAGGTAAATCAAGGGACCACGCCGTATAACACGGAACGGGTTTCCTCCCAAGAATACCAGTGCATAAAACAAACAGCGCAATGCTAAATAAAGAAAAATGAAGCTGTTATAAGACCCAGGTCCCATCACACAATGCAACGCAGCCGAGGATAGGGTTTTCCCTTATAACAGCCAAAGAATGCTTGATACGTCTTAAAACAAATCATTTGATACTATTATAAGTGCATTGTTCATAAAACAACTTCAAATCATAAGTATCAATCATAGGCGACATGAGCGTCCCATGCCACTATGTCACCATATATAGGTTTACAAATAAAACCGCAAAGTCACGTATTTGGAAATTGGATTTCCGTCTATGAACCGAGGCAAAAGATAGTCCTCAACCGATTCGAGACGCTCTAGCCCGCCCCTCAGGATCAGAGCTCGAGTGACCCTTGGATCGTCAGGGCCGGTCCACACGGAGTGGATTATTATGCCTGAACAATACGTCTCCCCACCCTATGGGGTGTAAGTCTGGTCCGTCAGCCGACCAGAATGCATTCGGCCGAAACCGATATAACCGAGGCGCCTCGCAACCGCAACAACCACATAAGTCAAACTCGTCAGGGCGTGTAAAACCACTGACGCCACTTCTAGCTAGAAAGAAACGCAAGTCCTCCCTGAGGTCCGTCTCCCGTTTTTGGTTCATACCGGGTGTGAAACACGCGAGGTAAACGTTACACAAAGCTACGCCACAAAGGCCGTGCTTTGATCATCACCACAAGACTTTGCTTTTCAACAGAAGCCTTGATCATTTGCATCTTAGCATGCCACACAGGCAAACCATCCTATGCAACCGATATCAGTCACACAGAATGAAATCCGATGTCAGACACACAGTCCATTTACAAGTCCGTTCTGGGTCTGAACGAAACCGGAGGCACCTAGTACCTCGCATATCCATCGATCTCCAAGTACGTCTGGACGATCACCAACTGTTTCCATCTTCTTGGGTGTACAGCCCAATCAAGATCATCAGTTATCACCCAAACGACGTGAAGACCTCCGGTCTTCGACCATCGTCTTCATCTTCGACTTATCGTCGTATCGATTATTCAGAATGGGATAAACCCGGACTTCCCGAATAACTCGCGTATATTTTATAAAAGTGTTACACAAACACAACATACGCCTCATTCCAATTCATTAGTCACTAACCGTAAATTAATCAAGAGAATAATTCCCCAAATATTAACCCCGAAGGCCGAAACCAACATCAGATCAATATCCAGAAAACCCTTCTGCTTGGCTAACCGACAGTTAGTTTCTAAATTTCACGTTCAAATCTAATTAAAGATTTAACTATCGCCTGGAGCAAAACTGGTGATACTCCATTCTCGATCTTTTCAATCTAATTAAAGATTCATTAAAACTCCACTTAGTTTTAATCTGTGACTGGGTTAAAGAATCAGTGTCATTTAAAACACGGTTCACGATAAACCCAAAGTCACATCCCATTAATTATCGGGTTAAAGAACAAGTGTTATTTAAAACACTGTTCACGATAAACCCAAAAATCAATATCCATTCAATTCCAATTAAATATTATTTAATTGGTGCACTTCATTAAATCTAAATCAAAAGATTTAATCTTTTCTCAACTGGGTTCAAGAACAGTGTTAGTGAAGACACCATTCACGACAAACCCAAATCACATTCATTAATTATCGGGTTAAAGAACAAGTGTTATTTAAAACACTGTTCACGATAAACCCAAAAATCAATATCAATTCAATTCCAATTAAATATCATTTAATTGGTACACTTCATTAAATCTAAATAAAAAGATTTAATCTTTTCTCAACTGGGTTCAAGAACAGTGTTAGTGAAGACACCATTCACGACAAACCCAAATCACATTCATTAATTATCGGGTTAAAGAACAAGTGTTTTTTAAAACACTGTTCACGATAAACCCAAAAATCAATATCAATTCAATTCCAATTAAATATTATTTAATTGGTACACTTCATTAAATCTAAATAAAAAGATTTAATCTTTTCTCAACTGGGTTCAAGAACAGTGTTAGTAAAGACACCATTCACGACAAACCCAAATCACATTCGATATTCAATACAAGGCTCTGAATAGAAAATATATCGGCTTATATTCAATATCGAATTCTACGACTAACAAATGTCGTATTGGAAATAACGATACAAATATATATCTTTCAAATTTCCATAACAACACCTGTAATATCACGAATTCCAACATCGAAATATTCCGAAGACAATTTCGATTCAAATCCACTCCAATGCAATCATTGGAATTTTGGTTACTTTTAAAACCCTTTTCGAATTCAATTTATTTATTTAAAAATAAATAGAATTATAATTCTAGTTCAAAACTAGTTCATTTCGATAAAAATCTATTTTTATCTTTTCAAATATGGAGTTTTTCATCCCAAACTTTCACAAATCATTTCTTATGATTTTACACAAATTATTACTATTTTTAATAATTTTATCAAGGCCCGTACAGTCGATTTCCAACAATGGCCATCGAACTGCACTTACAGCGACCTTTTTCCAATTTGATTTGGACGTATCTCCAAATCCAACCGTTAGATTTCAAATTTCTAACATTCGTTAGAAAGCTCTTTTCGATACGAACCCAACGGTTCCGGTTTTAGGAGAATCCGACGGTCGGATCTCCCGTAATGTCCGTTTGAAATAAATGGTCGAAATTCACGAACTGCCGCGGCGCGGCGCGTTCTATTCAGGCCATTATATTATATATATTATATGTATAATATATACTTCGTCGATTTCTATTTAAAAACGAATTATATAAATAGTTTTGAATTCGTTTCAAAATCTATTTCAACTTCCATTTCAATTCAAAGCAAAATTGAATTCTTCTTTATAGATTCGTTTCAAAATTCATTTCTATTCAATTCAAATTTCAATTCAATTTGAATTCGTTTTCAATTCACTTTCAATTCATTTCGAAATCGTTTTCAATTCAATTCATTTCGAAATCGTTTTCAATTCAATTCATTTCGAAATCGTTTTCAATTCAATTCATTTCGAAATCGTTTTCAATTCAATTCATTTCGAAATCGTTTTCAATTCAATTCATTTCGAAATCGTTTTCAATTCAATTCATTTCGAAATCGTTTTCAATTCAATTCAAAATATTCGATTTCGAAATCACTTTTCAATATTCATTTTTAAGATGAATAAAATCGATATAAATATCGTTCACGTCAAAATGGCGTCAATCTAATCAACACGGCTTCATAAATTTCTATTTTCAAATACTCTATTTCAAATATTTCTTTTTCAAAATGGTTGTTATTATCAAAATATTTTGTTCAACACATGACCAATCTCAATGAATGAGTACTGTCAACACATGAACTTTTATTTTATAATATTCTTTATTTTTCAAATTGGAATGAGGCCCAATCAATCACCATATAAAGTTAATTATATGGATTTTCATACAACACATGTATATAATAACATTGAAAATAATCAACCATCAACCAAAGTGCACTACACTGTAAAAGCATCAAATATAGATATTCAACGCTTATAACAGCCTGTCAATCAATCGATCGACATATTTAATCAATCAGGATGAGTGAACTGCAAATTTCATCCCAACACCCGTGTGGGGTTTCAAACAATCAAACAAATATTTTATTCGTGCAGTTGGGCGATGTGTAAAATTTATCGTCCCAATCAATGTCATTCAAATAGGTGTACATAAACAAACCGTCTGGTTTGTAAATAAATATTCTATTTTATTCACTTCACGTTAAAAATTATATTTTTAACGATAAAACATTTTATTCCAACATATGAATTTCTATTCAGTTCATTCTTTAAATAAAATGATATTTTTATTTTTCTAACACATTTTAGAAAATTTCGGCGGCATAACGGCACGATACTAGAAACGGGACAAGGCCTAGCCTTATCCCCGGTCTAGTGAAGGCCCACGCCATTCACACATCAATCAAATCACTCTCGTTATGCAAACCACAAAATTTGGAGTAAGAGTCTAACCTAGTCTTACTCCTTCGCCTTATAACGGCGCACGTCTAATCCTAACCAATTTATCGATTCGATTTTTTCACACCACAAACCACATTCAAACCAATATCTCAATCAATCACCAAACATCCAAACAAACAAGTCCATGGTATGTGGACGGGTGTCGGGTGCTTCTAAGCACCGTCTGCATCCTAGTATATATATATATATAACTAGAAAAATAAATTGAAAGGTGAGAAATTCTTACTTATTAGCTATCCTAGCTCCACGGCACTTCATTTGTAGAAGTCTTCGTCGTTTCGCCTTTTTGTCACCTTCGTTGCTGCTTTCACTACATACGTAAAAATCACATTTTTACTTCGCTATTCAATATATAAAAATCGAATTTTTATTTCAAAGTTCAATATATAAAAATCGAATTTTTATTTCAACGTTCAATATATAAAAATCGAATTTTTATTTCAAAGTTCAATATATAAAAATTGAATTTTTATTTCAACGTTCAATATATAAAAATCGAATTTTTATTTCAAAGTTCAATATATAAAAATCGAATTTTTATTTCAAAGTTCAATATATAAAAATCATATTTTTATTTCAAAGTTCAATATATAAAAATCGAATTTTTATTTCAAAGTTCAATATATAAAAATCGAATTTTTATTTCAAAGTTCAATATATAAAAATCGAATTTTTATTTCAAAGTTCAATATATAAAAATCGAATTTTTATTTCAAAGTTCAATATATAAAAATCGAATTTTTATTTCAAAGTTCAATATATAAAAATCATATTTTTCTATCGAAGTTCAATATGTAAAAATTCTATTTTTCTATCGAAGTTCAATATGTAAAAAAGAAAAAAATTGAATTTTTACTACTATGTTATATAGATAAAAATTATATTTTTATCACGCTATTTTCTATATGAAGATTTCCCTTTTCTAAAATAAAGATTTCACCTTTATAAAAATCTCATTTTTATTTTTTTTCTACACATATAAAGATGATATTTTTAATCTTCCTATCATGTAAAAATTATATTTTTAATCCTCTACCTAACCAAAAATCATATTTTTACATCATCTATATAGTAAAGACTATATTTTTAATACTTTAAAAATATAAAAATCATATTTTTACTACTTTAAAAATATAAAAATCATATTTTTATAACTTTACCACATAAATAAAAATTAGTTTTAAAGTAAATAAATAAAATAAAAAAAATAAAAAAAACAGTTTTCAAAATAAAGAAAATTCAGTTTTTTTTTTAAAATAAAAATCAGTTTTTACTCCCTATTAAAATTCAGTTTTAATACTTAATTAAAATTCAGTTTCTTACTGTTTATTTAAAATTAAAATAAAGGAAATAAAAAAAAAAAAAAAAACAAACTTACAGAGGAGGGGGGGAAAGATGGCGGCGGCAGGAGGAAGAAGAAAAGCGGCGGCGGCGGCTTCAGGGGGGGGCTTGATCGGGAGGGCGGCGCGACTGCCTGAGGGGGGGATGGTTTGATCGCGCGGCGGCGCGACTGCTGAGGGGGGGGGGGTGGTTTCGATCGGAGGTCGGAGGTCGGCGGTCGTTGGGGCTGTTTGTCGGCGGAGGCGGTCTGAACGGGGGGGGGGGGCGATCGCGATTTACTGCTAGGGTTTTTTTTTTTTCTTTCTTCTTTCTATTTTCTGATAACTGAAACGGGGGGGGGGGGCCAGACGGTTAAAGGGGGAGGAGATAGGATTTTAAGATTTTTTTTTTTTATTTAATTAATTAATTTACCACTAAAAAGCAACTTTTATTTACGACCTCTAAACGAGGCCCACCGCCTGTCGTTCATAGCGTTTTACCCCCATTCCGAACACAATGGGATATGTATCGCTAGCTGATTTGACCGTTTCGATCAGTTTCCTTTGAATTTACATTTAAATCTCTATATTGAATTTTAAACGTACATTTCAAACTACCGGGGTCACATACTAACTAGAAAAATTTCAGAAAAATATTTTCTAGCTTCGTATTGACGATACGGTCCTAACAAAACTAGTTTCGTCGAATTCTGAGTCCGTTGGAAAAATGGCCAATTTCCAGTCGATTAAAATCAACTGAAATGGTCAAAACACGTTTTCCTTTACCACGCTCACACATTGATTCGAAAAATTATGAAATTTGAAACATAGCAATAACTTCACATCTCGGACCCAACAAAACTGGTTTCGTCGAAATCCGAGGTCGTTTGCAAAACGGCTATTTTTAAGGGCTATATATTATATAAAATATATATAAATTCCACAGTGACTATTCTAAATTTTCTACTGGACATATCTTATCATTTCTAAAGTGAAATCTCAGTTTGTCAACTTCGTTACAAAGATATAGTTATACAGATTCAAATATTTCTTGTTTCGTTCAATTCTGACTTATATTGAATTCTGTATATTCATTTGAAATTAGAAATCGAATTTTCGAACTACCGCGCCATTTTCAATTCCTTTTATAATTATATATAATTATTTATATTCTAACGACGACGCGTATAATATATACGTTCGAATTATATTCAAAATAAATTTCTCGTCGATATTATTTAAAATAATTCATTTTAAATAATCAAAACTCGCTAAAATTGCCAAAATAAAAATTTTAAACTGGCCCAGATTTTCCGGGTTGTTACATCTAACATATAAAGTTGTAGATCTAAACATATAAGGTCGTAGATCTAAACATGTATGTATAATGGATCTAAACAATTAGGCATAAACGACATGACTTAGCCTAAAACTTCTATGTATCATAATATCATCAAGGTCGTAGATCTAAACATAATGGATCTAAACAATTTGGCATAAATGACATGACTTAACCTAAAACTTGTATGTATCATAATATCACCAACTTACATATGATAATTTCATTCCCAAATTCCTATACAACAACATAGGTTTATTCACCAATTTCCACATAACATGATAGGTTCGATAGACCACAATAGTTCATAGGCATATATGATAGAATAGACATGAATAGACATGAATCAGCATCACATACAACTTGATACAATTCTATTTTACAAACCACGTCTTTAATTTATTCACATCTGGAAGATAACTACACTTACAACAAAAGGAAAAACTTGATTTCTGGGATCTGTATTCTGAAACTGAATTACTCCCCTTTGGTGTAGACTAATTGTTGTTCTAAATTAGATTTGATTTAATTTGATATGAAGCTTCTATCTTGCCTTTGAGTTGAAAGAGATGACGGCTATTCTAGGTTCACCATTGATGGCATGGCGTCTCTTGGAATGAATTAGTGTGATTTTAGGTTGAGAGTTAGGTTGCTTATATGGAGTTTTAATTAATTTAGAGCCGTCAGATTAACCCTAGAAGCAATCAAGACCATCCAGTCAAGATAGGATAACACCTCAGCCCTAATGACTCAGAAATGACTCACTGTTCGGATCAGAACACTCCAGAAATATGTGCAGGTCTTTTAGCCCGACATGGGCGCACTTGGCAGGTGCGCCAATGCATTTTTGTACTGGCGCACTTGTGAAGTGCGCCAGTGCATTTTGGTCCGGTTTTCTGCCTAACTTCGTTCGTCCATATCTCCTTCATACGGTGTCCATTTTACGCAAACTCGGACTCTATCTCAAGCAGAATTCTGAGACGAACGCACTGGCATAACTCGTTTCCCTTAATTCTCACATTTGAAATTAAGTATTCTTTAAATTCGTTAATATTAATATTTAAAATCATGGGGTGTTACATTCTCCCCTCCTTAAAGGATTTCTCCCCCGAAATCTCCAAGTTAAGGAGAATGTATATCCTAACATCCAATCATTCATCTACTCAACCATCAAACACATGCATCCATTGTCCTTACATGATTTCTAGTGTCGTATGAACATATGCAAAAAGTGTGTGTATATGTTCCATATCTAATGCAAAATCAGGCGGTCTGCTGATTCAGTTGACCTCCTTAATGCAAATCATGATAGTGCCATGCATCCATTATGTATGCGAAAGAATCCTAACAACACATATTATTTCTACATGTGTGCACAACCATTCATCTAAATGCAGCATCCATATGATAATACAACCATTATACATCCATAAATTTAGATATGCGCTCACATTTATACGCAATATGAAGGTGATTGAGCCGATCTAGTGCCTAAAGTGTGTGTACGTGCATCCACTAGCAAGCACTTGCAACCATCAATCAAAACATGTTTCAAATACATGTTTACATCCATCGGTTTCTACCTAAGGATAAAGAATAGGACTGAGGAGATATACTTGAAAGATAGATTTAAGCATGGACAAACTTATGGAAAAAGAGATCAAGGAGGTACCCTCAAAGAGAAAAAGGTAGGCTGCGCGTATTTTCTTCTCAGTTTCCCAAGTCGCATCTTCCTCGGCATCACTCCATTGAACTTTAACAAGCTTGACTTCACGGTTGCGTAACTTTTTGACTTCCGTACCCTAGATTCGAGTTGGAACTCTTCTCACAGCCGCTTCTCGTTCCACTTCTACTTCCTCTAGTATATTCGGTTCCACCACTTCCGCATATTCATGTAAGCACTTTCGTAGTTGAGAAACATGAAAAACATTATGGACTCCAGCCAGTCTCTCGGGTAGCTCTACTTTGTAAGCCATCGTCCCAATCCTTTTAATGATAGGAAATGGACCTACAAATCTTGGTGCTAGCTTTCCTACGGACCCAAAGCGAATGACATTCCTCAAAGGAGATACTTTAAGGAACACCCTATCGCCAACCTTAAACTCAAGGTCGGTCTTTCTTTTGTCTGCGTAGGACTTCTGTCTATCTTGTGCAGCCTTCTTCCATCTTCTTATCAAGTCCACCTTTTCTGAGGTCTCTCTAATCATGTCCGGTCCAAGTACGAGTTTTTCTGTAGACTCCCACCAACAAGTTGTTGATCGGCATGGTCGTCCATATAAAGCTTCGAAGGGTGCCATGCCTATGGTGGCTTGGTAGCTATTGTTGTAAGCGAATTCCACCAAAGGAAGATGATCCTCCCATGTACCTCCAAAGTCAATAATGCATAGTCTCAAGAGGTCTTCTAATACTCTGTTCATTCTTTCCGTCTGACCATCAGTTTAGGGGTGATAGCTCGTGCTTAAGCATAACTGTGTGCCTACAGCTTCTTGCAAACTCCTCCAAAACTTGCTCATAAAGATGGGATCTCGGTCACTCACCATGCTGGAGGGTACCCCATGGAGTCGAACTATCTCTTTAAGATATATGGATGTTAGAGATGAGGCAGTCCTTCTACTATTAACGGGTATGAAGTGAGCGCTTTTTGTGAGCCTGTCCACTATTACCCAAATACTGGTATTGCCTCTTCTTGACCTAGGCAGCCCATCAATAAATTCCATCGAGATGCTATCCCATTTCCACTGTGGGACCCCTAGATGATGAAGCAAACCATCAGGCTTCTTCTGCTCCGCCTTGACTTGTTGGCATATCATGCACTTAGAAACGAATTTAGCTGCATCCCTCTTCATGCCATTCCAAAAGAAAACCTTTTTGATGTCTTTGTATATTTTGTATCCATCGTGGTGTATGGTCAACTTGGAATGATGTGCTTCTTCAAGAACTTTCTTCACCAAATCCCTTGCTTGTGGGACGCATAGTCTTCCATCCCACCTCAACCAACCCTTATCATCGACGGAGTATCTATTGAGGTGACTAGAAGTCTCACCCTTATTCAGCTTTTCTATCACATTAACTAGCTGAGGGCCTTCACGTTGTGCGGTCCCTATTGAGTCCAAAAGAGTAGGCCGCACCTCTAGTGATGCTAACAAACCAGTCACATGATCGACAGAGGGTCTAAAATCAAAGTTGGCTATGTACTCCAAGCTTTGCCTTTCTACAAAGAGAAGGCTTAAGGTAAGCTTCTTTCTACTCAAGGCATATGCTACTACATTGCCCTCGCCAGGAGTATAGGAAATCTCAAAATCATATGAGGCAAGAAACTCCATCCATCTTTGCTGCCTCAAGTTGAGATCTTTCTACGAGAAAAGGTACTTCAACGATTTATGGTCAGTAAACAATTCAAACTTCTCGCCTAGGAGATAATGGCGCCAAGACTTAAGCGTAAAGACGATGGCAGCCAACTCTAGATCGTGGGTTGGGTAGTTTTTCTCATGTACTCTCAACTGTCTTCCACCATAAGCTAATACCTTCCCTTCTTGCATCAAGACAGTGCCTAGTCCCGTACCGCATGCATATGTATATACGGTAAACATCTTGCTTCCATCAGGCAATGTCAGAACTGGGGCTGTTGTCAGAGCCCTTTTCAAGCGTTGGAAAGCAATAGTGCAATCCAAATCCCAAGTGAAAGTTAGGTTCTTCTTCGTCAACCTTGTAAGTGGAGCTGAGATTTTCGCAAAGTCCTTGATAAACTTTCAGTAAAAGCCTGCTAGCCTGAGAAAGCTTCGGACTTCGGTTGCATTTCATGGGACCTTCCAATCTTGCACCGCACTACTTTTGCGGGGTCCACAGCTAATCCCTCTTTGGACACCAAATGTCCAAGAAACCTTACTTCTTCCCTCCAGAAATGGCATTTGGAGAATTTGGCTTTTAACTGATGTGCACGAAGATTATCCATGACTTCCTTTAGATGTTGTGAATGTTCTTCCTCACTCTTAGAGAAAATCAAAACGTCGTCCACGAAGACCACTACAAACTTATTGAGGAACTCCCTAAACGCCCTGCTCATCAAATCGACGAAATAAGAGGGTGCGTTTGTCAAGCCGAAAGGCATGACAAGCCACTCGAAGAATCCATCCGGAGTTCTGTATGCGGTCTTATCAATGTTGTCTTCATCCACTCTTAGCTGATGAAACCCGGTAGCCAAATCTAGTTGGGAGAAAACCGATGCACCTACAAGCTGATCGAACAAGTCGTCTATTCTTGGGAGTGGGTGCCTATTTTTCTTGGTCAGCTTGTTTAGCTCCCCATAATAAACGCATAGGCTAAGAGAACCGTCCACTTTAGTTGCGAACACTACTGGAGCACCCCATTCAGAAATACTCTACCTTATAAACCCCTTTTCTAGTTGCTCTTTAACTTGCTTGCTGAGCTCTTTCCGCTCCCTTGGAGCTATGTGCCTAACGGGTAAGGCAACGGGTTTTGCATTATCAACGAGGTATATGCGAAGGTCTATCTCCCGCTTCGCAGATAAGCCCTTCACCTCTTCAAACACATCCGAGTATTCACAGACTACTCTAACAAACTGCAAGTTCTCAACAGACGCATCAAGAGATTCTAGATAACTAAGCATAATAGAGTTCATGGGATTACAAGAGATTTCGAGAGTGTTACCGAGGCGAGTCATGAGTCTAACCACTCACTTTTCACAATCGAGGATGGCACCATTACTGGATAGCCAGTCCATGCCTAGAATCAACCCATAGCCCGTGAAGCCCAAAACATAGGCGTTACATCTAAACCCAACGCCTAGTATAGAAATTTTAAAATCCAAACAAACCATTGACAAATAAGCTGAGCCCCCAATTGGATTTGAAACAACCAAGGGGTCCTCTACTATACTGGTGTCTAGGTGCAGAGATTCAACTAAAGCAGTAGATATAAAAGAGTGTGATGCGCCAGAATCAAAGAGTGTACGGACAGGATGATCAAAAAGATAAACTAAACTCTCAACAGAAATATTTCTACCTCGTTCTTGCGGAGGTGCAATGAGAGCGTGAACCTGCCCTCCAGAAGTAGAATTAGCCCTCTGCCCTTGCCCTTGCTTTCTTGGGCAGTCCTTAGCCATGTTTCCTGTCTCGCCGCAATGGAAACAACTACCCATCTTCCTCTTCTTCTTCCTGCAGTCCTTAACCAGATGTCTAGGAATGCCACAAAAATTGCACTTCCTCTTGTCATGGGGTTTGTTGTTCTTCCCGCCTTTCTTTGAATCTGTCTTCTTGTTCTGTGACCCATCCGCTTTCTTGTCTTGAGGCACCTCCACCTTTGCCTCTTTCTTGCCCTTGTCTTCCTTGTATAACAATGCCATGTCCACCAGTCTCTCGTTAGTCGCCCCCTTGGGTATGTGGGTCATAGCTAGGCTGTGTAGTGGCTCATTCAGTCCCTTAACAAAATGGAGAGCCTTCTTATGAGGAGTGTTCACTAAATCCAATCCGAATCTGGCCAGCTAATCTAATTGGTTGACGTATTCTTTGACCGACATACTTCCTTGCTTAAGAGATAAGGAACCTTTCCACCTGTAAAGTTTGTTCAGCTTGTGAGAGGAATTTCATTTCAAACCTCATTCTAAAATATATCCAAGTTTCAATTGGTCTTTCAGCGTTAGTGACTTCCCACCAATAGGAGGCTTCGTCTTTGAGCAACCACACTACCAACTGTATCTTCTGTTTATCATCCACTTCAAAGATATCGAACAAATCCTCAGTTTCTTTGAGCCAGTTTCTTGCTTCCACAAATGATTCAGTTCCATTGAAATTCTTTCCACCTATGGCTCTAAAGTCTCTACAAATCTTTGAGAAAACATTTGCACAAGGAGGAGGAGGAGGAGGAGGAGGAACCACCGCAGCTAGGGGAGGAGGAATGTCTGCTGGGCCTGCGTCGTTGGCCTTAACCTCTAGGTACCTCCTGAACCAGTCTGGTATCGGTACACCCTCTGGAAGGTTAAGATTCCCAGACATGCTAAAACAAAAAAGAAAAGATTCAAAACAAAGGATAGAAAGGTAGTGCATATGGCTTTGGGGGATTATGCATTTTAAAGTAAAATAACACTTTTTCTCGAAAAATGATTCTTTATACTTCTTTTTAAAATTAGTTTTCAAAAACTTTTATCTGATCTAGTAAACCTTTGCTCTGATACCAAGTGAAACACCCCACCTCCGTTAAGGTCACTCACAAAGGGAATGCCTTAACTTTGGTGGAGTATTATAGGTAAAAGCCACAGATAATTTACAAGACAGATTTATATAAGCAGCGGAAAATAAAATTAACTTTATTTCAAACGTGGTTCATAACAAAACATTACAGCAAACTGTTTCAAACCAACTTCCAAACCATTACATCATAATTTATGTCTTGATTATTTTCTAAAGAAGCATAAAACAAAATAAAACTGTATAAATCCCCAAGTAGTAGTGTATCCAAAGCAATAGCCAAAAGCAAGAGATTCCAAGCTATACATCACAGAGTCTTCAAGCTTGTAAAGATGAACGGTCCAAATTAAGCTGGGTTATTCCCTCCCTGGGTACCTTGGGGGGGAAACGGAAGAAAAGAGAGCGAAAGAAAAATGGGTTAGACATAAGTCTGAGTAAGTCCAGTGACTTTTCAGTGTGTGAATAAGAAAAAGGTCATGATAGGAATAAACTGAAAATAGGACAGTACCAGAACAACAAACTAACATAAAACTATACAAGGCAGGATAACACGAATATACATCGCACCCATGTCTAATTCTCTGCACCTACTTATACTTGTCCAACTAGCACCACGTGTTCATGGAGAAATGAACCCCTTATATCGATTGGCTCCTACTCGCATGCATTTACCACACGTGTCATTCGGCCCCCGCTTGACTGTAGATACCTGTGCTGGTCCCACCGCGAGGTGTATCAAATCCTATAGTGGCAACCCGACACGATTCAAGATGCACAGTGGATGACTACTGATGCCCAGTGCCTGCTTTTTCCACTCCGGAGTACATGCACGCCCGTACTCCATCGGAACCTACACTGACGCACCACCCACCGACGTTTTGACCGCTTACATTTCATCCCAGTAATCGTGCCCAACCCTGCCTAGTTCAGGGTTCCATGATACATCTATGTGAGTTACTGCTGAAATGGGTCCCCGTTACTAGGGTTTTCTAGCCTAAAACATGTATGCATAATGGATCTAAACAATTAAGCATAAACGACATGACTTAGCCTAATACTTGTATGTATCATAATATCATCAAGGTCGTAGATCTAAACATAATGGATCTAAACAATTTGGCATAAACGACACGACTTAACCAAAAACTTATATGTATCATATTATCACCAACTTACATATGATAATTTCATTCCCGAATTCCTATACAACAACATAGGTTTATTCACCAATTTCCACATAACATGATAGGTTCGATAGACCACAATAGTTCATAGGCATATATGATAGAATAGACATGAATAGACATGAATCAACATCACATACAACTTGATACAATTCTATTTTACAATTCATTACAAACCATGTCTTTAATTTATTCACATCTGAAAGATAACTACACTTACAACAAAAGGAAAAACTTGATTTCTGGGATCTGTATTCTGAAACTGAATTGCTAGACTTTGGTGTAGACTAATCGTTGTTCTAAATTAGATTTGATTTAATTTGATATGAAGCTTCTATCTTGCCTTTGAGTTGAAAGAGATGACGGCTATTCTAGGTTCACCATTGACGGCATGGCGGCTCTTGGAATGAATTAGTGTGATTTTAGGTTGAGAGTTAGGTTGCTTATATAGAGTTTTAATTAATTTAGAGCCGTCAGATTAACCCTAGAAGCAATCAATATCATCCAGTCAAGATAGGATAACACCTCAGCCCTAATGACTCAGCACTCACTGTTCGGATCAGAACACTCCAGAAATATGTTTAGGTTTTTTAGCCCGACATGGGCGCACTTGGCAGGTGCGCCAGTGCATTTTTGTACTGGCGCACTTGTGAAGTGCGCCAGTGCATTTTGGTCTGTTTTTCTGCCGAACTTCGTTCGTCCATATCTCCTTCATACGGTGTCCGTTTTACGCAAACTCGGACTCTATCTCAAGCAGAATTCCGAGATGAACGCAATGGCGTAACCCGTTTCCCTTAATTATTACATTTGAAATTAAGTATTCTTTAAATTCGTTAATATTAATATTTAAAATCACGGGGTGTTACAATATGTATATGACATTGCCTCGACTATATGATGAAACTAGTGATGAGACAGTACCTTTGAATAAAAATTTCCCTTTCTATGTTTCAGCTGTCTTGGGGATTTATAAATGAGTGGAGCCTTTTTAAAATGAGAAAGTGAAGACATGAATTTTAAATAAATCTTTGAATAAGAGCTTTTTTGGAAACAAAAATGTGTGATCCTCTAAAAAGAAGAGAGCATTCAGGCGTGCACACACACATATATGCATGTATGTATATATATATATATATATATATATATATATATATATGTATGTATATGTATATGTATGTATGTATGTATGTATATAAGTGACCAAATCTTTGCATAAGAGTTATCTCATTTCAAAGCCCAAAAAAAATAGAATAGGCAATTTTTATTCAAAGTAGTTATCTCATTACCGCCTCTAATTTTTTATTTCAGCGTTGGCATGGAACTTTGACCTTAAATAATACATATTTACTCCATTTATACAACAAGTACATAGAAGGGTTTATAGAATAGAATGTAGGTGCAATGAAGAAAGCAACATCTCAAAATTTATCAAACTGTAATAGTTAGATAAAAAAATACCCATCATAATGCAATGTGGTAGCTATAGTATTTATAATTGAACTTTATTTATGAGAATGCAACAATTTTAGCAACCAATTCCATTAACGTGCTGTTTTTATCAGTAATAATACCCTACATAACATAAATTTCTCTATAGTGCCATCAGATTTTTGGTTCACTTAAGTTTATACTAGCTCTTATTTATAAATAAGGTCATGAGTACTAAAAGAAAGAAATGTGTGAAGTACTAAAAATTAATCTGTCAATATGAGCTATAAATGAGTTAAATTCTTGCATATAACATTTTTCACATATAATGAGAGTAACATAGACATCAGTTATGAATGAGTTGTTTTATCCCCATCAAAATTATCATTATAAATTTGATGACGATTTGTTTAGTACACTTTAATAATAAACAATATTGATTTTCGTGAAAATCAATAAATTTCAGTTGATATTCAAATCTGATAGTAAATTAAAGCAAGTTATAAATAGTACTGATAATAAATACGGTTAATAACAATTGGTGCTAATATAGATTGTGATTAACAATATTGATATTTTAAAGTAGTAATACATAAAAAAAACAATATTATGCTAATATCAATACTGTTAATTGTCTAATATCAATTAACAGTTGGTGCTAATATCAATTGTGCTAATATCATATGTCCTAGCTATACTTTTGTGTTTAGCACCAATTGATATTAAAGTATTGAAATACTTTGATATATGTTATTAACAGTATTGATATTCAATCACAATTTCATACGGTTAATTTACATATCAAATACGGTTGTTTAATATCAATATTGAAATTTGCGTTAATTTGTAGGAGTGCAGCAATTAAAAACAACTGAAATTACTCCAACAAGATATCTGTGTATTGCTTTCTAAATCAGGCAACAGACTAGTAATTTAAATGGAGAACTACAACTATACTCATTAACAAAGCTTCTGTCATTCAGGGATAGACTACATCTTACAAAATAGGGAAATCCTGATTCTCTTTATAATCAGCAATTTGTACCCAAAGAACTTTAAACAATTAAACATATAAATACAATTTCGATTGAATACCTGAAAGCACTTAATCGGAATCTTCAAATGAGAGGAAGACGCTAATTCTGATTTCAATTCTCAGCAGTGATAAATTTTTTAGATCGATTCGCAAGAAATGGATTTGAGTATTCGTTTTGGGGATGGGTTGCTTTTGTTTTAGTTGCATGAGATATTTAGGACATATCGGGCAAGTGTACCGTGAAAATTTTCCCCTTCGAATTAGAACGGCCAGAACTCGTTCCAAAGCTACAAAGGTCAAAGACCATGCTAATAGCATTTGCCACGGCTCAAATCCGTTCCAAAATCGCCATGGCTTAAAATCGTGGCAATTGTTCCGCATTTTGGTGTGGCAAAACTAGTAATATGGTGTAGTGCGTCCATTCGTTATTACGATGTGATGGACTTCAACAAAGAGCAAGCAATGTGTCACGTACATCTTACAAGCTAACACCTAATAGAGTGGGTTAAATTTGTGCAGAGTGATGCAATGAGACATTAAAGAAAGTGCATTCATAGCCGAGGAAAATCATCACATATCAGGTTGTATCCATACAATCCACAAACCTACTTGCAGAATTGTTTTACAAGTTACCGCATAAACATAACTACCACATTGAGTTTTGTTCATTCAAGACACATGTATCCCATCTTACATTCGATAAAAAAAATAAGCTCCCTAATAATTAGGCCCTTTGAATCTGAGTCAGGATGCTTTAGGGCACATTCTAAAGATGCACAGCTTGCTTTTGTTTTCATCAATTCAGTCTCTAAATCGTCCATTTGACGAAGTAGTTTCCCTATTTCCTCATCCGAACTGGTAGAAAGATTAACATGTAATTGACTTTGCAACCCAAGAATGACCTCATCCTTCTCTTTAATTCGACCTGTCAAAAAGGATATTTGTTTGTACTGATTTTTAATCATCACCTTCTGAAGATAATACATTTCTTTCCTTGCTGAGGTAGGAATGTCTTCAGGGAGGCCTCCTGATCTTGCGAGAGCCAACGGAGCTTCTCTAACTTAAAGGAAATAGGAATCTCACAATCTAGAGACAATTATATATGTTCTGTCTTGTGATATTTCTGTGCATGTTTACCAATAATGCCCCTCTAAAGCTAGTGCATTCCTTTGCGAGTGACCCTAGCGGAGGCGGGGTGTTACAATATCACACTAAAAGAATATTAGAAAATAAGAGTCATACCTGAGAAGATGAAACTTTAGGCAGAACAATATGCTCAACCTCCTTTTGTTTCAAGTTTGCAAAATTATCATCCTTAGAGTAATTTCTGCCAAACCCAAGTCAAGGGGAACATTTAAAGAATCCGAATCTACCTCCATGGAAGCAGAGATGTGCCCAGCAGAAAGAAGAATAATGCCTTCTCTGTTTAAATCCTTTGGAAACTCTTTGCCCTCGAGGTTAGGACTGGTATCATTATCCTAGTCGTAATCTGATTCAGTTGACTTACTTTCCTCTGTATCCGAGTCAAAGTCATCCAGATGGTCCTCAATATATAAGAAGATTTTGGGCTTGGACTTGCCATTCGACGGTGCTTTAACCTTTCGTCTGGCCAATTCAATTCTCCATGTGACCCTATCTCGAACAGAATGATGTATAGAGGGAAAGTCTATCTAAGGAAACCTTTTGAAGTTATAGGAGAATTCTAGAAAAAGGGCATCTTCATAGTATTCCAATACCATTCTTAGAAAATGATCTTTTAGGAATTCAGAGATTCTATCCTAGGTCTCATAAATGATACCATGGTAACAGAAAGCTTGTGGTAAACTCGGGAAAGTTGAGCATCATTCTCCAACAGCATTTAATTATGACTAGCTACCATCCTAGTCTTCTCATCTTAAACCTCAAGCTTAAAAAATTGAAGCGCCAACACTTGATCGTCTAAAAGGAACTTAGCTTTCCTTTCTCTCTCCAACGCCAACCTAATACTTCCAAGGCACATCTTCAGCTCTGCACACTCTTTCTTATGGTCCTTTATCAAAGACTTGATTTTATGAGATAGGGCTTCCTTCCCTTTCTTAAGAGATGCAGCTTCCAAGGAAAGAGGGATAAGATTTTCCAGAAGAGAAAACCACCTCTTGGAAATCTAAAAAGGAAATAAGGGTCAGAACTCACATAAAGGGAAAAGTAGACAACAACAAGGTCATACCAGTAGTTGCTGCACAATAAATGATTGTGGGATGCTCCTTAACGAAGGAAGAGTGCAATTGAGAAGTTGGTCACTTCGTCAGAAAGAAGGGCAGACCTTACAATCTCATCGAAGCTTGTAATTTCTGAAGGAGGTTTAAAGGAACCAACATGTCCAAAAGGTGAACCCTTCATTACCCCTTGCTCCATCAAATTTAAAGATCCAGGGGTGTCTGGAACGCGGACACGATGAAGAAAATCGTTACCCGAAATTGCGGTTGAAAAAGGAGTGGTGTTAGGGGTCGCCCTGATAGAGGGAATATCAGAAACAGGCATATGAAACTCGTTCAGATCAATAAAATTAGTTTCTTGGAAAGAAGAAGGGGTTGATAAATTGTCTTTGTGCCTCTTAGAAACCGGCTTCTCGCCAATAGAAATAAACCTTTTCTTAGCTGCATTATCAGATTGAGACAGGGCCTTTAAAGAAAATTCCCTATCATGAGCTTGGGAAGCTGGATAAAACAAACATAAGCCAGTACATACTAAATACAAGTAAGATTTTGGAAATTACTTTCAAAAATAGTAATTGCTTGAAGACCCAAGGGACAAAGGGGACAGGTTGGTAAATACATCAGAACCCAAAGAAAGATACATAGACCCAAGAAAGTGCAATGGAGGTCTTACAGTGATCCTCTGTCCAAAAGGAAGAAACCCATACCTCTGGAGATTACTCAAAGTCAATAAGCGGGATCGCCTTCCCAATTTCTCGAAAAATTTAAACATTTTGCTGACAGTTCGAATTTCCTTAATACTTAAGGCTTTTCTCGTAGGTACACAGGCTGAGATAAAACTAAAGATTAAGGCAAGACTTAGAAAGGAAGATAACAAAAAATTGAGGAGGATGACTTACCTAAAGTACCAAAAGTGCCGGCAATGCCCGAGGTACATCTAATAAAAAAGAATTGTATATCCCAATCCATAAGCTGGGTAAGAGTATCACTAATCAATTTCTTGGAGAGGTTGGCCTGGAAGACAGGCAGATTAGCCCTTTCGACTGTAGACTGGTACAGCAAAAGCAAAAAGAACAGGAGACGGGAACTTAAGGAAGGTTGTCTTGACTCCAGTGCTAGAAGTTCAAGGCACAAAAGACAAGTATATGTGTTTGGAGTTATTTGAATAGGAACTATCTTCCGATATTGCAGGAATTTTGCAATGAAATCTGGAAATGGAAAAAAGCCACCACGCCAAACATGAACAAAAGAGTAAGCAAAAAACCCATCTGGAGGATTCTGAACGGTGTCTCTCCCAGAAGCAGGGATACTGTCCATGCCCGTCATACCAAGCTATCAAGAATGGACCTTACCTCATCCAGAGAATGAACACGGGAGTACCGCAAGAGGCTTTCCATCTGAAAATCAGAAAGAAGGTTGCTTAAGTTCAATACACCCAGGCGAAGTCATTCCACTATAGATGTGTTAGCATGCAAAACTAATATTATTGTATAATACAAGTCCTCAATTTCTTCTTTTAAAGGTCAACAAAAAATGTCGTAAGTTAATACCTTTGTTATAAATCACGTATGATTATGCATCATGCATGTATACCCATGGTAGTGTTCAAAACTCAGCTTTAATTATGGTAATTGCCTCATGATAAAAAACAAAACTAAAACCACAAGAGTCGGAAGTGACATATCAGAGGAATTAGTGGTAGCATTCCCATACCTTAAAAGTTTCATTAACACCCAGTTCTAAACATAAAACAGACCTCGGTGTCGGTTATAAGGAAATCAAAACCGAAAAGGAGTCGATGGTATCGAAATTAAGTCTACCGGTAATAAGAAGGGTTTCTAATATCATCCCTTTAGTAGAGATAAACGTATGTACAAAGCTTTTAGATATGATAAGGGGGTATAGTCTAATTTCAAATACTTTACCGTGATCGATCAATCCAGCTTTTCTTTACAGATCAAACCATTACAGTAAAACCAAGAACTTATATAATCTAATCAGAATTCCCGAATTAAGCAAAGAAGATGCCCTTTCAGTTTATCAAGGACCAAACTCTAATTAGAAATACTTACAAGAATATTGAATTTGAAATTCTGATAAGCTGGTACAACTTTTGAGAACGATAATCCTGTGTAAGTGGTGGATTTGCCGGTGGAAGAATAGAGGAAAAAGGAAAGAAAAGGATTTTTATGACTAAAAAACCCCTTAATCTCGACCAAACACATGAGTACCAATCAACAAGTCAGATTAAAGAATACCAAAAGGCGGGAAGTCAAAGCACCCAAAAAGTTCAAGGTTTAACTTGAAAGGTCGAAAATACCCCTTCACAAGGGGGCAAATGTTACTACTAAAATTAACACCGAGACAGGCTGACGATGAAGGGGTATCTGACCGTCACAAGTGGAAAAGAGCAATCCATAAGCCAAGGCTAAGTATAGGATGAAACCAAGAGCATGAGGGAGGTATCCAGAATGGCAAGCAACAGATACCATCACCGAAGAAGGAACCTCAAATCAGTTCTGAAGAAAAGAATACCAGTAGGGTAGTTCCGGCATGAAGGCTAATTGACAAGAAGTCATCCAAACTTGGAAGCTAATGAAGAGAAAGACAAAGGATTCCACAACCCTAGACCCAGAAGGACGAAAGGCCTATCGGCATCAACTTGTTAATGTCGATACATTAGGAGATGAAAGCATCAAAATCACAAAGCTCGTAACGTAAGGAAATTGTCCGGAAGCCAGCTTACTGAGACCCCAATTGGATGATCACCGAGGGGTCACTTTAGCAAATAACCAATAAAGCACCAGAAGCACCCCTCCAGAAAGTTGAAGCACACTTCAGGAATCTACCGAAAGGCAAACCAGGGTTTCTAAGAGAGACGGGCTATCCACGCTAATCTATTAAATGTTGATACTGACAGGAGTGGCGGATCTCATAACCATACACATGAAGCAACACAGAGGAAAACATCAGGAAGGATTAGCAACAAGACCGAAAGCTCATAACTGGAAGTCCATAGCCGAAAACCTAAAGCCTTTCCTAAAGCTATCCATAACAACAGGCTCGGTATTGATACAAAGAAGATAAAATAACATCAGAGAAAAGATCGAAAAGCCAAGACCATCTTTCCGAGAGCTAAGACTGGCACCCTAAAAGCAATGAGCAAGGCCAAAAGAGCGGCCGAGAGCCAAAGCAACCGAAAATGGAGGGAAAAGCGGACGACAGGTGCTTCTGCTAGCCCATAACAAAAGGGACCCCGATTACTCTATAAATAAGACCCTAGGGGTCTCATTTTCGGGTCGGATTGCTCATTTCTCATTCTTATACTCTTTTATTCTAGAATAAACCATAGTTTCTAAATCAATTTGTGGATTTCTATTGTAATCACTTATGTATTCAGAATCAAAGAACAATAAAGAGCAGATCAACACTTAGCATATTTCTTATGAGTTTTATTAGTTACTTCCTACACGACATACCATATGATTCTGACATGGTTCCGGTTTCGTACCCGATTAAATCCTTCCGCAGAATTGTTGCAAAACCAACTCCTACAAGCCATTTAGATTTTATCAAGGGTTGTGCTTAGGGAACCCTTATCCTAAGATAACTGTTGGATCTTAAGTCACTTAAGCGTGATGCTCACCCCTTTGAGGGAAGAGTAACTGTTCTTTCGGACTTAGGACCTTGATATCTAGTCAAAGGTGAACTAACTCAAACTTATAGGAACTAAATAACCCCCTTTTCCTATAGGACCACTTCCGTAGACCTAACTCAAGTGTTGACGAAAAATATCGTTAACAATAAGTCTGATTCTGAACTTTCCAAACAGCAATCACTACTTTAAAACTATATGGAAATATAGGATTCGCTAAGTCTTTTTTCCATTTCGATTAGTTAATTTGAACCTTATTATGGAAATCATTCATTTTATAAATCCTTCTTCAAAACATATCTTTTTAAATCAAAGACAGTTGAAATCTTTCATTAAGATTCATTAGTTCTCCAATTCATTTCCCTTCCTTTAAAAATTGTTAAAACCTCATCTTCATTAACCTTTGGAAGATCTTATTTCTTTTTTAAATATTCCCAAATCATAACTAAATCTTAGCGGGTTAAAGAATAATGTTATTTAAAACATCATTCATAACAAACCCAAAATCAATTCATAACTTCATCTTAACGGGTTAAAGAAAAATGTTATTTAAGACATCATTCACTACAAACCCATAATCAATTCATATTAAATAGAAGATTTTAATAGAAATTATATCAACTTATATTCAATATAAATTCTCGTAACCCACAAATACTATAAGTTGAATAACGATATAAATATCTTCCAAATTCCTCAAATATTACCTGTTTAAATAACAGAATTTAGTATCCAATATTCGTGGATTCTTTCCATCCAAATCCAATTTATTTAAATTAGGAAAACTTTACCTTAATCAAAAAGTTTTTTTCCAACATATCTTTTTCTTAAATTCCAAATCATACTCGATCTTGGGGTAAAGGATTATGTCATTTAAAACACCGTTCACAATAAAAATACCGTTCATAATAAACACAATACCAATGAATACAATTTACATTAGCTCATATTCAATACTCATCCTCAAATCAACTAATATTGTAAGTGGAATAACGGTACGAAATACCTTTCAAATTACCCGAATAGTAAAATTTGAACTACTAGTTCAAATATCGAATATCTAAAAATATATTTCCATTTCACATACCAAAATCTCAAATCAATTTATGTTGAGTGTAAGAATTAAACAGAAATTGTATCAACCTATACTCTATATTAATTTCCTTATTCAACACATATTATAGGTGGAATTACAGTATAAATACCTTTCAAATTCCCCGAATGGTATACGTTTCGTCTATGGATTTTAATACCAATTATATGGAGATTATTTCCATTCAATTTCAAATCAACCCTTTTATTTGAAAATTCTTTAAATTTTAAGTAAACTCAATCTATTCAAGTCAAATTTGGTTTAAATGTTTAAAACTTCCAAAAACATTTTATTTATTATACAAAAATGATTATTTAAGTCATACACGAAAACAAATGAGTTCAAACCCTTTAAATTAACCCTTTTCGAAAAATGTTGTAATAGCGTCACAAAAAGCACTATGAATAGGCTTATATTCGCTAGTTTTTCAAGATGACTCTTATATTATCCAAAACTTCATGTTATCAATAAAAATTACTTCTAAATGATTTAAAATGATTTCACAAAATTATTCCGTATTATTGGTCAACGAACTGCACTTATAGCATCCTTTTCAAAAATGTTTTACACATAACTTGAAATCTACATATTATATTTTGAAAATTTCTCTTCCGTTTGAAAATTATTATCATTAGAAAGCAAACGTTTTTTGTTTTGATGGAATTCAATTAAATTTTCTCCGGTTATGAGCATTTGAAGTTTATAACTGAAATTCGCGAACTACTACAACGCAACTAGTCTTATTCAGACTACATTATAATTTGAATTCGAAATCTATCCAATTCACTTTAAATATGACAATAAAAAGTATTTAAACTTTGTTGATAACAATTTTTCAAATTTTAACTTCAATATTCATATAAAATGAAATTATAATATTATTTTATTTTTAAAATACTATTATTTTTCAAAACCTATCCTTTTGAACTCAAACTTCCCTGATATTCATTAGAAAATAAAATAAGATAGTTTGAATAATAAAATTTTGTTGAAACACTTTCTATATATCCAAACCAAACTTCACTTTCTAAAGTGATTATTCATTTTCAATTTCAAATTTAAACATGTCATTTATACTTGAAATAAATTTTAAATAATTTTCCATTCTTTCAAAAGTTTTTCATAAATACTTTAATTTCGTTTGCAAATCATTTTGAATTTAGAATTCCAACTTTTATTTTTCACTTATTATTTAAACGAATATAATGTTCATTGATATTATCCAAAACTTATTCAATACCCGTATATTTCCATATATGTGGATGTAACTTGTGTAGTGTATACATTATCACCACTAATCATTATTTCAACATCCATATCCACATTTGTAACATCATTTCATACATTTCAACATGTATTTCATAAATATACATGTATATAAGTGTTTTGTCAACAACGCTTTTACTATAATCAATTTCTAATTAACCACACATTACCAACCATTAACCAATCACAAGCATGCATAACTTTATGTATAATACGACAAATATATATATATATATAGGAATATTGTTCTCACCTTTGGTTTCACTCCATCACACTTTATTGGACCACCGGATAGCGTAATCGCACCGTAAAATATTTTCTCTCTCTAAACTTATGCACATATAATATATATATATATATATATATATATATATATATATGTATATACATAGATCTCTCTCTCTCTCTTTTATAGGTGGCGCACCTTTGGAGGTTGGACGTGCGCACGACCATGGAGAGGGGGGAGGAGGGAGGAAGGAGGAGGAAGAGGCTTGGAAGCTATTAAAAAAGAGGAGATAGCGCTTAAGAAAAAGGGAGATGGAATGAATGAAATGGAAAAGAAGGAACTTCTTTTATAAGTGGGAAGGAGTGGGTAAAGTGCCAAATATGCTAGAACACATGTCATCTTCCTTAATATGGAAGGAAATATGGATGCTTAACATGTGTAAAGTGCTTTTGTGAATAAGATAAAGGATTTTGCTTAGGAATTTTGGCTTATTCCTAAGCTTTTGTAGCACTTTTGTCACACTTCTCAAGTGTTTCAAGTTGCTATACTTTCATATGTTACAATTCAATTTGCACTTTTGTTAATAAAACAACTACAATTTTCGTCGATTAAACACAATGATGTTTGTAAACATTAAAGAACTTATTTTATTTAATAATATTCATTAAATACTTATATTAAATCAGTATAAACCATAGTAAAAATAGTTTTACTTATACGTATTTAAACGCTTCATTTTGACCAAAGTCGAAACACTTTTATTGATAAATTTTACTGCTAAGTTTTATATTTTTGAACAACTACTTGAGTAAATTCAAAATTTTAAATTATCATGCATTTTCAAATGTATAAATCAACTTAAATTTGTCAAATTATAAAATCTCGCTTTTTGACAAAACCCGTTTTGACAAAACTTAACATATTTTGTTAGTATATTTTATATTTTCAAATAACTTTTCTTACCCTTTAAACTAAATTATTTATAGTTTGAGAAAATATATTACATCTATTTCAAAAACTCAAATTGAATTTACATTCAAGTCGATAAGTTATAAAATCACGTTTTAACACTTTTTGAAAAAAAAATGCACTTTTGACAAATTTGTACATTACTATTAATTTGACAAAACATAATTTTAATATCATTTTTATCTTAATATATCTTCAAAATCATATCAAAATTCATAATTTTTTGAATTAAATTAAATTTAGCTAAAAATATAGGTTGTTACAAATTCTCTCCTTAAAAACTTTTCATCCTAAAAAAGAAAAGAAGACGTAAGCAAATTTACTTATGGTCCTGTTTAGATAACCCTTTAAATTATTTATTAAATACCTTTTAGTCAAAATTGTGAAATTTAATTCACATGCTATTCATAACTACAAACACTTTTCATTTGCTTACCTAACAGGTTTCAGAACTTATCGACTGTCCAAAATCGTCGATAATTTCAATTTCTATCCTAATTCTTTATAATTACCATAAACAATTTTTTCCCTATTCAAGATATAATTTTTCGAAATCAACTTTTATATCAAAATTACGCTCTCTTAATACTCTGAACTTATTCTAGGGCATTACTAACCCTATCTCTAACGAGTTTCCCTGTAGGATATCACTAATCCTTGCTCTGATAAGTCCTTTCCTTCAATTCTAATGAGTCGTACCCCAAAGCTCTAATAACAAATGTGACGACCAGGAAACAACAGACTTCAAAGCTCATCATCACTGATTTCCATTAATATATAACCTCTAAGCTCATATGTCTTAGAGAAGGGTGTAAAGCTAAGAGAATAAATTCTCCGCCACCAAACAAATATATATTAAAAAAGATCAGTGCTACGCAGTCAATTACAATGTCAGATACACAGTCCATAAAGGTTCGTCATAGGTCTGAACGAAACAACAATCAGAATTCCTTTACATACGTTTGGACTTCTTACCACTTAAATAATATAAAATCCATCTGCAAATGGAAGCGACCCATTCGAGATATTCATCAAGTCGCCCTTTCGATGTGGAAGGTTTCAGTCTTTAATGTTGTCTCCAATTGCTTTATAACATCGTATTATTATTTGGAATGGTTTTCAGATCCAATACCTGATCTCGGTCTTTCCAAATAGTAAGCGTAATTTTAGAAATAAAATTATGGACAATACAGGCTTTCAACCAACTCTCCTTTCATCTTGGATTTTGTAAATTAATACCTCTTTAAACCCATTCTCATTTGATCTTTAACAAAATCCACATTTCAACTATTCTCTTTTTATATACTTCTTATAATTTAGCCTTAAACTACAATTAACTTTTCGTTTGATAACTCGTTATCCAAATCCATTTTCTTTTGAAAACCCTTAATCCATATTTCAATCATTTCAACAATAGTTTCCATTTAAAATAATTTCCCAACATTCAATTCTTTAATCTTAATTAAAAGATTATCGTGCTTTCCAAAATCCCTACTCTTAATTTTCTTAAATCAAAGATTTGATTAAATCCCTAATTACGACGTGAATTTCCAAAAATCAATCTCATCCGGTTTCAAGAATGATATTATTGAAGATACCATTCACAACAAAATCCAAATCAATTAATATTGAACGTAAACCACACAGAAATTGTATTTACTTATATTCGGTATCAATTCTCATAATCAATGAATACTATAAGCGGGATAATAATTTAATAATAATATCTTTAAAATTCTTCAAATAGTATACATTTACACCAGGGAATTTCAAATCAATTATCTGAAGACTATTTTTATCCAACTTATCACAATCAAATCGAAAACCTGTATCTTAAGTAAAAGATTTATCCAATTCTTTGGCATTCGATCTAGACAAAAATAACATTAATTTATTCTCAATATCAATCTTTGTATCCAACTCATACTATAAGCGGAATAACCGTAAACTACCTTCTAAAATTCTTGAATAGTAAGAGTCGTCATCTACCGAATTAATATCAAACATCCGAAGATTTATCTCCAACCATATCCAATTATTTTACATTGGAAACCCTGTTTTAAATATTAAATAAATCAATTTATATTCCATATACAATAATTATAAACCTTTGAAAACATTTCACAAATCATTTAAAAATGATTACTTATAATTTGGAAAACAATTTGCAGGTTGAAAACTTCAAAATAGATTATTTTCAAGGAAAGCGTTACAACAACATTCAAAAAGCGTTACAAAAGTGTTACAAAACAGTTATATTGGTAAACTTGATTAAAATAACCTTTATATTATCCAAACCTTAAAATTTCCAATTCAAAACACTATTAAATAATTTATAATGATTTTACCAAAAAAATTCTAAATTTTAAAAACATTTAAAATAACTGTTTATAATTACGGTCGACGAACTGCACTTATAACGACCTTTTCCAAAACGGTTTTAAACATAACTTCAAAACTATAAGTCGAAATTGAAAACTTCTCTCTCTTATTTGAAAGCTCTTGTCAATAGAAAGCAAGCGTTTTTTGTTTCGTGGAAATCCGAGTTAAATTGTAGAAGTTATAAGCGTTTAAATTTAGTGGACAGAACGTGAGACGTCGCTGCGAGACACGTCCTAATCAGACCATAATATAACTTAATATAAAAATAATTCCAAATTACTTTGGAAAACCATCATATACTTGTATAAACCGTTTTAAAATATTTTCAAACTTCGTTTTTTCAAAACAAATCTCGTTTTCATCGTTTCAAAGCAAAACCTTATTTAATGTCAAAAACTTGTTTAACAGAACATTCCTCTTTACAAAAGTTGTTCGTATATATTTCCTTTACATTTCCAAACCATTTCAAATTCGAAAATAATTTTTTTTAAACCCAATTTCTAATATTATTAACGTTTTCGACAATGGAGGAGATTTAACTAATCACTGATGTGATACCATAATTGTAGTGTCATAGTATGTCACACAACATTGATAACCATATAAACATCCATAACAGCCATCATCAACATTATTAAATAAATAATAATTGTGCACAAGCGTGATAACACAAATGCTTAATAGTGTGTGTGTTCTAATCTACGCAACAATCATCCATAACAACAAACATCAGATCATAGCCGTTTTAAACTGATTACACTAGTTAACTATCCAAATTATAACTAATTCTTCACTAATCAGTGTAAAATAAACTAGTGTAGAAGTTTAAAGAGATCTCGTCAATATAGCTTTCCATTTCTTCACGATAGGAGAGCCTAGCTAACTGCAAATGAACCGTTGGACAATATTTTGATGCACCGTCTTCTTTGCCAAAATATGGAATATAATGCATATTAATCTCTCTCTTTTTTTTATGAAAGCAGGAGGACAAACTTTGCAAGGTGGCGGTGGAGGGAGGTCGAGTTCTAAGGGGGAAGGAGGAGAAAAATAAGAGGAGGAAGGTTGTTTCTATGTCATGGAAACCATGGCCTAAAGCATTAAGAAGAAGAAAAGAGAATGGAAAGTATGAATGAATGAGAAAATGAAGGAAAAGCGTGCTATTTATAGGTAAAATGAGTAAGGGGAGCGTGACACATGACATTCATGCATGAAAGGGTGCATGCAAAATGACAAGTGTCCTGACACTTGTTATCTTAAGAAGGAGTGTGGTATGCATTAGGACAAGTGTCCATACACTTGTTAATTTAAGGAGGGTGGCATGGATATGGAAAAGTGTCCATACACTTGTTAATTTAAGAAGGAGGGTGCTTAAGATAGCATTTTACTCAAAATGCTATGGGAACTCAAAGACAACACTTACAACAAAGCTATCATGGTTCTAATATTTATAAATTATATTTATATCTGACAAAAGATCATATTGACAAGGTAGTTTAACAAAAACGAATTTGACAAATTTGTTATAACAAAAGAAAGATATTTTTTATTTAAATCAATATATTTATACTAAATTCATATTTAAATCATATAAAATCTATATTATATCCAAAAATTCAAATTAAATATTCAAAATTTCAATTGTGAATTGGTTGAAATTTTGGATCGTTACATATATCCAACGTAAATAATCTGAGGTAAACTCTCAACGGTGATGCTTGGGAAAATGCAAAATTAAACAAATTTTTCAACACCATCATAATATTCTTTAATTACAAAACCATCACAAACCTTTTGATACATCCATAATCGATCAATTTCCTAGTACTATTAATATAATAATCCTATAATAAAATGAATTTTGATAGATTAACATAAATTAAGAAAACTAAATTAGTAATGCCAAATTATACTAATGCATAATTTGTAAGTAGTACAAACTGTCACTTAATAATAAATACGACTGGAAGTTTCATTCTTAAAACCTTTTTAATTCTACATGGTATTCTATTTATTTTATTGTCGTATGATTTTGTGTGTATGTGTGTGTGTGTTTGTATGTGTGTATATATATAAGTTTTTTAGGTGATAACGCTTTGCATTAGGAAATAATTGTTTTATTTTAATTACTTCATCGATGGGTTCCTTTGGGGTTTAAGGTTTAACTGCAAAATAAAAAGGGCGTGCAAAGTTTCTTCATGGGTATGGCCCTTTTGGTGTTTAATGACATGTGTATGGTATTAATTCAATTGTGGTATACATGGCATGTAATGTAATACTATTTCATTATTACTTTATTTCATATATAGAATAGACTAATAAAATTATTTTTCTATGATGTCTTTCCAAATAATAATAGCTAATTATATGACAGGGACAATCAAAAAAGGTAATTATTCATTAAGGCAAATAAATTTTATACGTACAAGTTTTATCAAAATTCAGATGTTCTATGTTAACAATAACGGTGGATGTTTCAAATAATTTTTTGAATTCCTTTGAATATTAGAAAGTGTACTACTGTGTGACTATATAACCCACAAAAAGCAGTTTTTTCCAATGTTACTAATAAATGCTTAATTAAGTTAAGTCGCTAAAATTTTCATATTAAAATATAATAAGTTACGATAACTATTTCTATTAAAAATATGCATGTAAATCAATATTTTTGTTGACATTTACTTGTATTTGACTGTATCGTACTTCTTTCTAGTGCATAATTGGTTATGTTGTTCTTTTTTATATTCCTACGAGTGGAAACCCGTGCGATGCACGGAAGCATAAACTTTCAAGTGTTGTAGTTTGCATTTATGAATAAGGTATGAGAACGTGTTGTATGGTAGTGAGAAATATAATGTAAATGATACATGTATTTGTTAGGGTTCAACCGTAGACATTAAATTTTCCAGTAAGCAAATGATTCATGTATAGCTAGTGGCTACACTTTGGACATGGTGTAAACTGTGTCAAATTTCATGTATCTCTATTCAACTGATGAAAAGATGTATATATGAAATTATGAATTAAACAACCATGTATGTGTTAATTTGCATTGATTGAACATAGTGAGCATAGAAATATGAGTACGGAATTGAAAAAAGCATATGCACAGAAATAAAAGGTTGTCATACGAAATTAACCACACCATAACAAAGTGAACAGTAGTTACCAACTAAAATGATTGAAACAAAAGAGCAGTAAGTAGTAAAAAAAAATAGCATTCTTAAGATGGATATAAAAAACCGTAGTAGTTAAAAAGTCAACATACTTCAAGATGGTGTATGATGGCACCATAATATGCAACATGCAATAGTATAAATATCAGTGTGCATTAAATACGTCTATTTGCAAATCAAACAGTAAATATCCTCTTATAAGAAAATACCAATGTTACTATATAAGCAAGAGTATGAATATCGGTGTGCATTAAATATGTCTTACATAAATCTTTCTGAACAACGAAAGATATGTTGGAACTATGATTGAAAAAATAACAGTTCATAACAATTATTCTAAAACTAAAGTAAAAAAGTTAATCTTATAAACCATGCAATAATCATATGTAATGCCTAATTAATAATGTTGACAAACTAAAATCAGCTTCAACAAAATTAGATTTGTTGGCAAATATAAATAATAGGTCAATTGAAGTCGTTCTCATATAAACTTCCCATTAGAGGAGAAGTAAACATATTTGAATGTGCATACATAAACAGAACAATATATGATAACAGATGAATAGCTAGCTTCGCATTAAAGAAGAAACACACATAGGTTATTGTTCCATATATATGCCAGTTGGGAGCTCAAGTATTCGTGTCTTACTATGCCATCTTGCCTTTGCAATCTCTCGCTTTGTAAGGTCCAGAGAAGCTGCCAAAAAACTTTTAAACCATAATTTTGCGCTGTCTTTTACAGGCTATACATAAGCACTGCATTAAGTGACTTATCTCTTTTATATCATACATGTCAAACAATAAATCAAACCTTCAAATACATTAGGAAAAAGTCTCCAATCAGGTGTGAAGTATAAGTTCTTTGGTAAATTAGACCAACAAAAAGCTGAATTTTTTTGTTGAAGGCTTGATGGATATAAAGACTTTAAGCTTCATATAAAAATACAAAAATAAAATTCAGTGCAAGATCAAAAAACATCAAAAGGATTGTCAACTCTGCAATTGTGATATAATATTATCTTTATTGCTAACACTTTTAGGTTAAAAAATAGTGTGGTCACCATTGCAAAAAGTAAGCATAACAGTAATGGAAGTAACAACTTTAACTTTAGTCCCCACATGTGTTGCGTCAATATGATACTGTGGATGAAGGTACACAACAGAACATGAACTAAATTTACATTTTTCAGTTTCAATATCCACCTATGTACAATATAGTGTATTGGCATTAATTTGTTATGTATTCTAGCACACAACAGGTGGTGGGACTGTAAACCAACGTTTGAAAGAGGTCAAGTGGGTGAGGTTAGCTGTAGAAATACATATTTGAATGCATGACATATTCTTTATCTTGTTTGTTTATGGTTTAATGTGTATATATGAAGAAAGTAAATATGGAAAGTATTTACAGTGAAAAAGGGAATGTTATACTGGAAAATAACTTGCTTACCATTTTTTGTAAATATGGCAATTACCATAAAGATAAAAAAAATGGCATTCTGATGAGAACAATGTTCACATTTATGCACCTACCACTTTAACAACACAAAGTATACAAGAGAAAAATCATTGACAATTAGCTTTTATTTATTTGATTAACATAATACATGATATAGAAAAAGAGTAAACTTCAGCAAAAAAGAAAAAGAAAAAAAAGGCCACAATAATTTTCGGACGAACTTATAGTTTTAGTAGTAAATAAATCTTTGGTGCAAAACAAAAATATAACAGCTTAAATTTGTAGGATGTTCCAAACAGTCCTATTTGTATGAGTTTTCGATGATAATTAATCAATACAATCATTTAAACTGACATATATTACATAATATAGGAATGACTACTACAATTGAGCATAGTTTATGGATACTATGGCCAACAAACAACAATAGGTTACTAATAAATCAACTATAATTGGCATAGATTTTCCTTCATAAGGATCGTAAAATTTATTATGGACATAAATCTACTGGCATCAAAATTCTAATTTGTCTTGTTAACATCATATTAAGTTCTATTCAATTAAATTCAAAAGTGTCCAGTCCAAAAACAGGTACAATCTGCAGTAGACATGATAACTGATTTTACTACATTTTGATATGAAGAGAATTCTACTAATCATTGTTGCCTGAAGTGCAAAATGAAAATGTATTTTAACATGGTAAACCCCAAAAGTCAATGTGAAAACATATTTGTTTTTGGTTAGCAACAGATAATAGTCAAAAAAAAATTTGTCCATAGATAGTAATTAAAATAAATGTGAATAAAATTATTGATTGAAATTGAAACACTTGTTGAAAAAATGGAGAAGTGAACACAAATGAGAATCAATTAAAGGTGATTTGAGATTTGTTACGTTTATTTATTCATAAACATCTTGTTAGCAGTTTTAGAAGTTGCCAAAATGTGCGCATAAATTCAACCAAAGTGTAAAGTTATTAAAGGAAAAAAAATCATTGATAATTAGCTTTTATTTCTCTAATTCACATAATAATTACATGATACAGAAAAAGAGTAAACTTCAGCAAAATACAAAAAAAGCCACAATAATTTTCGGATGAACTTATAGTTTTAGTAGTAAATAAATCTTTGGTGCAAAACAAAAAATATAACAACTTAAATTTGTAGGATATTCCAAATAGTAATACTATTTGTATGAGTTTTCGATGACTATTAATCAATACAGTCATTTAAACTGACATATATTACATAATATAGGAATGACAGCTACAATTGAGCATAGTTTATGAATATTACGGCTAACAAACAACAATAGGTTACTAATAAATGAACTATAATTGGATTAGATTTTCCTTCATAAGGATCGTAAAATTTATTATAGACATGAATCTACTGGCGTCAAAATTCTAATTTGTCATGTTAACATCATATTAAGTTCTATTCAACAAAATTCAAAAGTGATCAGTCCTAAAATCAGGTACAATCTGCCGTGGACATGATAATTGATTTTACTGCATTTTGATTTGAAGAGAATTTTACTAATCAATGTTTCCTGAAGTGCAAAATGAAAATGGATTTTAACATGGTAAACCCCAAAAATCAATGTGAAAACATATTTGTTTTTGGTTATCAACAGATAATAGTTGAAATTTTTGTCAATGGATAGTAACTGAAATAAATGGGAATAAAATTATTGATTGAATCTGAAACACTTATTGAAAAAATGGAGAACAACACAAATGAGAATCAACTAAAGGACTAATTTGATATTTTGTACGTTTATTTACCCAAAAACATTTTGTTAGCAGTTTTAGAAGTTGCCAAAATGAACGCATAAATTCAACCAAAGTGCAAAGTTATTGAAGGAAATTATTTAATTTAATTTTCATAATCGAGGCTAGTATAATTACATATGTTGTAATTAGCATTATATGGCATCTAAAGCTTTAATATAAGTAATTATTATTAAACGAAAAATATGTAAAAACTAATAAACACAATTTGATTTCTATATGGAGAAATTAACCTTTCCATTAAGCGATATAATATTTGAAGAGCTAATTATTTAACTTATGAGAAGAAGGAAGATGAAGTACGTAGAGAGACATAAAGATGAAGCAACTCCAAATCCATTTCCTCTCGCTGTAGTAATTAGCGTGTTGAAAATTTAAAAGGTGTGTTAGACGAAACAAATTTACATAACATGTATACATAATCATTCTGTTTGATTATATGTCAATTTAAAGGTGAGTATATGACAAATCGATAAAACAATTAACTGGTGGTTTGGAGTAATTTTTTAATTTGAAGCAAGCAGTGAATAGAATAATTAAAACAAGCTATGACACAGTAAATGAGTTACCTTTCATATAAGTGTGCATGTTTTTCCTATTTGACAATTAGTCTGCAATTATTTAATTTACAGTAATAACTTCATACAGTTTATATTAAATAAAAGATGAAATACATTTTAGGTTAGGAGAAGTAGAAAGACAATGGAGAGAAATGCAATTCCAGTATCTTCGTCATATTAAATACGCAGTAGGAAAAAAAATTAGTTCATCCTTCTTTGTATGCTTAATGCTCCTTTATTCATGTGCCTCTGCCAATAATACATATTTAAATATGCCATATTTATATAGTTCGTTTGTTATTATGCATTTCAAAAGTGGGCAAATATTCTTAATACAATATAAAGTTAATATTAATGTGTTAATAAATGAAGAAATGCTTTGTAAATTTGACTATTGGCATAGCAAATATGGTTAGCAGCAAGAATTACATCAATCAATATAAGGCAAATGCAGATGAGGTGGCAATCAAAATATCAGGGGATGTTTTTAAATTAGGACGGTGGATTTGCTTTTGTGGGATTAAATCTAAACCACTCTTCGTCTTGTTGTTTGTCCAAGGGGGGATTTTATTATATAGATTGAGATAGCAACAATAGTAATAATAATTGAATATTTTCTATTGCATTATTAAACGGTTTATTGTGTTGTACAGTAGCATTAAATTTGAGCTACAAATTATCTATTGTTGTTTTCATCTTAATTAATTTATTGGAGAAAAATGAGAACTTACGTAAATTCAAACAGTCAAAGCTTCTTTGCATGTGATAATAGCTAGCGCTTCGCGAGTGAATTATGTTTATATAAAATGTATATTGTTAATTAATAGTTTATTCGATAGATCCCTTTTTAGGTAATACAAAGATTTTATAGTATTAATAACAATGTTTTTTATTTATTAAAGAACTTTTTTTATTAGATTATATTTTCAAGTGACAATAAGAATTGAAAATATCATCCTAGCAAAAAAGAATTGAAAACATTCACAGATAAGTGGTTTGATTTTGTACATGAGCATTTTAGGCCTAATTTTTAAGAATTGTTCATTTGTCACTAATTTTATACGACACTAGATTTGGTAATATTTGTACGAAAATGTTTAAAATTTTAAAAAATGTTGAATTCTATATTTTAAGTGATGCTTAGATATGATAATGTTTGTTGGATTTTGTCTGGTTGGTCTCGGGGTCAAAGCGGCATTGCCATTGTTGGTAATGTGGATTAAGGATCTTACGGCAAACTAAACACTAGAAGGGGTGAATAGTTTTTTATGTAGTTTATAAATTTCTTGAAATTATTTTGAATTAAATAAAATGTTATGCATATCATGGATATCAACAATCACAAATCCAAACACAGAAGCTGAAAATAAAAAGTAGTAAAAGGAAACTATACACCGGGATTTTATACTAGTTCGGAGTTATCCTTACATCCAGTCCCACACAATACTGGTTTATGCAAATTTCTTTTCAATATAATTCCAAATTACAATCCTCGATTTCGGTAGCCACGAGGTCCACCACCACCTGCTTCCGAATACAGGGTGCTCTCTTGATTTCTGAGGCTACAAGATCACCTAATTGATTTCCGGGCAACAATCACACCAAATCGATTAATGGGCTACGATCACACATTTTCTTAGTATTAGTTTTGGAGTTTTGACTTGATATGACTTGATCTTGCTATCTTTGATTACAAACAGCCTGTAGCACATGAGTAGCACTTGAATTTCAGAGTGAGTTTGATGGAGATATGAAAGAGAAGAAGATTGATATAATTTCTTTGAAATTCGGTAGAGTATAATTATATATTTATAAAAATTAAGAAGACTAATGGAAGGAGAAGTAAGGAAGAAAAAAGAGATGAGAAGTTATTAAGAAATTCGAATTATGAAGCCTTTTTATAGTTTACCAATAGCTACATCCTTTCAGAAAAGATTTGAATTCAAAAGACAACTTTTCAAAATTTAAATTTCGAACAAACGGTACATATGTCAAATAACAATAAAATTCTAAATCAAAGTAAATAATGTTTAAACAAAGTATGATGATTCCTGAGTTAAAACAAACTATATTCCTTTATATTATAAAATAATAAATTTCAATTAAAAAATATATTTAAAACATATATCAAGATGATTTTAAAAAATGGTTAAAAAAACTAAATATAATGTGACATAAAAGCGTATATATACAACTATGAATATATTAACACTTAATAAAAACAAGGAAATTAAAAATGTAAGTAACTTTAATAAATTTAGTATTACATTTATAAGTAGAAACCATTTTAATTAGGAGTTAAAATATGTTAAGTATAAATTTTAAAATACAGGAGTTAAAATATATTTCAAGAGTTAAAATAAATCTAAGAATAGAAACATATAAATGAAAATAAGGAAATAATTTTGAAATCAATTTGGAAATAGATTTAAAATAAGAAAGTAATCATTGAAAACATTTGAAAATTGTAAAAGAAATTTGAAAATAGAATTACGTCCTAACCAGAATTTTAACAAGATATCTAGACAGTATTACTATATTATGTTACACGTTTGGTCTTCTGGCTTATTACTTACTTTTGCATGCCTACATGTGAAGGTAGACCGAGCAGGACGGTTGATGTACGGAAGTACGAAGAAAAATGAATATTATTAAGGATCAACCTACTATGAAGGTGCCAAGTTGTTTATGTGATGATAAGATCTTCTACTTTGGAAATAAAGTTAGTTATGATGGAGCTGAGCAAAGGACATATCACCCTTGATCCACTCCTGCAAAACATGTTGGTTGTTAGGTTGTTTGAATTAATGTTCACCAGCAACTGAAGTGACGTTGAGGTGACGGGTTGTCAGGAGTCAGAAAATCAGCTGATTAGTTTTGATTAACATGAATTTAGACCAACAAGAGTAGGTCAGTCAAAGATTAGTTAGACTGGTGTTGATTGTATTGATTTGGGTTGTGATTAGCCTTTTAAATAATTACGAGAAAACAAAGCAACATTAAACCTACTAGTAATTATGTAAAAAAAATAGTAAGCTTGGAATTTAACAATAGTATAAACAAGCTAATTTTACTATAGGAATGTATAAGGTTGCGCTTAGATTTAGTTTAAAAGCTTTTTGAATAGAATTTTTTTATCAAATTATTGTTCTGTTTTTATTATCCATTAACAACCGATAGTGGTAGGTTAATTACATAACCTAATCATTGATTTGAAACACTAAATGAATAAGTTTGGATTGCTAGAACAAATATGCTACATTAGTTATCCTTATAAAATTAGAGCTATTATTAGTTATTAAGAGTAGAAGGAGAAGATAAATCTTAGGCATGCAAATCAGATGTTTGCTTGAATTAGTAAGTCCAAGTTTTGTCTGACTTATGAAGTGTGTGTTGACCAACATAAAAATTAAATTCTTATTTGAACGCACAATCATAGGGCTGTTTTTTTTCTTCATATTTCTGCTTTACCGTCGATTTCCTTCCAATTGTTTTTGAAATATTCAGTTTTTGTTTTCTTCCTCAAAAATAATATTGGAAGAAATCGAAAAGTATAGGAAAAAGTCGGAAATTTCCTGTAATTTCCACGGTATTTCTTTCCTTCCAAAATACCAGTTAGTTGAGCCGTACCCGCAAATACAAATTTTTATATTTCAAATTTAAATAAATTTGAATTTCAAATTTCAGAATTATAACTTGAAACATTCAAAATTCAAAATTTCCAGATTTCAAAATTCAAAATTTCAAACTAAATTTAAAATGTAAATTGTAAAAAAAATAAAAAAATTCATAGTTCAAATTTAAAATTTTAAAATTTCATGTTTCAAATATCAAAATTTTAGTATTTCAAATTTTACAATTTATAGTTTAAAATTGACCTTTTCAAAATTTTACATTTTTACAATTTCAAATTTCAAATTTTCATAAGTTCAAAATTTCAAATTTTAAAATTCTAAACTTTCTAATTTCAAATGTTCATATTTAAAATATTCAAAATTGTAAATTTTCACATTTTCATATTTCAATTTCCAAAATTTTAAAACTTTAGATTGTAAAATTTCAGATTTTTTTTTTTAATTTTCAATTTTGAAACTTCAAAATTTTAATTTCCAAATTTTCATATTTCAAACTTTAAATTTCTAAATTTCTATGTTTCAAAATTCAAAATTTGAAGTTTCCAAATTTTGAATTTTGAAATTTCGAGTTTTTAAAATTTAGAATTGTCAAATTTTAAGATTTAAAATTTCAAATTCGAATTTTTTACAATTTAAATTTTCAAAATTGAATTTTTTAACTTTTTTTTTCAATTTTGACTTGTAAATCGAAAGTTTTCCAAATATACTTTTTTACTTGTTAAAAGCAAAAGGGCTTTGGAAATAAACCAACGTCCTTTTGCTTTTGTTTGCCAAACGAGTCCTTACATTTGCAATTGTGACTACGGAAAAAGTGGAATATTCATGTTCCATTACATGTTTTCCAAATTCTGTAGTACTCAACAAGTGTAATTCTAGAGTTGATGATATGGAACATGGAACAAATATTGTGTTTCCATCAACGATCGAAAAAAACTCTGGTTGGTGCAGAAATTTTCCATACCCACCCCTAGACAATCATACTAATTATACATTATCATTGTAACAACCCGTATTTTCAATAACCTGTAATAACATAAATCGAGGCAGAATTTAATTCTAAAATGGGAATCAAGGGAAACGGGCTATGCCATTGCGTTCGTCTCGGAAAAATACGCGAAATAGAGTCCGAGTTTTCGAAAATCGGAGTCCGTATGACCAAGATATGGCCTCGCGAAGTTTCACGAAAATTCCCAAATTAAAGTATACTTAATTAAGTGAAATGGGTTGTGTAGATATATATATATATATATTGATATATATATATATATATATAATTGAAAATTTAATAAATAAATATGCAAAAATGCTCAAAACAGCGAATTGGGAGAGGGGAATAACCGAACCGGCCGATTTTTGAAGTCGACCCGAGCCCGCTGGGTCGACTAGGGGTTAATCCAGGGTGTTTGGCTGTCAACCCGTGGGCCGATTCGCTCAAGTGCAGATTTTGCATTTGAATGGTTCTCATGGTCCATCTTTAATCTAAAGGCCCTAGATGGTTCCTACACTTGACTTCTTCCCCAAGACATGCTTTGATGGCTTGGATTGAATCTAGGGTTAATCCTATGGCCTAAAACACTTGCCTAATCTATAAATAAGACCCTAACCTACCCTAATTCATTCATAATTAAACCTAGTGACTAAACTATGGCAAAATGCTAGCTCTCATGGCCTCCACTAATTTTATGAAGAGGGTTGCATACTAATCACTCTCTAATCAACTTCTAATCCCTTCTTAGCATCTTAATCTTCTTCATTTGGTGTTCAAAGTTGCTAGTTGTGAGTTTCTATCACTTTGATGATCTTTTGGTAAACTAATTAGATGAGATGTGATGAGATTTATGGTTTTGTATGTGGGTTAATGAGCTTTGAATCATATGATATGATGTTAGCATTAATCTTATGTTTATGCATGTTGAGTATGTAAGCTTATGCAAGTTTAATATGATGTATGTTATGTTTGCATGATGCTAAATATGCAAGTTGTGGGCTATGTAATCATATGCATGTTATGCAAGTTCATGGTAATATGCTATGCAAGTTACATGTATGTAAATATGCAAGTTACATGTTTGTTAATATGCAAGTTACATGTATGTAAATATGCAAGTTACATGTTTGTTAATATGCAAGTTACATGTTTGTTAATATGCAAGTTACATGTATGTAAATATGCAAGTTACATGTTTCTTTATATGCAAGTTACATGTTTGTTAATATGCGAGTTACATGTATGTAAATATGCAAGTTACATGTTTATTAATATGCAAGTTCATGATGACACATTATGCAAGTCTATAAGCTAATATGCAAGTTTGTTATGCAAAATGAATATGTAAGTTATGTGACATATTATATGCAAGTTATGTGACATGTTATGCAAGTTCATATGCAAGTTATGTGTTTGTTAATATGCAAGATGGCACCTTTGAAACATGTTCATTCATATGCAAGTTGACACCTTTTATATGTGTTATATCATGAACGAAATTACGTGGGAACGATGGGGTAATTAAATGCATAAGTTAATAAGATTGTGTGAAATTACTATAATTATGCATAACACAAAATAAATAAACATAGTATGGGAATTTGCCTATTTGGTTAGGTGTACCCATACTATGTGTTGGGAATTTACCTATTGAGTTAGGTCTACCCCATGGGAATTTACCTATTAAGTTAGGTCTACCCATGTTAAGAAAACTTGATTAATTAGGGATAATTAATATAAAATTATGAGGGTGATTAATTAGGTGTAATTAATTGACTAAGACACGAGGTTGGACTCAGTTGTAGCGTAAAACTGCCCGGACCCAACCGGCTTAACCAGTTGCTACAAATGTTAGCCCAATGTGAGAGGTCTTAGGCACAAACTAAATACGTAATTAATGTAAAGACACGAGGTTAGACTCTGTTATGACATAAGGCTGCCCGGACCCAACCGGCTTAACCAGCGGTCATAAAAGACAGTCTAATGTGAGAGGTCTTTACAAAGGTTACGTTCTTAATTAATTAATTAAGAAACACTTAACCATATTAGCATGTAGAGGGACATGAGGGGTTAAGTGGGTGCCTCGGGTGGCATGAGAAAATCTAGTGGTTGCCTTGGGTGGCAATAGAAAATACGATTAGAATACTTAACCAAAATGGAACATGTAATTAAAACATGATTAAAGGGTTAAGTGGGATATACTAGAAAAAGGGACAAGCTTAGGTGGGTAGCTTGTGGAGGCCCATTTCAACCAGTAACCCATACGTATCTTTGTGGGCTCGACCCATGTCGAGGACGGGACACGCATACTGGGCTTGACTGTAAGAGGCAAACGGGTTAGCGGTGGCAACGCAAGTCCAACGGGCTTCATATGCGTGAGTGGGCCCGGGCTGGTAGGTAAGCCGTTGTTGCATCGAGTAGATATAAGCCGTGCACCTTTAGTTCCATCAGGTTGCCACATTGGGGAATGATACATCCCACGGTGGGGCCAGCACGGGTATCTACGTTAGGGAGCCGATCGAATGGGAAGTAGTGTGTACACCTAGTGGATTGTAGGGCCCCGTGGCGCCTACTTGGTCACCTAGGGGTACGCAGGTACTAATTAGTAAATTTTATAAGTCCTTGGGTGGGATCAACCTTTAAGTTAGGAACGACTGGTGTGGTGCAGTTTAGTAATTTACCTTAGGGAGGGTAGATGCGTCTTTATCCTTTATCTTCGTTTAGTTGACTGCTTAGGGTAGCCATTCATCCCTATATGTTACCGTATATCAGTTTATGTCTTCTCTGGTTACTTTAACGATTGTATTGTTAAAGTTATAGGACTCGCTCAGACTTATGTCTGACCCTGTTGTTTTTATCTTTTTCCCAACCCTCAGGTCCTACGGTGGATCCTAGCAGTAGTGGAGCTTGATCGGATTGCTGTTCCAGTCTTTAGGAGCTTGGATAGATGTAAAGCTCCAGTTATCCAGTTATCTTTTCTTTTGTTTGGCTATTGTATGAGAGTGGGATTATGTACTTCTTTATTTTGATGGATATTGTACTTGACCTTTATTGTGGTTTTATGATGTAACCAGACATGTTTTACTTCCGCTGTTATGAGATGATGTTTTAAAAATTTCAAGTACTATTTATATCTGTCTTGTTGTAATTTTTCTGTTCTATATTCACTAAAATACTCCACCGATGCTATGGCATTCCCTTAGTGAGTGATCATAGCGGGAGTGGGGTGTTACACGTGGTATCAGAGCTTAAGGTTACCAGAACAGATAAAATTTTTGAGAAAAACTACTTTCTAAGAGTATTTTCGAAGAAAGGATTTTTAAAAGCATGTCTTCTAAGAGAAAAAGTTTTTGAAAAAGAAAAGCATAATCCCCAATAGCCATATCTTTATCTTTCGGAATCTCCTTTTTGAATCTTTCCTCTTTCGTTTCAGCATGGCTGAAGATCTTAACATCCCGGAGGGTTTAGTTATACCACTATGGTATAGGAGGTTGCAAGAGGCTAGGGCCGCGGCTGCGGGTCCGGCCAATGCTACTACACCAGAGACAACCGCTCCTCCTCCTCAGCCTAGAGTGGATAATTTTGCTAACGTTTGCAAGGAGTTCAAGGCTATAGGAGGAAAACCTTTTCTTGGTTCAGAGACTTTCGTAGAGGCTAGAGATTGGCTTAAGGAAGTGGAAGAGTTGCTAGATATCTTTGAAGTGGAAGAGGGAAAGAAAGTCAAGTTGGCGGCTTGGTTAATGAAGGGAGAGGCCTCATTCTGGTGGGAGGTCACTAATGGAGAACGCCCTGTTGACTCTTGGGCAGATTTTAAGCAAAGGTTTGGTGCTAAGTTTCTCTCAAGGGCGGAAGAGAATCTGTTTATGGAGAAGTTCTTGAATTTGAAGCAAGGGAATCTCACGGTGAAAGAATATGTCAACAAATTCAATCAATTAGCAAGGTTTGGCATAGAGTTGGTGAATACACCGGAGAAGAAGGCTTTGAGGTTCGTTAGAGGCTTGAACGAACCATTGCAAGGAATAGCTATGACTCACATTCCTATGGGGGCCACTTTTGAGAAGCTTGTCTACATGGCACTTATGCATGAGGATGATAAGAATTCTAAGGCACCAGAGAAAAAGGGGGATCAGAAGAAACCGCAACAGCAACAACAAGGCAAGGGCGGAAAAGGCAATGGTGACAAAAAGAAGACGAAGAAGAAGTGCTTCAATTGTGGAACACCAGGACACCTTAGTAAGGATTGTCGCAAAAAGAAGAAAACCGGTTGCTTTCATTGTGGTGAAGCAGGGCATCTTGTGAAAAACTGCCCAAAGAAGGGGCAGAAGACGGGGTCTACCTCAGGAGGCCAGGTGCAAGCTCTTATAGCACCACCTCAGTCAGGGGGGCAAGTTCAGGTTCTCTCAGTTCCACCGATTCAGCAGAGAGGTAGAACTATTTCCGTTGAAAGTCTGGTTTTTCTGTTTGATCATCCAGTTCGTACTTTGTTTGACTCTGGCGCATCGCATTCTTTTATCTCATCATCGTTAGTTGAGTCACTGCACTTAGACACCAGTCTAGTTGATGATCCCTTGGTTGTCTCAAACCCAATTGGGGGCTCCATATATCTGTCTATGATATGTTTGGGTTTGAAGATTTCTATACTTAGCGTTGAGTTTAGATGTGATGCTTTTGTATTGGGCTTCACGGGCTATGGGTTGATCTTGGGCATGGACTGGTTATCCAGTAATGGTGCCGTTCTTGATTGCGAAAGGAGAGTTGTCAGGCTCATGACCCGCTTGGGTAACACTCTCGAGATCTCTTGCAATCCCATGGAATCTGTTTTGCTAAGTTATCTTGAATCGCTCGATGCTTCGGTCGAGAGTTTGTGTTCTGTCAGAGTAGTCCGGGAATATCCGGATGTGTTTGAAGAAGTAAAGGGTTTGCCTCCGAAGCGGGAGATAGATTTCCGAATTTATTTGGTGGATAATGCCAAACCAGTGTCTTTGCCAGTACGCCACATGGCTCCTCGTGAGAGAAGAGAACTTCATAAGCAAGTAGGGGAGTTGCTTGAGAAGGGGTTCATAAGGCGAAGTATATCGGAGTGGGGAGCTCCAGTAGTGTTTGCCACGAAGGCGGATGGGTCCCTCAGACTTTGTGTGGATTATAGAGAACTTAATAAGCTCACGAAGAAGAATAGACACCCATTACCGAGGATAGATGATCTCTTTGATCAGTTGGTTGGCGCGTCAGTATTTTCGCAGATGGACTTAGCTACAGGGTTTCATCAGTTAAGAGTGGCGGAGGACAGTATAGAGAAGACTGCTTTCCGGACTCCGGATGGTTTTTATGAGTGGCTAGTGATGCCATTTGGGTTGACAAACGCCCCCGCATACTTTGTTGATCTCATGAGTAGAGTGTTCAGAGAGTATCTGAATAAGTTTGTAGTAGTTTTTGTGGATGACATCTTGGTCTTTTCCAAGAATGAAGAAGAGCATGCCTTACATCTCAAGGAAGTGTTGGAGACTCTTCGAGCGCATAGTCTTAAAGCTAAATTCTCTAAATGCCATTTTTGGAGAAGAGAAGTGCGATTCTTAGGGCATGTGGTCTCTAAGGAAGGGATAGCTGTGGATCCCGCAAAGATAGTATCTATCCAGGATTGGAAAGTTCCTAGAAATGCTACCGAGGTAAGAAGTTTCTTGGGGTTGGCAGGATATTATAGGAAGTTCATCAAAGACTTCGCGAAGATATCAGCCCCATTAACCCGCTTGACGAAAAAGAATCTGGTTTTCTCGTGGGATGTAGATTGTGATGATGCTTTCCGACGGTTAAAGAGAGCTTTGACCACCGCTCCAGTTTTAGTGCTCCCGGATGGGAGTAAGCCGTTTGTTGTTTATACCGATGCTTGTGGAACAGGATTAGGCGCAGTCTTGATGCAGGAGGGAAGGGTAATAGCCTATGGAGGGAGACAATTGAGAGTGCATGAGAAGAATTACCCTACCCATGATCTAGAGTTGGCCGCGATTGTTTTCGCACTTAAGTCTTGGCGCCATTATCTTCTTGGTGAGAGATTCGAGTTGTTCACCGACCATAAATCATTGAAGTACTTATTCTCTCAGAAGGATTTAAACTTAAGACAGCAAAGGTGGATGGAGTTCTTAGCATCCTATGATTTCGAGATAGCGTATACCCCTGGTAAGGGTAACGTGGTGGCAGACGCCTTGAGTAGAAAAAGGCTATCTTTGAGTCCATTGTTCGTGGAACGACGAAGCTTGGAGTTTCTTTCTTTGTTTGACTTCAGACCTTCTGTTGATTTTGTACCTGGTTTGTTGGCATCCTTGGAGGTTAGACCTACTCTTTTGAGACGGATTGGCGAGGCTCAGCGAGACGACCCACAGTTGGTTGTGTTGGTAGAGAAGCTTATAAGAGGGGAGTCGTCCAGCCATTTGGGTAGATACACCATAGATGATAAGGGATGGTTGCATAGAGACGGTAGACTTTGTGTACCGCAAGATGAGGGTTTGAAGAAGGCTATTTTGGATGATGCACATCGTTCAAGAATGACTATTCATCCCGGTGGAGACAAAATGTACCAAGACATGAAGAGAGTTTTCTTCTGGGCCGGTATGAAGAAAGATGTGGCCGAGTATGTGGCTAGATGCTTAGTGTGCCAACAAGTTAAAGTGGAGCAAAGGAAACCCGGTGGGTTGCTACACCCATTGGAAGTTCCACAGTGGAAGTGGGATAGTGTCTCGATGGATTTCATCGACGGGTTACCGAGATCGAGGAAGGGCAATACGGGAATTTGGGTTGTGGTAGACAGACTTACCAAGAGTGCCCATTTTATACCCGTAAAGAGTAAGAGGACCGCTCCATGGCTTGCTTCAGTCTATGTTAGAGAGATTGTTAGATTGCATGGCGTACCATCCAGCATTGTGAGTGATCGAGATCCTATTTTCACTAGTGAGTTTTGGAGAAGTTTGCAAGAGGCGGTAGGGACTCAGTTGTGTTTGAGCACCGCATATCATCCTCAGACGGACGGTCAGACTGAGAGGGTGAACCGTATCTTAGAAGATCTTTTGAGGCTTTGTATCTTGGATTTTGGAGGTACATGGGAAGAACATCTTCCTTTGGTGGAGTTCGCATATAATAACAGCTTTCAGTCCAGTATTGGTATGGCTCCTTTCGAAGCTCTTTATGGAAGGCCTTGTCGATCTCCTACATGTTGGTGGGAATCTACGGATAAGATCTTGCTTGGGCCGGATATGGTTAGAGAGACTTCAGAGAAGATTGATTTAATTCGAAAAAGGATGAAAGCAGCGCAAGATAGACAGAAATCTTATGCGGATCGGAGAAGGACGGATCTTGAGTTTGAGGTTGGGGACATGGTTTTTGTCAAAGTATCTCCATTGAGAAATGTTGTTCGCTTTGGGTCCGTAGGGAAGTTAGCACCGAGATTTGTTGGGTCGTTTCCTATTAAGGAAAGGATTGGACGGATGGCATATAGGGTGGAGTTGCCCGACAGACTTAGTGGTGTTCATGATGTATTCCATGTATCACATTTGAGGAAGTGCTTACATGAGACCGCGGAGGTGGTAGAGCCGAGCTTGCTTAGAGATGTAGAGGTAGAGCGTGATGCGACGATTCGACGAGCTCCTACTCGCATCCTTGGGTCAGAAACTAGGAAGTTGAGGAACAGAGAAGTTCAGCTAGTTAAAGTGCAATGGGGAGATGACGAAAGCAATGCTACTTGGGAGACGGAAGCAAAGATGCGTTCTTTGTATCCATTTCTTTTTGAGAGTATGTCTTTTAACTTCTCCTTTATTGCTTGTCTAGTACTTATCTTATCTTTAGTATATCCTCTCGCTAATACCTATGACCTTTAGATAGGGTAAAACCTATGGTTGAAACATGTGTTTGAAACATGTTATGGTTGATGGATGCATATGGATGCAATTGTTTGCTAGTGGTTGCTCGTGGATGCATATACACACACATTAGGCACTAGATCGGCTCAGTCACTTCATGTTGCATATTGCATAAATGGATGTGGTAGTTAGATTGATGGATGTATCATGGCTGTGTTATCATATGGATGATGCATTTTTGTGTATGGTTGTGCACGCATGTAGAAATTTGTATGTGTCAATAGGGTTTCGCATACATATTGGATGCATGGCACTATCATGGTTTGCATTAAGGAGGTTTACTGTATCAGTAACCGCCTGATTTTTGCATTAGGTAAGTACATATACACACACTTTTGCATATATCCATCCAGCATTTAGAATCTTGTAAGGACAATGATTGCTCGTGGATGATGCTTTGAGTAGATGGATGATTGGATGGTAGGATACGTTCTTCCTAACTTGAAGATTTCGGGGACGAAATCCTTTAAGGAGGGGAGAATGTAACAACCCGTATTTTCAATAACCTGTAATAACATAAATCGAGGCAGAATTTAATTCTAAAATGGGAATCAAGGGAAACGGGCTATGCCATTGCGTTCGTCTCGGAAAAATACGCGAAATAGAGTCCGAGTTTTCGAAAATCGGAGTCCGTATGACCAAGATATGGCCTCGCGAAGTTTCACGAAAATTCCCAAATTAAAGTATACTTAATTAAGTGAAATGGGTTGTGTAGATATATATATATATATATTGATATATATATATATATATATAATTGAAAATTTAATAAATAAATATGCAAAAATGCTCAAAACAGCGAATTGGGAGAGGGGAATAACCGAACCGGCCGATTTTTGAAGTCGACCCGAGCCCGCTGGGTCGACTAGGGGTTAATCCAGGGTGTTTGGCTGTCAACCCGTGGGCCGATTCGCTCAAGTGCAGATTTTGCATTTGAATGGTTCTCATGGTCCATCTTTAATCTAAAGGCCCTAGATGGTTCCTACACTTGACTTCTTCCCCAAGACATGCTTTGATGGCTTGGATTGAATCTAGGGTTAATCCTATGGCCTAAAACACTTGCCTAATCTATAAATAAGACCCTAACCTACCCTAATTCATTCATAATTAAACCTAGTGACTAAACTATGGCAAAATGCTAGCTCTCATGGCCTCCACTAATTTTATGAAGAGGGTTGCATACTAATCACTCTCTAATCAACTTCTAATCCCTTCTTAGCATCTTAATCTTCTTCATTTGGTGTTCAAAGTTGCTAGTTGTGAGTTTCTATCACTTTGATGATCTTTTGGTAAACTAATTAGATGAGATGTGATGAGATTTATGGTTTTGTATGTGGGTTAATGAGCTTTGAATCATATGATATGATGTTAGCATTAATCTTATGTTTATGCATGTTGAGTATGTAAGCTTATGCAAGTTTAATATGATGTATGTTATGTTTGCATGATGCTAAATATGCAAGTTGTGGGCTATGTAATCATATGCATGTTATGCAAGTTCATGGTAATATGCTATGCAAGTTACATGTATGTAAATATGCAAGTTACATGTTTGTTAATATGCAAGTTACATGTATGTAAATATGCAAGTTACATGTTTGTTAATATGCAAGTTACATGTTTGTTAATATGCAAGTTACATGTATGTAAATATGCAAGTTACATGTTTCTTTATATGCAAGTTACATGTTTGTTAATATGCGAGTTACATGTATGTAAATATGCAAGTTACATGTTTATTAATATGCAAGTTCATGATGACACATTATGCAAGTCTATAAGCTAATATGCAAGTTTGTTATGCAAAATGAATATGTAAGTTATGTGACATATTATATGCAAGTTATGTGACATGTTATGCAAGTTCATATGCAAGTTATGTGTTTGTTAATATGCAAGATGGCACCTTTGAAACATGTTCATTCATATGCAAGTTGACACCTTTTATATGTGTTATATCATGAACGAAATTACGTGGGAACGATGGGGTAATTAAATGCATAAGTTAATAAGATTGTGTGAAATTACTATAATTATGCATAACACAAAATAAATAAACATAGTATGGGAATTTGCCTATTTGGTTAGGTGTACCCATACTATGTGTTGGGAATTTACCTATTGAGTTAGGTCTACCCCATGGGAATTTACCTATTAAGTTAGGTCTACCCATGTTAAGAAAACTTGATTAATTAGGGATAATTAATATAAAATTATGAGGGTGATTAATTAGGTGTAATTAATTGACTAAGACACGAGGTTGGACTCAGTTGTAGCGTAAAACTGCCCGGACCCAACCGGCTTAACCAGTTGCTACAAATGTTAGCCCAATGTGAGAGGTCTTAGGCACAAACTAAATACGTAATTAATGTAAAGACACGAGGTTAGACTCTGTTATGACATAAGGCTGCCCGGACCCAACCGGCTTAACCAGCGGTCATAAAAGACAGTCTAATGTGAGAGGTCTTTACAAAGGTTACGTTCTTAATTAATTAATTAAGAAACACTTAACCATATTAGCATGTAGAGGGACATGAGGGGTTAAGTGGGTGCCTCGGGTGGCATGAGAAAATCTAGTGGTTGCCTTGGGTGGCAATAGAAAATACGATTAGAATACTTAACCAAAATGGAACATGTAATTAAAACATGATTAAAGGGTTAAGTGGGATATACTAGAAAAAGGGACAAGCTTAGGTGGGTAGCTTGTGGAGGCCCATTTCAACCAGTAACCCATACGTATCTTTGTGGGCTCGACCCATGTCGAGGACGGGACACGCATACTGGGCTTGACTGTAAGAGGCAAACGGGTTAGCGGTGGCAACGCAAGTCCAACGGGCTTCATATGCGTGAGTGGGCCCGGGCTGGTAGGTAAGCCGTTGTTGCATCGAGTAGATATAAGCCGTGCACCTTTAGTTCCATCAGGTTGCCACATTGGGGAATGATACATCCCACGGTGGGGCCAGCACGGGTATCTACGTTAGGGAGCCGATCGAATGGGAAGTAGTGTGTACACCTAGTGGATTGTAGGGCCCCGTGGCGCCTACTTGGTCACCTAGGGGTACGCAGGTACTAATTAGTAAATTTTATAAGTCCTTGGGTGGGATCAACCTTTAAGTTAGGAACGACTGGTGTGGTGCAGTTTAGTAATTTACCTTAGGGAGGGTAGATGCGTCTTTATCCTTTATCTTCGTTTAGTTGACTGCTTAGGGTAGCCATTCATCCCTATATGTTACCGTATATCAGTTTATGTCTTCTCTGGTTACTTTAACGATTGTATTGTTAAAGTTATAGGACTCGCTCAGACTTATGTCTGACCCTGTTGTTTTTATCTTTTTCCCAACCCTCAGGTCCTACGGTGGATCCTAGCAGTAGTGGAGCTTGATCGGATTGCTGTTCCAGTCTTTAGGAGCTTGGATAGATGTAAAGCTCCAGTTATCCAGTTATCTTTTCTTTTGTTTGGCTATTGTATGAGAGTGGGATTATGTACTTCTTTATTTTGATGGATATTGTACTTGACCTTTATTGTGGTTTTATGATGTAACCAGACATGTTTTACTTCCGCTGTTATGAGATGATGTTTTAAAAATTTCAAGTACTATTTATATCTGTCTTGTTGTAATTTTTCTGTTCTATATTCACTAAAATACTCCACCGATGCTATGGCATTCCCTTAGTGAGTGATCATAGCGGGAGTGGGGTGTTACAATCATGAATGAGGTTGTTAGGTGCAACTTCATTCACATAAATTACCAACATCAATCATTAGATTTACTCAAAATAATGGTTGTTCTTTAGTTTTAAGACTCCTTCGAAACTGAATTAAAGACTGAATTAAATACTGAGATATGTTTTCTTATCAGTCCTAATCCTTATAAGTTGATTTGGGACTAACTATCAGCCTCTGACTTGAAATTTTAAAGACTGATTTTTTCAGTCTATAATCAGTTTTTATTTAAAGACGAAATAATTTCAATCTTTATACGGATGATTTTTTGTAGTGTTTTATCTAGAGATGTACTTTGGTAGCCAGTGCCTCAGTAGCATGTTATTGATGGTCCAATCTCCAATAAGCGATGTATGGACTTAATTGTTCAATAATTATTTGTGAAGTGTAAACATTACCATAATACAACTAGATTTTATCATTATAATGTTTCGGTAATCGTAAAGTACAAACTTATTTGTGTTTATGTATGGTGCTGTCTTACAAAACAGATTTTATTTCAAAAGGTTTTACAAAGATATAATATATTTTTTACAATTTAAGCTCTTCATGCTGCTATACCAGATTGATTTGAGCGTTATTTTTCTTATAATGCTAAGGTCAGAACAGGTATATTTGTAGATTTGATTTGGATTGTTCTGGAGCTTTAGAAGAAGCGTTAGAGGTGCAAGATGTACTTTGCTATATTTTCTTATCTTTGATGTAGCGTTGATGCAAAGCCGCTTTCAAATAATAACTCAATCTTAATGAGTATCCCGAACTCAAGTAACATATTGAAGCATGATTAGATCAATAATGCATCATACAATGTTCCTTCGAACTGTGTGCTTCGATACTATATTGAAATTTTTGACACAATCTCGCACTCTCATGGCCTGGGCATTCCGTTCAGTGTGGATGACATGAAGTCTCAATGTTTTCTCTTTAAGTGCCAGTGTCGCAACTAAATTTTCCAACACATATTAATAAAAACATTTAATGTTACCAAAAAACAGTTCATTGACAAATGCTATCATTTTCATATACATAGATACGCAAAGCCAGCATTTATATGTGTGTGTGTGTGTTGACGGCAAAAAATGTCGCAACACCCAAAGGTTCTTCGCTATAGAGAATTACGTTGCACGTGGAAATATAAGTGCAGAAAGCACTAAATAACACAGTAGATTTATAGTGGTTCGTTCCCTTGTGGGGCCTACGTCAACTCTGGAAGAGTCGCTGATATTTTATTGACAATAATGAGTTACAAGCTTAGGACTATCTCATGACATCCTTTTACAAACATTTCTAGGTATTGTGATGTTATAATTATCATATATGAATATTAGGAAAAAGTCACTTTTGTCCTCTTCTTCCTCAAACCAAGGATGCCATTAAAGAGGTCATTTGGAGCTCTCAAGAGGTGTCAAATCAGCCAATTTTCAACCCTTTTGAAGTGTGAGCTTAGGGGTATTTATAGTAGAGTGGTTAGGTGGGAGTAGGTGGGATTTGAGGACCACTCTACAGATTTCGTACCCTTGGGAATCCGGTTCGAGAATTTCGACTCCCTGCCTATGAGTGTGACAAAACTTGTATCCCTCTTACGAGATACGAATTTCGTAACCCAGGGATACGAAATTCGTATCCCTTGGGGATATGATTGAGGCCATACGCGGAGGAGGCTAGCCGAAGTTACAACGTAGTTGAGGGATCCGAAATTATTGTGTGGTACGAAGTGCGGGATTCGAGCTTCGTGGAGGTAAGGGGTTTGAGACCATCATGTGGCAAGAGGACCCGAGGCTTTCGGGTGTGAGATATCCGGGCCGAGAGGGTTACGAGCCAGAGTGGTATGACCACATGACTAGTGTATAGTTTTGAGGAGTTTAGAGGCTCCTGCTCGCATAACCTTTTCTAGGGCTTGTATCCTTGGCTAATTGGCGACACTTCAAAATTTGATGTCATGCGATAGGTTTAGTCGAGCGTGTCTGGTGTGCTTTTGGGAACCGAACCAAAAGGCTAGTTAACATATTCCCCCCAAAGTATGTCTTATCTTGACATGACGTGCTTTGAGTTGGCAGAAATATGGTGTTGAAATGTCTTATCCATGTTGAATCATGAATGTAAATGTTAGTTGTTGACTCTCATTTATGTTATAACGTAAATGAGTTGTTGTCGATGTGGCATTGTGTATACACTTACACGTTTTTGTTTGATTTCGCGCAATGCGACTAGAATGCTAAATTGAGACGCAATACAGGTATGCGTGAATGAGGTTGTATGCCACTGCGTGGTTTGAATATACATTATTTCGTATGTGTGTATACATGTTCGCATGCGAACATACACATTCACGAGGTTTTTTCATGAAGTGTACATAAATATATATGTATATATATACACATATTTTTATGTATTTTTTTTAAATTCGTATCACACGTGGGGACACGAGATTTTCGTACTCCATTGCTTGGGTACAAAACCTCGTACCCCATGGGGGTACGAAAAATTCATATCCCCTTGTGTGGGACACGAATCGACACGGGCCAAGCCCATCTCTCTCCTTCTCCTATAAATTCGAACTCCCCTCTCCACTCTTTCTCCTCCTTTTACTTTGGACGAATTTGGACCCGATCCCTAGAACTCGAAAACATACAGGAGGGTTCGAATCCAGTCATGGCCGATACTATCGTGACTCGAGCTCAGCGCTGGCCATTGAGTCAATCTCGGGGCAGACCTTGGTGCGGCCCGAAAACGTTCACGTTCTTGGGTTATCGAGAGATATGTGAACGATCTTAAGCTTAACATCGAGGTCGACTCTTGAGGCGGCGCCAAGCATTTGCGTAGGGATCTGCAGTTGATGAGGGAGAAAGTTTGGAGAGAGATTGGATACGAAATTTAGGGAGAATGAGTTAGATAAGAAAGGGGAAATGGAACACTAGGGGGTTCGAAACACGTGGCCCGAATGGTGAAAGCTCGTGTCCCTTAGAGCGGGGGTACGAATTTTCGTGTCCCTCGGAGGGATAACAATTTCGTACCCCTTAAGGGGATACAAATTCCATAACCCTTAAAGGGATATGAGATTCGTACCCCTCGAGGGGGTACAAGATTTTGTACCTTTGAAGGGGTACGGTGTTTTTCGGGGTCGTGGTGTTTCGAGTCCACCTCATTCATGCTCCGCCTTTCTCATTTGAGATTCTAACTTCAAACAACTTGCGCCTGGGTTCATACTGCTTTCGTGACACTATGCGATTGGATTGTTGTTCATTTTAATCAAAATTGAATTGATAACCCCGCCCGATACGTAGGATTAGAGCATATATTTGGACTGTGACTGAATTGTCGAGCTATTGATCATGATTTATCGATCCCAATCATGGTGTGGTTGCGATTCGATGTGAAGCTGGGAATGTTGGTTAACTGCGATGATGGTTACGGTTTTAGGGACTTGTGATCGTCGTCGTGTCCCAAGTTTTTAAATTATAAATTGTATTAGCATGGCACCGCATAACATAGCATGCACATGTTAGTTTGCACCAACACAAGGGGTACAGTTATACAACTGTGATGTCTAATGCTAGTATATCGGAAGTATAGCTATAAATGAAGACAAGGTCTAAGACACAATAGACTACATAAGCCGAGGCTTAGCCGCATTTTCCATCTACATCTGATTCAACTAGCGATGATAGCTCGAAGGGCAGAGAGCTTGAGACTTCCGGAGAGTCCACCCCTTCTCAGGCGATAAGTTCATCGGAAGCGTTTGATCGCGGGGTGCAGCCAGAAAGACGACACTCGCCGGTTCTGCACGAGGAAGTAAAGCACATAGATATCATTGAGGGAAACACGTTGGTGGCGCCGGACATGTTGGCGGGCGCATTTATACTTGAGAACCCAATGGATTCGGTGCCATCGCATATGGATGGGATGGAGGTAAGACACATGACATTGCGGTTCAGAGTTCCCGAAAGAGATGTCCTTGTGACCGGAAAGGACGGTAGGGCTCTTGCACCACTGGAAGGGTACACTGCTGGAACAAGCATGCATCCATTTCTGGGTGCATACCCCCGGCTAAAAACTTCATTCAGGATATGCTGCACTACTTTCGCCCTGCGCCATCGCAGCTTTATCCGAATGCATACGCTTCCCTTTTAGGCACCTACATTCTCTACAAGGAGTACCTGCAGTTAGAATTCACCGGAGAGGACATCCGGTACTTGTTTCAGTTGAAGAGAAGAGCTAACATTTCGCCGTCTCAATACTTCTTGGAAGCTTCACCCAGCTCCAAGTTCTTCGATGGGAAACGGCATAAGCTGACTGTGTATAAGCACGACTGGTTTTTCGTGCGTTGTCCTCCTGGATTCATAAGGAGATGGTTGGAAGGAAGTAAGTATTCCGCCTCACTTTTGGCTCGAAACTTGTGGGTTTGGAGGTTTAATTTAACTTTGTTTCCGTAGGATAGGAAATCCTGAGGGGCCTACAGACACCATGTACCAACAACATCTTGAGTCCTTGCTGGCCATCCCGACTAAGAATTGTTCCATCGAGAGCATTCTAAATAAAGAACGATTCACACAGGAATACTCCCTGACGATCGAGCGATAAGTAGACCATCTGTCACCAGAGGTGGAAAGTAGAGACCGAGAAAGAAGCAGGGTCTCCGAGCCGGAGAAGGACGGCGTATCCCTTCAGATCTAAGTCGCGCAAAGCAGTGAAGATTCAGGAGGGAACCGGTGGAGGCGGGATTAGCGGTGAGGAGGCAGTTGCCAGGGACGAGATCCAATCGAGTGCTCCTGTTCAGCCTACAACACATGAAGCAAGAGTAAAAGCATCGACTAGGTCGTAGTCTCCAGTAACTCCTGCTGAGACCGCTATCTCGCTCGAGAAAGAGGGTTAATTTGACGAGCTTAGTAAATCTTTAACTAAATGTGTTTCCTTGGCCTAGCATCACGAACGTGGAGGAACTAGCTTTAGTCGCGGGGGAGATCACTCCTTCAAGCGGACCGTTATCTGGTCTGTTGAGAGAGCACTTAGGATTCACATTCATAAAAACTGCATAACACAGTATTTGTTTGTGTACACAGGGTGCTTGAGTTTAAACATGGATATGTTTCCTTTGCAGGTGACATGACTCGAGGAAGAGGGGGCTGAGGCTATGGGTATGGGAGTCGTTGACCGTCTAGGGGTGGGTTGAATTCGGGAGAAATACTAGTTTGTTTGATGATACCCCATCTCCACATGATCGTAGCAGCGAATACCATCATAGAGAACAATCTCAGCGGTCTTTAACTTCCCCGCCTCCTATTCGAACATCTGGGACAGACTCCAGGTTTGATGTAGCAGGCACTAGACATTCCTCGCCGATAGATCCTCCTCACATTGCGCCTTTGTCTCCTACCCATGTCTCTAAAGGGAAAGAATTGGCACTTGGCTATTCGAGAAAGAAAGAGATAGCGAAGAAGAAGACGCAGGATTTGGTGGCCCCTGAGACTCAGGAGCTTTCTATTGAGGAGAGGAAAGCCTTGTTGAAGCAAAAATTCCCTAATCACTATTTTGACGGATTAATATTCCTTCCTGATATCAAGCCGATCACTATTGGAGACAATGACGAGGTATGGATGAAGGTAAGGGCTGCATATTTCCAAATTAGGGAGTTTAAAAAGTACTCCACAAATCTCTCGGGCTTGATCAGGAAGAAGAATGTGGAGATCCAGATTCAGGTGTTGACTATTGATGTCGGGCGGACCACCGTCCACAATCTAGAGAAGGAGATAAGTAAGGCTGGTTCCCGTGGAGTGACTATTTATTTGCTCATAGTAGTTTTATTGAATGCTAATTACTTGTTGTTGAAACAACGAAGCTGACGGAGAAATATGGTAAGCTGGTGAAGGATTCAGAGCACGTTGCTTCCTCTTTTAAGGACATTGTGGCTTCGATTTTGACAAATAATGCGCAACTAAAGAAGAAAAAAGCAAAACTGGAGGAGGTTAACACCTATTTATCTACAAAAAACGATAAAGTACACCAGCTTAAGATGGACAATGAGGCCTTGGTACTGGAGAATGAGAGGTTAAAAACCGAAAATGAGGGTATCTAGAGGCTTCTGAGGGAGAATGAGGAACTGAGAAGGCAGCTGGAACAAGCCAAAAAGGATAAGGAAGAGGCCGAAGCCAGCAATAAATATGTACCAAGCTCATTAGAAGGGCTAAAGGCCAAGCACCAATGAGAGGTTGATGAACTTTGGGCAGAGATTAAGAATACCGAGGCTTGGGTGGAGGCGTCGCTAGAGGAGCCTATCCGGGGAATGTAAGTTAAGGCACTGAAGTATCGCAGAATCTCGTAGTTCAGCGATTATCCTTGGGAGATGGCTCGAACATGGGGGAGGTTGGCGCCATTTGAAGCTCGGTTGCGACAATAGACGAGAATTAGCTCATAAAGGAGCTCTTGACTGAGGATGAGTGTAAGAAGCCGGAGGAAGGGAGGAGATTGTCATGGGAAGATGTTGAGCGGGAGAGATTGGCAAAGCATGCCGCTGAAATGGGAAGGTTTGTGCCCACTGAGAGCGTGCTTGTTGCTCCTAAGTTTGCAGAGGGAAGTTCTTATCGGCCGCCAGTTCCATTATTTGTCAAGATGAGCCGTCCCACAGTCCCGGTTCATGTGTAACATCCCATATATTTTGAGCATTTAAGTTATTAAATTAAAAATAAATTTGTGATTGTTTCCAGTTTAATTTTGTATAAGAAGAATTATAACAAAACAGAGTCTCAACGGTATATAATGTATGTTTTAACTATCACAGTTAATGAAATTTATGCATACATTTATAATAAAAAAAAACATAAAACATATTTATTGTTTCCCCTTCCTTTCTGTTTTCCCCAAATTCACTACCTCATCTCTGTCCACTTTATTTCTTCATTTATAATGCATTCATTTATTTTCTCCACTTTATTAATTTCTTTGCTCATTTACATTTCATGCAAGTTTATTATCTTTCATTTTCTTTTCTTTCACTTCAAATATAAAGCTTCCAGTTCAAACACGCCATGTTTTTCTTTCTTCCTTTTTTTCCATGCATTCATATCTACGTTACTATCTTCTTAGGCTCTTTCCTTTCAATGAACGCCTATAAAAAAAGGGAATCATTCTTTTGTTTCCTCAAGTCTGCCAAGCTTTAGTTCACACCTACATGCACATTATAAAAAAACGTAGGATATGTATGTATATAATAAAAACAAAATTTGTTGCATGCACATTTAATTGTTTCCACTCACGTTATTTTTTTTATGCATGCATTATCTAAATCGTTGCATATACCTTAAATGCATGATGTTAATTTCCTTTTTCTTTTTCAATGTACCTTTAAAAAAAATTACATAGGAAGAATTTGAACTTTTGAAATATTGCCTTGCATGAGTCAACGTTTAGACCCACAATTCACGACCTTATCTCTCTTCCTTTTTTTCATTCTTTTCTCTGAAGTCTTCCTACCATTTTTTTTTTACACACATGTTGTATATACTCTTTCTCCTCATTATATTCTCACGCCTTCAAAAAAAAATTATAAATACATTTGTTTGTATGTACTTAGTACTATATATGGTATGTATATATTAGGGAAAATAGTTGTTTATAAGTTTGCCACTTATTTTAAAAAAATGGAATAATTAATATGTTGCATTTAAAACAAAACATAATTTTGGAAAGGTAAATTTTAATGCTTAGATATCCGTTTTGGCTTGAATGCAAAACAAAACGTTTGTTGATTCATTTCCAAGCCATGCATTATGACACTCTTCCATTTCTTTTATATTACATATGATATATATTGTATAACATAAATGATGTCTATTCTTCCCTAAACACGTTTCCATAAATGTTCGAAATTTTAGTTAATAATAGCAGCTATATATATATATATATATATATATATATTCTCGGATTATAACCTTATAATACGATTTAGGAATCTTAAAATATGTATAAAATAAAAATACCAATGTCGTTTATTAAATTTTGGTTTCATTAGTTGCGTTTGAATAGTATTATATAAAAAGTTAGCAAACTTCATCACTTAGTGCAATGTAACGTCATGTGTACGTAGTTGTACGATTTAAATTTAAAAGCAATAAATAAACGATATTGTCGATTGTGAAATAATAACCATAATTGTATAGAAATTGTTGACATTGCAATTTAAACTCAAACTTTAATTGTGAACATGAAAATACATCTGTTTATTTAATTTAAGTAAATGAAATAAAATATTAACAATGGAAATTTCAATGATATTGATATCAAATGGTGCAGTTACTGCAAGTAGAACGTAAAATCATGCATTCTAATTAATTAAGAAAATTTGATATTTACAATACGTTCAGTTTTATATAGATGAAAAAATTTCCATAGAAACATATGAAATTTCGTTTCATTTGCAGCATAAAGAAAAAGTCAAATAATTTAAACCGTTAATATAAATTTGAATATATTAGGAAGAGGAAGATTAAATTTATTAAATAAACAAGGGTGTGAAACAATAAACATTTGGCTTGGAAACGTCACACCTAGTTTGAACCATTTGATTTACCTAGCAATTGAAATGGTAAATTTTGCAGTCAAATTTAATAAATTGAATTTAATACAGTAATATAAGTCTATGGTTTCTTCGAAATTAATGTCGTCCCTTTCTCTGAATCCAGACACGTTCATTCGTTTAATAAATGAAATAAAGGAAAGTGAATCATTTGATTTACCTACCCTTTTCTCTACGTTATTTTTCTATTCCTTGCAATATTATAAATAGTAAAGCAATGTGTCTTTCCTGATCCATTTCAATTCTATTGTCTCTCCCCTCTTTTATCTCTTCTGCCTTTTTCCTCATTAGATTAGGTCCAGATCCAAAAAAAAAAAGGAATCCAAATCGTTGTTCCCAATTCTAAAATAATGGCTCCATCCTCCAAAATAATCGATCCGCTTCGCCTTCCACCGAAATCGCCTTGACCTTGTCCCATTGTTTCCTCCTCGAATGATTCAACGTCCGCCTTGAACACCTGGAGCCATCGCCACTTTGCTCCGCCTCTTCTCAAAGTCTGAATCCCTCCTGTCGCTCGCAAAAGCCACTGTGTCACAAAATGGAAGCGTCGCCGCCTATCTCTGCTCACCAATGCCACTACGCCGAAGCACTGTCCCATGTCGCCTGCTGCACCCATAATGATTGCCGAATCCTTTTTCTCTGCTGACCAATTGTAAGTACTCTTACGATTAAAAATATTTCAAGCGTATGACTTCGGTTTTACATAGATATTACTAGTTTATCAGTTGTCTTTAGCTATCTTGAATTGATTTATCAATGCATGTTCTTTTTATTGTTATGTTTTCAAATTTGTAATTGGAAAAAGTTTTGATGCAAGGGTACAGTAATGATGTATAGGATCTGTATTGACAATTTGTGAATAATTTGGTCAGACTAATTCATTCAATAGTTTACTCTTGAATACGAGCATCGGCATAACGAATGTCCTTATCTGAAACATTTTAGTGGTCATGTTAGCATCATACTCATGTAAAGGATCTAACTCATGAACTAAAACCGTTTATCCCTTGGTATTTTCATCTCTTCTTTGTGTGTTAGCATCATACCCATTTTTGTTAGAATGTGAATCAGGCTTTCAAATAATTTCTTAAGGATAACTCTTGGTGTCTACAAAATATAGTATAATGGAAAAAGAAAGAAAACAACATGCTTTAGTCATTTGATGTTAATTTACCATGAGATTTCCAAACCATTGGAAATTAAATAAACCATTTGCTATGAAAAGTCACAAACTTTTTCATTACATGTCCGACATAAATTGCACGTGTTTATGAAATACACATGCATACTGGAGTCTAGTGGCGCATTCATTTATATTTTGGGCGAATGGGTTCATTTGAGATTTTACATATGAAATAATACCCTGTTCCTTGGGCTTGAAACCCTCGCTCATTTTGCATGTCCCATGCATGTCTTATTATTCATGTCTGCCTAGTCAAGTTGCATTGTTTCTTCCAGAACTTTTTGCGCATGGAATTTACTCAGCATACATGCTACACTTGGAATTTCCCCTGCATGTTCCACCTTTGGTTGCCATGCATTTTTCTGTATGAACACATGCTTGGAAAATATGTGTACACTTGTACTTTGTCTTTACGTTAGCTTGTGTTTCACTTGACTATATACTATTGCTATTTGGGGTTACTGCCATTGCATATATCTGAACTGGGTGATTTTCATATGCCCCTACTTTTCATGCTGCACCCTTAACTCATGTTGTTGCCTGCCATTTATTACCTCACTTGATGTTTAATTATGGCGTGTGTCCCTTTCATTGTGACCATAAAAATAATTACTATAGTATTTTTTTCTACACCCGCTTCCTACTATTCGGAAATAGGTGTGTGCCACATTGGATGCCATGTTTGTTCCATTTATTTTCGGCAGTTCACTGAATTTGTATACTCAAGTTATTTAATATATTATTAGGAAATTTACTGATTATATTTATGTGTTTATCGAAGTGTGCTAACTTGAAATAAGTTTAATCCTGACTCGGGTGTTTTGTGTTTTTCATGGAACGCTTGGGTTAGGTCCTAAGTGTTCCAGGCTTAGAAAATTTCAGCTCGCAACGAAGTGGAGTGGCATGTAAAGACGCATATGGCGCACGCTCGACAAAATCGTAAATCTTTTATTTATTTAAAAATTCATGTAATATACTTAAAAATCTTCTGCTGTATAAATATTTTGTACAACTCTGATATTATTTATATAAAAATTTCATCCGCTGTAAACATTGTTTCTATGATTCAGTGTTTATTCTGTTTAAACCTGATAAGCTAAATAACAATCTGCCTTTTTGAACGTTGAGTTGGTTTAAATACCAACTTAAAGCGGTCAAAAAGGTAGGATGTTACATCATGTCTTAGCTGAATATGACCCCAAACAACTAGGACTGGAAGTGACGTGATCTGCTTTTACCGCGACAGGGAGCACCCTTCCTTCCATACCTCTGCCCCACCTTTCTGGAGAAAAAATTTCGTTACCGCGAATACATGAAGATGATGTGATCATTGAATTCATATGAACTAAATAGTTGTGTTTTCTCTATTGTGCAGCCCTTATTGGAGCTGAGATAACGAAGGAAGTTGTCCCCATGCTTCCCCAAACATCTCAGTTTGGATTGGAGTTATAGGGATGCCAAGGAGGAAGGATGAGGCCACTATACTAGAGGCAAAGGCCAAGGCTAGGCAGGATGCCGAGGAAAAAGCTGTTGCTGCAGCCGCGAAGAAGAAAACCAACGCCGAGGCAGAGAAAGAAAGGGTCGTCGAAGAGGCCAGGAATAAGAATAAGAAGGCCGATAAAGCTGAGAAGGAGAATGCCGTCGAGGAGGCTAGGAAGAAAAAAGTCAATGACGATGCCAAATAGAGAGCCGCATAGACTTATGAAAAGCTTAAGGAGGAAGATATTATGAAACTCAACTTCAAGAAGCTAGCTGACTGAAAGGCCGCCAAAGATGCTAAGAAGAAGGCGGAGTTAGGGGCCAAGAAAGTTCTGAGAGAGGGTGATGTTGTGTTGGCCCTTGCTTATGACATTGCCCCTAAACCACTGCAATGTTCCCCAGGGGAAGTCATGGAGATTATAAGCGGCGAGGATGATAGTAAGAGGCCCACCTCGATGTCTCGCGAGTCCATCACTCACACGAAAGGTAGAGCAGGGAAAGGAGAAGTGGTTTTGGAAGGAAGAGGTCAATCACTATTGATCCACCTATTGTCGAATCTTATAGAAGAAGAAAAGAAAGGAAAAGGATGTTTAGTATCAGTAGTATTCATAGATGTTATAGACATTTTGGTTATGTAGGCTGATAGTATATGTGAGTATGAACCTCGCTTTTGGTCTTCGAAGGCATGGTGTGGTTCTCATGTACACCCAGTCGTTAGAAAGAAGGATATTAGATACGTAGTTTTCTTATGTAATGCGAAACGAAAGTATTAGTTAATTTTACTTAAATCACATTTCATGTTAAGCGTTCAAATGTTTGTCTTTTTCTTTCCAGCGTCCTATACTTGCACAAGCGTACTTGTTGTTGCAGTTAAAAAAATGTGATTGGAAGTTCCACCCTGGGGGTGCCCCAAGCGGAGGCCGTACGCTGGTTCCACTCTTGGGTTTTCCTTTGTTCAGGATTCCCAAGTCGGGTGATATTCAGGTCAGGTGCCCTCTCTCTTAGACCTCCTGAAGTTCGTTATTCCTAAGTCGTGAGATGGCATGGATGCTGTGGATTCGTCCTTTTTGGCTCTCCCATCGTTTATTCGGGTTTAGAGCTCGAGGGCATCGTTTATTCGCCAAATGGTACCCAGATCCGAACCCGGTGGGTCAGATGGAGCCGCGGGAGTGGTCAGCATCACACTAGCTTGGCTGATGGGCTACCCCTAAGTCCGGGGACTTGGGAACAAAACAATTTATACTCGGTCCCGTTATTGGTTCAAGGTTCGAGAGGTACCCGTATCTTGACCCGATGGGTCGGATGGAGCCATGGGAGTGATCGGTATCACACTACCTTGGATGGTGGGCTACCCCAAATCTTGTGACTTGGGAACATACCAATTCATATTTGGTCTCGTCGTTGGCTCAAGATTCAAGTGGTGTTATTTAGACTCAGTCGCGTCATGGGTTCAAGACTCAAGTGGTACTATTTATACTCGGTCTCATCGTTGGTTCATGGAACGAATGGTGTTATTTATACTCGGTCTCGTTGTTAGTTCGATACTCGAGTGATGATACCGACTCCCATTCTCGGAGTGCCGATCCGATGTTATTTATGCTTGTCCTCGTCCTTGGTTCAAGGATCGAGTGGTAGTACCGGCTCTCGTGCTCGGGATGTCGGTCCGGTGTTTGTGTGTGCAAGCTAGTTGTGATGGTCATCCAAATGTATCATGTAGAAAGTAAACACATCAAGGGAACAGATAATTGAACATCGTCTTTACTATTAACTTTGGCAGTAACAGCCTTTACTATACCTTGAATTTAAGGAAAACAAAACATTGTTGGAAAGTGGAAAAATTATACACTAAGTTATGAGAAGTAGCAACGAATATGTTCACTGTTCCATTCCCTTGGGAGTTCGGCTCCGTCTACGGTTGCTAGCTTGAAGGTTCCATCTTTGAGCTTTCATTGTATGACGTATTAGGGCTGCACAAAGTATGGGTTGGGTCGGGTTAGACCAAATACTTTATCCGACCCGCATAGGTATGGGTTTAAGGTAGCTCAACCCATACCCGACCCTATATGAGGTTGGATATGAGTTGGGTTGAAGTATGGGTTGGGTCGGGTTAATTAAGGTTGGGTTGGGTCACTTGAATACAATAAAAAATGAGAATATGAGGGATTTTTTCCAAAAATTATATCAAGATATTCAGCATAATATATCAGATTTTAGCTAGCATAATGCATTTAAAATAACCGATTCATTACAAGACATATAATTAAAATTTCATTGTAAAACACATCATATGAAATTAATTTATTACATAGTTGAGCAAGTGTTTCATTTTAAAATACATTAAAATGCTCTTTAAAATATATTTATCAAATTCTATCTAGTTTGGATTGACATGAAATATTTTTTTGTACATTTATTATAGAATACATAAACATTATTCTAGGATTATACTATTCTAATTTTAATTGAATGGATATTAAATTAGTTTATTTTTAAATAGGTTTGGATTGGGTTAAAATGATGTTGGGTTGAATAAAATGTCAAACCCGACCCGCATATAGAATGGGTTACAAATTGTAACCCATATCCGACCCGAACTAGGATGGGTTGGGTTGGGTTTATGTGGGTTGGGTCGGGTTGGTGGGTTGGGTCGGGTTGGATATGGGTTGTGTGCAGCCCTATGACGTATGGACCCTCCCAGCGAGGACGAAAACCAGTCATTGTTGGAAAGATCCATTTCAGGACGAGGTCGTCGATGCTGAGATCCTTGTGGCGGACTTTGGAATTGAAGAATCGGGCTACTCGTTGGCACTGAGCGACAGATCTGAGTTCAGCTTCGTTCCTTTTCTCTTTGAGAAAGTCGAGTGACTCCAAAAGTAAATCTTGGGTTGGTTTTAGGATCATAATAGGCAACTCGATGAGATTGAAGTTTTAGCTTCATGGGAATGACGACTTCGGATCCATAGGCAAGGAAGAACGGAGTGTGGTCGGTCATTGACTTCTGGGTGGTCTGGTGGCCCATAGGGCCAGAGAGAGCTTGACTGCCCATAAGCCTCCAGCCTTTTCCAGACGCATCTTGTTAATGGATTTAATCGCTTTATTGACAGCCTCGACTTGCTCATTAGCCTGAGAGTGAGCCACTGCCGAGAATCTCTTTTCGATGTTATGTCGTTGGCAGAAAGTATTGAACTATGTGCTATTAAACTGGGTTCCATTGTATGAGATGATGGCCTGGGTGACCTCACAGCGGGTGATGATATTGCGGACGGCGAAGTTGATCACTTTCTTCGTGATGACTGTAGCGAGAGCTTTAGCTTCCGCCCATTTGGTGAAGTAATCTACCGCGACGACGACGTAATATGCCCCACCTCTGGCCATTGGAAGAGTCCTGATGATTTCTATCCCCCACGTGGCGAACGACCAAGGACTGACCATTTGCGTTAGTTCGGCAGGCGGGACACTTTGGATCTTCGACAACTAACTGGAATTTATCACACTTGCGGGTATAGTTTGCGGCATCTTGATCGAGCATGGGACAGAAATAGCCATATCTAATGACCTTTCTTGCTAGAGTTTAGCCCCCATTGTAGTCTCCACACTCTCCTTTGTGCACATCCAGCAACACACAGTCGGCGTCATTGTGGGCTACACATCGAAGTAACAGGACAGAGAAACCTCTTTAGAAGAGCACTCTATCCAAAATGATGTAGCGAGATGATTGGCGAGTGAATGCACATCTTTCCTTGTAGTGTCCAAGGAGGGTTCCATGTTGCAAGTAGTTCTTGATTTCTATCATCCAAGACTCAGGCTCGGTTTCGGTCTCTGTTGCCATTATAGAAATAGTTTGCATCTGACCAATGCTCGGAGAGTCAAGTACTTCGACCTAGGTAAGTCCCATAAGTTGTGCATCCTCGAAGCTTGCCAGTTTGTCTAATGAGTTAGCATTTTCATTTTATTCTAAGGTATACACGTGATGATGTGGTGGTCAAAGTTAGTGAGCAGTTCGTGAAGTTGAGCAAGATAGGGAGCAAGTCGTGCCCCCTTGGCTTGGTACTCTCCATACACCTGACGCACGATGAGCTATGAGTTAGAGTAAACCTGGATGTCCTTGATGTTAAGTTCGACTGCAATTCTAAGTCCAGCATCAAGGCTTCATATTCTGCATCGTTGTTAGTAGCAGGAAAGTTGAGTTTTAAAACGCAACATACTAGGTGCTCCTCTGGAGTGATGAGCATGACTTCGGTGGCGGAACACTTATTGTTGGAAGATCCATCCACGAACAGTTTCCATTGGATGTTTGGAGTTTCAATGTCTTCCGAAGGAGGCTCTTCTGGGTGGTGAATTCCATTATGAAATCGGCGAGGGCTTGTCCGAGGATGGCTTGGCGAGGGATGAATGTGATCTCAAACTAACTCGCTTTATATTCCTCTTTAGTAGCCGTCCGGATGCCTCAGGTCATTGTTGGACATGTCGTAGCGGCTGGTCAGTATAGACTTTGATGGGGGTGAGACGGAAAGTATGGTTCTAGCTTCTAGGAGGAGATCAACAAGTAGTAGGCTAGCTTCTTAAGCTTTGGGTAGTTCTTTTCTGTCCCCGTTAATCTCTTATTGATGTAGTAAATGGGTCCCTGGACACGATCTTCAATGTGCACGAGCACTGAGCTTACTGCCTGCATGGAAACAACCAAATAAACATATAAGTCCTCGTGATCCACATGTTTGGACAAGATAGGTGGTCACTCTAAGTGATTCATAAGGTCCTCAAATGCGGCAATGCATCCCAAGGTCCATACGAAGTTGCGCTTTCCTTTAGGGAGCAATCTTTGATTTTACAAGCATATCGTCCACGTATACCTCCATAGATCTTCCAATCTGGTCCTAGAAAATGAATTTGACCAATCGTTGAAAAGTGGCTCCCGCGTTCTTAAGACCAAAAGGCATGACGTGATAGCAGTAGAGCCCGATGTTGGTTATGAAAGAAGTATGATCCGGGTCTGTGAGGTGCATCGGAATCAGATTGTAGCCTGAGTAGGAATCCATAAAGGATAAAAACTGGTATCCGGTGGTTGAGTCAACAAGCTGGTCAATCTTCGAAAGTGGGAAGTTGTCTTTTGGACATGCCTTGTTCAAGTCAGAGAAATCGACACACGTTCGCCACTTGCAGTTTGCTTTTTTGACCAGGACTGGGTTGGAGATCCATTCTGGGTAGTAGGCTTCTCGAATGAAATCGTTATTGGGTAGCCTGTCTACATCCTCCTTGAGTGCATTCGATCTTTCAATTCCCAAGAATCGACATTTTTGTTTTATCGTAGGTTGCAGGGGGTTGAGAGTTAGCCTGTGACAAGCGATTGCAAGGTCGATGCCACATATATCAGAGTGGGTCCAAGCGAACACGACGAGGTTGTCCCTTAAGAATTCTACAAGATCTTCCTTTGCTGTAGGGAGGAGTTATGATCCAACTTTCAAGACCTTTGTTGGGTCGCTGGGGATGACCGGAACATCCACCATAAGTTCTGCTGGGATGGCCCTCTAGGAATTGGGCTCTTCGTCCTCCCTTGGATTGAAATCGTCGGAAAGACGACAGTGATGTCTGAGCTAAGACCCAAACGCCGTTGATTGCTATGCGGAGACGGTCTTGGCGCAAGAAGGTGGGGGCACAGTCTTGCATTTGTCCTTATTGCGCGTATTTTTCTACTCTATGTGGTAGAAATCTCTAGTTGTTGCTTGGTCGCCCTTTACAGTGCCGATTCCATTCTCTATCGGGAACATCATCAAAAGAGACCATGGTGGAATGTATACTCGGATTCTAGAAGGAAGGGACGTCCGAAGAAGATGTTGAATGGGGAGATGATGTCGATAACCACAAAGGTGAAGATTCGGACCCGTCTCTGATCCCCTTCTCCAAGCTCTACATGGAGGTCAACCACGCCGACCGTGTGGTTGGAAGATCCATTGAAGCCGTGGATCGTGGCATGGCAAGGCTTCAAGGCTTTGGCCTTGAGTTTCATCGTAGGCCGCCTTGAAGATGATATTGACTGAGCTCCCCAAGTCAATAAGGATCCTTCAAACGAAAGTTGATCCTATCTGGGAGGAAATGACGAGAGGGACAATAGTTGGAATATCGATTCTCGTGGAATCTCTCTCGCGGAAGACGATGTCGTCCCGCATTGCCTTCTGGAGTTTGGCGAGGACAAACTCATCCAAAGTGAAGCAAGCTTAGGTGGCATGCTTTATAGAGTTAGCGTAATCCTCCATCTTACGGAAGATATCACGTGTGAGGTGAGTCTGCCATAGATAGCACTGATCACGATGTCGCGTGATCTTTGGTTAGACGACCCTGGGGCTGCGTTTGCAGGTGTTGGAAGTGTGGTTGTTGGAGGGCCCGTAGCTTCTTCTTGAGGAGCGGGATCCTGCACATTCTGTTGCAGGCGTTTCTCGCGGATAAGCTTTCCATTGCATCCCTAAGGTGGCGACAACCGTTAGTATTATGCTCATATATGTCATGGAATCTGCAGTATAGACTGAGGTTTTTCTCATGGTCGGTGGATTCCCTAGTGTTGGGTTTCTTATATTAGAGTGTATTACAGGTTTCCAAGTAGATTGTCTCTATATCTTGATTCAACGGAGTGTAAACCCTGTAATTCTAGAAGCAGTCGTTCTTTTTAGAATCTACAAGAGCCTGATTGTTGTTGCGACCGCCTTGTTTGCGGCTGTTTGGCTTTGATTTGTAGGGGCTGCTCGTTTACCTTTGTTAGAGAATTCACCAGCCTGTTTTCCTTTGACATTGTCATCGTTGGTGCCAGCTTGTGGGTTGTTATAACACCCCACACCCGCTACGGTCACTCACTAAGGGAATGCCATAGCATCGGTGGAGTATCTTAAGTGAATATAGAACAGAAAAGTTACAACAAGACAGATATAAGTAATACTTGGGAATTTAAAACATCATTTCATTTCAGCGGAAAGTAAAACATGTTTGGTTACATCACTAAACCATAAACAAGAGTCAAGTACATAATATCCATCTTGATAAAACAAAAGTACATAATCCCACTACATGAACTATTAGCCATAAAAGAAAAGATAAACTGAGCTTTACATCAATGGTCCAAGCTCCAAAAGACAGATAAAGCAATCTGATCAAAGCCCACTAGTGCTAGGCCCACTCTGAGAACCTGAGGGTTGGGGAAAAAGATAAAAACAACGGGGTCAGACATAAGTCTGAGTGAGCCCTATAACTTTAACAATACAATCATTAAAGTAATTAGGGTTTGATATAAACCTGGTATGGTACGACGGGGGATAAATGACTACACTAAGCAGCCAACTAGACTTAGGATGAACTAAGATAACGGTAAAGACGCGCCTATCCACCCAAGGATAAATACTACACTGCACCACACCAGATCTACCCACCCAAGGGTAATTCCTACACTGGACCCAACCAGATCTACCCACCCAAGGGTAATTCCTACTTAAAGGTTGATCCCACTAAGTGTACTTAGTAATTTTTAATAGTAATTTCGTGTACCCCTAGCTGACTACATAGGTGTCGTCTGCCCCTATCTCCACTAGGTGTACCCACAACTTAGTAATTTTAATAGTAGTCTCGTGTAACCCTAGCTGACTACATAGGTGCCGTCTGCCCCTATCTCCACTAGGTGTACCCACTACTCCCTTTCGATCGGCTCCCTAACGTAGATACCCGTGCTGGCCCCACAGTGGGGTGTATCACTCCCCAAAGTGGCAACCCGATACAATCAATGGTGCACGGCTTATACCTACACGATGCAACAACGTCTTACCTACCATCCCGGGTCCACACACGCATATGAAACCCGTTGGACTTGCGTTACCACCGCTAACCCGTTTTGGCCTCTTATAGTCAAGCCCAGTACGTGTGTCCCGTCCTCGACATGGGTCGAGCCCAATAAGATACATATGGGTTACTGGTTGAAATGGGCCCCCACAAGCTACCCACCTAGGCCTGTCTCTTTATCTGGTGCATCCCACTTAACCCTTTTTAATAATCATGTCCACTTACATGTTTAAAGTTTGGTTAAGTCATCTAATCATATTTCAATTGCCACTTAAGGCACCCACTAGATTTCCCCATGCCACCCAAGGCACTTACTTGATTTCCACATGCCACCCAAGGCACTTACTTAACCCTTTAATCATGTTTAATTACATGTTCCACTTTGGTTAAGTATTCTAATCTTATCTTCTATTGCCACCCAAGGCAACCATTAGATTTCCCCCATGCCACCCAAGGCACTTACTTAACCCTTTAATAATGTTTAATTACATGTTCCACTTTGGTTAAGTATTCTAATCGTATTTTCTATTGCCACCCAAGGCAACCCACTAGATTTCCACATGCCACCCAAGGCACCCACTTAACCCCTCATGTCCCTCTACATGCTAATATGGTTAAGTGTTTCTTAATTGATTAAGAACGTAACCGTTGTAAAGACCTCTCACATTAGACTATCTTTTATGGCAGCTGGATTTGCCGGTTGGGTCCGGGCAGCCTTACGCCATAACCGAGTCTAACCTCGTGTCTATACACTTGTCACGTATTTAGTTTGTGCCTAAGACCTCTCACATTGGGCCAATCATTTGTAGTCGCTGGATTTGCCGGTCGGTTCCGGGCAGTCTTAAGCTACAAAAGGGTCCAACCTCGTGTCTTAGTCGATTAATTACACCTAATTAATCACCCCCATATTTCGAATTAATTTTCCCTAATTAATTCCAATTTTACCGATGTACATAATTGACTCAATTATGTCCATCCACTTTATGGTATGCATAATCATACCAATTTCACATCATTTCATTAACATGTATATTAACCCCATCGTTCCCTACGTAATTCACCAACATGACATAAAAGGGAAGATTCATCACAAATACAATGGGTTCAACTTGCATAACATTAGCATCAACATGGCTTTAAAGGTGTCAACATGCATATAGCATCAATCCAACTAGCATAAATAATCAACCCAAACTTGCATGAATCACATATGTCATAAGGAGGTTAACTTGCATAAGTTATTTATTTCATACAAAGGGGTAAACTTGCATATGTGTGTATGACATATAAATGGGTTAACTTGCATATGTATGCATATCATACCAAGGTGTAAACTTGCACATGTTACTCGCATATCATCAAACACCAAACTTGCATAACATGTCATATATGAACATGCATATAATCAAACACCAAACTTGCATAACATATCATATATGAACTTGCATATAATCATACACCAAACTTGCATAATCATGGTGTCATAATGGATCAATGTTTATCATAGTGATTTGCATAACTTGCATCATGAACACATAGCATATAACTTGCATAACTTGCATAACATCATGATCACTTAGCATATGACTTGCATAACTTGCATAACATTATGAACACTTAGCATATGACTTGCATAACATCATGATCACATAGCATATGACTTGCATAACTTGCATAACATCATGAACACTTAGCCTATAACTTGCATAACATCATGATCACTTAGCATATGACTTGCATAACTTGCATAACATCATGAACACTTAGCATATAACTTGCATAACGTCATGATCACATAGCATATGACTTGCATAACTTGCATAACGTCATGAACACTTAGCCTATAACTTGCATAACTTGCATAACATCATGATCAGTTAGCATATGACTTGCATAACTTGCATAACATCATGAACACTTAGCATATAACTTGCATAACGTCGTGATCACATAGCATATGACTTGCATAACTTGCATAACATCATGTACACTTAGCCTATAACTTGCATAACTTGCATAACATCATGATCACATAGCATATGACTTGCATAACTTGCATAACATCATTAACACATAGCATATAACTTGCATAACTTGCATTGATCCACATTCATAGCCATAACCTCATTATATCCTATCATAATCATTTCAACAATTGGTCATTAAGGTTATAGAAACTCACAACTTGTTGATTAGCACTCCTAAGAAGAAGATTAAGTTGCTAGAGTTGATTAGAAGTTGATTTGAGAAGTTATCTTCCTCTTTAATTTGATGGAGGCTCCTTCAAGTTGCATTTTGACGGCATAACGGTGTTGTATCTATTTTTAGTATGAATTAGGGTAGTCTTAGGGTGTATTTATAGATTAGTTAGGTGTTTTAGGCCATTAGATTAACCCCAAATCAGATTAGAGCCGTCAGATCTCGTCCTAGCCACCAAGCACAGCCCAAAAGCCATCAGGTTGCACCCAGGTCACACAGACCGACAGGGGGGTCGACCCCTATGTCGACCCCTGTGTCGACCCCTAGGGAGGGGGTCGACACCCATGTCGACCCTAGGGTCGACTCCCCCTGCCTGGCGGGAATTTTCCCGCCTCTTCTGAAATGTTTAAATTTTTATATTTAAATCTGTTTTGAATTTCTGAAAACTTCTTCGGGCCTTATCTGGGTCATACGACTCCGATTTTCGAAAACTCGGACTCTATTTCGCGTATTTTTCCGAGACGAACGCAATGGCATAGCCCGTTTCCCCTGATTCAGATTTTTAAATTTAATTCTGCCCTTTTTATATTATAGCAAGTTATTCAACATACGGGGTGTTACATTCTCCCCTACATAAAGGATTTCGTCCCCGAAATCTCTAAGTCAAGAAGAACGTATCCTACCAACCAAACAACCATCTACTCAAACCATCAAACACTGGCATCCATTGTCCTTAAAGTTTCTAATGCTGTATGAACATATGCATAAAGTGTGTGTATATGTTCCCTGTCTAATGCAAAATCAGGCGGTCTACTGATTTAGTTGACCTCCTTAATGCAAACCATGATAGTGTCATGCATCCAATATGTATGCGAAAGATCCCTATCGACACATACTATTTCTACATGAGTGCACAATCATTCACCAAAATGCATCATCCATGTGATAACACAACCATTATACATCCATTAATATAGCTACCTACACACAATTATATGCAATATGCAATATGAAGTGACTGAGCCGATCTAGTGCCTAAAGTATGTGTATATGCATCCACGAGCAACCACTAGCAACCACTTGCATCCACACGCATCCATCAATCATAACATGTCTCAAACACATGTTTCAACCATAGGTTTACCCTATCTAAACGTCAAAGATACTAATGAGAGGACATACTAAAGATAAGATAAGTACTAGACAAACGATAAAGGAGAAGTTAAAAGACATACCCTCAAAAAGGAATAGGTACAGTGAACGCATCTTCGCTTCTGTCTCCCAAGTAGCATTACTCTCATCCTCTCCCCACTGCACTTTGACTAGTCGAACCTCTTTGTTTCTCAACTTCCTAACCTCTGACCCAAGGATGCGGGTAGGAGCTCGTCGAATAGTTGCATCACGCTCTACCTCCACTTCTCTAAGCAAGCTCGGCTCTACCATCTCTGCGGTCTCATGTAGGCACTTCCTCAAATGTGACACATGGAATACATCATGTACCCCACTAAGTCTCTCGGGTAAATCCACTCTATATGCCATCCGTCCAATCCTTTCCTTAATAGGAAACGGTCCCACAAATCTTGGAGCTAACTTCCCAACGGACCCAAAGCGGAAAACATTCCGTAATGGAGATACTTTGACAAAGACCATGTCCCCAACATCAAACTCCAGATCCGTCCTCCTCTTATCCTCGTAAGATTTCTGCCTGTCTTGCGCCGCTTTCATCCTTCTTTGAATCAAATCAATCTTCTCCGAAGTCTCTCTAACCATATCGGGCCCAAGAAAAATCTTATCCGTAGATTCCCACCAACATGTAGGTGATCGACAAGGCCTTCCATAAAGAGCTTCGAAAGGAGCCATACCAATACTGGACTGAAAGCTGTTATTATATGCGAACTCCACCAATGGAAGATGCTCTTCCCATGTACCTCCAAAATCTAAGATACAAAGCCTCAAAAGGTCTTCTAGAACACGATTCACCCTCTCGGTCTGGCCGTCCGTCTGAGGATGATATGCGGTGCTCTGACACAACTGAGTCCCCACTGCTTCTTGCAAACTTTTCCAAAACTCGCTAGTGAAGATAGGATCTCGATCGCTCACTATACTAGAAGGTACCCCATGCAATCGAACTATCTCTCGAAGATAAACTGAAGCTAGCCATGGAGCAGTCCTCTTGCTCTTTACGGGTATAAAATGGGCACTCTTAGTAAGTCTGTCTACCACAACCCAAATTCCCGTATTACCCTTTCTCGACCTAGGTAACCCATCAATAAAATCCATCGAGACACTATCCCACTTCCATTGCGGAACTTCCAATGGGTGAAGCAACCCACCAGGTTTCTTTTGCTCCGCCTTCACTTGTTGGCACACCAAGCATCTAGCGACATACTCGGCCACATCTTTCTTCATACCGGCCCAAAAGAAAACTCGCTTCATGTCTTGGTACATCTTGTCCCCACCGGGATGAATGGTCATCCTAGAACGGTGTGCATCATCAAGAATAGCCTTCCTCAAACCCTCATCTTGCGGTACACAAAGTCTACCGTCTCTACGCAAGCACCCCTTATCGTCTAGGGTGTACCTACTCAAATGGCTGGACGACTCCCCCCTTATGAGCCTCTCTACTAACTCAACCAACTGTGGGTCGTCCCTTTGTGCCTCGCCAATCCGTCCCAAAAGAGTAGGTCTGACCTCCAAGGATGCTAGCAAACCGGGTATATAGTCAACGGAAGGTCTGAATCAAACATCGAGATAAATTCCAAGCTTCGTCGTTCCACGAACAATGGACTCAAGGACAACCTTTTTCTACTCAAGGCGTCCGCCACCACGTTACCCTTGCCAGGGGTATACGCTATCTCGAAATCATAGGATGCTAAGAACTCCATCCACCTTTGCTGTCTCAAGTTCAAATCCTTCTGAGAAAACAAGTACTTCAATGATTTGTGGTCAGAGAACAATTCAAACCTCTCTCCAAGAAGATAATGGCGCCAAATCTTAAGCGCAAAAACAATAGCGGCCAACTCTAAATCATGGGTAGGGTAATTTTTCTCATGCGCCCTCAACTGCCTTCCACCATAGGCTATTACCCTTCCCTCTTGCATTAAGACTGCGCCCAGTCCTGTCCCACAAGCATCGGTATAGACAACAAATGGCTTACTCCCATCTGGCAACACTAAGACTGGAGCTGTGGTTAAAGCTCTCTTTAACCGTCGGAACGCATCATCACAATCTACGTCCCATACGAAGACTAGATTCTTCTTTGTCAAGCGAGTTAATGGGGCTGATATCTTCGTGAAGTCCTTGATAAACTTCCTATAGTAGCCAGCCAACCCCAAGAAACTCCTCACCTCGGTAGCATTCTTCGGAACATTCCAATCTTGGATGGATACTACCTTCGCGGGATCCACAACTATCCCTTCCTTGGAGACCACGTGCCCCAAGAACCGCACTTCCTTCCTCCAGAAGTGACATTTAGAGAATTTAGCCTTAAGGCTATGCGCTCGAAGAGTCTCCAACACTTCCCTAAGATGTAGGGCATGCTGTTCTTCACTCTTAGAAAATACTAAGATGTCATCCACAAAGACCACCACGAACTTATTAAGGAACTCCCTGAACACCCTACTCATCAAATCAACAAAATATGCGGGGGTGTTCGTCAAACCAAATGGCATCACCAGCCACTCATAGAAACCATCCGGAGTCCTAAAGGCAGTCTTGTCTATGCTATCCTCAGCCACCCTCAACTGATGAAACCCCGTGGCCAAGTCCAACTGCGAAAACACTGAGGCGCCAACCAACTGATCAAAGAGATCATCAATTCTCGGCAATGGGCGTCTATTCTTCTTTGTGAGCTTGTTGAGTTCTCTATAGTCTACACAAAGTCTGAGGGACCCATCCGCCTTCGTGGCAAAAACTACTGGAGCACCCCACTCCGATATACTTCGTCTTATGAACCCCTTCTCAAGCAACTCCCCTACTTGCTTATGGAGTTCCCTCCTCTCACGAGGAGCCATGTGGCGCACTGGTAAAGATACAGGTTTAGCATTATCCACCAGATATATTCGGAAGTCTATCTCCCGCTTCGGAGGTAAGCCCTTCACCTCCTCAAACACATCCGAGTATTCCTGGACCACTCTAACAGATCGCAAACTCTCGACCGAAGCGTCAAGCGATTCAAGATAACTTAGCATAACAGAATCCATGGGATTACAAGAGATCTCGAGAGTGTTACCCAAGCGGGTCATGAGCCTAACAACTCTCCTTTCGCAATCAAGAACGGCACCATTACTGGATAACCAGTCCATGTCCAAAATCAACCCATAGCCCGTGAAGCCCAAAACAAAAGCATCACATCTAAACTCAACGCAAAGTATAGAAATCTTCAAACCCAAACATATCATAGACAAATAAGTGGAGCCCCCAATTGGGTTTGAAACAACCAAGGGATCATCTACTAGACTGGTGTCTAAGTGCAGTGACTCAACTAATGATGACGAGATAAACGAATGCGATGCGCCAGAGTCAAACAATGTACGGACAGGAAGATCAAATAGAAAAACCAGACTTTCAACGGAAATAGTTCTACCTCTTTCCTGAATTGGTGGAACCGCGAGAGCCTGAACTTGCCCCCTTGCCTGACTCGGTGCCATAAGAGCTTACCTGTCCTCCCGAGGTAGATCCCGTCCTTTGCCCCTTCTTAGGGCAGTCCTTCACTAGATGCCCTGCTTCACCACAGTGGTAGCAGCCAGTCTTCTTCTTCTTCCGACAATCTTTGCTTAGGTGGCCTGGTATCCCGCAATTGAAGCACTTCTTCTTTCCCTTGCCACCGTTGCCTTTCCCACCCTTGTTTTGCTGTTGCTGTTGAGGTCTCTTCTGGTCTCCCTTCTTCTCGGGTGCCTTATTAGCATTGGGACCCTTCTCTTCCTCATGCATGAGTGCCATGTCAACTAGCTTCTCAAAGGTGGCCCCCATAGGGATGTGAGTCATGGCCAATCCATGCATTGGTTCATTCAAGCCCTTAACGAACCCTTCTCCGGTGTATTCACCATGTCTATGTCAAACCTTGCCAATTGATTAAACTTGTTGACATATTCCTTCACCGAGAGGTTTCCTTGCTTTAGAGTCAAGAACCTTTCCATATACAAGTTTTCCTCCGCCCTTGAGAGAAACTTTGCCACAAATCTTTGCCTGAAATCCGCCCAAGAGTCAACAGGGCGCTCTCCATTAGTGACCTCCCACCAGAATGAGGCCTCTCCCTTCATTAACCAAGCAGCTAACTTGACTTTCTTTCCTTCTTCCATCTCAAAGATATCTATCAACTCTTCCACCTCCTTAAGCCAATCTCTAGCTTCCACAAAAGTTTCTGATCCTTGAAAAGGTTTCCCTCCCATAGCCTTAAATTCCTTGCAAGTCTTAGCAAAAGTATCCGTGCGAGGAGGAGGAGGGGGAGGAGGAAGATCGGGTGCTACTGTTGGTGGAGGAACATTTGCTGGACCCGCAGTGGCGGCCCTAGCCTCCATCAATCTCCTATACCATACTAGTATCGTCACACCCTCCGGAAAGTTAAGATCTTCAGCCATGCTGAAACAAAAAAGGAAAGATTCAAAACGGAGAATTCGAAAGATAAAGATATGGCTATTGGGGATTATGCTTTTCCTTCAAAAACTTTTCTCTTTAAAGACATGTTTTTGAAAATACTTCTTCCAAAAATGTTTTTAGAAAAATAGTTTTCTTAAAATTTTATCTGTTCTGGTAACCTCGCTCTGATACCACGTGTAACACCCCACACCCGCTACGGTCACTCACTAAGGGAATGCCATAGCATCGGTGGAGTATCTTAAGTGAATATAGAATAGAAAAGTTACAACAAGACAGATATAAGTAATACTTGGGAATTTAAAACATCATTTCATTTCAGCGGAAAGTAAAACATGTTTGGTTACATCACTAAACCATAAACAAGAGTCAAGTACATAATATCCATCTTGATAAAACAAAAGTACATAATCCCACTACATGAACTATTAGCCATAAAAGAAAAGATAAACTGAGCTTTACATCAATGGTCCAAGCTCCAAAAGACAGATAAAGCAATCTGATCAAAGCCCACTAGTGCTAGGCCCACTCTGAGAACCTGAGGGTTGGGGAAAAAGATAAAAACAACGGGGTCAGACATAAGTCTGAGTGAGCCCTATAACTTTAACAATACAATCATTAAAGTAATTAGGGTATGATATAAACCTGGTACGGTACGACGGGGGATAAATGACTACACTAAGCAGCCAACTAGACTTAGGATGAACTAAGATAACGGTAAAGACGCGCTTATCCACCCAAGGATAAATACTACACTGCACCACACCAGATCTACCCACCCAAGGGTAATTCCTACACTGCACCCCACCAGATCTACCCACCCAAGGGTAATTCCTACTTAAAGGTTGATCCCACTAAGTGTACTTAGTAATTTTTAATAGTAATTTCGTGTACCCCTAGCTGACTACATAGGTGCCGTCTGCCCCCATCTCCACTAGGTGTACCCACAACTTAGTAATTTTAATAGTAGTCTCGTGTACCCCTAGCTGACTACATAGGTGTCGTCTGCTCCTATCTCCACTAGGTGTACCCACTACTCCCTTTCGATCGGCTCCCTAACGTAGATACCCGTGCTGGCCCCACAGTGGGGTGTATCACTCCCCAAAGTGGCAACCCGATACAATCAATGGTGCACGGCTTATACCTACACGATGCAACAACGTCTTACCTACCAGCCCGGGTCCACACACGCATATGAAACCCGTTGGACTTGCGTTGCCACCGCTAACCCGTTTTGGCCTCTTATAGTCAAGCCCAGTACGCGTGTCCCGTCCTCGACATGGGTCGAGCCCAATAAGATACATATGGGTTACTGGTTGAAATGGGCCCCCACAAGCTACCCACCTAAGCTTGTCTCTTTATCTAGTGCATCCCACTTAACCATTTTTAATAATCATGTCCACTTACATGTTTAAAGTTTGGTTAAGTCATCTAATCATATTTCAATTGCCACTTAAGGCACCCACTAGATTTCCCTATGCCACCCAAGGCACTTACTTGATTTCCACATGCCACCCAAGGCACTTACTTAACCCTTTAATCATGTTTAATTACATGTTCCACTTTGGTTAAGTATTCTAATCTTATCTTCTATTGCCACCCAAGGCAACCATTAGATTTCCCCCATGCCACCCAAGGCACTTACTTAACCCTTTAATCATGTTTAATTACATGTTCCACTTTGGTTAAGTATTCTAATCGTATTTTCTATTGCCACCCAAGGCAACCCACTAGATTTCCACATGCCACCCAAGGCACCCACTTAACCACTCATGTCCCTCTACATGCTAATATGGTTAAGTGTTTCTTAATTGATTAAGAACGTAACCGTTGTAAAGACCTCTCACATTAGACTATCTTTTATGGCAGCTGGATTTGCCGGTTGGGTCCGGGCAGCCTTACGCCATAACCGAGTCTAACCTCGTGTCTATACACTTGTCACGTATTTAATTTGTGCCTAAGACCTCTCACATTGGGCCAATCATTTGTAGCCGCTGGATTTGCCGGTTGGTTCCGGGCAGTCTTATGCTACAAAAGGGTCCAACCTCGTGTCTTAGTCGATTAATTACACGTAATTAATCACCCCCATATTTCGAATTAATTTTCCCTAATTAATTCCAATTTTACCGATGTACATAATTGACTCAATTATGTCCATCCACTTTATGGTATGCATAATCATACCAATTTCACATCATTTCATTAACATGTATATTAACCTCATCGTTCCCCACGTAATTCGCCAACATGACATAAAAGGGAAGATTCATCACAAATACAATGGGTTCAACTTGCATAACATTAGCATCAACATGGGTTTAAAGGTGTCAACATGCATATAACATCAACCCAACTAGCATAAATAATCAACCCAAACTTGCATGAATCACATATGTCATAAGGAGGTTAACTTGCATAAGTTATTTATGTCATACAAAGGGGTAAACTTGCATATGTGTGTATGACATATAAAGGGGTTAACTTGCATATGTATGCATATCATACTAAGGTGTAAACTTGGACATGTTACTTGCATATCATCAAACACCAAACTTGCATAACATGTCATATATGAACATGCATATAATCAAACACCAAACTTGCATAACATATCATATATGAACTTGCATATAATCATACACCAAACTTGCATAATCATGGTGTCATAATGGATCAATGTTTATCATAGTGATTTGCATAACTAGCATCATGAACACATAGCATATAACTTGCATAACTTGCATAACATCATGATCACTTAGCATATGACTTGCATAACTTGCATAACATCATGAACACTTAGCATATGACTTGCATAACTTGCATAACGTCATGATCACATAGCATATGACTTGCATAACTTGCATAACATCATGAACACTTAGCCTATAACTTGCATAACTTGCATAACATCATGATCACTTAGCATATGACTTGCATAACTTGCATAACATCATGAACACTTAGCATATAACTTGCATAACTTGCATAACGTCATGATCACATAGCATATGACTTGCATAACTTGCATAACATCATGAACACTTAGCCTATAACTTGCATAACATCATGATCACTTAGCATATGACTTGCATAACTTGCATAACATCATGAACACTTAGCATATAACTTGCATAACTTGCATAACGTCATGATCACATAGCATATGACTTGCATAACTTGCATAACATCATGAACACTTAGCCTATAACTTGCATAACATCATGATCACATAGCATATGACTTGCATAACTTGCATAACATCATTAACACATAGCATATAACTTGCATAACTTGCATTGATCCACATTCATAGCCATAACCTCATTATATCCTGTCATAATCATTTCAACAATTGGTCATTAAGGCTATAGAAACTCACAACTTGTTGATTAGCACTCCTAAGAAGAAGATTAAGTTGCTAGAGTTGATTAGAAGTTGATTTGAGAAGCTATCTTCCTCCTTAATTTGATGGAGGCTCCTTCAAGTTGCATTTTGACGGCATAACGGTGTTGTATCTATTTTTAGTATGAATTAGGGTAGTCTTAGGGTGTATTTATAGATTAGTTAGGTGTTTTAGGCCATTAGATTAACCCTAAATCAGATTAGAGCAGTCAGATCTCGTCCTAGCCACCAAGCACAGCCCAAAAGCTATCAGGTTGCACCCAGGTCACACAGACCGATAGGGGGGGTCGACCCCTATGTCGACCCCTGGGTCGACCCCTGTGTCGACCCCTAGGGAGGGGGTCGACACCCATGTCGACCCTAGGGTCGACTCCCCCTGCCTGGCGGGAATTTTCCCGCCTCTTCTGAAATGTTTAAATTTTTATATTTAAATCTGTTTTGAATTTCTGAAAACTCCTTCGGGCCTTATCTGGGTCATACGGACTCCGATTTTCGAAAACTCGGACTCTATTTCGCGTATTTTTCCGATACGAACGCAATGGCATAGCCCGTTTCCCCTGATTCAGATTTTTAAATTTAATTCTGCCCTGTTTTATATTATAGCAAGTTATTCAACATACGGGGTGTTACAGTTGTTGCAGTGGTTGCCCCAGAAGCTCGAGTACACCTAGCATCCTCTTGGCATAGGAACTGCACAACCTTTTCGTAGAAGGCCTCCCGGGTCTTAGGCTGTTTTCTGTCGATCCAAGCTCCAAACTCAAAGGTAGGGAACTCAAAGGTAGGGAGGACACTACAAGTTGGAAAAGCACGGTGCGAGGTTCTGGTCATCTGCCTCAGCGAGGGCGGTATTAAATCGCGTGAGGTATCTTTTTGGGGATACTGCAGGCCCTTAGAAAAGACTGGATAAGGTGAGGGCATTCTTTTGAGTCGGAATGTGCATTCTGAACTACTTAACCAATTCTGTGGCCAACTGGCTGAAGTTGTTGATGAATTAGAGTGGGAGGCGAAAGAACAAGAGCAGAACCGTACCTGACAGGAATACTGGGAAACACTTGCACTTGACTGCGTCGATGGCCTGAACGGAATCCATTTACTATGAATAGCGGTTTAGGAAAGCACAAGAGTTAGTCATGCCGTCATTGAGCGCCATCTGTGGCATGTTGAAGCATCGAGGGCAATCGGCTTCGTGAACGATCCTAGTGAAGTGATTACGCCTCAAGTGGGTTTCCCACGAGTCGTTGGTGTTCCCTCGCATAACCCTCATGATCCTTCGGACCATGTCGGGGTGATATGCTAGATGGGGATCTTCTGGTGAAACCTACTGGTTTCGGCGAACTTCGGCAATTCTGTTCCGTGGATGTCTTCTGTGGACCACATCCGACTCAACCTATTCCATGTCGTCGACATCGATGGTCTGGTTTTGGTATGGCCGGTGAGGTTGAGCGGGCAAGTGTGCATCCTGATCCGGAGGTACTTGGGCCTGTTGGGTTGTCGGATGTGTAGGCTCCAAGTTTTGAGTGGCGACAGCTGGGTTTTATCGAGGAGGGGGTCGGTTACTCGGACCCGGTTCGTCATTGATAATCAACTGGGAGAGGTCACAATACTGGCGTTCCCCCGTTGTAAGTTACGGTGGTTCGATCACCGTTTCCATTTCTTTTGTCGTTTCCATTAATATGAGCGTCGGACCGAACCACGACGTTGTTAATGTGCCTGAACCTCCTTCTCTGATGTGAGTCCCTTGATTTGGAAGAAGAAATTTGCGATTTACTGCACCGCTGTCGGGCGTTGTTCTGAGCAAGCTGAAGTCGAGCGACGACACGCTGATTGTCTTGAAGTTTACGCATGAGGTTGATGTTGTTCTTTAATGCTTAGTTGAGTTCAAGAGCCCTATTTTCATACTTCTTATTAAGCGCGTGGATTTGCGCTTGGGTTGGGGAGCCTTTAGGGTCCACAGGAAGGAGGATATCTGCTTCAGCCAAGTTATCCCTCGACGGAGGTTGCTGAGATGTACCAGCTAAAGCTGCAGCAAAAGATCCGATCATTTGATTCTTTGTTCGCTTAACCATCGTAAGTGGACTCAACGACAGGTTATGGAAGAAACCAAAGGCGCGTCGTAGTCAAGATGGAGAGGTGCGACAAAGATGCGAGTCTAAGTTCTTAGTGAAAGCACCAGAATGTTGACGGCAAAAAATATCGTAATACCCAAAGATTCTCCATTGCTTAGAGAATTATATTTTGTGTGGAAATATAAGTGCAGAAAGCATTAAATAAACAATAGATTTATAGTTGTTCGGCCCCGTGTGGGGCCTACGTCTACTATGGAAGAGTAGCTGATATTTTATTGAGAACAATGAGTTACAAGCTTACGACTATCTCATGACATCATTTTACAAACATTTTAAATCATTTTGATGTCATAATTATCATATATGAATATTAGGAAAAGTTAATTTTGTTGTTCTTCTTCCTCAAAGCAAGAATGACATTAAAGAGGTCAATAGGAGCTCTCAGGAGGTGTCAAATCAGCCAATTTCCAACCCTTTTTAAGTGTAAGCTTTGAGGTATTTATAGTGGAGTGGTCAGGTGGGAGTAGGTAGGATTTGGGGACCACTCTGTAGATTTCGTACCTCTAGGAACCTAGTTCGAGAATTTTGACTCCTTGCCAATGTGTGTGACAAAACTCGTATCCCTCTTACGGGATACGAATTTTGTACCACAATGATACGAAATTCGTATCCCTTGGGGATACGATTGAGGCTATATGTGGAGTATGCTGGCCGAAGTTACAACGTAGTTGAGTGATCCGAAATTATTGCGTGATACGAAGTGGGGGATTCGAGCTTCATGGAGGTAAGGGGTTCGGGACCATCGTGTGGCAAAGGGACTTGAGACTTTCGGGTACGAGATATCTGGAACGAGAGGGGTACGAGCCAGAGTGGTGCGATCACATGACTAGCGTATAGTTTTGAGGAGTTGTGAGACTCTTGCTCGCATAACCTATTCTCGAGCTTGTATCCGTGGCTATTTGATGACACCTCGGACTTTGATGTCACGCGATAGGTTGAGTCGAGCGTGCATGGTGTGTTTTTGGAAACCGAACCAAAAGGCGGGTTATATATATATATATATATATATATATATATATATATATATATATATATATATATATATATATAAATCAATTGAGACACAAAATGTAGACACAATTGGTGACACAACTAATCTTCACTATTAGATCACCCCATGAATTACATCTTTCCATATAAGGACAAAAAGATCCAACGGTTGACGCTTTGTGTCACACACACACACACACACACACACACACACACACACACATATATATATATATATATATATATATATATATATATATTGTAACGTAAAATTAACTTCAGTTTAATGTATCCATCAATGTGAGTTGCATCAGACAGATACGTCGCCTTTTATGGTAATATAGGTTTGTTCCATAGGCATTTGTGATGCTCTCTAGCGTTTGCTGTTTCACCTTAGATATGCTCATTGGATTCCGTAAGGAAAAAAGAAAAGAAATCCTTGCCACTACTGCTTTTAGCTGAGTCAGAGTAATCAGTCATTGGCCTCTGCATTGCTGTCGATCGGTTAACAATTTGCTGATAAGTTGTAGCATGATTTGAGATAACTGGACGTATATGTGGTTGTCTTTGGTATCATAATTATTATTGGATTGCAGCGTCAACCTCTCCAGTTGTTATATATATATATATATATATATATATATATATATATATATATATATATATATGAAATGAAATTTAAATGACGAGAAATAGTTGATCGAAAGTATAGTGCTATCACGTCAAATTTCAACAACGGTGGAGCCGACTCCAGCTCTCCTGATTTTCAAGCTCTAGGTCTCCGAATACGATTTTGTTCACACCCAAAAAAGGGGTGTGAACAAAACTTCCACCCCTGATTGGTGGAAATCAGGGGATCCATATGGAACCCCTGATTTCCACCAATCAGGGGTGGAAGTTTTGTTGACATCCCTTTTTGGGTGTCAACAAAATTGCACTCCTAGGTCTCCTACTTGTACGTACGTGTATATTTTGTTTTGTTTTCAGAGCTGCTTCATTCCAGATTTCTCCTAGAGGCTACTGTAATGCTGTCACGTGTAAACTGATAATTCACGTCACTCCACACGTGCTAGCTGCAACCGATTAACAATTAAATGCAGGTTTATAGTATTTCTTGTAATGTGTTTCACATTTCATTTCATTTAACGAATACTCCTTATTTGCTTGCGTAGACAGAGGTACAACTACTTCAATCCTACTACGCGACAAAGAATAATAATAATAGCAGTGTTTAACGTTACATGTGGGTTCATAATTGACGTCCAGATTCAATGCATGTACAGGGAAGTAGTATCATTTATGTTCATTTACAAGGACAAAGTTGCTGGTGACACTCCAATAAAGTACGCTTTTTTCCGAATATTACAACTTTTCGCTTTCAATCAACGCCTTGCCCAGCCCTTAATGCGATACTGTCGTGCTTTTGATTAGTTACTTTTACTGTTTTGCAAATAGTCGGGCGCATCTTGACGAACAAAACTCTGGATTCCAAATCAGGAGGTCTACGTGGATCTCACTAAGTTCCATCAATGTTAATTCATAGTTTTGTACGCACTTCTCAAAATAGTGTTTACAAACTAATTTTTGATGATTATAATCTACTTTTGCATGGCTTTCATCGCTAACGGAAAGTAAGAAAAAATAAAGTCTTGACTACAACCATCTACCAGCAAAAAAAATCAAATAATTAACTTATATCTCAAAACCGAAAATTAGACATAGAACAATAAGGTAGCGTTTGGTTTAGATTTTTCAATTTTGAGTTTTCACACATACAAAAATACCGACAATGCACATATATCGTGAAAAATGACCGTTTTACAAAACGGAGTTAACACACAAAACCGAAAACAACTTTTTATTATTTTTCATATTTTAAGAAACAAGGGGATGACAATAACAAATCCGTCTGTCCACCATTCCCGCGGTCCCCTCCGTCACTCACTTTCCCTTTGATGCATCACCACCGCTACACTTCAAGTCTTCACAACTTTCATAATTAACGCCGAAAACTAAAAATGCAAAATACAAAATAAACCAAACGCTACCTAAATGTCGCGTCATTTTTGTGGAAAATTCTCAAAGTCCATATATGCTGAGTTCGAGTTTTTAATAATGTTTTTGGATGACATTTTGTTTTGTGCTTTAGGAAAGTTTCAAAACAAGGTGTATCATTATCCACTTTTACTAGAAGGCCCGATCCAAGAACGGGCAAATTGTGCGAAACAGAAATAAAACGTGGGACCCCGTGAATTCATGCCGCATTACTCGTTTGGAAAATGACAAATTCGCACAAGCCTGGCCTCTGAATTTCGGGCTTCGTAGCATTGCTCATGATTATCTTTCAATCCATCAAAATAAAACTAAAACATTTTGTTTGTGAAGACAAAACTAAACGTCATCATTATTCACTTATAGTTTGAAAAGAAATAAAAGTTGAAGCGTTTGGAACTAGAGCAAATTGGTAGTCTGGAACTTGACATTTCATGTCCAGAGTTTTTATTCAAGTTCGAGTTTGTTAACACCACTTTACGTGGTGTCACCGTAATCTCGGGGTCTTATTGGTGGAAATCGGGGGGGGGGCAAGTGGTGTCAACAAACTCACAGTGTTTTTATTCGCTTCTTAAAATTTACAGTTTCTATAAAATTTCTAAGAATTCAAAGTTCCAGTTCAATGATTTTATGTATGTACTAGGTAAATGATACTTTACGAATAGAACAGTTCGAAAAAAAAAAAGGGTGTCCAATGAAAAGCGATAATAATTTTCTAGTAGTGTAGTTTGAAAGAAAAAGTTTTAAAATTTGAGTTTCTGAAACATGTGTACAACTAAAACAGAAAAATAATATCGAAGACAAATTTATTGGCTTTTTCAGCCGTAAGCACAACCTGTTGAAATTTTATTTTAAAAGACAAAACTTTATGTTTTAGGTATTGATTTTATCATGTGCATGGTATCAGAACTTGATTACCAGTTTTTAAAGTATTACTTTTTAAAGTATTAGTTTTATAGTGTTTGTGATATCAGAATTTAGCTATCAGTTCTATGATGTGTATGATATCAGTTTTCAGTTTGTATTAAGAATAAATTTTTAATGTACTGTACTTTAACTTCAAAAAATTACGATGTTTGCTCTTCACAATAAAATCACCGAATGGAAAAAACTACGAAATTGTTTTCTATATTTCCTTTGTGGAAAACATTATTATTTTTTAAGAAAATTAAATGTTAAAACTATTTTTTTATATTAATCCCTTTTCACTATTTATTCTTAACTTTCGTGTATCATGAATTAAACACGAAAAAACTATTATTATTTTTTAAAGCACAAATAAAAAATCAATAATTTCAAGCCATACCCCATCGTACTTTTTATTCTGCTTTAGTCAATTCTTTTCACTAGATGACATTTGTTCCAACTTAGACCTAACATTACCAACTCTGATTGATCATACATTTTATGGTGCAGAGTTAAGTAAAAAAATGATTATGTTCGAGTTTTAAATAAAATACACTTGTAATACATCTACTGGTACCTAGTTGGACCTAGGTTGGTACACCTAGGTTGGTAGTATTCAATTTCTTTTCTTTTTCCCTAGTTTTTGGGAAGATCTGATTTCATACTCTATTAATTATTATTCACGTGCCTTGGCTCTTGAGTTCTCAAGATATAGATCTCGGTCAGTAAAATTTCTTACAGACATTATTGATGCTTTGACAGTGTACATGCATATCACATGATGCAGCAGTAATTGAACCCAGCGCAAGGTTTAAGACATAAGATATACTATATGAGAAATGCTAGGCACAGTCGCTTTAAGGCAACTGTCCATGATACTCGCCATACAATTGGCTGTTATTGTGATAGTGGGGCCAATATATAACATGGAAAACTGCATAAAAATAATTACATAGAATCTTTGACCAATCAATGAGCGAGTATCATGGACAGTTGCCTTAAAGCGACTGTCCCTAGCATTTCTCATACTATATTACTCCATTTGATTATCTCGCAAATGTATAATGTTCCGCATCTGAGATATATTATACGTTAATTGTTACCTAACGTTGATTCCAGCTGATGCAATCCAATCAATAATAGATTTAGGTAGCCTTCCCCAAACCAAATCGAGCGTCCCATGCCATAGCACATTTTTGAACTAATTACCCCAATTTTGAGTTTAATTGCTTTGTTTTTTAAATAACTAACTGATTATAACTGATTTAATTATGAACTATGTAACTCTCCTTTATGATACTCCTGCATATTCCGTTTAATCCGTGATTACGTTTAAATACCCTGTTAAAATATCTCTTTATGCAAACGGATCTTTGTGGTCAAGGATTATCGAGCGATTCACAAATAATTGAAAATAAAATAAACAATAAAAGCATATGCTGAAAAGAAAAGTCATCCTTCACACATTTATTATTAGAATTTTATATCAAGGGTGAACAGTTTATTTATGGAGTATTGTTGTACTGAACTGATTGTCCAGTCATTTGTCGAACATACTTGTTGATGTTTCTGCCCGGTGTGGAAATTGGCCTGAGCATACTGAAAAGTAGTTGAAATAATGCTCAATAAACTTCCTTCGAACACCAGCACCTTTCATTTGACCAATGGGGAGAGAACACATTTTTGCAACGTTTAATTTTCACTGTTTTCAAACAAGCATTGCAAATAATTCAGTTTTGTAACAGCTAAGGTTAAATGTAACCTTATAATGCTTTTTATATGATAACGTACTTCGCATAAAAGTTCAAATAAAAACGAAATTTACAACTTTGGTTTATATATAGTAGTTAAAGCAATATTTAATTTTCTTTTTCATGGTATAACGATTTGTTCAACCTAAAAAACTAACTATGTTAAAAGGGGAAAAAAATAAATTAGAATTCGAAAAAAAGGGAAGAAACCTTTATCATTCAAGATATTAGCTATTTATTTTTATTACATTGACATCTTTGTATGTAGGCCTTGAAGATTAAACTTATCCCATGATGCATGACTAAATAAAAAAAATACAAAAGCATATTCATTTATATATTTCGGCATTCCTCATTTATATATTTGACTAGTACATGACATTGCAACCATTTTAGAAAAACTATACTTTACTGCTAATATTATATGCCATATATGATATAATTTTTTCATTTAGATGCATCAATCAGCGAATTTTGGATGTAAAGTATTTAGTTTAGAAAAAAAGCAATATTCCATTTGTATGTGTTGATTTTTATTGGTTTTTTGTATGTGAAGTATTTAGTTTAGAAAAAACACTGTTCCATTTGATGTGTTAGTTCTTTAGTGAATGTTTGTTTCAAGAACGCATTTCAGAAAAAAACTAGATTAAAGAACAAACGACTTTTGTTATGTAAATTGAGGACTACTTTCATGTTTTAATTGGAAAAAGTCATAATATTTTAAACTAAGAACATGTGTTGGCATTTCACAAATAATAAAAATTAACACAAATATTTATTTTGTGATTATAAGATTAAAAATTAATTATGATTTTTTTTTGGTAAATATGGAAGGAAAACAATATAAGAAAATTCAGGATGGAAAGTTAAATGCATATAGCTTCGTTATTTACGGTATAACCTTTTTATGGTGTAAATGAGATTAGCTTTAAAATGACTTAATTCTTTATTTGGCTGATACAATATAAAGCTATAATTTTAAGTTATAATGATATATTCAGTTAGTTTTCCGAGCTGATTATTTTCATATGCTTATAAAAATATAAATTGACTAAACTAATTTTAAAAGCATTTTTTTTAATTTCAATTCTGAGGGTTGTTTTTATTTTATAAATTAATTCATTAATGGTAAGAGTTAAAGTAAACTTCATGTTGCATAATATAATTTGGCCTTTATCCTTAATTTAAATATTAAACTTAGTTGTTCTTTGATTTTTTTTTTTTTTTTTTTTTTTTTTTTTGAAACGTGTCCTTAAAACTAAATACCCCAAATTTTTTTTAGTTTTTATTACATTTTAGGATGTGGAAATGAGTTTACATGCTAAATATCGTTATCTTTTTAAAATCATATAGCTATGTGTACAATTTTGATTTGGAAACTTCTACAAACCTAACATTTTTAATTTGTTTGGAGGACACGTTTTGGTTTGTTATGAAATTGTTAGATATGACTAGTTTTATCTACGTTTTACACGTAATGAAAGTTGGGATCAATTAGTAAAAAAATTGTTGATTCGACAACATGTTCACGATAAACTAGAAAATGATGATCATGGAGACTAGAAGAATGTTAATTGAGTTTTAGGTTTCATGGGATGAATCTCATCAAAAGTCGTTTTCATAATACACGATTACAAAAGCTTGGAGTTTTAGGAACGAACTTCGTCACTTTACTTTCGCTTTTGATGTTAAAATTGTTCACTATTAGTTGTTTTATCATTTTCTAATCTAACATGAAATAGTTTTACCTATACAACATTAGAATTCAACTAATTTTTCTTAATATTATAATACTTCCCCCCTCTAGGTTAATAGTTTAAAGAGATGATTGCAAACTAGTTTGATGTTCAGTTAAGAGTCGACAACATGGATTTTGTTGATGCTTCCTTGACAATCACCAAGCTCAATTTTCCTTTAGTATGCAGCACACTTCTGGTTAAAGTTTAGATGTGTCTAAAAAAGTATAGGTGGTAACTGTTATGTGTTAAATATTTGATTTTGCAATCTCTGTCGCCAAAGCTTATATTACACTTTATATACCGCTGATGTTATCTAGTCGCTAGAAATGTAAAAATAAAGGTAATCCATTTTGCTGGAATACATTATTAGTTTTGTATTTGCGTATGATATTTGGATTTGAATAGTAGTTATTCATAATTTAAATTAACGCTAAGGGCTGACATAATAGCTTCTAATATGCAATACGTTATAAATGTTATTGTTAATGGGGTACTTCTTAGTGTCTTTACTAGTTTCTTAATCTATCTTTCCTACATGGAAAGTGGGATAATAGAGGCAAATTAAGTGTTCAGTCTGCCTTTAATTATTATTAAGGACCCCATTTATAAAGAGGGGGGGCTAATTTGCTTCGATCCCCTATTTGTAGAGGTAGAATATTATAAATTTGTACCTCTAGTTCAATCATTAAAGGCAATTTTATTTGCCTTTGTTATTTCAAATTATGATAGTGGTAGGAGCAGAACAACCATTTCAACAATGTTCCGGATAGAAGATTTGACCAATTTCATGTAGATACTACTTTTAGAGCCATTGGAGATCAAAGAACTGGAGCCAGTCACCATACTAACAAACTCGATAATAAAAGATATCACATATCTGTATGGTGTAGAGGCGAAATCAACTTAGCTAAAAGTCGAAGTCTTCCGGATTTTAAAGAGAATTCAACCATGTTGAATAATCGTCAGATCTACTCCTTTGTAGATAGCAACAAGAAGGGGACGATCAAGTACTCGAACCGGAAGCCTCCATAAGTGGACATGTTTCTAATTTCTCAGATTTGTCGAAAGAATTTTTATGCATCGCCGTTTTTTATTTGTTTTCTTCAAAACCCTAGTTACTTCTGAAGTTCGCTAGGGTTTCTTCGCTTCTGCACTATTTCAAGTTTGTATCCGTTTGTTTTATTTCTTTTCCCCTTTGTGGGCTTGGCCTTTGACCTTTTAAGTTTACCAATTATATATATATATATATATATATATATATATATATATATATATATATATATATATATATATATAAGAGGACAGTGCGATATATTTCATCTGAGCTTAAACCCTCTGTTTCGAAATCCCCCCGTCCCGGTGAGGCCTATTAATTTTGTCCATTGATTTCGCGGAGATCACATGAAATCAGTGGGTAAAATTTATTTGTTTTACCGAGCTCAGGGGATCTCGGATGAGGTGGTTCTTTGTCATTTCATCATGTTAGTAAAGTCAGCATCCTATGATGTGCGGATCCTCTTATGTTGATTAAATTGCAATTCAACATGACATGTAGCTTGGGATTCACCAAATCTGAGTATCTTAATTGGTATATCATCTGCTACGGTGCTGTATCATGTGATATTCATTTATAGTACTATAGTCAGTCCTCATAACTTGATTTTGAAGTGTAATAATCATAGTCAATACGTTCAAGTAAACTAGGAGTATGACCCATTTAGTCCTCGAGATGTGTACGGCCAATATAAATAAAGAAGCAATTGAAGAAACGAGTTACACAAATATCGAAATATAATGTCAAGTTGATACGAAGAATAGACCTAATACCAGAAAATTTATTGCCGCTGTTCTGAAATAACAAAAAGAGTAGCGTTCAAGATTCAAACATACGCATCTTGTACTGAAGTCTGCAGCATGAAAGATAAGTAGAAATTGTTTAAGTCGTCTTCTACACGAGTTTGCAATTGAAAATGAAGATTTTGAATCCATGAAATTGTTTGTGTTACTTAGTGCTCGTATGATTTGAAAACAATTGTATGTTTCTACGTTAAGATGTCAAGTTGTATTTTCTAACACAAAGACTGAACAATGAGCGCATGCATTAGCTCCTCCTATGAGCAAAATCTAAATAGTTCTTCTTGGCTGCCCAATAAAGAATCCATTCTGATTCCATGTAGGCGTAATAATTACGTTCAACCGTAGATTCAACGGTTGTTGATAATTATAAGTTCCATTAACCGCTACCGCAACCATTTATGATGATCAATCATCCTATTTTAAATTTTAAAGCATTTTGAAAGTATATTTGTAAGTATTATTTATAATGAGTTCATATAATTGTGACTACTTTTTTATAAATTTATTTATTTTTATATATAATAACATGTACCTATATATTAGTAGTTCATTAATGCACATATTATTAATATTAAAACTATTCATTTGATTTAAATTATCAATTTTTTATATTTAAATCTTAAATATTGTATGAATGCTTAACCGTGATAATCTATTTTTTCAACCGTTACCGCTAAAGGTGGTAACTGCATAAATAATTAGTGTGGTTGATGGTTTAAAACGTAGAATGTGGGTATCTTCTAATAAAGAACTAATTTTATAAACAAATCCATTCTGTTGGCACAAAAAAGACCAAGCATCTCCAATGTTTTTATTGGAGAACTGTCAACATGGTCGTGTACTGTTTGCCCAATATCGAAACGTGTCAAGCATCATACATCGAAACGTGTCAACATGGTCCTGCATTCATGATATGTAAAAATGATCGTGTATTGTGTTGTGCAACGTGGGTTTAGTGTTTGCCTGTTTGCAATGCAAATGGGTCATCCTCTTCATACGTGCCTGAATGCTCAGCCCAATTACACAAATCTGTATATATACGATCAGTTGCAAGCTGGTCAGTTGGATCCAATACCGTAGTATTATTCTGTTGTGATGCTTTTGGAAATAAAGAAAGCCATTAAAGCAATGAAGACCTCATTTTTTTTTTTTTTTTTTTTTTTTTTTTTTTTAAGAAATCACAATTCAAGTGAGTGCCATCCTAAAAATTTCAAGGATCAATTTTAATCAAATTGGTTGCAAGCTTCATCGCATTCCTTAAAAAAAATTACTACTTATAGGCTCAGCTGCTTTCCTGCTTCTTTCGTTGCATTTGACTCTATCTTTTCACCATGGTCGAATATAATAATCACTCTGAAACTGGCAATGTTGCCTCAACTCAACCTGATCTCACACTGTAAGCCAACAATTTGATCAAGAAAGCAATCAGCCCACAAAGTCAACTAATCACTTCGCACTTAGAAGGGGATAATTATCTTCTTTCGAAACTGTAAGTGGAAAATATTATTCAAGATTATGGACTTAAAGGCTTCATCAATGGCACACTTCTGGTTCCTGTAAAAGTCACCACTAATGAAGAAAACAAGATATTCAACAATGGTGAATATACAAAATACTTCAAACAAGATGACTAATATGTACTCGGTTATTATCGTCCATCAGTTTCAATCTTTTGCCCCAAGTTATTGGTTGAAACTCAGCCAATGAAATTTGGACAATCACTGAAAGAGTTTTAAGTACTCGGTCTACTAGCAAAGCTATGCATTTAAAAGGGAATTACAAAATATTAGAAAAGACGGTGAGCCACCAATGAGAGACTACCTAGCTGTAACGACCCGTATTTTAACGATTGGATATTCTGATATTTTATTTAAATATTAATCGTTAGTTATCCAATTGACGATTCTAAAATGTAATTTCTCACAAACTATCGATTCAAGACTCAAAACCAGTTCCATTAAGTTCGGATTGTTCCTTACGTGAAGAATAAGTACATGGATCGTTATATTTCGAGTTTAGACCAGTTAATGGTCAAATCGATCTCGAAATACGCGTTAACAGTCCTTTTGGGAGCACAATGTCAGATCGCGATGAAATTTATATTTCTTTAATTGTTGTAGTGAGTATACATGACGTCAAGTTTCATAGCAATCATACGTACCTTTCCATTGTGTGTAAATTAATTATGTAACAATTTTTGTAAGAAACAGACATTGTAATTCAAAATTTAAAGGCTAACTTCCGCATATGATCGATTAGGCCTCGAGAGTAGTCTCATTGTTTTCATAAGGCGTTTTTACATAGATGACGACAAGCAACATGTGTGGATTGGAGTTCGCAGGTTTTTGGGCCCTTTTGAAAATAAAATATTATTTAACCCTATTTTGTATCTTGCGATTCAATGGATGAAATGACATTAGATCTCGTGATAGTTAGTTATTTGCTTGATTGTGAGTTACCGTGTTAAGAGATCAGTTAGAATATACATGCGTTTAACATCCTGTGTTTAGTAGTTAGGACTTAGCACTATGGATGACTGCAACATTCATAGCGATTAACTTCAGGCCTCAAAGGGGGGGGGGGGGTTATGGCATAGCTAGTCTATGTTTGGCAGTATACACGTTTCTCCAAAACTTAAATTTCACTGAGTCATGCTTGCATGTTTGCTATAAACTCCAGATCCTGCATGACTAGATCACAACAAAAGATGCTGCCCAAAGACCAGATAAAGTCCGCATAGGTCAAGCTAGAGCACCGGCCTCGATTGACAAACCTCGCCCAAGAGATACCTATAAAATCCAGATCCTGCATGACTAGATCATAACATAAGATCATACCGGGGGGGAGGTGAAATAAGCGGAAAACAAAACTGAACAAAACAAAAAAGAAAAATCAACCAATCCCTACCCTCAGATTAGGAGGCGTAGAGGATATATCGAAGAACCTCGCCAACTGAATCCAACGGAAGCCAATAGCTACCTTGAAAGGCCTTCCACGGAAGGCAAGAAACACGTCACTCCGTACCTTATGGATGATAGTGGGCAGATCCATAGGAGACTCGTCGAAAACGGCCTTGTTCTGCGCACACCAGAGGTGTCAGCAGATAAGGCATGGAATCAAACGAAAAGGAGAGAAGCAGACCGATTTTCCTGAGATGCCCGACCACCAGTCCCTCAGTAAATCAATCTGAGAAGTGGTACTACCTTGGAATCCAACCAGATTCCCGAAATAGTTCCAGACAGCTACCGCGCAACAGCCTAAGAAGAACACATGGTCTATGGATTCCAAATCACATTGCCACAACATCTGCAACGGGAAACGAGCGAGATGCCAATGCTTTGAAGATTCCTGTCTAGTGGTATCCCGTCATGAAGAGTTCTCCACATAATTAAGGAAACTTTCGGAGGAAGTCGGACATCCCAGATGAAAGAAAAAATAGGGAGAGTCTGATTAGGGCTCCTTGCCGAACTCCAAACCTCCTTAATAGGGAAAGAACCGTCGTCCCATCTGAGCCCACCACCATGTGCGTCAGAAAAGGTCTTCATGGCTTGCATACGTTTCCACGTTTCACTAGCTTAAGATGGGACTCCAGTGAAGTTCGTGACTAGAAGTTTGCAGTACTTAGCATGGAGAAAATTCGCCCATAAGGAGTCATTCGCTCCAAATCGTACCCACAACTTAGAGGCATAGGCAGTGCAGATATCCTTAGAATTACGAAGGCCTAGGCCTCCTTCCCTTTTCGGATGACATACGACGTCCCAAGAAATCCAGTGATGATGATTGGCATTGTCCTTTTTACCCTAGAAAAAGGACGATGCCAAAGAATGATACGACTGGAAGAAGGAAGACGTGGGATTCATAGCAAGGAAGACATGCGATCCTATAGAGTCTAGAATGAACTTTATAGAAACTAGTCTTCTCGCTTGAGAAAGAAGAGTCACATTCCCCTTAATTATCTTACCCCTGACTTTATCGGTTAGGGGCTCGAAGATAGAGTTATGCTTCCGACCCCGGTAGAGGACTATGCCGAGGTACAACAAAGGTAGGGTGGTAGCCTCGAAAACCGTAAGGTTCTTAATCCAAGAGGACCTTAACGGTGACAAGACTTTCGCATGAACGAAACAACTCTTTTCAGAGTTAACAAGTTGGCCCGAGCACCTCTCGTAAAGGTGAATGAAACAGAGAAGATGATAGATAGAACGTCAGTTACCATTAGTGAAAATTATGATGTCGTCCGTGAACGATAAGGAGGATATGAGGGGACAGCCGTGGGAATGCCAAATTTACGAATCTGGCCCACTATCATCAGAGAATGCAATTAGGGATGGCAAAAAAATCCGTACCCGTGGTTATCCGCGGGTAAAATCCGTTATGGATATAAAACGGATAGTTAAATGGGTATCCATGGGTAAAATAATTGGGTATTTTTAATATCCGTTAATTAATGGGGCGGGTACAGATAGTAAGATATCCATGTCCACGGGTACCCGTACCCGTATTGAATGTGATTTATTTTCAATAGTCAATACAAAAAATATTATTGTTGGTTGTTCGGTATTTATGTGCAAGATTTTACTCAACAATTTATAACTGGTTGTTGATATTTTGATGGATACTTCTGCTGTTGTCTCTTGGTTATTGGATATTGGTTTAAATATGTATTGGTATTTTGATGTTAGCATTTAAGAATTGGTCTAAATTGTTTTTTTTACCAAATGTACTTTTGAATAATTTCAATAAATGGATAAAAAATAAATTGAATAAATATAATGGATACCCACGAATACCCGCAATTACCGGCAACCTGTTTAAAACCCGTTTAATGGATACCCGTGCGGGTATGGGGTGGGCATGGGGCAAAAAATCACCCAACGGGGCGGGTGATGGGGTGGTACTACCCGCGCCCGCCCCGCCCCATTGCCATCCCTAAATGCAATCCTCGCACGAAAGCCTCAGCGGCTATAACGAAAAGAGTCGGCGATAGGGGGTCTTCCTATCGTAGACCACGCCCGGATCTGAAAAATCCGTTGGCCGATCCGTTGATAAGAACAGAGAAACAACAGTTGGAAACGAGTCTCCAAATAAGGTCGATTTGGGACTCCAGAAACCCGGAAGTCCTCATAACCTTGATAATGAAGAACCTTGACATGCGGTTGTATGTTTTCGCCATATCCAGTTTGACGACCACATTAGAACCCCTAATCTTACGGTCAATTTGGGAGACTAGTTCCTTGGCTAAAAGGACATTGTCAGTGATCAAACACCCTTTAATGAACCTAGCCTGTGAGGAAGAGATGATACGATCTAGAAAAGATGCTAACCGCGAGGCTAGGACCTTCGAAATAACCTTGTTAGGGAATTTACAAAGGCTAATCGACTGAAAATCAGCACAAGTGTGAGGCTTTTCGCACTTGGGGATAAGCACCAAGTTGGTGGATGTCCATCCCGTGGGAAGGTCTCCACCGGAGAAGAAAAATTGGATAGCAAGACAAAAATCCGCTTGAATGATCGACCAAATGCTCCTGAAAAACACTCTGTTGAAACCATCTGGCCCACAAGCACTGTCCTTGCTGAGAGCAAAGACGCTATCCCGAATTTAATCGGAGGAAGGAGTAGCAACAAGGTCGACAACATCAGTCGGGAATAACAATCTAGGGATAAAAGCAACCAGTGACGGGTCAGAGACGAAAACCGAGGGAAAACCCAGAAAGGAGCGGAAGTGAGACAAGATCATTTCTTTAACCTCTTCCAGAGAGGAAGTTAAGGAGAGATCAGGGGGCTGAATCTGAGGAAGTTAGGAGAAAGAAGTGGAGGGTGAGAAGAATAAAGAAAGAAATAGAAGAATAAGAAGATTAGAGTCTCACAACTGAATGAATAAAATATAATACATCAGTACTCTTTACACAAAGAGAAACTATGTGTGTGTGTGTGTGTATATATAATTATACAATCAAGGTACACAACATGAATACAACACACACAGCGGAAATAAATTTATACTTGGAAATACGAGAATACGTCTCGGCTCCAGCTCCTCTCCTTAAGTTCCAAGCAAAACCTAACCTGATAATATGCTCGGTCTGACCCGAGCACATTTGAGACAAAGCAAAATACACCCGAATCACTCTCGAATACTTTCAGTGGTAAATTTGTATTGCAAACAATTTGTTTAACTTTTGAAAATCCTTTGAAAGAAAGGAACTCTTGTAAGACACGACCATATATAAACATGGCACGTGTTTTTAACTTACGATACCCAAATCACTTTTTATATCAAAATCCAGTGATATTGTAATAATGTCTACCAATCCACAAATAAATAGGAATATAGCCGGAAATCTTGCATCTCACTTCCAACATAGTTGGTTTACAATTAAATATGTACGGCTCATATTGGAGTTTGGGTTTCTAACATGGCAAGGTATCGGACCACCTCTCGGTCAATGTACTCAAGAGACGATACACTGGGGTTTAACAAGAACATCTTGCAACCCGACCATACATGACTAAACACTCATTCATCTTGAGGGTATCGAATATATTGTCACCCACATTTGTGATCAACAATTGTTTCCTGTAATCATATAGAAACGACAGAAGAAGGAACAAATGAAATTTCTTTAGATGGTGATATGACCCACATAGCCATATTGCCTGCCAGATTTTGTCATTTCCCAGTTGATGTGGCTTGAGATTACGATTACCTTTCAGAACATCACATTCAAACTTTGAATGCCATGTCATTAGATCTATCAAATCACCAATTGATATCCACAAATATACTCCGGGTGTTAAGCTAAGAGAAGTTGTCTTCTTCACCACTATACTTAGTATATTTGTAAAAATCAACGTACGTGAGTTTCAAGAAATACTCTATCATACATTCGCCCATTCTTGTTCGTTCTCGGATTGAACGAAGCTAAAGATACCCCGGAGCAATGAGGTTTACTACCACGAGTTTAATCTCGGTAATTAACCAGAGACATTAGAGAGTAATCCTCTCGCTCTGAAGATCTATGTATTCAAATTTTAAACATCCCTGCAATGTTAGTTCTTGAAGGCAAAGTTGGTTTGAAGCGGTTTTGGGTCTAGTTCCATCCAGGTCTCTTCAAATTAACACGTCAATAGTCCAAAATCAACATTTCAGCGATAGTTGGGTTTTTAACTATCAAATCGCGAAAATACATTTGCAGCTCAGACCCTTTTATTTAAATCATTTTATTGATTGAAAATCGATTCCATATATTTTACCTCAGCAAATCTCTTTTCTTTTTGTTACTTTGAAAACATATACATACACTTATATTTAAAAATAAACGTACTCACCAAACTCCCTCTTTATTTATTTTACCTTGAAAATATCGTCACATTTCCACAAAAATCCATTTTTATTCCCTTTACTTCAGAAATATCGTTATATATTCACAAAACCTCTTCTTATTTCCTTTACCTTGGAAATACCTCTTTATGTATTCTCAAGCCATCTTTTTACTTTATTTACTTTGGAAATATCGCTATATATTCTTACCCAAATTGTATGAATTTAGTTAAAATTATTATATGGGGCTAAACGATGTCATTCGACATATTGTTAATTATATAGCCCAAACAGTTTTTATTAACTTCAAATCTCTACCGAATAAGGCTTATAATAACATTTATGGAAATAATAATTAAATTTCCATATTTATTTTTAATTCCAAACTGATATAACCTCTTTTCATCTCTTCGAAAACAATCGTCATTTACTCTTTTTGGCAAGGCCGACGGGGTTGAGTGGACCCCTACCACTTTATTAATCCACCGGAGAAAAGAAAGGAAAATAAAACACACACAAGAAAACATAGAAACATGACACATCAATCACAAGGAAACAAACAAAAACACATATAAATTTTTTTGAATTTTTAGCAGCTTTTGCAAGATCCTTGGATCAACCTTCGATCCATTTCTTAACTCCATCCTAACATTTCTTCTGAACTGATCACTGTTCAATGCATCATCTGGTTTAAAGATCCTCTTATTCCTTTCTCTCCATACAACAGACAAATAAATCTTTAGAGTGAAGCATAGTTCTCTCCCTTTACTTTTTCTTGTGCTAGTTTGATTTTCAAATTTTTTCCATTCAGTCACATTGCTCTGACTTACAACACTTCCCCAAATCACTGCCATAACTTCAACCCATAATGGATAAATGAAACCGCATTAAAAAAATAAGCGTTCTACACTTTCATTTTGCACACTACACATAACACACCAATGATCAGTCTGCATACCTATCCTTTGTAGATTGTCTCTTGTTAGAACAACTTTATTGATAATCTTCTAGAGTAGCATATTCTCCCTTACACAGTTATCTTTTTGCCAAATCCTCTTCCTCCATTTACATTTTCGATTGCATCAAAACCAGACAGATTCTGGAACATGCTCTTAATATTGTATGCTTATCATCAAAACCCCAAAGAGCATTAACTTTGTTTCCAGAACCAACTTTTAGTTCTCTTCCCCTCCTCCACAAAATGTTTATTCTTATCATAGTTGATTCAGGAATGCAGATGACATTATTGTGTATAAATTGACTAAAACTAGAGTTTCTACTCAAACCAGTCATGTCATTTCAAGGATGGTAAGTTCTCTACATAGAATCAGTCCATGTTCTAGCCAAGGGTCACACAAAGATTGATGACAGTAGCACACTTTACTCTGTATCTGAAAAAGGGAAGAATTATGTCCCTAAGCTTAAAAATACTCCTTTATGTCCATCTAAGTTTTTGAGGCTGTAGCATAGTCTAGAATTTCCTACCGTTGATGACATACTTCCTCGACCATTTCACCCATATACTATCACAATCACTAGGGAAATTATCAATATGTTTGATCAAAGCAGCCTTATTCCATATCATCATATTCACAATACCTAAGCCTCCTCTACTAACAGGTTTTTCAACTATTTTAAAGGCAATTGGAGCTGGATATCTACCATACATTTTTGTAACGAACCAGAAAATTCGATGCTCAAATTTTCGACACAAATACGTCCCGTGTCCAAACTCGAGTACCGAAAATCCAGAACGTTAAAGAAAGAAGTTAAAGGGTGAGATAAGAAAGAAATATTAGAATAGAAGAAAAAAGAAGAAGAAGAACCAACCACAATATCAGAGTCTCACATCGCAGCGGAATAAAAATATAATACAAAAATAAATCTTTATTTAAAAATTTGAAATAGCACTTACAATTATCAGAGTACATCTAGACAGTTATAACAGTTTGTCCTCATTTACAACACACAGTGGAATAATATTCCATACGTCTGGATTCCTCCAGCTCGTCTTCTGAATTCTATATCATCTTACTCTAAAACTGTACAAATCGATCGGACCCAATTGGGTCTAACCCGAGCATTTCAAATGGCACAGGTCAGTCTGGTGAACCAGTGTGAGAAAAACCCGGTAAATTATTGGTATCATCCATCTTTATTTTAAAGTTAAAAATCCTTTCAAAAGAAAAGGATAATCGTAAGACCAATCCACACATAAATACAGACGGTTTTTACCTAACGATGACCCAAAACATTTTTGAAATATCCATATCTTTTTCTGATATTATAATAGTGTCTAAATACAAGTGAATATCAATCTAGCAGAACGCTTGCATCTCACGCTCTACATATATAGTATAAAATAAAAACCGCGGGCGCTTATTGGAGATTGGATTTCTGACTATGACAAGGTATGGGACCACCTTCCGATAGTGTATCTCTAGAGGGAAATACAATGGGTTCAACAAGAACGTCTTGCAACCCGGCCTACACATGACCGACCACTTATTTCTCTTGAGTGTATCGAATATATTGTCACCTACGGTTGCTAGCAACATAACCGTTCCCGGGAGATACAGAAGTGAAAAGGAGTAACAAATATGAATTTTCTCTAAATGGTGACAATACACCCTAATGGGTGCGACTCACATAGCCATGCTGCCGGCCCGATTTTTGTCATTTTTTGGTTGTGAGGCTTGAGGTCTAAAATTACGTTTCAGATCATTTGACCATCATTCACTTTGAATGCCACATCGTCAAATCCTCCAGATATCACTAATTGACGTCCACAAAAATATTCTAACATTAAGCTAAGAGAAGTGCCCTTCTCCGCCATCAACCGAAATACGTTTGTAAAAATTAACGTACGTGGTCCTTTGCAAATAATCTATCATACATTCGTCTATACAAGTTGTCCTAGGATTGGAAAAACCGAAGGCACTCTCCTACTGCATCGTAGGAATCACCCTATGGATCAGTAGGGAGCAGTCCTTGCAATCCGTCGATTTCAACCACGACAGGATCACTATTAGAATATCTCCGGGCGTGACTCCAGAGAATTCGACAAGTAGTCCTTGTGCTTATGAAGAACAACAGTCTTCACAGCTCCTTCTTCAATCCGTATATCCTACGTTTTCGTACTAGTTGGTTTGGAATGGTTTTCGAATAAATTCGATCCTGGTCTTTCCTTACCAACAATCGTATAGGCCAGATTTGATAGTCGGTTATTTAACTATCAAATAAAACATTCATTCATCCATAAAAGAAAATTCAATTCACTGTTTTAATATTCTCCATCACTTTATCCTCTTTTTGATTAATCATTCGTTGATTCAAAACTTCTCCATTTTTCCAATAATTGGAATGCTCATTTCTCTTGTTATATATTAATATATATATAAGCATATTCAAAATTCCCTTTTATTTTAAAATCCCTTTTTGCAAGCATTTCTCACCTCGGTCATTATTCTCTAACCATAAACTAGTAAGAGAATAATTCCCTAAGTGTCAACTCCAAAGGCCGAAACCAACATCATATCGGCACTCAGAAAATCATTCAACTCACCCATCTACAGTAAGTTACTAAATTCCTTAACTCCATTTTTAACTTCTAACAAATATAAATTTCAATTATTCATTATTACTTGAAACGAGATATTTATCTCAACTTATTACCATTTCAAACATTACTTTCAAATATGATTTCAAAACGTTTACTACAACCAGTATCTCATAGTCCATTTAAAGATATGGTTAGTTTGCTATTTATTTATTTATTTATTTCTAACTGGAATAAGAATTTCCTTATAACAATATCATTTCATTAATCGACTCAATTTTTGGTTTAACCTTTGTAAAACCAAGTTGTATTCGAATAATCTTCATAAACATCCTTTTACGTTTTTACAACTCATTTCAGCTTTATAATCTGCATTATATATCCAAATTATACATATATAACCATCATTTGTAAATCCTTTACTATTAATATTTATTATCTAAAATCTTATATAAATCCTTTAAAACTATATTGTTCTTACTAGTTCACTTTAAATTCAATTTGAATTAAAAACCCTTCCTAACTTTCTTCCTAACGAGTACCTACTTTCAACTTATATGCTTTAACACATATTCACCTCACCCGTGAATAATACCAATCCATACTTCACTTATTTAGTCAATTTATTTTACACTTGCCACGTCAAGTTTATATTCTGTTTATAATTTTCATTGAGTTATTTAATAAAACCTTCTTTATATTTTTCTTTGCAAATTGGAAAATTCTAATCCATTTCACATGTTAGTTTCAGACCACATTTCAATTTCTTTTCCAAACCATGCTCAAATTATAATTTTCTCAAAACTTTAAACAATGGCTTTCACTTCTTTATAAATGTCACTAATAAAATTATCTTTTCGAAATATTTGGTTTTAACAAATATTTACCTTTATATTCTATTTAATTTGGATTCTAAATAACCATTTCTGATTGGAATAAATATTCCCTTTTAAAATTTCTTCTTATATTTCAATTTCTATTTTGAAATTCATATATTATCGAAGGCATTCAAAATATCCACCATCAAGGTCCAGCTCTATTTACACATCCAAACATTCCATAAGAATAACACGGGTTATGGATCATATCAACGTATAATTTCAAAATCTCTTTTTACTTTCTTTTAACAATTCCCACTTTGTAAAATATTCGCTTCAACCCTTATATCTCTCACCCATGAATAATAACTCTTATTATGAATCCTCTCTTGACTTGAATTCATAATGGCCATTTCAAATTCAATTCCATTATAACTTCTAATTATAGAGTTATATATATATATCTTATTTAAAATTTCCATTTATAGTCGGAAGAATTCAAATTTATTTCAAATATCAATTTTAAGCCCAATTCCCATATATCTTCCAAATTCATACTCAGATTATATATATTCTGAATTCTTTAATAAAATAATTATTACTATTATTATTTCACTTCTTATAAACGTTTCTCATAAAATCAACTTCTTGTTTTATTTGTTAAAATAAATCATTACCTGTTCAATTCCATTTATAATTCGGTTCCAAATAACATTTATATTTGAAAATAAATTTTCTTTAAATACTTTTATTTATTTAAATTCTATTTTAAAATCCATATATTATTTTTGACACTCAATAATATCAAAAACCGAGGTCAAATGTTATCACACCCAAACATGTCATACACTATCACAGGTGATCAATCTTACCATACAGCAACATATATAAGGAAACAAATAATAAATAAATCTTGAGGATTCCAGTTGGATCCCTCCAACCTGTTTTTTCTACATCTATATATGTTAGTCAACAATAATAATACCCATCCTGCTTCGAGGCAGGACATCGCGGTATAGAAGGTCATCCACTATAAATATTGTGGGACGCATAGGGAAATCATCCGCTAATGGTACTGCGAGAATTATCCAATCACCAATATTATTTTTATATACTACTATCAATTTATATCAATCAAATTATCATCCATCAAGAAATAAATAAATTTTGAACTATTAAAAATAGATCCCAATAATTTAACTAAGTGAGTTTAACTCACCTCGGTTTTCCTTTTCTGAATATCCGATTAAATCCATACTATTGCGTCTACAGATCGACTTCATTATCTTGAATAAAATTTATCCTCCTATGATTATTTGTTTATTTTATCGATTAATATTTATTCATTTGATTTAACCACTATCGAATAAATAAATTCATTCTATGAAAATTAATTTACTTTGGAAATGATTACCTTACGGTTACCGCAATTCACTCGACTAATTCGTGAAGCAAATCCCCGTACATCTCCAAAACTGCATCAGCCAAAACTGAGAGTTTTCCCACTTGGACATTTCTTCGAACACCTAGCGGTCACTACCAACTCCTAACATCATATAGACCACACTGCCACTCCTAATTCAAGATCTGGTCCGCGTTTATCCCTCATCATAACATACCAATTTAGTTTGTTATTATTGAATCAAACCCCCTTCATCACTTCACTGCATTGTTCCAACCTTTACTGCAAAAGCATCAACCTTCCTTAATGTAAATGACTTGACACACTCCCCCTCCTACAGGCTTATTCATGTCATCCAATTTGCCCCAAACAAAGACCAAATTTCACCATAACAGCATAACACCTTAGTTCTTCACCAACTCCATTCAACGGTCCACTTCCCATACCCACCATTCAACATCGTCCACAACTTTTGAACATTTAGTATCGATCCCCCAAAACACCATCTGTCAACCTCCCAAATATCAATCTCCAGTCCACTTCTCAGACAGGATATTGCAGTTCCTATTTCATCATGATTGTCTCCATTTGTATAACTACCATCCCAAAAAAAAAAATGAAAGACTTCCCTTTTCATATCACCGCCAACTCCGACCACCAACTACACAAATCGTACTCCACAAAATCCACTGATTGCAAATTCCAGATTTTCGCCCCATCTTCAAATACAGATCGCATGCTTCCCATTACAACCGTCAGAACAAAACGCACTCCAATGTTTACTGTTGAGCACCAACCATTTGCAAAATTCAACCCTAACATCGCATTTAATCCTCAGTCCATCACCATACACTGCAACTCCCATTGCATAAAACAGTAAGGCCCGAAATCCCCTCAACAGATCTTAACACAATCCTTTTGAACTCCATCGAGTGTTCCAGCGTTGGTCTCAAGCTCAAGGCTTCCGCGATTTCACATCGCGACTTCAGATTGTGACTTCAATTTGATTATCTATATTTTATTTGAACGGAGAAATTGAAATCAATTTTTCAGGAGATCGATTAAGGAAGAATAGAAGGGCGAAGGGAAGAGGATTTAAACAAATTCTGTTCATTTCAAATTCGAGTTTCAGATTTGAAGCTACAGGAATTCTCGAATTTATACATTGCGATTTCCTATTTTAATTTCCCTCTTTTTTTTCTATTTGTTTTTTGGAATGATTTTCTCTCGTGATAAATCAGAAGAAAGAAACGAACTGAAATGGTTTGAGGATGGAAAATAATGAAGGCCACTGATGTTTATATGGGCGCGATGGTGAGCAGATAGAAACGATGTCATTTCCACAGCTAATAGGTAGGTTCAGGTGTAGCGCGTGCCATTGTTGAAAGCTTAGGGTGGAAGAAATGAATTCGTACCTGTAGTTGAAAAGAGAAGACGAGGGCATAGCTTATAGAATAGTCTGTTAGGTCATCTCCTAATTTTAATTTTAATTTTAGTTATATATTAATTTTATTAATTTATTTATTTACCGCGATGACTCCAATTAAAATATCGTGCAATTCTGAATTCCTATTTAAATGCAACAAAAGGCATTTCTAGGGTTTTAGCACTATTCTAAACACACTGGAATGTGTTTCATAGACTGATTCGACCATATTCAGAAGATATTAAATTAAATTAATGATTTAAAATTAAATTTGCTTTAATATAAACCGATTCAAAAATAACAAATAAATTATTACTACCCTATAAATATACACAAACTGAATTTATATTAAATTTCCAAAATAAATTAACTTGAAATATACACTCGATATTTCATTCTTCAGTTAAACAAATATTAAATTGATTTAAAATCGATTTATTTTGTTAAATAAATCGTTATTGTTTACAAAGGATTTTACAACGACTATTTCAAAATTTGATTTGGCCATAAATAACAATATAAAATACGAAATTATGATTTTTCTCTTTCATTACAAAATTATAGTTTAACAGATTCAAATATTTCTTGTTTCGGCGAATTCCGGTTCATAATGAATCCTGTATACTGAATTGAAGTTCAAAACTGAATATTAGGAACTACCACGTCATTTACGAGCTCGTTTTAATTAATATATATTTATACTTTCAAAATTCGTTTTAATTAATAAAAAATCCAATTATATTAACATTTCAATATTTAAACTAATTTAAATATTCAAAACTGAAGCGATCAAAATATGGGACGTTACATTCCTTCCTCCTTAAAAGAATTTCATCCCCGAAATTACTCAACAGGAAAAATAGTTGTGCCTTGTTAACTTCTACCAACCCATTCATGCAACTCGACACTTACTTCAATATCCTTCGATTCGGCCAACTTTCTAGTTTCCAATTCCACTTAGAAATCCTCAACATTCGATAACTTTTTGTTAACCAAAATTTTCCAAAGTGTTAAAAAATTTTCTTATTCCCTAAATTTACGAAAAATTTCGCCAACACTTCCCTTGTACAGATCAATAGTTCAAACCTCAACTCGCCTCTCTAGGCCTTTCTCATTCAAAAAGAAAATAAAAAAGCCAAGTGGCTTACCAATTCGGCGTATAAAATCTCATATTGAATTTAACATGTACCTTTTTGTCGGGCATCTCATGTTTATTCTCTATACTTGCTTCCATCCAATAAACCTGTATAATCACATGCATATCCATTCCTATCCGATCACAATCCATTTAACATTTTACTTCCACTTTGCTAAGTTATCCATTTATTGGTTTTCTCGCTTAGCTCGTTATAGCTTAAACAATTATGCTCAAATACATATGTTCTCATGAACATGTCAAATTTTATTTATAATCCAAGTTCCAAGTCTAATTCCCAACTTACAAGTTCATTCAAGTTTTCACTTGAGTTCCAAGTTTCTATTTACGAGTCCATATAAATTTTGAGTTCCAATTTCAATCTCAATCAATCATGATTTGATTTATTCTCTATTCATTTTCTATTCAACTCAAGTTGATACAATTCAAGTTTATTCTTTGTATTCAATACACATTCACTTCTATTTCAAGATTCGATATTAATTCATATTCAATTATCACTACTCAAATGGATTTATTCCAATTTACTTCTTATATCACTCGATACATTCAAACTGTGTGTGTCAAGTTCTATTTAGACTATCAACATTCAATTTATTTCATATTTCAACTTAAGTTCAAGAATTTTCATTCCATATTGATTTGTGATTAATTTTAGTTCAATATGGTTTTAATTTTCAATCCAAATATGCTTAACTTACTTTCCAGTCAAGTTCTAATCCATACAATTCATTTACATTGGAATTTGTTTTCTTCAGCTTTCCATCTAATTTCCAAATTTTTATTTTTATTTCAAACATCATTTATTTCATCTTTTGGTTATATTTAACCAATTCAATTCCATAATATCATCTGAATTCCATTTGAATTAAATTCAAACAATCAAATATCAATAATAATTTAAGAAAATTATTTCCTTTCTATATAAAAAATATAATTTAGGCAAATTTATTTCATTTACCTGCTTTATAAAACAATATTGTATCAATTACCAGTTCAAAATTGAACCGATAAGGTGACACAATGAAACACCCCACCCTCCGTTAGGGTCACTCTCAAAGGGAATGCCCTAATTTTGGTGGAGGTTTATAAGTATAAGTCACGGATATACAAGACAGATATAATAACACATATTTTTGAACAGCGGAAAACAACAACATCTTTTATTTCATCAAAATGTGTGTTACACAAACCATGCCATAATTGTCTTACAATACTTCCAAAATCATAACTGTCTTGATTACATTATTTAAAGAAGCATAAAGAAAACATAAATAAACTGCAAAAGTCCCATAGTTGCTGTCCAAAGCCATAGTCCAAAACAAAAAGATCCAAGCAATACATTCTTTTTCTCCAAGCTGGATATGAAGGCTGGTCAAGCTGCGGTATTCCCTCCCTGTGGACCTGGGGGGGGGGGGGACGGAAGAAAAGAAGACGAAAGAAAAGTAGAGTCAGACATAAAGCCTGAGTAAGTCTAGGACTATTCAGTCTATGAATAAAGAACTGGGTATGATAAGTATAAACTAGAAATGGGAAAGCACCATAAACTTAGTTAAGTCGTCTAGGGTCGAATATACTATCGTACCCCATATTAATCTCTGTAACCATATAAACTAGTTCCCAACGGGCACCCCATAATCAGGGTGAAGTGATCCATTTTATGATGATCGGCTCCTACTCGCATAGTTACATGTGTCTTACGGCCCCCGATGTTGTAGTTACCTATGTTGGTCCCACCATGGGGTGTATCAAGTCCCATGGTGGCGGCCCGACACAATCCTAGAATGCACAGGTATGCTACTGGTGCCCAGTGCCTTATTTTTCTGCACCAGAGTGTGTGCACGCCCGCACCCCGTTAGAACCTACATTGCTGCACCGCCGCCGTCGATTTGACCTCTTACAGTCAGCCCAGTAATCGTGCCCCACCCTGCCTAGTTTCAGGGTATCATGATACACCTTATAGGGTTACTGCTGAAAAGGGTCCCCCGCTACTAGGTTTTCTATTTCTAGCCGACATGCTAAGTTGGTTAAGTGTTTTATAAACCTAACCCCCAATCTGTCTGTTTAGTTTAGCATGTTCCATTTTGATTAAGTATTAATATAATTTACTTAATCCTATCAATCCTGACTCAGCCTTAATTGTCTTATTAAAGCCTTGACCTCTCACATTAGACAGGTATTGTTGTGGCTGCCTGTTGCCGGTTGGGTCCGGGCAGTCTTACGCCACAACTCAGTCTAACCTCGGGTCCTTATTTGGCTCCGTGTTTAACCACCCACATTGGATAGGTATTGTTGTGACTACTGGACAGCCGGGCGGTTCCGGGCAGGTTTACATCACAACTCAATCCAACCTCGGGTTAAACACATCGTATTTTTCTACATTTACATATTTTGTCTCTTTTCTTTTTATATGTAAATATTTGCGGCCCATTATTCAAATTCATCTTTATTGGTTAAGATTTATTTATGCCACTTAATTGTTTTTCAAAGTTATTGGCGTGCGTTAAAATGCCAACACATATGTTCTATATTTTAGCCCAAACGTCATTACCCCCGTTTTATACGTTCGTTCCAATGTAAGGTGTGTTGGGTTTAATACTTAAACCCAATTTAGCCATATGAAAAGGGGAGGCTATAACATGGTGTTTATAAGGTGACATAAAAAGGGGAGTGTGAACGCATGAACTTGCAACATAACGATCTAATTAACATAAGATAGGCATATGTGAACTTGCAATTGTAACAACATATAATATAAGCAATACTTAAACATGAATCATTCTATTCATATGATTATGGCATAAACAATACCTAAGCATGAATTATTCTATTCATATGATTATGGCATAAACAATACTTAAACATGAATTATTCTATTCATATGATTATGGCATAAACAATACTTAAACATGAATCATAGGTTCAACTAACCACGTAAACTTGAAATTAAGAATCTAACTAAATTAGATATCGTTATTATTGGCACATGGTCTTGAATAGAAATATAAGCCTATATTTTTATTTAGGCATAATATAAACTAATCATGTTCATAAAATCACTACATGTTAACAAAAAGGTACTTACTTTTGTCACTAATACAAAAGTATGGTTCAACTAGAATTATCCCAACCTAATTCTTATATGAATCATGGTTTTTAATCCATTTATAGAATTATAGCATAAACATACCTAAACTTAAATCATGGTTTTTATTTTATCTATGTAAACTTGCAAGTGGAATGTAATTCTAATGTAATTCTAATGTAACTTATGTGTCACATATATTATCATATGAATATGATAACAACATAAGCCTAAAAAACATGTTTTTCAATTGGGCATAATACAAACATAGTTTGGTCATGTTCATAAAGGTGTTTACTTTTGTTTCTACACAAAAGTATGATTTGCCAATTTCAACATATATTCATATAAATCATAGTACTTAATTGATTCAATTACACAGTAAAAGTTATCATAAAAGTATGTACATCACATTAGCATAATAATGAATCATATACTTGCATGAATCCCAATTAAAATTCCACAACATGTGGTTGTCAACATAAATCATATACTTGTATGGATCCAATCGTACACCATAGCATTGCCAAATCGTTTAGAATCAAAATAACATACAAATATAGATTATTATCGCCATAATTCCATTTCGTTGTTAACTTCCAACGCAAATCACGTACTTGCAAATATCCAATCGCATACCATAATATTCCCAAATCGTTTAGAATCAAAATAACATACAAATATATATTATTATCGCCACAATTCCATTTCGCATCTTACACAAATCAACACAATTGTTTAATTCACATCGGAATAGCACTCTACTTACAACGTATGATGAATCTTCAATTCAGGAATCTGAGTTCTGAATTTGGAGATGCTATCCTTTGTTGTAGGTGTTGTTTTGATTGATTTGACGTTGCTTTAAGCTTTTGATTTATTCCTAATTGTCTCTCTATTTCTGACGTCTATCCTTAGTCTCTCCTCAGCAACATGACGGTCTCATCTCCATTTTAGTTTGTGTGAATTAGGGTTAGTCTTAGGTCCTTTTTATAGAGTTTGTGAGTTGATTTAGACCGTCGATGAAGCTTGGTTCAATAATAGCCGTTCGTTTGAAGGGGAGACCAACCAGGAGCTGACACCTAGCCCTAGTGACAAGGCAAGGCTCAGAAAATCAACCAAACACAGACCTGGCCAGCCAGGACTTGACGAGACCTGACCAGCAGGTCATTTTTGACCTGGGCGCACTTGGCAGGTGCGCCAGGTCAAAAATGTACTGGCGCACTTCCCAAGTGCGCCAGTTCATTTTTGTTCTGGCGCACTTCCCAAGTGCGCCAGTGCATTCTGACCCGTTTTCTGGTTTTTCGTCCAACTTCGTTCGTCCATATCTTCTTCATACGATATCCGTTTTACGCAAACTCAGACTCTATCTCAAGCAGAATTCCGAGACGAACGCAATGGCGTATCCCGTTTCCCTTAATTCTCTGATTTGAAATTAGTTATACTTTAATTTGTGAATCTCACTGTTATAGAATACACGGGGTGTTACATTCTCCCCCACTTAAAAGGATTTCGTCCCCGAAATCTTCAAGTTCAGGAAGAATGTACATCCTAACATTCAAACATCCATCTACTCATCCATCAAACACGAGCATACATTGTCCTTAAAAGACTTCTAATGCTTCATGATCATATGCGAAGTGTGTGTGTACATGTACTTATCTAATGCAAAATCAGGCGGTCTACTGATTCAGTTGACCTCCTTAATGCAAATTATGTAAGTGCCATGAATCCATTATGTATGCAAATTTTCCTATTTGTGATTCTATATGAGTGCGCATTCATTCATACAAATGCAACATCCATATGACAACACATTAAAGTTCAACCATATACGAATGCAAACATATATGCATATGCAATATGAAGTGACTGAGCCGATCTAAAACCTAGATTGTGTGTGTATATGCAACCACGAGCAACCACTAGCAATCACTTGCAACCATCAATCATAACATGTCTCAAACACATGTTTACACCCAATTGTACCTATCTAAAGGTATAGTCGAATGATAGAAGCAAGTAAAAACTTTGTGCCTATTAGGCAATGTCAAAACTGGAAATCTATGCCACATATATATTGACTAGGAGAAGAACTCTCTAAGCATCAGCCCCGAAGACCGAAATCAACATCAGACTGACACCCAAAGAATTACTCAACCCAACCACTATATATGATTATAGGAAACTAAACATGATGGACTCCTTTTAGGTCACAAGGGAGTCCCTTCCTAAGACCAACCCGTATCCTATAAAACCCAAAAAGTTTAGTCAAACCAACGAACACCCTCCAGCCCCAACATGTGTTACTAACAGATGAGTCATACTCCCTATGGGGTTTGCAACAGAAATTGGATTGAGAATGGGACCGTGAGTATATACACAAAAGATAGCATGCAAGTAAGCTCTACAGGAAGAGAGGGATCAAAGATATACTCTTAAGAAGAGATATGATGCACAAACCTAGTCTTCAATCTTCTAAGTCGCATTTCCTTGAGCTTAACTCCATTATGCTTTGTCCGTCTTTAACTTCACAATTTCATAGCTTCTTAATTCTTGTTTCCAAAATATGAGTTAGAACCTATTTCACTGTTGCCTCTCGTTCCTCTTTCACTTACTCTACTTCTAGTATACTCGGCTCAAACATAACGGCGTACTCATGGTTTCATGCAAGCTCTCCAAAATTCACTAGTGAATCTTAGATCTTGTCCACTTACTATCATGTGTTCCACGTAGAAGAACTATCTCTTGGAAATAAATGCCAACCATGTTGCCAAATGTACTTACTAAGGTGATTCTCCACAACTCATGCATAAGAGAAATGAACCTTCTGCCTTAGTGGCGAACACTACTCGATCGGATTACAAATTACCAATAAATGTGTCAAGAGATTCTAGGAAACAAATCATGATAGAACCCTAAAGGTTACTTGCGACTTCGAGGGTATTACCGAGGCAAGTCAAGAGTTTAACTACCCTCTTTTCGAAACTGAGATGGTCACCCTTACTGGATAACCACTCCATCGCTAGAATCAACCAATGGCCCAAAACAAAGGCACTGCATTTAAACTCTACGCTTAGAATAGAAATTTTCAATCCCACACAGATCATAGACAAATGAGCCGGGCCCCCAATTGGGTTTGAAACAATTAAGGGGTCCTCTACCATACTAGTTCTTAGGTGCAGAGATTCTACTAAAGCAGACGAGATAAAGGAGTGTGATGCGCCGGAATCAAATAAAGTGCGAACGGGGTGATCATAAAGATAAACTACACTTTCTACAGAAGTATTTATACCTCGTTTCTTTGGGCAGTCCTTAGCCATGTGGCCTGTCTCACCGCAAGAAAAGCACCCACCGTTCATCTTGGCCTTCTTTTTCCGGCAATCTTTCACTAAGTGCCCCACTTTGCCACAGAATTTACACTCCCTCTTCTCCCGGGCCTTGTTGTCTTTCCCGCCCTTCTCAAAGTCTGTCTTCTCAGGGCAGTCTTTGCTGATGTGTCCAGTCTCCCCACAATGAAAACATTCTCCTTACTTTCTTTTCCTTTTTCTACAATCCTTGGCTATGTGCCCTTCCGTACCACAAAAATTGCATTTCCTTTTTTATCGTTTCTTATTATTACTGTTACGATCCTTTCTTGTTTGACTATTATTCGTCTTCCTACTCTGGGACTCTTCCGCTTGCTGGTTCACGTGGAGGAGGAGTGAAAGTGTCAGCAGCTGGGGAGTAAGGTCTCCAGACATGCTGAAACAGAAAGGATAGATTCAAAACGAAGGATAAGAGATAGTACCTATGGCTTTGGGGGGACTTTGCCTTTTAAAATAAAATAATATTTTATCTTTTAAAAATGCTTCTTTAAATTTCTTTTTGAAAAATAAATTTTCAAAACTTTTTTTTTCTTATCTGGTAGACCTATGCTCTGATACCAAGTGAAACACCCCACCCTCCGTTAGGTCCACTCTCAAAGGGAATGCCTTAATTTTGGTGGAGGTTTATAAGTATAAGTCACAGATATATAAGACAGATATAATAACACATATTTTTGAACAGCGGAAAACAACAACATCTTTTATTTCATCAAAATACGTGTTACACAAACCATGCCATAATTGTCTTACAATACTTCCAAAATCATAAATGTCTTGATTACATTATTTAAAGAAGCATAAAGAAAACATAAATAAACTGCAAAAGTCCCATAGTTGCTGTCCAAAGCCATAGTCCAAAACAAAAAGATCCAAACAATACATTCTTTCTCTCCAAGCTGGATATGAAGGCTGGTCAAGCTGCGGTATTCCCTCCCTGTGGACCTGGGGGGGGGGGGGGGGAACAGAAGAAAAGAAGACGAAAGAAAAGTAGAGTCAGACATAAAGCCTGAGTAAGTCTAGGACTATTCAGTCTATGAATAAAGAACTGGGTATGATAAGTATAAACTAGAAATGGGAAAGCACCATAAACTTAGTTAAGTTGTCTAGGGTCGAATATACTATCGTACCCCATATTAATCTCTGTACCCATATAAACTAGTTCCCAACGGGCACCCCATAATCAGGGTGAAGTGATCCATTTTATGATGATCGGCTCCTACTCGCATAGTTACATGTGTCTTACGGCCCCCGATGTTGTAGTTACCTATGCTGGTCCCACCATGGGGTGTATCAAGTCCCATGGTGGCGGCCCGACACAATCCTAGAATGCACAGGTATGCTACTGGTGCCCAGTGCCTTATTTTTCTGCGCCGGAGTGTGTGCATACCCGCACCCCGTTAGAACCTACATTACTGCACCGCCGCCGTCGATTTGACCTCTTACAGTCAGCCCAGTAATCGCGCCCCACCCTGCCTAGTTTCAGGGTATCATGATACACCTTATAGGGTTACTGCTGAAAAGGGTCCCCCGCTACTAGGTTTTCTATTTCTAGCCAACATGCTAAGTTGGTTAAGTGTTTTATAAACCTAACCCCCAATCAGTCTATTTAGTTTAGCATGTTCCATTTTGATTAAGTATTAATATAATTTACTTAATCCTATCAATCCTGACTCAGCCTTAATTGTCTTATTAAAGCCTTGACCTCTCACATTAGACAGGTATTGTTGTGGCTGCCTGTTGCCGGTTGGGTCCGGGCAGTCTTACGCCACAACTCAGTCTAACCTCTGGTCCTTATTGGGCTCCGTGTTTAACCACCCACATTGGATAGGTATTGTTGTGACTACTGGACAGCCGGGCGGTTCCGGGCAGGTTTACATCACAACTCAATCCAACCTCGGGTTAAACACATCGTATTTTTCTACATTTACATATTTTGTCTCTTTTCTTTTTATATGTAAATATTTGCGGCCCATTATTCAAATTCATCTTTATTGGTTAAGATTTATTTATGCCACTTAATTGGTTTTCAAAGTTATTGGCGTGCGTTAAACATGCCAACACATATGTTCTATATTTTAGCCCAAACGTCATTACCCCCGTTTTATACGTTCGTTCTAATGTAAGATGTGTTGGGTTTAATACTTAAACCCAATTTAGCCATATGAAAAGGGGAGGCTATAACATGGTGTTTATAAGGTGACATAAAAAGGGGAGTGTGAACGCATGAACTTGCAACATAACGATCTAATTAACATAAGATAGGCATATGTGAACTTGCAATTGTAACAACATATAATATAAGCAATACTTAAACATGAATCATTCTATTCATATGACTATGGCATAAACAATACCTAAGCATGAATTATTCTATTCATATGATTATGGCATAAACAATACTAAAACATGAATTATTCTATTCATATGATTATGGCATAAACAATACTTAAACATGAATCATAGGTTCAACTAACCATGTAAACTTGAAATTAAGAATCTAACTAAATTAGATATCATTATTATTGGCATATGGTCTTGACTAGAAATATAAGCCTATATTTTTAGGCATAATATAAACTAATCATGTTCATAAAATCACTACATGTTAACAAAAAGGTACTTACTTTTGTCACTAATACAAAAGTATGGTTCAACTAGAATTATCCCAACCTAATTCTTATATGAATCATGGTTTTTAATCCATTTATAGAATTATAGCATAAACATACCTAAACTTAAATCATGGTTTTTATTCTATCTATGTAAACTTGCAAGTGGAATGTAATTCTAATGTAATTCTAATGTAACTTATGTGTCACATATATTATCATATGAATATGATAACAACATAAGCCTAAAAACATGTTTTTCAATTGGGCACAATACAAACATAGTTTGGTCATGTTCTTAAAGATGTTTACTTTTGTTTCTACACAAAAGTATGATTTGCCAATTTCAACATAGATTCATATAAATCATAGTACTTAATTGATTCAATTACACAGTAAAAGTTATCATAAAAGTATGTACATCACATTAGCATAATAATGAATCATATACTTGCATGAATCCTAATTAAAATTCCACAACATGTGGTTGTCAACATAAATCATATACTTGTATGGATCCAATCGTACACCATAGCATTGCCAAATCGTTTAGAATCAAAATAACATACAAATATAGATTATTATCGCCACAATTCCATTTCGTTTTTAACTTCCAACGCAAATCACGTACTTGCAAATATCCAATCGCATACCATAATATTCCCAAATCGTTTAGAATCAAAATAACATACAAATATATATTATTATCGCCACAATTCCATTTCGCATCTTACACAAATCAACACAATTGTTTAATTCACATCGGAATAGCACTCTACTTACAACGTATGCTGAATCTTCAATTCAGGAATCTGGGTTCTGAATTTGGAGATGCTATCCTTTGTTGTAGGCGTTGTTTTGATTGATTTGACGTTGGTTTAAGCTTTTGATTTATTCCTAATTGTCTCTCTATTTCTGACGTCTATCCTTAGTCTCTCCTCAGCAACATGACGGTCTCATCTCCATTTTAGTTTGTGTGAATTAGGGTTAGTCTTAGGTCCTTTTTATAGAGTTTGTGAGTTGATTTAGACCGTCGATGAAGCTTGGTTCAATAATAGCCGTTCGTTTGAAGGGGAGACCAACCAGGAGCTGACACCTAGCCCTAGTGACAAGGCAAGGCTCAGAAAATCGACCAAACACAGACCTGGCCAGCCAGGACTTGACTAGACCTGACCAGCATGTCATTTTTGACCTGGGCGCACTTGGCAGGTGCGCTAGGTCAAAAATGTACTGGCGCACTTCCCAAGTGCGCCAGTTCATTTTTGTTCTGGCGCACTTCCCAAGTGCGCCAGTGCATTCTGACCCGTTTTCTGGTTTTTCGCCCAACTCCGTTCGTCCATATCTTCTTCATACGATATCCGTTTTACGCAAACTCAGACTCTATCTCAAGCAGAATTCCGAGACGAACGCAATGGCGTATCCCGTTTCCCTTAATTCTCTGATTTGAAATTAGTTATACTTTAATTTGTGAATCTCACTGTTATAGAATACACGGGGTGTTACACACAATGCAAAACTTTTTAATAAAATATACAAATACGCGCTCATATATACACTCAACTCAATCTAGGGTATTACTAACCCCATCTCTATTGAGTTACGCCATAGAGCCAAGGTTATTCCAAAATCATTGCTCTGATACCTCTGTAACGAACCAGAAAATTAGATGCTCGAATTTTCAACATAAATACATCCTGTGTCCAAACTCGAGTACCGAAAATCCAGAACGTTAAAGAAAGAAGTTAGATGGCGAGATAAGAAAGAAAGAAATATTATAATAGAAGAAAAAAGAAGAAGAAGAACTAACCACAATATCAGAGTCTCACATCGCAGCGGAATAAAAATATAATACAAAAATAAATCTTTATTTATAAACTTGAAATAGTACTTACAATTATCAAAGTACATCTAGACAGTTATAATAGTCTGTCCTCAATTACAACACACAGCGGAATAATATACCATACGTCTGAATTCCTCTAGCTCGTCTTCTGAAATCTGTACCAACTTACTATGAACCTGTACAACTCGGTCGGACCCAATTGGGTCTGACCCGAACATTACAAATGCCATAGGTCAGTCTGGTGAACCAACGTGAGAAAAACCAACTAAATTATTGGTATCATCCATCATGATTTTAAAGTTAAAAATCCTTTCAAAAGAAAAGGATAATCGTAAGACCAATCCACACATAAATACAGACAATTTTTACCTTACGATGACCCAAAACATTTTTTAAATCCATATCTTTTTATGATATTATAATAGTGTCTAAATACAAGTAAATATCAATTTAGCAGAACGCTTGCATCTCACGCTCTACATATATAGTATAAAATAAAAACCGCGGGCGCTTATTGGAGATTGGATTTCCGACTATGATAAGGTATAGGACCACCTTCCGATAATGTATCTCTAGAGGGGAATACATTGGGTTCAACAAGAACATCTTGCAACCCGACCCACACATGACCGATCACTCATTTCTCTTGAGTGCATTGAATATATTGTCAACTACGGTTGCTAGCAACATAACCGTTCTCGGGAGATACAGAAGTGAAAAGAAGTAACAAATATGAATATTTTCTCGATGGTGACAATACACCCAAATGGGTGCGACCCACATAGCCATGCTGCCTGCCCGATTTTTGTCATTTTCCGGTTGTGAGGCTTGAGGTCTAAAATTACGTTTCAGATCATCTGGCCATCATTCACTTTGAATGCCACATCGTCAAATCCTCCAAATATCACTAATTGACGTCCACAAAAATATTCTAGTATTAAGGTAAGAGAAGTGCCCTTCTCCGCCATCAACCGAAATACGTTTGTAAAAATCAACGTACGTGGTCCTTTGGAAATACTCTGTCATACATTCGTCCATACAAGTTGTCCTGGGACTGGACAAACAGAAGGCACTCTCCTATTGCTTCCTAGGAATCACCTATGGATCAGTTGCGAGTAGTCCTTGCAATCCGTCGATTTCAACCACGATAGGATCACAATTAGAATTTCTCCGGGCGCGACTCCAGAAAATTCGACAAGTAGTCCTTGCGCTTATGAAGAACAATGGTCTTTACTGCTCCTTCTTCAATCCGTATATCCTACATTTTCATATTAGTTGGTTTGGAATGGTTTTCGAATAAATTCGATCCCGGTCTTTCCGTACCAACAAGCGTATAGGCCAGATTTGAAAGTCGGTTATTTAACTATGAAATAAAACATCCATTCATCCATAAAAGAAAATTTAATTTGTTGTTTTAATATTCTCCATCACTTTATGCCCTTTTTGATTAATCATTTGTTAATCCAAAACTTCTCCATTTTTCCAATAATTGGAATGCTCATTTCTCTTCTTATATATTAATATATATAAGCATATTCAAAGTCCCTTTTATTTTAAAATCCCTTTTTGCACGTATTTCTCACTTCGGTCATTATTCTCTAACCGTAAATTAGTAAGAGAATAATTCCCTAAGTGTCAACCCCGAAGGCCGAAACCAACATCATATCGACACTTAGAAAATCATTCAATTCACCCATCTACAGTAAGTTACTAATTTCCTTAACTCCATTTTTAACTTCTAACAAATAAAAGTTTCAATTATCCATTATTACTTGAAATGAGATATTTATCTGAACTTATTACCATTTCAAACATTACTTACAAATATGATTTCAAAACGTTTACTACAACTAGTATCCCATATTCCATTTAAAGATATAATTGGTTATTTATTTATTTATTTCTAACTGGAACAAGAATTTCCTTGTAACGATATCATTTCATTAATCGACTCAATTTTTGGTTTAACCTTTGTAAAACCAAGTTGTATATGAATAATCTTCATAAACATCCTTATCCGTTTTTACAACTCGTTTCAGCTTTATAATCTGCATTATATATCCAAATTGTACATATATAAGTATCATTTGTAAATCCTTTACTATTAATATTTATTATCTAAAATTTTATGTAAATCCTTTAAAACTATATTGTTCTTACTAGTTCACTTTAAATTCAATTTGAATTAAAAACCCTTCCTAACTTTCTTCCTAACGAGTTCCTACTTTTAACTTATATGCTTTAACACATATTCACCTCACCCGTGAACAATACCAATCCATACTTGATTTATTTAGTCCATTATTTTACGCTTGCGACTTCAAGTTTATGTTATATTTATAACTTTCATTGAGTTATTTCATAAAACCTTCTTTATATTTTTCTTTGCAAATTGGAAAATTCTAACCCATTTCACATGTTAGTTTCAAACCACATTTCACTTTCTTTTCCAAACCACGCTCAAATTATAATTTTCTCAAAACTTTAAACAATGGCTTTCACTTCTTTGTAATTGTCACTTATAAAATTATCTTTTCAAAATATTTGGTTTTAACAAATATTCATCTTTATATTCTATTTAATTTGGATTCTAAGTAACCATTTCTGTTTGGAATAAATATTCCCTTCTAAAATTTCTTATTATATTTAAATTTTTATTTTGAAATTCATATATTATCGAAGGCATTCAAAATATCCACCATCAAGGTCCAGTTCTATTTACACATCCAAACATTCCATAAAAATAACACTGGTTATGGATCATATCAACTTATAATTTCAAAAACCCTTTTTACTTTCTTTTAACAATTCCCACTTTTTAAAATATTTGCTTCAACCTTTATTTCCCTCACCCGTGAATAATAACTCTTATTACGAATCCTCTCTCGACTTGAATTCATAATGGACATTTCAAATTCAATTCCATTATAACTTCTAATTATAGAGTTATATATATATATATATATCTTATTTAAAGTTTCCATTTATAGTTGGTAGAATTCAAATTTATTTCAAATATCGATTTTAAACCCAATTCCCATATATCTTCCAAATTCATACTCAGATTATATATATTCTGAATTCTTTGATAAAAATAATTATTACTATTTTTATATCACTTCTTTATAAACGTTTCTCATAAAATCAACTTCTTGTTTTATTTGTTAAAATAAGTCTTTACTTGTTTATTTCCATTTATAATTTGGTTCCAAATAACAATTACATTTGAAAATAAATTTTCTTTAAATACTTTTATTTATTTAAATTCTGTTTTAAAATCCATATATTATTTTTGACATTCTAGAATATCAAAAACCAAGGTCAAATGTTATCACACCCAAACATGTCATACACTATCACAGGTGATCAATCATACCTTACAACAACATATATATGGAAATAAATAAATAAATAAATGTTGAGGAATCCAGTTGGATCCATCCAACCTGTTTTTCCTGCATCCACAGATGTTAGTCAACAATAATAATACCCATCCTGCTTCGGGGTAGGACATCGCGGTATAGAAGGTCATCCACTATATATATTGTGGGGCGCATAGGGAAATCATCCGCTAATGGTACTACGGGCATTCGCTAATGGTACTGCGGGAATTATCCAATCACCAATCACCAATATTATTTTTACATATTAATATTATATACTACTATCACTTTATATCAATCAAATTATCATCCATCAAGAAATAAATAAATTTTGAACTATTAAAAACAGTTCCCAATAATTTAACTGAGTGAGTTTAACTCATCTCGGTTTTTCTTTGTTGAATATCCGATTAAATCCATATTGTCGCGCCTACAGATCGACTTCATTATCTCGAATAAAATTCATCCTTCTATGATTATTTGTTTATTTTATCGATTAATATTTATTCAATTGGATTAACCACTAACGAATAAATAAATTCATTCTATGAAAATCAATTTACGTTAGAAATGTATACCTTACAGTTACCGCAATCCACTCGATTAATTCTTAAAGCAAATCTCCGAACATCTCCAAAACTGCATCAGCCAAAACTGAGAGCTTTCCCACTTGGACATTTCTTCGAACACCTAGCGGTCACTACCATCTCCTAACATCATATAGACCACACTGCCACTCCTAATTCAAAATCTGGTCCGCGTTCATCCCTCTGCATAACATACCAGTTTAGTTTGTTATTATTGTATCGAACTCCCTTCATCACTTCATTGCAATGCTCCAACCTTTACTGCAAAAGCATCAACCTTCCTCAATGTAAATGATCTGACAACCTCCCCCTCCTACGAGCTTATTCATGCCATCCAATTTGCCCTAAACAAAGACCAAACTTCACCAGGACAACAAAAAACCTTAATTCTTCACCAACTCCATTCTACTGTCCACTTGTCACACCTATAATTCAACACCGTCCACAACTTTTGAACACTCAGTATCGATCCCCCCAAACACCATCTATCAACCTACCAAATATAAATCTCCAGTCCACTGCTCAAACAGGGTACTTCAGTTCCCATTTCATCATGCTTGTCTCCATTTGCACAACTACCACCCAAAAAATTGACCTACTTCCCTTTTCATATCACCGCCAACTCCAACCACCCACTACACAAATCGTACTCCTCAAAATCCACTGATCGCAAATTCCATATTTCCCCCCATCTTTAAATACAGATCGCATGCTTCCCATTACAACCATCAAAACAAAACACACTCCATTATTTACTGTCGAGCACCAACCATTTGCAAAATTCAACCCTAACACCGCATATATTCCACAGTCCATCACCATACATTGCAACTTCCATCGCATAACACAGTAAGGCCCGAAATCCCCTCAACAGATCTTAGCACAACCCTTTCGAACTCCATCGAGCATTCCACCATTGGTCTCATGCTCAGGGCTTCCGCGATTTTACATCGTGACTTCGGATTGTGACTTCAGTTTGATTATATATATTTTATTTGAACGGAGAAATTGAAATCGATTTTTCAGCGGATCGATTAAGGAAAAATAGAAGGGCGAAGGAGAGAGGATTTAAACAAATTCTGTTGGTTTCAAATTCGAGTTTTAAATTCCAAGCTACAGGAACTCTCGAATTTATACATTGCGATTTCCTATTTTAATTTCCCTCTTTTTTTCTATTTGTTTGTGGAATGATTTTCTCTCGTGATAAATCAGAAGAAAGAAACGAACTGAAATGGTTTGTGGATGGAAAACATCGAAGGCCACTGATGTTTATATAGGCGAGATGGTGAGCAGATAGAAACGATGTCATTTCCACAACTAATAGGTAGGTTCTGGTGTAGCGCGTGCCATTGCTGATAGCTTAGGGTGGAAGAAATGAATTCGTACCTGTAGTTGAAAAGAGAAAATGAGGGTATAACTTATAGAATAGTCTGTTAGGTCGTCTCCTACTTTTAATTTTAATTTTAGATATATATTAATTTTATTAATTTATTTATTTACTGCGGTGACTCCAACTAAAATATCATGCAGTTCTGAATTCCTATTTAAACGCAACAAAAGGCATTTATAGGGTTTTAGCACTATTCTGAACACACTAGAACGTGTTTCATAGACTGATTCGACCATATTCATAAGATATTGAATTGAATTAATGATTTAAAATTATATTTGCTTTAAGATAAATCGATTCAAAAATAACAAATAAATTATTACTACCCTATAAATATACACAAACTGAATTTATATTAAATTTCGAAAATAAATTAACATGAAATATACACTCGATATTTCATTCTTCAGTTAAACAAATATTAAATTGATTTAAAATCATTTATTTTATTAAATAAATCATTATTGTTTACAAAGGATTTCACAGCGACTATTTCTAAATTTGATTTGGCCATAAATAACAATATAAAATGCGAAATTCTGATTTTTCTCTTTCATTACAAAATTATAGTTTAAAAGATTCAAATATTACTTGTTTCGGCGAATTCCAATTCATAACGGATATTGTATACTAAACTGAAGTTCAAAACTGAATATTACGAACTATCGCATCATTTACGAGCTCGTTTAAATTAATATATATTTATACTTTCAAAATCCGTTTTAATTAATAAAAAAATCCAATTATATTACTGTTCCAATATTTAAACTATTTTAAATATTCAAAACTGAAGTGATCAAAATACGGGATGTTACAATTTTTCCCTTCCAAAGCAATTTCATGAAAGCTGATCTAATCATACCAATCAACTTCATGGGTAGAATAAACTACTAACAAAATAAACCTACATAGAGAAAATAACAGGTTTAATTAAAGTCAGTATGCTAGCTTAACTCAATAATCTGCTTGTCCAGTAGGTCATACGTGCTGTAATTTTGTTGTAAAGTGCAAACATTGATTAGCAGTAATCTTAGCAGTAGTGAGAGATAGCCCAAGATATGATACGGTTCCATTATTGCTGTTTAGACCAGTTCTAACATTCAATTTGATTCACATTAAAAGTAGATAACCCAGTTGTCTTCATTTCAGATTTTTCAATGTTAACTTTCAATCCAGTCATTGCATAAAAGCATTCAAGGGTATCAAGAATGGTAGCAATAGTGCAAGAGCCAGGTGTGCAAAATACCACCAAATCATTAGCAAACATTAGAGAAGAGATTCTGGGTTCATGGCACTAAGGGTGCAGTTGAAAGAGACCTTGTTCAATCTTGTTATTCAACATTTGGGTTAGCCTTTCCATAACTACAATGAATATATATACTAATAAAAGGTCTCCCTGTCTCATTCCCTATTTACTCCCAAAATATCAATTGTAGAACCGTTAAGCATTATAGAAAACATAGGAGCAGATATGCAAGAGTAAATCCAAAGTATGAAGTGTGGTGGGAAGTTCATGAACCTCATTACCCTAACAATAGTATCGCATTGCAGCATGTCAAATGCCTTCATAATATCAAATTTGAACATAACACGAGGGGGAAATGTTTTTGAAAGAATACCTTTTCAGTAACTTATGCGATAAGAGGACATTGTCAATTATACTTCTACCAACAAGGAAGGTTGCTTGGTTTGGAGATATAATGGAGGGGAAGACAACTTTAAGTCTTGTTGCAGTAATATTAGAGATGCATTTGTAGAAAGTATTACAACACGAAATTGGTCTATAATCAGAAACTCTAGTTGCATTTTTCATCTTTGGGATCAGATCTATATTTGTGTTATTTATAGAATGGTTCATATTAGCTCTACAAAAAATGTCTAGCAGCATTGCATACATTATGCTGAATTAAATTCCAGCATTTATGGTAAAAGAAGGCATTGAATCCATCAGGTCCACAAGAAGAATTACTATTCTGGGAGAACATAGCAGTTTAAATTTCCTCAGTTGTCACTTCTTCACATAAGGTTTGATAGTCCAGATTATTGATCTTGGGTAAAATATATAGGTTAGAGAGTCAATATCAGGAGTGAATCCAACTGTATGACCTAATAACTCAGAGAAAGGATTAAGAAAAGCATTTTCAACATCAGTTTGAGTGTTAGCAGTATTACCATTCTTGTCCACAACAATCACTAAGCTTTCCCTGCATTTCTTGTCTTTAAGAGATGCATGAAAAAAGGCACTGTTAATGTCACCTTTTTGTTTCCATTTGAGTCTTGTGTTTTGCTTAGTCATAGCATCTTCAATGCTCAGAGCATCAAGGTATTTTTTTGATATATATGTCTCCATACCAGAGTGAACTAAATTGGTGGGATCTTGTATCATCACTTTTTGTATCCCATCCAGCTTGCTTCTCCAATAAGTAGACTGGTTTTTGCCATTGCCAAGTTTTTCCTTAGCCCATTCTCTCAAAATAACTTTGACCTCTTTCATTTTTTCTACAAAATAAAAAGGGGGTTTCCAAAGATTGGTCTCTCCGGTCTCTCCCAAGCTTCTTTAACAATGTCAAAGAAGTCAGGTTCATTGACCTAATTATTAAAAAAAAAAAACTTAAGGAAATTTTCATGTCTAGCCCACCGAGGAATAGGATGATGGGTGAATGGTCGGATAGGAGAGGATGATACAAGCATTATTGCCATTAACCACTTTTTTATTCTTGTGCGTATCATTCACTATATTGCTTTTGCTTTCTAAATCTTTTCTGCTTTCAGCTTGCATTCCTTTAAAAGCAGTCTCCTTGGTTATACTAATTAATTCTTGTCCTTCTTTAATTTCATCATATTCTTCCCTTTCAACTGGTAGCTCTTCACTTCTATTTTGGTTTCCACAGTTCTTCATATCATTCTCTTGTTGTAGCAATTCCTCCAAAGTTGGCATTTCATAATCACCCAAGTCTATATCTCTTATATTATATATATCATTTCGCACTTCACCATTTGATTCCTGATCTATTTCACCTTCCTCCAACACTTCATACCTGTTACTCTTCTCAATTTCCTGAACTTGATCCTTCCTAAAGTTTCTTCTAGATTCTCTAGTCTAACTTTCATTATTGCTTGTTTTCTCCATTACATTGTTCCTTTTCTTTGTTACTACTTGCCATTTCTGGTTATTACTTTTGACTTGAACATATGGATTGTAAATGACTCGCTCCCTCATTTGAACTACATTACTAACAATTGCTTTCTCACTTCTGTGCACCACCTCATTGTTATTCATTCCAGCAGTATAACAATTCTCGCTAATATGCCCAAGAGAATTACACTTAATACAAATATTTAGTCTCCACAGGTACTCAACATAGATTCTCTGAACTCCTCTCTTAGGAGTCTTGACAAGAAAATCGTTAACTAATTCTTTGTCTGGTTCACTTCTATTAGACATTTAGCATGCTACAATCTTAACCTATTCTCTGTCATCTCATCCATACACAACAATTTACCAAGCCTATAGCTTATCCAGTTTACCCCAAAGTTCGACAAAGCAAATAGAGGGAAATTATAAAGTCTTACCCAAACAGGAACCGATCGTATGTTTCCACGAACATTGCTAATTAATGGATCATATGGCTTAATTATGAAAAGTTTGTTATTCATGATAATCTAATCAGCCTGATGTATCCTGCTTTTATCATCCTCGTAAGAAAATTCAAAAAGAAAGAGTACTCCATCTGATCTAAGCTTAACCGATCCTTTTAGCTTCCAGATTGCAAGCAACTTTTTGACCACTGCAGTGTAAGAAAGCGACTTGTCCATAAAAACCCAACTAGCTAATCGTTCCAGACTGTTGTACCAGCTCTGAGAACATCGTCGACAAGCTCGAGGGCGTCGTCCACTATGACAGGGGTAATGTCAACAGGCATGTACTTGCCGGCGTTCATTGATTTACGCTTAAACATGAGAGTCCATGGTTGTTAACACACGTTTTTGTTGCCTAGGTTTTCACAAGGAGATATGGGATGAAAGGAGTTAGCGGTGGGATAAGAGGCAGGTCAGGTGGCAGCGGCGACGAATTGGCAGGAGGTTGTACGGTTGGTGGTTGGCTCGAGGCTAGAGTTGACAGGTTTGAGGAGATGTGATCAGGCGGGAAGGGTTCGACAAAGGGCATGGACAAGAAAATTTATGTGAGCTAAATTTTTTTTGGTAGAGCAATTACATTCAATCGTCATTTACTTATTATTTGTAATAAGTATATTTCCAAAACGTACTATTTTCATTACTCAGAAAATAATGTTACATGCTTAATCCAGTGGAGTAAGTATAGTCACAATTCATATCTGGACCAAACAAGATTGAATTATACATTTTTTATTATAAATCCAATACTTCTTATTATATTCCAATCTTGCAAATAAAGTTGCAATCTTTATTATAGAAATAATATAAACCTCTCCAACATCAATATCAACACAAACTAGTACCATCCCTTGATAATGGTGAGGTCGTTCAAGTTAGGATACTCTATTTACCTCTCAGACCTTAATCAACGTTCTTATCTTAAGATAGATACGAGTTTGTAACTCCAAAATAGATATAATATAACATTAATTTCTCATTTGCTATTTTAATTAAAACTTGGTTTTATAAACCATGCTTTACTTTTGAAAATATCTCCAATTATAACTACTTTTACTTAATTCGTTGATTAAGTAAATTGTTTGCTAAAACACTAACCTTTCACTTTAAAACCTCTTTATACAATTTCATTTATAACTTGAATTATATTACAGTAACTCATTTACCAAATCCTTTATACCATTTTCATTAAACATTTCAATGTAAAACTTAAATTGGGTTTTATCATTAAAATCAATCTATCCCATTCCTTTATCCATATCCATTTAGCAACTCTCTTATTAAATAAATGCTTATTTAAAATCATAACTTTAGCTATAATCCTCCTTACAACTTTGTGTATAAAACTTGGATATTATTTAAAATCCCTTTACACAAATCATTGCACAAATCCCTCCGACATATTTCTTATATTCTTGAAAACCTCCATTGATCTCAATTCCTTTTTTACTTAATTCAATCATCAAGAATTTTTTTATTTTAAAATATCGCATTATTTGAAAATTTCTTTTATAAACTTCGTTTATAAAACTCGGATTCATCATCAAATCGCTTTTACTTAACTCATTTAAACAATTTACCCTTTTCATTCTTGAAATCTCTTTCCATTTCAATCATGTTCTCTCAATTCAAATATTCCGCATACACTTGATTAAAATCATCGCATTCACTTTAATTCTCTTCTTAAACATTGTTTCTCAAACTTGGATATATTATAGAATCTCTTTCCGATTGAAATCATTTTATTTAGCACAATTTATAAGTAAACGTTTACTTATAATCATCACATAAGCCTTGCATTTCTTTATAAGCCTTATTTATAAGTTTGGATTTATTATAAATCCGTTTTAAAAACTCATTCCAAAATTTCAACTCAAATCTCATTATAAACAGATTAGTCTCTTAAATGAATTCCATTTAAAAATTAACCGCCTTACTTAATTTCAATAATAATTAACTTCATCGTTAACTAAATAGTTAACTTCTTGATTAACTAAAATAGAATAGTTAATCACTTTTAAAATATTTTTAAAATAATATTTAACTTCAATAATGATAAATAATTCAATAATTACTTAAAACATAATTAATTAAAATATTAATTAACCCTTAGGAAAATTTATAAGATTAAGTAATTATTCGTCAAAACCATTTCTATTGGAGTAATTTTAAATAAATTAATCTAATAATTAATTTAAAACAGTTAACTTGGCCGACTTAAAATTAATCAATTAGCTTGTTACTGATTCCAACTAATTCATTCCCTTGAATTAATTAATATTATATTTAATTTAACAAAACCGCCTAATTGTTCCATAAGAACAATTTTTTCAAATTATTGACTCGTAGGTTAATTTCTATCTTCTTGTTTATAAAAACTTAATAAAACACGAGAATTTGCCACAAAAATTCATTTTATAATAGTTTTATAGAACTAATTGAAAATAAATGTTTGTTTATAAACAATCTTTTATTTTAACTAACTTATAAAAATATAAGTTAAAAGTATAGCTTCAGTTATAAAAATAAAATTTATAACTTCAGATATCGTCAATTTGCCTAATGGCAATCAACGTCTTTAAAAATGGATTTTAGGCTATTCGCTGACAATCACTTATCAATAATTTCAATTGATTAAAATATATCAATGCTGAATAGAATTCAACCTTCAACATCCAATTCAAACAATCAACATCCAAACATGATTTAGTATTACTTGAGATAAACAATTCATATATATATATATATATATATATATATATATATATATATATATATATATATATATATATATATATATATAGACACACACATATATGAAACTAGTAATATACAATTTATTTGAGGAATTCGGTTGGATCCCTCCAACCTGTTCTTCCCTGCATCACAGCTCATGATATATTTTCATAAATATATATGAAATAGAAATCTATTCTAAATCATTTAAATTATGGTAAAATAAATAGCGACAATCAAACAACTATTGACAACCAAACAAAATCATTTAAATTGTCTGGACATCCTATTTATGCTTATAACGGTAATTTATAATAATATGAACATAACACATCGTAGTATTTCAGAAAACATTAGAGTTAACTCACATTTTTTGATCGATGATTCCAGTCGTTTTATATAGTTTAAAGTAAGCGTCTGAAACTATATAAAATTCTAATTAGCTCCAGTTCATTCTAAACCGGCTCAAACTCATAGCCTTTGTCCGTACGATCCACACGGATCTTCTTTCGTTAAATTCTGATAATATATGAACGAATTATAAGCATTACAATTTTTAATTTAAATAATAATGTCATTAATAACTTAATTATCCTTAATTAATCTTAGTCATACCCCTTAATCACGCATTCAACATCTTTCTTCTCCCTACTACCCAGTTCGAACACAGCAACAAGAACCCGTTGTAGCTCTCCACCATAGCGCACATTTTCTTCCCTTTAACTACTTCACCAATCAACAATACTCCAGACCGATTACACCACCAAACTTCTCTTCGAACTCGCTTCCTGTCCATCCCTACCTTAGTACACTCGAACACCCCCTATCGAACGCGGTGTCAGGCCAGCCCGGCACTGCTACAGTGAACACCAAATTTTATTCCCACCAAAACCATGAAAAATTTCCCATAAGAGCCTCACACCACCCGGAGCTAAACCACGTCAATTATTTCTTCTTCGGTCTCCCCTAAATCGCTGCAAACCCATGCCCTAATTTACTATATATAAGTCGATCCCGAGGAAGTAGCGCCGCACCCATCAACATATATGCAAAGTTGGAGCTCTCCTTTCTAGTGATTCAATGGATCATAGATTGAATGATTTCGTTGCATAATTTATTTTATACGAATTTTGGAACATTGTGTGTTTTACTGTTGAAATAAGAACGGGAGAAATGTGGGGAAATAGGGGTTTTGGGATGGTGAATGAAATGGGTTAACTGAAGTTAGTTTATAAGTGCATTGGAAATATTTTTATTCAATTTTTTTAATAAATTTAATTAAATGTACCTATCGCCGTCTACATTTATCGCTTATACTTTCATACGATTACATAAAAAGTCCATTTGTAATGAAAATGGACATCCAGCTATAGTTTGACATTCAGGATATAATAAAACTTGTTTCATTGAACTTTGACTCTCTTTGAAAAAATTGCGAAATTGTGACACCCCACCTTCGTTAATGTCACTCATAAGAGAATGCATTATGTTTCGTGAAGCGCAATAGGTAAACAAACCAGAAATTTACAAGATAGATATAAAATAAGCAGCGGAATAATTTAAACTTTATTATTGAAAATAAAACATAGTCTCGAAACATGTAAAATCGTCAAACCAGTTACATCAAAACCAAGTATCTTAAATCTATCTCATAATGCAAAATAAAAGAGTGCCATAAAATAAAACCATATCCCTCACAGCAAGCCATAACACAGTAGAAAGTAAGTCAAAGCGGTACATCTCAAAAAGTTGAGATCTAAGATGAAAAAGAAAGTCCAAATCACTGACGAGTGCTACCACTCTTATGACTTGGGGGAAAGGAAGAAAGAAGAGAAAACAAAAATGGTTAGACATAAAGTCTGGCGAGTTCCAGTGATTTTCAAATATGCATAAAATAGAGATACCAAGACAAGTAAACAAGACTGAATGAGAAAGTACAATATCATATAGGGCAACAGGTAACCAAGGTAAATGGGATGAACAGGAACACTAAGATAAAACAGAAATAAACAGTGATCGAGTAATTTTTTACATTTATATCCTAAAAATATTTTTTGTCTACACTAATACTAGTATAACAAAATTAGGGATTAGCCTAATTACTTAACAGAAACAGTATGATTAGGCGTACCCTGATTACATAACAGGATTATGTGTTACCCTAATTACATAACAGTAGAATTAGGTGTACCCTAATTACTACCTATGCGATGGGCTCCCTAATACGTAAATACCCCGTGTCAGCCTCGGCAGTAGGGTGTATCACTCCATAACCCAACAACTTATATAACACATACCTATTTACTGTTGTTATAGCGACTTAGTTTCCCTAATCGGATCCATGCACGCTCATGACTCCATTGGAACGCTCTCGTACCTACCTTCCCCATATTAACCTCTTACTATCTAGTTCAATAAAGCGTGCGCTTCCCCCACCTAGTGCGAGGACCTCTAAAAAATAACAATAGGGATACTGGCTAGTATGGGTTCCAAACCGCAGATTGACACAAGTCAAACCTCCTAAGCTTATTCCCCTAAGTAACCAAGATTTAAAAGTCCCCAAAACCCGATACAACAATAGAACGAGGGGCCTCTTAGCTTATTAATAATGATGTTTTAACCTAGCAGGTAAAGTCCCAAAAACCCAATACAACAACAGAACGAGGGGCCTCTTAGCTTGTTAATAATAATGTTTTAACCTAGCAGGTTTAGGTTTACTTATAAGCGTGGTTGTAATATTACATGTTATTATGTATGTACATCACTTCCCCAAAACACCTGCCCAGATGTATGTATAATTACTATAGCGATCTAGTTTAATAACCTAAATCTGGTACTTACATAATTTTAACATGTATTTTTGCTTAATGTCCAAATTAAGTCAAATTTAACATGTTTATAAATATGCATCCTATTCTATTCAATTATACCCCAAATTACAACATGTACAAGTTCATGCATATTATCCCTTTGTTCTCAAGTGACAACAATACAGGTATATGCGTATTATCCTTTTCCCAAATTACAGTCAAAAAGTCCTCAAATTAACAGTATGCCCAAATTTCCCGTTTCATGTCATTTTTTATTATTCCAGTTCTTACTATATGCAAATTTTAACCGGACATGGCCAGGGCTTCCAAAGGCCTAGGCTTAGCGTAAACCATAAGGGAAAAATAGAGGAAGGAGAGTAGAATCAATTCACATAGGCATACATGCAAGACTGAAATTAAGCTAGAACAGTAGAAATAGGGAAAAGGAAGATAGATACACATAACTGATTAATTATCCGACAGTTGTTAACGCCAAAAAATGTCATCAGCACCCAAGATTCTTAATGACTTAAGAATACGGTTTCACGTAAGGAAAGTAAGAGTAGAAGAGCAGTAAATGACACTTACGATTTATAGTGGTTCGGTCCCGTGAGGGGCCTACGTCCACTTTTGAAGAGCTGCTGATTTTTTTTGATAACAATGCTTTACAAGCTATAAAGCCCTTCTAGGCATCTAATTACAAGCATTTCCATGTAATTTTAAGTCATAATCCTCATGTGTGATTGTAGGGAAAAAGTCAATTTTGTCCTTCTTCTTCCTCAAATCAAAGATGCCACTAGAGAGGCCCCTTCGAGCTTTAGAAATATGTCAAATCAGCAATTTTCCAACTCTTGTAACAAACGAGCTTAGGGGTATTTATAGTGGAGTGGTTAGGTGGGAGTAGTTAGGATTTAGGGACCACTAGCAAAAAATCGCATCACAGGATCACACACATCAGAAAAGCGCATCACACTTTGCTTGTTGGTAAGAAAAACGTATCCCCCTCATGGGATGTGTTTTTCGCATCACACGGGATGCCAAAACCACATCCCAGAGAGATGCGATATGCATACCGTAGGTGCCGCATCCCTGTTGGTGTGTGCACCTCGCATCCCATGGGTGCGACCCCCATCGCATCCGGTGGATACGATGCCATCGCATCTTAGGGATGCGATGCCATCGCATCCTGGGGATGTGATGTGGGAAATTCGGCCTGGGGGATGCAGTATGGCTTGCATGTCGCGAGAGGGGGTGATGCGGGGCGAGCAAAGATGGTGTCATGTGAGTTGCTGTGGGGTGATGTGAGGCGAACAAGGATGATGCGATGCGAGTAAAGATGGTGCGACGCGAGAAAGGCAGTTGTTTGGAAAGGGTGTTAGGCTTGTACTCATTCGATCTTTCTTCTGCCTAAGCGTTAACATTGTGGCAACACTTTCGAGCCTTAGTAACGCGCGGCGTGTTGAGTCGGGTGGGTCTTGTGTACTTTTTGGAACCGAGCAAAAATGTCGGTTAACATTTACCCTGCAAAGTACATCTTGTCTCGGCATAATGTTCTTTGTGTTGAGGAGAAAGTTGTAGGGAAGCATGAAGCATTATGTTTATTGAGTATTCTGGTTCATTGGTAGCTTGTCTAATCGCCTAGTCCCTGTCTTATTCACGAAATTTAAACGTTAATCATCGGCCCTCGTTTACGTCTTAGTATTGGTGAATGGTTGCTGACGTGTATTCGCGCTTGCGTTCACATATCTTTGTATGGTTTTACGCGATGCAATAACGGTTTAGAAATAAAAGTTTGGAGAGATAACGAGGGAGAGGCATATATGTACGGATTGGTATACACATATACGTCTCGTGCATATGTATATATATACATGTAAAATCTTACTTCTCTCCTCTCTTTTTTTCTTTTTTATAGCGCATCCTCGCTGGATGCGATGTATCACATCCTATTGGGATGCAGTACATCGCATTCTGATGGGATGCGTTATATCGCATCCTGGCAGGGATGCGACGTGGCGAAGGGAAGCGGGCCAAGTCCTATTCTCCCCGCCCCTCTATATGAGCTAGAGCTCTCTCCCCTTCTAACACTTTTCTCACCTTCACATTCCACATCAAACCCACTGCCTTTATTTGAGGTATTAATGGCGGAAGACGAGAAACAAACAGAGTGGGAGGAGAAGAGGCTGGAGGCGCACCACCTTCTAGGCAGTGACTCGCATTGCGTGATGCAGGATCTCGCATTCAGCTGGATGCGGTTCTGTATCCTAGTGATGCAACCTAACATAACTCTGATGTTGCGGGATCTCGCATCCAGATGGATGCGGATTCACATCCAAGCGAGGCAATTTCGCCTCACTCTAGTGATGCGGGATCTTGCATCCATATGGATGCGAATTCACATCTAAGTGATGCGATTTCGCATGCTTCTAGTGATGCGATTTTCCGCATCAAGTTGGATGTGGATTCGTATCTGAGCAATGAAATTTTACATCACTCTGGTGATGCGATTTTGCATCACTCTGGTGATGTGATTTCACATCGTTCTGGTGACGCAATTTCGTGTCCAAGGCTTGCGATGTCCCGTTTCACCTAGAGAAGGCGATGCCTTCAACCTCGCGTTGTTTTTACGATTTGTCATGACTAGATGGGGCTAGGACTTTGCATATAGGTTTTAGAGCACATGACTTGGACCATGGACAAAGATTTGAACTTTAGAACCTGCCTCCTCGATCTTGGTTACAATGTGATCGCGACTTGGCGTGAATCTCAAGGACGTCGGTCAATGACGATTATGGTTGCTACCATTAAGAAGAAGTGATCGTGGCCATATGCCGAGTCTGTTTATTTATAACAGCATTATCACCACACTACACTGCACGTTGCATGTTAGTTTACACCAATACGAGGGGTACAAATTTTACATACGATGTCTAATACAACTGTAATGAAGTATATTTTGCAATGGAGATACGATCCAAAACACAACAACATTTGGAAGTTGAAGCTTCTCAGCACTCACCATCCCAGTTCGACTCAACTAACATCACTAGCCCTGGGGACAACAAACTTGCGACTTCTTCAAAGTCAAACCCTTCTCGGTCCATAGATTCGTCGAAAGCACTTGATAATGATTTACAAAAGAAGGCCGAGCACTCGACCGATTCATCGGCGCTAAGAGGTGCCGCTGTAGTTGAGGAGAAGTTCGAGGAGAACGCAAATATTGAGGTGAGTGACATACCTGAGGCTCCTGATGCAATGGCAGGACCGTCATTGTTGATAACCTCCAGATTCGGGACGTTCGAGCATGGATGAACCTGCCCTAAGGAGCATTTGTGCCAGATTCAACATATCGTGGGCCACATTCTAGTTCCCTAGAAGGAAGACCGGGCGCATGCTCCGCCTGAAGGATATACCACCGGGAATAGGCATATGTGCATTATGGGGTGTGTTCCCCCGTCTTGCGACTTCAATTGCGACATGTTGAGTAACTCCCGTTTAGCGCCTGTGTTTCTTCATCCAAACGGATATGCCTTCCTCCTAGGTACCTGCCGCTTGTTCAGAGAGTACTACAAGAGGAACCTACCGGAAAGGACATCCAGTCCTTGTTTAAGATCAAGAGGAGACCCAAGACTACGCCTTCCCTTTATTTCCTAGAAGCAATGCACAGTGCCCGATTCATTGAAGGGTCATGGACAAGACTTGAATTGTTCATATTTGAGTGGTTCTTCGTCTATCTTCCTCCAGGATTTGCGAGACGATGGATAGAGGGAAGTAAGTATCTGCGTTGTCATTAGTTTGATGTTGGTCGAGTTTCGAACTCTGCATTAACCCCGGTCTATTGTAACGGGGATCCTACCAGTGACGAAGGACGATGAATACCAGGGGCGTATAGTGTGTTTGAAAGCTATTCTGAAGGAGGTTCGCTCGACGGACAATATTTTGGATGAGGAGGCACTTCGCCGGGCAGGTCTGTTGCCATGAAACCAGACAATGTTTAGGGCGGCCACTCAAGGAAATGGGAGGGAAGATTCTGAGGAAGAAAATAGCTCTTTGGGTTATAAGTCGAAAGTTTCTCCTGCTGTGGCAGAAAAATCTAAGGCTACGAATATCCAGGAGGGTACTAGCACGAGCAGTGCTCATGTCAAGGAAATAGTTGGTGGAGGAGATGGTCCGCCGTCTACTCTCGTCCCACCTACGAACGTTGAGGTTGGACCGGGAGCGTCGGCAAGGCCGGTTCCCCCGATAACCACTTCTGGGACCACCTCTTCATTGGAGAGAGCAAATATGTTTAAAAGGATAAATGATTTTCCAATCGATATTTCACCTTCTTGGCCTAGTGGGGCAAATTCTGTAAGGTTGACTTTACCTGTTGGGGGAACAACTCCTCTAAGCGGGTCTCAATCTAGTCTGCTAAGAGTGCACTTAGGGAACACACTCATAAACACTGCATATCACAACATTTGCTTATGTGCGCAAAGTGCTTTGGCTTAATCTTCGACTCTGTTTTGTGTAGGTGAAATGGTTCGCGGAAATGGCGATGGTAGGTATCGAGGCCATGGATCGGAGGGCTGACGATCACAAAAAAGCTCAGTATTGAGTGGTTTCAAGAAATGGGTCAAACTGCCTCTATCCTCCCTCCCTCGTGGTTGCGGTGGCGACTATTTATATCATAGACACACGGAATCCCCTCGACCACTTCGATTGTCATTAGCAGATTCAAGGCTTGTGATCGCGAGAACCAGACTGCAAGCTTCAACGTTCCCGCTTCCTACCCCTCAGGTGGAGACCGTCCATATATCTACTAGTCACGCTGTACAACCGGTGGATCGCAGACCACTGCGGACGGGCTTGTTGAGGGGAGGATTGGAAATCCTACAGTTAACCAATGAGGTGAAAATGGCCCTCTTGAAAGAGCAGTTCCTAAAGTGTTACTTTGAGGAGTTGATGTTGGTACTGGATCTTAACCCAATTCCTTGTGATGACACCGCTCTCGCATTAAAGAAAATATACCAGGCTTACCACCAGGCTGTAGAATTCAACAGGTACTCTGGGAATATCTACGACTTTATTCGACCTAAGAATGTGGAGATTCAGAACCGAGGTCTAACCATTGAAGCAGAGTGGATAACTGTCCGAAACATAGAGAAGGAGATAGGTGAGGGTTGGCCTTACGTCGTAGGCACTTTTTATGTTCGTAGTACCCTATTCAAAAGTTAATAATTTTGTCGTTGATCTAGCATAGATGAAGAAGGCACATGAGAGGCTGAAAAGGAAAGGCGGTGCATGCGTCTTTGACTTTCAATGATACAACGACCTCATTGACAACTGAGAATACGACCCTCAAGAAGGATAAAGCCGATCTACAATAGGTTAATGCCCAACTGGAGAAAGACAACGAAAAAGTATCCCAGCTTCAGATGGATAATGAGATCCTGAGGAAGGAGAACGAGAGGTTGAGTGCTGAAAATGCGGAAACTCAGAGGCTAATGTAGGAGAATTCCAAACTGAAGAGACACCTTGAACAGGCCAGAAAAGACTAGGAAAAAGCCGTGGACACAGCTCAAGATGCGTTAGGCCAACTGGATGGGTAAGGGCCGAGCATGAGAGGGAGGTAGAGGAGCTTAAATTTGCAGTTGAGGATGCCACGACCCAAGCAGGCCTAGATTTGAAGACCTATGTCCAGATATGTATGTGAAAGTTCTTAAGTACCGTGATCTTTCGTGGGCTGATGATTACCCCAGGGTACTGGCCAAAGTGTGGGACATGCTATTGGAGTTTGAGGCTGACTTCCAAGGGGGGGGGTGGATTCCATAGGCGATATTGATTTCATGTTTTCTCATTTGAATTCGAAAGAGCACTTGATGCTGCAGGATGGAAGGCAGCTACTGCGGGATGATGCTGAGGCGGAACAGGCTGCCGCCAAAGGAAAAAACATGGACACTGACAATTTGGTAGTGCCCCATGAATTCGGTGGAGGTAGCTCTTCCCAACAGCCAGCTAGGTTGTCTGCCCCAACTTCTAGCTAGCAAGTTTCAGCCGCCATCGTACCCGAATACAACCCTGACCAGCCGGGGCTAGGACTTGAGAGCTTATCCCGGACAGCGGGCGAGAGCTTAGCGCTTGTCGGAGTTGTGCCTTAGGTGTCGGTAGTTAAATTCACACCCTCCTAAGTATTTAGAGGTATAAGTGAACTGGACTTAAGCAGACAGATGAGCCTTTTCTTGGATGTGCATGACCATTTGGAGCAAAAATGACCGTGAGCCTGGACCCAACTCAGTCTGGACAGCGCAGAATTGGAATGAAGGGCTTCATTGTTCATCTTGGCGAAGGAGTTCAGATGGATATTACATTTTTCGACGAGGATCTGGCACTCTTTGGTTCCTTTGTGGGAACAGATGGGGAGAAGGGTCAGGTGACAGAGACTACTGAAGCGAGCGAGCACACAATGCAGGGATGTTTGAGGAGCAGCAGGCTGGCTTACACACCAAGGCCAAGGAGCAAGTGCAGAAAAAGGTAGCTGACAAACTAGCCCAGCAGACGACTTTGGTGGATGCTAGGAGGAAGGCTGAACAAGATGCCGCCACTAAGGTCCAAAAAGAAAAGGAGGCTATGGAAAAGGATCAGGTAGATCTAACGAAAAAGTCCGATGCTGAGGCCTCTGGGAAAAAGGCTGCGAAGATATATAAACAACTACAGGAAGCGAAGGCCATAAAACTCAAGGCTGGGAAGACAAGCTAGTAAAAGGTAGTATCGAAGACCGGGTAACAAGGGAAAGAGAGTGCGTCGCCCATTCTCGCACTTTCAAGCAAGGTTGTTCCTCTGCCTTTAAGAGAGATCCCTCCCGATGGTGAGATCAGTAATGACGAGGAGGAGATTCGGTTGTCGTCTCTCAAGTTATGTTCCCCATCCAAAGGGAAGAAGAAGGAAGGGGGAAGTAGCTCCAGGAGGCGGAGGAAGAGAGGTGATGGTCCATTGAGCGGAGACTCGGGTAAGAAGAAGAAGAAGAAAGGAGAGAAGGGGACCGAGGAAGTGGAAGAAGCCGAGTTGCAAAAGTGACCGTGGTCTTTTGTCTTTTGGGATGTCGGCCGATAGTATATGCGAGTACGACCCCCGCCTTTTGGCTTTTGGAGGCATGGTATGGCTTTCACATACACCCTGTCATTAGAAAAAAGATATCAAAATTTGTAGTCTGCTTTAGTTATGTGAATGAAAGCATTAGTTAGTCTTTCTTATATCGCATTCATATTAAGTGTTCGAATGTTCATCTTGTGCTTTCCAGCGTTCTGTACTAACGCAAGCGTACTTGTTGTTACACTTAACCAAATGTGACTGAAGGTTCTGCTCTTGGGGTGCCCCCGATCGTGCGGAGATAGTGCGTTTGTTTCGCTCTTGGGTTCTCATTCATTCAGGAGCCCATGTCGAGCGAAATCTGGGCCAGTTGCCTACCCTCTTGGACACCCCGAGGGTCGATGGTCCTAAGTTGTGGGAAAGAGTGGATGTCACAATGTCGTCCGATTTTGGCTCTCCCGTCGTCCGCTCGGTCTTAGAGCTCGGGGGCGTCGTTAATTCGCCAAATGGCACCCGGATCCGGATCCGGTCCTGGAGGTTCGGATGTAACCATGGGAGTGGTCGATTCCACACTAGCTTGGCTAATGGGCTGCCACGAAGTCCGGAGACTGGGTGGCGGAACGATTCATACTCGGCTTAGTCGTTGGTTCGAGGTTCGAGTAGTTCCCGGATCTAGACCAGAAGGGTCGGATGGAGCCATGGGAGCGGTCTATTTCACACTAACTAGGCTGATGAGCTACCTCCAAGTCCGAAAACTGGGCGGCGGAACAGTTTATACCCGACCTTGTCGTTGGTTCGAAGTTCGAGTGGTATTATTTATACTCGGTCTCGTCATTGATTAGAGACTCAAGTGGTGTTATTTATTCTCAGTCTCGTTGTTGATTCAAGACACGAGTGGTGGTACCAGTTCCTGTGCTCACTGTGCCGATGCATAGTTATTCGTGCTTGGTTTCGTTGTTGGTTTGAGCTTGTTTGGCGGTGCCGGCTCCCGTCCTCTGGGTGCCAAGTGAATGTTGAGTGCTTGTGTAAGCAAGTAGGTTGTCATAGTTGTTCCAGCATACTACACAAAAAGTAAACGTGTCAATAACACCAAAATAACTGACCATGATATTTACAAATAACTTTGGCAGTGATAGCCTTTAAAATGCCCTGAATTAAAAGAAAAAAATATTGGTGAAAGAGGAAAATCTGTACAATCAATTAGGTAAAGTAACGGCGAATGTGTTCGCTATTCCATGCCTTTGGGAGCTCGACGTCATCGACGGTCGCTAGTTTGAAAGTCCTTTCGCCGAGTCTTCGTTGTATGATATACGGACCCTCCCATCGAGGACTGAAACCATTCAGTGTGGGAAAGATCCGCTTTAGGATGAGATCGCCAACATTGAGGTCCTTAAAACAGACACTTGAGCTGAAGTATCGGGGGACTCGTTGTTAGTGAGCGGCAGCCTTGAGCTCAGCTTCATTCCTTCTCTCTCTGAGCAAGTCAAGGGACTCCAAGAGGATATCTTTGTTGGTCTTCGGATTATAGTAAGTGACTCGATGAGACTGGAGCTTCAACTCAATGGGATAGCCGACTTCAGGTCCATAGACAAGAGCAAAAGGAGTGTGACCGGTTGCTGACTTGTGATTGGTCCGATAGGCCCATAGGGCCAGGGAGTTCTTCAGGCCACGAGCCTTCGGCCTTTTCCAGGCGCTTCTTGATGATGGACTTGATCACTTTGTTGATGACCATGACTTGCCCATTGGCTTGAGGATGGGCCACCGCTGAGACTCTCTTCTCGATCTAATGCAGTCAGCAAAAGTTCTTGAAGTCTACGCTCTCAAGTTGGGTCCCATTGTCAGAGATGATGGCTTGAGGGACCCTATATCGAGTGATAATATTGCGGACGACAAAGTTGATTACCTTTTTAGTGGTGATTGTGGTGAGGGCTTTGGCCTCTGCCCATTTGGTAAAGTAACCGACTACGACGATCGCATAGCATGCCCCTCCTCTAGCCATCGAGAGAGTCCCGATGATATCTATTCCCCACGTGGCGAAAGGCCAAGGGATAACTATTTGTGTTAGCTTGGTAGCGGGGCTCTTAGAATCTTTGAAAACCTTTGATATTTATCGCACTTGTGGGCATAGTCCGTTGTGTCTTGGTCGAGTGTTGGATAAAAATATCTGTGTCTGAGAAACTTCTTTGCCAGAGTCTGCCCCCTCGGTGTGGTCACCGCATTCTCCTTCATATATATCTTCCAATACACGCTCGGCATCATTGTGGGCTAAACACCGGTGTAACGGAACAAAGAATCCCCTACGGTAGAGCACCACATCTAGAATGATGTAGCGGGATGATTTTCGAGTGAGAGCTTGTTTGTCTTTGCAATGCTCGGGGAGGACTCCATGCTGCAAGTAGTTCCCGATCGTGTCATCCATGAGTCGGTCTCGGTCTCCGTCATCGTTACCGAATCAGTCTGCATCTGATCGATGCTCGGAGAGTCGAGTACTTCGACGGGGGCAAGCCCAATAAGTTGCGCATCCCTGTAGCTAGCCAGCTTAGACAATGAATCAGTCTTTTTGTTTTTCCCTCGAGCAATGTGCATGATGAGGTAATAGTTGAAGTTGCGAGGAGTTCGCGAACTCGAGCAAGGTATGGAGCAGCAGTACCCCCTTGTCTTAATATTCTCCCCATACCTGCCGTACGACGAGAAGTGAGTCCGAGTAGATTTGGATTGCCTTGATGTTAAGTTCAACTGCAATTTTGAGTCTGTCTATCAAGGCTTTGTACTCAGCGTCATTGTTGGTAGTAGGAAAGTTGAGTTTCATAGCATAGCATATCGGGTGTGCCTCAAGAGTAATGAGCACGATTCTGACACCGGAACACTGGTCGTTAGAGGATCCGTCCACTTAGAGTTTCCGTTGGGGCTCTGGATTTTCGGTATCCTCCGGGGGAGGGTCTTCCCTGATGGTGAACTCTGTGATGAAGTCGGCGAGGGCTTGTCCGAGGATGGCCCGGTGAGGGATGAAAGTGATCTCAAACTGGCATAGCTATATGTCCCATTTAAGAAGTCGCCCAGACGCCTTAGGTCATTGCAGGATCGGTTGTAGCTGCTGGTTCGTGAAAACTTTAATGAAATGAGACTGGAAGTAAGGCCATAGTTTCTAGGGAGAGATCAACAAGCAATAGGCCAACTTCTCAAGTTTAAGATAGTTCTTTTCTGCCCCGTCAGCCTCTTGCTGATGTAGTAAACTGGTCACTGGACACGATCTTCAATACGCACAAGCTCTGAGCTGACTGCCCGCAAGTAAATATATAAGTTCTCATGATCCACAGTATTGGACAGAATAGGTGGTCGCTTTAAGTGATTTAGGAGGTCCTGGAATGCAGTAACGCATTCCGGTGTCCATGAGAAATTGCGCTACCCTTTTCTGAGCAAGTCGAAAAAGGGAACGCATTTGTCAGTTGCATTTGAGATGAATCGACTTAAGGCGGCGACATTTCAGTTTGAACTCTGAACTTCCTTTATGCTTCGTGGGACCCGAAAGTCCCGGATAGCTTTGATCTTTTCTGGATTTGTTTTGATGCCTCGCAATTTGACAATGAAACCTAAAAAATTTCCTGATGCAATGCCATCATATTGCCTGAGGACACCGAACATTTCGCAGAGGTCACGAACGTGGTTGTTCGATGTCCTTGATTTAACGAGCATATCATCCATGTATACCTCCATGAATCGCCTAATTTGGTTCCTGAAAATGAAGTTGACCAGTCCTTGGTAGGGGCTTTAGCGTTCTTGAGACCAAACGACATGACGAGATAGTAATAAAGTCCGAGGTCAGTTGTGAAAGAAGTATGATCCTGGTCAGGAAGGTACATCGGAATCTGATTGTAGCCTGAGTAGGCATCCAGAAGACAGGAGCTGGTAGCTAGCGGTCAAATTGACAAGCTGGTTGATCTTTGGCAGTGGGAAACTGTCTTTAGAGTAGGCCTTGTTCAGATCAGAGAAGTCAATGCACGTTCGCCACTTTCCGCTCGCTTGCTTGACCCAGACTGGATTAGAGACCCATTGAGGATAATAGGATTCTCGGATAAAATCATTGTTGAGTATCCTATCAACCTCTTCTCTGATTGTCGTTGATCTGTCGATCCCCAAGATTCGGCATTTTTGTTTGACGAGAAGTTTCAAGGGATTGATGGCGAGCCTATGAAAAAAATACTCCTGAGTCGATGGCACACATTTTGCAGTGTGTCCAAGCGAACACACCGAGGTTGTCCCTTAATAATTCCCCAAGCTCTTCCTTTGTTGCGGGGTGGAGCTATGATCCAACTTTTAAGACCTTCATCAGATCATCGGGGCTGATCGGAACATCCACCGTTGGTTCTACCAGGGTTGTCCTTTCGAAATCACAGTCTTCGTCCTCCCTTGGATCAAGATCGTCGAAAAAACGGCAGTGGCGCTTGAGCCAGGACTCAGACGAATTTGATTGCTATACGGAGATAATCTTGGCGTAAGAAGGCGAAGGCATGTTCTTTCCCTTATCCTTATTGCACGCGTTCCTCCACTCGATGAGGTAGCAATGCCTGGCAGTGGCTTGGTCATCTCTGACTATACCGATCCCATTTTCCATCGGGAATTTCATCAGTTGGGACCATGGTGACATGGAGATACAGAATTTTGCAAGGAAGGGCCATCCAAAGAAAACATTGTTTGGAGTGATGACGTCAATGACCACAATCGTGACGATCCGGACCCAGCTCCGACCCCTTTCTCTGAGTTCTACAGGAAGGTCTACCATGCCGGCCGGGTAATTGGTGGATCCATTAAAGTCGTGGATCATTGCATGGTAAGACTTCAAGTCTTTGGCCTCCAATTTCATCTGTTCGTAGACCGCCTTGAATATGATATTGACTGAGCTTCGTGAATCAATAAGGACCCTTCAGATGAAAGATGGACCAATTTGAGCAGAGATGACGAGAGGGTCTATGGTTGGGATCTAGATGCCCATGGATTCCCTCTCTTAGAAAACGATATCGTCCCACATTATCTTTGCCAGTTTGTGGGGACTGATTCGTCCAGAGTAGAACAAGCTTCATACGTGGCATGCTTGATAAAGTTGGCATACTCCTCCATCTTGCTGAAGCTGCCATGCGGGGAACGAGTCCCATCAAAGATAGTGTTGATCATGATGACACGTGACCTTTGGTTGGATTGTTGGGGCCACATTAGCAGGAGCTGGTGGAGCAGGCGTTGACTGGCCCATAGTTGCTTCGGAATTAGCCGGATCTTGAACGTACTGTTCCAAGCATTTCTCATGGATGGGCTTCTCAATCACAACCTTGAGCTGGCGACAATCATTCGTGTTGGCCCATACATGTCGTGAAACCAACAGTATTTGCCGGAGTTTTTCTCACAGTCAGTGGTTTCCATTATGTTGGGCTTCTTATAGTGTATTACATGTTTCTAGGTAGATGGTCTCCATGTCACGATTCAATGGGGTGTAGTTCCTGTAATTTCGATAGCGATCGTGCTTCTTGGGGTCCGTCGGAGTTGGATTATTGTTGCGACTGCCTTGTTTGCTAGGGTTCAGCTTTGGCTTGTAAGGGATTGCTTCGTTACCATTATCGAAAGATTCCCCGACCTTTTTTCCTTGATACCGCCGTCGATAGTGCTGCGTGTGGGTTGTTGGAGTGGTTGGCCCGTGAAGCTCTGTTACGCCTAGTTTCTTCTTGGCATAAGTATTGCCCTGCTTTTTCTGAAAAAGCCACTAAATTCTTGGGCTGCTTTCTATCTATCCATAGTCCGAACTCGAAGATCGGGAGGACGCCTTTAGCCCATTGGAAGAGCATGGTATGGGATTCAGGATCATCGACCTCAATGAGGGCGGTATTGAATCCCTCGAGGTAGCTTTTAAGAGATTATGCAGGACCTTAGTACAAGTTGGACAAAGTGAGTGCATTCTTCGGGTTTGGAACATGCATCCTGAAATGCTTGACCAGTTTCGTGGCTAGCTGGCCAAAGGTATTGACGGAGTGGAGCAAAAGGCGAGTGAACCAAAGCGAAGGCATGCCTGCCAAGGCGACCGGGAAGCATTTGTACTTGACGACGTCGGTGGCTCGGCCGGAGTCCATCTTCCACTCGTAGCGGTTCAGGAAAGCACATGGATCAGTATTGCAATTATGTAGCATCATCTGTGGCACGTTAAAGTGTCAAGGAAACTTAGCTTCGTGGACGGCTCTGGTAAAAGGGTTACGCCTCAGGTGGGTCTTCCATGAGTCATTGGCGTTTCCCTGCATATATCTCATGATCCTTCAGATCATGTCGAGGAGATATATTGGAAGGACATCCTCTGACAGAATCTAGTTTCGGCGAACTTCGAGAGTTCTTTTCCGTGGATGACTTCTATGGTGAATGTTGGGATCATCCTCTCCATATCATCGACGACAATTGTTTGGTTCCGGTATGATCAATGAGGTTGAGCGAGATGACGTCCATTCTGATCTTGAGGAACATGGACCTGTTGAGCTGTTGGGAGCGTGGGCGCCAAGTTCTAAGTGGCAACGGTTGGGTTCTGCCAAGGAAGGGGCGATTACTCGGACCCGGATCATCATTGATGACCAACCGAGACTGACCAGGATGATGCGTTCCCTCCTATAGGTGAGGTGGTTCTGTCATCGTTTCCATTTCTGTTGCCGTTGCCGTTATTGTGACCATTAGTGTGCACATTAGAGTGGACAACGACATTATTGTTAAAGCTAAACTTCCTTCGTTGATGCAGGCCTCGAGACTCGGAGGAAGAAGTTTCCAAGACAGTACGCTCAGGGATTGTTCTGAGCTAGTTAGAGTTTGGCGACTATGCGTTGACTCTCTTGAAGCTGACGCATAATATTGATGTTGGCTTTCAATGCTTGGTTGAGTTCAAGAGCCGTATTTTCATGCCTCTTAGTGACCACGTAAATCTGCGCTTGGGTTGCGAGGGCTTCGGGGTCCGTCGGAGGAAGTACGTCCATTTCGGTCGGGATATCCGCCGGTTGGGGTTGCTAAGATGTTTTAGCTTCATCATGTTTTAGCTTTGGCTGCAGTAGAGGAGCCGATCTGTGTTTTCTTTGTTTGCTTAACCATCGTAAGCAGACTTAGCGGTAGGTTAGAGAAGGAACCTAAAGCACTAGGAGTAGAGAGGGTAATGTGCAACAAAGAAGCGAATCTCAGCTCTCAATGAAACCACCAGAATGTTGACGCCAAAAAATGTTTTCAACACCTAAGATTCTTAATTACTTAAGAATTTTGTTTCGCAGAAGGAAAGTAACTGTAGAAGAGCAGGAAAGTAGTAAACGACACTTGATATTTATAGTGGTTCGGTCTGGTGAGGGGCCTACGTCCACCTTGGAATAGCTGCTGATATTTTATTGATAACAATGATTTACAAGCTACAATCCCCTTCTAGGCATCTAATTACAAGCATTTCTATGTAATTTGAAGTCATAGTCCTAATGTGTGATTGTGGGAAAAAAGTCAAATTTGTCCTTCTTCTTCGTCAAATCAAAGATGCCATTATAGAGGCTTTTTGGAGCTGTCGAGAGATGTCAAATCGGAAATTTTCCAACCCTTGTAACAAATGAGCTTGGTAGTATTTATAGTAATGGTCAGGTGGGAGTAGGTAGGATTTGGGGACCACTCAGCAGAAAATCTCATCATAGGATCCCACATATCAGAAAATCGCATCATAGTTTGTTTGCTGGGAAGAAAAATGTGTCCCCCGCATGGGATGCGAAAACTGCATCCTAGAGGGATACATTGTGAATGTCTTGGGCGTCGCATCCCTGTTGGTGTATGCACCTCGTATTCCCTAGATGTGATGCCCTCGCATCTCCTGGATGCAACGCCCTTGCATCGGATGGATGCGACGCCATCATATTCGGTGGATGTGATGCCATCGCATCGTGGGGATGCGATGCCATCGTACCTGGGGATGCGATGGAGGAGATTCGACCAAGGCAATACGACACTGCTATCATGTTGCGAGGTGTGGTGATGCTAGGCGAGCAAAGATGGTGTGATGCGAGTTGTTGTGAGGAGATGCGAGTTGAGAGAGGATGATGCGATGCGAGTAAAGATGGAGCGATGCGAGGCGAGCAAGTCATTTTTTTAGAGAGGATGCGAGGCTTGTGCTCATTCGATCTTTCTTCTGCCTGATGCGTCAGCATTGTGGAAACACTTCGAGCCTTAGTACCGCGCGACATGTTAAGTTAGGTAGGTCTTGTGTACTTTTGGGAACCGGGCAAAAATATCGGTTTACAACAGTAAAGACATTTATTTTTCTTATAACAATGACATAGGTGATTAACAGCGAAAAACAAGCAAAGCAATTATCTTATAAACACTGTATATTCTAAATCCATTTTTAATTAACTGTCATGATATAGTCCCTGCCATCAGATCTGAAAATAACAAGGAACTCACAGCGGGTCTTGGTGAAGAAGCGATTAGATCTCTTATATATATCTATATGCCACTGTAGAAAATTCCTCTTCCATCTCTTTGTTGATTGTAGGGTTGAAGGTTGGTTACAGATCTTGAATCTTCTTTGTTAATCTAGATTTCAGCAAAGTCTCCCCATCTTATTATTTATTTTAGAATATATAATGGAGGCAGAGAGAAAGGTGTAGAATTGTGTGTAAATAAAATGAGAGAGAGATCCCCTTTATATAGATCAACAGAGCCGACCTTTAATCGTTAAATTGGTTTTCAATCTAAGACGTACATGTAGCGCTAAGCCCGCGACGAACCTAGCCACAAAACAGTCCAGATACAGACAAAAGAACCAACCTAGATCGTCGCTGGTTTGACCCACCGACCCATTGGGCTGACCCATAGGTCGACCCAGGCCGATTATGGGTTGTCCTACAATGGTTTGGAATCCCACTTCATTTTCCCGTTTCTCTCGGTTTATTATTTTGAATATTTTAGAATTATATATATATATATATATTGCTCTTATATATATGCAAACTTCTAATGCTCATAACTCCTTCATATGTTATCTGTTTTATGCAAACTTGATGTCTATCTGAACCAGAAGTCGGAGACGAACACAAAGCCAATGCCGGTTTTACTTAATTATGAATATTTAATTAAGTAATTCCCATTTTATTATCTTTAAAGTATGGTTATAGAGTATTAATTTTTTGGGGTGTTACATTCTCCCCGACTTAAAGGATTTCGTTCTCGAAATCTCCAAGTTAAGAAGAATGTTATTATCCTAACAACCATTTGCATCCATCTAGTCATCCACTATCCACAGGCATCCATTTTCCTTAAGAATTTCTAATGCTTGTATGAACATATGCAAAGGTGTTGTGTGTATATGTCCCTACACTAAAGAGAAAATTAGGTTGTCGACTGATTCAGTTGACCTCCTTAATACAATATATGTTCGTGCCATGTATCCAATATGTATGCAAAAATCCTAGTATAACATATAAGCTCTATATGTGTGCATAATCATTTACCAAAATGCAACATCCATATGATGATTCACCAACTTCCATCCATAGAAAATTAAAATGCACACACATCCATGCGGTATGTAAGCGCTTGAGCCGATCTAGTGCCTAGTGTGTGTAAATGCATCCACGAGCAACCACTATCAAATACTTGCATCCATTTGAAACCATTAATCATAACGTGTTTCCAACCATTTGATTCTACCTAAGGATCAAAGGTTCGAACGATAGGATAAACATACTTGAATGATAGAAGCAATGCAAAGTAAAAGCTTGGAAAAGAAGTCAAGAACGTACTTTCAAAAAGAAAAGGATAAGAAGCGTGAATCCTATCTTCGAGTTCCCACTTTACATCTTCGCGGTCTTCTCCCCACTGTACTTTCACCAATTTGATTTCTTTGTTACGTAGTTTCTTGATCTTTGTCCCAAGAATATGAGTAGCAACTCTTCTCACCGATGCTTCCTTCTCAACTTCCACGTCCTCAAGTGTGCTCGGCTCCACTATCTCGCCACATCATGTAAACATTTTCTCAGATGGGAAACGTGAAACACTTCGCGTACACCTATTAATCTATATGGTACTGTGATCCTTTAGGCCATCCGACCTATCCTTTTCACTATAAGGAATGACCCTACAAATCTCGGCGCTAACTTCCCTATTGAGCTAAAGCGAACTACATTCCTTAGCAATGATACTTTAATGAAAACCATATCTCCCACTTCGAATTCCAAATAGGTTCTCCTTTTATCGGCATATGATTTCTATCTATCTTGAGCTACTTTCATCCTTCGGTGGATAAGATCAATCTTCTCGGAAGTATCTCTAACCATCTCGGGTCCAAGTAAAAGTCTGTCTATAGACTCCCACCAACAAGTCGGCGATCTACAAGGTCGTCCATGTAGCACTTCGAAGGGTGTCATGCCTATGCTGGATTGGTAACTATTGTTGTAGGCGAACTCAACCAATGGGAGATGCTCCTCCCAAGTCCCTCCAAAGTCTAGAATACATAGTCTTAGAGGATCCTCAAGAACTCTATTCACCCTCTATGTCCATCCATCGATCTGTGGGTGGTATGCCGTACTCAAACATAGCTATGTAACTAATGCCTCTTGTAAGATTTTCCAAAACTCACTTGTAAAGATGGGGACATGGTCGCTTACTATACTGGAAGGTAACCCATGAAGTTGGACTGTCTCTCGAAGATATACTGATGCCAGCCAAGCCACTGTCCTCTTACTTGATATGCATAAAATGAGGGCTCTTCATCAGTCTGTTTACTACGTATTGCCCTTCCTTGATCGAGGCAACCCATCGATGAAATCCATAGAGATGATCTCCCACTTCCATTGAGGGACATCCTAGGGCTGAAGTAATCCGCCAGGTTTCCTTTGTTCAGCCTTTCCTTGCTAGCAAGTCAAATGTCAAGCTATAAATTTCACCACATCCATCTTCATGCCAATCCAAAAGAAAACTCTGTTCATTTCTCGATACATCTTGTCGCCTCCTAGATGGATAGTCGGCCGAGAATGATGAGCTTCCTCAAGTACTGACTTTAGCAATTCCCCAATTCTAGGGACACATAGCCTTCCATCTCATCTTAGCCACCATTTATCGTCGATAATATATCTAACTAGGTGACTAGAGGTCTCTCCTCTACCAAGCCTGTCCAAGATGTCTAATATTTGCGGGTCCTCCCACTGCGTAGATTAAAATGCTCCAATAGAATAGGTCGCACCTCCAAAGATGCTAACAATCATAATGTGAAATCCGTAGATAGTTTAAAATCAAAGGTTGAGATGTACTTCAAACTTCACCTTTCTACAAATAGAGGACTCAAATTCATCCTCTGCCAACTCAATGCATCCGCCACTGCATTACCCTTGCCTGAGGTATAAGCTATCTCAAAATCGTAGGACGCTAGGAACTCCATCCACCGTTGTTGCCTTAGGTTGAGATCCTTCAACGAAAAATCCAAGTTCTTTTTAGTCAGTTGGATGAGTAGTGTTGATAACCTTGCAAAGTCCTTGATAAACTTTTTATAATAGCCCGCCAACCCTAAAAAACTTCTTACCTCCATCGCATTCTTTAGATCCTCCAATCTAGAACTACGACGACCTTAGTGGGGTCCATTGCGAACCCGTCCGTGGAGACCACATGCCCTAGGAACCTTACTTACTTTCTCCAAAAATGAAACTTAGAAAAGTTTGCCTTGAGCTGATGCGATCTGAGAGTGCATAGAACCTCTCCTAAGTGTTTGGCATTCTCCTCCTCATTCTTTGAGAAGACCAGAATGTAATCCACAAAGACCACCACAAACTTGTTTAGAAACTCCCTAAACACCTTACTCATTAAGTCCACAAAATATGCGGATTCATTGGTTAGCCCAAAAGGCATAACCAACCATTTAAAGAAACTGTTTGGAGTTCTGAATGCAATCTTATCAGTGATGACCTATGCCACCCTCAACTGATGAAATCCAGTGGCTAAATCCATATGCGAGAAAAATGACGCGCCTACTAGCTGATCAAACAAGTCGCCAATCCTTGGAAGTGGGTGCCTATTTGTTAGAATGAAATCTGGGCCTAACACCCAAATGTAAATCATAGATCACAAAATTGCAGAAAATAGTAAATAACAGCAGACAAACGAAGTTTTTATAGTGGTTCGGTTCAAACCAAGCCTACGTCCACTTTATCTCTTCTTAAATCCTAAGAAATTACAAGTACAATTATCTCGATTTATACACAAAATCCTCATGTTTACAATGAAAAAGAAGTGAGAAAAATGAAGATTATACACGAAATCCTCGGGTCATAGTGTGGAATTAGGCTCCTTTGCTACGAAAATGTTTTGCAGAGAGCAATGGTGGAATACGTAAGGAGTAAGTGCCCAAAAGATCCTTGAAAATGCCTTCAAATGGTGTATTTATAGCTGTAGGAGAGCTTCTTGGAAGACCGGTTCGTGATGGGGTATATGGCACCCGATCTGGGAAAGTAGGAGCGGGAGTAGCCTTGAGAACATGTCAAGATCTACGCGTATATTAGTAGGTTCGGTGATCGGATCGCAGGTCGCGAATGGGGTCGGGTCATAGTGCGGCCTTTACAAACCGATGTTTGGTCGCGAGTTAGAGTGGTGAACCTAGTGTCCACGATCGGGTCATGGAAGAGGGTCGTGGTCCACCTGAGCTCCACGAGCCAGAGGGGTCTTCACGTGTGGAAGGAGAAGGCGAGCCCTAGTCCACGAGCCGAGAGGGGTGATCCAGGTTCCTGCTCACGAGTCAAGGTGGATCCCATGAGCCAAGGTGGGTTCCACGAGCCGATAAATATTCTGAACTTTCTGATGTTTCGTCACTTCATCCAAGCGATTGCCAGATTACACCAGTTTACGGAAACAGACATAACTTCCAAACTGCAAGTCCGATTGAGCCAAACGAAAACTCAACCTGAAGCTTATTCAGAGACCCACAATACTGTGCAAAGCAATATAATTGCTGTTTTTGGGTCCAAAATGGGTCATCTGATAGGAGCTTCGGGCCATTCTTTATTTGTGATGCGATTTCAGTCAAACAGCTTCATGTCTGCTGATGATGTTTTCAGTGCCTGCGCATGCTGTTATCCAGATATTTCATGTGTGACAGTTTTTACCAAAAAGTGTGTCAACAAGTTTGCCCCCCAGAACATATCTTTCTGGTTGAAGGAAGATGTGTTCTGGATAATCCAGGGAATCTATATCTGTATAGAGATAGAAATAAAACAATTATGCCAAATACTGACATTATTATCCAAACTTTCCCAAGCGTAAACCATACTCGAGGAATGTCCAAGTCATCCGGCAAAATCCTGGCAAGGGCCAAACCTTCTAGGCATAATCCATACCTAGAAGTTCAAACCGAGTATAATCCATACCTGATTTCCTTTGTCACATCCTGACAAGACCATTTGCCATTCCTAATTATAATACATACTTAGGAGTCCAAAGTGAGTATAAACCATACTCAGTCCTGAAATAGAGTCATCCTGCCAAATCCTGACAGGGGCCAAACTTTCTAGGCATAATCCATACCTAGAAGTTCAAACCGAGTATAATCCATACCCGATTTCTTTTGTCACATCCTGACAAGATAGTTTGACCCTAGGCGTAATCCACACCTAGTGTTTTAAAATAAGTATATGCCGTACTTTAACCGAGGTTGAGGATTTGCCACATCCTTACAAGATACTTAAATTCACCAAACATAATCCATGCTTGGAAAATCCTTCCTTATTCAATTCAAAATTTAAAACCAGATCAAATCCTGATTGGTTTGACACCGAGTCCAGAGCACGCTTTGGGGCTATATCCTAACCCAGTATGTGTGTACCCCATATCAACCAATCGAAAAACCTAATGAAAGCAAAAACAAATCTTAAAGCCTAAGAAATGCAAAAAAGAAAGTTGATATCATCCAGATCAGTTGATGATGAGCCCACGAGAGCTCGATCCAGGGTCATTCCCTCTCCAGGGAGCAGGAGGTGGCAGCGCAGGTGCAGTTGCTGTCGGTAGTTTCGCATACTCGGGTAGCTCTCCATGTCTAACCCGTTCCTCAATCAAGTCGCGAAGATGTCTACAGTCATTGGTGTCATAACCGTCCATGTCATGGAATATGAAGTGCTTTCCAGAATCACGTTCTCTTTGCGATGGCTCCCTCCTGGGGGCGGTGGGTAGGAGATAGCACCGTTCGTGTCTAGAAAGATGTATGGGAGTGGGGCATTGAGTTAAGAGTACTTTTCATATCTGGGCCCTCTCCAAGTCTGAGTGTTGCGGCCATTCTTGACAGCGGCTTTTCCTTTGCCATTTCCAGAATCAGATGGTTCTTCATCTTTATCCATGTTGACATCGAGAATGCGTTTCTCAGAAGTTCCATCTTCTTCCCGTAGAAATCTGTCTGCTTCGAGGTAGAATTCGCCGAGATTGCACGGTGGATCTTGGTACAAAGACTTCTTGAACTCCGAGTCATCCAAGACATCGGATACCGCTGCCATCAGTACCATTGATGGTTCAGGGCAATCAACTAATGTTGCTGCAACATTGAATCTTTCCAGAAATGAGCGTAGAGTTTCTCTGGGCCTTTGCTTGATTGTAGTGAGTGACATGACATTCTTGGGTCGAGCAATGTGAACCCGAAGTTGTTCAAGGAAGAGTGCGACCATCATATTCCAGCTGTTGATCGATTCCATTTCTAGCTGCCGAATCAACATAGCTGCCATATTAGTCAGAAAAAGGGGAAAACACTTTGCCATAACGTTTTCCGATGCCGATTGAACATCCATGTGCCGTTTGTAGCGCATGAGATGCATAGTAGGATCTGTCCTGCCATTGTAAGGATTCAATTGTGGAAGTTTGAAATCCAGGGAGATTGCGGGAATTCCTGATTTCCTGAGTGAATGGAGTGTGATTGACGTCATCCACGTCATTATGACAAGTGCAGCCTCTTCAAAGGCATTGAATGAGATTGGCAAGCCGATCACCTTCAAAAAGTTGTTGCAAGTTGCCAAGATCAGAGCTGGTGCCTCCAGCGTTGAGCGCGATTAAAGGAAGTTGCTGGTGAGCTATCGTGAGCGGGTCGCGGTTCGTGGATCAAGGGGGCGACCCGACCTGGTCGAGAGTCAGGGAGGTCAGCTCGTGAGGTGGGTTCGTGGAGGGAGGCTAGTGGCACGAGAGGGGTGGACCGACCCGGTGCTGAAGGCCTATCACAAGCCGATTCCAACTGCAGTTGAATGGGAGCTTCAGGGTTCACGAGCCGCTTAGAGGGCGACCCGACCCGTCCGTGAGGGGCTTGTCGAGCTGCTTCGGTAGCTTGATTTCCAGTGAGTTGTTCATTGCCGCTTGGCCTGTTATCCATCCAAGCGAAGAATTCGTCCATCATTTTCTATTATTTTTGGAGGAGATCATCTTGCCTTGCCATTTGATCTCTTAATTCAATGAGAACGCCGTCCATCTCATCTCTAGTTAAGTAAGCAGAGGGATCTCCGTGAGAGGAAGCCTTCCGGCTTGCCTCGTTCCTTGCTTATTAATTGCCAACACCCTCAGCACCTTCAGTACGGGAGAGGGTTCCATCCTTCTTTCTTTTAACCATTGATCTAGTAGCCAAAAATTCCTAGCAGAAGTTAAAGTTGTCATGTGCCCCCCACCTGGCGCGCCAAAATGTTAGACCAAAATCTGGGCCTAATACCCAAATGCAGATCACAGATCACAAAAATGCAAAAAATAGTAAGTAACAGGAGACACACGAAGTTTTTATAGTTGTTATGCTCAAACCAAGCCTACACCCACTTTATCTCATCTTAAATCCGGAGAAGTTACTAGTACAATTATCTCGGTTTGTACACGAAATCCTCGTGTTTACAATGAAAAAGAAGTGAGAAAAATGAAGATTATACACGAAATCCTCGTGTTGTAGTGCGGAATTTGGCTCCTTTGCTGCTGAAAATGTTTTGCAGAGAGCCATGATGGAAGACGTGAGGAATTAGAGCCCAAAATATACTTGAAAATGCCTTCAAATGGTGTATTTATAATTGTAGGGGAGCTTTTGGGAAGACCAGTTCATGATGGGGTACGTGGCACCCGATCCGGGAAAGTAGGAGCTGGAGTAGCCTTGAGAACATGTCAAGATCTACGCGTGTATTAGTAGGTTCGGTGGTCGGATCGCGGGTTGCGAATGTGGTCGGGTCATGGTGAGGCCTTTACGAACCAATGTCTGGTTGCGAGCTGGAGTGGTGAAGCTAGTGTCCAGGATCGGGTCGTGGTCCACATGAGCTCCATGAGTCAGAGGGGTCTTCTCGAGTGGAAAGAGAAGGCGAGCCCTAGTCCGCAAGCCGGGGGAGGGGGGCGATCCAGGTTCCTGCTCACGAGTCAAGGTGGATCCCACGAGCCAAGGTGGGTCCCACGAGCCAATCCATATTCTGAACTTTCTGATGTTTCGTCACTTCATCCAAGTGATTGCCAGATTACACCAGTTTACGGGAACGGGCATAACTTCCAAACCGTAAGTCCGATTGAGCCAAATGAAAGCTCAACCGGAAGCTTATTCAGAGAGCTACAGGTTTTACTTTGCAAAGCACCATAATTGCTGTTTTCGAGCCCAAAATAGGTCGTCCGATAGGAGTTTCGGGCCATTCTTTGTTTGTGATGCGATTTCAGTCAAACTGCTTCATGTCTGCTGATGACGTTTTCAGTGCCTGCGCATGTTGTTATCCAGATATTTCATGTGTAACGGGTTTTACCGAAAAGTGTGTCAACAAGTTTGCCCCCCAGAACATATCTTGCTGGTTGAAGGAAGATGTGTTCGGGATAATCCAGGAAATCTATATCTGTATAGAGATAGAAATAAAAGAAATTGTGCCAAATCCTGACATTATTATCCAAACTTTCCCGAGCATAAACCATACTCGAGGAACGTCCAAGTCATCCTTCCAAATCCTGACAAGAGCGAAACCTTCTAGGCATAATCCATACCTAGAAGTTCAAACCGAGTATAATCCATACCCAATTTTCTTTGTCACATCCTGACAAGACCATTTGCCATTCCTAAATATAATCCATACTTAAAGTCCAAAGTGAGTATAAACCATACTCAGTACTGAAATAGAGTCATCCTGCCAAATCCTTGCAGGGCCCAAACTTTCCAGGCATAATCTGTGATGGTCCGCCCCGCATCAGCCGGCATTTCCTCCGAAAGTGCGTTGTACACATGCCTGACTAGCACGGAACGGTCGTCAGAAGAAAAGAAAGAGGAGAATTAACTAACGAGGAACCTGTAGAATGTCTCACAGCGCATGGAATAAAATATAATATAATAACATACTTGACATAAAACAGGTGAGACAGTGCATAAGCTAATAACTAAAACCAACATCAACATCAACATCAGAGCAGCGGAAATCCAAATACAGCTTATTACAACTTTCCAAATTTACTGTCTCTAAAACAAAGGGAAACTGAAGTAGAAGATACACTACTAATGCCCAAGCAGTGATCTTCAACAACACAGGGAGAATACTATATATATCATATGTGGAAGCCTCCTGCTCGTCTCCGGATCATCTACCCGTGCATCACCAACTAACATGTCTCTAGTCCGCTCGTGTGAGCACCCAGAGTAATAAGAGGAGACATAAAACTCTGGGTCAGACATAAAGCCTGGTATGAGCGATAAACATCTAAACAGAACAATAACAGGTATACTAAACCATACCTGAACCTGGACCTGCACCAAAGAGTTAGTACCACATACCGTACAATACTTTAAGGTGCCATAATAGATAGTGTAAAGAATACGGGGGTGGGGTGTGCATGTCGTAATGATGGCAAATAAATCAACCATAGCAACCATCCTCACATCTCTCACTCAGTGCGTAAAGCATACGATGTCCACCACTGTCAATCACTAGACCCATCGAAGCAGTGACGGAGTTCAACTTGTACAACTACTGCTACTACCAAGCTTACCACATGGAGTCATGACCAAATCTTTACAAATGACCCCAATTCATTGGTTTATAGCCCTTTAGTCATACCTAGGCCACTGTAGCCCTGAATCCGTTCACGTACCTCCCATACATAGTGATCCAAAGTCATAAACATCGACTACCCCTTGGCACACGTCCCGCAGCAGAGCCCAATCATGAAGTGAACTCATCGGTTCACAACTGGATCATGAGCGCTAACTTCCCATATTGGACTACCTTTGCATCTCGGGTTATTAGTCAACACTGGGTCGGGTCGGGTTCCCCTTCTAGCCATCGGTTTGGGTCGGGTCCTCTACTTTGAGTTGGTTCGTAGTCTTCTCCTGTAGCGGTTCGGGTCTTCCTCTGTAGCGGTTCGGTTCGGGTTCACAGCGTTGCGCCGGGTTGGGTCGGGTGTTCCACTTCGGGTCGGGTCGGGTGTCATCTCCCATCCAGTTCGTACTTCCGCTCCGATCCGCTCCCTCGTCCTTCATTTGCTCCGATCCGATCCCTTCGCCTTACTTCAGTCCGAGCCCTTCGTCCTTCAGTCGATCCGATCTCTCCTCCTTTATCCGATCCGATCCCAGTTCAATTAGCGTGGCCTTCCTTTTTGCCAGTTGTCTTAAGCGTCAAGTTCCGATCAGATCCCTTGGCCAGTTCAACTCATCCGATCTGAGCCTCCATATCCGATCCGATCCGGTCCAGAACCTGCACTTTTCCTGCAACTCTTCCAGCAAGTATTTTACGCCATTCGACGACGTTTTCGACCAATTTAACTATTCTAATCAATCACAAATCGTTTCAAACAGTCATAGCAACATGGCAAAATAACCACAAACACCAAAACAATGAATTTACATGTCAAAATGGATCAAATATACCCAAAACCCCATATTTTCCCTTAAGCATGTTTAAACAAAACTAATCATAGGGTTAACAAAACTTAACCAAACTAAACCAAATTTCTACCAGAGGCATAAAATATTATTTTCGAATTTATAGATATTTTTCCAGAATTTATTAGTGTATAAATTCGCTAATCTTCACTAATTACCCTTAATTAACTGTAATTAGTGTCAAATCAATGCTAATCACTCACCTTGGCCACAAATAAATTTCTCAGAACTGAAACCTTGCTGATTTGGGTGAATACTGACGTCTAACAACAGCTCTGACCTTGCCTTCGTGTTTTCTCTCCTTAATTTGATGTAGAATAAGCAAAAATTTGATTAGAAAGTGATTTGGGGATGTTTCCAGATGTTGGCGGCCATTGTTAGGGTTCAAGAATGAAAGTGGCGGCTGGGAAATGAGGATAAGATCATTCTCTAACTGATTTCAGCCTCCTTCTTACCCTAATCCCGAAATCCCCCATTGGGCCTAGCTGTTAATCACCTGGTTAAGCCCAATTAAGCTGTTTTTCACCATCTGAAACTTCTTTCAGCCATATCTCCCAAACGGTGAGTCCGTTTGGCTAATGTGACCACTCTACGGAATTGTAAACCATCATCCGGAGCCAATGGAAGGGGTTTCAGGTCAAAATTCCTTTCCAGTCAAAAGTTATGGCCAAAACAGTGCCAACTAGGGGTAAAATGGTCATTTAAAAATCGACAAAAATCATGAACATGGGAAATGGCCCCAATAGTCGTCTCCCTAAGTTACATGACCATACGACTTCGTATGTGAAAGAAATAAATATTCTACGATCCTATGATGCGTAGAATACGGGTCGTTACATAATCCATACCTAGAAGTTCAAACCGAGTATAATCCATACCCGATTTCTTTTGTCACATCCTGACAAGATAGTTTGACCCTAGACGTAATCCACACCTAGTGTTTCAAAAAAAGTATAAGCCATACTTTAACCGAGGTTGATGATCTTGCCACATCCTGACAAGATACTTAAAACCACCAAACATAATCCATGCTTCGAAAATCCTTCCTTATTCAATTCAAAATGCAAAATCAAATCAAATTCTGATTGGTTTGACACCGAGTCCAGAGCATGCTTTGGGGCTATATCCTAACCCCGTACGTGTGTACACCGATTCAACCAACCGGAAAACCTAATGAAAGCAAAAACAAATCTTAAAGCCTAAGAAATGCAGAAAATGAAAGCTGATCTCATCCAGATCAGTTGATGATGAGCCCACGAGAGCTCGATCCAGGGTCATTCCCTCTTCGGGGAGCAGGAGGTGGCAGCGCAGGTGCATGCGCTGTTGGTAGTTTCACATACTCGGGCAGCTCTCCACGTCTAACCCGTTCCTCAATCAAATCGCGAAAATGTCTACAATCATTGGTGTCATGATCGTCCATGTCATGGAATATGCAGTGCTTTCCAGAATCACGTTCTCTTTGCGATGGCTCCCTCCTGGGAGGCTGTGGGTAGGAGATAGCACCGTTCGTGTCCAGATAGATGTTTGAGAGTGGGGCATTGAGTTCAGTGTGCTTTTCATATCTGGGCCCTCTCCAGTGCTGAGTGTTGCAGTCATTCTGGACGACGGCTCTTCCTTTGCCATTTCCAAAATCAGACGGCTCTCCGTCTTTAACCATGTTGACGTCAAGAATGCGTTTCTCAGAAGTTGCATCTTCTTCCCGCAGAAATCTATCTGCTTCGAGGTAGAATTCGCCGAGATTGCACGGTGGATCTCGATACAAAGACTTCTTGAAGTCCAAGTTATCCAACACACCAGATACCACTGCCATCAGTACCATTGATGGTTCAGGGCGATCAACTAATGCTGCTGCAACATTGACTCTTTCTAGAAATGAGTGCAGAGTTTCTCTGGGCCTCTGCTTGATTGTAGTGAGTGACATGGCATTCTTGGGTCGAGCGATGTAAACCCGAAATTGTTCAAGGAAGAGGGCGACCAACATATTCCATCTGTTGATCGATTCCGTTTCTAGCTGCCGAATCCACATAGCTGCTACATCAGTCAGAAAGAGGGGAAAACACTTTGCCATAATGTTTTCCGACGCCGATTGAACCTCCATGTGCCATTTGTTGCGCATGAGATGCACAGTAGGATCTGTCCTGCTATTGTAGGGCTCCAACTGTGGAAGTTTGAAATCTGGGGGATTGCAGGAATTCCTGATTTCCTGAGTGAATGGAGTGTAATTGACGTCATCCATGTCACTCAGACAAGTGCGGCCTCTTGAGAGGCATTGAATGAGATTTTGAAGTCGATCACCTTCAAAAAGTTGTTGCAAGTTGCCAAGATCAGAGCTGGTGCCCTTAGAGTTGAGCGCGAGAGAAGGAAGCTGCTGGTGAGCTGTCGTGAGCGGGTCGCGGTTCGTGGATCAAGGGGGCGACTCAACCCGGTCATGAGTCAGGGAGGTTAGCTCATGAGGTGGGTTCATGGAGGGAGGCTCGAGGCTCGAGAAGGGCGACCCGACCCGGTGCTGGAGGCCTATCACGAGCCGATTCCTTCTGCAGTTGAATGGGAGCTTCAGGGTTCACAAGCCGCTCAGAGGGCGATCCAACCCATCCGTGAGGGGCTTGTCGAGCTATTCGGTAGCTTGATTTCATGTGAGTTGTTCACTGCCGATTGGCCTGCCATCCATCCGAGCGAAGAATTCGTCCATCATTTTTTGTTGTTTTTGAAGGAGATCGCCTTGCCTTACCATTTGATCTCTTAATTCAACGAGAATGCCGTCCATCTCGTCTCTAGTTAAGTAAGCAGAGGGATCACCGTGAGAGGAAGCCTCCGAGCTTGCCTCGTTCCTCGCGTCTTCATTGCCAGCATCCTGAGATCCTTCACTACGGGAGAGGGTTCCATCCTTATTTCCTTTAACCATTGATCCAGTAGCCAAAAATTCCAAGCAGAAGTTGAAGTTCTCGTGTGCCCCCTACCTGGCGCGCCAAAATGTTAGACCGAAATCTGGGCCTGACACCTAAATGTAGATCACAGATCACAAAAATGTAGAAAATGGTAAATAACAGGAGACATGCGAAGTTTTTATATTGGTTCGGCTCAAACCAAGCCTACATCCACTTTATCTCTTCTTAAATCCTAAGAAGTTACAAGTATAATTATCTCGGTTTATACACAAAATCCTCGTGTTTACAATAAAAAAAGAAGCGAGAAAAATGAAGATTATACATGAAATCCTCGTGTTGTAGTGTGGAATTTAGCTCCTTTGCTACTGAAAATGTTTTGTAGAGAGCAATGGTGGAAGACGTAAGGAGTTAGAGCCCAAAGATCCTTGAAAATGCCTTCAAATGTGTATTTATAGCTGTAGGAGAGCTTTTGGAAGACCGTTTCGTGATGGGGAACGTGGCACCCGATCCAGGAAAGTAGGAGCGGGAGTAGCCTTTAGAACAGGTAATGATCTATGCGTGTATTCGCAGGTTCGGTGGTCGGATCGCGGGTCGCGAATGGGGTTGGGTCATGGTGAGGCCTTTACGAACTGATATCTGGTCGCGAGTTGGTGTGGTGAAGCTAGTGTCCACGATCGGGTCGTGGAAGATTGTCGTGGTCCACCTGAGCTCCACGAGCCAGAGGGGTCTTCACGAGTGGAAGGAGAAGACGAGCCCTAGTCCACGAGCCGAGAAGGGCAATCCAGGTTCCTACTCACGAGTCGAGGTGGATCCCACGAGCCAAGGTGGGTCCCACGAGCCGATCCATATTCTGAACTTTCTGATGTTTTGTCACTTTATCCAAGCGATTGCCAGATTACACCAGTTTTCGGAAACGTGCATAACTTCTAAACCGTGAGTCCGATTGAGCCAGACGAAAGCTCAACCTGAAGCTTATTCAGAGTGCTACAGGTTTTATTAAGCAAAGCACCATAATTGCTGTTTTTGGGTGCAAAATAGGTCGTCTGATAGGAGTTTCGAGCCATTCTTTGTTTGTGATGCGATTTCGGTCAAATTGATTCATGTATGTTGATGATGTTTTCAGTGCATGCGCATGCTGTTATCCAGGTATTTCATGTGTGACAACTTTAAAAAAAAGTGTGTCAACAAGTTTTCCCCCCATAACATATCTTGTTGGTTGAAGGAAGATGTGTTCTGGATAATCCAGGGAATCTATATCTGTATAGAGATAGAAATAAAACAATTGTGCCAAATCCTGACATTATTATCCAAACTTTCCCAAGCATAAACCATACTCGAGGAATGTCCAAGTCATCCTGCCAAATCCTGGCAAGGGCTAAACCTTCTAGGCATAATCCATACCTAGAAGTTCAAACCGAGTATAATGCATACCCGATTTCCTTTGTCACATCCTGACAAGACCGTTTGCCATTCCTAAGTATAATCCATACTTAGGAGTCCAAAATGAGTATAAACCATACTTAGTCCCGAAATAGAGTCATCCTTCCAAATCCTGCCAAGGGAAAAATTTTCTAGGCATAATCCATACCTAGAAGTTCAAACTGAGTATAATACATATCCGAATTCATTTGTCACATCCTGAAAAGATAGTTCAACCCTAGGCGTAATCCACACCTAGTGTTTTTTAATAAGTATAATCCATACTTTAACCAAGGTTGAGGATCTTGCCACATCCTGACAAGATACTTAAATTCAAAAAACATAATCCATGCTTGGAAATCCTTCCTTATTCAATTCAAAATGCAAAATCAAATCCTGGTTATTTTGACACCGAGTCCAGAGCACGCTTTGGGGCTACATCCTAACCCCGTACGTGTGTACTCCGATTCAACCAATCAGAAAACCTAATGAAAGCAAAAAACAAATCTTAAAGCCTAAGAAATGCATAAAATGAAAGTTGATCTCATCCATATCAGTTGATGATGAGCCTACGAGAGCTCGATCCTGGGTCATTCCCTCTCCGGGGAGCAGGAGGTGGCAGCGCAGGTGCAGGCGATGTTGGTAGTTTCACGTACTCGGGCAGTTCTCCATGTCTAACCCATTCCTCAATCAAACCGTGAAGATGTCTAAGTCATTGGTGTCATGATCGTCCATGTCATGGAATATGCAGTGCTTTCCAGAATCACGTTCTCTTTGCGATGGCTCCCTCCTGGGAGGCTGTGGGTAGGAGATAGCACCGTTCGTGTCCAGATAGATGTCTGAGAGTGGGGCATTGAGTTCAGTGTACTTTTCATATTTGGGCCCTCCCCGAGGCTGAGTGTTGCGGTCGTTCTTAACGACGGCTTTTCCTTTGCCATTTCCAGAATCAGACGGTTCTCCTTCTTTAACCTTGTTGATGTCAAGAATGCGTTTACCGGAAGTTGCATCTTCTTCCCGCAGAAATCTGTCTGCTTTGAGGCAGAATTCGCCGAGATTGCACGGTGGATCTCGGTACAAACAGTTCTTAAACTCCGATTTATCCAAGACACTAGATACCACTGCTATCAGTACCACTGATGGTTTAGAGCGATCAACTGATGCTGCTACAACATTGAATCTTTCCAGAAATGAGCGCAGAGTTTCTCTGGGCCTCTGCTTGGTTGTAGTGAGTGACATGACATTCTTGGGTCGAGCGATGTGAACCCGAAATTGTTCAAGGTAGCGAGCGACCTACATATTCCAGCTGTTGACCGATTGGTTTCTAGCTGCCGAATCCACATAGCTTCTATATCCGTCAGAAAGAGGGGAAAACACTTTGCCATAACGTTTTCCGATGCCGATCGAACCTCCATGTGCCGTTTAGCGCATGAGATGCATAGTAGGATCTCTCCTGCCATTGTAGGGCTCCAATTGTGGATGTTTGAAATTCGTGGGATTGCGGGAATTCCTGATTTCCTGAGTGAATGGAGTTTAATCGACGTCATCCACATCATTTTGACAAGTGCGGCCTCTTGAGAGGCGTTGAATTAGATTGGCAAGCCGATCGCCTTCAAAAAGTTGTTGCAAGTTGCCAAGATCGGAGCTGGTGCCCCATCGTTGAGCGCGAGAGAAGAAAACTGCTGGTGAGCTGTCGTGAGCGGGTCGCGGGTCGTGGATCAAGAGAGGCAACCCGACTCGGTCGTGAGTCAGGGAGATCAGCTCATGAGGTGGGTTCGTGGAGGGAGGCTCGTGAGGGGCGACCTGACCCGGTGTTGGAGGCCTATCATGAGCCGATTCCTGCTGCAGTTGAATGGGAGCTTTAGGGTTCACGAGCCGCTCAAAGGGTGATCCGACCCGTCCATGAGGGGCTTGTCGAGCTGCTTCGGTAGCTTGATTTCCAGTGAGTTGTTCATTGCCGCTTGGCCTGCCATCCATCCGAGCAAAGAATTCATCCATCATTTTCTGTTGTTTTTGGAGGAGATCATCTTGCCTTGCCATTTGATATCTTAGTTCAGCGAGAACACTGTCCATCTCATCTCTAGTTAAGTAAACAGAGGGATCTCCGTGAGAGGAAGCCTCCGGGCTTGCCTCGTTCCTCGCGTCATCATTGCCAACATCCTCAGCACCTTCAATATGGGAGAGGGTTCCATCCTTCTTTCTTTTAACCATTGATCCAACAGCCCAAAATTCCAAGTAGAAGTTGAAGTTGTCGTGTGCCCCCACCTGGTGCGCCAAAATGTTAGACCGAAATCTTGGCCTAAAACCCAAATGCAGATCACAGATCACAAAAATGCAGAAAATAGTAAATAACAGTAGATACACGAAGTTTTTATAGTGGTTCGGCTCAAAAGCCTATGTCCATTTTATCTCTTCTTAAATCCTAAGAAGTTACAAGTACGATTATCTCGGTTTATACAAGAAATCCTCGTGTTTTCAATGAAAAAGAAGTCAGAAAAATGAAGTTATGTACATGAAATCCTCATGTTGTAGTGTGGAATTTGGCTCCTTTGTTGCTGAAAATGTTTTGCAGAGAGCATTGGCGGAAGACGTAAGGAGTTAGAGCCCAAAAGGCCGGTTTGCGATGGGGAACGTGGCACTCGATCCGGGAAAGTAGGAGAGGGAGTAGCCTTGAGAACAGGTCAAGATCTACGCGTGTATTAGCAGGTTCGGTGGTCGGATCGCGGGTCGTGAATGAGGTATGTTCATGGTGAGGCCTTTATGAACCGATGTCTGGACGCGAGCTAGAGTGGTGAAGCTAGTGTCCACGATCAGGTCATGGTCCACCTGAGCTCCACGAGCCAGAGAGTTCTTCACGAGTGGAAGGAGAAGGCGAACCCTAGACCACGCGTCAAGGGGGGCGATCCAGGTTTCTGCTCACGAGTCGAGCTGGATCCCATGAGCCAAGGTGGGTCCTACAAGCCAATCCATATTCTGAACTTTCTGATGTTTAGTCACTTCATCTAAGCGATTGCCAGATTACACTAGTTTACGTAAATGGGCATAACTTCCAAATCGTAAGTCCGATTGAGCCAAATGAAAGCTCAACCAGAAGCTTATTCAGAGAGCTACAGGTTTTACGGTGCAAAGCACCGTAATTGTTGTTTTCGGGCCCAATATAGGTCGTCTGATAGGATTTTCGGGCCATTCTTTATTTGTGATGCGATTTCGGTCAAACTGTTTCATGTCTGCTGATGATGTTTTCAGTCCATGCGCATGCTGTTATCCAGATATTTCATTTGTGACAGCTTTTACCAAAAAGTGTGTCAATAAGTTTGCCCCCCAGAACATATCTTGCTGGTTAAAGGAAGATGCGTTCTGGATAATCTAGGAAATCTATATCTGTATAGAGATAGAAATAAAACAATTGTGCCAAATTCTGACATTATTATCCAAACTTTCCCAAGCATAAACCGTACTCGAGGAACGTCCAAGTCATCCTGCCAAATCCTGGCAAGGGCCAAACCTTCTAGGCATAATCCATACCTAGAAGTTCAAACCGAGTATAATCCATACCCGATTTCCTTTGTCACATCCTAACAAGACCAGTTGCCATTCCTAAGTATAATCCATACTTAGGAGTACAAAGTGAGTATAAACCATACTCAGTCCTGAAATAGAGTCATCCTGCCAAATCCTGGCAGGGGCCAAACTTTCTAGGCATAATCCATACCAAGAAGTTCAAACCGAGTATAATCCATACCCGATTTCTTTTGTCACATCCCGACAAGATAGTTCGACCCTAGGCGTAATCCACACCTAGTGTTTCAAAATAAGTATAAGCCATACTTTAACCGAGTTTGAGGATCTTGCCACATCCTGACAAGATACTTAAATTCTCCAAACATGATCCATACTTGGAAAATCCTTCCTTATTCAATTCAAAATGCAAAACCAAATCAAATCCTGATTGGTTTGACATCGAGTCAAGAGAACGCTTTGGGGCAACATCCTAACCCCGTACATGTGTAGTCCGATTCAACCAATCAGAAAACCTAATGAAAGCAAAAAAATTCTTAAAGCCTAAGAAATACAGAAAATGAAAGTTGATCTCATCCAGATTAGTTCATGATGAGCCCACGAGAGCTCGATCCAGGGTCATTCCCTCTTCGGGAGCAGGAGGTGGCAGCGCAGATGCAGGCGCTGTTGGTAGTTTCACATACTATGGCAGCTCTCCACGTCTAACTCGTTCCTCAATCAAATCGCAAAGATGCCTACAGTCATTGGTGTCATGACCGTCCATGTCATGGAATATGCAGTGTTTTCCAAAATCACGTTCTCTTTGCGATGGCTCCCTCCTGGGAGGCTGTAGGTAGGAGATAGCACCGTTCGTGTCCAGATAGATGTTTGAGAGTGGGGCATTGAGTTCTGTGTGCTTTTCATATCTGGGCCCTCTCCGGTGCTGAGTGTTGCAGTCATTTTGGACGACGACTCTTCCTTTGCCATTTCCAAAATCAGACGGCTCTCCGTCTTTAACCATGTTGACGTCAAGAATGCGTTTCTCAGAAGTTGCATCTTCTTCCCGCAGAAATCTATCTGCTTCGAGGTAGAATTCGCTGAGATTGCACGGTGGATCTCGATACAAAGACTTCTTGAAGTCCAAGTTATCCAACACACCAGATACCACTGCCATCAGTACCATTGATGGTTCAGGGCGATCAACTGATGCTGCTGCAACATTGATTCTTTTTAGAAATGAGTGCAGAGTTTCTCTGGGCCTCTGCTTGATTGTAGTGAGTGACATGACATTCTTGGGTCGAGCGATGTAAACCCGAAATTGTTCAAGGAAGAGGGCGACCAACATATTCCATCTGTTGATCGATTCCGTTTCTAGCTGCCGAATCCGGGGATGAGTGTTGTAGGAGATAGCATCGTTCGTGTCCAGATAGATATCTGAGAGTGGGGCATTGAGTTCAGTGTACTTTTCATATCTGGACCCTCTCCGAGGATGAGTGTTGTGGTCATTCTTGACGGCGGCCTTTCCTTTGCCATTTCCAGAATCAGACGGTTCTCCGTCTTTAACCTTGTTGACGTCGAGAATGCATTTCTCAAAAGTTGCATCTTCTTCCCGCATAAATCTGTCTACTTCGAGGTAGAATTTGCCGAGATTGCGCGGTGGATCTCGGTACAAAGACTTCTTGAACTCCGAGTTACCCAAGACACCAGATACCGCTGCCATCAGTACCATTGATGGTTCAGGGCGATCAGCTGATGCTGCTGCACATTGAATCTTCCTAGAAATGAGCGCAGAGTTTCTCTGGGCCTCTGCCCTTTTGTAGTGAGTGACATGACGTTCTTAGGTCGAGCGATGTGAACCCGGAATTGTTCAAGGAAGAGAGCGACCAACATATTCCAGCTGTTGATCGATTCTGTTTCTAGCTGTCGAATCCATATAGCTGCTATATCAGTCAAAAATGGAGGAAAACACTTTGCCATAACGTTTTCCGATGCCAATTGAACCTCCGTGTGCCGTTTGAAGCGCATGAGATGCAAAGTAGGATCTGTCCTGCCATTGTAGGGCTCCAATTGTGGAAGTTTGAAATCCGGGGGATTGCAGGAATTCCTGATTTTCTGAGTGAATTGAGTGTGATTGACGTCATCCACGTCATTCTGACAAGTGCAGCCTAGGTTGAGCGGGAGAGAAGGAAGCTGCTAGTGAGCTGTCGTGAGCGGGTCGCGGGTCGCGGTTCGTGGATCAAGGGGGCGACCCGACCCGGTCGTGAGTCAGGGAGGTCATCTCGTGAGGTGGGTTCGTGGAGGAGGCTCGTTGCTCGAGAGGGGCAACCCGACCCGGTGCTGGAGGCCTATCACGAGCCGATTCCTGCTGTAGTTGAATGGGATCTCTTAATTCAGCGAGAACATCGTCCATCTCATCTCTAATTAAGTAAGCAGAGGGATCTCCGTGATAGGAAGCCTCCGGGCTTGCCCCGTTCCTCGTGTATTAATTGCCAACATCCTCAGCACCTTAAGTACAAGAGAGGGTGTCATCCTTCTTTCTTTTAACCATTGATCCAGTAGCCAAAAATACTAAGCATAAGTCGAAGCTGTCGTGTGCCCCCTACTTGGCGCGCCAAAATGTAAGACCGAAATCTGGCCCTAACACCCAAATGCAGATCACAGTTCACAAAAATGCTGAAAATAGTAAATAACAGGAGACACACGAAGTTTTTATAGTGGTTCGGCTCAAACCAATCCTTCGTCTGCTATATCTCTTCTTAAATCCTAAGAAGTTACAAGTACAATTATCTCGGTTTATACACGAAATCCTCGTGTTTACAATGAAAAAGAAGTGAGAAAAATGAAGATTATACACGAAATCCTTGTTTTGTAGTGTGGAATTTGGCTCCTTTGCTGCTAAAAATGTTTTGCAGAGAGTAACGCTGGAAGACGTAGGGAGTTAGAGCCCAAAAGATCCTTGAAAATGCCTTCAAATGGTGTATTTATAGCTATATGAAAGCTTCTGGGAAGACCGGTTCGTGATGGGGTACGTGGCACCCGATCCGGGAAAGTAGGAGCGGGAGTAACCTTGAGAACAGGTCAAGATCTATGCGTGTATTAGCAGGTTCGGTGAGGCCTTTACGAAACGATATCTGGTCGTGAGCTGGAGTGGTGAAGTTAGTGTCCACGATCGGGTCGTGGAAGAGGGTCGTGGTCCACCTGAGCTCCACGAGCCAGAGGGGTCTTCACGAGTGGAAGGAGAAGGCGAGCCCTAATCCACGAGCCGAGTAGGGGCGATCTAGGTTCCTGCTCACGAGTCGAGGTGGATCCCATGAGCCAAGGTGGGTCCCACGAGCCGATCCATATTCTGAACTTTTTGATGTTTCGTCACTTCATCCAAGCGATTGCCAGATTACATAAGTTTATGGAAACGGGCATTACTTCCAAACCGTAAGTCCGATTGAGCCAAACGAAAGCTCAACCTAAAGCTTATTCAGAGAGCTACAAGATTTAACGTGCAAAGCACCATATATGCTACTTTCGGGCCCAAAATTGGTCGTCTAATAGGAATTTCGAGCCATTCTTTGTTTGTGATGCGATTTCAGTCAAACTACTTCATATCTGCTGACGATGTTTTCTGTAACACCCCGTAATTTTATAACATTAAAATTCACAAATTAAAGTATACTTAATTTTTAGAAGAAGAATTAAGTGAAATGGGTTGCGCTATTATGTTCGTCTCAAAATTTTGGGTCAAGATAGACATTTGGTTTGCATAAAATAGATAACTTATGAAGAAGTTATCAAGCCTTGAAATTTGTATGCATATGAGAGAAATATATATATATATATATATACATATATATAAAATATTCAAAAAAAAAAGTTCAAAACAGCGAATCGGGAGGTCGAATAGCCGAACCGGACCATTTTTGGAGTCAACCCAAGCCCCGCTGGGTTGACTAGGGGTCGATCCAGGGTGTTTGGCTGTCAACCCGTGGCCCGATTCACCCTAAGGGCTGATGTGGCATCTTAGTGCTCCTGATGGTTCTGGTTATCCCTAGGTTAATCCGATGGCTCTTATTAAATTAAACTTCAATAAAAACACTCCTAAACCCCTAACCCTAATCATATTAATTCATAACAAGAGTCGCCATGCCGTCAATGGATAACCGAGAGTAGCTGCCATACACATTCAACCCTAAAGCAAGATAGAAGCTTGAATCAAAATCAAATCAAATCAAATCTAAATAATGATTAGTCTATATCAAAGGAGAGCAATTCAGTTTTAGAATACAGATCCCAGAAAGACAAGACTATTCTTTTTAATGTGAGTATAATAGCTTTCACAAAAAAATTAATTTATCTAATTATGATAGGATATAATTGGGATTATGAGAATATGATTTTGAATCATGTGATGTAAATTATATGTATGTTTGTGGTGTTGAATCATATGTTAGTCTTATGCAAGTTGGATCATATGTTAGTTCTTATGTGAATCTTATGCAAGTTGAATCATATATCTTATGCAAGTTTTTGATGATTGGATCATATATTCGTGTATGAATCTTATGCAAGTTTGGGTTGTTAAAATATATGTGAGACATGTATATGCATATGCTAGTTTATGTGACATTAACCTTTGTGTCTAGATCCATATGCAAGTTTACATGTTATTGTTTATATCCATATGCAAGTTCACACCTTTATGTTCGGATCTATAGCAGTACATAAGTTATGCAAGTTTATGCCTATTACCTATGCTATTTTTGTATCATATGCTAGTTTGAATGAAATTCACATGCCAGTTATTGGCTATGTAATCTTATGTCATGATCCTTAGATCTATTTTATATGCTATGTGATGTTGTTTTTCTTTTTATAAGTTAGACTATTTGCGAGTCTAACATATTTCATACGAAAACGAACGAATAGCGTGGGGATGATGGGATAATATTGAATATACATAAATTGTGAATTGGCACAAAATGGCCTTAAAAGGCATATAATTAATTTGAGACATTAATTGGCATAATTGGTATTTGTGGATATAATTTTAAGAGATAATTATGGACATAAATAAATTTGGAATTTATTGACAAATTTGAATAGGGATATTAATCCAATTTGGAGTTAAATAAAGATGTGTAATAATTAACCACCTAAGACACGAGGTTAGGCTCTTTTGTGGTGTAAGACTGCCCGGACCCGCCCGACAAATCCAGCAACCACAAATGCCAGTCTAATGTGAGAGGTCAAAGGCACGAACTAAATGCATAACAATTGTAAAGACACGAGGTTAAGCTCGTTTGCGGTATAAGACTGCCCGGACCCGCCCGACAAATCCAGCAACCGCAAATGTCAGCCTAATGTGGGAGGTCTTTACAAGGTTACGGTTCTAATGAATTAAGTAACACTTAACCAGATAAACATGTGGTGGGACATGGGGGGTTAAGTGGTTGCCTTGGGTGGCATGTGAAATTAAGTGGGTGCCTCGGGTGGGATGTGAAATTAAGTGGGTGCCTTTAGTGGCATGTGAAATACGATTAGATGCACTTAACCAAGATTGAAACATGTAAGAAGACATGAATAAGAATGGGGTTAAGTGGGGAAACCTTAGTGGGGACCAAGCATAGGTGGAAGACTTGTGTCAAGCATGGGGGCCCTTTTCAAACCAGTAACCCATTAAGTATCTTTGTGAGCTCGACCCAAGTCGAGGATGGGACACGCTTACTGGATTTAATTTTAAGAGGACAAAACATGTTATCGGTGGCAACGCAAGTCCAACGAGGTCATGTGCATGCGTGGGCCCGGGCTGGTAGGTAAGACGTTGTTGCATCGTGTACATATAAGCCATGCATCTTTGGTGGTATCAGGTTGCCACTTTGGGGAGTGATACACCCCATTGTCGGACCAGCACGGGTATCTACGAATTATGGAGCCGATCGAATGGGGGTAGTGGGTACAACTAGTGGAGATAGGGGTAGACGACACCTATGAAGGCAGCTAGAGGTACACGAAACTACCATTATCAATATTAAGCTTTGTAGGCGGGATTAACTTTTAGGGTAACTAGTGGTGGTGCGGTATAGTAATTATCCTATAGGGATTAGGAACGAGATTAACGCCAGAATATTCCTCTTATTTGCTTTGTCATGCCCACTTGTTTCATGGTCATATCTTATCTTACCAGTTTATGCCTTATCCTAGTTACTTTAATAATTATATTGTTAAAGTTATTACACTCGCCAGACTTTATGTCTGACCCCCTTGTTTTCGCCTCTTTTCTTCCTTCCCCCCAGGTTCTCAGGGTGGAACTAGTACTAGTGGGGCTTGATCTCGGATCTCTTTCTCTCTCTTTTGGAAGTGCTTGGATTACTAAAAGTAAAGTTCAGCTCATCTCTTTTATGGCTACTTGTGTTGGGGTTTATGCTTTTTATTTTATGTACTCTGAAACAATTTATTAAGATGGATATTAAGTGTACTTGGTTTATGAAGTTGTTGTAATCAAACTATTTCTCTGCTGCAATAAAAGTTGTTTTAAAATTTTCAAGTACCATTATTTATATCTGTCTTGTTATATTCTGTTCTATACACTAAATACGCTCCATGGATGTTAATGCATTCCCTATATGAATGACATTAATGGACGTGGGGCGTTACACGTGGTATCAGAGCTGAAGGTTACCAAAACAGATATGAATTTTGAAAAAAATGTTTTTCAAAAGCATTTTGTAAAGAAATTCTTTTAAAAGTATGTTTTAAGGAAAGTATTTTCAAGAGAAAAGTTTGTTTTAAAAACATAATCCCTAAGAGCCATATATCTTTCTTTCGAATTCTCCGTTTTGAATCTCTTCATTTTCTTTTCAGCATATCTGGAATTCCCGAGATACCCAAAGGGATCCCGATATCAGGACGGTTTAGAAGGTATCTAGAAGCTAGGGCCAATGTCCCAGGCCCAGCAAATGCTCCTCCTCCTCCTCCTCCCCATGTTGATACTTTTGCAAAGATTTTAGGGCAATGGGCGGGAAACCTTTACACGGATCAGAGACGTTTGTTGAAGCTCGAAATTAGCTTAAGGAGGTGGAAGATCTATTTGGTATTTTCTTAGTAGAAGATGGAAGGAAGGTCCAATTGGATGCTTGGTTAATGAAAGACGATGCCTCGTTTTGGTGGAAGGTCACGAACGGAGAGTGTCCGGTGGAGACATGGATGGATTTCAAGCGTAGGTTCGAAATGAAGTTTCTCTCACGAGCAGGAGAGAATTTATATATGCAAAGATTCTTGGCGTTGAAGCAAAGGGATTTATCAATAAAGGAGTACGTCAACAAGTTCAATCAGTTGGCGAGATTTGGCTTGGAATTGGTAAACACACCTAAGAAGAGGGCCATGAGGTTCGTTAAAGGTTTGAATGAGCCGCTACATGGGTTGGCGATGACCCACATTCCGATGGGGGCTACCTTTGAGAAAATGGTTAACATGGCGCTTATGCATAAGGAAGAGAAAGGTGCGAATGCTAATAAGGCACCAGAGAAGAAAGGAGACCAAAAGAAGCCACAACAACAAAACCAGAAAGGCGGGAAGAACAATAATGGAAAAGGAAAGAATAAGTGCTTTAATTGTTGGACACCAGGCCATCTGAGCAAAGACTGTAGGAAAAAGAAGAAGACTAGTTGTTATCATTACAAGACATCTTATTAGGATCGTCCAAAGAATCAAAAGGCAAAGGTAAGGACAAGGTACAGGATCTTCTGGAGGGCAGACGCATTCCCTCATGACTGACATACCTGATAGAGGTAGAAATATATCTTGGTTGGAAAGTTTAGTTTTTCTGTTTGATCATCCCGTTCGTACTTTGTTTGATTGTGGCGCTTCACAATCGTTTGTATCTGCTTCGTTAGTTGAAACAATGCACCTAAATACTAGTCTAGTTACGGATCCCATAGTAGTCTCAAATCCTATTGGTGTTTTGGCTTATCTTTCTAAGATTTGTCGGGATTTGAGAGTATCTATCTTGGGCATTGGGTTTGAATGCAACGCCTTTGTTCTTGGATTCATCGGCTACGGCTTGATTCTAGGTATGGATTGGCTAACTAGATACGGTGCCATCCTAGATTGTGAAAGAAGGGTAGTTATATTGTTGATTCGTTGTAGAAAGACCTTCGATATTTCTTATGACCCTAGAGTTCCAGTAATGCTCAGCTACCTAGAATCCCTTGACGCATCCAATGATGATTTGGAATCTGTTCGTGTGGTCCGTGAATATAGTGACGTCTTAGATGAAGTTCGAGGTTTACCCCGAGGCGCGAGATAGACTTTCGAATATATCTAGTAGACAATGCAAAGCCAGTTGCATTACCATTGCGCCACATGGCTCCGAGAGAGAGAAGAGAACTCAGTAAGCAAGTGAAAGAATTGCTTGAGAAGGGGTTCATAAGAAGAAGTATTTCGGAGTGGGGTGCTCCAGTCGTTTTTGCTACAAAAGCCGATGGTTCACTTAGATTGTGCATGGACTATAGAGAGCTGAATAAGCTAACAAAGAAGAACAGGCACCCATTGCCGAGGATACACGATTTATTCGATCAGTTGGTGGGCGCTTCACTTTTCTCGCAACTGGATATAGCTACAGGGTTTCATCAGCTATGTGTGGCTGAACATAGCATCGATAAGACTGCCTTTAGAACTCCTGACGGTTTCTTTGAGTGGCTCGTCATGCCTTTTGGTTTGATGAATGCACCCGCATACTTTATTGACTTAATGAGTAGGGTGTTTAGGGAGTTTCTAAACAATTTTGTGGTAGTCTTTGTAGAAGATATTCTGGTTTTCTCTAAAAATGAAGAAGAGCATGCCCTACATCTTATTGAAGTCTTAGAGACCCTACGAGCGCATCAGCTAAAAGCTAAGTTCTCCAAGTGCCATTTTTGGAGAAAAGAAGTGAGGTTCTTAGGATACGTGGTCTCTAAGGAAGGGATAGTTATGGATCCCGCCAAGGTGGTGGCAATCCAAGACTGGAAAACTCCTAAGAATGCAAAAGAAGTAAGAAGCTTTTTAGGGCTAGCTGGCTATTATAGGAAGTTCATTAAGGAGTTCGCGAAGATATCAGCCCCTCTCACTCGATTAACGAAGAAGAATTTGACTTTTACTTGGGATGTTGACTGTGACGATGCTTTCCAACGTATGAAGAGGGCTTTGACTACGGCTCCAGTTTTAGTTTTGCCAGACGGGATTAAGACATTCACTGTATATACCGATGCTTGCGGGACAGGGATTGGCGCAGTTTTAATGCAAGAGGGAAGGGTGATATGCTATGGTGGAAGACAGTTAAAAGCCCACGAGAAAAATTACCCTACCTACGACTTAGAGTTGGCGGCCATAGTTTTTGCGCTTAATTCATCGCGTCATTATTTGCTTGGTGAGAGGTTTGAGTTGTATACAGAACATAAGTCGCTAAATTACTTATTCTTTCAGAAGGACCTAAACTTGAGGCAATAGAGATGGATGGAGTTTTGGACATCCTACGATTTTGAGATCACATATACCCCTGGCAAGGGTAACATTGTAGCTGATGCCTTAAGTAGAAAGAAGTTAACTTTAAGTCCTTTGTTCGTAGAGCAGCAGAGTTTGGAGTTTCCTTTGACTTCAGACCCTCTGTCGATTATGTACCCGGATTATTGGCATCGTTTGAGGTGCAACATACACTTTTGTGTCGAGTTGGAGAGGCACATCGAAATGACCCATAGTTGATTGAGATAGTAGGCAAGCTTATAGGAGGGGAGTCCTCGAGTAATCTTGATAGATATGCTATACATAAGAGAGGTTGGCTATGTAGAGATGGAAGACTTTGCGTACCACAAGTTGAGAGTTTGAAGAAGGCAACTCTTGAAGACTCACATTGCTCTAAGATGACCATACATCCCGGTGGTGATTAGATGTATAGGGATATGAAGCGAGTTCTCTTTTGGGTCAGAATGAAGAAGGACGTGGCCGAGTTTGTTGATAGATGCTTAGTGTGCCAACAAGTCAAGGCGGAGCGAAAGAAGCCTGGAGGTTTGCTCCATCCCTTAGAGATTCCGCTTTGGAAATGGGAAAGCGTTTCCATGGATTTTGTAGATGGGTTACCAAGATCAAGGAAGGGTAATACGGGGATTTGGGCAATTATAGACAGACTTACCAAAAGTGCCCATTTTATTCCCATTAAAAGTAGAAGGATCGCCGAGTGGTTAACATCTGTTTACCTTCAAGAGATAGTTCGTTTGCACGACATACCCTCTAGCATTGTAAGCGATAGATATCCCATTTTCACAAGCGAATTTTGGAAAAGCTTACAAGAGGCGGTTGGAACACAATTATGCTTAAGTACCGCTTATCCCCCTCAGACGGACGGCCAGACCGAGAGAGTAAATCGAGTTCTAGAAGACCTTCGGAGACTATGCATCATAGACTTTGGAGGAACATGATAAGAACACCTTCCACTAGTGGAGTTCGCCTATAATAATTGTTTTCAGGCGAGCATTGGCATAGCACCTTTTAAGGCTCTTTATGGACGACCGTGCTGATCACCTACATGTTGATGGGAATCCACTGATAAGGTTTTGCTTGGACCCGACATGATCAGGGAGACTTCAGGGAAGATAGACCTGATTCGATGGCGAATGAAGACGGCGCAGGACTGACAGAAGTCATATGCTGATTGGAGACGAACCGATCTTGAATTCAATATTGGGGACATGGTTTTTGTTAAGGTGTCACCGTTAAGAAACGTAGTCCGTTTTGGATCAGTAGGGAAGTTGGCACCGAGGTTCGTAGGACCCTTTCCAATTATAGAGAGGATTGGACAAATGGCGTATAGAGTAAAGTTACCAGAGAAGCTCAGCAGAGTTCATGACGTGTTTCACGTTTCGCATTTGCGTAAGCGTTTTCACGATACGGCGGAAGTGGTAGAGCCGAGCACGCTCGAAGAAGTGGAAGTAGAGTGCAATGCCACGATCATACGAGCTCCTACATGCATTCTCGGATCGAAGGTCAAAAAGCTTCACAACAAAGAGGTCAAGTTGGTCAAAGTGCAATGGGGAGATGATCAAAGAGACGCGACCTGGAGATGGAAGACAAAATGTGTACGCCGTACCCTTTCCTTTTTGAGGGTATGTTTTAATTTCTCCTTTTTCTACCGCTTTGTTGACACTTGTCCTATCTTTTAGTATTATCTTTGCGATGACATCTTCGATCTTTAGTTGGGAAGAACCCTATGGTTGCAAACATGTGTTTGAGACATATTATGTTTGGTGGATGCAAATGGATGCAAGCGGTTGCTAGTGATTGCTCATGGATGCATGTACACACACATTAAGCACTAGATCGGCTCAATCACCTTCATGTTGCATATAAATGCGTGTGCATATCTAAATTAATGGATGTACAATGGTTGTGTTATCATATGGATGCTGCATTTGATGAATGGTTGTGCACACATGTAGAAATAATATGTATCGATAGGATTCTTTCGCATACATAATGGACGCATGACACTATCATGATTTGCATTAAGGAGGTCAACTGAATCAGTGGACCGCCTGATCTTTGCATTAGATTAGGAACATATACACGCATTTTTGCATAAGTTCATATAGCATTAGAAATTTCTTTAAGGACAATGGATGCTTGTGGATGATGGTTGAGTAGATGGATGATTGGTTGGTAGGATACATTCTTCTTACCTTAGAGATTTCGGGGACGAAATCCTTTAAGGAGGGGAGAATGTAACACCCCGTAATTTTATAACATTAAAATTCACAAATCAAGGTATACTTAATTTTTAGAAGAAGAATTAAGTGAAATGGGTTGCGCTATTATGTTCGTCTCAAAATTTTGGGTCAAGATAGACATTTGGTTTGCATAAAACGGATAACTTATGAAGAAGTTATTAAGCCTTGAAGTTTGTATGCATATGAGAGAAATATATATATATATATATATATATATATACAAAAAAATATTCAATTTTTTTCTTCAAAACAGCGAATCAGGAGGGGGAATAGCCGAACCGCACCATTTTTGGAGTCGACCCAAGCCCTGCTAGGTCGACTAGGGGTCGATCCAGGGTATTTGGCTATCAACCCGTGGCCCGATTCGCCCTAAGGGCTGTTGTGGCATATGAGTGGTCCTGATGGTTCTGGTTATCCCTAGGTTAATCCGATGACTCTTATTACATTAAACTTCTATAAAAACACTCCTAAACCCCTTACCCTAATCACATTAATTCATTACAAGAGCCGCCATGCCGTCAATGGAGAACCTAGAGTAGCCGCCATACACTTTCAACCCTAAAGCAAGATAGAAGCTTGAATCAAAATCAAATCAAATCTAAATAACGATTAGTCTACATCAAAGGCGAGCAATTCAGTTTCAGAATACAGATCCCAGAAAGACAAGACTATTCTTTTTAATTGTGAGTATGATAGATTTCACAAAATAATTAATTAATTTAATTATGATACAATATAATTGGGATTATGGGAATATGATTTTGAATCATGTGATGTAAATTATACGTATGTTTGTGGTGTTGAATCATATGTTAGTCTTATGCAAGTTGGATTATATGTTAGTTCTTACGTGAATCTTATGCAAGTTGAATCATATATCTTATGCAAGTTTGGGATGATTGGATCATATATTCCTATATGAATCTTATGCAAGTTTGGGTTGTTAAAATATATGTGAGACATGTATATGCATATGCTAGTTTATGTGACATTAACGTTTATGTCTAGATCCATATGCAAGTTTACATGTTACTGTTTAGATCCATATGCAAGTTCACACCTTTGTGTTTGGATCTATAGCAGTACATAAGTTATGCAAGTTTAGGCCCATTACCTATGCTAGTTTTGTATCATATGCTAGTTTGAATGAAATTCATATGCTAGTTATTGGCTATGTAATCTTATGTCATGATCCTTAGATCTATTTTATGTGTTATGTGATGTTGTTTTTCTTTTTATAAGTTAGACTATTTGCGAGTCTAACATATGTCATATGAAAACGTATGAATAGCATGGGGATGATGGGATAATATTGAATATACATAAATTGTGAATTGACAAAAAATGGCCTTAAAAGGCATATAATTAATTTGAGACATTAATAGGCATAATTGGTATTTATGGAAATAATTTTAAGAGACAATTATGGACATAAATAAATTTGGAATTTATTGACAAATTTGAATAGGGATATTAATCCAATTTGGAGTTAAATAAAGATGTGTAATAATTAACCGCCTAAGACACGAGGTTAGACTCTTTTGTGATGTAAGACTGCCCGGACCCGCCCGGCAAATCCAACAGCCAAAAATGTCAGTCTAATGTGAGAGGTCAAAGGCACGAATTAAATGCGTAACAGTTGTAAAGACACGATGTTAGGCTCGTTTGCAGTATAAGACTGCCCGGACCCGCCCGGCAAATCCAGCAACCGCAAATGTCAGCCTAATGTGGGAGGTCTTTACAAGGTTACGGTTCTAATGAATTAATTAACACTTAACCAGATAAACATGTGATGGGACATGGGGGATTAAGTGGGTGCCTTGGGTGGCATGTGAAATTAAGTGGGTGCCTTGTGTGGCATGTGAAATTAAGTGGGTGCCTTGGGTGGCATGTGAAATACGATTAGATGCACTTAACCAAGATTGAAACATGTAAGAAGACATGAATAAGAATGAGGTTAAGTGGGGAAACCTTAGTGGGGACCAAGCACAGGTGGAAGGCTTGTGTCAAGCATGGGGGCCCTTTTCAAACCAGTAACCCATCAAGTATCATTGTTAGCTCGACCCAAATCGAGGACGGGACACGCTTACCGGATTTGATTGTAAGAGGTCAAAACGGGTTAGCGGTGGCAATGCAAGTCCAACGGGATCTTGCGCGTGCGTGGGCCCGGGATGGTAGGTAAGACATTGTTGCATCATGTAGATATAAGCCGTGCATCTTTGGTGGTATCAGGTTGCCACTTTGGATGGCGATACACCCCACTGTGGGACCAACACGGGTATCTATGAGTTAGGGAGCCGATCGAATGGGGGTAGTGGGTACAACGAGTGGAGACATGGGCAGACGACACCTATGAAGGCAGCTAGGGGTACACGAAACTTCCATTATCATTATTAAGTTTTGTAGGAGGGATCAACATTTAGGGTGACTAGTGGTGGTGAAGTATAGTAATTATCCTATAGTGATTAGGAACGAGATTAACACCAGAATATTCCTCTTGTTTGCTTTGTCATGCCCACTTGTTTCATGGTCTTATCTTAATTTACCAGTTTATGCCTTATCCTAGTTACTTTAATAATTATATTGTTAAAGTTATTATACTCGCCTGACTTTATGTCTGACCCCCTTGTTTTCGCCTCTTTTCTTCCTTTTCCCCCCAGGTTCTCAGGGTGAGACTAGTACTAGTGGAGCTTGATCTCGGATCTCTTTCTCTCTCTTTTGGAAGTGCTTGGATTGCTGAAAGTAAAGTTCAACTCATCTCTTTTATGGCTACTTGTGTTGGGGTTTATGCTTTTTATTTTATGTACTCTGAAACAATTTATCAAGATGGATATTAAGTGTACTTGGTTTATGAAGTTGTTGTAATCAAACTATTTCTCCGCTACAATAAAAGTTGTTCTAAAATTTTCAAGTACCATTATTTATAACTGTCTTGTTATAATCTGTTCTATACACTAAATACGCTCCATGGTAGTTAATGCATTCCCTTTGTTAGTGACATTAATGGACGTGGGGTGTTACATTTTCAGTGCCTGTGCATGCTGTTATCCAGATATTTCATGTGCGACAGCTTTTACCAAAAAGTGTGTCAACACTATTCTTTTTGGTAAGCTTATTCATCTCTTTATAATCCACACATAGACGAAGTGAGTCGTCTGCCTTAGTTGCAAATACGACTTGACCTCCCCACTCTGATATGCTTAGTCTAATAAAAACTTTCTCGAATAGCTCCCCTACTTGCTTACTAAGCTCCATCTTGGAGGTTGTCCCTTAACCTCCTCAAACACGTCCGGATAATCTCTGATTATGGGTACAGATCACAAATAGTCAACAAAAGTATCAAGTGATTCTAGAAAATTAAGCATCACCGACCCCGTGGGTCATAGGAAATTTCGAGAGTTCTACGATTACAAGTAAGAAGACTGACTACATTCTTTTCACAATCAAGAATGGCACCATACATGGCTAGCCGATCCATTCCTAGAATCAAACCATAGCCCATAAATCTCATCATGTATGAGTCGTATTCAAACTCAACACCCAAGAAAGAGATTCTCAAACCCCTACGTATCATGGATAAATGAGTCGTACCTCCTATGGGGTTTGAGACCACTACAGGATCAGAGACTATACTAGTATTAAGGTGCAGACTATCTACAAAAGACTTTTCCACATTCTAATGTGAAGCACCATAATCAAACAGTGTTCTAACAGGATAGTCCAAAATCAAACCTTCAACCGTGACTTTACTACATCGATCAGGTCCACTATCCTTAAGAGCATGTACTTGTCCAGAAGTTCCTACCCCCCTTGTCCTTGCTTGCTAGAATATTTCTTAGTGAAGTGAAACACCCCACCTCCGTTAAGGTCACTCACAAAGGGAATGCCTTAATTTTGGTGGAGCATTATAGATAAAAGATGCTGATAAATTACAAGACAGACAAATAAAGCAGTGGAAAATAAAGTCATTTTATAAACAACTTAATTCAGTCAAGCTTTTACAATAATTGTCTCAATCACACTTAAAAGTAATACATAGAAATTCTGTCTTGAGTCAAAAACTTCCAAGTATAAAAGAAGCATAAAAAATAACAATGATATTCCCCAATGAAGCATGAACCATCCATAGCAGTGGAAGAGAGAGTCCAAAACAATACATTGACTATCTTAAAGCTTGGAAGTGAAATTAAGCTAAGTGATGACATTTCCTCCCTTTGAACCTGGGGGCGGGGGGGGGGGGTATGGAAGAAAACGGGCGAAACAAAACTAGGTCAGACATGAGTCTGGTAAGTCCAGTGACTTTCAGCATATAAACAGGCAAAAGCATCATGACATGAATAAACTGAATATAAGACAATACCGTGATAACAGGGAAAACAAGATAACATAGGATAAGCATAAGGTATGATAAGGCAAGATCAACTGAATGCGCTTCTATTCTTTCTCTCCTTCGCTACTACTTTGTTATTCTGTTTTCTATATCTATCTCTACACCACCTAACTAGTGTCCCAACTAGTAATCTGTATAATAACGTGATCCCAATCCCCGTAATTGTGTTAGCCTTCAGGTGTACATATATCGTGAGGATTCCACCTCAATCTGCCTAACTGCCATGAATATGTTGGATGTACCCTATCGATCGACTCCTTACTTGTATTCATTTCTATTGTGTCTGTCTCAATCGGCTCTCTCTTGCATATAGATACCCTGTGCTGATCCCACCATAAGGTGTATCAATCTTTATGATAGCGATCCGACACGATTCAAGATGCACAGTGTATAACTACTGGTACTCAGTGCCTGCTTTTTCCCACTCCGGAGTGCGTGCACGCCCGTAAACCGTCGGAACCTACACTGACATACCCCATGCCGCTGTTTTGACCGCTTATAATCAGCCCAGTAATCGTGCCCCACCCTGCCTAGTTTCAGGGTACCATAATACATCTACATGGGTTACTGCTGAAATGGGTCCCCGTTACTAGGGTTTTCTGCTGGTTAAGTTTGTGGGCCTATATATACAAATATTACCCACCTACACGTGATGTACTTAACCCACCCATCGATTCTAGCATGTTTTCTTTACAGTTAAGTTTAGTGGGCCTGTATGTACTAATATTACCCACCTACACGAGATGTACTTAACCCTCCCATCGATTTAAGCATATTTATTTAACGGTTAAGTTTTGTGAGCCTGTATGTACTAATATTACCCACCAACCCGATATGTACTTAACCCTCCTACACATTCAAGCATGTTTATTTAATGGTTAAGTTTTGTGGGCCTATATTTACAAATATTTGCCACCAACCCGATATGTACTTAGCCCTCCTACACATTCAAGCATGTTTATTTAATTGTAAAGTTTTGTCCATCCATGTTAACTTAACCCACCCAGTCATCGTGTCATGTTGGTTGAGTGTTTCTTATTAACTTAACCCCGTTCGTTCATCATGTTATATTCGTTAATTGTTTTCTTGTTAACTTAACCCAACGTGTTAATCATGTTGTATTGGTTAAGTGTCATCAATCAATTCAAGTTAACTTAACCTACCTACTTTTCATGTTACTTTGGTTAAGTGTTGCGTTCTTGTGTTAACTTAACCCAACCACAAACCAAGTTATATTGGTTAAGTGTTAGTTTAACCCTTTCCATCTATCATGCTATACCGGTTATGTGTTTCCTATTAACTTAACCCTAGTCATCCATCTTGTCATATCGGTTAAGTGTTTCTCATTACTTAACCCTAATTATCCATGTTATGTTGTTTAAGTGTTCCTATGAACTTAACCCTACTCATTCATCTTGTTCATTAGCATTAACTGATTTATTAATGCACCAACCCCTCACACTAGATATGTGTTGTTGTGGTTACGGGATGTGCTAGGCGGTTCCGGGCAGTTTTACACCACAACTCAATCTAACCTCGGGTTTTTATTAGGCATGATGCACTAACCTCTCACATTAGATAGGTGTTATTGTGGATACTGGATATGCCGGGCGGTTCTGGGAAGTTTTACACCACAACTCAATCTAACCTCGGGTTAGGTATGTTCATCTTTAATCTGCACATTTACCCTATATACCCAAATCTAGATTTTACATGCTAATTATCAAATTCACCAAAACTAGTCATGTTACATTTTACACCCAATCTAGATTTAATGCTCAAGTTACCTCAAATTCGCAACAATAACAATTTTTCCCAAAACTTGATTTATATGCCAACTTCCTACTTTGTCGTTCATGCCAATTCTAGGTTCAATATGTCAAATTACGTATTCCATAATTCATGTCAAATCGCATCTTAACAGTTATGCCATGCTACATGTTCCAAATTATGCCAAATAATGTCAATTTCATGTTATACCCAATTTCCCCCGCATTCATAACGTACGTATTTCGAGATTCAACTCAATATTCATAATATAAGGGGAGAAGCAAGATGGAACATCGTAAGAATAGGCATAGTCAGAAGATGATAAGAACTACTAGTCCAATAAACTTGATGTACTAAAAAGACAAGTTTTGCAAGGAATACATCGCAGGCATATAGATATGATAAGAATTATATCATGAACTTAAAAAGGATTACAATTCCGATATACAACAAGGATAGATATGATTGGACCAGTTTCATAGTCAAAAATGATTCCCAAAGATATATATACTTAAGTGCAGATTTCAATGAAAGGATAGCTTACATCAGGCATGTTCTCATATCCATTTTATTACATGTCACAATTAGATTTAGGTGTTCAAATCTAAAAAGTAACTGACTTACAAAACAAAGGCAAATCTTGTTTTCATGCCTAAGCCAAACATCACTATACACCCTAATCTTCTTCTTCCAAATCATAAACTATCATATATATATATATATATATATATATAAATATATGTCTCAATTTTAGATCTTAGACCACAACATGTACTATGCCTTATATTTACAATTCAATTTACGCCCCAAATCCCAAGTCATATGTCCAATACTTTATGCCTCAAATCTCAAGTCATATGTCCAATACTTTATGCCCAAATCCCAAGTCATATGTTCGATACATTTATGTTTTGAATACAACATGTGTTATGTCCTCAAATCAGTTACAACTCAATTACGCCCAATTTTTATTTCCAACGTACGTTCAGCTCTTATGAGATCTGGCTCAGGCTCGCAGTAGCCTGGCTATAAAAAAAAGGGAAGAAGGAAAGAAGAGACAAAGAACGGACATAATATTATCAATGAGATAGATCCAAAGGATATAGAAAGACAGTCATAATCTCAGATCCAGATTTATTACAATGTCAGAATCACAATTAACTTTTATTTCTAAAAGTAACGTGAACTTACAAATTAGAGAAGGGTCTTGAATTCCGGGATCTGTATTCTGAAACTGAATAGCTCTCCCTTGAAGTAGACTATTTGTTCTTCTAATTTAGATTTGATTTGATTCTTAGAAATAGTTGTTGAAGTCGTTGAATTAGCTTTTGAATCTCTACTAGAATTCTAAACTTGATTTTTACGAAGGACTAGAGCAGCATAACCCCGTCATAGATTTATTTTGATATGAATTAGGGTAGAGTATAGGCAAAATGAAGATGCGTGGAGAGAAAGTGAGGTTTGGAGGTGTTTAAATAGCTTGGGAGCAACGAATCTGGTCAGAACGGGCGTCTAAATGCAGAAAAAGGAATCTGCCCACGGATCTTGAAAAAAAGGGGGGGGGAAGTCGACCTGTTCTACCCAGGTCGACCCCTTGGTCGACCTGGGTCCTGGGCGGGAAATTTCCCGCCCAGCCCGGGTGTGTGATTTGAATTTCGAATTCGAATTTCTGAACTTGAGCTGTTTTAATTTATTTAAATCTTGAAACTTCTGAAGGTCATAACTTCTTCATACGGAGTCCGATTTACGCAAACTCGGAATCTATCTCAAGCAGAGTTCCGAGATGAACGCAATAGCATAACCCATTTCCCTTAATTATTCTCTTAAAAATTAAGTATACTTTAATTCGTTAATTTGACGTTCATCGAAAAATACAGGGTGTTACATTCTCCCCCTAAAGGATTTCGTCCCCGAAATCTTTAAGTTAAGAAGAATGCATATCCTAACATCCAACGTCCATCTACTCAACCATTCAAACACAGGCATCCATTGTACTTAAAAGGTTTCTAATGCCATATGAACATATGCAGAGTGTGTGTATATGTTTCTTATCTAATGCAAAATCAAGCGGTCTACTAATCTAGTTGACCTCCTTAAAACGAATCATGAGAGTGTCATGCGTCCAATATGTATGCAAATATCCCTAATCATGTAAATACTATATGTGTGCATATTAACTCATCCATATGCAACATCCATATGATAGCACATCAAGTATCAATCCATACACAAATACATTCATATGCATATGCAATATGAAAGTGACTGAGCCGATCTAGTGCCTAATGTGTGTGTATATGCATCCACGAGCATCCACTGGCCGCAACTTGCAACCACTTGCAACCATCAATCATAACATGTTTCAAATACATGTTTACATCCATTGGTTTCTACCTAAGGATCGAAGATATGACCCAGAGGATATAATTAAAAGATAAAGACTAGTATGCAAATAAATATTACAGAGAAAATGGAATCAAGGATATACCCTCAAATAGGGTGTCGTGCGCATATCTAGTCTTCAGTCTTCTAAGTCGTATCTTCTTGAGCTTCACTCCACCGTACCTTAACTAATTTAACTTCACGGTTGCGAAGCTTCTTGACCACCATTTCAAAAAGCCACTAGTAAAGATAGGACCTCGATCACTTACTATGCTAGAGGGTATCCAACGTAGTCGAACTATCTTTCCATGATAAACAGATGTTAACCATGATACCAAGTGTATATACTAAGATGATTATAGGTCTCTCCTCTACTTAGCTTATCCATCATGTCACAAATCTGAGGTTCGATATCTCTCACGTAAACCATCCTAGTCGACCTTGACATCCCTCAAGTACAAGCCCGAAAGGCCTAAACCAATATCAGACAAGCACCTAAGGAATACCTCCTCCGAATTTGGACGATTTATGTGAGAAAATACTAGCAAAATAACCAAAAAATTGAGCACTTAACTGACTCTGGCTATCCTCGACAATCTTGCTCCAAAACTATCGTTGATCGCATAACTGGCTTTGCATTGTCAACTAGATATATGTGGAAGTCTATCTCATGTTTTAGGGGACAAATCCCTAACCTTAATAAAAAACATCTGCGTACTCATGGACTACTCCAACGGATCGAAAATCGTTGATAAATACATAAAGTGATTCTCGGTAGCAAAGAAAAACTGATCCCTTAGGATCGCACGAAATCTCGAGGGTATTCCCGAGGCAAGTCAAAAGTTTAACTACCCTCCTTTCACAATTACTAGTTGACCCATCCATGCCTAGAATCAACCCATAGCCTATGAAACCAAAAACATAAGTTTCTCAAATCCTTACAAACCAAAGATAAATAAGTCGAACCACAAATTGGATTTGAGATAATAATGGGACCTTCTACTATACAAGTACTAAGGTGCAGAGACTCCACTATGGAAGCAGATATAAATGAATGTGAAGCGCTAAAATCAAAAGGAGTACTAACAGGATGATCAAAGAGGAGAAACTAAACTCTTTCAACAGAAACCTTACTAACTCTCTCTCAGGTACGCTGGCGGTGGGAGCATGCACTTGCCCTCCTGAAAATCCTGTTCTTTGTTCTTGCCCTTGTCCTTAATCATATGACCCATTATACCATAATAAAGATACTTCCTCCTTCTTGTCCTGTGATTCTTCCACTTACACCTCTTCCTTTTTTGTCTCCTTTGTGAACCAAGTCCATATCCATGAGTTTCTCGCCCTTAAGTTGTGCCCCTTAACCAAAATCCCTTATTCTCATCTTTACTGTCCTTGTGTTGACAAGTCTCTCGAAAGCTGCCTCCATCGTATGGAAAATCCTACAAAGCTCAAAAGAAAATTAGCAGCAGGGGAAACTACAGTGGCTATAGATGGAAGTTTGGCACTTCTTCGCCCTTTGACAGGTGTCGTAGTCTTATCAAGCCTACGGAACCACGCCGCGATGAGGTTACCTCCCGGAAATCCAGGAGCCCTGGAGACTCAAGAAAGAAGGAAACAAGGATTCAAACAGAGGATAAAAAAAGATAGTGCATATGTCTTTGGGGAATATGCCTTTAAAACAAAAAAATTCTTTTGGAAATGCTTCTTTTAAAACCGTTTTGAAAATAATTTTTAAAATCTTTTATCTAATCCGGTAGCCTTCAGCTTTGATACCAAATGAAACACCCCACCTCCGTTAAGGTCACCCACAAAGGGAATGCTTTAACTTCGGTGGAGCATTATAGGTAAAAGATGGAGATAAATTACAAGACAAACAATTAAAACAGCGGAAAATGAAGCCATTTTATAAACAACTTAATTTAGTCAAGCTTTTACAATCATTGTCTCAATCAGACTTAAAAGTAATACATAGAAATTCTGTCATGATTCAAAAACTTCCAAGTATAAAAGAAGCATAAAAAATAACAATGATATTCCCCAATGAAGCATGAACCAGCCACAGCAGTGGAAGAGATAGTCTAAAACAATACACGACTATCTTCGAGCTTGGAAGGAAAATTAAGCTAAGTGATGACATTTCCTCCCTGTGAACCTTGGGGGGGGGAGGAACGGAAGGAAAGAGGCGAAACAAAACTAGGTCAGACATGAGTCTGGTAAGTCCAGTGAATTTCGACATATAAACAAGCAAAAGCATCATGACATGAATAAACTAAATATAAGACAATACCATGATAACAGCGATAACAAGATAACATAGGATAAGCATAAGGTATGATAAAGCAAGATAAACTAAATGCGCTTCTACTCTTTCTCTACATCGCTACTACGTTGTTATTCTGTTTTCTATATCTATCTCTGCACCACCTACCTAGTGTCCCAACCAGTAATCTGTATGATAATGGGATCCCAATCCCCGTAATTGTGGTAGCCTTCAGGTGTACATCTATCGTGAGGATTCCCCCTCAATCTGCCTAATTGCCATGAACATGTTAGATGTACCCTTACTACCCTATCGATCGGCTCCCTACTTGTATTCATTTCTCTTGTGTCTGTGTCAATTGTCCCTCTCTTGCGCATAGATACCCTATGCTGGTCCCACCATAAGGTGTATCAATCCTTATGGTAGCGACCCGACACGATTCAAGATGCCCAGTGTATAACTACTGGTACTCAGTGCCTAATTTTTCCCACTCTGGAGTACGTGCACGCCCGTAAACCGTCGGAACCTACACTGACATTCCCCATGCCGCTTTTTTGACCACTTATAATCAGACCAATAATCATGCCCCACCCTGCCTATTTTCAGGGTACCATGATACATCTATGTGGGTTACGGCTGAAATGGGTCCCCGTTACTAGGGTTTCCTGCTGGTTAAGTTTGTGGGCCTATATATACAAATATTACCCACCTACACGTGATGTACTTAACCCTCCCACCGATTCCAGCATGTTTTTTTAACGGTTAAGATTTGTGGACCTATATGTACTAATATTACCCACCTACACGAGATGTACTTAACCCTTCCATCGATTTAAGCATATTTATTTAACGGTTAAGTTTTGTGAGCCTATATGTACTAATATTACTCACCAACCCGATATGTACTTAACCCTCCTACACATTCAAGCATGTTTATTTAATGGTTGAGTTTTGTGGGTCTATATTTACTAATATTTCCCACCAACCCGATATGTACTTAACCCTCCTACACATTCAAGCATTTTTATTTAATGGTTAAGTTTTGTCCATCCATGTTAACTTAACCCACCCAGTCATCGTGTCATGTTGGTTAAGTGTTTCTTATTAACTCAACCCCGTTTATTCATCTAGTTATATTGGTTAAGTGTTTTCTTGTTAACTTAACCCCACGTGTTCATCATGTTGTGTTCGTTAAGTGTTATCAGTCATTCAAGTTAACTTAACCCACCTACTTGTCATGTTACTTTGATTAAGTGTTGCCTTCTTATGTTAACTTAACCCTACCGCAAACCAAGTTATATTGGTTAAGTGTTAATTTAACCCTTTCCATTTATGCTATACCGGTTAAGTGTTTCCTATTAACTTAACTCTAGTCATCCATTTTGTCATATCGGTTAAGTGTTTCTCATTACTTAACCCTAGTCATCCTTGTTATATTGGTTAAGTGTTCCTATGAACTTAACCCTACTCATTCATCTTGTTCATTAGCATTAATTGATTTATTAATGCACCAACCTCTCACATTAGATATGTGTTATTGCGGTTACTAGATGTGCCGGGCGGTTCCGGGCAGTTTTACACCACAACTCAATCTAACCTCGGGTTTTTCTTGGGCATGATGCACTAACCTCTCACATTAGATAGGTGTTGTTGTGGTTACTGGATGTGCCGGGCGGTTCCGGGTAGTTTCACAACACAATTCAATCTAATCTCGGGTTAGGTATGTTCATCTTTAATCTACACATTTACCCTGTATACCCAAATCTATATTTTACATGCTAATTACCAACTTCACCAAAACTAGTCATGTTACGTTTTACACCCAATCTAGATTTAGTGCTTAAGTTACCCCAATTTCGTAACAATAACAATTTTGCCCAAAACTTGATTTATATGCCAACTTCCTACTTTGTCGTTCATGCCAATTCAAGGTTCAATATGTCAAATTACATATTCCATAATTCATGTCAAATTGCATCTTAACAGTTATGCCATGTTACATGTTCCAAATTATGCCAAATAATGTCAATTTCATGTTATACCCAATTTCCCCCGCATTCATAACGTACGTATTTCGAGATTCAACTCAAGATTCATAATATAAGGGGAGAACAAGATGGAACATCGTAAGAATAGGCATAGTCATATGATGATAAGAACTACTGGTCCAATTAACTTGATGTACTAAAAAGACAAGTTTTGCAAGGAATACATCACAGGCATGTAGATATGATAAGGGTTATATCATGAACTTTAAAAGGATTACAATTCTGATACACAACAAGGATAGATATGATTGGACGAGTTTCATAGTCAAAAATGATTCCCAAAGATATATATACTCAAGCGCACATTTAAATGAAAGGACATCTTACATCAGGCATATTCTCATATCCATTTTATTACATGTCACAATTAGATTTAGGTGTTCAAATCTAAAAAGTAACTGACTTACAAAACAAAGGCAAATCTTGTTTTCATGTCTAAGCCATACATCACTATACACCCTAATCTTCTTCTTCCAAATCATAAACTATCATATATATATATATATATATATATATGTCCCAATTGTAGATCTTAGACCACAACATGTACTATGCCTTATATTTACAGTTCAGTTTATGCCCCAAATCCCAAGTCATATGTCCAATACTTTATGCCTTAAATCTCAAGTCATATGTGCAGTACTTTATGCCTCAAATCCCAAGTCATACGTTCGATACACTTTATGTTTTGAATACAACATGTGTTATGTCCCCATATCAGTTATAAATCAATTATGCCTAATTTTAATTTCCAACGTACGTTCATCTCTTATGAGATCTGGCTCAGGCTCGTAGTAGCCTAGCTATAAAACAAAAAGGGAAGAAGGAAAGAAGAAACAAAGAACGGACATAATATTGTCAATGAGATAGATCCAAAGGATATAGAAAGACAGGCATAATCTCAGATCCAGATTTATTACAATGTCAGAATCACAATTAACTTTTATTTTTGGAAGTAACGTGAACTTACAAATTATGGAAGAGTCTTGACTTTTGGGATCTGTATTATGAAACTAAATAGCTCTCCCTTGAAGTAGACTATCTGTTCTTCTAGTTTAGATTTGATTCTTAGAAATAGTTGTTGAAGTCATTGAATTAGCTTTTGAATCTTTACAAAAATTCTAAACTTGATTTCTACGAAGGACTTGAGCAGCATAATCCCATCTTAGATTTATGGTGATATGAATTAGGGTAGAGTATAGGCAAAATGAAGTTGTGTGGAGAGAAAGTGAGGTTTGGGGGTGTTTAAATAGCTTAGGAGCAACAAATCTGGTCAGAACGGGCGTCTAAATGCAGAAAAACGAATCTGTCCACGGATCTGGAAAAAGGGGGGATGTCGACCCCCAGGTCGACCCCATGGTCGACCTGTTCTCCCCAGGTCGACCCCTTGGTCGAACTGGGTCCTCGGCGGGAAATTTCCCGCCCAGCCCGGGTGTGTGATTTGAATTTCTGAACTTGAGCTGTTTTAATTTATTCAAATCCTGAAACTTCTGAAGGTCATAACTTCTTCATACGGAGTTCGATTTATGCAAACTCGGACTCTACCTCAAGCAGAATTCCGAGACGAACGCAATGGTGTAACCCGTTTCCCTTAATTATTCTCTTAAAAATTAAGTATACTTTAATTTGTTACTTTGACGTTTACCCAAAAATACAGGGTGCTACATTAAGTGTCCCACTTGTCCATAATTAAAGCAGGCTTTCTTTGCCTTTCTGCAGTCCTTCATAAAATGACCCATAGCTCTGCAACCACGAAATTTTATATCTTTCTTATGCGAGCTTTGTCATCCTTTCCTCCTTTCTTAGGCCACCATTTCTGTTTCTTGCCCTTAGCCTATGTCTCATCAGTCTTACTGTCTTTCTTATCATCCTTGCCATCTTTGTGCATAATAGCTATATCAACCAGCCTTTCAAACGTCACCCCCACTGGTATATGAGATAATGTAAGTCCTTGGAGAGGTTGATTTAACCCTCTCGCAAACCTAAAAGTCTTCTTATGGTGTTTTTTCACCATGTCCAGACCAAGTCTCGCCATTTTATTGAAGTTATTCACTTAATCCTTAACAGACATGTCCTCTTGTTTCAAAGCCAAGAGTCTCTCCATCTGTAATCCCTCTTCCGCCCAAGATAAAAAATTCATCTTAAGTCTCTATCTGAAATCATCCAAAGTAGCTACTGGTTGTCCTGCCTATGTCATCTCCCACCAGTAAGAAGCCTCGTCCTTCAGTTGCCATGCGACCAGTTGTATCTTCCTTCTATCATCAATTTCAAAAGGACCAAACACATTCTCTGTATCTCTTAGCCAGTTCCGTGCCTCAACAAAGTTCTCGGTACCATGGAATGGTTTTCCTCCCATAGCGCAAAAGTCTTTACATAGCTTAGAAAAGTTATCTACTCGTGGAGGTGGAGCTACTGTGGATGCAGCTAGGGGTGGGGCATCTCCTTTTCCTCCGGTAAATGTCATAGCTTTAAGATAGCTATGGAACCATGTCGGTAGTGGAATGCCCTCGGCAAGAGTGGGCGCCCTAGACATGCTAAAAAGAGAAGAAACAAAAGATTCAACAAGAGATTGAGAGAGTATTGAATATGGATTGAGGGGATATGACTTTCAAAACAAATTTTTATTTGAAAATACTTTGCCTTTGAAAACAATTTTAAAAACTTTTACTTCGGTCTTATAACCTTCATCTTTGCTACCAAATGTGATACCCCACGTCCATTAATGTCACTCATAAGAGAATGCATTAAGTTTCGGGAAGCGCAATAGGTAAACAGTATAGAAATTCACAAGACAAATATAAAATAAACAGCAGAATAATTTAAACTTTATTATTGAAAATAAAACATAGTCCCAAAACAGGTTACATCATCATACCAGTTACGTCAAAAAAAAGTATCTCAAATCTGTCTCATAATGCAAAATAATATAGTGCCATAAAATAAAACCATATCCCACATAGCAAGCCATAACAAAATAGAAAGTAAGTCAAAGCGGTACATCTCAGAAAGTTCAGATCTAAGCTAAAAGAGAAAATAATAATCACTGAGGAGTGTTACCAATCTAAGGACCTGGGGTGAAAGGAAGAAAGAAGCGAAAATAAAAAGGGTCAGATATTAAGTCTAGCGAGTTCTAGTCATTTTCAAATATGCATAAAATGAGATACCGAAATAGGTAAACAAGACTGGATGAGAAAGTACAATATCATATAAGGAAACAGCTAACCATGATAAACAAGATAAATAGGAACAACAGGAATAAACAGTGATTAAGTAATACTTTTACATTTATATCCTAAAAAAGGTTTTGTCCACACCAATACTAGTATAACAGGATTAGGCGTTAGCCAAATTACTTAACAGAAACATCAGTATTAAAAAACAAGATTAGTTATACCCTAATTACATAAAAGGATTAGGTGTTACTCTAATTACATAACAATAGGATTAGGCGTACCATAATGACTACCCACGCGATCGGTTCCCTAATATGTAAATACCCTTTGTTAGCCCCGACAGTCGGGTGTATCACTACCTAACCTAGCAACTTATATAACTAGACCTGTTTACTTGTGTTAAAGTGGCTTAGTTTCCCTAATCGGACTCATGCACGTTCATGACTCCACCGGAATGCGCTTGTACCCACGTTTCCATAAGAACCTCTTACTATCCACTTCTGCAAAATGTGTCCTAGCCCCCTACCTAGTGCGAGTCCCTCTAACAAAATACCAACAGGGAAACTGACTGATACAGGTTCCAAACAGCAGATTGACACAAGCCAAATCACCTAAGCTTGTTCCCCCAAGTAATTAGGATTTAAGAGTCCCCAAAAACTCAATATAACAGTAGAATGAGGGACCTATTAGCTTATTAATAAACATGATTTAACCTAGCAGGTTTAGGTTAACTAATAAGCGTGGTTGTAATATTACATGTTATTTTGTGTGTACAACCCTTCCCCCAAACATCTGCCCAAAATGTATGTATAATTACTATAGTGATTCAGTTTACTAACCTACTTCTGGTACTTGCATATTTTAACATGTCCTTTTACTAAATGTCTGTATTAAGTCAAATTTAACATGTCTATACATATGCATACTATTCCATTCAATTATACAACAAATTACAACATGTACTAGGTTATGCATAGTATCACTTTATTCTCAAGTGACAGCCAGTACAAGTATATGCATATTATCCTTTTCCCAAACTACAGTCAAACAATACTCAAATTAACAGTAAGCCCAAATTCCCTATTTCATGTCATTTCTTATTATCCCAGTTCTTACTATATGCAAATTTTAGTCGGATATGGCCTAGGTTTAGCGTAAACCAAAAGGGAAAAATAGAGGAAGGAGAATATAATCAAATCACATAGGCGTATAAGCAAGACTGGGAATAAACTAAAACAATAGAAATAGGGAAAAGGAATATAAATACACATAACTGATTATTTATTCGACAATAAAGGCATTTATTTTTCTTATAACAATGACATAGGTGATTAACAGTGAAGAACAGGCAAAGCAATTATCTTATAATCACTGTATAGTCTAAACCCAATTTTAATTAATTGTCATGATATAGTTCTAGGCACCAGATCTAGAAATAACAGGAACTCACAGGGGGGTCTTGGTGAAGAAGAGATTAGATATCTTATATATATATATATATGTCGTTGTAGAAAAGTCCACTTCTATCTCTTTGTTGATTGTAGGGTTGAAAGTTGGTTATAGATCTTGAATCTTATTTGTTAATCTAGAATTCAATAAAGTCTCCCCCTTCTTATAATTTATTTTAGAATATATAACGGAGGCAGAGAGAAAGGTAAAGAACTGTGTATAAATAAAATGGGAGAGAGCCCCTTTATATAAATTAACAGAGCAAACCATTAACCATTAGATTTAGGTTTTCAATCTAAACTGTACACCTAACGTTGAGTCAACGACGAACCTAGCCACAAAACAGTCCAGATACAGACAAAAGAACCAACCCAGATCACCGCTAGGTCGACCCACCAACCCATTGGGTCGACCCATTGTAACAACCCGAATTTCGGTAGAACGATTTTTTTTTTTTAAAAAAAATTCCAATCTACCAAAACACGAATTAGCTTGTTTGGTATCCTGTAGAAAAGACAGTGATATAAAATATATCCGAGCTCAGAAAACATCTCACGGCGGAATGGAATAAAATATAATATAATCAAAATATAACATTATCGAAGTAATAGTATTGCCTAACCAGTATCCAAAGCTGTCATATATCTGCCATAAACCTAGCCAGTGAGTGTGTTATGAGGAAAGGGTCAGAGCATAATTTCTAGTGACTGGACTAAATTACACATTCTGAAATAACCCTACATATACCGTTCAGTTATGTTCTCTTGTTTATTATGTTAATTTAGGTTAGTAGAACTCAAGGCTTTACACACAAGTCGTGCCCATCTACCTTCCTATAGATTAACCTTATATAGCATATATGTAGCTACCAGAAAATATCAAGATACTTCCCATGGTACCCTTCTCGCGCAATCTCTGCTATCTCACCTCGAAAGCGTATGCAACTCTCATCCAACACCAAATGACGTACGGACTTTCATAATAATACACCACGTTCCGCCTAGAACAACCCTTACCATTCTATGTAAGCATACGGACTGCCATATCCGAACTCCACGATCGAAACAGGTCTCACTACGGAGTAATGCCCGAGCATCTATGATCCATTGTTGGAGAATAGAATTTTGATGACAACAACCTTATTTCCATTATCAATGATTATAAAATGTATATTAACATTTCTATCTTGAATATATACACACACATACATATATATATGTGCAGGATTTAAATATTGAAGACTATACAGTTTTAGAGTTTCAAGAGGTTCATAATTCTGAGGAGATTCAGGACTCATGAGTAATCAAGTTATAAAGAGTTCAAGACAAATATTGTAATAGAGTCTAGTTTATATGTAAGATTCTGAATAGCACTCCAGGTTCAAATTCTGATTTTCAAATTTCAAATCCTGATTTTCAAAATTCAAGTTCTAAATTAAAATTCTAATTTCAAATTGCTTTTCTATTTTACTTATGATTTCTAATATAAGTTTATATAGTTATATAGTTTTATAATCTTATGGTTTTATGGTTTTATACTTTATAATTTTATAAATATGTGTATATAATGTATAATTATGTTTTCATGTGATTTTACACTTTTTGATACTCATTTATATAACTAAGTTTTAATTCAAGAATTTCCAGAATAATATATATAGTTAAACACTTAAAAGTTGGTTTAAAAAATATTTTATACATACATATATGTCTAAGTCGACATACAACTATCATTTTTTCAATTTTCAAAGGAAGTGTCTTTTCACTATTTATAACGTTCCAGAAGCGTTGCAACCTTTCAAATATTATAAATATGGGGTTGATTTCGAATATTTTAATCATACTTCTTCTTTATCTTCACCCCTCTTCATCCCATCATTAATATTTCATATTTTCTTTATTTCTACCCTTCTACTTTGTTGATTTCTATTCTAATTACATAAAACTACTTCTTTTCTCACTCTCTACACATTACTCTCTGAATTGAAGTGCAATTGAAGAGTTATAGGGATTTTGTAATCATTTGGGAAGTGTTTGAGAAAACATGTGTTCCTTGTAGCTTTGAAATCAAGGAAAGGGAGCAGTGGTAATCTTGTAGCCATGAAATCAAGAGTGGTTGGAGCGGTGTTAACCTTGTAGCCACGAAATCAAGGGGATTGTACACCGAGTCCCGTAATAGGACTACTCTGAATGCACGAAACTCGGTCGGGAGCCTTTCTATATCTGTATAGGTCTGCTAAAAAGGACTAAAGTACATATATCTAAACTATGGTCTGCATTTTCACTGTTGCTATGGTCCCATCTCGACCCTCCCTCAACTAGTGAAAGATTACATCAATAGCTAAGTGATGTTCCCTTAGCAAACAATCTACATCCAAATTGGCATGTCCCGCAACCAAAGTCTTGATAGTGAAAGATCGATGGTCTGTAGGTTTAGCTCTAGTCTTTCTGCATCCCATAGACTGTCGATGATTGGTATCTGACAACTAATATCCTTTATTTGGTCCTCACCAGCCTGTCTATAGGCACATCGTCGAATCACGTGAATGCCATACCGCCACAGCCTTATGACTGCCAAACTACTGTTGTAGTCAACGTATGCTCACCGGGGGGTAACGCGCAAACCCAACCTCTGTGAGTATATCTTGAGAATGCACCACAACATTGGACCACCATAGAGTACCCTACTAGGTCCCATGAAAGCTATGTGCTTCCTTCTAGCCCCATAGAGCCAGCAAGCAGAATATCATGTAGAAGAATCAGATGAACGTACTCCTCTAGTTCCTCCAGACCCCTCGATGATCTACCACGTTGGGTTCTTTAACTTCGTACACACGGGCTGGTCCAAGCGCATCACGTTATTGTGTTATTAGACCTGATGTCTAATATTTTAATTATGCGCTTGTCATATATTATTAAATTTCCAATTAACTTGATTATTCACATCTTATCTTTCTATTCAAGTTACCAGTTTTTCTCTGAGCCCCTTATATCTCGAAGGAACGGGCCCCTCTCGCTTACCAATTCAGTGACATGACTGAACTTTACTTAAGTACATCAATAAGCCTATAACATGTTATTCCCTAAATTGTAATTAATAAAACTAATCTACAATATTTTTAGATTAAAACAATGTCATTCATTACCCAGTTTCATGTTTACAAGTTACAATAACATGTTCTACTTAATGTATAATTTAAGTATATCATATCTCAATCCACATGTTTCTGTAAACATGTTACTTAATATATATAATTAAGTATAACTTATTTCATTCCATAAGTTTATATCATTCTTCCTTATTTGATCATAATTCTTACACTGTCATCACAACCTATTGTTGTTTCCTTATTAACTTAGTTCTCTTAACCAAAGCTTATTAATAAGTTCCCTTTTTATTTATTATAACCCATCTCATAATTTCCACTTGTCCCTTGGACAAGCCTACCTATTATATTGCATTCTCACTAATCTAATTAATTATAATAGGTTATACTCCTCGTTCATCATATTTTACTTGGTTTTTTTAATGTTATCCAAACTCTTACTTCTGTAACATTTATCCCTTTATTGTTTAGTAAATTTTCACACATACTATTTACTTCCATTGCAACATATATCTTTATATATGTTTAGGCACCATACCTCTCACATTAAGTTGACCACTTGTGGATGTTGGATTTGTTGGCTGGTTTTAGGCAAACTTCTACACAAGTTGAACTTAGCCTCGTGTCTCAGTGCCGTTATCTATAATTTCCCAATTACTGTAAATTTTCATACAAATTAGGCACACTATTCTCTATTCACTATGATGCACGTTCCTTACTTCTTTAAGGAAAACATTTCATGCACCTTATTAGTTTGATTTACAAAAAGAAGCAGTGATCTATTTTCATAACGTACGCCTATCTAGATCTGTAGTTGCAAGTTATTTCTTTTGTTTTCACTGTGACTCTCTTGCAACTAAGTTCTAAAAAATAGGCTACTTAGGGAAATAAATCGCTTTTCCTCCGAATTCAACCAACTTAGTCCACTACATCCCTTCTTTTCTTATTTCTGAGCTTGACTTTCAATTTCTGTTTCTTATACTTTTCACTATATTGCAATCTTTTCCCTTTACCCACAACAAGTATGTTAATCTTACTTTCATGTTCACTCCTAAATTCAGGTTTCATGATTACAGTATTACAGAATTCTCTCAGTTATGACGGAGGACATAATAAGATTTATATCTATTACAATACTGATAATTTCAACATGCTCTAAACAGGTTTAATAGCCAATTACCAATTATTTAGCATATTAAATATAATGAGGAATGCAAACGATAGATATACCATTATTTAAAAAGGTATAATTTAGATCCATTCGTCTAACACCTTTCCAATCCATGAATCAGATCTAGATTTGTTGTTCTGTGGCATCCCTAACTGAATCTGTTATTAAAACAACCACAGATTCACAAATATGATGCTAAAAGAAGAGAGAATGAGAGGGAAACCTATATAAATCAAATTCAAGAACTTACTTCATGTTGATCAGAATTTTCAACACCTATTTTGTAGATTTATATCTCTTATCTTCAAATCTTGAATCCAAACCCCTATGAATTAATATTCTAATTTTCTGAAAAGATTTGGAAAAGAAGAGAATGGTAGAGCCTAGGCCGCAATTTGAAATATGATATTAAAGCTAGGCCCTACTAGTCTATTTATAGGTGTATGAGAAAGTTTGGATCATTGGATTTAATCCATTAAAATCCGAACCACACACATAAAAATTCCACATCAATAATGATCTTTGTATGTTTCTTTTGCTTTACTTTATTCCTATTATAAACCTTGATTAAGTTTGCAATTCTACGCGTATATATACATACAATCTTTTAATTATTTAATTTATTGATAAATTTCCTTTCAATTACTTGTCCGTTAATCAATGCAGTTAATACTGCCATCAATTAGTTGTTTTATTCCATTTAATACATTCTAATTCAAAGGCAGCTAATTTCTTTGTTCATTTCCATTTATTATGCATTAATTATATTCTGCTCTCAAGTTGCACATTTTATCTCAACATTTGAATTTTTATGTATATGTATATATGTATATGTATATATATATATATATATATATATACGCGCAACTTTTATCTCTTTTTCAAAATTCAAAACACATTATGCCATCATTTTCTCACCTATTTTTAATTATTGTAGGTTTATTTTGGAGTTCTCTTTTATATATATATATATATATATTTACACATACATATCCATATATTTACATATGCATGTATACATTTATTTTTATACTCAGCTTTATCTATAATTTTCCCTATATGTGCATTTACACATATTTTCCTTTTAGAATATGTATTAATTTAGCCGTTTCTTTAAAATAAAAATATGGCACCAACGGGACTCAAACTTGCGCCGCTCATTTGGGGGAGACATGTCTTTACCAACTAAGCTACATAGGCTTTTGTTAACAAGACTAAAAACACTGGTGGTCATTGATTTTTTAGATTTCTTCTCATACCTTCTTTTCACATTTGCTATAATATTTCATTTAAAGACATCCTTTTCATCTTAAATCTGTTTCCTGCAAACTATAGGTCTAAATTGATCAAAAAATCACCTCGGACGCAATGATGCTAATTCCGTGACAAAATTCTAAACGCTTCTCATATTTTTACTTAATTAAAAATGTGGGCTGTTATACCCAAGGGTCGACCCAACCATGCCTGGGTCGACCCATTGGTCGACCCAGGCCGAATGTGGGTCGTCGCATAATAGTTTGGAATCCCGCTTCATTTTCCCGCTTCGCCTTGGGTTACTATTTTGTTATTTTTGAATTATATATTTATATATATTGCTTTTATATATATACAAACTTCTAACGCTCATAACTCCTTCATAAGTTATCCATTTTACGCAAACTTGGTGTCTATCCGAACCAAATTCCAAGACGAACACGATGGCAAAGCTGATTTTACTTAATTCAGAATATTTAATTACGTAATTCTCATTTTATTATCTTTAATATATAGTTATAGTGTATTAAATTTATTTGTTGTTACAGAAATATTGAATATTGAAATCGTTAATTGATTCATGTTTAATTTTCGCATGTTCACATAACAACTCCGACTAGCTTAAAACCTAAACTCTTATAATAATTAAATATTCCGGATACATTGGAACTAGTTTCATCAAATTCATAGATTGTTTGGTAAAAACCTTCCTTATAATTTTCAACATTATATTGTGCACAATCATCAAAATGACTCTCGTTGACTTTAAATTGGAAATCTTACAATAATTAACCATTAAAATTTAATAAAATTAGTTTTGCTGAAATTGGAGGTTGTTTGACAATTGACTATTCTTAAGTTCCATATTTAATCGATAAAACATAATTGATTCCAAAATAAACAAATCTATTGATAATAAAATATTATAATCAGATATATTCAAAGAGAATAAATATAGCTTAAAATAAATCTAACTTGTATTTTAAACTCGATAGTTTCATTTTCAAGTTACATCGATGTCCATTTTATTAAATAAATTGTTATGGTTTATAAATGATTTCATAGCAACTTTCTGAAAATTTGATTTGGATATAACTCATAATTTGCAAGATGAAATCTTGAATTTTCTCTTCCATTAGAAAAATATAACCTAATAGATCTGCAATATTCTTGTTTCAAAGAATTCTGACTTATATTGGACTCAATATATCCAATTGAAGTTCAAAACGTTAAACTAAGAACTACCGCGATGTTACGAGCCAGTTTTCAAATTAATTATAAATTTTATGTTCAAAAGTCATTTTATAAATAAATTCCTTATTATAATTCAATTTCAATTTAATTAGGTCTTAATAAATTACACAATATACGTTATACCTCAAATTCAATTATCCCTCGTTTTCGTATTACAATATTTTTATAAAATCGAAATTCAATCATATTCCATTTATTTACATTGATAAATTATATATCAAAATTCATTTATTATTCCTGTTTAACATTTAAAATCAATTTAAATGTTTAAAACTTATGGTTAAAAATCTAGGTCATTACACAAACATGCATATATTTTTAAATAAAAAACTACACACACTCTAAATCAACACCTGCATCCAAGGATCTAGAACAAAACTACTATTTCGACAATGGTTTGGGATGGATTTCCAGATCTAAGGTGTATACAGTAACCACAACAAATCTAAATACAATTGGAGGCAATAATATAATAAACTAAATAGGTAAACAAATTCTGATATTCAGACCACAACCTATTATTTCAGATATGACAAAAGCAACAAACAAAATGATAAACTTTTAGGCTTAAATTTTAGATCTATTACAAATGAACTAATTAGGTTATTATAAATGATGTATATAAGTTTCCCACTCACCTGAAAGATATCCAAATCTGAATCCGAATAAACCTTTAGGCCTACAGTTCGCAAAATCATACAAATCTACAATTATTCCAAAAAGGTGATTCTTTTAGATTTGTAGATCTGCTGGAAAACAAGAAAGAGGAAGGAAATCTGAATGGAAGAAAGTCAAATCTTAGAACTGTCTCTTTTGCACAATAATATGATTCCAATTTTCTCAAATCTATGTTTATTTAATTTGTATATATTTAGATTTGTTTGTTAGAAGAGATTTAGAAGAAGAGAAAATGGCAAAGCGTGGCTACTTCTTTCTGAGTTTTGTGCAAAATGATGAAGGTCTAACCCTATATTTATAGCTATTAAAAGACCCTAGACCATTAGTATGAATAATATAAAGATCCATCCATTTATAAAATTTTATATTATAAAAATACCCTAAAAAAACTTAGCCGTCCCTGGGCAGTTTCAATCACAGGGGTTGACCCCTAAGTTGACTGCAAAGTTGACCGCTCTGGGTTAATTTAGCCTAGTGAGAGCCGGTTATAAATAGAATTATATAATTAAAGATTCTGTAACATTCCCACCTGGAATGTGCCAAATTTTCGACCTAGAAAAGGCCCATAAAACTTAGAGCCATTCTAAACGAGTCATTGATTCCTTTAAGGAATTACATTTGCATAGATAATACATATATACACTTTGAATGGAAATCTCACATGGCAGAAAGAGAAAATATAATACTGAAATAAGATGTACTGTTTATTTAAAAATCACAGGATTCCAACATAATAGTCAAAGATTACATCTGTTTAATGGGTACATCAAATAAGTCGTTCTCACAAGTTTCCGAAAGAAGTAAAGAAATAACTACTAATAATAGCATAACAACTTCGTCTTCTTCTTCAGCTCCAATCACGACTCGTCCATGGCTTTTACCCCATCCACTGACCTGTTGGATATGCTAAGTAGATGGTTCAGAACATAAAGTTCCGTGTCACTGAAATATGGTGTTACTTAATGTCTATATCCTATATATTTTAGCAGGGTACATATGTCAAGGTTTGTCTATGCAACACACAAGATTCACACAAACAAACAATATTTAACCAATGAGGTAGATATCCAAGTCAATCACTCATTAGTGTTTTTATGGTATAACAAGGTAGACATTCCCGGTCACTTATGGCACTATTAAAGGTGGATTCTTATGATATCTTGTAATCCTGAGGCGAACCCTAGCCTCTTAAGACCCCGTCCTAATACGTCAACATTATTATAGTCAATTCTCTCCATTGTAACATGAGAAGTAGTATTGCGAACGTTACTACTTAACTGATATTATGGTAGGACACCTATGTCGCTTAAGACTTCCCTTAGACAGTTGGTCAGCATGCAATGGCCACATATCCTTTATATACCAATTATGTCCATAGTTGAGCCCTTACAAGCATCAAGAGGAAGCGGACATCCCCATGAACTATCCTACTCCGTTATCGTTTATGCCTAACCACTTTTATAGAAGGAGGACCCAAAGACTTACTTCCAATATAACAAGGGTGGGTCCCATGACTTTGATTCCACTCCAAGGAGTAAACCTTCGTAGGGATTCTAGTCCTAACCAATCAAGGCCCAAATTAGATAAGAAGAGAGTCAGCCACTAAGACCTTCTCAAGGTGTAATAAACCTACCTATTTTCGCATACAATAGACTTATATATATATAATGTTATATAAACACACTAACCTCTCGCATTAAAGCATATATTTGTAGATGCTGGATATGCCGGGCAGTTTCGGGCAGACTTCAACTACATGTAGGATTAACCTCATGTCATAATGCACTAAGTTTGAATGGCCCATGGCACGTAGACATCTCACATTAGTTGGGCCCACTTGTGGTTGCAGGATTTGTTGGTCGGTTCTGGGCAGGATTTGTAACGTCCCACTTTTCCATACAGTTTAAGCTGATATTTAGCTCCCGCAGTCAACCCAAATTATACAAAAAACAGAATGTTAAGAGAAAGATATTAGAGGATGAGAGAGAAAGAAAGAAATACTAGAGTAGAAGAAATAAGGAGAACGTCAGAATCTCATAGCGGAACGAATAAAATATAATATAACAATATATCTTTGCACAAAAGATTTTTTTATATACATACCAATCATCGGAGTACAACATGTATCAGATACAGTGGAACGAAACTTTAAATAAATAAAGGTGAAGCTTCCTGCTTCTAGCTCCTGATACTCCAAGCAGAAACTGACCTGGAAAATATGATCGGTCTGAGTCGAGCATATTTTGAAGCAAAGCAAAAACACCCGGATCAGTCTGGAATAATTTCAGTGGTAAATTCACATCAAACAATCGGCTTAGCTTTAGAAAATCCTTTTGAAAGAAAAGGACAATAGTAAGACTAATCCACACATAAATACGGACGGTTTTTACCTTACTATAACCCAATTTTTTTTTTTGAAATCATATCTTATTCTGATATTATAATAGTGTCTACCAAATCACAAATAAATAACAATCTAGTAGAACGCTTGCATCTCACGCTCTACATATACAGTATACAATCAAAACCACAGGCGCTTATTAGAGATTGGATTATGACTATGACAAGGTATGGAACCACCTGCCGATAGTGTACCTCTAGAGGGGAATACACTAGGTTCAATAAGAACGTCTTGCAACCCGGCCCATACACGACCGACCATTCATTTTGCTTAGGTGTATCGAATATATATCACCAACGGTTGGGAGCTACCCACTATTTCCCGAAAAGGGACAGCATCGAAAATAGATTAAAGAATGAAATGGATTTTCTCTAGATATGTGATTATACACCCTAATAGGAGCGGCCCACATAGCCATGCTGCCCGCCCGATTTCTGTCATTTCCCGGTTTATGAGGCTTGAGGTTGTAATCTTTTGGAATATCTGACCACCATTAACTTTGAATTTGACATCGTCCATACAAGTCATCCAGAAACAGGATGAATTGAAGGCACCCACCTACCACATCCTATATAGGAATCACCCCAAGGATCTGTAGCGAGAAGTCCTTGCGATCCATATTTTTCAACCACATCAAAACCACAGTGTATCCCTAAGAGCTAACCAGAGATTATAAGTAGTTCTTCCACTTTATGAAGATCTACGGTCTTCAATTGCTCCATCTTTATATCATACAAGTTAGTTTCGTATGCAACGTTGATTCGAGGTGGTTTTGGGTCTAGTTCCCATCCCGGTCTCTTCGAAACAACACGTCAAAAAGGTCTAATAAAATATTCATTGATAGTTTGGGGTTTTAACTATCAATGTCAAAACAGTATGGTTAAGTATATTGGTAGCTCAGATACTCATTGTTTAAAATCATCCATTAAAGCTCTTTATCAAATCATTGAAAACCATTTCACCTTTAAATTCGATTCCTTTTTAATATCTTGACAGTTCATTCTTTGTTCGTCATTTGGAAACAATACATCCCGTTTGTTAACACTCCGCTTTATTCTCCTTTACTTCTGTAAATATTGCAATATTTTCATAACCATTTACTTGTTAACTTTGGAAATGTCGATATATCAATATATCGTTAACTCAATAGTATAATCCGATTACCCTTCCTTATGCGCCAAAACCATGTTAAACGATATATACCTTCTTATTAAACTCAAAGGCTTTAATTTACTTCCACCTGAAGACCAAATGAAATTTACTTATATTCCAAATAGCTATTTCGATTTCTAATTGAATATAAACCTTTCCATTTTAATTACTTATTATTTTAAATAAGTATATTTCACTCATATTATCCCCATTATCTGGAAATAATGCCATATAATTGGCCTAAATGTATAATAAATCTTTGTATTTCAACAATATTAGTTTGCCCGTTGTTTAAATTTCAAACTCACTATATTAAATTACCTTTCACCCCTTGTAAATGAATTGCAAATGTTTTACGAAAATAATATATGTTACAACCCCCTCTACTGTTAAAACTAACATCATTCCTTGATAACAGTGAAGTCGTTCAAGTTGGGTATCTAATTTAACTTTCAGACCTTGATCGACAACGTTCTTATCTCAAAATAAATAGGAGTTCGTAACTCAAAACCCATATTATTATAATACCATTCTTATCTAAAACATGGTTTTCAAACCATGACTCTGTTTTTGGAAATCTCAATTGACGATACTCGTTTTTCTTAGTATATTGATTAAGTAATTAATTTACTAAAATATTAATCCATTGCACCAAAATTTATATGCATTATTCAATTCATAACTTGAGTCCATTTTCTAATACTTTATCCAAAGCCCTTATACATTATACATAATCTAAACTTTGGATTTATAACTAAAGTCCCTTGATCAACTTCTATAATTCAAAAACATCAACTACCTTTCGCACCTTTGAAATTCCTCTTTAATTACGACATTTACTTAATTCAGTTCTTAAGTAAAATATTTACTTAAAGACCTTGCCTTAGTTTAACTTCAAACCCCCTTGTCTTATAAACTTGGATCCATTCTTAACAATTTTTTTAAGGTTCATTTAGCAAGATTCAATTAAGAATCCATTTAACTTAATCACTTTGTAAATGGTTTTATTCAAAAAGTAAAACTCTTTTTTAAAAAAAAATCATCATTTACCTTTTCATTACTGGCGGAAAAGTGTATTACTTCATTGTTAACTAACAACAGGTTAGTTAATCTCCTCGGTAAGTTATTAAGATAATGATTACTTTTATAAATAATAAATTGTTCGACAATTACCTCAGACACAGTTATATTAAGATTAATTAGCTTTTATAACAATTGTTAAGTAAAAACAACTTATAAATAATAAAATCTCACCTAATTGTTTCCTTAGGAACAATTATCCCAGATTATAAATTTTCTGGTTAATACATGACTTCCTTATGTATTCAAACATAAGTTGTTACTATGTGACCGTCTTAATATTTCTTTATAAATCAAAGTTAAAAATATCATTTTATTTCAAAACGTCCTATTTAAAATAAAATCAAAACTTCAATTCAATTTTTTTTATTATAGCTTAAAATATGTTAATTCGCCTGACGGTGAATCACTATCTCAAACCCATGGATTTTAGACCATCCACTGCCAATTAATTAATCAATATTGCATATTGATTAAAATACGACGATTAAATTCAACCATCAACATTCATTCAACAATCGATATCTAAACAGGATATAATATTAATTGGAATAAATAATTCATATGAAACAACAAATAATATACAATTTATTTGAGGAATCCGGTTGAATTCCTCCAACCTGTTCTTCCCTGCACGACAACTCAGAATATGTTTAACACTAGCATATGAAATGAGAATTTTAATATAATGTATTTGAATGACCAATTTATAAATATAAACAAACAATCAACCAATAAACAAATAAAAATCATCCATAGCATCCATAATGTCCATTCAGCCACTTTATACTTATTAATGATAAATATTTATAATATGAATTTAACACATCACATAATTCCAGAAGTGTGAGAATTAACTCACCTTTATTTAAGATATAAGGTTCATCGTTGTTTTCGTTTAATTCTAAATAGCTTTTAAAATTAAACGAAATTCGAATAGCTCCAATCCATTACGAACCTGTCTAACAATGTAACGATCAACGATACGATCTCATCAGATCCAAATTTGCGCAATTCTTAGAACATATGAACCCATTATGATTATTATAGGTTTTGATTATTTTTTGAAACATAATTTAAATAAATAAAATGTCTAATTACCCTTCTATAAATTGAACCACGCCAGACTTGGGTCACGTGTTTCCCTCCTATTAGACTTTCTCAACTCCAACTTTCCTTTTTCTCTACAACGAACCTGATGGCCAAACACATATATTTTACTGGAAATTATGTCCAAGGGCCTGCCTACTTTGTTTCATTTGTTTGCAGGCCACGCTCGTTCTGTTTTATGTTTGCAGGGCTATATTTTTGAATGACTTATTTTTTGGCCCAAATATTCTATTTTGTTAGGTTTCCAGGACAATTCTCTAATTCATATGGACACTTCAGCCCTCGTCCCTCTTTTCTTCTTTTGATTTGTCGAAATTAAAAATCGCATTCTGTGATTCACTTTCTTTTGCTTCTTACTGTAATCGAGTTCTTCTGATTTTACTTCTAACTGTAATCGAGCAACACCAGTAGGGTTTTATTCTTGTGATTCACCTTCTTTTGCTTTAGGATAGTTTTGCTTTCGAATCTTTATTCCGTAATTAAGGTAATTTCTTTTTTTCCAGTTTTTTTTATGTCGGTTCTGTCAGCTTGATTTTGGTAGTTCGATTTAGCTTGTTACAGTTTTTGATTATACCCTAAGATTATTAGGGCTGTAAGATTATATGTTTTATATTTTATAACCCTTAATACATTTTATTTTTAGGGTTTTCTGTATTCATTCTCTGAATATTGCCCTAGGCGATCTTGGTAATCTATTTCTCTGATGGATAATTTAGGTGAACAAAGGTATCGTGTTTACTGAAATATTTTATAGTTTGTTTTTTATTTTATTGTTTATAATGATAATTCGTTTTTCTTTACAGGAACAAGGAATCCGTTATGGTTGTTTTTGATTTTAACAACCATACTTTTAGTTTAAGAGTTAATTTGGATTCTTTAATTTCGTTTATTAGAGATAAGATTTGTGAAGTGTGGAGAAATCTTACTCCGTTATCTTTTGATCTTTGTTACATTAAAGATTCTAAGACTAAATTTATCGAAACGGATAGTGATTTGCAGGCCATTTTGTGTTTAACTTTCTATAGAAAAGAAGATTGTTTGGTTTTATTTGTGAAGCTTAGGAAAATTGGTCATATAAATTTTGTTGGAAATAATAGCATTTCTTGTTCTGATAGTAGATCTATTTAGAAATGATGAAAGCACGGTTGATAGTGCTGATTTATCAGGGAAAAAAGGAAATTTGAATGAATTATTGAAAAAGGGTTCTAATTTGAATTTTTTCGATGGAGTTGGACAAAAATTTGATTCGGCAATTGATTTTCGAAGAACCGTGGTTGGTTATTGTGTGAGAAATGGGTTTAAACCTAAATTTGTAAAGAATAGTAAAGAGCGTATTACAGTTAGATGTCATGTTGAGAATTGTTCTTTTAGAGTCCATCCATCTTGCAAAATGAAGCAATTGGATCATTTTTTAGTACGAAAATTTGAGTCCAATCGTACATGTGGTGGTGGTTTTAGATCTATAAGTAGTCCATTAATTAATAGTGATCTTGTGAAGACACTAATTCTAGACCAAGTACGAGACGAGCCATATAGAAAAACGAAAGATATCAGAGCTAGATTTAAAAGGGATTATGATATTGATTTAGGTTACTATTATGCTTATATGGGTAAAAAATGGCTTTAAAAGAAATATTTGGTAATGAAGAACAATCATATAATGATTTGTTTTGGTATTTGAAGGCTGTTGATAGAACTAATCCGGGTAGTTATTCTTCTATTGACGTTGATGAGTATACCAATCAATTTCAGCGAGTTTATTTATCATTTGAAGCTTGCATTTATGGTTTTAGTCATTGTCGTCCTATGATATTTCTTGATGCCACTTTTTTACGAGGTAGAAGTGGTTGCTTGATGGCTGCTACAGCAAAAAATGTCAATTAAGGTATGTTTTTTAATATTTAATATTCAATTGTAGAATGTTATCTTTTAGTTATATTACTACATTTTTAATTTTTCGTTTATCAATATTTATAACAGTTTATTTAATGTGATGGCAAATATTCATAAGTCATATTCAAGTTATATTTTATGTAACTTCTGTTACTGACGACTCAGCTTAGATTATGTCATAAGTAGGCCAAAAACTCATCTTCCACATAAGTAGAATTGTTGTCACCTATCAGTCTACTTTTTTTCATTTTCCACATAGTTAGAGTCATTAACACATGAGTTTTGTGAGTATATGTAGTACTGACTAATAGTTTATAATAATTTAATTATTAGGTTTATAATTATATTACGACAAATTCATTTTGACAATAGTTTTTTTTTCAGTTTTTAATTTTATTTGTTTTTAATTTTCTTTTATATTTTTTTGTTAAGTTTAATTTTTTTAAACAGAAATATTTACAATTTTGATTTTTGTTGTTACATTTGGAATTTAAATAATATCAGGTTTTCAAGCGAAATCCTAAATTTTTAAGTATGATTTTCTGAAATTTAATACTGAATGATAGATATATATATTATTTGTCTCCATATAATATTTGTTTGTTTTGTATTATTAGGATTTTTCCCATTATTTATGGCTATTGTCTCCAAAGAAAATGAAGAAAATTGGTCTTGGATTTTGGGTCATTTGAAAAGTACTATTGGCGTTGAACGACAATTGGTTTTCATATCAGGTAGACATTGGGGTTTGTTGCTTAGCATTCCTAAAAAATTTCCGAATTCTTGTCATTCATATTGCTTACACCGTATGAAAAATAATATGGCTTCAATTATTAAAGGCGCTAAAGGACCTTGGATAGCTCATTTATTAGAACGTTGTGCTAGAGCTTCTAATAAGTATGATTTTGATAGAGCTATGGCAAATCTTAGACAAAGTGGAGGTCAAAAAGAAACTGATTTTTTGAACGATAAACCTCTTGACCATTGGACAGACCTTTTTTTCCTGGGTAGTCGTTATGGTGAAAATAAATCGAATGTTGCAGAGAGTTTTAATTCTTGGATTTTAGATGAAAAACACCTTCCCATTACTGCATGTATTGATGGAATTAGAACTAAACTTATGGTTCAAATGTCAAATAGAAGAGAAGAAGCATCAAAATCGGATAGTATTCTTTGTCCTAAAATGGAAGTTAGGCTACTGGCGCTAAAAGAAGAAGGATTTGGGTGGAATGTTTCTAAGTCTTCAGCTCATGTTTTTGAAGTACATTTTTCAATTTCTCATAAAGTTGATCTAGAAAATAGATTATGCACTTGTAATCAATGGAAAGTAACCGGTTTCCTTTGTGCTCATGCTTTGAAGTGTACAGTAGTCAGCAAACTTTCAGTTTATGACTATGTTAACTATTATTTTACAGCTGCCGCTTATCGTGCTAGTTATTCACATATTATTCAGCCAATTCCTATAGTTGACAAGCAACTTATTGTAGCTGAAGGGTCTTCAATTATTCATCCTCCTAAACCAATTAGAGCAGCTGGTAGGCCGAGAGTTAATAGATTAGGAGGTCCTAATGTATTCCATGGAAAACAAAATAAATGTGGGAAATGCAAGAAATTAGGGCACAATCGAAGAGGATGTCCAGTGAATGTTTGATTAGTGTTATGTTTGCTTTTTGATCTTCTTATTTATATATTTGATATGAAATGTTATTTTACTGTTTAGGAATGTAAGCTGATTTTAAATATGTTATCATGTCTTATTATCAATTTATTGTAAATGGTGATGCTAATTATAGTTACAAATGTTTGAAAAAACCATATACTATTTTTTTTTTTAATATTCAAGCTGTTGTAGTTTTTTTTCCCCTTCTTTTCAATATGTGACGTTTTTTGACAAATTTTTTGTATGCCTCTTTTTTTATTTTATTTTAATAAATAGTGTAATCAACTGAAACAGTACTCTTATGTTATGATTGTCCTATATGTTAAATATTCAAACTGAAACAATATTTCTTTAAAATTATGTTTGTGCTGTATGTTGGAGTTGAAGTATAAGGTGGTTTATTGTTGTATATTCCTGCGTAGCATAGGAGTAAATAGTGTTGAACGTATGTTTTAATATTATCATTATATAATTATTATTATCAACTTATTATAATTGTTTTTATAATTAATTTTTAATTGTGCATGCAAGCATTGGTTTGGATTCATGCCTTTATATTTGCCGCCGGGATCTGTTCTCAGAGTTGAAATCATTACCATGATTCAAGTAAGTTTTTACTCAAGTATATAAAGGAATTTATTTGTATTGATCTGGTGTAAATTAGTCATCTTCCCAGTGCATGCATTGTTGCTCGGTGCAAGAAGTGAGTCACAAACCGTTTAATAATGTTTCTGTTTCATTTTCTGGTAGTCTCTTGAATATAAGTTTGTTTTCATCATGATATGGGTATAATGATGAAAAATATAAGTATTATTATAATACCCGTATAAGTTATTTTTAGTTTATTATAATATTGAGAAATCATTTTCTGGTTTATTTTCACCTATTATGTAGGTATCTTAAAATAACAATGTCTTCAATGCATTCATTTTTATTTTTTACTCAGATAACACTATAGAATACGCTCGAGTGTTTGCGCCTCCTCTGTTCTCTTCTAAATTCTATGGAAAAGCAATGGCACCCATGGAAGAAATTTACACTGCAACTAAAGAGCAATGGAAGAATTATCTGGTGGGGTACTTCCTCGATCGTCCGCTGTCCTTTTCCGATGTCATCACTCATTTACAACGACACTAGAAGTCCAATAGAAAAATCAATGTAAAGTCTACGGGCAAGGTATTATTTTTCCTATTATCTGATTTAGATGATAGTGATAGAATACTTCGTACAGATCCAGTCATAATAAGGAACAAAATCTTTCTAATTAACCCTTGGGATTTAAATGTTAGGTGTAATATTGTTAAATAAGTTCATACATGGATCAAAATGACTAATTAGCCATTATACATGTGGTTTAAGATAGGAATATGCTAGCTTTCCACTAGAATAGGTTGGCTTTTGTGTATGGATTTATGAAGATAGAAAATTGATAGGCTCGGATATGAAAAATGTATGTCGGAAGTAACACTCGAAGTTGCATTAACCATGGATTACCAACATTGCAAATGAAATACCATTAGAGCATACTTTTTTTAAAATAATAATTACGTTTAAACTATTTGAAATAGTGTAGTGTATATCATTTAAATTATTCGATATATTAGGAGGAGCATGATTTATTGATTTTGAGGAAACTTTATTTTTATTTTTGTTCATTTTTTCACCCAGTTCATCCAATTTGTTTATTGTTTGGCACTTGATCTGAGACTTCTATTTCACTTGTAGGTTATGTAGGTTCATTCCATTTCATGCTAATATTCTTGATAAGCACTTCTTCATCAATATCGATCCAACCTTTGACTACTACTAACATCACACTGACGGAGTTAGCAGTAAGATTCTCTCTTCCATTATCTCTTTATTAACTGTCGAAGGATGCTCTGAAATTGAGTTTGTCGTTTTGTGCAGGAAAGACCCATAGGAGTTACAGTGTCGAAAGCCCCATCATCTTGTTTGATCATGCAATAAAAGTTTTCCAGATTAATCACATCCAATAATTCGAATTTCTTGTGCAGTAAAGGACTGTAAGATTCCCTGTTAATTTTTTTCAATTATTTGATAATGTTGACATTTTTTCACTATTCTCAGCCCGAAAGCCCTGTAACATTTACAAGAAAACCGTTCTTCATTATATTTCTGTCCACCCTAACCTATTTTGACATATTATGGCTATCATCTCTTATTATATCTTGCATTTGAGAATGATAATTTTGTTCATTCAGTTAAGGACATTTTCCAGTTTTGTCCCAATGACAGTCTTATTTACCAAACATTGTGAAATATGTAATAACATTAGAGCATACTTCTTTTAAAATAATAATTACATTTGAACTATTTGAATTATACTTGATATGCAAAAATCCTTCATTACCAAATTATGCAAAACATCTACTCTGGACAAAAACTTTTTGTCTACTGATTGACACTGAAAAGTGTTTATTTTATTACTCTTATGCTTTATCTTTTGTAAATAAATAAATGATACTTTGGTTACTTTTGCATGTTTTTACAGGATGTCAAGAAATGCCTCCTTCAATTCAAATCAAAGGCCAACTACAAGAAAGAGCTACTTCCTCACATCAAATTCATTTCAATTGCAAAAGAAGTAGTAGCTCACTGGTAAAGGCATAGGAATTGGTGCTGAGAGACCTGAGTTCGAACCCCGTCAAGCTCACTTTTTGCCAAAGAAACGGAGCGCGTTCACACTGGCTCCTTTGCTTTGAGAAATATCTGGTTTAGTGTTATGTTATATATATACATACACATATTCATGTGTATGTATTTATGATGTGCACCAATTAACACTTCAGCAATAGCCATATTCTCATCATGGAAGTAAATTCAAATCATTCAATTTCAATTAGAAGAATTTCTGATTGAATTGTTGCCAAGAAGAAAAACCAATTTTGAAGATTTTATCTTATATTGCCTTTGGAGTCTGATAAGCGCCCTTGTTTGGAAGAATTAATTAGATGCAATCTTCTATCAATCAAGCCACATGGGAAAATTGAAAGATATGGAAAATAATTACCATGATATGCCCAGATTTTCTCCAATCAGGTAGTCAAGGAAGGCAAGAAATATTCATGAATGAAGAGGGTCATTGATTCATAGACCTAGTTAGGGTTATCCCCTTCTCATCTATAAATATGTGATTGTAACCATTGTAAAAATGATCTGATAATTCTGTACTGCCATTAGTTTAATAAATTTTTCTTGTTCTAGTTATTTACTTTTCTTTTAAAACAATTTGTGTATCTACATGATTAGATTCGGTAGAACACATATTGTTATTGTCTTTGTTACTGCATACTAGTGTTGACTGTTTGATTAGTTTCAACAGCAACTCTATTTTTAATTCTCTGTTATTGTTCCAGTATTATTTACTTTTGTTGTTTTTGCTAGTACTTGTTATTTTCTTTCCTGTTGTTGAATTTGATATACGTCTGATTAGATTCAGATTTGAAGCAGTTTCAATAACATTATTTCAACAACATTGAAAACAACCCCCAAAGTTCTGTCTAACACGCCCACGAAACATATAAATAATAAAAATTTAACTTTCCTCCCTGTGTTCGACCTGTATGCTACACACCTGTATGCTTGCAGAATTTATTACAAATGTCGCGCTTTTCTAATTCATAGATTAGCGTCGATCAAGTTTTTGGCGCCGTTGCCGGGGAGGTAACGATTAAATTTTATTATTTATTTAATTTCTGATTCGTGTTAGTTTTTTTATTGTTTTTGATTTCTGTCATATATGTAAAAAAAAAAAAAAAAAAAACTTGCTTTTTATTCTCTGATTTCTGTCCTGATTCCCTTGCCAATCTTCTCATTTCTTCTTTTACAAGAGAAAAAAGAATACAAAAAATAAAAAAAAAATCTTTCTACTGTTCTTTTATTTCTTTCCTTCAAAATCTCTATACAATCTTTTGTTTCAAAAAAAAAAAAAAAAAAAAAAAAAAAAAAAAAAAAGCAAGATTCCTTTTGCATTTTTTTCTTTTGTCTTGCAATTCACTGCGATCATCTTCCCTACCACACCATACTTCACACCGATCCGCAAAAAAACCGAATACCACCATCGTAGGCAAACCACCCACCCTCCTTCTCAATTCCACATCCTTCAACCAATCACCCATCACCGTCCCCTTTCATCCCCCCCTCACCCATCCAAAATTCATCATTCTGAAACATACAGACTGTCCATAGTCCGGACCTCTTCTCCAACTCTAGCGTACTGCACCCTTCAGCCGCAAAAGCACCTTCTCAAACCAAGTTTAGCAGTTCACGAAAAAAAAAAAAAATCGCGTTCACAACCAAAGTCCCAGTAAGTCATCACACAAAATCTCAACTTGAAACACCTTCAGTTTGCACTACCAACTCTCACGTCAGCTTCGCAATCGAAGCATTGGCCGCTCCTCTGTTCAAGCCAAGACCCCAAGCTCCTCTTCACTGAACCTCCCCCTTGCAGAACGCAAACCAGTTCGCACCCGTGACCCCAATCACCTCGTCAAAACCCTTCCACGCTTCAACTCTAGAAACCACAAACCACCAGTTCTCCCAAACCGCAAATCAATCTAGCTGCAACCCTAAAACCCCTTCGCCAAATCCGACTTGAAAGCTTTGCCACCAACCAATTACCCCAAATCCCGTGGTTTCCAAATAAAAAAAAAAAAAAAAACAATTTCAAAATCCTGAAATCCGAAACCCACTGTGACAAGACCACATAACAAATCACACACCCAGTTTCGACGCCAACTGAATCCCAAGCCCAATCTATACCTAAAATGGGGATCCACCAAGCACACAACTTTCGATCGTTTCAAATTATGGAGTGCTTATCACGAGGACATGATTTTTGTTTGTTTAATGATTCCGATTTGCTTTGAAGCATTCTTTTTGTTTTGAGAAATAAATTGGGAAGTAGACACTTGGTCTACTGTCGAATAGATTATAACTAGGACTTGTGTAGTTTGGAGTTTCTGACCATGTTTAATACAATTGTTGCGGTGCTTCTATTTTGATCGGTTACAAAACAAAGTCGGGCAAAATTTTATAATTTGTTCCTTGAAAAAATACCGAGGCGTGAGAAATTTCTTCCCAGTTGTTTCGGTCGCTTTGAACTACTTCTATTTTTGTGACTGTGAGAAACAATGCTGAGCACGTGACTTGATTTGAATCTAATAATTTTTGCTAAGCATTGTTTTTTTTACTTAGTCTTTTCAATTTTTTTAGCCCAGTTTAGTTTGTTTTGTGTTGAGCGTGGCCTTTAATTGACGTTTAGTTCCTTTTGCTCTTGTTTTTTTTATATTTTTTTTTTCTTTTCCTTCTAATTGCTTTCAAAAGAAAAAAAGAAAAAAAAGAAGAAAAGGTGAAATCTCAAATCAAAATCAAAGGCTCAAGAGGGAAACAAATTCAATCAAAGCAGACAGGAAATTCAGCATTCAAGCGATTTGCAGTAGAGTTGAATAACGTGAGCACTATTCAAACTTTCTCTGGACGGACTGCCATACCCACTGTAAAATTCTCTTTAACTCTACAGGTGCTCTGCTGCAAAGAAAAGAATAAATAGACCATTGTTGTAAAAAATTCTGCAGGGGCAGCGGCTTTGAATGTACAATTTTTAATTTTTGCAATTGTCTGTGTGATTTCTGTTTTTTTATTCATTCTGTTAAGGGCAATACCCCAATTCACATAAGGTGAGGGATTTCATCACCCTTTCCTTAGCCCGCAAATTGCATTTCATCGTATAATTTGACTAAGAATAACGGTTAGACTTTGGACTTAAGGGAGTCATGGGCTCATCTAGGGCTTAATTATATTGTGATAGTTGATTCATTTGGAACGAATTATTTCTTGGTGTCTAGACTACGGCAGAGAAATAACCGTTTATAAATATTACGGTGATTCGTAAATATTATATCGGTTGTTACTCTGAAGGTACTTAAACCTTCGGCTGCATTGCTAGGGTGATTCCTGGTGCACCGATAACTCCTGTCCGTTAACTGGCTGAGAAATCTTTTGATCTAAGTAATCAAACGCATCACTTTATAATTTTGGGTTAAGAGCCAATAAGGACAGAACACTTCATTGTAGCTAATTTCTGTGCTTGCATTTAACAACAATGAGTGAAAAAAGTGTTAGCCAACAAAATTCTCCTAGGGGTTCTCGAATCAACCAAAATTTTCCAACCGAATTGGATCAAAATCGAGTGAATCAAAATTTTCCAAACTTTGGGGATCAAAATCAAATAAATCAAAATTTTCAAAACCTCAATATCCAAATGGATAGACCCCTGTCTCTTCGTGATCGATGCTACCCTACTAGGACCGTTCAACCATCTGTCATTGTGTTCCCACCAGCTGAAGGAAACAATTTTGAGCTAAAACACTCTTTTATCCAAGGGGTACCAAAATTTACTGGGTCTGAAAATGCTTATGAATTTCTCAGTGAATTTGAATTGTATGCGTCCACAACAAAAATGCAACAATTGTCTAACGAATCGATCAAGCTAAGGCTAATTCCATTTGCACTACTTGAAAGCGCTAAAAGATGGCTAAATTCTCTTCCAAAACATTCCATAAGAAGTTGGGATGAATTTGTCACTGCATTTTTGAAAAAGTTTTTCCCTTTCCATAAAACTCTCAAAATCCGAACTGAGATAAATCAATTTTGTCAAAATGAGGGGGAAACTTTTTCAAAATATTTTGAGAGATTCAACCTACTACTGTATAGTTGTCCTCATCATGGAATTCTAAAAGACAACTTGTGTCAAATTGTATATGAAGGGCTTAACTATCAATCTAAAACTCAACTAGAATCAATGTGTGGAGGAGATTTTATGTCTAAAACAGCCGATGAAGCTTGGCGGTTCTTAGAAGATTATTCTGAAAAGGACATGCAATGGGAATCAATTCGCGTTCCCAATCGTACTTCTACTAGAGGAGTGCATGTCGTGGACCCAAATCAAATTCCCGTAGAAAATCAAACTCCTCAAGCCGGAGAAGGGTTACCCCACTACTACCCTCAGGACCAAGCCAATGCTATAACTCAAAATAACCCTTACTCAGCCACGTACAATCCTGGTTGGAGGAACCACCCAAACTTTTCTTGGTCAAACCCCAATAATTCGGCAAACCCATCTCACATGCAACCCTTTATTCCCAATCCGAATTACCAAGCTCCACCCCCCAATTCTCAAACCTCACAAGCTGCACCTCAATCCAAACAACCTTATAGGCACCCCAATTTTCAATCATCAAACCAATCATCTCAATCTTCTCAACCATCACAAGATATTGTTCGATTAGAAAAACAAATAAATAATCAAGACGCTAAAATCGACCAACTAATGCATATGATAAAGGAAATGGCGAAAAATAATGAGAAAGGAAAGTTGCCTAGTCAACCTGAGGTGAATCCAAAATATAACTCTCGTACTGTAAATTCTTGTGAGGACGAAAACCATAATCCAGTCAACGCTATTACAACCCTTCGATCTGGAAAGAGGATTGATAATAACGTGGGCAACCCTGGCGAATCTTCTAACTCGACCCCAATCCCTAATCTTGATGATCATCCATTGGCTTCGAATGCCAATTCTTCTGAACCTTAAATTCCCTTAAATGTTGGCAATCCCAACAGTTCTTCTCCTTGTGTCGGAAAACCCGACCCACCTTTGAAAACCAATGTTGGCAATCCTAACATTTCATCTTCTACACCCCTACCACCTTTTTCCTCGAATGACGAAACTCATCGTAGAGTCGAAAAACCAGTTGCTCCTTTTCCCCATAGACTCAATAATAAGAAGAAAGCAGCAAATTTCGATAAAATTCTGGAAATTTTCAAACAAGTCCGTGTGAACATTCCTCTTTTAGACACCATTGAACAAATTCCTCAATATGCCAAATGTCTTAAGGAATTGTGCACACAAAAACGTGCGACCAATGTCCCAAAAACCGCCTTTCTAACTGCGAATACAAGCTCTGTTCTTTTGAATCTTGCCCCAGTCAAGTATAAAGACCCTGGCTGCCCTACGATTGATTGTAAAATAGGAAATACTCACATCTCTCGTGCTCTACTTGACCTTGGTGCCAGTGTCAACCTTCTTCCTTATACTGTCTATCGTCAACTTGGACTAGGGGAGATTAAACCAACGAACATCACACTTCAACTAGCCGATCGATCTGTCAAAAAGCCATTGGGAATTATCGAAGACGTCTTGATACAGATCGAACAGTTCTACTTCCCTGTCGATTTTATAGTTCTAGAAACAGAGCCTATCTCAAATCCCAACGTTCAAATACCCTTGATCTTAGGACGCCCTTTCTTAGCAACCTCTAATGCTGTCATTAATTGTAGGAATGGTCAATTTCGACTTTCCTTCGGGCACCTAACCATTGAGCTAAACATCTTTAATCTCAACAAACAACCTAGGGATTTTGAGATCGATGAAATTGACATGATTCAAACCACAGTTGATGAGACCTCTAGTGACACTTCTGAAGCCCTGAAAATGTGTCTTGACCATTTCGACTCTGATTTCGATGAACTCGAATACATTTCTGAACTAAACAAAATTCTTGACTCCGACACTTCGTCATCTAAATCTAACCAAGGAATGTTGACCAATGTTGATACACAAGAACTTCCTAAGTTTGACCTCAAACCCTTGCCACCAGACCTTAAGTATGCCTACCTAGACTCCTCAGAAACTTTCCCCGTAATCTTGGCCTCTGATCTTACCGAAGACCAAGAAGAAAAAGTTTTGGAAACTTTACGGGAAAATAAGGACGCCTTGGGGTGGGAAATTAGCGATATAAAAGGAATTAGCCCATCAATTGTGGAACATCGCATACATTTAGTTGATGAGGCTAAACCCACCCATGAGGCTCAAAGGCGATTAAACCCGAACATGAGAGAAGTGGTCAAGGAGGAGATAATCAAATGTCTAGACAATAACATCATCTATCCCATCTCGGATAGTACTTGGGTGAGTCCAGTACAAGTTGTACCAAAGAAGTCAGGAGTCACAGTGATCAAAAACGACAGTAATGAACTCGTCCCAACAAAAATCAAAACCAAATGGCGTGCGTGCATCGACTATCGAAAGCTTAACTCAGCCACACGAAAAGACCATTTTCCCTTGCCTTTTATTGACCAAATGCTCGAACGCTTAGCGGGACATGAGTACTACTGTTTTCTCGATGGATACTCTGGCTATAACCAAATTCCTGTTGCTTTAGAAGATCAACACAAGACCACCTTTACTTGTCCCTTTGGAACCTTTGCTTATCGTCGCATGCCTTTTGGTCTTTGTAATGCCCCCGCGACTTTCCAAAGGTGTATGATGAGTATTTTCTCTAACATGGTGGAAGAATTCTTGGAAATATTCATGGACGATTTTTCAATATATGGATCATCTTTTTCCCAATGTCTCACTCATCTAGAACTCGTCCTTAAGCGTTGTAAGGAGAAATCACTCGTGCTTAATTGGGAGAAATGCCACTTTATGGTAAAAGGGGGATAGTTCTAGGTCATGTCGTCTCCAAAGATGGCCTAGAAGTCGATAAATCCAAAATCGATTTGATTGCTAATTTACCTCCCCCAAAGTCTGTCAAAGATGTTCGTTCATTTCTTGGCCATGCAGGATTCTATAGAAGATTCATTAAGGATTTCTCAAAAATTTCAAAACCTCTCTCGAATTTACTTGCCAAAGACGTAAATTTTGAATTTTCCAATGATTGCAAAGAATCTTTTGAAACCCTTAAATCACTCTTGACCACAACTCCCATCATTCAACCCCCTGATTGGACTCAACCCTTTGAACTTATGTGCGACGCTTCTGATTTTGCTATTGGAGCCATCTTGGGTCAGCGCATCGATAAACTCCCTCGAGTCATTTACTACGCTAGCAAAACCTTAAACGAGGCCCAATTGAATTACTCAACTACTGAAAAGGAATTTTTGGCAGTTGTCTTCGCTCTTGAGAAATTCAGGCCATATCTCATAGGATCCAAAGTCATAGTTTACACTGACCATGCTGCCTTACGATATTTGCTTTCTAAGAAGGATGCCAAGGCCCGCTTGATCCGTTGGATCCTTCTTCTTCAAGAATTCGACATAGAAATACGAGATAAAAAGGGTTCTGAAAATGTAGTAGCTGATCATCTCTCTCGAATTGTGCACGAAAATGATAACGACACCCAAATCGATGACTATTTTCCTGATGAACAACTCCTTTCGATCTCTAACACCCCTTGGTATGCTGACATCGTGAATTATCTTGTCACACAACAAATGCCCGCTGAATGGTCGAAACAAGATAAACAAAAATTTCTCTCGAAAGTTCGAAACTTCTATTGGGACGACCCATATCTTTTCAAATACTGCCCAGACCAAATCATTCGAAGGTGTGTGCCCGATCATGAACACCAAAGTATTCTCTCCTTCTCACATGACCATGCTTGTGGCGGTCATTTTGGTGCAAGAAAAACTGCTGCAAAAGTTTTGCAAAGCGGTTTTTATTGGCCCACACTCTTCCGTGACGCTTTCGAATTTTGCTCTAAATGTGAGCGATGTCAAAGAACGGGTCGAATCTCTAAGCGAAACATGATGCCTCTCAACCCCATTTTAGTGATTGAGTTATTCGATGTTTGGGGCATCGATTTCATGGGACCATTCCCTAATTCATTTGGGAATCTTTACATCTTACTTGCGGTAGATTATGTCTCAAAATGGGTTGAAGCCATTCCGACCAAAACCAACGACAACAAGGTTGTTGTCAAATTCCTCAAAGAAAACATCTTTTCACGCTTTGGCACACCTCGAGCTATCATTAGCGATAATGGCACTCATTTCTGTAATCGTGCTTTTGAGTCCTTGCTCAAGAAATACTCAATCACACACAAGCTGTCAACACCTTACCATCCACAAACTAGTGGACAAGTAGAAGTTTCCAATAGACAAATCAAACAAATTCTTGAGAAAACCGTGAATTCCAATAGAAAAGATTGGTCTGTAAAACTGATTGATGCACTTTGGGCTTTTCGCACTGCTTATAAAACCAATCTAGGGATGTCACCATATCGATTAGTCTTTGGAAAGGCCTGTCACTTACCTCTTGAATTAGAGCATCGTGCTCTTTGGGCCATAAAATTTTTGAACTTTGACTTAGAAAAGGCCGGCTCACATAGGAAGTTACAAATTTCTGAATTGGAGGAATTAAGAAATGAGGCGTATGAAAATGCGAAAATCTACAAAGAAAGAACCAAAGCCCAACACGACAAAAACATACTTCGTAAGAAATTCAACGTAGGTCAAAAAGTTCTTTTATACGACTCTAGGCTTCACTTGTTTCCAGGAAAACTCAGATCTCGATGGACTGGACCTTATGTCGTGAAAACAGTATACCCTCATGGAGCGGTTGAAATTGAAAATCCTAGGGATGGAAAAGTCTTCAAAGTAAACGGTCAACGACTGAAACCATTTTTGGAATTCGAGCAATATGACGAAGATGACTCCATCGATCTGCATGATCATCCACCATGAAATCAGGTGGTACACGTTCTTTCTCTTTTATTTTTCTTTTTCATTTTTTTTTATTTTTTGTTTTTCTACCTTAGACAGTTGGGACACTGTCTGAATCAAGTGTGGGGGGGAGTCTGCATTTCATCCATTTTCATTTTATTTCTTTTTATTTTCAGCCATTTAAATAGGACCATCATACATTTTAGACTGTAGTAACATACCATAATTTTTTTTTTTGGAAATTACGACTCATTTTCGATTGATACAACAAAAAAAGTTTACAATTTTTAGTCAGTTGATAGTATTTTTCTCTCTCAACTAAGATCAAATAAGAAATATGATGAAAAGTTGAATTTTGAGGGATAATAGTGTAACCGGTACATAGGGAGATTCTTAGGTGATGGCCATGAAATCTATTCTATATTGTAGACTTTGTTTAAATAAGTGGAGGACGAGGACTTAAAATGCTTATAATGGCTTGTCAAATCTTTGAAACTAAGTTGTGTTAAGTTGAATTCGCATAACTCTCTTTCGTGCTTATATTTTCGATAATAATAATAATAGTATTCCAAGGGTATCCAACATTGCTTGTATATCGAGCGTTGGTGTGCAAACCCGCCAAGCTCTATCCGACACGTTGTTGACAAAGTCAAAGTTGGAATATCTTGGTCTCATTTTATGGGATTGGACACCTAAGGATTACCGACACGTTGTTGACAAAGTCAAAGTCGGCCTGCACAATCCGCCAAGCTCTTTACCTACTCTCCGTTAATCCGCGAGGCAGTGCATGGGTGGTAAACCTTGGTCTTTTTAGGTGTATGTACTTAATCATAAATCTTAAAATTTTATAGAATAAAGAATAAGCGATGATACCCAAACACTTCTTGACCTTATTGATTTGACTAGCCATACATGAGAAAATTAGAATACCACTTTACAAACTGTGCCAAACAAACTAATAATTTATTTCATGGCTGCACTATGTTATCAACCGAACCAACTGGCCAAACTGGAATTTAACATTTGAAAACTTGATTTGTATTGAAAATTTGTGACAAGTTGAGGTATCTAAAATAAAATCAACTGATTAAAAATTGTTAACTTAATTTGTTGTACCACTTTCCTGAAATAAGTCGTGTTGTCATTTTTCGTTTTTATTTTTGCATATGTCCATTGCATCCATGTAGTTTCATTAGAATCATAGCATATTACATTTGGATTTTGTGGGTAGTATCCGCTGAAAACCCTCACGAGACACCACTCGTCCTACTAGGGACACCTAGAGGTTTAACGGCTTGTTGCATACGCTCAATGCAATCGTGTTTCCTACGAAAGTGCGACCTATCTAGTTAGTTTTTCATTTTTTTGTTTTACTCGAGGACGAGTAAAAGATAAGTGTGGGGGTATCTGATTGACACTGAAAAGTGTTTATTTTATTACTCTTATGCTTTATCTTTTGTAAATAAATAAATGATACTTTGGTTACTTTTGCATGTTTTTACAGGATGTCAAGAAATGCCTCCTTCAATTCAAATCAAAGGCCAACTACAAGAAAGAGCTACTTCCTCACATCAAATTCATTTCAATTGCAAAAGAAGTAGTAGCTCACTGGTAAAGGCATAGGAATTGGTGCTGAGAGACCTGAGTTCGAACCTCGTCAAGCTCACTTTTTGCCAAAGAAACGGAGCGCGTTCACACTGGCTCCTTTGCTTTGAGAAATATCTGGTTTAGTGTTATGTTATATATATACATACACATATTCATGTGTATGTATTTATGATGTGCACCAATTAACACTTCAGCAATAGCCATATTCTCATCATGGAAGTAAATTCAAATCATTCAATTTCAATTAGAAGAATTTCTGATTGAATTGTTGCCAAGAAGAAAAACCAATTTTGAAGATTTTATCTTATATTGCCTTTGGAGTCTGATAAGCGCCCTTGTTTGGAAGAATTAATTAGATGCAATCTTCTATCAATCAAGCCACATGGGAAAATTGAAAGATATGGAAAATAATTACCATGATATGCCCAGATTTTCTCCAATCAGGTAGTCAAGGAAGGCAAGAAATATTCATGAATGAAGAGGGTCATTGATTCATAGACCTAGTTAGGGTTATCCCCTTCTCATCTATAAATATGTGATTGTAACCATTGTAAAAATGATCTGATAATTCTGTACTGCCATTAGTTTAATAAATTTTTCTTGTTCTAGTTATTTACTTTTCTTTTAAAACAATTTGTGTATCTACACGATTAGATTCGGTAGAACACATATTGTTATTGTCTTTGTTACTGCATACTAGTGTTGACTGTTTGATTAGTTTCAACAGCAACTCTATTTTTAATTCTCTGTTATTGTTCCAGTATTATTTACTTTTGTTGTTTTTGCTAGTACTTGTTATTTTCTTTCCTGTTGTTGAATTTGATATACGTCTGATTAGATTCAGATTTGAAGCAGTTTCAATAACATTATTTCAACAACATTGAAAACAACCCCCAAAGTTCTGTCTAACACGCCCACGAAACATATAAATAATAAAAATTTAACTTTCCTCCCTGTGTTCGACCTGTATGCTACACACCTGTATGCTTGCAGAATTTATTACAAATGTCGCGCTTTTCTAATTCATAGATTAGCGTCGATCATCTACATTTTGGTTAAACGTGTTCAACGTCCCATACAATGGTTTGCTTCTTTAGTATTAAAGAAGGCACAAACGAAATGGTTGTTCCATGACTTGAAAAGAAAAATACAACGGTTACTCACATCACTTAGCACAGAGCGCATTTCATAAATGTGCATTATAAAGCATACAACAAATCGAATTCATACCATATTGCGCATATTGGGATCTTTTGTTGGACTAATATTTTGAGAACTATTTAGTTATGCATTTATTTTTATCAACTAGCAAGGATGAGCAAGTGCGAATCTAGCAATCCATTTAAGGTCAAATTTTAAGTAAGGTAGAACCATAGAAGGCTATATGTAATATAGACAAAACTTACTGAACTAAGCATAGTTTCGCTAATAAGACAACAAGTTCTATCATGTTCGAGGGAGTTCGAGAGACAAACATATATTTGCCCTTGATTGTAAGTCATCAGACTGTATGGAGCAGCGACTACAACCTAGCTTTGGCAGCTCTAGTGAATTTAGATGAATAATAATAGCATATTGTTCATTAACATGCATAAGGGTGATTCAGTAGCATAAACTGAAAGTGCACGAGTCATAGCGGCATATTGACCATTTGACTGAGAATTAGGCATCACATTTAATTGCATGACTGGATGGCCTTTGCAATGTTATGGTAGCAGGAGCTTAGGAAGAGTAGGTGTTGCAACAAGAGTTTATAATTTTGGTTTCCGTTTATGCTCCAGTCCGTAAAATATTTGCTTTTTATTGCAAGAATTTAGTTCTTCATTTTTTAACTTGATGCTAGTGTGTGTGTATCGTGTTATTTGTTGATTTAGTGCACTAATTAATTGTACTAGTTAAGTTTATTTTAGTGTTGCAATACCTTTATGCAATAATTTGAGCAATAATAAGATGTGTACGCACAAAATAGAGACGTGAAATGATGGGCAATGCCATACGTAAATAATAAATCTAATTATTACATATGATGGGTAATAATTGCCTCATCTACGGTTTTAACAAATAAATCTAAATATATGCTAATAAAGTTTGTAGGTAGTGACGATAATGGTTTAGTGCAGGTAAGCGATTTTATTGCTTCAGAGGTCAACAATTATGCTTCATGAAAATATTAAAGCTAGCCAAGGATCAGAACTTCAAAATGACATAGCAGCTTTTATGACTTAAGAGATCAATGTTGATAAATCAGTAGACCTTTCCATAATTGATAACTTACTTTCATCAATTTGTGGTTCCATCGCTGGGTGATGCACACTCTAAACTGATAGCGAATCAAAATTTGCTTGGTGAAGCTTCACGTGCATCTGACCTAGTTGCAACTCTACATGTTCAACTACCTTCAGGTTGTACCACTGAGGTTGTATTGGCTAACCCAATCCCTCTTGATAGTATCCTATATTTATCAACATTGATCTCTTGAGTAATTGTGGCTAAATTGTGGTTTTTGTTTTCAGTTGGCTTGGAAAGATAACACAGAACACCTGTATCTCACAGATACACATTTGTGTAAGGTGACTTTTAAATTTGTTGTATGTTTTTAACATGCTCTTGTATTTCAGGCTAAATTTGATCTCTTGAGTAATTTTTTTGAAAATCCTTATGCATTAATCGTTTTCATTTGATATTTACTGTTATCATTTGGCAATATCAGGTTGTGAAGAAACTTGGAGCAGGGGGATTATTTAGTTGTGGGCTTCCACTTCAAATTATTACTATAGGTACTGTTGGAAAATGAATGAGCAAAGAAAGAGAAAAGTGGGAAGAAGAAGAGATAGGGGGTAGCAACATTTAAAGTCCCACATCATAGAAATATTAGCACAATCTCTCCTTATATATTAGAAGCCAAATAGGCTTATGTAAAATCAAAAAGAGAGGGATGATAAAAGGAGGTGGACTTGGCCATATTAAATACATTAAAAAGTCAAAGATAAGGGCCTTGGGCCTTGGGGCTCTTGGGGTCTCCTGATTGGATATGGTCGACGTTGCTGATTGGGCTAGTGCACTGACATGAGAATATTTTTTCTCACAATTTTAAAAGGTGTGTCTGTTCAGTTCAGAATTCGAAAGGAATGTCTGTTAACTGAACGAGTACAACCATTTGAATTCTCAGCATATGCATATTAATAACAGAGCGGTTAAAGGGTCGCAACCTTTCCTATTCTGACGGTTACTGATGCATGCGAACAGGCACTCCTCCTTGCCTATATATACACTGCCCAAAACAAAGACAGAATTTACTTTTTCTGCTGCATTATTCCTTCTTCTTCAACGTAATTCTCTGATCTAGTTTCTATAACCAACTTCAGTTCGTCGGAGCTCCGTTTGCTGGCACTAAGCTACGGAGTTGGTCCGTTTTATCCTGGGAAACAAATTGCAACTACGTCGATTGGTGTATATGACGACAATATTGTTTCAAGGAAACAGAAAAGTTATGGACTCGGACATTATTTAAACAGAATACTTTCTGTTTATCTTTGATTTTATGCACAAATCGGTTACGCTTTCTATGATTATTATAAACATAGTTTGACATGATAATTGTGACATAATTGATTAACAGTGATTGTTGTTGCTGTCTGTTTCTAATACAATTGTGTAATTACAAAAGTTCTAACATTCTTGAAACAATATTTTGTTGCAGATGACGAAAAACAGCAGCACTGATTCTGCACCGATTCAGACGGTGAAAACTGCTCAGCCAGCGCCTGTGCTTCCGACAATGGCTCTGTCTCATGGTGAAAGGCCAGAGAAGTTCAATGGAATCAATTTCAAGCGCTGGCAACAGAAAATGTTGTTTTATTTAACAACACTAAGCCTTGCAAAGTTTCTGACTGAAGAGGCTCCTATGGTAGACGAACTCGAACCTGACGCTACTAAAGTAGAGGCACTTAATATCTGGACAAATTCAGATTTCATGTGCAAAAACTATATTCTGAATGGTCTGGATGATAGCCTCTACAATGTCTATTGTACTTTTGCAACGTCCAAACAACTCTGGTTGGCTCTGGAAAAGAAGTACAAAACTGAAGATGCAGGCATGAAGAAATTCATTGCTGGAAAATTTCTAGACTTCAAAATGGTTGACTCAAAGACGGTGATAAGTCAAGCTCAAGAACTGTAACTTATCATCCGTCAATTAGAAGATGAAAAGATGACTCTTAGCGAGACTTTTCAAGTTGCTGCAACTATTGAGAAATTGCCTCCTTCTTGGAAAGACTTTAAAAATTACCTTAAGCACAAGCGTAAGGAAATGACAATGGAAGATCTCATAGTTCGGCTTCGCATTGAGGAAGATAACAGAAATTCTGAGAAAAAGATTTCTCAGAATATTGCTGCCAAAGCAAATGTTGTTGAGTCAGACAAAACTAACAAAATAAAAAGGGAGAATGCTCCTAAGAAGTCAAAGAAATTTCTGGGTTCTTGCCACAAATGTGGAAAGAAGGGGCACAAAGCAGCCGAATGTCGTGCGCCTAAAAAGAAGAAGTTGGAAGCAAATACGGCTGATGTTTCGAAAGGCATTTCTGATCTTGATTTATGTGCAGTAATATTAGAATGCAACCTTATTGGCAACTCAAAGGAATGGTTTGTAGACACTGGAGCCACTCGACACATATGTGCTAACAAGTGGATGTTTACAACCTATAAAACTGCAACTGATGCTGAACAACTTTTTATGGGCAATTCTTCCACTTCCAAGGTCGAAGGCAAAGGAAAAGTTGTGCTGAAATTGACTTCTGGAAAGGAACTGACTTTAAATGATGTTCTCCATGTTCCAGAAATTCGCAAGAACCTGATTTCAGGATCGTTGCTGAGCAAGCATGGCTTCAAATTGATCTTTGAAGCTGACAAATTTGTTCTTTCCAAGAATGGGGTGTATGTTGGAAGAGGTTATGTGTGTGATGGTTTATTTAAAGCAAATGTAACCACTATTGTACCACGCACTGAAATGAATGAAAGTGAATCTTCTGCTTATATTGTTGAATCTTCTAACATATGGCATTCTAGATTAGGGCATGTAAACTTTGATACATTGCGAAAATTGATTAATCTAGAATTTATACCAAAATGCAATATAGATTCCAACTATAAATGCCAAGTTTGTGCAGAAGCAAAATTGACAAGAACCTCGTTTCATCATGTTGAACGAGTGACAGAACCTCTAGACTTAATACATACTGATGTATGCGATTTGAAAATGTGTCAAACTAGAGGTGGAAAAAGGTACTTTATTACATTCATTGATGATTGTACCAGATACTGTCATGTGTATCTTCTTAGAAGTAAGGACGAAGCATTCGAAATGTTTAAACAGTATAAGGCAGAAGTTGAGAATCAACTCAATAAGAAAATAAAATCTTTAAGAAGTGATAGAGGAGGAGAATACGAGTCTCCATTTGAGGAATTCTGTGCTGAACATGGAATTATACATCAAACTACAGCCCCGTATTCACCTCAATCAAACGGTATAGCCGAACGGAAAAATAGAACTCTTAAAGAAATGATGAATGCCTTACTAATTAGCTCTGGCTTGCCAGATAACTATTGGGGAGAAGCTATTCTTTCGGCAAATCATATTTTAAATAAAATACCCCGAAAGAAAATATCTAAATCTCCTCATGAACTTTGGAAAAACAGACCACCATCCTACAAATACCTAAAAGTGTGGGGGTGTCTTGCCAAAGTAGAGGTACCAAAACCAAAGAAGGTCAAAATTGGACCAAAAACAATTGATTGTGTATTCATTGGATATGCACAAAACAGTGTTGCATATCGATTTTTGGTACACAAATCTGAAATTGATGATATTCATGAAAATACATCATTGAGTCGAGAAATGCTAGATTTTTCGAACATGTATTTCCCTTGAAACATGGTACTGAAAATCATGCACCTAAGAGACCAAGGGAAATTGAAGTTCCTTACTCCATTGAGGACGCTGAACAAAATAACACTCAGCAAAGTAGTGTTGAGCAGCAAGTGGAGGAACCAAGAAAAAGTAAAAGGTCAAGGACTTTAAAAACCTTTGGACCGGACTTCTATATATTTATGTTAGAAGATGATCCATTGACATACAAACAAGCTATGTCTTCCAACGATGCCCCTTATTGGAAGGAGGCAATTAACAATGAAATTGAATCCATTATGTCGAATCATACATGGGAATTGGTTGATTTACCTCAAGGATGTAAGGCCTTAGGTAATAAATGGATATTTAAAAAGAAATTGAAACCTGATGGTTCAATAGACAAGTACAAAGCTCGTCTGGTAGTCCAAGGATTTAGACAAAAGGAAGACCTGGACTATTTCGATACATATTCACCTGTAACGAGGATAACGTCAATTAGAATGCTCATTGCAATTGCATCCGTACATGACTTGGAAATACATCAAATGGATGTTAAAACTGCATTCTTGAATGGTGAACTAGAGGAGGAAATCTATATGAAACAACCTGAAGGATTTCTAAGCTCAGAAAATGAGTATAAAGTTTGCAAACTGGTAAAATCACTTTATGGCCTTAAGCAAGCTCCAAAACAGTGGCATGAGAAGTTTGACAATACTATGTTATCAAATGGATTCACGATAAATGAATCAGATAAATGTGTGTACATAAAACATACACACATTGGATATGTCATTGTTTGTCTTTATGTTGATGACCTATTGATCCTAGGCAACAACAAGGCCATAATAACATCTACAAAGGATATGTTATCCTCTAGATTCGATATGAAAGACCTAGGACTGGCTGATGTAATATTGGGTGTAAAAATTCTGAGAACACCACAGAGATATGCATTATCCCAATCGCATTACATCACCAAAATACTTGAGAAATTCAAGCAATATAATGTAACTATTGCAAAATCACCAGTAGATATGAACCAAAATTGGGTAAAGAACACTGGTGACGGTATTTACCAATTGGAATACTCTCGTATACTAGGAAGTATCATGTATGTTATGAACTGTACTAGGCCTGATATCGCATATGCTGTAAGCAAACTAAGTAGATTTACCAGCAATCCCGGTAAACATCATTGGAAAGCGATAATCAGAGTTCTAGGATATCGAAAGTATACACAGAGTTATGGTCTATACTATACAAACTATCCTTCAATAGTGGAAGGATACAGTGATGCAAATTGGATCACTTGATCAAATGATACAAAGTCTACAAGTGGATACGTGTTCACATTAGGAAATGGAGCAATTTCATGGAAATCATCCAAAAAGACTTGTATCGCTAGATCTACGATGGAATCAGAGTTTATTGCACTAGATAAGACTGCAGAAGAAGCAGAATGGATTCGAAGCTTCTTGGAAGACATTCCTAATTGGAGCAAACCTATGCCTCCAATATGTATACATTATGATAGTCAATCAGCTATTGGAAGAGCTAATAGTACACTATACAATGGTAAATCTAGGCATATTCGTCGTAGACATAAAACGATAAGACAACTTCTCTCTAATGGGGTTATCACAATAGATTACATTCGATCTAAAGATAACTTAGCGGATCCACTTACAAAAGGGTTGCCAAGAGAGAAAGTTCAAACCTTATCGAAGGGAATGGGGCTAAGGCCTATAGACTAAAGGTTTTTCTGAAATGGAAGCCCCACCTAGTTGACTGGAGATCCCAAGATCTAGGTTCAAAGGGACAACGAAGTTTTAGAGAAACTTGATGGCACTGTTATACACAAACCATTCCTATGATAAGTCAGTGCATTATATGTTGAATAAGGATAAGTATTAGTACTTTTAATGATGTCTGTATTTGAGGAATTAAAGAATACCCTTTACAGAATCACCTACGTAAGTGCGAAGGCACCGCTTCAAAGAGAATTATGAGGCCAAATTCTCTAAGCACTTATGAGACCAGGCAGGTGTTCAAGGCAAAAACGAACACATACAGAGAATGAAGGGTTATAAGAAACATTTATCGTGTGTTATCTACTTTAGAATTACACAAAAGGCTTACAGTTCAAGGACAGTCTATGTCTACTGATTCGCCGGTGATTCAAATAGGTAATCACTAGGAAAGTTCAAAGCCCTTTTGCTACTTTAACCGATGCGATAAATGGTTCATGAAACTAAGATCGATTGCTCATTCATGTGGGGGATTGTTGGAAAATGAATGAGCAAAGAAAGAGAAAAGTGGGAAGAAGAAGAGATAGGGGTAGCAACATTTAAAGTCCCACATCATAGAAATATTAGCACAATCTCTCCTTATATATTAGAAGCCAAATAGGCTTATGTAAAATAAAAAAGAGAGGGATGATAAAAGGATGTGGACTTGTCCATATTAAATACATTAAAAAGTCAAAGATAAGGGCCTTGGGGCTCTTGGGGTCTCCTGATTGGATATGGCCGACGTTGCTGATTGGGCTAGTGCACTGACATGAGAATATTTTTTTTCTCACAATTTTAAAAGGTGTGTCTGTTCAGTTCAGAATTCGAAAGGAATGTCTGTCAACTGAACGAGTACTACCATTTGAATTCTCAGCATATGCATATTAATAACAGAGCGGTTAAAGGGTCGCAACCTTTCCTATTCTGACGGTTACTGATGCATGCGAACAGGCACTCCTCCTTGCCTATATATACACTGCCCAAAACAAAGACAGAATTTACTTTTTCTGCTGCATTATTCCTTCTTCTTCAACGTAATTATCTGATCTAGTTTCTATAACCAACTTCAGTTCGTCGAAGCTCCGTTTGCTGGCACTAAGTACGGAGTTGGTCCGTTTTATCCTGGGAAACAAATTGCAACTACGTCGATTGGTGTATACGACGACAATATTGTTTCAAGGAAACAGAAAAGTTCTGGACTCGGACATTATTTAAACAGAATACTTTCTGTTTATCTTTGATTTTATGCACAAATCGGTTACGCTTTCTATGATTATTATAAACATAGTTTGACATGACAATTGTGACATAATTGATTAACAGTGATTGTTGTTGCTATCTGTTTGTAATACAATTGTGTAATTACAAAAGTTCTAACAGGAGCACAATGGTGACTTTATGACGCCTTTAAATTTTTTTTGGACTTTATGTATTCTTTTATCTTGTCATATCTTCTTCTTATTGACATGTTAAGAATTATATACTTAAATAGCAACAATTAGTTTTGATGAATTAAACTAATCTTTATATTTCTTATTTACCCATATTTCTTTACCATATATATAACTATATATTTGTTTATAATTTGGTTTTTATTTTTTCCAGACCAAATACTGGTGGAGCTGCAGTACATTCAAAATGAGTGATGCTTTGAAGATGCGTGAATTTTTCACCAGAGTTAAATAACTTATGAATTGTTTGCTTCTCTTCAGATGGGGTGTATATTTCTTTTTTGTAAAGAAAATTACAATTCATATTTTGTTTGTATCGTTTTGGTTTTATGAAAGATTGTTTATTCTCTGTCTTGGTAATAAGAAATATTCAACTTGATAACTTTGAAGTGCCTGGACAAATAAAGTCCGAGTTTTGTCTTTCTAGAATTTATGGAGATCTTTTTCATTTTATTTGGTAGTTGTAGTTTTTGTTCTATTGGCAAATTTGATAGGCATCAAGCTATCAAAAAATGTGAACAAATGCATAACTTGATGAAGTAGACATGTTAAATAGGAGTCATATGAATGCAAGTTATTTGCTGAAGTAGACATATTAAATAGGGGTCATATGAATGTAAGTTATTTGCTGCTTCTCCATTTAATTAATCAGTAAATTCTATATTTGCACATTTTTCTTTTTTATATGAACACACAAGTTTGCACTGGATACATACTTTAAGCTTGAAGGTTGAAGTGACAATTTGGATGTAATATATATATATATATATATATATATATATATATATATATATATATATATATATATACACACTACTACAAAAGTGGGCATATTCGACACTAATTTGTGTGCGTTGCATGAAAAGTGTGGCGAAAGCTATGCATTCTTTGATCTTATGCAACAACATTCATTTGTTGTTGCATTAGATGTGAACACAGTGTTGCGGTTGAAATTCTTGTGCTGTGACTTGCAACACCAGTTCAAAGTGTTGCATTACATAAATACATGCCAGGTCAGCGATCCGCGTTATCAGTTTAAACAAACAAATAACCGTAGATGTTGATTAATCCAACGGTTCTTTCCGATCCTTGCAACACCAATTCAAAGTGTTGCATTACATAAATACATGCCAGGTCAGCGATCCGTGTTATCAGTTTAAACAAATAAATAACCGTAGATGTTGATTAATCCAATGGTTCAAGCTGATCCTTGCTACAGCTTAGTGAAAATTTGGCGCGATAGTTTCCCCATTCACGAAATACTTCCCCCCAAAACAAATTTCTCCGGTACTCCTCCTTCTGTCCGTTTCTCTCTCCACAAAATCCGTCCAAGAACGCCTCCGATTGCTACTCTTCCTCTGGTTACAAACTATAAACCTTCGATTGCTCCTATTTTACGAACTTTGCACCTCCAATTTGGATCGTTTAGGACAATTACAGGTAGTTAGGGCTTCATCATTTAGGTTTTATTTAGTTGATTTCATCTCTAACTTATTTTGATCTGTGTTCAAAGTCTCTGGGTGATTTGGGTATACCGATTACCTTAAATTAGGGTTTTTATACTTGAAGTGTTGTATTTATATGTTTGCATGTGTTGAAATTGTGCAAGTTCTGTATTTTTATGTTTTCCAAACCATTGATGTATTGGTAAATAATGCCTATTTCCAAAGGTGTTAACAAAATTTAGAGGATAAAAGAAATCCAATATGAATGTTCAAATGTCTATTTCTGTTAGTAGTTAAATAATGCCTATATCTCTTCCTACATCGTATGACTACGAAGATACCCTGGGCATGGGTGATCTAGGATTGTCAAACCCATCATCACCAGAAACTCCTATTGATTTTTATATAGAGATGCAAGAAAGGTACTACGATGATTTGCTTGAGTATGAACTAGAGCAAGAAGAACTCCGAAGACAACGGCGAGAAGAAGAACGACGTGAAGAAAGGGCGATGCGACGGCATAGTCGTTTGCGTCGTCAGCATCAAAACAACCAAGTGGTTAACGAACAACATGCTGACTCACCAATCATAATGTGTCATTGTGGGTATGCCGCTGCAGAAGATGTTATTTCGATTGGATTCAACATTGGTCGTCGTTATTTTAGATGTCGGGTTTATCCCACAGGGTGTACCTTTTGGCAGTGGATTGATCAACAGTTTCCAAGTTGAGCCGCTGAGTACGCAAATGAGATACAACATCAACTTACAACGCTGCAAAATCATGTTATTGGTTTTCGAACTGATGTTAGCAGACTTAACGACCAGCTTCAAGGGCTAAACATTAGACGACAAAATTAAATTATTGCATCGTTCTTTGTATTAGATACAACTGTATCGTCTATGTATCACCTGTATAGTCTTTGTATCTGTACTGTTTTGTTTTGGTGCAGTCATGTAATGTTATGCATTTGTGTTCAGTATCCTTAGTTGCTTGTTTTATGTACGTATTCTCTTGGTAACTCAGTTCCAAAAGTCAGTGATAATTCATATCAAAACAATCGTCCTTGTATCATCACACTGATTATGTATATTTGTAAATTATTAACTTGTTTTGTTTTTATTTCTAATTTAGTCTAACATTACAGGGTAGCCATTGTTCGTGTCTTGAAACTCTTAGGGGTATCAAATTTAGTCTTACTAAGCCGTGGTTAGATTGTGGCAATGGATAGTGAGTATTACATATGGATAGGACTTCTGAGATCGAGCGCAGAATATGTAAGAGGGGTAACAACTTTTCTAAGAAATGCATTTCCCATTTATAAAGTAGGTGATGAGATGAAGTGCCCCTGCAAAAAATGTACAGAACGTAATTGGTATTATGAAAATGTCATATACGATCATCTTATTTTTAATGGCCCTTCTCCATTACATACCGGGTGGATTTGTGAAGTTTCACAGACAAAATTAATAGGTGTTGATGACCATATGGATTGTGCAACGGAGATGGATTTTGAGGATAATTTAGATGTGATGTTCAAGTGTGCGGGTTACAAATTTAGTCAAAACCCGAGGTTGCGTTATCAATGATCAGATTTAGTGCATTCCTTGGAGGACTATGGAGCAAGGTTATCGAAGTGGATGATATCAAGAGGCTGCAAAACGTTGAAGCGCCTCTAACAATGGAAAATCTTACCGATCGATTAGAGCAGGAATGGATTGCACAGGAAGATGAAGCAGGTACAGGTATATATATAAATAATAATGTTTCTTTATCTGTGCACTGCACTGCACTGTTGAGTGTGTCTTTTTTCTATTCACATTTTTGAACCTGGTAGATAAAGTACAAGGTCCAAAAAATCCTAGAGGGAAGTCAAAAATGACCAAGGTGCATGCTAGAACCCCTGATGATAAAGTAGTCATTGAGTTGAATGAGGATGGCCAGCCAGTTTCTGATAATATTACAGAGTTAAGAAATTTTCTTGGTACACTAGCAAAGGATAACGTGTCTCTTACTTACATCAATTGGCATGTGGTTCCTGATCAATTAAAGCGACAAATGTTGGATTATGCTCTGGTACAATCTATTTTCCTTAACCATTTACAGTTCAACTGACTTCCTAAATGTTTGGTTTTACTTAATTAGTTTGTTTCCTGAATTTTGTGATTGCTATATTGTAGGCTAGGTATGTCATACCGGAAGAAGGACACAAGTGGGTCTTGAACACGCTTAACGACTCTTGGAGGCAGTACAAGTCTCGCATCAAAACAAGGTATTATAAAAAATACTCAATTGATGAGGAAAGGCTTGCAAATAGGCCCAGTACAATTCCGTTGGAGGATTTTAAAATGCTCTTGGACTACTGGGGGGATGAAGCAGTTCAGGTACGGCTTTAATGATATTCACATTTGTATAATGTTTATTAGTTCACATTATCTTGTTTAATGCTAATCTTTAGTAGTTCACATTATCCTTGTTTAGTGCTAATTTTTTTGGATTTCCAGGCCCTAGCAGATTCTAATTCCGCGCATCGTAATTTGTTGAATGAGACACATACCATGGGTCCCAAAACTCATGCAGTAGCCAAAGAAAAGATAGTATGTGTTTTTCTGAACTTAAGTTATTTTTTATTATGATTGAGTTGAATTGACCACATGATAATTCTAATTTGTTATATCATTGAATTATTAGTAATCCTAATACTTGACAGAGAAAGAAGGACCCAGAAAAAGCCTCCCCATCCGCTGCCTTGGTTTATCTAGAAACTTATAAACGAGAACCGGGTCGAAGTTACAAGACTAACACGGATGAACTGAAGGCCAAATACGTGAGTACATATATAATTAGATACTGAAATAGCAATACTTGTGTCAGTATAATTGGCACATTGTACGTTTGTTGGAGCTGCATATTAAATCGAACACATATATAGTTAGTTTGAAAGAGAACCAGTTCTGTTAATAAATTCATTCCTGCCAGCTACCTATTTATCTATATGCTTGCCTGGTTTTCATTTTGTAGGCGAAGGTACAAGCAATGGTGGATGCTGGAAACATTGCTGAGGCAGATGCACTGGTTTCTGGTGGGAAGAGGCACACGCGTAACTGGCTTGTAGGAAGGCGAGGCAAATTGGCTGAAAAGTCTCCAAATCCTGGTTCTTTGGACAGCTATGTCCAAGAGTTGACAAAAAAAATAAGGCAAGAGCTGGAGGCGGACTTGGAGGAAAAGGTAAATAGAAAAGTTAAAGAGAACGTGTCGTGGGTGTTAAAAAAGCTAGGTGAAGCCAATCCAGATCTAAATTTAGATGTCGGAGACCTTTGTGTCACCACAACAAGTGATGAAGATGCTGACAATTGTACTCCTTCAACCCCGGCAACTGACTGAAGTATTTAGATGGTATGTGTTAGCACTTGTGATATATTCGGATTGTTCTTTTAAATGATGGCACTTGTGGTATGTGTTTGTGATGACAGTACTTGTGGTATGTTTTGGTGATGGCAGTACTTGTGGAATGTGTTGGTGATGATACTTGTGTAACACCCCGCGAATTCTATAACTATGAAATTCACAAATTAAAGTATAATTAATTTCAAATCAAAGAACTAAGGGAAACGGGATACGCCATTGCGTTCGCCTCGGAAAAATACGCGAAATAGAGTCCGAGTTTTCGAAAAACGGAGTCCGTATGAAGAAGATATGGCCTTCGGAAGTTTCTGAATTAAGTTTAAAATTCGAACAGAATAAAACAGTTTAAAATTAAAAATCGGGCCCAATTGGCCAGGGCGGGAAAATTCCCGCCTAAGGCACCCAGGTCGACTGGGCTGTCGACCTGGTCTAGCCAGGTCGACAGGGCTGTCGACCTGGTCCAGAGCCAGGTCGAACCCAGTCCAACCTGGCTGGCCTATTCTATGTTGGTCAATTTTCTGTAGTCTGCTTTGTCATTAGGGCTAGGTGGCAGGCTCTAATTGGTCTCTCTTACGAATGAATGGCTACGATCAATCCAAGCAACATCAATGGCCCTAATCAGTTCATAAACCCTATAAAAATGACCCTAGACTCACCCTAATCTATTCATTCAAAAATAAGAACAAAGCCGTCATGTTGCTGAGGAACGACTAAGAGTAGCCACCAATTGGAGAGAGGATTAGGAGGCAAATTCTAAAGCATAAAGCAACTTAATCAAATCAAATCAACAAGGAATCGCATCTCCAAATCAATAAATTGGAGAATTCGCCATACCATTGTAAGTAGAGTATTATTTTGGTATGAACAAATAATTGTGTTGGTTTGTATACTTGATTTGTGGCGATAAAGTAATTCATATTTGTGCGTTACTATGATTCTTATCGATTTGGAATATTGTATACGTTTGGATATTCTCGAATTATGTTATTCAATTATGAAAAGCTACATGCGGTAGTTTTATGCAAGTATACGTTTGGAATATTCACAAGTTATGTAATCCATGTTGAAGCTACATGTATGTAGTTGATTAATTGAAATTCATGCAAGTTTGGGGTTTTGCTACTATGCCATCATAATGTGTATTTTTATACAAAAATCATTTTTGTGAGTAATTGGAGAAAATTTGGGTTATCATAATCCATATGAAATTAGGTTGAAAATTTGGCATCATGATCTATGTATTAAGCCATGCTTTTGTACTAGAAAACCTATTTGCAAACTTATGAATATGACTAGGCTATGATTGATATTTTGCATAATTGAAATCCATGTTAGGTCTATATTGTTAACAAGAATTGTATGATGACATATGTGATACATTGCTAGGTTAGATTCAAAAATCCCTTTTGCAAGTTTGCATGACTAAAGTAAAAATCATGATTTCATGTTAGAAATATTTATGCCATGTGAATAGATTTAAAATCATGATTAGTTTGAACTATACTTTTGTGCTAGTAACAAAAGTAAACACCTTTGTAAACATGTGGAAATCTTATGAACATGATTTGCTTATGTTTGACATTATGCCTAAATAAAAATATAGGTTCATGTTGTAGTTAAGACTATGTGTCAATAATGATATCCAATTTAGATTCTTATCTCAACTACAAGTTTACATGCTTTGATTCATGTCACTTATGCTTTATGACCAAAGTATACATTAATACTATGCAAGTACACCAGTTTCTATTTTGTAGTTCCAACGTTATGTTGCAAGTTCATGCGCTCACATTCCCCTTCTTGTGTATGTAATCACGCTTTAAGCCTCCCCTTTTTCTCATGGCTAAGTTGGGCTAAAAAGCCTAAGCCCAACATATATAATAAACGAGCGTATTAAACGGGGGTAAATAACGTTGGGACAAATTAATTAATAAATGAAAATATAAAGTAGAAGGGCCCAAATTCAAGTATGGGTTGGGCCCATGATTGGTGTAACCTTTACACCATTAACTTAATAATGGGCCGCAAATATTTACATATAAGAAAATAAAGAAGAAAGACAAAATATGTAAATGTAGAACATACGATGTGTTTAACCCGAGGTTGGATTGAGTTGTGATGTAAACCTGCCCGGAACCGCCCGGCTGTCCAGTAGTCACAACAATACCTATCCAATGTGGGAGGTTAAACATGGAGCCCAATAAGGACCCGAGGTTAGACTGAGTTGTGGCGTAAGACTGCCCGGAACCAACCGGCAACAGGCAGCCACAACAATACATGTCTAATGTGAGAGGTCAAGGCTTTAATAAGACAATTAAGGCTGAGTCAGGATTGTTAGGATTAAGTGAACTAAAGACTTAATCAAAATGGAACATGCTAAACTAAACGGACTGGTGGGGGTTAGGTTAGAAAACACTTAACCAACTTAGCATGTTGGCTAGAGATAGAAAACCTAGTAACGGGGGACCCTTTTCAGCAGTAACCCTAGAAGGTGTATCAGGATACCCTGAAACTAGGCAGGGTGGGGCACGATTACTGGGCTGATTGTAAGAGGTCAAATCGATGGCGGTGGTGTAGCAGTGTAGGTTCTAACGGGGTGCGGGCGTGCACACACTCCGGCGCAGAAAAATAAGGCACTGGACACCAGTAGCATACCTGTGCATTCTAGGATTGTGTCGGGCCGCCACCATGGGACTTGATACACCCCATGATGGGACCAGCATAGGTAACTACAGCATCGGGGGCCGTAAGACACATGTAACTATGCGAGTAGGAGCCGATCATCATAGAATGGATCACATCACCCTGATTATGGGGTGCCAGTTGGAAACTAGTTTATATGGGTTCAGAGATTAACATGGGGTACGATAGTATATTCGACCCTAGACAACTTAACCAAGTTTATAGTGCTTTCCCACTTCTTGTTTATACTTATCGTACCCAGTTCTTTATTCATAGACAGAATAGTACTAGACTTATTCAGGCTTTATGTCTGACTCTACTTTTCTTTCGTCTTCTTTTCTTCCGTCCCCCCCCCCCCCAGGTCCACAGGGAGGGAACACAGCAGCTTGACCAACCTTAACATCCAGCTTGAAGAAGAGAAATGTATTGCTTGGACTTTTTCGTTTTGAACTATGGCTTTGGACAATCCACTATGGGGCTTTTGCAGTTTATCTATGTTTTATTTATGCTTCTTTAAATAATGTAATCAAGACAGATTATGAAAGTGTTATGTTATGTTTTTGGAAAAGATGTAAGACAATTATGGTGATATTGTTGTAGCACGTATTTGCTTTTATGAAATAAAAGTTGTTGTTTTTCCGCTGTTTACAAATATGTGTTCTTATATCTGTCTTGTATATCTGTGACTTATACTTATAAACCTCCACCAAAATTAGGGCATTCCCTTTGATAGTGACCCTAACGGAGGTGGGGTGTTTCACTTGGTATCAGAGCATAGGTTTACCAGATAAGATAAAAAGTTCTGAAAAATTATTTTCAAAAAGGAAATTTAAAGAAGCATTTTTTTTAAAAAGAAATAAAATATTATTTTATTTTAAAAGGCAAAGTCCACTCCCCAAAGCCATAGGTACTATCTCTTATCCTTCGTTTTGAATCTATCCTTTTTGTTTCAGCATGTCCGAAGATCTTAACTTGCCAGAAGGGGTGCCAATACCTGGTTGGTTTAGACGGTTCTTAGAAGCAAGGGCCACTCAGCCAGGTCCTACCGTTCCTCCTCCCCCAGCTGCCGGAAATCATCCAGCTGCAGCGGCACCTTTTCCTCCACCTCCTCCTCGGGGAAACACGTTTGCTAAGATATGTAAAGATTTTAAAGCTATGGGAGGAAAGGATTTCCATGGAACTGAGTCCTTCGTGGCAGCTAGAAATTGGCTGAAAGAAACGGAGGACTTATTCATCATCTTTGAGGTAGAGGATAGACAAAAAGTACAATTGGCAGTGTGGCTATTGAAGGGCGAGGCTTCCTACTGGTGGGAAGTCACTAATGCTGAAAGACCAGTGGAGACATGGGAGGACTTTAGGGCAAGGTTTGAGACTAAATTTCTCTCAGATGCAGAAAGAAGTTTGCAGTTGGAAAAATTCTTATTTCTTAAGCAAGGGGACAAGACAGTCAGAGAGTATGTGAATCAGTTCGATGAGCTGGCTAGGTTTGGGCTTGACCTAGTCAACACCCCGCACAAGAAGGCTCTCCGTTTCGTCAAAGGGTTGAATGAGCCATTACACAGTTTGGCCATGACCCATATACCCATGGGAGCCACGTATGAAAGATTGGTGCAAATGGCATTGCTGAATGAAGAGGATAAGGGCAAGAAGGAAACAAAGGCAGAAGGCTCTCAAGGGAAGAAAGAGGGTTTGCAGCCTAAGAAGACAGACTTTAAGAAGGGCGGGAAAGGCAACAAAGAGAAGAGGAAGTGCAATTTCTGTGGCAAAGTGGGGCACTTAGTCAAGGACTGCCGGAAAAAGAAGGCCAAGGAGAATGGTGGGTGCTTTTCTTGCGGTGAGACAGGCCACAGGGCTAAGGATTGCCCAAAGAAACGAGGACAGGGGCAGAGGGCTGGATCCACCCCAGGGGCACAGGTTCATGTGCTGGAAACGCCACCTCTGCAACAGCGAGGTATAAATACTTCTGTAGAAAGTGTAGTTTATCTTTATGATCACCCCGTTCGCACTTTATTTGATTCTGGCGCATCACACTCCTTTATCTCGTCTGCTTTAGTAGAATCTCTGCACCTAAAAACTAGTATGGTAGAGGACCCCTTAATTGTTTCAAACCCAGTTGGGGGTCCAGCTCATTTGTCTATGATCTGTTTGGGATTGAAAATTTCTATTCTAAGCGTAGAATTTCAATGTAGTGCCTTTGTTTTGGGCTTTTGGGGATATGGTTTGATTTTGGGCATGGATTGGCTATCCAGTAATGAGGCCATCCTTGATTGTGAGAAAAGGGTTGTTAGGCTCCTAACCCAGCTCGGTAATACTTTGGAAATTTCTTGTAATCCTTCGTATGCGGTTATGCTTAGTTATCTTGAATCGCTAGATGCCTCTGTTGAAAATTTGCAATCAGTTAGAGTGGTCCGGGAATATCCGGATGTCTTCGAAGAGGTGAAGGGCTTGCCTCCGAAGCGGGAAATAGACTTCCGCATATATCTTGTAGATAATGCAAAGCCCGTTGCGTTGCCCGTTAGACATATGGCTCCACGAGAAAGGAAAGAGCTCAGTAAACAGATTAAAGAGCTTCTAGAAAAGGGGTTCATTAGGAGAAGCATTTCAGAATGGGGCACTCCAGTGGTGTTCGCTACAAAGGCGGATGGTTCACTCCGTCTATGTGTTGACTATAGGGAGCTCAACAAGCTAACGAAAAAGAATAGACACCCTCTCCCTAGAATTGACGATTTATTTGACCAGCTTGTAGGAGCGTCTGTTTTCTCCCAACTCGATTTAGCAACCGGTTTTCATCAGCTAAGGGTGGCTGAAGATAGCATCGATAAAACGGCGTTCAGAACCCCAGACGGCTTCTTTGAATGGCTTGTCATGCCTTTCGGTTTGACAAATGCACCTGCTTACTTCGTGGACCTGATGAGTAGGGTATTTAGAGATTTCCTCAACAAATTCGTAGTGGTCTTCGTAGATGATATCCTTATCTTCTCAAAGAGTGAAGAGGATCATGCTCAACACTTAAGGGCAATCATGGAAACTTTGCGAGCCCATCAACAAAAAGCCAAATTCTCCAAATGCCACTTTTGGAGAGAAGAGGTGAGGTTCCTTGGGCACATAGTATCCAAACAAGGGTTAGCAGTGGACCCTGCTAAGGTAGTGGCGGTACAGGATTGGAAGACACCAAGGAATGCAACTGAGGTCCGAAGCTTTCAAGGACTAGCAGGTTTCTATCGAAAATTCATAAGGGATTTTGCGAAAATCTCAGCTCCGCTCACGAAATTGACCAAGAAGAATCCAGTGTTCAATTGGGACTTGGATTGCGAGTTTGCTTTCCAACGACTGAAAAGGGCTCTCACAACAGCCCCAGTTTTGACGCTGCCAGATGGGAGCAAGATGTTCACTGTTTATACGGATGCATGTGGGACAGGGCTAGGCGCCGTCTTAATGCAAGAAGGAAGGGTAGTAGCTTATGGCGGGAGGCAGTTAAAAGTGCACGAAAAGAACTACCCAACCCACGATCTTGAGTTAGCTGCCATCGTCTTCGCACTCAAGTCTTGGCGACACTATCTCCTAAGTGAGAAGTTCGAACTTTACACTGACCATAAATCGTTGAAATATCTTTTCTCGCAGAAGGATCTTAACTTGAGGCAACAAAGATGGATGGAGTTTCTTGCCTCGTACGATTTCGAAATCTCCTACACTCCGGGCAAAGGCAACGTAGTGGCAGACGCGTTGAGCCGAAAGAAATTGACCCTAAGCCCGTTGTTTGTTGAAAGACAAAGCCTAGAGTTTATAGCCAGCTTCGACTTTAGGCCTTCCTCCGATTTCGTACCAGGCTTGCTAGCATCTCTCGAAGTGCGCCCAACTTTAGTGGATTCGGTAGGGATAGCACAACGCGAAGACCCTCAGCTTGTGGAAACAATTGATAGGCTAATTAGGGGTGAGACTTCAAGTCACCTCAACAGATACTCCATCGACGATAAGGGTTTGCTAAGGAGAGACGGAAGACTATGCGTCCCACAAACAAAAGACTTAGTAAAGAAGGTTCTCGAGGAAGCACATCACTCCAAGATGACGATACATCCAGGCGGAGATAAAATGTACAAAGACATAAAAAGGACTTTCTTCTGGAACGGCATGAAAAAGGACGTGGCAGAATTCGTTTCTAAGTGCATGGTGTGCCAACAGGTTAAGGCGGAACAGAAAAAGCCTGGCGGACTGCTACATCCTCTGGAGGTCCCGCAGTGGAAGTGGGATAACATCTCAATGGACTTCATCGATGGGCTGCCTAGGTCTAGGAGGGGCAACACTAGCATTTGGGTAATAGTGGATAGGCTTACTAAAAGCGCCCACTTTTTACCTGTCAAAAGTAAAAGAACCGCCTCATCCCTAGCATCACTTTACCTCAAGGAAATCGTTCGACTCCATGGAATACCATCTAGCATTGTTAGTGACCGAGACCCCATCTTCACCAGTGAGTTTTGGCGGAGTCTGCAAGAAGCAGTAGGAACGCAGTTATGCTTGAGCACAGCCTATCATCCCCAAACCGACGGCCAAACAGAGCGAGTGAACAGAGTTTTGGAAGACCTTTTAAGACTATGCGTCCTTGACTTCGGAGGGACATGGGAAGACCACCTTCCTTTGGTGGAATTTGCCTACAACAACAGCTATCAAGCAACCATCGGAATGGCGCCCTTCGAAGCTTTATATGGAAGACCGTGCTGATCGCCCACTTGTTGGTAGGAGTCTACGGATAAGCTCATACTTGGACCAGATATGATCCGAGAGACTTCAGAGAAAGTAGACTTAATACGAAGAAGGATGAAGACGGCCCAAGACAGACAAAAGTCCTATGCCGACAAGAGAAGGACCGACCTTGAATTTGAGGTTGGAGACAGAGTTTTTCTCAAGGTATCACCGCTAAGGAACGTTGTTCGTTTTGGAACCACAGGAAAACTGGCACCAAGGTTCGTAGGGCCATTCCCTATCATCGAGAAAATTGGGAAAATGGCCTATAGATTAGAGCTACCCGAGAAGTTGGCCGGGGTCCACAACGTTTTTCACGTTTCACATCTCCGAAAATGTCTACATGAGTCTGCTGAAGTGGTAGAGCCAAATATCCTCGAAGAGGCCGAAGTGGAACGCGAAGCAACCATAAGAAAAGTTCCAACCCGCATCTTAGGAACGGAAGTGAAGAAGCTACGCAACCGCGAAGTCAAGCTCGTCAAAGTTCAGTGGAGCAACGCCGAGGGAGACGCGACTTGGGAAACTGAAGCTAGAATACGCACTGCCTACCCTTTTCTGTTCGAGGGTACAACCTTGATCTTTCTTTTTCCTTAAGTTGCGCTTTTATCTATCTTTTTAGGTATATTTCCTCGACCTTATCTTTTAGGTAGAAACCCTTTGGATGGAAACATGTAGTTGAAACATGTTATGGATGTTGGTTTCAAGTGGTTGCAAGTGATTGCTAGTGGTTGCTCGTGGTTGCATGTACACACACAATCTAGGTTTTAGATCGGCTCAGTCACTTCATATTGCATATGCATATATGTTTGCATTCGTATATGGTTGAACTTTAATGTGTTGTCATATGGATGTTGCATTTGTAATGAATGATTGTGCACTCATGTAGAATCATGAATAGGAAAATTTGCATTCATAATGGATTCATGGCACTTACATAATTCGCATTAAGGAGGTCAACTGAATCAGTAGACCGCCTGATTTTGCATTAGATAAGTACATGTACACACACACTTCGCATTTGATCATGAAGCATTAGAAGTCTTTTAAGGACAATGGATGCTCGTGTTTGATGGACGAGTAGATGGATGATTGGATGTTAGGATATACATTCCTCCTAACTTGAAGATTTCGGGGACGAAATCCTTTTAAGTGGGGGAGAATGTAACACCCCGCGAATTCTATAACTGTGAAATTCACAAATTAAAGTATAATTAATTTCAAATCAAAGAACTAAGAGAAACGGGATACGCCATTGCGTTCGCCTCGGAAAAATACGCGAAATAGAGTCCGAGTTTTCGAAAAACGGAGTCCGTATGAAGAAGATATGGCCTTCGGAAGTTTCTGAATTAAGTTTAAAATTCGAACAGAATAAAACAGTTTAAAATTAAAAATCGGGCTCAATTGGCCAGGGCGGGAAAATTCCCGCCTAAGGCACCCAGGTCGACTGGGCTGTCGACCTGGTCTAGCCAGGTCGACAGGGCTGTCGACCTGGTCCAGAGCCAGGTCGAACCCAGTCCAACCTGGCTGGCCTATTCTATGTTGGTCGATTTTCTGTAGTCTGCTTTGTCATTAGGGCTAGGTGGCAGGCTCTAATTGGTCTCTCTTACGAATGAATGGCTGCGATCAATCCAAGCAACATCAATGGCCCTAATCAGTTCATAAACCCTATAAAAATGACCCTAGACTCACCCTAATCTATTCATTCAAAAATAAGAACAAAGCCGTCATGTTGCTGAGGAACGACTAAGAGTAGCCACCAATTGGAGAGAGGATTAGGAGGCAAATTCTAAAGCATAAAGCAACTTAATCAAATCAAATCAACAAGGAATCGCATCTCCAAATCCCTAAATTGGAGAATTCGCCATACCATTATAAGTAGAGTATTATTTTGGTATGAACAAATAATTGTGTTGGTTTGTATACTTGATTTGTGGCGATAAAGTAATTCATATTTGTGCGTTACTATGATTCTTATCGATTTGGAATATTGTATACGTTTGGATATTCTCGAATTATGTTATTCAATTATGAAAAGCTACATGCGGTAGTTTTATGCAAGTATACGTTTGGAATATTCGCAAGTTATGTAATCCATGTTGAAGCTACATGTATGTAGTTGATTAATTGAAATTCATGCAAGTTTGGGGTTTTGCTACTATGCCATCATAATGTGTATTTTTATACAAAAATCATTTTTGTGAGTAATTGGAGCAAATTTGGGTTATCATAATCCATATGAAATTAGGTTGAAAATTTGGCATCATGATCTATGTATTAAGCCATGCTTTTGTACTAGAAAACCTATTTGCAAACTTATGAATATGACTAGGCTATGATTGATATTTTGCATAATTGAAATCCATGTTAGGTCTATATTGTTAACAAGAATTGTATGATGACATATGTGGTACATAGCTAGGTTAGATTCAAAAATCCCTTTTGCAAGTTTGCATGACTAAAGTAAAAATCATGATTTCATGTTAGAAATATTTATGCCATGTGAATAGATTTAAAATCATGATTAGTTTGAACTATACTTTTGTGTTAGTAACAAAAGTAAACACCTTTGTAAACATGTGGAAATCTTATGAACATGATTTGCTTATGTTTGACATTATGCCTAAATAAAAATATAGGTTCATGTTGTAGTTAAGACTATGTGTCAATAATGATATCCAATTTAGATTCTTATCTCAACTACAAGTTTACATGCTTTGATTCATGTCACTTATGCTTTATGACCAAAGTATACATTAATACTATGCAAGTACACCAGTTTCTATTTTGTAGTTCCAACGTTATGTTGCAAGTTCATGCGCTCGCATTCCCCTTCTTGTGTATGTAATCACGCTTTAAGCCTCCCCTTTTTCTCATGGCTAAGTTGGGCTTAAAAGCCTAAGCCCAACATATATAATAAACGAGCGTATTAAACGGGGGTAAATAACGTTGGGACAAATTAATTAATAAATGAAAATATAAAGTAGAAGGGCCCAAATTCAAGTATGGGTTGGGCCCATGATTGGTGTAACCTTTACACCATTAACTTAATAATGGGCCGCAAATATTTACATATAAGAAAATAAAGAAGAAAGACAAAATATGTAAATGTAGAACATACGATGTGTTTAACCCGAGATTGGATTGAGTTGTGATGTAAACCTGCCCGGAACCGCCCGGCTGTCCAGTAGTCACAACAATACCTATCCAATGTGGGAGGTTAAACATGGAGCCCAATAAGGACCCGAGGTTAGACTGAGTTGTGGCGTAAGACTACCCGGAACCAACCGGCAACAGGCAGCCACAACAATACCTGTCTAATGTGAGAGGTCAAGGCTTTAATAAGACAATTAAGGCTGAGTCAGGATTGTTAGGATTAAGTGAACTAAAGACTTAATCAAAATGGAACATGCTAAACTAAACGGACTGGTGGGGGTTAGGTTAGAAAACACTTAACCAACTTAGCATGTTGGCTAGAGATAGAAAACCTAGTAACGGGGGACCGTTTTCAGCAGTAACCCTAGAAGGAGTATCAGGATACCCTGAAACTAGGCAGGGTGGGGCACGATTACTGGGCTGATTGTAAGAGGTCAAATCGACGGCGGTGGTGTAGCAGTGTAGGTTCTAACGGGGTGCAGGCGTGCACACACTCCGGCGCAGAAAAATAAGGCACTGGACACCAGTAGCATACCTGTGCATTCTAGGATTGTGTCGGGCCGCCACCATGAGACTTGATACACCCCATGATGGGACCAGCATAGGTAACTACAGCATCAGGGGCCATAAGACACATGTAACTATGCGAGTAGGAGCCGATCATCATAGAATGGATCACATCACCCTGATTATGGGGTGCCAGTTGGAAACTAGTTTATATGGGTTCAGAGATTAACATGGGGTACGATAGTATATTCGACCCTAGACAACTTAACCAAGTTTATAGTGCTTTCCCACTTCTTGTTTATACTTATCATACCCAGTTCTTTATTCATAGACAGAATAGTACTAGACTTACTCAGGCTTTATGTCTGACTCTACTTTTCTTTCGTCTTCTTTTCTTCCGTTTCCCCCCCCCCCCCCCAAGGTCCACAGGGAGGGAACACAGCAGCTTGACCAGCCTTAACATCCAGCTTGAAGAAGAGAAATGTATTGCTTGGACTTTTTCGTTTTGAACTATGGCTTTGGACAATCCACTATGGGGCTTTTGCAGTTTATCTATGTTTTATTTATGCTTCTTTAAATAATGTAATCAAGACAGATTATGAAAGTGTTATGTTATGTTTTTGGAAAAGATGTAAGACAATTATGGTGATATTGTTGTAGCACGTATTTGCTTTTATGAAATAAAAGTTGTTGTTTTTCCGCTGTTTACAAATATGTGTTCTTATATCTGTCTTGTATATCTGTGACTTATACTTATAAACCTCCACCAAAATTAGGGCATTCCCTTTGAGAGTGACCCTAACGGAGGTGGGGTGTTTCAACTTGTGAGTTGGTATATATAATTGGTTGGTCTGACTGTGGTGATGAATGTTTTGGGAGGAATTGTTGTACGAATATTTTGGTATATATGTATGAATGTGGTACAATGTTTTGGATTGAATATATGTACTGCAGAATCTGTAATTACAGGGTTGTATTACAGCTGCAGTTGATTTCTTCCTGGTGTCGCATTTGATTTTTGTGGTGTTGCGTTAGACTGTGCTGTGGTGTTGCATTAGACTGTGCTGTGGTGTTGCATTAGACTATGCTGTGGTGTTGCATTAAGTTTAACATTATTAATTCCACAATGGTACGACACGTGGGCCCCACAGCTTACGTGGCGCCACGTGGATAGCTGACGTGGCATGTGACACATGTGCAGCTGACATGGCGAGCTGACGTGGCATGTGCCACGTTGACAGCTGACGTGGAAAGTCAATGCGGACCCCACTATCATGAGCTGGAAGCCAGGGTCTGGCTTCTACTTAAGGCAACGCTGTATGTTGTTGCATTACATGGATATGCTGTTGCAATAGGGCAAAAGTTCTACTTAAGGCAACGCTTTCTTTCCGTGGCCGTAGATGGACAAAAGCGTTGCATTAGATGGCTAATGCAACGGCCGCGGATGCCACGCCCCCTGGTGTTGCCTATTTGAAAAAAGGGCATACGGCAACACTTTTTTGATCTACGGCCACAGAAGAATAGTGTCGAATATGCCCACTTTTGTAGTAGTGATATATATATTAAAGTTGTATCAAATTTTTTGTATTTATATGAGTTTGATCCATTCAGAATGTTCTAATTAGCCATCGGATTAGGGGAGACTTCACATATGTTGAGCAATACCAGCACATACGACCATTTATGTACTGCACTATCATCTATGAATTAATGCAGATTGGAATTGGTTTTTATTAGAGAAGCAATCTATAAATTAATACATAATTACAGGAAAAAAAAGTTTATTGATAAAATGTCAATTTATCGGTTTCATGATGAAAGACATATTCTTTGCAATAACAAATTCCAAAATCAAGTCCATAACCAAGTCCAAAACTAAACACATAACCAAGGTTACGATTTAACTTTTAATCTATAACCGATCCAATAATTGAGTCATAAACTTGCGCATGACGTAGCTTATGACTGATCCCATGACTGAGCCTATTACCTAGCACATGACCGAGCACTTGATTGAGTCCCATATCCAAGAACATAACCGAGCTCATGACTAGGCCCATAACTGAGCACATGACCGAGTACCTGACCAAGCACATTACCAAGCCCCATTACCAAGAACGTGATTGAGCCATGACCAAGCCCATAACCATACACAAGCTCGGGCACACGACCGAGCATATTACGGAGAACATAATAAAGCCCATGACTAGCTTATAACCAATCTCATTACCTAGCACTTGACTGAGCACATGACCAAGACCATAACCGATCCCATGACCGAGGCCATGACCGAGCCCATTACTAGGCACATGATCGAGCACTTGATTGAGAACATAACCGAGTCCATGACCAATTTCATAACCAAGCATATAACTGAGCACTTGACCAAGAACATGAGCAAACACTTGACTGAACACATGACCGAGCACATGATTGAGCACTTAACGAAGCACATGAGCAAGCACTTGACTAAGCACGTGACCAATCACTTGACTGAGTTAAAATCAAACTCATAACTGATCTCAAAACGAAGTTCATAACCGAGCGCATAACCGAGACCTTAATCAAGCTCATAATTGTGATCTTAACTAAATCTCTAATCAAGCTCATATTTTACATATTGTATTTTGTAGTTTATAATTTTTATTTTATACTTTATACTTTATACCTTATACTTTATACTTTATACTTTATACTTTTTATTTTGTATTTTATATTTTATATTTTATATTTCATACTTTATGCTTTATATTATATATTATATATTTTATAATTCTTTATGGTTTATAATTTTAAAATTTATAACTTATAATTCATAATTTATAATTTATTTTATACTTTATACATTATAGTTTATATTCTATAATTTTATTTTATATATTTTTATATTATATATTTCCTAATTTAGCTTTTAATTTATAACCAATCCAATAACTGAGCCATAATGACTGAGCCCAAGACCAAGCCTCTGACCTAGCACATGACTGAGCACATGATTGAGTCCCATAATCAAGAACATAACCAAGCCTATGACTGAGCCCATAATCAAAAGTTTGAAATTAGAGAAGGTAAGCCTAAAAGATGAATTATGGTAGTTCTAAAAGGGAATTAATACATAGATGCCAAGAAATTTGCAATGGAATGTGGATCTTAAAAGATAATCAGTTCTTAATTTTTTTCATTTCAGTCAAATATTATGAAGATGAAATTTGTACAAATGTTCTTGAACAAATTTCAGAAAAACGATGTTAAAGATATGGTCAGTTTTTACAATTCGATCGCTAAGTGACTTGACAAATGGGAAGTATTGTTTCAATTTTTTCTACTTCAGATCCCGACAATATTTTACTGTGCTTATTACGGTGATGTTAATGCATTATCATAGAATCAAGACAACTATCTCAGGATGTTCCCCAACTGCTGATTAATACATGTGTACCAAATTTATGTTTAGAGATGCAGAAACTGGATGATGTTCAGGGATAACATCTGTTGAAATGTTTACAGGTTATGTGAAACTGGATTAAGTAGTGGATGAGTTGAGTAGTGGATGGATGAAACTGTATACGCGGTTCCAGTTACTGGTGACACAAAATATGCGATTTAGATTGTCAGTAGCGATGCTAACATAAAATGCTTAAAAGGCATATTACAATGTACGTAAGAGTGTGATTGTATAGTTGTGGATTAAGTTAGACATGGCACACACAAACCAGATCAAAGCGAGTGAACCGAACACACAAGACAATATAGGGTTGAGCAAATGGACCAACACAACAAAAACTCAAGAGATACGTAATACTTAAACTGACAAGATCAGACATGCACAAGGGTACATAAATGCAACATACACAAAAGAACTCAGAAAACCAAACTGAACAGCAGTGGACAAGAGTAGACATAAGATGCCAACAGTTCAACATGGCAGTAAAATGTTACATACAACAAGGATCATAGGCAACAATCAATGCAATAGTTAGTAAACATAAATATACAGAGTAACATAAAGTAGTAACAGGTGTATAAATGTGTGGATTAAGTTAGTTGGAACTACGCAGTTCTATACATGAAGATAGTGGGTATAACATGTTTAATACTAATAATACCTGATTATCTTCAATTCTTTGCAATTTCGAAAGTGTCAACTGACTTTTCAGACTTGATAGTTTCCACTTAATGAACCGAGGATATCCAGTTATATTTTTTTACCTTCAATGAGAGCTGTTCTTTCACATATCCAATACTATATTAAAAAAAAAAAAAAAAAATTAACAATGGTACTTAAAACTAATGCCAAAAAAAATGGAAAAAAAATCCTTACCAGTAAAAACAACGTACAACCAGACATACCTCGATAATCATCAACAAATTTCTCTAAATTCCTATTCAATGTGTCAACTACAAATTTTGACCAACAAACTGAATTCATATTATTCCAATCAAGTAAATATGGTATGAAGCTCCATGATAAATATCCATTATTATTTGGATACAAGAAAGACACCACAAACAATATAAGAATCAATTTCATCAAATCTTCCCCATGATATCTTTGAGAAATCAAAAATTCTAATCTCTCCTCTAACATTTTTGTGGTAATCCTGTTGCTATCTTGAAAGTGAAAATCTACGAATTCATGATATACTTTCGGTACCGACTTTCTACCGGAATGTTTAATAGGAAATATTTCCTTACCACCAATCGGAAAACCAAATATCAAACTAACATCTTTTTCTGTTAGTTTTAACAACTTTCCTCCTATTTCAAATGATTTTTCATCTACATTATATGTCCGAATGACATCATCTAATGTCTTTGAATTTTTCATAAAATCACTCCTTGTTATTTTGTTTTCAACAAATACTCTTAAGAAGTTTTTGAATGGACTTTTATTCATGTTTTCCACCAAATTTTGATTCAAAATCTTTTTGCTTCTTAATTTCAGAAATATTTTGTGCAATGAATCAAGATTGCAATAATAAGATCCGTACACTTTTTCATCCTTTTTAATACTGTCCAAATTTTCTTCATATTCAAATCTATTAACACATTGTTTATTTGTTGCCATCTCTTCATCATTTTGCATTGCTTTTAAATCCAATTCTTCATCCGATTCCGTTGAATGTGTACCTAAACTAGTATTTGAAATTTCTTGGTACCTTGGCATTATATCCTTTGTCATACTTTTTGGCTTTTTTCATCCTAAACAATAAAAAAAATACACATGATTAAAAAAAACCTGCATATATAAACATGTTTTAAAAAAAGTATATTAAATCAAATAAATACATAAACAACAATACAAGCTGTCATAGCAGACCTACTTAAAGCAACTAACATTGGCATGCCTTGTATACTAAGTAAAGTGTCACAAAAAAAATTTCAGTACCAAACAAAACTACACATAAGATTATATTTTTAAAATCTTTAATCACCATCACATATGCATCAAACTCATTTAAACAGCCTTAAAATATAATTTTTTCAACTATTGCTGATTTGTATTTGATCCTTAGATTTGATTTTAATAGGTTAAGTCTAACACATATGTCACAGTGTGTTACTCACAATGTTAAAATTAATACAATAATGCAAATAAATTTTAAAAAAACTTAGAGATTTTTTTTTTTTTTTTAAATCTCTTGTCTGTACTTCTTCGCTTTGTTGAGAATGAAGCTCGCAAAAAGAAGTATTTGAAGATATTAAATTGATACACTGTTTTCTGCCGTTATTGATAAATATACATTGCACCCTCTTTTTCTTCCCTTGATTTCTTGTTAACATAATGATCCTGCAAAATAAAATAAAAAACGTTACATATTAAATTCATATTAAATAACCCAATATACTTAACAATCTGTATATTTACTTCTCCTGTATAATCATAATAAAAGGGTGATGACTAATAAGCAATCCAATTTCATATACAAGTCCATTTTCAGTAGGATACAACAACAAAAATAAGGTACTAAAATCATAATTTCTGGTAGTGAAAATTCTTGAGAAATGATTTTTCCAAAAATTATACAAATGAAGGGTCAAACTTGCAATAATATTCAGTTGTATAATTTTAACTCATTAGGTATCCTTTACAATGGAAGTTTGAAGCCCATAATCAACTTGTAATACTATTCCATTCAGGTAATTCTTGATTCCTCTTAATATAATAGGTGATGTATGTTATCCCAAACACAGTAATAATAATAAATTACAGAGATTAGTAGTGGCAAGACTAAGCAATAATGTTTACGTTGACATTTAGCAACATTTAGAATTAAAATGAAAAACTAAAAACAATAAACCAATGATCGAAAATCATGTTCATTGCCATGCAATGAAATATATTATGAATCTACATCAAAGCACAAATCTACAAATCCAAATATAAACTAACAATAAAACTGCTAAATCAAATATTCATTCAACTCAAAATGTCTTCTTTCTACACATCCAAGAAATTAATAATTCATAAACAAAAATAAATAAAAAGAGCCTAAAATTACTCCCAAGTTGTAATCATTAATCATGCACCGGTAAATTTAGTCATAGCTTTGGTAACCAAGGAAACCACATGCTTTGCAAGTTTGCCAGGAAGGGGTAAGTTTAGACCTAATTTCAGTAACAAATGAAGGGAAAAGATTTTATTGCATCTACAAATTAAATGTCCTAAGAAATAAGTTCAGTAACATCAGCACAAAGACATGTATTAAGTTAATAATGTTTAAACTACCTTAATTGTTTTTTTTATCAACATGCAAATCTAAAGTTTTGTTTATATTACAATTTTGAACATACGGAAAAGAAATTAGGCACATATCTAATATTTAAACTAAAAAAAAAGAAAAAACACTAAACATTAACTTATTTTGCGACATTAACATCACCTCTATTACTTCTTTCAGTAGGAATTTGAAGAAGATATGCAACAAGTTGAAGTAGAAACGGAGACAAAATAAATCGCTTGATAGTTCATTCAGAAGCTGAGAAGTTGTTCGATTCAGAATTTCGATTCGGAAGCTGAGAAGTTGTTCAATTAGGAGTTTCGATTACTAACTTTGTTTGATTAGGAAGCTGAGAAGTTGTAAAATTAAGACTGCGAGAAGAATTAGGAAAATAGGAAATTCGATAAACCCTCGTAATCGACTGGAATGTAGCTGATCTGTTTAACGTAAAATAAGGGTAAGTCTGTAATTTTGCAAGTTTGTGGCCTTAAAACTAAGTGACTTGAGCGATGGACCTGGAAACTTATTAATTTACCTATCGAGGCCCTTTATCCTAATTATTGCCCCTATATTTTATATACACGATTATTTAACAAAGTAAATCATTATTAAATTATAATAATTACCGTTAATTTGCCATTAATCCACGCCATTAGCATCTGTATTATCCAACGCATTTCCTCAAATTAACTTGCAGGAGGCTGCCTTCTTCTTCACTAAAACACGATGGCAGCCTCTCTACTTCAAACATATTTCCAAACCCAACTCTTTCTTCTCGTTAAAACTTACTCCCAGTTTGAAAGGAAAAACTCATTACCTGTTGTTTGAAGAAAACCGCACCCCCGCTGCATTGTCAACGACAGAAAACACCCTGAGCTTCCCATCGCTTCTGGCATCCCACCTGATCGCGATAGTTCTCTCCCATTTTGACAATTGGTCCTTCCATTTTTTTTCCTTATAAAACTGCCAGCTCCCATTTAAGAATGTATAGCTCAGTTTTCCCCTACATACCCTCCATCACATGTGAAATACTCCAGGCCTTCTTCTCGGTTATTTTCCCTTTTTTTCAATTTGAACCTCACTGAAATATCATCAAACTCCGGTCTCCGACTTGCCTAGGTCCCAGAAGTGCCATCGTGATCTCGTAGAGTATATAGAGGTTGTTGGTGTTGGCTTCGATGGGTTTAAATATAGCAGTGTTTTTGTTTTAAAGCCAGGAGGAAACACTGCGTTTTAATGAAGAGGAGAAAGCTTGTTTGGTGTGTGTGTATATATGCAGAAGAGATTCAAACGAATTGGTTTATTATATATTTCATATTTTTTTTTTCTTATCGAGTGTGTGGTATTTGTTCTGAGGAGGAATGCTGTGAAGACAATGTGCATATATATGGGCAAATTACTTGGTACCCACGTAGTAGAGACATGTGCGAGGCATGAGCAAGTTGGAGAGAGAGTACATTTTCTTCTTTCGTTTGTCCATGATGCCAGAGTTCATCGCTCCTGCACCAAGATATTGAAAGGGTCTACAGTGTAGTGTAGCCGTAATGTTGGAATTTCAGCATATCCCACTGAAGATTTGAACAGCTGTGTAGAATTTTACTGGATGAATGATTTTACTTAGGAACAACCGAAATATTTGATCAAAAAAAAAAAAAAAAAAAAAAAAAAAAAAAAAGAACAACATATTGATTTTTTTCTGGGATTCGGTAAGACTTTGCTATGAACTTTTATTTCAATATGTACAGGAAGGATTTTTGAAAAGATGTATACAAAGATTTTAAACGATATGCTAAGGCATGCTGCCCTGACTTTGTAAGATTTGCATGTGCTTCAATTTAATATGGCAACGTATAGAAATATTTTTCTTTATTTCAAAGATGTGAAAGGAAACTGAGATCTCAATAAGGTGAATACGATTATGTTTGGATTTGTACTGACTTTGGCAAGTTTTATACAGCGGCGAGATTTGCTATGGTTTATATTTGCCTACTGACCATGTGCTGATATCTTCTGAAAGAAATGAAGAGATTTCGTAATTGTTGAAAACAGAGATACGAAATCTTTGATCGGATAATAGTCGAGATTAGATAAGATTTGTAGTGTACCGTACGTAACCCAACTGCTGTTTTTTTTTTTTCCCCACTTTCATGTCTCAAGCAACAGCTTTGGTTTCTATTAGGTTATTACATTAAAACATTGCTCAAACAAAATGTTCGCATGTCCACTCGATTATTAGTTAAGATAGCTGCTTTTTTTTTTTTTTTCAAACCTTTCGTTTTAACTTGAAACCAAGGTGCATCTCCCACTACCGCCCTTTGATGCATTTTCCACTCCTGATCTTGGTATTCAATTTTCTGAAAAATGGTGTCTCATTTATTAAGTGTAATCTGTACTTAGCTTTCTGTTTATCTACAACTACTGCTTTATTATTAATCTTAGAACTGGATCATGCTTACAAGTTAGATGGATTGAGTTAAGTGATAATCATTTTTCTATCTACTCGAAGCAACATACGATCATAAATCTGAATATATAGAAATTGAGATATTTACAAATTTGACCGGATAAATCATCCAATTAAACTTCTTCTAGATGACTAGCGACCACGTTTTATTTGTCAATACACTAATGTTATAACAATTTTGGAATTGCTGAAATTGTTGAACATGTTAGATTTGGTTTTAGATTTAGCCGGATTTTCTTTGAAAGTGACGCGTATGGATTTTGTAAAGATACGTTCAAATCCTGCGCTAAGATTTTATTATTTATAATAATATTATATTCAAAATAATTGAATTCAAAGTTATTATATTCCAAATCGATATTTAAAATCATTTTTAAATATCCAAATAATCGGTAAAAATCTAAGCCATTACATGATTTTACCATAAATGGCAACTAACCTCGTGCTTGTGTGTCACTATATATATATATATATATATATATATATATATATATATATATATATATATATATATATATATGGGGACAATTTCAAATTCGAATTCTATACTAACCGCGTATATTACGCTAATATAACATTGATTATGTTTATATAAGTATAACAATTATAACCCCGAAATAACGTAAATGTTCGTATGAACGAGAAAACGTGCTAACGAGATGGCAATTGTCAATTTGTCTAAATCAAGGTATACAAGTTAATTTTCTATACTTTTACCGCTGCAACATAGCATGATAGCATAATAACAAAATAACAAATAGCAGTGGATGGAAAATATACATACATACAAATTTCAGCTTGCATCCTTAGCTTGTTGGAATGATTTCAACTGGATCAGAAATAGAGTATTACATACACTTATACATGCATGTTTATAATTTCCACTTTATCTAATTCAACCCTTTTTTGTGTATGCATATAAAAACGTTTACATTTGACATATTTCAAGCATGAATACGTTTGGATTCAAAATAGATCTAAACATAATCAAATCATGGAACAATCAAATTTAAATTCTTTTAGGTTACAAATAAATGTTTATTAAAGGTGAATTACACAAAGTAGAAACAATAGTAGCAACACCACTTTTCAACCTTAATCCAATATTAAAACAAAAAAAATCCACAAAACCCAAATAACATGACATTTCCTACACGAATATGAAATAGAGGATTTGTGGGTTTTAGTACTGATGTTATCGATTTCCAAATCCTCTTAGGCATATCTATAAACATGATAATCTTGTAAAAATATAAATATGCCTAAATAAACGATATTCCACTCACAGATTTTGGGAAGAATAGATTGGATTTCTGTAGTAGATCTAGATCTATACTTGATCTTTGCGACAAAAATGCTCCAATAATCCTCTTAATATATATATATATATATATATATATATATATATATATATGCTAGAAACATGTTTTAGAATCTTATATATCTATCTATTACTTAAACAAGAAAACATAATCCTCTCAGGCATATCAACTCTAAAATCATGTATTTCAAAATAAAGTTATCTCACCTCACGTTCATCTGCCTTCTGATAAAACTGAAAAAACCCACTAGACAAAATTAACTGCTTTCCATTCTCTCCTAAATTACAACCGCTTCCTCACTTCCCTTCTTCTCAACAAGCGTAACCAACAATTACTTCGCTTCCGTTCTCCTTCAAACTACAAATTTTTTGACCCACTAGAATTACAGTCGATTAACTGTTTATGTTTACCAAATGTTTACGTCTACGTCTTAATTCGTTTTATCGTTCCCAAATTTCTCCTTTTCCCTAAATTCATACTTACTCAAAACTGTTTATTGTTGTCTAAGTGATTAATCATGGGTTACCGTCGTATTCCACCATTGCACGTTCGATTTCAAACATTATCCGCAAATTTTCTTCCATCCCAATTCGATTTGCATCTTCTCGACTGTGTTCTTATCATGCTTCAACGATAAGAAAATTCTGTTCCTCCCCAAAGTTGGATTCATGGTAAATGCGCATAACCTGGTTATGTTACACGCTGGACAACATTCAACATCCGTCTGTAAGTGGAAGTTTGTTCTACTTACTATTTACCCTTTCTCATTCCCACTTTACAATGTTATTTACTAACAATAATGTGCTTAATCAATGGCTCGCATCTATTTGTATTATTTTCATGCCCAATTTTTGATGCAGTTTGGCATAAAATATTTGTTTCTTTTTCAGATAATATGGTTGATTATTTGGAATTATGATCACAGATGGAAGAACTATTCACCATGAAAGGCCCTGTCAAGTTGAGGTATTGATTAGTAAAACCCGTTTTAACTTTAAATATCTTAACTATTAATTTTCATTACAAGAACAATCGTGCACTTGCTGTGGTAATTGATAATTATAACCCACTTGTAAACAAATATCCTTCTGCTTTGTACTGGGACAAAACTAATATACAAATAATTTGGATGCGGGTTACAGCTGAATTGACATGCATCATACTCCGACATGGGCGACCTATCAGAACTATATGATAAATAAATGAACTAACTTTAATATAATGTTGCATGGTCGCTGCAGTAATTAGGTGCATTCAGACTTCATACATTGTGATGGGAGCTATTTGTTATTAGGTGCAGTTCTGTGATATTGCCAATCTATGGAACATCCAACATGAAAACGTTGTATTCCTGGAATGTATGAGAAATATTTGCTAAAGCATGAAGTTTGCATTTAGATAACTCTAGAATTACTATATAACTTCCTTTATTACTTCTTGCATTTTTCAAATTTTTTGATTTCTTGATAATACACTTGCACTTCTGCAAGTATTCTGCTGTCTACATTTTAAGCTTTTGCTCTAAAACGTTTTTAAAAATGTTTTAATCCAAATTTATCAAATGGTGACTGAAATCGGTTTATTTAGTGATGTATTCTGTTATGATGGCAAGCTAATTAGGATCAACTTGCATGATGATAATGTTTCAAACTCAGCCTGTGATATATACTAACTGCCAAATTATTTTGAAAATGAAGTCTGAAAAGGTTTTACATAAGAGGTTATCTTCTTTAAAAACATTTATTTGTATCCACTCGGTGCAATTTTTTTTATAAGGTTCCAAATATTCCGAATATTCTCAAATATATTATTTCTCTAACCAGCGACTATAAAGAGAAACCACAGTATACTCTACTAATAGCCAATGGTATAATTTTGCTACAATGCAATTTGCCTGAAAAACGATTTCCACATGTTAAAGCATCCCTATAATTTTGCTTCAATGCAATTTCTCTGCCTTATATTATCAGTGCAAAACACTATCATTAATATATCAACCTTTTCCTAGCTTTACCAAGTTATGGCGACATATTCTGTAAATGTTTGATATTTATATTGACGATATGAAAACAAAATTGAAAACTAAACAAATCAGCAGCAACTTATCTTATGAATCAACAAAATTAATTAATATATTTTGGAATATATATATATATATATATATATATATATATATATATATATATATATATATATATATATATATATATAATAGAACCTAGCAATTAGGCAACATAGATAATTCTTCCATACTTTGCCTTTTTTAATGAATTCCAACTGGCTAGTAGTTAAATAATTCATAATGATTGACCAGTGGGTATCTGTTATCAATCTTAAATTTTAACCAATCAACATCATCATTTTTAGTCTCCGAACTGGAATCTTAGTTCATACCATGTTATATTTTGAACCTTTTTGGATGAATATTGTCTTTAAGCATTGAATATTATTATATGACAGTGGAGGAATGATTCCTGGTTCTGCATGCCTGCTGCGTATTTCTGAGATACAAATGCATTCATACATGAAAATGCACACGGCTTAGATTTATTGTTTGAGGAGAAAAATACTTCATCCCAACATCCAAATTAGAGTAATAATCCAATTTCATATCTGACTAATATCAAACTCTTTTCTGCTATGTTACCAAACGATAGGTGTTTACACCAAAAAATGGCTTAAATACCAAAGGTACTAAAATTGTACTTCACCAAAATGGTAGGGAAATAAGTGGAGCCGTACTTAACAATAATCGAAAATGAAAATGCGAGTAAGATAAAATAAAGACAAGGTTTAGAGTGTTTCAGCCTTATATTAGGCCTACATCCACTATGAAGATAGCTTGCATTCTTATAACGAGGATTACAAAATACATAAACTCTTTTTTTTTCATACATCTCTATACCCATTCAATATACTCTCATTCATACATTTCAATCATGGGATTTTATGCGAGAATGGTAGAGTTTGAGGCGGAGAAGGATGAGTGAATGATTGAGAAGGAAGATGTCTTTGTTTCCCCTAATTACAAGGTTGTACTTGACACCATGGCCAAATGGGTGATAGAACTTCGAGTGAAGAAGATGATCATTACTTCCAAGTGTTTGAGGAGTCACTGAGGATAGAATTTAGCAGCACTTTGTGGCTAGAAAGATTGGATCCCTTTTAAGCTGGCAGCCATGGCGTATTTATAGGTGATCTTCCTTGAGCAAGTGATCTGAAATCTGTGTATGCAGGCTACGGATCGTTCATCCCATTAATTACAAACATACCATCGTTGTAGCCAGTTGTCCGTAGCTGTTTCTAGTTGTCATGTGCGAGCGACTTTATAGGAGCGAGCGTTTTGGGTAGATGAGCGGACGATCATGATTTTCTGATGCGGCTATGTCTGATTCTGAGTGAGCAGGCGATGACCTTTTTAGTCTTGAGATGACTGACCAAGGTTTGCGACTTGAGATGTAAGTGCACTCTTTCTAAGAACTGGTGTACGACCGATCGGTAGGTGATTTCTGATCAAAGTATTAGCATTCGACTAGTAGGAATATATGAGCGATAGGAGTTGCAATCCATGAGCGGTTGTTAATTGCACGCACGACCTTGACTCCTGCTCTGATAAGTGCGACCGAACTTTGATATTAGGTCAAGCGTCTCCCATTGCTGTGGGCGACTTACTTTATTTTGATTCTCGAGCGGCTTTGTTCCGATATGAACGACCAACCTTTCCTTATGCGTCTGAATCATGACTTTCTTCGGGCTTCAGCCTTGCTCTGTGTAGTTGCTTTCTATCCTTTATGAGTCGCTGAAACGCTTTGGACAATACTATGCGCGATCGACCCTGAAGGTGTTCGTTTTGTAGCTCCTACTTAGATCTTGTAACTTAATGTGTGTATGGATTTTTTGAGGGATTAACACTTGCCTCTCGAAGTCCGTAATTTCTTATGGCAAAGAATTACTGGCTTTGACATAACTGATCGCAACATTATTTCATAGGTCTAATTCGGCTCATCAAAGGGTCGTTCGTGCAAAACTTAGGATTGCTTCTTTATGGTTGATTGATGTCGTTTCCTTCGGGCAAGACGTTTGAACTATCTTGTCATCATTGCAAATGGCTGAATCATGGTGAAGTGATCATGCCAGCTGGGTTCTGATGGCACATTTTTTTGCAATCGAGTATTGAGCTGACGTGGCAAGAAATGCTTTTGATGTATGTCCTTTAAACTTCCCCTTATTTCTTATTTCTCCTTCCATTTTGTTTTTATTTTCCTTCAACAAGGTTTCTCAACCAAAAAAACTCCGTGTTTCTTTCTATCGCCATTTTATATAGCACAGGTTTGTCGATTTTTTACTTATGCTTGTTCCTCTCTTGGATCTCACGATTATTCTCTGATCCGTCTACAGGATGGTTTCGTCTCCAAAACGACGTTGATTGGAAAGATTCTTTGATTTGGATGTCCCGACAGATGAAATTCAATCAACTGGTCAACCATCTTTGAATTCTCCCTCCAATCCGTCTCATACAGAGCTTCAGACTATCATCAATAGACCGTGTTATGCTCCTGGGCCATGCAGTTCCAGGCTAGCTAAGCGGTTCTGGGGGTGGAATTTACGGGGGTAGCATCTAACGTGGTCATGTCTCCATCTGACTCTCAGACCTTCTCTTGTAATATGATTGCTGGAAAGGGTCAGATGTTAACCCGTCTCGAGACTGTTGTGCATCAATTTGGGAAACAAATGGATCTGCTGAAAAACCATTCTGCAAAACGGATGAATGGTTGGCATACATTGGCTTGCGATCTCCAACAACTTCACAAGGTCAATCTTGAGCGTATTTCTGTTTTGGAGGATGATAAGGCGAAGATGATCCGTCCCTTACTCAGGTGAAGAGGAAGGTAGGTAGGCCCAGGATGGTCGGGGATCTGTAGTCTCTTTTCTTGTCTTTGGTTGTTTCCTTTTCGAACTTTTAAGGCCGGTTGTGTAAGCAGGTGCCAGTCCTCGCTCATGACACTATGTTGGTTTGTAACTTGTGTTGACCTTTGATGCTTTTGTAGCTTTGACAAATGGTGGTTTTGCGGGTTTTGTGATGCTCTTTGTGCCTTTGTCTGCCACACCATGTCTCTTTGCCCTGCTTAGCAACACATATTTTTTTAATATAATTTACATTAGAATTTTCCCGACGATCGTGAGTAATATCGTATTTACGACACCTATTAGCATTACTAATACGTCGTTATTTGTCTTGTCTAGTGAGTTTCTCGTTGTTGTTTTTTAATCCTGGCAATTAAGCCATTCGGCTTTTCTTGTAATTAAGCATATGTTTGTATATATGTTATGTTAGTTTAAGGATGCATTTTTAATGCGTGCCCACATGGGAGGACTTTGGTTTCAATGTTGTAATCCAATCTTGGCTTTGTTTGACTTGGTTAACAACAAAGAACAAGAATGGATACCCCCTTTTGGCTGGGATTTCTACTTTGTGATGTTCTTTCCAGCATGTTTGATCCTTCCCAATTTTTGTGCTTCATCCCGGAGAGCGGACACTCGTTTATCTCATCGAGTTTTGGCTCAACTCAAAGAACTTGTGTCCTTTACCTAACAAGTTGCCCCCCTTTTTTTGGATTGGCAATTTTCCTTTTCGGGACAAGTCGGTTTTTTCCGACTTTATGCTTCACCCCAAGAATCAGACACTAGTTCACCTTATCGAGTTTTTTCTCAAATCGGAGAATCCGTGTCCTGCACCTAAGAAGGTGCCCCTTTTTTGGGCTCAGCAATTTTAACCATGGGACATTTTGATCATGGGACATTTTGAGTTGCTTTAACCCCAGCATTGATTTCTTAATCTGGTGCCAAGCCTTTTGTTGGTCGTATGCTAAAAGATTTGGTATTTCTTTATGAAAGTCGGAACTCCTTGAATTGGCACCCCTTGGTCGCTTGCTTGCCTACACAAAGAAGTCAACTTTTAGTAGGAACTTGTGAATGAGTAATTTGTACATGCAAACGGAATTCCATATTCATTCATTTTATGTACAAAATGCGAATTTTTGTAAATATTCACAGCCTTTTTTACGTATTCGAACATTGTGTTATAAGAAATAACGACGAATATGCTCGTTGTTCCATGCTCGTGGAATCTGGATTCCATCTGTGGTGGCCAACATGAAATAACCATCCTGGAGTTTTTGGTTTATAACATAAGGCCCTTCCCAATTGGGTCCAAAAACAAAAGTACCGGTCATTATCTTTTTCAGAACAAGATCTCCAATTTTGAAAGTCCTATGTCTGACTTTTGAATTGAAATGCCTCGCCACCCTTCTTGATGTGCGGCTACTCTAAGATCTGCCTCCTTTCTTCTTTCCTCAAGCTAGTCGAGGGCTTCGAGCTGTAACTTCTCATTTTCTTTATGGTCAAAATATATTCTTCTATGGGTAGGGACTTCCAGTAGTATCATGGCTTCAGAGCCGTAAGACAAATAAAAGGGAGTGTGCACGGTTGCAGTTTTATGTGTGGTGCGATATGCCTATAATGCTAGCATTAGTTCATCTACCCAACCACCTTTTTACTTTTCTAGCCGCTTCTTAATAGTCGTTTTGATGATTTTATTACTTCTTCCACTTGCCCGCTCGCTTGCGGATGAGCGACTGCTGAAAAGCTTTTCTGGATTTTATACTTGGCGCTAAAGTTTTGGAACTCTTCACTTTCAAATTGGGTCCCGTTGTCTGTGATTATCTTTTATGGCATCCCAAACCTGCATATGATATCTTTCAAGACAAAGTTAATAACTTTCTTCGAAGTTATGGTAGCCAATGGTTCTGCTTCGGCCCATTTTGTGAAGTAATCAACGGCGACAATTACATATTTAAAATCGGATTTTGTAGTAGGAAGGGCTCCTATGAGGTCGATACCCTAAACAACAAATGGCCATGGGCTGACCATGTGGGTTATAGCTGTGGATGACATCTGTCACATCTTCTAGTGTAGGCCATAGAATCTTTATTGATATCTAGCCAGAAGTAACCATATCGCAGGATTTTCTTAGCCATAGTTTGTCCTCCAGTATGACCTCCGCATTCCCCTTCATGTAATTCCGCCATGATCGCCCTTGACTCCTTTTCTGCAACACAATGAAGTAAGGGTTTAGAAAATCTGTGTCTGTACAGCCCTCCGTCCTGAATGAGGTAAAAAGAGGCTTTTCGCAAAATTTTCCTTCGTAGCTTGGCTTCCATCGGGAGCGTCCCAGTGAGGAGGTATTCTTTGATTGGCGTCATCCATGAGTGCGGTTCATCAGTCATTTCCATGATCCAATCCATCTCGGTCTGCCTCGTGCTTGGGCTGGAAGGGACTTCCACTGGAACTAACCCCATATGAGTTGTGTGTATCTTGTGCTTGCGTATTTTGCCAGTGAATCCGCTTTGGTATTTTCTCCTCTAGGAATGTGAGATATCGTGTAATGCTCGAAAGCTTCCAACAGTTCCAAGGCTTTGAAAAGATAATCCGACAAGTTACCCATTTTAGCTTGGGATTCTCCTCGAATTTGGCATACTATGAGGTGGGAGTCGCTGAAGATTTATATAGTTTTTATCTGTAACCGTTTTGCTAACTTTATTCCTACGATGAGGGCTTCATACTCAGCTTTGTTATTTGTCGATGGAAATTGTAGCCTTAGTGCATAGTATAAAGATCTTCCTTCAGGGTTTTCCAGGACTACCCGTGCCCCAGAATAGTGGTCATTCGAGGCTCCATCAACAAATAACTTCCACTGAACGTTGGTTTCAACATCATCTTCCTCTTTTATCTCCTCTCGGCCAGTAAATTCTGCAATAAAGTCATCGAGCGCTTGTCCGTTAATCGCTTTTCGAGGGTGATACGTAATGCCGTATTGACTAAGCTATATATTCCATTTTAACAACCTTCCGGAGGTCTCTGGTCATGACAAAACTTGCCTCAAATGCTGGTCCATAAGAACTTTGATAGGATGAGCCTAAAAGTAGGGCCGAAGTTTCTTCGATGCAATAAGCAAACAATAAGCAAGTTTTACAAGCTTTGAATAATTCAGCTCTGCCCCAGATAATCTCTTACTGATGTAATAGACTGGTTTTTGTACCTTTAAATCTTCCTTAAACAACGCTGCACTTAGGGCATGGGAAGAGACCGCCAGGTATAGAAACAAGTCTTCTCTGTCACTAGGTTTTGATAGCATAGGAGGCGTTGCCAAGTGTTGGATCAGTTCCTTGAAGGCTTTCTGGCATTCAGAGGTCCATTGTATCTCTCTTCTTCCTTTCCTTAGGGCATCGAAGAATGGAAGACATCTGTCCGTTGCCCTGGATATGAAGCGATTTAAAGCCGCAATCCTCCCATTCAAACACTGAAGTTCCTTCTTGGTTCCTGGAGCATGTATTTCCCTCAAGGCTGGTATTTTGGTTGGATTATCTTCTATACCCCTAGCGTTGACCATGAATCTAAGGAATTTGCCCGAACCAACTCCAAAAGAAAATTTCAAGGGATTCAACTTCATGCCATATTGGCGTAAGATATTGAACATTTGGGCTACATCCTCCAGATGGTCTATTGCTCTTTTTGACTTTACCAACATATCATCGACATAGACTTCCATCATCCTACCGATTTTCTTTTCGAACATAGCATTTACCAGTCGTTGATAGGTCGTCCCTGCATTCTTTAGACCAAACGGCTTCACCTTATAGTATTATAGGCCGAGATTAGTAATGAAACTCTTGTCTTCCTAGTCCGGGCCGTGCATCATGATTTGATTGTAGTCGGAATATGCATCCATGAAAGACAACAACTCATGACCGGCCGTAGAATCTACTAATTGGTCGATTCTGGGAAGAGGGAAACTATCTTTCGGACAGGCTTTGTTAAGGTCTGAATAATCTACACAGACTCGCCATTTACCATTTGATTTCTTTACGAGCAAAGGGTTAGAGACCCATTTTGGATAGGTAAATTCCCTGATAAAAACATTTTCCATTAACCTATCGACTTCTTCCATTAAGGCGCGCGACCTCTCCGGCCCCTGGGTTATTCTTTTCTATTTGGCAGTCGGAACGCGCGGGTCAATGTTTGGCTTATGGATCGCAATGTCTGGAGATATGCCGCACATGTCAGAATGGTTCCATGCGAACACGTCCAAATTAGCTCTTAAAAAGACAATCAATTGATTTTTTAGTTCAGGGCTTAACCGAGATTCTATATTCAACACACAATTTGGGTCTTTTGAAATTACAGCTATAGGAATTGTGATTTCGGCCGATGTCACCCTTTCGTCCTCTACACTAGCTTTTCCGGGGTCGATTTCTTTTTGCACTCCATTATGTTTGCCAGTGAAGGGACCCTTCTTTAATTGCTATAAAGGGAGATTTTGGATGCGAGAAGAGCCTCCTCATCCTTTCCCGAGTCCTTTTTCTTAGCCTCCCTCAGCACTGTCATATAGCAGCCCCTTGCAGCAATTTAGTCACCTTTAATCACACCAATTCCCTTTTCAGTTGGGAACTTCATAGTCAAACACCATGCAGCTAGTGCAACCTTAAAACCCAAAAGATTTGGTCTCCCAAGGAATGGATTGTAAGACGAAAACTCGTCTATCAGGACAAAAGTTTGTATCATAGAAACCCTACGTTCGCCATCAGCCAATTCCATAGGTAAGTCTATCATTCCGATGGGCTGCGTAGGTTGACCCATAAAACAATGGATCTTATTTGGATATGCGCGCACTTCCATCATAGGGAGATTCATTTTTTGGAAGGTGCTTATGAAAATCACATTAACAGATGCCCCGACCATGTGTCAACTAGGAGCCTTTTTACAACTGCAGGACCGAGACAAATTGTAATCACCATAGCGTCAATAGTTGGTGTAACTAGTCCGTCTGCATCTTTATTCTTGAATATCACATCATCGGTCGAAGTTTTGGGCATTTTCATTGGGAGCTCGTTGTTCAAGATTATGCATCTTTCCTCTTTCAAGGCGTCCTTTAATTCGTTAGCATACTTTTCCATATCCGCCCAACTGTTCCTAGCCAGGTGGACCCTCCCAAATATCATATTGATTACTGGCCTCGAAGTGACTAATATTTGAACTTCCTCACTTGACTCGGGCTGACTAACTGTATTATTATGCCCTTGTGTGGCTGAAGTATTTTGAGGATTTTTCACATATTGTTGGAGTTGATTCTTCCTTATGAGCTCTTCAATTAAACTCTTCAGGAGTTGACATTCGTTGGTGCTGTGTCCTGGTTGGTAATGAAACCGGCAGAATTTGTCGTAGTTTGCTTGTTGCTCAGTTATCTTCTGCGGCTTCATCTGAGGGAGGATACCTGAATCCTTCGCGGCGAAGTAAATTCTTTCTGGAGTCTCGTTTAGGAGGGTTAATTCGGATAGTTTATACAGCCGTGTCTTTTTATAGGCTTTGCTATCCTTCTCATCACTTCCCCTCTTTTGTACTACATCATTCTTCTTCTCAATTCTAGGTTCATTGTTTTTTCCTTCTTTGGTGGCGTTATTTTCTATAACCTTCTGGACGCTTGGAGCTTCATCTTCTATACTCATGTATTCCTCAGCTTTCTTATAAAACATCTTCAAAGTCTTTGGTTTCTTCATCTTGAGCCACTTCCCAAATTCTGCCTTCTTATTGATAGCTCCTTTCAGGGCTGCCAATAAGTACCAAGGCTCTAGTTGGTTACAACCACATTCAACTCATCTTGTGTTACAGATGGCCTAGGGGTTTCCCCAATCCCTTGGTCCAGAGTTTGTGGTATAGTCTCATCAACATTATTATCCTCATTGATCGTGGGTGCTTTGGCAGATTTGCTGCCTTTCTTTGACCCAACCATGGCTTTGAGGGAGAGAGCGATTTTGGATTTTTTTTAAGGTTGCTGAATTCTGAAAGGAAGTACAAAGCAAGGAATTATGAACAATGCCCCACGGTGGGAGCCAAAATGTTTACACCAAAAAATGGCTTAAACACCAAAGGTGCTAAAATTGTACTTCACCAAAATGGTAGGAAAATAAGTGGAGCCGTACTTAACAATAATCGAAAATGAAAATTCGAGGAAGATAAAATAGAGACAAGGTTTAGACTGGTTCAACCTTATATTAGGCCTACATCCACTATGAAGATTGCTTGCATTCTTATAACAAGGATTACAAAATACATAAACTCTTTTTTTTCATACATCTCTATACCCACTCAATATACTCTCTTTCATACATTTCAATTCTGGGATTTTATGAGAAAATGGTAGAGTTTGAGGAGGAGAAGGATGAGTGAATGATTGAGAAGGAAGATGTTTTTGTTTCCCCTAATTACAAGGTTGTACTTGACGCCATGGCCAAATGGGTGATAGAACTTCGAGTGAAGAAGATGATCATTACTTCCAAGTGTTTGAGGAGTCACTGAGGATAGAATTTAGCAGCACTTTATGGCTAGAAAGATTGGATCCCATTTACGCTGGCTGCCACGGCGATAGGTGAGCTCCCTTGAGCAAGTGATCTGAAATATGTATATGCAGGCTACGGGTCGTTCATCCCATTAATTACAAACGTGTCATCATTGTAGCCAGCTGTCCGAAGCTATTTCCAGTTGTCGTGTGGGGGCGACTTTATAGGAGCGAGCGTTTTGGGTCGACGGGCGGACAATCATGATTTTCTGATGCGGCTATGTCTGATTCTGAGTGAGCAGGCGATGACCTTTTTAGTCTGGAGACGACCGACCAAGGCTTGCGACTTGAGATGTAAGTGCGCTCTTTCTAAGAACTGGTGTACGACCGACCGTTAGGTGGTTTCTGATCAAAGTATTGGCGTTCGACTAGCAGGAATATATGAGCGATAGGAGTTGCAATCCATGAGCGGATGTCAATTGCATGTGCGACCTTGACTCCTGCTCTGATACGTGCGATCGAACTTTGATATTAGGTCAAGCATCTTCCATTGCTGTGGGCGACTTGCTTTGTTTTGATTCTCGAGCGGCTTTGTTCCGATATGAACGACCGACCTTCGCTTCTGCGTCTGAATCATGACTTTCTTCGGGCTTCGGCCTTGCTGTGTAGTTGCTTTCCGTCCTTTATGAGTCGCTCAATCGCCTTGGGCAATACTATGCGCGATCGACCCTGAAGGTGTTCATTGTATAACTCCTACTCAGATCTTGTAACTCAATGTACGTATGGATTTTTTGAGGGATTAACAGTAGGACTGAAAGTTTTCATTGTGACTTAATTCTGCAAGTAACTGAGGTCTAGCAAACAAATTTCATTTTTATTTAGAAATATAGTTCACTACCTAATCCATTTCATACTATTTTCAAATACTAATTATGGAACATGATTATTTTTGGTTATTTTTTATTGTAATGTGCTCTCACTCCAAGATGTCAATTTTGCAACAAATAAAACATTGGTTACACCAAGATCTAATAAATTTTGCAGGTTGGTCGTGAATGCTAATTAATCATATCCGCAAATTGGTCCACAATTCCTTTTTTCAATTGTAAGTTTTCTGTTACCATTTCTCTTTCACTTACCCAGTAATCTGACTATTCGAAATCCCAAATTTTTTTTAAAAAAATTGGGAATACATTACACTGTATATTATGTCGGTTGATCTTTTCATGCTCGATATAATGATGAACAACAGATAATTTTTGACTTTCTATATTATTTGAGTAGTAACGATACAAAAATTATCAGAAATGTTTTAAATTGTGGTGATTAAACTTTCAAATTTGATTTTAATTTTATTAAGCTGCAACCATCAATTTCTATGCTACATATTTGGAACTTCCATGTCGATTTTAATATTATTTATGCAATTGCGTTAAATGCATTTTTTTGAGAAAAAGAAGGAATTTGATTTTGAGATCCATAGCCTTTGCAAGATGATTCTAAATTCTTTTACGCTAAGATATGGATGGCCTGTTGATGTCTAACCTTGGCTCAATATTGTGTTCTCCAAATTAATTGTATATATTATTTATTAGCTATTGAATTAGTGAAACCAAAAAACGGATCTGCTAATAAGCATTTGTTTGTAGGCATACGGTACTCATATTAGTTTACCTTAACTCTTAACACATGGGCATGCATGATCAGTTTTCAAAATTATTCATAAAAATTGGTGTCATCCATATAATCATTGTCAAGTGCAGAAAAGATGGATCATGTTGCATTTATAAGATGTTTATATAGAAGCAAACAACTTACTGGAAGAAGTTGCTATGTAACGACGGTTAAAATAAAGCCTCATTCCTTGCACGCATATGATATGATACACAACTCCCATATTACAAAAGATACTCGTGGGATGCGAGTCAAGTGCTTTGTTCCGACCGTCATTACATAACAGTGATATCAGAGCCGAATATTCTTTTTGGACTATGTAGGCAAGGCAGTGCTCTCAAAAGATACTCTTAGGATGCGAGTCAAGGGCTTTGTTCTGACCATCGTTAAATAACAGAAGCAACAAGGTTGGATGAAAACCTTTGAACCTCTATTTTCCTTTCTCTATCCTATGTGCATCCCAATTTTTCGTTTTATATAATTGTGTGAGATGTTGTTTCTCTGGTATGTGAACTTATTAAAAAAATTCTTTTTACTAGTCTGTATTCCTGACTGTTATAAGATAAGAGAACTTTCCTGATATAAAGTATTGTGCAATTACCAAACGCAATTCATGCTTTCTCTTTTTGGTAGCACCAATCATTAGTATGATTACCTATTTAGTCAATATTCTTATGTAAATTTTACTAAAACTGGTCACCTTTACAACTGCTATTTTTTCTATTGGAAGATTATTCTGTTCGCAGTCTCCATGTAAGTGCTTTTTTCAACTCATTTAATTTCGCCTTCGTTGGATTGTACTATTTGAATTTAAATTAGGAATTCCAGCTGATCATCTTGTTTGATAGAAATTGAAGCATGAACATATGTATCTCTGCTTTATTTTGAACATGAACTATTATCCAGTGGTATTGTATTTGAAGCGAGAAAGTATTATTTTAGTATGGTCATGTCTCTTCAGTAAAATTTGCCTTTGTATATTATAATTTTGCTTAATACATACAGATTACTATATTTTCCACCTAGAGTTTGCTTAAATTTAGAATAAATCACACAGTTTTTATAATCAACATGCTCATGAACAACAGTAAATACATGAATCTAATGATGTTGGTAGCTATTTTAATCTAACGTGAAAATATTTTGTTCTTTACTGTTAATGATGGTTTAAGTTTTCAAACGCCGAAGCATTTGAACTGCAAAAACCATGCATTTTATTTTTCAATTATATAAATCATTTCGTGAAAAAAAATGTAGTACCTTTGCCAGATTATTTAAATTTGTAGGATAAAATCATATAATATAAGCTTTACTGAATTATATATTAGTGATATAAGAAATAGTGTAAAATTGACAAATTTAAATCTTAGAGATACAGTGGTAGTAGTGAACTGTAGCTAAGAAGGATTACAGAAGAGCAAATACTATAACATTAAATTATTTATGATGAACAAAACAATAAAGTCGCATCAATATCACAAAAAGAACAGTAATAGACGTAACAATATTAGCTAAGTGTAACTAGGTATCAAAATTATGTGGATAAGAAAAATGAGAACTCAGTGGTTGTTATTCATTTTTCCCAACCGTGGTTTTTAAAGGTTGAATTCATAGCTTTTTTCAACATTGTAGGGTTGAACCATACATCTGCGTGAATATGGTTATTTTTTGGATTGGAGAAGATAACTCTTCAAAGATTACGGTTTACCATGGTCAGATCGAGATTGGATAGGGTCTTTAAAACACCGCCTCAGTCAATTAGTGAGTAAAAGATTTCCAAATTCATAACTGTTAGTGAATACCTCAAGCTAATAAAATTGGCAAATGACGCACTACCTGTATACGTTGTTTGTGGCAGCTGCATCATAACTAATCTTTAAATCTGTTGGCTTTTACAAAGTTAGGCTTTGCATGCTTCATTTATAACTGGTATGCACTACGAAATTTAACAGTAAATATTGTAATGCTTGTTAAAAGTATTCAAACTCTCACATGTGAAAAACAAGCTTGGTAGGTGAGTAAACAAAAGTTGGCTGCACATGTGAAAAGAAGAAGAACAAATAAAAGATTATGTAAGACATGACATGTATGCACATTTTGAAGCCTATATACATGAAGCTTCATGTATGCTAAAGATACACCAAGTGAAGAAACAAAGTGTAAGAGAGGAAAAAAAAAGAGCTGAAGCTCTTTATTTGTAAGAGAGAAAGTAGCAGTTTTTTGTATTTACACGAAATAAAAGAGAGTGTTTGTGTTTGATTCATAAAAAACATTAGTGTTTGCTACACGGCTCATACACGTTTCCAACAAGTGGTATCAGAGCGAAGGTTCCGTTCGTGGAAAATGGCAAATATGATGCAACAACAAATCCCAAAGTTGACGGCTACAAATTATGGGAACTGGAGTATCCAAATGAAGGTATTACTCGGTTCTTACGATAATTGGGATATTGTTGAAAAAGGGTACATCGAACCCGTAAATGCAACTGCTGAAGCATGTTTATCCAATGACGAGAAGACGGCGTTGAAAGAATCCCGAAAAAAAGACAAGAAAGCTTTGTTCATGATTTTTCAAGCGGTTGACGAATCGACCTTCGAAAAAAATCTCGGAAGTAAAAACATCAAAAGATGCGTGGGAGATTCTACAGAAATCATGTCAAGGAGCTGAGAAAGTAAAAAAGGTACGACTCCAGGTACTACGTGGAGAGTTCGAAAATATAAAAATGAAAAGTCCGGAAAGCATCAATGAATATGTTACACGTTTAAAAACGGTGACAAATGAAATGAAAAGAAACGGCGAAAGTCTCGATGATGTTCGGGTGATGGAAAAGCTTCTACGTTCGTTAACAAGAAAATTTGATTATGTTGTTACATCAATCGAAGAGTCAGAAGATTTGTCCACAATTTCGATTGACGAGCTTGTTGGTTCGCTTCAAGCACATGAACAACGGATGAACCAGTACGATGATGCAGATCATTTAGAGAAGGCTTTGCAAAGTAAGGTGTCCATAAATGACAATTCAAACAGTAGCAGTTATGCTCGTGGAAGAGGTGGCTATAGAGGTGGCTACCGAGGTGAACGTGGACGTGGAAGGCAACCTTTTAACAGAGGTCAAAATAATGAAGGCCATCAGCAATCTGGTCGCAGTCAAAATTTCAGAGGCCGAGGAAGAGGCATATTTCAACAACGAGGTGACAGGTCTCATTTACAATGTTATAATTGCAATAAATATGGTCACTTCAGTTACGAGTGTAGATCTCCAAAAGTAGAAGAAAGAAGTCATTTTGCTGCAGCAAAAGAAGACAAAGATGTAGGAACTGCTATGTTCCTCACTTACAAAGGAGAAGAAGAAGGCAAGAAGAATGTTTGGTATCTTGATTCAGGCGCTAGCAATCATATGACTGGCCACAAAGATTTATTTACGGAGATAGACGACACTATCAAAGGAGAAGTAACATTCGGCGATTCTTCAAAGATTCCAGTCAAAGGGAAAGGTACAATTATGATTGTGTCAAAGAATGGTGAGAAAAAATACATAAATGATGTTTATTATATTCCTGTATAGAAAACCAATATCATCAGTCTTGGTCAACTAGTGGAGAAAGGATATAATATACAGATGCAGGACAATTCTCTCATTATCAGAAATCAAGTTCAAGAGTTGATCGCCAATGTGGAGATGTCAAAGAATCGTCTATTCACACTTGATATGCAGACGAAAGTGGGAAAATGCTTGAAGTCGGTTATTAAAAATGATTCTTGGTTATGGCATCTGAGATTTGGTCATCTTGGATTTACTGGCTTAAAATTATTATCAAGGACAAAGATGGTGGATGGTTTGCCAGAAATCAATGAACCAAATCAACTATGTGATGCTTGTATCAGAGGAAAGCAACACAGACAAAGTTTTCCTGTTGGAAAATCATGGAGAGCTAGAAGGCCACTAGAAATTGTTCACACTGACATAGCTGGTCCATTTGATATTACATCACTTGGCGGGAACAGGTATTACCTAACATTTATTGATGACTTTAGCAGAAAAATTTGGGTATATATTTTGAAAGAAAAAGCAGTGGCTCTTGATAAATTCAAGGAGTTCAAAGCAATGACTGAAAAGCAAAGTGGACATTATGTGAAGGTACTCAGATCAGACAGAGGAGGCGAGTATACTTCAAACTTGTTTAAACAATTTTGCAGGACACATGGAATCAATCACCAGTTGACAACAGCATACACTCCACAACAAAATGGCGTTGCTGAAAGAAAGAATTGCACTATTCTTGATATGGCGAGAAGTATGGTGAAGGAAAAGCACATGCCAAGAAGCTTTCGGGCTGAAGCTGTACTATGCGCTGTTTATTTGTTGAATCGTTGTCCAACAAAAAGTGTCCGAAACAGAACTCCAAATGAAGCATGGAGTGGTAGTAAACCATCAGTTGGACATCTCTGAATTTTCGGATGTGTTGCATATGCACATGTTCCCGATCAGAAAAGAAAGAAGCTGGATGACAAAGGAGAGAAATGTATTTTTACCGGATATGACAAAAGAAGCAAGGCCTACAGACTTTATAACCCACTCACAAAGAAATTAATCATTTCTCGAGATGTTGAATTTGAAGAATCAGATTACTGGAGATGGAGCTCTACTACAAAACTGGTCTGTTGCTTCTGTTGTCAAACCCCTGTTGCTTCTGTTCAACAACAGAAGCAATTGCAGCCGAAGCAATAAACCAAAACTTGTTGCTTCCGCTTCGGAACAGATGCAAAAAATAGTTTTTTTCTTTGGTTTCTTACCTCCTTATTACTTCTGTTCAACATCAGAAGCAAAAAATATTTTTTGCTTCGGTTTCCTACCCCATGTTGTTTTTGTTCAACATCAGAAGCAAAAAATAATTTTTGCTTCAGTTTCCTACCCCATGTTGCTTCTGTTCAACATCAGAAGTAAATGAAGAAGATGCAAATAGATCTAAATTTGTTGCTTCTGGTATACAACAAAAGCAAGAAAAAAAAAAAAAAAATCTTTTTTGCTTCCGTTCCCCGCTGTAGAAGCAAAAAAGGGGTAGCTGGACCTTATTTGTTGCTTCTGTTATGCTTATATCAGAAGCAAAAAACTACATTTAATAATAAAATATAACCCTTTCAAATCACTATAATTCTCAAGCAAGCAATTAATATATATCATGGATAATTATCTTTTACAATTATATAATCGAAACATATAACAATATAAATTAGACAATTGAATATCACAATTTCATTGATCGTATTATAATTCATACACTTAAGAGCAACAACATAACAGAAAACAAAATAATTTAGTAATATTGTTAATAATCCGGTCTTAACACAAGAAAAAACCAAGTACAAACTTAAAACTACAACTTACTAACTATAAAATCATAGTTTTATGATGATGTGCGGCTTTTACAAAATACAACTCTCTGAGGGAAACGTAGTTTCTCTTCGGTTTCTTCAAACATGCTGCTTTTTGATTGTCGGCTACAATTGAAATATTTCAATATGCTTCGGCTGACTGCAAGTAGAAAAGTACAACAATGTTAGATATGCTATAGGTACTAGCAGATGTCTTGTAAATAGGGAAGCAAAGTAGAATTTATTCTTCCACCATTTTTAAATTGGTAAAAAGAAAAAGGCAAATTAGTCATGGAATTGTCACAGATATGGAAATCATGGCTAAATTTATTTTCAAAGACATGAAAATAGTTAAATAAGTAATATCTTGAACTATTGACATGAATTTTGTACCCTACTTAACAACGTGCAAATATTGAAATAAATTCTAGTAATAGATGGTCATGAGTTGAATATGCGACCACTACAAAGTACAAACCTTAAACTTAGTATTCTTCAGAGAGTCACGATGATTCCAGCTAGCATTACGGTAAGCAAAGACAGAAAAAAAATCCAAATAAAAGAAGTTTCCTAAGATAATAAGCTGCACGTTTAAAAATGATATCAGGTAGAATATCCTTCTAATTTTTTCAAATAGTTCATAAGAAATTAAAACATACTAGCACCTAAACAAATATCATAATTGAAGTACCCAAAAATAATAATAATGATAAACTTCTGCTTTGAACAAAAATATAACATTAGCTTTAATAAAATCAGCATATGTTGAAGTAACAGTTCATATAAAAAATAGGTAAGTATCTCAATTTTCATGCTTACGACTATAATTCAACAAGATCAACATACTATTTGTACCTCATTTTTCTTGCTACTTACAAATGAATATAAGGAAGAGTCTAATTTGCAGACTTGCCGTTGAGCCTTGGGGACTGAAGAACTGCACATAGAAGGAAAAGTGGTCAGGTGACACAGTAGCTACAATGATTGTTCCACCTAATATTGATAGCTTTTTTTTAATGAAATTTTTTCCTCCATATACAGCAAAGCTGTAATGACAACACATATCTAATACACAGAACTATGTCGTATCATGCAGTAGAAACAAGAATTCACAAGCAAGATACAAATAATGTGAGCCCCAGCATGCCCCAGCCTCGTGTGCATTTCAGAATCAGATGGATATACACACATATACTAAATTTACCTGAATGTAGATGAAGGCCCAATTAAGTAGTGGAAGGAACAACTGCCATGAAAGAAGAATAGGAAGATTCCAAATCAAAAGGCAGCTGCCTACACTGTTGCTCTGTCAACTCATCCGCTGTACCCATCTTGCTCAACCTACCAAGCCACTCCCTCACTTTCACTTTCCCTTCAAACTCAAGAGGTAAGATATTTCCACCCAGTTTCACCACGGAGGCACTCAGGTCAGAAAGCAACGGATGAATATGATCCACAGCCGCCATGTTAAGCCTTAAACTATCCATTGTCGTAATGAAATATTGATAGCTGTTGCACTTCTTCCAAACGACATACCAAGGGTCAAATCTAGGATATAAACATCGTATTTGTTAGTTGATTTGATATGTGTATGTATGTATGTGTGTTATTTGTGTTAATTTTGGGACATGCTTGATTATATATACAACTTCATACAGTACATGTTCCTTTTACAATGTAATATATTTCTATGGAGATACAGCCACAGATAAATGTTAGCTGCCAAAAACTTAAATAGTTCTACCAGATGTATAAATAAAACATACTCAAGGACCTAATTTTCTGAATCAACATAAATTTGCCAGGAGAAATTACATGGAGAAAAAAGGAAGAGGTAAGCTTAAAGCATGGCCATACTAACTAAAGCGGAAATTAGGCTTCAAACCATTGTTTGTCTTTCAAGAGATACAATGAACTAAAACTAAACGAAAATCTGTGCACCCCCTTTAGCTATAGACTATAAAAAATGTCTGTTTTATCTTTTTGCATATTTTGGAACAACAAAAAACGTATTGCAAAAGTGAAGTTGATTTAAAAAATTGCTTTTTACTTCAAAAATGCATGCATGGACACATAAACCCATGGAGGTTGAAACGTGCAGCGTATTATTACCCGATCCTTTCCTTGGAGGTTGGAACTTATTTGTATGGATCGACCGCGTTAAGACCCATAATCTTAATAATCTTTATTTGGTACTATTTTGATCTTTTCTGGGATCATCCGACAACGAAAATACATTGTAATTGTGGATAAGTATCAAAAATCTTTATTTATAGTTGTAAAGCATTTAATATTATGTTTTTTTGGTGTCAGTCTAAACTACCGAAAACACCATATATAGTTATTAAAATATCAAAATATTCCTTAAAAATATAATCTAACACTTAAACCTGTGTTACAATTTTAAAATATATGTAAATGATTAAAAATAGGATCGAACAATTAAAACTGATTTATAAATTACAATCTAACAAAGCAACATCGCTTAAAAGAATAACCATCATTTACAAATTCGCTGTCTTTTACTTAATAAAATAAATAAAATTCAATTTAACGAAAAAATTAGTCGTTGCAATTTACAAATAAAATTTAGATCAACTGCAGATGATCAGTCGGAGACAAATCCTGCCCATAAGTCCACTTGAGCTATTAGTTTATCCTATATATCATACAAAAAAATAGATAAGACAAAAAAAATTAGACCAGGCAAAAATTTATTACTTTGCATGCAAAGTTTAGCCCGTATATGAACTGTAAGTTTAGCCAAAAAGAGGCAAAATAGAAGGTGCATACAAATAATATTTTGCTATGACAACCCATGGCTGAAATCCTAGATTCTGATATGATACTTTAGCCCTGCATAAAATAATATTTTGCTAAGTCTACAAATCCAAATATAAGATATTCAAATGGATGTACTGATTTGAAATATAAATTGCATTTTGGATGAGGCTACATCAAAACAGTATAAAGTCTGGACCATTTCTTCTGTAAACTTACACTCAAAATTTATTATTTCAATTTTATATTGAATTGTTTCTGGTTCCTATTCACATTTGTATCCCTGAAGAGTTTAAATAACTCACTATATGTGATATTAGAGAAACAAAGTAAATAAATAAATACCCCTCATTTTATGGAGACAAATAGCTCTAACTTTCTTATTGATGTTGTATTAAAGGTAACAAACATAACATTTCTATAAAATAAAGAAATTTGAGACAATTTATACATAAGCGTGAATTTATGGGACAGACAGCGAGCAAATTGGAGATTAATTGCCATATATATACACACACACACATAAGGAAAAACTGTTCACAAAATTGAAAATATCATAATTTGCATATCTATATAGATCAATATCCAATATCTTATACAACTAATTTTGGAAACTAAATAAATTCGTTTGTAGAATGAAATGAGACCTAACCATAAAAATATGATAACAAAAACATACAAATTAAAATGCTTTACCATGTTTGTTATTAACCATATTTATTTCTTGCAGTGACTAAGCTCTAAACTCACTTGTTGTAGCTTCAGTAAAAAATATAATTGTATATTACAATGAAGTATAGGAGCTGTGATACATAAATCATGCGCTTTTAATTTTGATGTTAGCCTTTCAAGTTAATGTAACTTGCATAAATTGGTTCAATATTAATGTCGCAAAAAAATCAAGTAAAATAAGTGAGTTGATTCATTGAAATAAGCAGTTGAAGTAGGGGTGTGATGCAAAACACACCATAGAACAAAATTTCTTGTCCATTTGATAAATATAAACACAACAGCTGATGTAATATTTATGTGAAACTCTACATTGAAAACTATAATTTTAGCAAATGTGGAGCATATGAGTCAAACGAAAATAACTTATTAGGCAATATGCCAAACACCATTTGACCATGTATGGAAAGTAATATCAAACATTTTCAAAGTTTACTCAATAATGCAATAAGTCGCTACTAACGTAAAATAACAGGACCTTTTGACATAGAACCATAATATAACCTGCTAGTTTAATATAGAAAGCACCAATGATAACCGGAGCATTTTTTATAACAAATTGGTCAAAGGATGAGAAAGAAAATATGATATGAGTGAATCAACACATGAGACAAAGGTATCTAGATTTAGCATTAGTAATCATAGAAATGTAATTAATTGTAAATCAGCCACTAATTACCATTCTTTCCAACATGGTACACATCAACTTGTTAATATTGGTCCAGTTAAAGCACAAAATATGCTAGTAGAAGGTAAATTATGTACGTTTCAGAGGGCATAAATCAATACCTAGGTAATGAGAGAGCTAGCTTGATAGTGATTGTTTTTTCTTCTTCATAAAATCCACATGCAGCAAGCAGAGCAGCAACACATTCCAAACAATAAAAGCCTGTAAACACATATTTGTCGTCACATACAAATAAAAAAATACAACAATTTCCACTCCATCAAAATTGTACTAAAGCATACAAAAAAGAGCAATGATTATAATGTTAATTGTAATGCATTGCAAAAGCTTGCCTTCCATGATAAATTTGAAGGCACATTTGATTTTGATGTGTGTTGCACGGATTTTTAGCATTTTGTTTTTTACGCTTTCCTTGTAGTAAGATAAACTTCTCTGGACTTCCCATGATCCTCACTGGCAACATAGACTAATTAGTGTTCTTCAATAATCAAACAAACTATAACCATCTATATAATGAAACTGAAAGCAATATAGACATATGAAAATACAATCAACATTATTCTTATTAGTTCAACAAAAACATTAATGTTAGTCGCCAAAACTTGTTTATAGACAATAAGTGGGTCGATAAATTAGGCCAAGTTATACCATCTGTTATACTTCAGCGTTATGTAAGAGAATATATATATATATATTCCTTTTTACATTAACTAATCTGAAAATCGAACAAGGTACACTGTTGTACATGATGCAATCTCACTTTATGACATATTGACATGCTCCTAAAATATTAAATAGAATAAAAATTATCTCCAAACAATAGACCATTATTTTACAAAATAATCTTCAGCAGATAATTCTGTAACATGCAAAGTGCCCAAAAATCAGATTGGTTCATCACCTCTGGCACCAAGTTTCAGTTAGCAACCGTGCAATAAACTTTGTTTTGGTCTAATATAAAACGTCAATCTTCTGTAAAAAGGAGGAAAAAAAAGATGATGTGTGCAATGTGGTAGTTATTATGGTCAGTAGATATTGTAACTTTCATCATTTAGCTGTAGTGCTGAAGCAGGTAATTAACTGTTGAAACATTTATGACTTTGTTGCATATAACAAAAGGATGATATATTTCATACAAAATAAGTAGTCATACATATATATAGCCATATATAATGCATGATTAAGATTAATTAAGTAAAAGATAGTATTGGACATAATAAGTACAAAGCAACACAAATAGAAAACTGAATGTAGAGTTTTTTTTTGGACAAATTCATTCAAAGTCTACCAATTAGCAACATATGAAACAAACGAAAAATTTTCAACTTGGGCCATCTCAAAGAATGGAGACATTTGTGTAAAATAGGTAATAATCTCCAACTTTTATTCCACTTTTTCACTTACTAGTATCTCATTCTCTAACATAATTTCTGAAACCATAACATTCATCTTTATGCCAGCGATTTTTTGAACCTGTATCATCATTTTGAAAGCACTACAAACATGCGCAAGTACAAAAAATTCATCTTTATGCCAATTATTTTGAAACTGTGTCATCGTTTCTGAAAGCAGTATAAAGATTTGAAAGAAAAAGCTATATCAGCGTTCCTAAAAGAAGGATAAAGATATAAAAAATATAATTTATTTTCTAATAACTTCTAAACAAGCTTCAACAGTATTGGAAATCTCATTAGGAAAAACATTTAAAACAGTGTTAGAAACGATAAAAATCCAGTATTAAATTAATATAACTTTTTTTTCTTGAATCTCCAAGCTGCAAGGACCAATACCAAAACAGGCAAAGCAAAAAATAAAAAACGAATAGTCGGTTTCAATTCAAACAAGAAATAAATAATAAATCCCCTTCTTTTGTGCCTGTCACATAGGTAACTTAGGAAAGATATACCAGAAAACATTCAAAAATATATGTATATTTATGCAATAGTTTTAGTAATTTACAAATTTACCCTAATGGGTTTGAATCTTAGCTTTTCCTACAAAATTGTGGGATCTCAAATTACAAAGGAAAAACAACATATATTTTTAGCAGCCTGGAGTTATGGAGCCAGGAGACTATAAAATGAAGAAGAAACAATGATTTTAGGCTGAAAATTGATTAATCCAAAATATAAGTTAGGATTATAATCTTATACTTCTCAGTCAAATCTTAAGGATCCAAAACGAAATAAGGCATAACAAACAAAAACAGATAACCAATCTTAGCACGTTTAAGCTTTAGGCAGACAAACTGAAGAACCACAGTGGAATTAAAACAAACAACTTATATGCATAAACCTATAACCAATTTTTAAACTCTTCGCTAAACTCAAGACGTATAACCAATCTTAGCTTAAACGTATAACCAATCTTTAAACTTATAACCAATCTTAGTTGAGCCATCCTACGTGTACATTATTAAGATTTCTAACTTTGCTTAAACGTATAACCAATCTTTAAACTCTTCGCTAAACTCAAAACGCATAACAAAAATTTAGGGAATCACAAACAAGGAAATTCATAAATCGGTTAATACCTGAAGCAATCCAAACTAGCGAATCGATAAATCACACAAATCCAAATTAGCATTGAATTCACCCTTGACGAGTCGATGAAGAGTCGATGTGGAGAAACGATTTATGTTGATTACCTTCTTTTTTTGTTGATAAACAATTTCTGTCCATAAAGGAGGTTTACTTTTTTGTTTTCCTTTGATAAATGACGTGTTGATAGAAATTGACGTGTTAATTGATAGAAATTTGGGCGCGGTAGGGTTGTTTGTGTAGGAAGATTTGGTTTTATGGACAGTCCAATATAATTAGCGTCCAATACTTGAGAACCGGATGCAAATAAAACGAAAATGCTTCTGATGTGTACGGATCAGAAGCAAAAAACTAAATTGGCTTCCTTTCTATTGCTTCCATTCCTACAACAACAGAAGCAAATTTTAATAGTTGGATTTTCTGCTGTACTCCTTGTACTAATTGCTTCTAATGTAATTATGAACAGAAGCAAATAATATTATTTTCTTCTGTTGCAGGCACATCAGAAGCAAATGAGGAGAAGCAACAGGCGCTTTTTGTACTAGTGGAGCGCGGAAGAAAGAAAAATTGCAGGTCTATTCTTTAATGATGATGATAATGACGACGATGACGCTGATATAGACGGTGATGGAATTAATGATCAGACTCCTCCTGAAAGCCCTAATCAACAAACTCCTGCTTCAATGTCATCAAGTTCAAGAAGCAGCAATAGTTCAGAGGAAGTACCGAGAAGAATGCGAAGTCTGGATAATATCTATGAGGCAACAAGTCCGGTACAAACAACTTTTGATTACTCATTATTTTGTTTAATGGCTGAATGTGATCCAGTGACATTTGAGGAAGCTAGTGAAGAAAAGAAATGGAACAAAGCCATGGATGAAGAAATTGGTGTAATAAAAAAGAATGACACTTGGGAGCTCACATATCTTCCAGAAGGACACAAAGCAATTGGTGTCAAATGGGTCTACAAGACAAAGACTAATCAAGATGGAGAAGTGGAAAAGTACAAGGCAAGGCTAGTGGCTAAAGGCTACAAACAGAGATACGGAATTGATTATGATGAGGTATTTGCTCCAGTTGCAAGAGTTGATACCATAAGACTTCTAACAGCACTTGCAGCACAGAATCAGTGGAAGATTTATCAGATGGATGTAAAGTCAGCATTCTTGAATGGCTATCTCGAAGAAGAAGTTTACATCGAGCAATCTCCTGGATATGTTCAGAAAGGCCAGGAAAACAAAGTCTACAAACTGAAGAAAGCTTTATATGGTTTGAAGCAAGCTCCGCGAGCATGGAACACAAGGGTTGATGAATACTTTCAGAAAAATGGTTTTGTCAAGAGTCCATACGAGCATGCACTCTACACAAAAACAAATTCAGGGGGAGATATTATGATCGTATGCTTATACGTGGATGACATGATCTTCACTGGGAACAACCCTGGTATGTTTGATGATTTTAAGAAAGTTATGACTAACGAATTTGAGATGACAGATATTGGTAAAATGTCGTACTTTCTTGGAGTCGAAGTCAAGCAAAATAAAGAGGGAATTTTTATGTCACAGAAAAAATACGCAGAGCAGATTTTAAGCAAATTCAGAATGGAAAATTGCAAACCAGTGAGCACACCAGCAGATGCAAGCATAAAGCTGAGAATTGATTCAACCAGAGAGTTGGTAAATCCAACGTTGTTCAAAAGTTTGGTTGGAAGTTTAAGATATCTAACTTTCACTCGTCCCGATATTATGTACGCGGTTGGATTGGTTAGTAAGTACATGGAGAAGCCAAAGCAAGATCATTTCATGGAAGCTAAAAGAATTTTGCGCTACATAAAAGGTACACTTGATCATGGGTTGTTTTACACTCATTCACAAAATTCGAAATTAGTTGGCTACTCAGACAGTGATTCTGGCGATGATTTGGATGATGGGAAAAGCACTTCAGGGTATGTTTTTCATATCGGTTCAGCGATATTCTCGTGGTCATCAAAGAAGCAACAGACAGTTGCTCTCTCGACATGTGAAGCAGAGTATATTGCAGCAGCAACATGCACATGTCAAGCTAAGTGGCTAGGCTACATATTGAGCAAATTAAATGTTGCAAAGGAAGATCCAATTACTATTTACGTGGATAATAAATCCGCTATTTCACTTGCGAAGAATCCCGTGTCACATAGTCGAAGCAAGCACATCAACATAAAATATCATTTTATTCGAGAACAGGTGAACGATAAAATTGTGGAGCTAGTACATTGCAGGACCGAAGAAAATTTAGCAGATATCTTTACGAAGCCGTTGAAGCCAGAGATATTTCATAAAATGAAAAAGAAGCTTGGGATGGAAAGTCGAGTTTGAGGGGGAGTGTTAAAAGTATTCAAACTCTCACATGTGAAAAATAAGCTTGGTAGGTGAGTAAACAAAAGTTGGCTGCACATGTGAAAAGAAGAAGAACAAATAAAAGATTATGTAAGGCATGACATGTATGCACATTTTGAAGCCTATATATATGAAGCTTCATGTATGCTAAAGATACACCAAGTGAAGAAACAAAGTGTAAGAGAGAAAAAAAGAGAGAGCCGAAGCTCTTTATTTGTAAGAGAGAAAGTAGTAGTTTTTTGTATTTACACGAAATAAAAGAGAGTGTTTGTGTTTGATTCATAAAAAACATTAGTGTTTGCTACACGGCTCATACACGTTTCCAACAATGCTTTCTACCTTATTTGGAATCTAAATAAATACTATTGTAATATTTGTCAACCTAAAACATTTTGTTTGTGAAGCCACAGAAGAATGTAACATTGACCACATTTTACTTCTGCCTTTTTTTTTGGGCTATTACCCTTCACTAACCTATTATCCTAATGTCCAACTGGTTGTGAGGCAAGAAACAATCTTTACTCGAATCTTTGTACCATTAGCTTATTCATCTATATAAGGTTCTTGAAGTTTTACTGTGGACTTCTCTCTATGTCATATCTTATTTGATTTGAGCACTGCAAGATGATAACAATCATAGTTACAGCTAATGTACTACTAAATTCAATAACAACCCTTGTGATCTCAAAAATATGGCATCAGTTTATAGTACATTAATGTTATATTTTGGATAACATATCCATTTTTTTTGCACCTATTATAATCTGCATAATATATATCTTTCAAGTTCAATACACCAAAATTCGTATATTAGAAATTCTAGCATTAAAATGTTTTAATATTACATTATCTTACCTCCGCTTTGATGACTTGCAATTGTTGTAGTGACCTACGTCCAAAATATCACTCCAGTGTGTAGTTAAATAATAAAATGTTATCATTTAGACTTCGTCTATTAGATGGCAAGTGCGAAGCGATATTTATAGTGGTTGTGCAAAGAACAATGATATTGAAATCCTTCAAAACTGAAACTGCATTCCAGGTACTGATCTTTAATGTTATTCTTCATGTACTATGACGTTTAAACTTAGTCATATGTAGTAGTAGTTCAGATCATTTTTTTATTTTACATTGTTTTGTTACCGTGTTTAATTTACGATGACATTTAGAACAATACTTTCATACCTAAGTTAATTCATTTGGCAGTCCTATGCTCCTCCTGCGAGTGATCATTATATATGAATCTATGTTAAAATCATGGGATCTACAAAAAAAATGTTACTGATTGGCATGTAAAATTTCAGTTTTCACTGTCATACGATTTATGATTTTTTAGCACTGGATTTCATGCTCAGACATGATATATCAGGGGATGTATGAATTAAAGATTTAAAATCCCAGTCCATAAATTAGATGGAAATATGCTGAGGCAAATCTTCTTGAAGCAGCAATGGCTTGTTGTTGCCCCTTAAGGGTTGATTAGGCATTTACTAACTGTGATGGAGATGATGAGGCCTGTAAAATAGTTGACTTGTGGTTTGATGAAAGAATGCAAATGAAAGAGTTAATATAATGGAGGTGTTTTGTCGAGCGCTGAAGCATGCATTTGTCAAATGACTGCAGCTGCATTTGTCATTCCATATTTGAAATCTTTTAAACTGTTTGTTGCATGCTGTAGTACATTAACAACATGTTACCGCAGAATTTATATAAACTGAAAAAGGACATCAAACGCCAAAACCATAACTAAACTACACGGTTACAAAAATCACTACCAATTTTTACTATATATCACAAAGTAATTTTGTCAAATGGACAAAAACTGATTATATTTAAATTCCATTTCTGTCCTCAATGCCTTATAATAACCAATGTGCAAACTATTTATGGTGAGTAAATATTAACCTGTACTACTTTGCAATCATTAGCCCGTATGCAAAGTATGGACCACATTCTAGTATATGCCAAATTCTAGAGTTCATTCTAAAAACCTATATGAATTAGAATAGGGAGGAGATAAATAAAGGTTGGAGGAATAGAAGAAATTCCTAATCTTTTGCTGGAATTTAGTAACAGCAGAAAGGAAGCATTAAGGGAGGGATAAGAGAATCGCTACGGTTCTATTGTGTGATATAAGGGCCTATATATAGTTACCCGTGTGAGCATAGGTCGTTGGATTGCTCAGATTTAATTCAGGCCTTTTATTTACATATATCCCTTAAGAAAACCCGAAACGAACATAGATTTATTGGGCTCCTCAGCCGCCAAGCGGTCAACCGGAGCAGTCGATCGGCGGTTGACACCCCTCTTAAGGGGGAGGTCGACCCCTTGGTCATTGAGATGCCTAATAACATTGCGGCGTTGAGTTGTTAATTTAATTAATACACTGCTTAATTTCATAATCTTAAACCTAATATAAAATATCGTTTGTCCCCATAATCTTATCTTCATTTCAAATTTCAAATTCTCCCTCTTTATTTTGAATGTATTTTGGACATATATTTATTACACAAATAATTATATATATTATGTGTTTTACTGTTCAAATTCATTTAATCGTAAACTCTTCATACATTAACCGTTTTCAGCATATTATATATGAAAGCGATACAGGATTTCTCCACGAATCCAAATAAAAGACATCCGTAGAGCTGCAAAATCTCATTTTCCAGCCTTATTATTTAATTGCTTATTTTATTTATTTATTTATTATTAATACTTATGTATTTTACGGGGTGTTACAGATTCTCTTGATTTATTTTCCGTCCATTTTCGTGTTTCGTCCGTAATTTTTTCATACGGACTCCGTTCGCGAAGTTCCAAACATGAAAGTTGACCAGAATTCCATCATGAACGTAACTATGTAAGTTTCATGGTCAAATTCCGTTGTTTGCAGAATACCATTTTCAGAGCTTACCCTAATAATTAAATCAACTATGGCCAAAATTCTGGGTTGTTACATTCTTCCCCCTTAAAACAAATTTCTTTCCAAAATTTTACCAATGACCAAGTCATAACGTTGGGGCCTAATTTTCCTAAACTACACAACCAATTATCATACATCCAATTTTGCAACCAAGTGAACATGTGCATAGTGTACATAATGCATTGAAACCATAAGGCATGTATGGATGATGATTCGAAATCAGATCCTCCTATATGCATGCGTTTCATTTTTGAAAATACTTTTTGAAAACATGATGCAAAGCATCCTAAGGAAGTTCTACATGAATGCAAAATTTTGAAAATATTTTCATTCATAACCCTCACACGATTATGAATAGAAGTGTGAAGCAACCAATTTTGCATCCAAATCATGTCAACCAATTCGTTAACGCATCTAAATCATCTCCTATTCATTTCTTCTAAGCCGGAAGAATGAAATCAAAATGGAGAAATTTAATATCTCCCCCGCTCACGACTGTTGCAGTTACCGTCCTACAGCGGAATTTTACCTTAACTGCCACAAAATAGTTGGAAAATTCCCGATAGTAGACTGCAAATGAGTTTAAAACAAGCTTAATACATAAAAAGAGTTAATGAATAACTCGCCCGCATCGTTGACTAAGTATGGGAACAACGTTTCCACGACTAAAACAACCTTTCCCTTATTGTCGTTAACGTTTTTAACGCATTGTCATTTCTAATGCACTGCTAAAACACATAAACTAACCATCCAAAATCTTCCATACGCTTTACATGTGATTATAAAATCAAAAAATTCCTTTAGAACAAATTTTTGCTTGAAAAATACTTTATGCAAAACTTAAATTTCATTTTTGGTAACATTTGCTTTCAATATCGGATTTATATTAAAAAAAATTGGTATATGCGCTCTATTATATTCAAACCATCTATTTTTGTGCAAAACAGATGTAAAAACATACATAAACTATCGTATCTATATCTATGTTTATGCATAAATAAAATTTTATAGAAAAATAAAACAGACAAATATATGAAAATTTTAAAATTGAAAACGATTTGTTCATTTCTCTATTTTTTCAAACAGCATTCGCAAAAAGTTAAAAATGTAATTTTATGGAATTTTAAACGATCCAAATCACATGTTTGCGTTGATGGGAGTCAATCGCACAAAAATTGCAAAAACCGAAGCCACATAAGCAAAATCAAAAATAAATTTTAGCTTAAAAGAAACCAGTGACAATTATAAATATATCCCTGACGAAATAGTGCAAAAACCTATCATTCGATAAAATTTATCTACTACAGAATTCTATACTTTCCAGCTCTTTAATAGCTATTAGTTAGATATGAAAATTAGATTCCATTCAAATAAATAAGCGTAAATGACACAAGATATTTTAAACTTAGAATCTCATTAATTGTCATGCGGTTTTAAAGATAACATTAACAATTACCAACATGAACTACCACAAAGCCAAGAGAAAATATTTGGAAAGAGACAAAAAAATAAGACAATGACAAAACAACAACACAAAAACATTGCCTATAAACAACAAGTTGTCCTGCTCCGTGATTGGAGCTCAAACCACTTCCATGACCTTCGATAGTCAAATCATGGTAGCGAAATGCTCAATCTAGTGTCGTAGACATTGCTAGTGTTGTTGGAGGTTCCCATATCACCATTGCTACTTAGAGAGAACTTTGCAATGGCGAAATAAACTCACCGTACAGCTGGAATTCACGGAGATTCACCTAACATTACCTAAACACAAAGTTGTACAAATGGAAATAGAGAAATCTACTCCGCAAAACAGCACACAAAGACAATAAGCTGAATCAAATATGATGCGTACTAAATGATGGGTAATGCCATCGATCGAAGGAAAGATTGATTCTCACATCATAAGACAAATCTAGTCGTAGCTCCCCATCTTTGGATAATGTGCTAAGAAAATCACACATTTATATGGGTAGTCCAAACATAGATTTCCGAATTCAAAAATTGATATTAAGGAAAAGAGAGATCTGCTTTAAAAAGCACCAAAGCCAGTCAAACCAACAACCATTCAAGTCCGCCTGCAATGCAGATGCCTCTAAAATCTCATCAAGATCTTCCCCTGAAAGGCCATCGAAAGACAACTCAACCTTTACCTCCGAAACGACGATTGCCTTCGTCAAACACCTGTTCCAACAAGATATGGCAAAGACAGATGCAACACAAATAACGATCCTACACATGAATTTTGAAGCAAAGGAACGGTGCAAGTCCAATTGCTATGGGCTAAGAAATGAGCGGAGAGAAGAATTTGGGGTTAGATCTTGAAGTCATAGTAGGTCGAGATCAAATGCACAAACTAGTGTGAAAACAAGGAGACGAGGCGAGAACAAAGAAATAGAAGAAGAATATAGTTCAGCTAGATGAGAAAGGAAGGACGAAAGAAAGAAGTTTATGAAGGGAAATTTGGACCTAACTATTTTACGGCTGAGTCTTGTGTTTAAGCTATACCAAAATTCATCAAATAGTTGACTACTCTATGTAACGCTAAGCGGTCAACTATTAAACGGGCTTCAAACAAAGGTTGAACCTTAACCCTATAGGGATCGAATTAAAATATTAATCGTTCCACGTAGTCTCTAAAGATTTGAAGCGAATCCAAAAAATACTCGTCCTCATCAAGGTGGCATCGTAGACCGTAGTCAAAATGTGAACCATATCAAAAGATTCAATGTAGTCTCAATAATAGGCTAGGACCACACAATAAATTTTCAAAAACAAAATTCCGCTAAAATCCAAAATAAATAAATTGAATTTTCCCCTTAACACGTTGATAAACAACCCGAATGATTTACTTAATCAAATACCCCAAGCTAAATGAAATTTTTCATTAGCCTTTTTCTTAAAGGAAAATTTTAAAAACTTTACACAATAAAATTTTATACATATAAACTAAGGGTCGCATAATATAGATCTATTTATAAATTTATGTTCTCGTTTATATTAATAATTGGAAAAATCCTCACATGTTTTGAATTATAATGAATTTAATTCTCAAAAATGTTATTTATGTTAATTTCCATAAACCATCCGAGAATAGGAATATTAAAAACCACAAGGAATTTATAATGATGATTTCAAATTTTGAGGCATATTCCTTCTCATTTCCAACTTACTTATTTCTACCAAAACGGATTGTTTATTAAAATTACACAAAACTAATAATCCAAAGCATGGTTAGATTTGAAGTTCTAAAAATTATTTATTAAACAATTTCTCAAAAATCATATTTTAAAATTTCTGAAACTCCTATTTATTTTAAAAATATGTTTTAAAAACTAAAATTCCTCTAAATATAAGACTAAGATTTCTACCGAATAATTCTATCAAATGATTATTCGGATTCATATGAGGAAATATCTAATAAGTATATCTCGTAATCATATGGACAATAGCGACAAATTTACGTGAATCTTCCATTCAAGGTCAAGAAAAGGTCATCGACTGGAACTCTCAAACGAAACCAGAACAAGATATCGCGACTATCACAGTTGCATCTAGCTTCTTGTCTGATTACCATGCTCAAATCCGCGGAATCCACTGAGAGTCTCCCTTGTGCTCTTCAAAACAAAAATCGCCAAGCGCACCATAAGGTAAATTGGGGTTGGCCAAATATTTTAACTTGAAATATTTCTAAATATTAGTTGTTTTAAAACCTATAAATATGCCCATGGCTAACACATCTCGAAATGATTTAAAGACGAGTTAAGAAAGACGAAAGAAAATAAAAAAAATGAATATGTTCTCTCACTAATCCTAATTTATTAACTTTTTTATCGTCTAAACCTAAGCTCAAATACCAAAAGTAACACCCCACTCTTTTCCGAGATCAAATTTCGACAAAAATCGAGACCTAAACTCATCTAAGCACGGAGAGTATAAATTTGGTAGCTGCAATTGATGAGCATGAACATAATCAAAGTAAAGAACTAACTCACAGTGGAAATTAAATAAGATAATATATACCGACTAAGATGACTACCTTAAGGCATATCACCACATCGATATTGGGCATGATAAAACGAGAGACGAAAACAAAACTTAAATGATTGCTAAGACCCGTCTTCCTGAAGCTAGATTTGAGAGTTGTTTTGATGTGGGTGGTCAGAATAACAAATTATGGTGAGTAAAAAATGTATAACACTATCTAAAACACATGAAAATATCTCATTTTATCAGAACCAATGCATATATTTAAAATGGGGAGTATTTCTTACATAACCTTGCATAGATTATGCCTATAGACTAACAACCCAACCCAAGGTAGTATCCTACACCCAATGATATCGCAATACTGAGATAGAACGTCCAAGTATGAAGATTTTAAGCCACCATTAACTCATTCCAAAGATTTAAAGGCTGGCAACGCAATTCTTACTATCACATAAGGAGGTTAATGAATTTCTAAATCGCCACTTAAGACGTCGCTACCAATATAAGGTAAGAGTGGATCCTTTCGACCACTTAAGATCCAAGACAGACCTATTAATCACTTTATACATTATTTGGTGGTTTATCCTACACTAACATAAATTAGAGGAGACTACTAATAAGTCCTACTATAAGGCTTCCGTCATTCACGCATAAAACCATGCCCCGCATAAGACGAGAGATACTAATCAATCACTTATTGCCTATAGATAGGCAGCCGACATCTCTGTTGGAGAATGGAGTTTTGATGACAACAACCTTATTTCAATATTAATTGATTATTTAATATATACTAACACCTCTATCTAGAATATATATAAACATATGCAGGATTTATATACAGGAAATATTACTGAAGACTGTACAGTTTAAAGATGTTAGAGATTCATAATTCAGAGATATTTCAAGACTCATGACTATTCAAGATTTCAAGAGTTCAAGATAAATATAGTTATGGAGTCTAGATTATGTAAGACTCTGAATAACACTCCAGGTTCAAATTCAAAATAATTTCGAATTCTATTTTCAAAATTTATCTTCAATCTCTTTCTTCCCTATTTTACTTTCTATTTTTATTTGATTTTAAACTTAAGTTTTATAGGTTTATACTTTATAAGTTTTATATATTTATATTTTACATACTTTATATTTATATAGTTTTAAACTCTATAATTTTATAAATATGTTTATTTAGTTTATATTTATGTTTTTATATGATTTTCTACTTTATAATATTTATTTACAACACTATATTTTAATTCAAGCATTACCAGAATTATATATATATATATATCAAAACACTTGAAAAATATTCAAAATTCAATTTTGTACATATGTATGTTGTGATGGCCCGCCCCGAACCAACCGACATTTCCTTCGAAATGCACTGTACCGAGGTCCAACTAGCATAGGACGGTCGTCGAAAGAAAAGAAAAGAAAGGAATTTGAAACTAAGAACTAACAAGGAACCTGTAGTATCTTTCAAAGTGCATGAATAAAATATAATAACAACATAACTTTGACGTAAAACAGGTGAGGCAGTGCATAAGATGAAAACTAAATCATTATAGCAGCGGAACCCATAACACAGCTTATGATCCAACATCATTACTAGAACTTCAAATTTCTGTCTCTAAAGCAAAAGAAAGAAAAGGTACACTACTAATACCCAAGCCGTGACCAGCTACAACACAGGGAGTATATATGTATATCATACGTGGAAGCCTCCTGCTCGTCTCCAGACATCTATTCGCGCATTACCACCAAATATGTCTCTAGTCTGATCGTTTAGGAGCACCCAGAGTAATAAGAAGAGACATAAACCTCTGGGTCAGACAAAAGTCTGGTATGAGCGATAAGTAACAAAACAGATCAATAACAAATATAATCCAATCAAACCTGAACCTGGACCTGCGACCAAGGAGTTAGCACAACAAGATGTACAGTACTCTAAGGTAATACTAACATAAAGTGTAAAAGTAACATGGGTGTGTGCATGTCATAGTGATAGCAAACATCATACATAGCAATCGTCCTCACATCTCTTACTCATTGCGTAAAGCATATGATATCCACCATCCGATCACCCAATCCTTTGCTACGATCACTTTTCTCCATGGAGTCACAATGACTCCGTTGCACTGATCCATGACCACTAATCCATCTCTCAGTGGTGAACTAAAGTTATGGATATCGATAACCCCTTTGCACATGTCTTGCAACAAAGTCCAACTCATGAAGTTAACTCGTAGGTCCCCTTTAGGATCCTAAGTAATAACCTCTCATTTGGACTACCTTTGCATCTCGGGTTTTTGGTCATCGTCCCCATTCGTCCTTCAGTTCAGTTCGTGATACTCTTATCGACTCATGGTGCTTTGAAGCTCCGGTTCGTGATAAGCTTCCTCGGCTCGTGGTTCGCCCCAAGTACAGCTCGTGGTTCCTACTTCCGCTCGTGACTAATGACACCAAGGCTCGGTTCGTGATCTGCTCCAGTTCGTGACACATGGTCGGATCATGGACCACGTTCGGGTCATGGGACCCACTCGTGATCCCTATCTTGATCGTGGTCTTCTGGCTAAACATCCTAGGGGTCCTAGGGTTCGAGTTCGCCATATTCCTCACGGTCGGGGTGTGAGGGTTCGCCATCTTCCTCACGGTCGCAGTGTGAGGGTTCGCCATCTTCCTCACGGTCATGGTGTGAGGGTGCTTCACGATCCTAGGGGTTAGGTCATGAGGATGTTGCACGTTCCTAGGGGTCAGGTCAGAAGGATACTTCACCATCCTAGCGGTCGGGTCGTGAGGATGCTCCACCATCCTAAGAGTCGGGGGGTGAGAATACTTCACCAACCTAGGAGTCGAGTGGTGAGGATACTTCACCATCCTAGGGGTCGGGTCGTGAGGTTGCTACATGATCCTAGGAGTCGGGGTGTGAGGGTGCTGCACGATCCTAGGGGTCGGGTCATGAGGGACAGGTGCTTCACGAATGGGATTGATCAATTACCTATAACTTTTTCCAACAAGCAATCTATGCCTTACGACAGCGTTTTCGACCAATCTAACTTTCCTATGCAATCACAAATCATCCCAAACAGTAATAGCAACATATATAATCAACCATAAACACCAAAACAACAATTTAACATGCAAATATGGATCAAACATACCCAAAACTATGAGTTTCCCCTTAATCCCCTTAATCATGATTTAACCTTACGATTAGCAAAACATGTCCAAATTAACCCAAATTTCTAACAGAGGCATAAAATAATATTTCAGAATTCCTAAATATTTTTCCAAATTTTTCTGAGTTATAATTTAGTTAATTAACACTAACCACCACCCCTAATTAGCCGTAATTAGTGAAAAACAATGCAAATCACTCACCTTAGCCATAAATTAATCTTAGATCTGAAAATTTCTCTGATTTGGGTCGAATCTCCGTGCAAAACAGAAGCTCTAACTCTGATTTGATGCTATTTCAACTTGATTTGATGTTGATTAGCTGAATCCTTGATTAGAAGGTGACTTGAGGTCTTTTTAGAAGGTAGAAGCCATTACTAGTGTTGAAGGAATGAAAGTGGCTGATGCAAAAATGACAAAGAACGGTTTCCCTAGTCCCTTTCAGTCCTTAAATACCCCTAATCCCGAAATCCCCTAATGGGCCTAGCTGCTAATCACCCTATTTGGCCCGGTTAAGCTGTTTTTCACCTTCTAAACCTTAATTCAGCTATATCTCCCAAATGGCAAGTCCGTTAGATCAATGTGACCACTTATGGAAAGGTAAACCATCATACAGATCTAATGGAAGTGGTTTTAGTTCAAAACTCCTTACCAATCAAAAGTTATAGACGAAACAAGATTCACCAGGGGAAAACGGTCATTTAAAAATCGGCAAAAAACGTGAATATGGGAAATGACCCCAATAGTCGTTCCCCAAAGTTACACGACCATATGACTTCATATGAAAATGAAATAAATATTCTACGATCCTCTGATGCGTAGAATGCGGGTCGTTACATTCTCCCCCTTAAGAAGTTTCGCCTCCGAAATTCCTTAACCAAAACATACAAAGGATCCCGCATGCCTATTAATCAGTTGCAACAATAAAACATAGATAACAATACAACAAGCCTATCCTAGCATGCAGTTTACTAACAAGCGAGAAACTATTTCTATTAAAATCTTACCAGGCAAAGTGTTATGGATACAACTTCCTTATGTTCTCCTCTGTTCCCCAAGTACAGTATTTCTTATTCTCACCCCACTGGACTTTGACTAGTTTCATCGTCTTCCTCCGAAGCTGCTTCGTATTATACTCAACAATACGCATTGGTCAGCGGTTCCCAACTACCTCGGGTTCAACCTCGATATCATCTAACTGGTCTGGTGAAATAGTCACATTAGGGTCGTGCACAAACTTGCTTAACTGGGAAACATGAAATACGTTGTGAACTCCAGCTACCTTGTCAGGCAACTCAACTTTATATGACAAAATTCCCAACTTGTTCGAGAACTGGGAATGGACCAACAAATCATGGTGCTAACTTGCCTTTCCTACCAAATTGAATCACGCTATTTAATGGAGAAATCTTGACAAATACCAAGTCACCAACGGAGAATTTCAATTCACTTCGTCTCCTATCAGCATAACTCTTCTGTCTCTCTTGAGCGGCCTTCATTCGCTGTCGAATAACCTTGATCTTGTCGGAAGTTTCTCTTATTACTTCTGGTCCAAACACATATTTCTCACAGGTCTCTAACTAACACGACGATGAGTTGCATGGTCTTTCGTACGAAGCTTCAAATGGAGCCATACCAATACTGGATTGATAACTGTTATCATATGCAAGCTCAACTAGATGCAAATGGTCATCCCATGACCCACCAAAATCCAATATACAAGCCCTCAAGAGATCCTCTAATACACGATTCACCCAAATACTATCATTATCCAATCTAGTCCTTGGTAAACCGTCAATGGAATCCATTGAGACTTGTTCCCATTTCCATTCGAGAATTTCCAACGGTTGTAACAACCACTAGGCTCCTTTTGCTCAGTTTTAACTAACTGACAATTCATGTACTTCATCTCTCAATCCATTAACATTGGGTACAACCAGTCTCCCATTCTTTCAAAGCCATCCTTCTCTATCAAGTCCATACTTTCTCATCTCCTTGCTATCGATATCCATTTCTACCTTGGAGATGGCCTCCAATAGGTTAGGATCATTCCTCTGACTGGAATCAATCAGCTCAATCAAAGTCGGTCTAACCATCAAAATTGCTAACGTTTCTGGATCTAATCCATACTTACGTCTGAGATCTTATCCCACGATATACTCCAGTTGCTTCCATTCAAGAAACATATCATCTAAACTGTCATGTCTCCTATTCGATGCATCACCTACCGCACCTAGTCCCGTAGCACAAGCGTCCGTGTATGTCGTCATCTCTTCGTTCTCTATTACCAGAATCCTACAGGTGATAGTCTACTCAAGGGAATAAAAATAGGAACAAACATAGCAACCATAGCATCCATCAAACATGTCATATCTATCACATGCCAGATCCATACATACGTCGATACCTACTTGACTGGTCCAACCAATCCCAAGGCTAATGGAAGCCCCGCCTCCATACATACTTCGATGCCTACTTGACTGGTCCAACCAATCCCAAGGCTAATGGAAGCCCCATCTCCATACAGACTACCGTACGTCCAACGTACATTTATCCTCCAAGGATAACTAGATCACCTCCAACGGATCCAAGATAATGGGCATCCCCAAATACCCCTTCTTTGAGTCCGCCTAGAACACTCTAGGTATCGACAATTTCTTGGTACTCTCATCAGAAGAGCTACCCACATACTCTGACCCAGTCTCTAGTATCCGTTACTGACAAATCTCAAGTCCAACATGAGTCGTCTCTCTATTCGTTGCATCTCCAAGATCAACGAACAACCATTTTTCTTTTACGAGTTCAAGTCCAACTTGGATTGTCCTAGCCCTCGTTGCATCTCTACGATCAACGAGCACATCTTATCCCTTCAAAGTTCTTCCATTATTGAACCAAAGTGAACAACAACATAGGATCCTAAACAATCCATTACCTTGCAGCTTCATCAAGTCCCACTCAAGTCATCTCCAAGCCCTATCGAATCCAACTCGAGGCAGTCCATACCATTGAACAGTCTTATCATGCCACTGCTGCACATCACTCCTTGAGTAAGCTGAGATATCATTCAATGGAAATCACAACAACTACTTATATCTCACGCAAACAATCATAGTCAAACTCGACATTCCCTAAGCACAAGCCTCAAAGGCCTAAGCCAATATCAGACAAGCACTCAAGGAACATCTCCTCCGAATTCAGACAATCTACATGAGATGATATTAGCAAAACAACTAAGAAATCACAAGCAAACATACATCCATAACTCGATAAGACACATTACAACAAATCATGCAAAGACTAGTCGAACCACCTATCGGGTTCATCACAACTAAAGGTCTATTGACTATATCAGGTTTCAATCCCAACTTATCTACTAGGTCACTAGACATGAAGGAATGGGATGCCTCGCTATCAACAAAACTAGAACAGAAACATCATAAATAGAAAGCATACCTTGAATTATGACGCCCTTTCCCTTCTCCGCCGCAGTTGGGGCATTCGACGAAGAAGGAACAGCGCTGATAGCATATGCTTTCACAATCTGCTTCTCTTTAGGGGGTTGCGGGCAATTATCCTTGTGACGTCCAACTTAGCCGCAATTGAAGCACTTCCTTTCCCCAGGCTTTTCCTGACAATCTCTAGCATAGTAGCCCTTTTTGCCACAACTAAAGCACTCTTTATCTTTCTTGTCCTTATTTTTCTGACCACCCTTGGTCTGATCCTGTTTTCTCTTATTCTGAGACTCCTTCTTACCTCCACCGCTTGCTTGCAGCTTTGGTTCCTCTACAGATCAATAACAACATCGGCCTTTGACTTAGGGTAAAGACTCTCCGATCTCAATGCTTTCCCCACTATAGACTCAAACATCTCGTCGATGTGGTTTATCAGCCTTTCCCCTTAGTACTCATCTAAGCCGATTATGAACTTCTCGTTCTTCTTCTCGACAGTATCGATAAGAGATAATCCATACTTTGATAAAGTATCAAACTCGGCAATATATTCCGAGACTGCCCTACCATTCTGCTTAAGCTCCAAAAATTTCCTAAATAATTCAGATTTGTGAGCAGCTGGAATGAACTTTACGCTGAAACGAGTCATAAACTAATTCTAAGTAACTTGACCTTCAGGAGTAGCTGCTTTAATAGCATTCCACCAATTCATAGCTCGTCCTAGAAGCTGACGCGATGCTAACTTTCTCTTCATGGCATCATCGATTCCCAAGTCCTCGAGGATGCGCTCATAACTGTCCAACCAGTCTTGAACATCCGTAGCCGACTCCTTTCCGTGGAATGGCTTCCCGCCAAGACTACTATAATCCTTGTTATGCTTGGCAAAATCGACCCTAGGCACCTGCACTACTCAACCACCACCATTAGCATTATTAGGAACTGCTCCCTGAGCATACCTAAGCATCTCTCGCATGAAGGTAGTAAACATCTTCCTCATATCAGAAACATCCCTGTTGTTTGCTCCTGAACCTATACTTCTCGTATATCGGCTTATCATTCAGTATGTAAAGAGAAAATGATTAACCATCTCAATGTGGTGCCAGTGCAGTGCGACGTCCTCCTCAGATATACTAATAGTATATATACGTATATATAGCTTTTGAAAACCAAAATATCACAAGTACGCACTCTCATATGCGTATACTTTCTCTCCTTGATGTCTTCCCCTAGGTTAACTATGCAACCTAGAGCTCTATACCAAATGTGATGGCCCACCCCGAACCAGCCAGCATTTCCTTCGAAATGCGCTGTACTGATGACCAACTAGCACGGGACGGTCGTCGAAAGAAAAGAAAAGAGAAGAAAGGAATTTGAAACTATGAACTAACAAGGAACCTGTAGTATCTCTTACGGTGCATGGAATAAAATATAATAACAACATAACTTTGACATAAAACAGGCGAGACAGTGCATAAGCTGAAAACTAAATCATCGTAGCAGCGGAATCCATAACACAGCTTATATTCCAACATCATTACTATAACTTCAAATTTCTGTCTCTAAAGAAAAAGAAAGAAAAAGTACATACTAATGCCCAAGCAGTGACCAACTACAACACTGGGAGTATATATGTATATCATACATGGAAGCCTCCTGCTCGTCTCCAGACAGCTGCTCGCTCATTACCAACTAACCTGCCTCTAGTCTGCTCGTTTAGGAGCACCCAGAGTAATAAGAAGATACATAAAACTCTGGGTCCAACAAAAGTCTGGTATGAGCGATAAGCAACAAAACAGAACAATAACAGGTATAATCCAATCATACCTGAACCTGGACCTGCAACCAAAGAGTTAGCACAACATGATGTATGGTACTCTATGGTAATACTAACATAAAGTGTAAAAGTAACATGGGGCATAAATGTCATGGTGATAGCAAACATCAAACATATCAATCATCCTCACATCTCTCACTCAGTTCGTAAATCATACGATATGCACCGCCAGATCACCCAATCCTTTGCTACGATCACTTTGCTCCATGGAGTCACAATGACTCCATTGCATTGATCCATAGCCACTAATCCATCTCTCAGTGGTGAACTAAAGTTATGGATATTGATAACCCCTTTGTACACGTCCCGCAGCAAAGTCCAACTCATGAATTTAACTCACTGGTCCCCTTTGGGATCCTGAGTAATAACCTCTCATTTGACCACCTTTGAATCTCGGGTTTTTGTTCATCATCCCCATTCGTCCTTCAGTTCAATTCGTGATCCTCCATATTGACTCGTGGTGCTTCGAAGCTCCGATTTGTGATCAGCTTCCTCGGCTCGTGGTTTGCCCCAAGTACAGCTCGTAGTTCCTCCTTTCGCTCATGACTCATGACACCAAGGTTCAGTTCATGGTCTGCTCCATTTGGTGACACGTAGTCGGATCGTGGACCACCTTCGGGTCATGGGACCCACTCGTGATCCCTATCATGGTCTTGGTCTTCTGGCTCGCCATCCTAGGGGTCGCCCTCCTAGGGTTCTCCCTATTCCTCACGGTCGGGGTGTGAGGGTTCGCCATCTTCCTTACGGTCGCGGTGTGAGGGTTCGCCATCTTCCTCACGGTCGCGGTGTGAGGGTGCTTCATGATCCTACAGGTTGGGTCGTGAGGATGATGCACATTCCTAGGGGTCGGGTCGTGAGGATACTTCACCATTTCAGGGGTCGGGTTATGAGGATGCTGCACCATCCTAAGGGTCGGGGTGTGAGGATACTTCACCATCCTAGGAGTCAGGTCGTGAGGATACTTCACCATTCTAGGGGCCGGGTCGTGAGGATGCTGTACGATCCTAGGAGTCGGGAAGTGAGGGTGCTGCACGATCCTAGGGGTCGGGTCGTGAGGGACAGGTGCTTCACGAACAGGAATGACCAAATTTCCTGTAACTTTTTCCAACAAGCAATCTATGTCTTATGACGGCATTTTTGACCAATATAACTTTCCTACACAATCACAAATCATTCCAAACAGTAATAGCAACGTATATAATAAACCATAAACACCAAAACAACAATTTAACATGCAAATATGGATCAAACATACCCAAAACTATGATTTTCCCCTTAATCCCCATAATAATGATTTAATCTTACGATTAGCAAAACATGTCCAAATTAACCCAAATTCCTAACAGAGGCATAAAATATTATTTCGGAATTCCTAAATATTTTTCCAAATTATTCTGAGTTATAATTTAGCTAATTAACGCTAATCACCCTTAATTAGCCGTAATTAGTGAAAAACAATGCAAATCGCTCACCTTAGCCACAAATTAATCTTAGATCTGAAAATATCTCTGATTTGGGTCGAATCTCTATGCAGCTCAGCAGCTCCAACTCTAATTTGATGCTATTCTAACTTGATTTGATGTTGATTAGCTTAATCCTTGATTAGAAGGTGACTAGAGGTGTTTTTAGAAGGTAAAAGCCATTACTAGTGTTGAAGGAATGAAAGTAGCGGCTGCAAAAATGAAAAAGAAGGGTTTCTCTTATCCCTTTCAGTCCTTAAACACCCCTAATCCCGAAATCCCCCAATGGGCCTAGCAGCTAATCACACTATTTGTCCCGGTTAAGCTGTTTTTCACCTTGTAAACCTTAATTCAGCCATATCTCCTAAACGGTAAGTCCGTTTGATTAATGTGACCACTCTACGGAAAGGTAAAACAACATCCGGATCTAATGGAAGTGGTTTCAGTTCAAAACTCATTACCAATCAAAAGTTATAGGCAAAACAAGATTCGCCAGGGGTAAATTGGTCATTTAAACATCAGCAAAAATCGTGAATATGGGAAATGACCCCAATAGTCGTTCCTCAACACCATACGACTTCGTATGAAAATGAAATAAATATTCTACGATCCTCTGATGCGTAGAATGTGGGTCGTTACATATGTCGACATACATGTATATTTACACATGGCGACATATAACTGTCATTTTTTCAAATTTGAAAGGAAGTGTCTTTTCACTATTTGTGACAGTTCTGCGACATTGCAACCTTTCACACATTATAAAAAGGGGCTGATTTCCAATTTTTAATTACTTCTTCTCTATTTTCATGTCCTTTCATTACATCATTATTCTTTATCATTTTTATGATTTCTATACCTATACTCTGCCGAATTCAATTCAGTTTTCACTAATCTTCTTCTCTCTACGCTCTCTACTCATTACTCTCTGAATCAAGTGCTATTGAAGAGTTATTGAGCTATTTGTAATTGTTTGGGTTGTGTGAAATCGATGGTATCCCTTATAGCCGTGAAATCAAGGATAGGTAATCAGTGGTTTCCCTTATAGTTATGAAATCAAGGAGGGTTGTAATCGGATATTGATATAGTAATAAAACTATGTACAATCCAGCGTTGTGTGGGACTGGACGTTTAGTGTAACACCCCGTAATTCAGATAGTATTAATATTCACAAATTAAAGAATAACTAATCTCAGACGTGAGAATTGTGGGAAATGGGTTGCGCCATTGTGTTCATCTTGGAATTCTAATTGAAATAGAGTCCGAGTTTGCATGAATTGGACTTCGTATGAAGAAGTTATGGCCATCGGAAGTTTCTGAAAATTTAAAACAGCTAGCAGGAAATTTAAAATTTAAAATTCGAAATCAAACAGGCTAGGCGGGAAATTTCCTGCCCAGCGCCCCAGGTCGACTGGGGAGTCGACTGGGCAGTCGACACCCCGGGGGGAGTCGACTGGGCAGTCGACACCCCAGGGACCAGGTCGACCTGGGTGTCGACCTGGTCTGGTGGCTAGGGTTTCTGGCTGACCTGTTTTTAATGGGCTAATGACCCATTAGGGTTTCTGACCTAATCTGGTTGGCTAGGATTAATTCTGAGATAATCTGACGGTCTAAAATAAACCCTAACTCTATAAATACCTAGGTAGTCTCTCACCCTAATTTATAAGAAAAATAGAATAGTTACCGTCATACCGTCGCTATGGAAATCAATGGAGCCGCCGCCAACTAAGAAGGAAGAAAAGCTAATTCAATTCTAATTCTCTCAACCCTAATGCAAAGCAAAACTCTCTCTTTTCTTCTCTAAATTGTGAGTATGATGATCTTAACAAGATTATTATTATTTTAATTAGATTGAGATATGAATGGATTATGAGTAGATGATGTGAATTATCATATATGTTGTTGTAAACCCTTTTTGCTATCATGTATGTTGTAAATCCAATGTTATGATGATATCTTAAATGTTGTAAATCATGCTATGGTGATGTTATGTATGTTGAAAGTTTCTATGCTAAGTTGTGATAAATCATACATGTTAAAAAGGCCATGATGTTACCATCTATGCTAGTTAGTTCATATCAATTAAATCATCATGTTTGGGCTATGTTGGTCTTTATGACAAGTTACATATGCAAGTTAGAATGATTAGAAAAGCTATGAACATATCCCATGACATCTATTATGACATCTAGAATTATGCTATGATATATGTGATATCCTATGCTTCACACCATCATTATGTTGCCTAAAAACCCCATATGCAAGTTTATGTATAGATTTGGGCTATGATCATATCATGTAAATTGTGACCTTTAACAAGTTGACACCTTTAGATCCTTAACATGTGTAGTTTATGCAAGTTTCACCCCTATTATGATTAGATTCATTTTAATTGTCCATATGTTGTGATAATTTATTTTTGTGCTATAAGTTAGACTATTCGAGTCTAACGTATATTCTGCATTGAATAAGCGAACATATAAACGTGGGTAGGGGTAATATTAAGGATTTAATAATAAGAAGTTGGGGTGCAATTGGTATGATTTTGCATGCCATAAGTGGATGGCCATAATTGAGTCAATTATGGACATCATTAAAAGTTGACTTAATTAATAATTTGAATAGGAAATTATTAAAACTGGGGTAAACGATTTTAAGTGTTAATCAATGCTTAGGACACGAGGTTGGACTCATTTGTGACGTAAACCTGCCCGGACCCGCCCGACAAATCCAGTGGTCACAAATGTCAGCCCAATGTGAGAGGTTCTAGGCCTAAACTAAAGCATAACAGTTGTAAAGACATGAGGTTAGACTCTTTTATGGTGTAAGACTGCCCGGACCCGCCCGGCAAATCCAACTGCCATAAATGCCAGTCTAATGTGAGAGGTCTTTATGAGGTTATGGTCTGAATGAATTAAGAAATACTTAACCAGATAAACATGTAAAGTGGGACATGGGGGTTAAGTAGGTGCCTTGGGTGGCACGAGGAATCTAGGGGGTGCCCTTAGTGGCATGTGAAATACGATTAGTAAGACTTAACCAAACACACATGTAAATGAACATGACTAAGAGGGTTAAGTGGGATATACTAGTGACAAGCTTAGGTGGGTAGCTTGTGGGGGCCCATTTCGACCAGTATCCCAAACGTATCTTTGTGGGATCGACCCAAGTCGAGGACGGGACACGCATGCTGGGTTTGACTGTAAGAGGCCAAAACGAGGAGCGGTGGCAACGCAAGTCCATCGGGTTTCATATGCGTGTGTGGATCCGGGCTGGTAGATAAGACGTTGTTGCATCGTGTAGGTATAAGCCGTGCATTCTCAATTTGTATCGAGTTGCCACTTTAGGGGAGTGATACACCCCACTGTGGGGCCAGCACGGGTATCTACGAGTAGGGAGCCGATCGAAAGTGGGTAGTGGGGTACACCTAGTGGAGATAGGGGCAGACGACACCTATGTAGTCAGCTAGGGGTACGCAAGGCTATTTATAAAGTTTCTGTGTGAAGCAAGTGGGATCAACCTTTAGGGTGACTGGTGCGGTGCAGTGTAGTAATGTGCGGTGCAGTGTAGTAATGTGAGGTGCAGTGTAGCAATCATTCGTTAGTAATTAGGTGTGCCTTTGACGTTATCTTTCACGTTATCATTATCTGCTCATTCCGTACCTAATAGTTCATAGACGTTTACTTGTCTTCCAGCTTATGCCTTAGTTTAGTTATTTTGATAATAGTATTGTTAGAATTATCATACTCGCCAGACTTTATGCCTGACCCCCTCCATTCCTATCCTTTTTCCCCCACCAGGTCCTCAGGTTGGGCCCAGCTCTAGTGGAGTTTGATTGGATTGCTTCATCTCTCTTGGAAAGCTTGGACCATTGAAGTAAAGTCCAGCTTGTTATCTTTTTAATGGCTATTTATGTAATGGGATTATGTATTTTGTTTTTATGAAGATGGATATTGTACTTGGTTTTATGATGTAACAAACATGTTTAATTTCCGCTGCAATAAAATGAAGTTTTAGATTTCCAAATACTATTTATTATCTGTCTTGTTGTAATTTTTCTGTTCTATATTCACTTATAACCTCCATGGAAGTTAATGCATTCCCTTTGTGAGTGACATTAATGGACGTGGGGTGTTACACGTGGTATCAGAGCTTAAGGTTACCAGAACAGATAAAAATACTTTAGAAAAATAGTTATTTTTGGAAGAAGTGTTTTCAAAAACATGTTTTAATGAGAAATTTAAAGAGAAAAGTTTTTAAGAAAAAAACATAATCCCCAATAGCCACATATCTTTATCTTTCGAATTCTCCATTTTGAATCTTTCCTTTTTCGTTTCAGCATGGCTGAAGATCTTAACCTACCTGACGGGGGTAGCGATACCAGGATGGTATAGGAGGTTGTTAGAGGCTAGGGCCGCTGCGGGTCCAGCCAATGTTCCTCCACCACCAGTTGCAAACATCCCTCCTCCTCCTTCTCCTCGCGTAGATACTTTTGCAAAGACGTGCAAGGAATTCAAGGCTATGGGTGGAAAACCATTTCAAGGGTCAGAAACATTTGTGGAAGCTAGAGATTGGCTTAAGGAGGTGGAAGAATTGCTAGAAATCTTTGAAGTAGAAGAAGGGAAGAGAGTTCGCTTAGCAACTTGGTTGATGAAGGGAGAGGCCTCGTTTTGGTGGGAGGTCACTAATGGGGAGCGTCCTGTTGACTCTTGGGCGGATTTCAGACGTAGGTTCAAGGCGAAGTTTCTCTCTAGGGCGGAAGAAAATCTATATATGGAAAGGTTCTTGACATTGAAGTAAGGAAGCTCATCAGTGAAAGAATATGTCAATAAATTTAATCAGTTAGCAAGGTTTGGCTTGGACTTAGTGAACACGCCGGAGAAGAAGTCGCTGAGGTTCGTGAATGGCTTGAATGAACCATTGCAAGGGTTGGCTATGACCAACATCTCGATGGGGGCCACCTTTGAGAAGTTAGTAGAAATGGCGCTCATGCATGAGTAGAAAAGCGCTAAAGCTGAAAAGGAACCCGAGAAGAAGGGGGATCAGAAGAAACCACAACAGCAAAACAAGAAGGGTGAAAAAGACAATAAGGTCAAGGGAAAGAAGAAGTGCTTTAACTGTGGAACCCAGTCCATCTCAGCAAGGATTGCCGAAAGAAAAAGAAGACTAGCTGTTTTCATTGTGGCGATGCGGGACATTTAGTGAAGGACTGTCCAAAGAAGGGGCAGAGGGCAGGAGCTACCTCGGGAGGACAGGTGCAGGCTCTTATGGCACCAGGGCAGGCCAGGGGACAAGTTCAGGCTCTCACGGTCCCACCGCTGCAAGAACGAGGTAGAACCATTTCTGTTGAAAGCTTAGTTTTTCTGTTTGATCATCCTGTCCGTACCTTATTCGATTCGGGCGCATCGCATTCGTTTATCTCTACATCATTAGTTGAATCACTGCACTTAAACACCAGTTTAGTAGAGGATCCCTTAGTTGTTTCGAATCCAATTGGGGGCTCAGCTTATTTGTCTATGATGTGTTTGGATTTGAAAATTTCCATACTTAGCGTTGAATTTAGATGTGATGCTTATGTGTTGGGCTTCACAGGCTATGGGCTAATTTTAGGAATGGATTGGTTATCCAGAAATGGGGTCGTTCTTGATTGTGAAAGGAGAGTAGTTAGGCTCGTGACTCGCCTTGGCAACACTCTCGAAATCTTTTGTAATCCTATAAATTCGGTTATGCTAAGTTATCTAGAATCGCTTGACGCGTCTAAGGAAAATCTACGATCTGTTAGAGTGGTCCGAGAATATTCGGATGTGTTTGAGGAGGTGAAGGGATTGCCTCCAAAGCGGGAGATAGATTTTCGAATATATCGTGTGGATAATGCGAAACCAGTATCTTTGCCAGTATGCCACATGGCTCCACGTGAAAGGAGGGAACTCGATAAGCAAGTGAAGGAGTTGCTTGAGAAGGGGTTCATAAGACGAAGTATATCGGAGTGGGGTGCTCCAGTAGTATTTGCCACGAAGGCGGATGGGTCCCTTAGACTTTGTGTGGACTATAGAGAACTTAATAAGCTTACTAAGAAGAACAGACACCCACTGCCGAGGATTGACGATCTCTTCGATCAGTTAGTTGGCGCTTCAGTGTTTTCGCAGTTGGACTTAGCCACTGGGTTCCATCAGTTGAGAGTGGCTGAGGATAGCATTGACAAGACGGCCTTTAGGAATCCGGACGGTTTCTATGAATGGCTAGTGATGCCCTTCGGTTTGACAAACGTCCCCGCATACTTTGTTGATCTGATGAGTAGGGTGTTTAGGGAGTACCTTAACAAATTTGTGGTAGTCTTTGTAGATGACATCTTGATCTTTTCTAAGGATGAAGAAGAGCATGCCCTACATCTTAGGGAAGTGTTGGAGACTCTTCGAGCGCATAAGCTTAAAGCTAAATTTTCTAAGTGTCACTTTTGGAGGAAGAAAGTACGGTTCCTAGGACACGTGGTTTCCAAAGAAGGGATAGCTGTGGATCCCGCGAAGGTGGTGGCTATCCAAGATTGGAAGGTCCCTAAAAATGCTACCAAAGTAAGAAGTTTCTTGGGGTTGGCTGGCTACTATAGGAAGTTTATCAAAGACTTCGCAAAGATATCAGCTCCATTGACACGCTTGACGAAGAAGAACCTAGTTTTCACATAGGACGTAGATTGTGATGATGCGTTCCAACGTTTGAAGAGAGCTTTGACTTCAGCCCCAGTCTTAGTATTGCCAGACGGGAGTAAGCCATTTACCGTTTATACTGACACTTGTGGGATAGGACTAGGTGCAGTCTTAATGCAAGAGGGCAGGGTAATAGCCTATGGTGGAAGGCAGTTGAGAGCGCATGAAAAGAATTACCCCACGCATGACATAGAGTTGGCCGCTATCGTTTTCGCGCTTAAGTCTTGATGTCATTATCTTCTTGGCGAGAAATTCGAACTATTCACTGACCACAAATCTTTAAAATACTTATTCTCTCAGAAGGACTTGAACTTGAGACAGCAAAGGTGGATGGAGTTCTTGGCGTCCTACGACTTTGAGATAGCATATACCCCTGGCAAGGGTAACGTGGTGGCTGATGCCTTAAGTAGAAAAAGATTATCCTTAAGTCCTTTGTTTGTTGAGCGGCGAAGTTTAGAGTTCATCTCTATGTTTGATTTTAGACCTTCCGTTGACTTCGTACCCGGTTTGCTAGCATCCTTGGAGGTCAGACCTACGCTTTTGGGACGGATTGGCGAGGCACAGCGAGACGACCCACAGTTAGTTGAGTTAGTAGAAAAGCTCAAAGGAGGGGAGTCATCAAGCCATCTCCGTAGGTATACCCTAGATGATAAGGGTTGGTTACGTAGGGACGGTAGGCTTTGTGTACCAAAAGACGATGACCTAAGGAAGACTATTCTTGACGAAGCACATCATTCGAAGATGACCATTCATCCCGGCGGGGACAAGATGTACAAAGACATGAAGAGAGTTTACTTTTGGGCCGGCATGAAGAAACACGTGGCCGAGTATGTCGCTAGATGCTTGGTGTGCCAACAAGTAAAGGCGGAGCAAAAGAAACCCGGTGGGTTGCTTCACCCATTGGAGGTTCCACTATGGAAGTGGGAGAGTGTCTCGATGGATTTTGTGGATGGATTACCAAGATCGAGGAAGGGTAATACAGGGATTTGGGTTATAGTAGATAGACTTAGTAAGAGCGCCCATTTCATTCCCGTGAAGAGTAAGAGGACTGCTCCATGGTTAGCTTCTGTATATGTCCGAGAAATAGTTCGTTTGCACAGTGTTCCTTCTAGCATAGTGAGCGACCGCGATCCTATTTTCACTAGCGAATTTTGGAGAAGCTTACAAGAGGCGGTTGGGACTCAGTTATGTTTGAGCACCGCATATCATCCTCAGACGGACGGCCAAACTGAGAGGGTGAATCGCATTCTAGAGGATCTTTTGAGGCTGTGTATCTTAGACTTTGGGGGTACATGGGAAGAGCATCTTCCATTGGTTGAGTTCGCATATAATAATAGCTTTCAGTCCAGCATTGGTATGGCACCATTTGAAGCTCTTTATGGACGACCTTGTCGTTCACCTACATGTTGTGGGAATCTACGGATAAGATCTTACTTGGGCCCGATATGATTAGGGAGATTTCGGAGAAGATCGACTTGATTCGAAGGAGGATGAAAGCAACACAAGATAGGCAGAAATCTTATGCGGATAAGAGGAGGACAGATCTCGAGTTTGAAGTTGGGGACATGGTCTTTGTCAAAGTGTCTCCATTACGAAACGTTGTTCGCTTTTGGTCCGTTGAGAAATTAGCACCAAGGTTCGTAGGGCCTTTTCCTATTAAGGAGAAGATTGGACGGATGGCGTATAGAGTGGAGTTGCCCGAGAGACTTAGTGGTGTACATGACGTATTCCATATGTCACATTTGAGGAAGTGCTTGCACAAGACCGCGGAAGTGGTAGAGCCGAGCTTGCTTAGAGAGGTGGAGATAGAGCATGATGCGACGATTCGACGAGCTCCTACGCGCATTCTTGGGTCGGAGATCAAGAGGTTGAGGAATCGAGAGGTTAGACTGGTCAAAGTGCAATGGGGAGATGATGAGAGCAATGCTACTTGGGAGATGGAAGAGAAGATGCGTTCACGATACCCTTTTCTTTTTGAGGGTATGTCCTTTTACTTCTCCTTTATCGTTTAGCTTGTACTTATCTTATCTTTAGTATATCCTCTCGCTAGTATCTTTGACCTTTAGTTAAGATAATCCTATGGTTGAAACATGTGTTTGAGACATGTTATGTATGGTGGGTGCAAAGTGGATGCAAGTGTTTGCTTGTGGTTGCTCGTGGACGCATATACACATACTATTAGGCACTAGATCGGCTCAGTCTCTTCATACTGCATATTGCATATAAATGGCTGTATTTAGTAAAATGAATGTATAATGGTTGTGCTATCATATGGATACCACATTTTGGTGAATGGTTGTGCACGCATGTAGAAATAATATGTATCGATAGGGTTCTTTTGCATACATAATGGACGCATGGCACTATCATGGTTTGCATTAAGGAGGTCAACTGAATCAGTGGACCGCCTGATTTTGCATTAGACAAGGAACATATACACACACTGTGCATTTAAACATAAAAGCATTAAAAGTCTATAAGGACAATGGATGCCTGTGTTTGATGGTCGAGTAGATGGTTGTTTGGATGTTAGGATATACATTCTTCTTAACTATAAGATTTCGAGGACAAAATCCTTTAAGGAGGGGAGAATGTAACACCCCGTAATTCAGATAGTATTAATATTCACAAATTAAATAATAACTAATCTCAGACGTGAGAATTGTGGGAAACGGGTTGCGCCATTGTGTTCGTCTCGGAATTCTAGTTGAAATAGAGTCCGAGTTTGCGTGATTTGGACTTCGTATGAAGAAGTTATGGCCATCGGAAGTTTCTGAAAATTTAAAACAGCTAGCAGGAAATTTAAAATTCAAAATTCGAAGTCAAACAGGCTAGGCGGGAAATTTCCTGCCCAGCGCCCCAGGTCGACTGGGGAGTCGACTGGGCAGTCGACACCCCAGGGGGAGTCGACTGGGCGGTCAACACCCCAGGGGGAGTTGACTGGGCACTCGACACCCCGGGGACCAGGTCGACTGCGCAGTCGAACTGGGTGTCGACCTGGTCTGGCGGCTAGAGTTTCTGGCTGACCTGTTTTTAATGGGCTAATGACCCATTAGGTTTTCTGACCTAATCTGGTTGGCTAGGATTAATTCTGAGATAATCTGACGGTCTAAAATAAACCCTAACTATATAAATACCTAGGTAGTCTCTCACCCTAATTCATAAGAAAAATAGAATAGTTACCGTTATACCGTCGCCATGGAAATCAATGGAGCCGCCGCCAACTAAGAAGGAAGAAAAGCTAATTCAATTCTAATTCTCTCAACCCTAAAGCAAAGCAAAACTCTCTCTTTTCTTCTCTAAATTGTGAGTATGATGATCTTAACAAGATTATTATTATTTTAATTAGATTGAGTTATGAATGGATTATGAGTAGATGATGTGAATTATCATATATGTTGTTGTAAACCCTTTTTGCTATCATGTATGTTGTAAATCCAATGTTATGATGATATCTTATATGTTGTAAATCATGCTATGGTGATGTTATGTATGTTGAAAGTTTCTATGCTAAGTTGTGATAAATCATACATGTTAAAAAGGCCATGATGTTACCATCTATGCTAGTTAGTTCATATTAATTAAATCATCATGTTTGGGCTATGTTGGTTTATATGACAAGTTACATATGCAAGTTAGAATGATTAGGAAAGCTATGAACATATCCCATGACATCTATTATGACATCTAGAATTATGCTATGATATATGTGATATCATATGCTAGTTCACACCATCATTATGTTGCCTAAAAACTCCATATGCAAGTTTATGTATAGATTTGGGCTATGATCATATCATGTAAATTGTGACCTTTAACAAGTTGACACCTTTAGATCCTTAACATGTGTAGTTTATGCAAGTTTCACCCATATTATGATTAGATTCATTTTAATTGTCCATATGTTGTGATAATTTATTTTTGTGCTATAAGTTAGACTATTCGAGTCTAACGTATATTCTGCGTTGAATAAGCGAACGTATAAACGTGGGTAGGGGTAATATTAAGGATTTAATAATAAGAAGTTGGGGTACAATTGATATGATTTTGCATGCCATAAGTGGATGGCCATAATTGAGTCAATTATGGACATCATTAAAAGTTGACTTAATTAATAATTTGAATAGGGAATTATTAAAGCTGGGGTAAAAGATTTTAAGTGTTAATCAATGCTTAGGACACGAGGTTGGACTCGTTTGTGACGTAAACCTGCCCGGACCTGCCCGGAAAATCCAGTGGTCACAAATGTCAGCCCAATGTGAGAGGTCCTAGGCCTAAACTAAAGCATAACAGTTGTAAAGACACGAGGTTAGACTCTTTTATGGTTTAAGACTGCCCGGACCTGCCCGGCAAATCCAGCTGCCATAAATGCCAGTCTAATGTGAGAGGTCTTTATGAGGTTATGGCCTGAATGAATTAAGAAATACTTAACCAGATAAATATGTAAAGTGGGACATGGGGGTTAAGTAGGTGCCTTGGGTGGCACGAGGAATCTAGGGGGTGCCCTTAGTGGCATGTGAAATACGATTAGTAAGACTTAACCAAACACAAATGTAAATGAACATGACTAAGAGGGTTAAATGGGATATACTAGTAACAAGCTTAGGTGGGTAGCTTGTGGGGGCCCATTTCGACCAGTATCCCAAACGTATCTTTGTGGGCTCGACCCAAGTCGAGGACGGGACACGCATGCTGGGTTTGACTGTAAGAGGCCAAAACGGGGAGCGGTGGCAATGCAAGTCCAACGGGTTTCATATACGTGTTTGGACCCGAGCTGGTAGATAAGACGTTGTTGCATCGTGTAGGTATAAGTCGTGCATTCTCAAGTTGTATCGGGTTGCCACTTTAAGGGAGTGATACACCCCACTATGGGGCCAGAACGGGTATCTACGAGTAGGGAGCCGATCGAAAGTGGGTAGTGGGGTACACCTAGTGGAGATAGGGGCAGACGGCACCTATGTAGTCAGCTAGGGGTACGCAAGGCTATTTATAAAGTTTCTGTGTGAAGCAAGTGGGATCAACCTTTAGGGTGACTGGTGCGGTGCAGTGTAGCAATCATTCGTTTATAATTAGGTGTGCCTTTGGCGTTATCTTTCACGTTATCATTATCTGCTCATTCCATACCTAATAGTTCATAGACGTTTACTTGTCTTCCAGCTTATGCCTTAGTCTAGTTATTTTGATAATAGTATTGTTAGAATTATCGTACCCGCCAGACTTTATGTCTGACCCCCTCCATTCCTATCCTTTTTCCCCCTCCAGGTCCTCAGGTTGGGCCCAGCTCTAGTGGAGTTTGATTGGATTGCTTCATCTCTCTTGGAAAGCTTGGACCGTTGAAGTAAAGTCCAGCTTGTTATCTTTTTAATGGCTATTTATGTAATGGGATTATGTATTTTGTTTTTATGAAGATGGATATTGTACTTGGTTTTATGATGTAACAAACATGTTTAATTTCCGCTGTAATAAAATGAAGTTTTAGATTTCCAAGTACTATTTATTATCTGTCTTGTTGTAATTTTTCTGTTCTATATTCACTTATAACCTCCATGGAAGTTAATGCATTCCCTTTGTGAGTGACATTAATGGACGTGGGGTGTTAAATTTAGCAATTTCGAATTAGTATAAAATCCTAAGTGTTCTTTCCTTTTCTACATTTTATTTTTGTTTATCTTTGTGTTTGTGTTTGTGTTTGTGTTTGATTCTGTGTCTGTGATTGTTTTTTGGTGATTGGTTCACATAGTATATCACATAATTTTAGATTTTGTTTAAATTCTCAAAAACACTATTCACCCACCTCTAGTTTTTGGTTTGCCTTAATGATCCATTCCGCAATCCCTAACAACTGGTATCAGAGCTAGGACTTTTCAAAAAGTTCATAATCTGATTTTTGAAAAAATTTAAATGGCAAATTTTGGAAATTCTGTTTACACTAGTTTCAATTCATGGATTGTATCAATCTCGAAAGAGTCTGCATAAAATTATGTTGGAAAGGCATGTGATCTACTGAAATATTGTTCAATTTAGGAAAAGATGTGTTTTATGACTTTTGAAAATCGAAAATTTGAAAAGATGGGTAAAGTGGTTGTTGGCAATTCAAATTCTGAAATGGTGGCTATTGAAAATTCAAATCCCTACTGGTGTATTATTTGGCTATTGAGCATTCAAACTCTAGAAAGAAGTTGGTGGAAATGAAAAAGGAAAAATGGATACTGGATAGTGGCTTTTCAAGGCAAATGACAGGAAATCCTAAATTACTCAATAATTTGAAATATGAAGATGGTGGAATGGTGAGCTTCGAAGATAACTTTAAAGGATTCAATATTGGAATCAGCAATATCGGTAACTCTGAAATTCCTACTTTTTGATGTTTTACAAGTTAGGAATTTAAAACACAACCTGCTAAGTATAAGTCATCTTTGCGATAAGGGTTATAAGATAAATTTTGAAAAGGGTAAATGTTTTATAGAAGATAGGAATTGAAAAGTAATATTCGATGGAGATAGAAAGAAAATTATCTATATATTGAGTATGATAATCTCCAATGATAATCTATGTCCTTGGTCAATACAAGTGACCCTTGGATCTCGCGTAAAAGATTTGGTCATATAAATTTCAAACAAATTTCTAGGATTTCTAAATTAGATTCAATCAGAGGATTACCCAAAGTGAAATTTAAAGTTAATAACTTATATGACGCTTGTCAACTAGGAAAATTAAAGAACGGTCCATTTAAAACAAAAGAGGAAATCACTACATCAAAACCATTAAAGGTAATTCGCATGGATTTATTTGGTCCATCTCAAGTTCAGTCAATAAATCATAATAAATATGTTTACACAATAGTCGATGATTTTTCTGGATTTACTTGGACTTTGTTTCTTAAAAATAAAAGTGATTCTTTTGATCAATTTAAATATTTTTCCAAAAGAATTCAAAATTTATTATAACGAAAAATAAAAACAATACGAAGTGTTCATGGTGGAGAATTAGAAAACGAAAATTTTGGAAAATATTGCTATAAAAAGGGAATAAACTATAATTTTTCAATTCTGAGAACCCCTCTACAAAACGGAGTAGTTGAACGCAAAAATAGGTTGATACAAGAGTGTGCAAGAACTATGTTATCTGATAATAATTTACCAAGGAATTTTTGGGCTGAGACAGTTGCAACAGTGTGCTATATTATAAATAGAATTTCAATTAGACCTTTAACTCAAAAAACCTCATATGAAATTTTTTATAATAAGAAACCAAAAGTGTCATAACTTAAAATATTTGGAAGTAAATGTTTTATACTCAATACTAAAGACAATCTAGATAAATTTGACTCGAAATCCGATAAAGGAATATTTACTGGGTATTCAGAAAGAAGTAAACCATATAGAGTTTTCAATACACAAACAAATACCATATAGGAAACTTCAAATGTATCTTTCGACGAAAACTATAAGAGTATAAAGCAAAACAATGAAGACGAATGCGAAAATGAAATAAATCATGAAGATAATCAACCAAATAAAAGAATTAGATTACTTAGGGATCATCCTGTAGAAAATATATTAGGAGACATATAATCTGTTGTTAGAACCCGTAATCAATTAAATGATATGAGTAATACTGCATTTATTTCAATTATTGAACCTAAAATCCAAAGGAAGCATCTTCTGATGATTCATAGATACTTGCTATGCAAGACGAACTGAATAAGTTTACTAGGAGTGATGCAATGGGAACTTATTCCTAGACTAGAGGATAAGACTATGATAGGAACCAAATGGGTTTATAAAAATAAAATGAATGAACACTGTGAGGTTGTAAGAAATAAGGCATGACTAGTTGCACAAGGTTATATGGACTAAAACAGGCTCCTAGGGATTGGTATGATAGATTAAGAAATTATTTGTTACAATCAAATTTTGAAATAGGAAAATTAGATAATACTTCGTTTATTAAGAAAAATAAAAAGGATATTCAATTAGTACAAATATATGTTGACGATGTAATTTTCGGATCAATAAACAATGAGATGAATAAAGAATTTTCAGACATTATGACCCAAGAATTCAAAATGAGTCACATGGGAGAACTATTATTCTTTTTAGGATTACAGATCCGTCAAATAAAGAATGGAATGTTTATTAATCAAGAAAAATATGCAAGAAATCTAATTAATAAATATAACTTAACAACAAAAAATGGGAGAACAACACCTATGGCGACTAATATAGCATTAAGTAAAGATGATACATCTTAACATGTGTATCAAAAACTATGTAGAAGAATGATATGATAGCTATTATATATAACTGCTAGTAGACCAGATATCATGCATAGTAATGTCTCTATGCAAGATATCAATCGCAACCTAAAGAAACACATTTGAAAGTCATAAAATATATTCTAAGGTATGTAAAGCATACATCCGAATTTGGATTATTTTACCCTAAGGATGATTCATTCGATTTAATTTCTAACTGTGACGCTGACTACGCAAGATGTAAATCCAACCGCAAAAGTACTAGTGGAACATGTCACTTCTTAGGACATTCACTGGTCTTATGGTCAGTAAAAAGCAAAATACTGCATCTTTATCAACAACTGAATCAAAATATATGTCAGCTGCTTTAGCTTGTTCACAAGTAATATTTACGCAGCAAACTCTAAATGATTTTGGATTAAAAATAAATAAATCACTGATATACAATGATCATATGAGTGCTATAAGTATTTCTAAAATTCCAACGCATCATTCAAGAACTAAACATATCGATATATGACATCATTTTCTAGGAGATAATGTAAGTAAAGAGAAAATTTCAGTCGAATTTATAGAAACAGATAAACAAATAGCAGATATATTAACAAAACCACTAAACGAAGCAACATTTTCTAAATTCAGAAGAGAATTAGGCATATGTTCATTAAGAGAGTTAAAATAATTAAGTGTACTATTATATATAAAATTAACGTAAAAAATTAGAAAAATAAAATTTAAAACACAAGTATGTCGACATACATTTATGCATATGTCGACATATAACTGCCAGAATTTTAAATTTAATTCCCACCAAAAGTTAGTTATTTCAATTATTTAAACTTCTACTTTGACTTTTCTTCTTCATTTTCATTTCTCTTCTCTGTAAACATTCTAAACTAAGATAAACAATGGCCTCCATTAATTCAAACACCCAAATCATTCCCAATTCATCTGCTAGACCATCCGAGGGTCCTTTTCAATGATCTACACTCTCTCGTGTCATTAAAATTGAAGAAAAGATGGAGTATGCTCTGCAAATGATGGCTGGAATGCAAGTATTATAAATTAGGATGAGCCAAGAGAAAAATAGGCAAGAGAAAGTAACAAGGAGTCTTCTTAAATTCATAATCAGTAATCAGGCTAATCCGATTATCATCGGCAATGATAATCAAGCCATGGAAGAGGAGGAACAACCAGAGGAAGAACTGGAGGAAGAACCAAAAGAGAAAGAAGAAATGATGGAGGAAGAAGCGACTCAACATACGATTAAGGAGGAAGACGATAAGGTTGTGTGCATAGGAGAGGTCTTATTTGACCAGAATGGGAATGTATTGAAAATAATTGGGATTTTTGTCCTCATTATCCAAATTGTCCAATTCACAAATCTCCTATTGTCAAGGATAATTAGTATTTAAGGTTTTCTTTAGTTTCCGTTCTTACGATGTATGTTTCTTGTAAAAATCCATGTACCATCGCTTGTACAAACTCAAGTTTAATATAATAATTGTTTATGTACTTAATTATACATCTTGGCATAAATTAATTCTGATATAAAATTAAAAGGGAGTCTAAGAATTATTAAAAGGAGTATTTTACTTAGGGGGAGTATTCTACTTAATTACTTATAGGTTTTTACTAGAGAGTTATACAATTTAAGTGGAATAGTTTTTGAATTTCTTTTTGGTAATGCTAATGGGGGAGAAATTATAAACTATAAACATAGTTTATATGATTCATATAGACAGGGAGAGTATTTAAAGGATCATCATCAACAGGTATATACAGATATGATATTTTATAAACTAAGGTTGTCATCATCAAAAGGGGGGATATTGTTAGAGAATGGAGTTTTGATGACAAAAACCTTATTTCAATATTAATTGATTATAAAATATATACTAACTCCTCTATCTAGAATATATATATACACACACATATATATGTGGGATTTATATACATAAAATATTAATGAAGACTGCAGTTTAAAGATGTTGGAGATTCAGAATTCAGAGATATTTCAAGACTCATGAGTATTCAAGATTTCAAGAGTTCAAAAGTTCAAGATAAATATAGTTATAGAGTCTAGATTATGTAAGACTCTTAATAGCACTCTAGGTTCAAATTCAAAGTAATTTCAAATTCTCTTCTCAAATTCAAAATAATTTCAAATTCTGTTCTCAAATTCTATCTTCAATCTATTTCTTCTCTATTTTACTTTCAATTTTTATTTGATTTTAAACATAACTTTTATAGTTTTATACTTAGTTTTATATATTTATATACTTTATATATATATAGTTTGAAACTCTGTAATTTTATAAATATGTTTATATTGTTTATATTTATGTTTTCAAATGATTTTCTATTTTGTAGTACTTATTTATAACACTATATTTTAATTCAAGAATTTCCTGAATTATATATATATATATATCAAAACACTTGAAAAAATTCAAAAATCTATTTTGTAAAAATATATGTCGACATACATACATATATATTCAAGTCTATATATAACTATTATTTTTTTCAAATTTGAAAGGAAGTGTCTTTTCACTTTTTATGACAGTTCTGAGATGTTGCAACCTTTCAGACATTATAAAAAGGGGCTGATTTCAAATTTTTAATTGCTTCCTCTTCTCCATTTCATTCCCTTTCATTACATCATTTTTCTTTATCATTTTTTTTTATTTCTACACCTATACTCTGTCGAATTCAATTCTGTTTTCACAAATCTTCTTCTCTCTACACTCTCTACTCGTTACCCTCTGAATCAAGTGCTTTTGAAGAGTTATAGGATTGTTTGTAATTGTTTGGGTTGTGTGAAATCGGTGGTATCCCTTGTAGCCGTGAAATCAAGGACGAGTAATCGGTGGCATCCTTTGTAGTCATGAAATCAAGGGACGTATAGTTGATCAAGTGCGTGTATGGAATCGGTGGTATCCCTTATAGTCGTGAAATCAAGGAGGGCTGTAATTGGATATTGATATAGTAATAAAACTCTGCACAATCCAACATTGTGTGGACTAGAAGTAGAAGCAATTCCGAACCAGTATAAAATCCGGTGTGTTATTTCCTTTTCTGCATTTTATTTTTGTTTATCTTTGTGGTTGAGTTTGATTCTGTGTCTATGATTGTTTTTGTCGTGACTGATTCATATAGTAAATCACATAAGTTTTAGATTTTATTTAAATTCTCAAAAACACTATTCACCCCCTTTAATGTTTGTTTTGTCTTAATGATCCATTCCGCAATCCCTAAAAAATCTCATTGTTTATGACCTTCCCTCGGCGGACCTCCGTATTAATATCTATCTAGCCTTATTAGAAAATCTCCTAGTCACTTAATGCTTCCTGCAGGATAGGCATACCTTTGGTATCTTCTGAGCGGTCATTTAATTCCTAATCCCAAGGCGGACCCTCAACCCGTTCACTTATGACCTAGAGGAAGCAGACTAACGCAGGGATTACCAATCTCGTACCCAACAGTCATTTCATACTTCTTGATTAAGGGGTGGTGAGCTACATGATCACTTAATACCCTTTAAAGTGTGGATCTATCTACTTTAATACCTTTACCCCAAAGCAGGCTACACTTATGAATTACTTCCTTTTTAAGGTGTCCATATTTGGGATGGGAGGGGGAACCTTTCACATGAGGTAAACATAGTTTTTAGGAAACAATCCTAGTCATGAAATTATACATCGTCATGGGTTCCCATGGTTAATTCAGTTGTACCTATATCCGACCACTGGAAAGTGCAGACTTCTATCAAATAAGGTAACTAACCTCGCATCATTAACCTACTAAGTCCAGTTCCTATACTAAATTATAATAATTATAGATTGACTAGAAATAAATAGGGAAACCTATAACTTCCTATCCTAGGATGTTTATTTATCAATTTCCTTATTGGGTTTAGTGTTTACTACACTAACCAACCCCCACTAGCTCCCTTTCTATTCCTGTCATTATTATTAATTAGTTTATGTGGCATTAACGACCCTATCACTAAGGCATCAATTATCCTTTTTAATGAAATTTATATCATTCCTATTTTATTTCTAATCTAAATATTGTAACTTCCACATATTTCTTTGATTTAATTCCATCTGTTTCTTATCTGTGAAATACACACACACACACACATATATATATATGTTTATTTTTTATTAGCTTCGCTAATTGGGGTTACAATTCATATTCCTAACACAATTCAATTTGTAACCATTTATGCATGTTTATCCTATTCAAATTATTTTCCCTAATCAAATATGGTTACAACGCTTATTACTTAATTTATGACCTTACTTATAGAAAATCAAATACGTTTACTGCAACAACGGTCATAATAAACTTTTTCATTTACTATGGTTATATTTCCATATACATTTCCATAGAACTGAAACAGTTCAAACATACAACAATATAACCAACATTTATTATAATATATTATATTTTCTTTGTTTACGTAGATTTGTACTGATAAGAATATATATTTACTTATTTTTGCGTAGCTAACGTAGTTACTATATTTTATTTTATCATTATTGACCACTTGTCTTTTGGTTTAAACTAATAACCAAAACAAACTTTTATAACTGAAGTTATTGTAAATATTTGCCTAAAAATAGTTGAAAAAGGAATAGGCGTATTTCAAATCACAAGAAATATGTATATTTTTGGAATGAGTATTATAAACTACGTAAAAACATACGTGAGTTCACACATTCCTTATTTGATTTGTACATATTTATTGTTGATTCCAAATAATGCCTTTCTATTAAAAAGAAAAAAGGGAATATTTACAATAACCAAATAAAACCTCGAACAGTATCAAACATAAACATGCACATCTTTTTAAATGAAGAACTACATAGATTCTAAATCAATATCCAAATCTAAGGATCTTGAATAGAACTACAATTTTGACAATTGTTTTGGGACTAATTTCCAAATATAAGGTATATACGATAACAACAAATCTAAATACAATTGTAGGAAATAATACAATAAAATAAATAGGCTTACAAATTATGAAACCACAACCTATTATATCAGATTGGACAAAAGAAATAAACAAATTTGATAAGGTTTTAGGCATATATTTTAGATCTACTAGAAACGAACTAATCAAGTTATTGTAAACGATGTATATAAATTTCCAACTCACTCGAAAACTATCCAAATCTAGATCTGAATAAACCTTTAGGCCTACAACTCGTAAAATCTTGCAATTTTGCAATTATGATTAAAAGTGGATTTTTTTAGATTGGTAGACCAGCAAGAAAATAGGAAAGAGGACGAAAATCCGAATGGAAAAACGCTTAATCGTAGCACCACCTCTTTTGCATAATAATCCGATTTAAATCTTCTCAAATCTATGTTTACTTAGTTTGTATATGTTTAGATTTGTTTGTTAGAAGAGATTTGGAAGAAGAGAAAGTGGCATGGCCTAGCTACTACATTTAGAATTTTGTGCAAAAGGATGTGGGTCTAACACTTTATTTATAGGTATTAAAAAGACCCTAGACCATTAGATTTAATAATACAAAGATCCATCCGTTTGTTAAATTTTATATAATAAAAATACCCTAAAAAACCTAGCCGTCACTAGGTAGTTTGGACCAGAGGGGTCAACCCCTAGGTCGACCTCTAGGTCAACCGCTAGAACCGACTGCTCTGGGTCGATTTTGCCCAGTGAGGGTCGATTTAGCCCAGTGAGGGTTAGACTATTTTGTATTTCATCCGTAACCTTTTCATGCGGACTCTTTTCGCGAAGTTTCAAACATGAAAGTTGACCAAAATTTCATTACGAACGCAACAGTACAAGTTTCGTGGTCAAATTCCATTGTTTACGAAAATTCTGTTTTCAAAGCTTAATCAAATAACCAAATTAACTATCGCCAAAATCTCGGGTTGTTAAATTATTCCACCTTAAAAGAAATTTTATTCCGTAATTTTACCAATGACCGAGTCAATGTCGTTGGCGCCTTATTTTCCTAAACTACTCAACCAATTAGTTTACTTCCAATTTTACAAACAAGTGCTTACGTGCACAATGTACATAATGCATCGTAACCATAAAACATGTATGCATGATGATTCTAAATCGGATCTTCCTATATGTATACATTTCATTTTTGAAAATACATTTTGAAAACATGATGCAAAACATCCTAAATATACTGGCAGTTCTATATGAATGCAAACTCTTGAAACGAGTAACAAACAAGAAATATGCCTGTGACGAAATTCGCAAAATCTGTCCTTTGCTAAAATTTATATATCACATAATTTTATTCTTTCCAGCTCCGAAAACACTGTTAGTTAGACTAAGAAAATGAGATTTCATTTCTACCGAATAATTCTATCAAATAATTATTCTATTTGGATTCATACGAGGAAATATCTAATAAGCATATCTCGTAGTTATACAGACAATAACGACACGTTTACGTGAATCTTTCGTTCAAGGTCAAGAAAAAGTCATCGATTGGAACTCCCAAATGAAACCAAAACAAGATATCGCGACTATCACAGTTGTATCTAGCTTCTTGTCCGATCACCATGCTCAAATCCACGTAATCCACTGAATATCTCTCTCATGCTCTTCAAAACAAAAGTCACCAAGCGCACCGTGCGGTAATTCGGGGTTGGCCGAATATTTTAACTTGAAATATTTCTAACTATTATTTATTTCTCAAATCCTATAAATATGCCCACGGCTAGCACATCTCGAAATGATTTTAAATCGAGTTAAGAAAGATGAAAGAAAATAGAAAAAAATGAATATGTTCTCTCACTAATCCTAATTTATTAACTTTTTTATTGTCTAAACCTGAGCTCAGATACCAAAAGTAACACCCCACTCTTTTCCGAGATCGAATTTTGATAAAAATAGAAACCTAAACTCGTCTAAGCACGGAAAGTATAAATTTGGCACCTGCAATTGGTGAGCATGAACATAATCAAAGTAAAATAAAACTAACTCATAGTGGAAATTGAATAAGATAATAAATACCGACTAGGATGACTACCTTAAAGCATATCACCACATCGATATCGCGACTGATAAAACGAGAGACGAAAACAAAGCTTAAACGATTGCTAAGACCTATCTTGCCGAAGCTAAACTTGAGAGTTATTATGATGAAGAGGGGTCAGAATAACAAGTTATGGTGAGTAAAATATGTATAACACTGTCTAAAACACATGGAAGTATCTTGTTTGATCAGAACTAATGCATATATCTGAAATGGCAAGTATTTCTTACCTAATCATGTATAGATTTACGCACAACGACTAACAACCCAACCCAAGGTAGTATCCTACACCCAACGATATCACAAAACTTAGATAGAATGTTCAAATATGAAGCCTTTAAGCCACTATTAACTCATTCCAAATATTTAAAGGCTGGCAACGCAATTCCCACAATCACATAAGGTGGTTAAGGAATTTCTATATCACTACTTTAGACCTTGCTACCAATATATGGTAAGAGTGGATCCTTTCGATCACTTAAGATCCAAGACAGACCTATTAATCACTTAATACCTTATTTGGTGGTTTATCCTACACTAACATAAATTAGAGGAAACTAGCTAATAAGTCCTACTATAAGGCTTCCATCATTCACGCATAAAACCATGCCCCGCATAAGACGAGAGATAGTAAACAATCACTTATTACCTATAGATAGGTAGACGACATCTCTGTTGGAGATTGGAGTTTTGATGACAACAACCATGTTTCAATATTAATTGATTATAAAATATATACCAACACCCCTATCTAGAATATATATATACACACACATATGTAGTATTTATGTACTGAAGACTGTAAGTTTAAAGATGTTAGAGATTCAAAATTTAGAGATATTTCAAGACTCATGAGTATTCAAGATTTCAAGAGTTCAAGATAAATATAGTTATAGAGTCTAGAGTATGTAAGACTAGCACTCCAGGTTCAAATTCAAAATAATTTCAAATTCTGATTTTCAAATTCTGATTTTCAAATTCTATTTTCAAAATTCTATCTTCAATCTCTTTCTTCTCTATTTTAATTTCTATTTTTATTTGATTTTAAACTTAAGTTTCATAGATTTATACTTTATAAATTTTATAAATTTATATTTTATATACTATATATTTATATAGTTTTAAACTCTATAATTTTATAAATATGTTTATATCGTTTATATTTATGTTTTCATATGGTTTTTTACTTTATAATATTTATTTATAACACTATATTGTAATTCAAGAATTTCCAGAATTATATATATATATATCTTAAAACACTTGAAAAATATTCAAAGTTCAATTTTGTACATATATATGTCGACATACATACATACATACATATATATATATATACACATATGGCGACATATAACTGTTATTTTTTCAAATTTGAAAGGAAGTGTCTTTTTACTATTTGTCACGGTTCTGAGACGTTGTAACCTTTCACACATTATAAAAAGGGGTTGATTTCCAATTTTTAATTACTTCTTCTTCTCCATTTCATTCCCTTTCATTACATCATTATTCTTTATCATTTTTTGATTTCTATACTTATACTCTGCCGAATTTAGTTTTGTTTTCACACTACTACAAAAGTGGGCATATTCGACACTATTTTACTGTGGCCTTAGATCAGAAAAGCGTTGCCGTAGGCCATTTTTTCAAATAGGCAACACCAAGAGGGCGTGGCATCCGCGGCCGTTGCATTAGGCCTCTAAGGCAACGCTTTTGCCCATCTATGGCCACGGAAAGAAAGTGTTGCATTATAACCCTATATAACCCTATTGCAACAGCATATGCATGTAATGCAACAACATACAGCGTTGCCTTAAGCAGAAGCCAGAGCCTGACTTCCAGGTCATGGTAGCGGGGCCCACATGAACTTTCCACGTCAGCAGCCAACGTGTCACATGCCACGTCAGCTCTCCACGTCAGCTGCACATGTGTCACATGCCATGTCAGCTAACCACGTCAGCTGCCAATGTGTCACACGCCACGTCAACAGTGGGGTCCACATGCCATGTGGAATTAATAATATTTTATTTAATGCAACACCACTGTATTATGTAAAGCAACACCATTATCTTTAAATGCAACATCAGAAAAAAAAAGTAAATGCAACAGCAGAAGACGACAAATGCTACATTAGAAAAAAGCAAATACAAAGGTTTAATTAAATATTCTGCAATACCAGTTTTGTACATAAAATAAACTCATCTGAAACATTCATCATCACATTCAAACCATCTAAAATATTCTACATATCATTCTTCGGTTGCATCCAATACATACCGTCAAAAATATTCATTCTTCGGTTGTAGGAGTACCAGTGTCATGAATGATGAAATATCAGATCCAAAGTATTCGCTCATTCTTCAGTAGCAACAGTACCGACACATCAAATACAACATGTCCCTTTCCTCACTTGGCTCCATTTGGCATTCTGCGCTACCGTCATTACAGCAAATACAACCTATGCGCTACGATCATTACTCGTAAGTGATTATTTTTGGCATTCTGCGTCTTTAGAGTTGCAAGCATCTTAAGTGACTGGAAATGCACTTTGGGGTTTTTATCTCTACTGCTTGATTTAGTGATACTGCCAATCATTGAACAAACGGACTAAATGAGCAACTGTTGAATAGAGTTATTTCTGATGGAAATGCGGTTATATCATCCCGAAGTAAAAGAGACATTTGTTTAACTGGATAATGGATATATGCAAATGGAAAAATGTAAAGAAACATTAAGATTAGATGAATTCATGTTTTTATCTTACGTGATGATTGCTTGTTTGAACCCTCCCCTGAATCCAATAAACCAAATTCTGATTGGAGTCATCTTCGGTGACTTGCAACTTTCTTCTCTATATCTTCCGGATTTCTATTACCTTGTTCAAGCATCTCACGGTATTCCATTACCGCGGCCTCTAAGCGTCTGAGTTTTTGTCTGCACGAAAAACCACAGATTAAACGGTATTTCTAATAACAGAATGAGCTGTAAACTTCGGATCCCCAGATATAAGAAAGTTTTCTTAAAGTAGACATGTTGACAGAATGGGAAGATTGTTATGGTCCATTCTACTTGGGTTTACACGCTAATGTATCTTCCTCTTCCATCAAATTAATTAAAATCTACAATAAGAGTAAACATCCTACAGCGAGTTTCCATTAAATTAAAGAAAGAGTTATAGTATGAACCTGTGTTCTTCATTCATGCTTCTCTCTGGATGAGGAAGACTGGTAGTGTTAGCTGACACCTCAAGTTCATCGACCTTGTTAGGACTGCCACCAGCATTTTCACATACCGCAGACTTGTTAGGACCTTTATATTCAGCATCTTTACTGGCTTGGTCATGGACCTGGAAAGAACAACATCTTAAGTGATGTAATTTAAAGCATGGAACACAAGCATGGAAAGGCTTGTTAGGAAGAGCAAATGCTACTTACAGACACTTAGCAAACCATGACTGTGTTAATTAATTCACTTAGCAACCCATCAGTAGTAAGACATCCAAATAAACAGAGATGTACATAAGGGCATTGAGAAAAAGGAACGAACCAAGTGGAAAATCTCACTGCTTGCAACAATTGTCGTCGGCATATGCTTGCAGCAGTATCGGACAAGGCCTGAAGCACCAAGTGCATCTCCGAATAATGCCAGATCAACATGATAAATCATTATATGATTAAAGGCAAATGAAAATAAACAAATGATGCTGTATGTCCACCCTTATAATGCTGGAAAAATAGTGCTATAAAATCAGCACTGACACCTCATTTCTAATTGTCTCAAGTAGCCTTAAACATTTAATAGAAATAGAACTAATGTTAACAACACTTTTCCTTAATTAAGGAGAAAACAACAACAGCAAAATCCACAAACCGATAAAAGGAGTGAAGTAACATTTGTGTAACCATTTATCTATTCAACTGCACAGACCAAATCTTACTTGCAATTAAGATTTACTTAACATGTACATATATCTTACCAAGTCAAGTAAAATAATAACTCAGCATGTCATCTATAAACATCTTGCTTACGAGGGCACAAGTTGCTATACATTTCCAATAAAACTTCTAAAAAAATGATCACAGTCGACAAACATGGTTAATTATATAACCTGAAACTCCCAGTTGTATTTTGTGCGTCACTGGTGATTGCAAAAAAATAACAATTTTGGCACTGGAATGCTCCAATTTCTTATGAGCAGTAATTCAAGGACATAATAACAACAATACCTGCCATACTGAAAGCATGTAATCACAATACCAAAGCTTCTCCCCTTCCTTCCTCGCAGCTCCAGAATGCTCCAATTTCTCAGAAAAACCATTTTCCGATAGTCCTATAAACATGTATAAAGACATCATTTTGGACACATGCAACATTTATTATAAAAGAATCCTATTTTATACAAATGGGAACATAATCTGTAACCAAATTAGTTGGACACAATTATTTGTCTGACGCATTACATGGTATTGACTCGTTAGTTTAGAATAACATGCTTAATTGGTTGCAAAACAAGTTCTTTTAATTGCAGTTAATATGCTAAAACAACATTGCTTTAGTTTTTGTTACAAGCACAATCTCAAAGGAATCATGTCTTGAGCACATGCAAAGATGATTATATCCATGTCTTGAGCACAAGCACAATTTCATTTAGAAGTCCAACTCAAGTTCAATATATTTGTAAGAGCACAGAAGCATTTGTTTGCTAATAATCAAATTGATTCTTTTTCTCTAGTTATTTGAAAAAGACGCAGCATGCAAAAAAAGCATAGCAAAAATTCAAGTGTCAATTCAGGATGTTGAATACCTTTAGCTTATTTAACTGTTATAATACTTCAGTCTAACTAGACAGTATAAAACTGATTCAATAACCCCAAAAGAATACACAAATTTAGCAGGAACATCGCAGGCTATGAAAACTGCATTAATAATTATAATAAAGATGCGAGCAAAACTTATAAACAAAAAATAATGGAACAGATAAAAAGAATATATATAACATAATGAAAAGTCAAGAAATAAAATCTCACCTTAAAGACTGAAGTAGTCTTTGTGTCACTGATCATCTTTCTGACTTAAAAGGAAGAACCCGTTTGTCTTCTGATTTGTGCCGAAAGAGTTTTGCAATCTTCCGCCTTTCACAATCCTGCAATTAACCAAAAAAGAAGAAGGATAATATAACTGAATTGCAAAATGTAATCAAATGATTCACCGAAGAAAACAACATGTTAGACCCTGTACCTTGAACATATGAAGGTGAAAAGGTTTGTCAGGATTCATTCTAAGTTTCATATAAGTGTAGGCAAAACTTAGCTGATCTCGAGGAGTAAAACGATTCAGCCTCATTGAACCATTTTTTGGCCTTCTTTTAACTAATACTTCTGTTGTAATTTCATCGACAAACATAATAAAATATACACCTTTCTTTGAATGGTGGGAAATCTGCAATTACAAGAAGAAGAAAAGAATTAGTCTAAAAATGTATTTCATGTTAATTTTCAAGAAAATGGTTAGGGTGAAAATATTAACATATATGTTCTACTAACTCAAATAATAACATTTATATTTTTAAATAGTACAAGTCCAGACCTGATAAATTTCTAAAGAACAACCATACTCGTTTATCCTTTTATATATCTCCCATTTACACTTTAAAATTTAGAGCATCCACTCAAACAAACCGATAATCTTGCCATACATAAAACTGGATACGAATATTATTTAAAATACATTTAAATCCTATTTTTGTTGTACATGGCAAAAGGGCATAAACATGCATCACTTACATGCCACCTCTTCTGCTGCTAACAGACCAACTTATTATCGTTTATGCAGGTAAATAAATATAAACACCCTTGCTGAGGATTATAAAAGATATATGCACTTATCATTTAAGTGTCATCTCTTTCACCTCCTAGCAACCCAAGTTTTCCATAGAAAACTTGACCAATTCAATATAATGATCGAAATTCATAAAACAGGTTCACACATACAAGCATTGCTCTGTTTAATTATTTACAACATACATAAGTCTTATAATTGACAAGGATATATCTATAAACAGCATGGTCTAAACCACCTTTTCATGCAGCACTAGACTTTTCTACCCATACAGGAACACGACAAACTAACAAATTAACAGTATGATTTGAGGCCTACCCAGGAACACGGCAAAATTAACAGTTATGTATTATGGCAAAATAACTAATTAACAGTATGATTTGAGACCTATCCAGGAACACGGAAAACTCTTCCCTATATTTAAATCTCTCCATCTATTCGTTTCCACTATCTACTTGTAATTTTCGAGTTTGAGTATTTTTAGAATTCAGGTGAAATGGCAGAAGAGGATTATAAAGTTACCGTGCATGTTTATGATCTTAGCAATAAGCTTGCTCGATAGCTGAAAACAGATATCAACACCGAGGATGAGATTGAACCCAGAATGCTTTTCTATGATCGCTCTCATCTGATTATAGTTTCCCCATTCGATTTCAAGCACGAATCAAACTTGCCCTAGTTTTAACATAGAATATGAGATGATTGTGGAGGCGTCGAACAGAAGAGGAAATCGAATTGGGAAAGTGAAAGAGGAGCAGAATTTAGGTTTAAATTTCGGTGAAATTAGGTTTAAATTTTGTTCAATAAAGGGGAAAGTGAATAGAAAATGTCAGAAAAAGAAAAGAACGATTAGAATTTTGTGAATTGGAAAATATCGCGCTAAAATTTGGCGGAAGGATAGAGTGAGGTGGTTGTCACTGATTGGATGATGGAGTAAAGTTTTAGATAACAAAGAGGAATTGGTTTCAACCGTTGGATTAAATCATCACCTACGGTTATTTATTTGTTTATTCTGACAACATGGATCGCTGATCTGGATTGTATTTTTATAAAGCAACGCTTTGAAGTGGTATTGCTTGTCACAGTTCTAGAATTCCAACCGCAACAGTGCATTCACGTCTAATGTAACAGCATATGAATATTGTGGCAGAAGATCAAAGAAAGCATAGCTTTCGCCACACTTTTCATGCAACACACACAAATTAGTGTCGAATATGCCCACTTTTGTAGTAGTGTCACTATTCTTCTTCTCTCTACGCTTTCTACTCATTAATCACTGAATCAAGTGCTAATGAGGAGTTATAGGATTGTTTGTAATTGTTTGGGCTGTGTGAAATCGGTGGTATCCCCTGTAGCCGCGAAATCAAGGACGAGTAATCAGTGGTATCCCTTGTAGCAGTGAAATCAAGGAAGGAATAATTGATTAAATGTGTGTGTGTGGAATCGGTGGCATGCCTTGTAGCCGTGAAATCAAGGAGGGTTGTAATTGGATATTGATATAGTAATAAAACTCTGCACAATCCAGCTTTGTGCGGGACTGGACGTAGGAGCAATTCCGAACCAGTATAAAATCCTGTGTGTTCTTTCCTTTTCTGCACTTTATTTTTGTTTATCTTTGTGTTTGTGTTTGATTCGGTGTCAATGATTGTTTTTATGGTGATTGATTCATATAATATATCACATAAATTTTAGAGTTTGTTTAAATTCTCAAAAATACTATTCATCCCCCTCTAGTGTTTGTTTTGCCTTAACGATCCATTCCGCAACCCTTAACAATTGGTACCAGAGCAAGGTGTTTTCAAAAAATTCATAATCTGATTTTTGAAAAATTTTAAATGGCAAATTTTGGAATTTCTGTTAACACTGTCAATTCATGGATTGTATCAATGTCGAAAGAGTCTGCATAAAATCATGTTGAAAATGCATGTGATCTACTGAAATATTGTTCAATTCTGGAAAAGATGTGGTTTATGACTTTTGAAATTTCAAAAGTTGAAAAGATGGGTAAAGCATCTCTTGACAATTCAAATTCTGAAATGGTGGCTTTTGGAAATTAAAATTCTTAAAAGGTGGATATTGGAAATTCAAATCCCGACTGGTGTGTTACATGGCTATTGAGAATTCAAACTCTAGAAAGAAGTTGGTGGAAATGAAAAAGGACAAATGGATATTGGATAGTGGCTGTTTGAGACATATGACAGGAAATCCTAAATTACTCAATAATCTAAAATATGAAGATGGTGGAGTGGTGAACTTCGGATATAACTCTAAAAGATTCATTATTGGAATCGACAATGTCAGTAACTCTGAAACTCCTACTTTCTGATATTTTACAAGTTAGGAAGTTAAAACACAACTTGCTAAGTATAAGTCAACTTTGCAATAATGATTATAAGATAAACTTTGAAAAGGATAAATGTTTTATAGAAGATAGGAATTCAAAAGTAATTTCGAAGGAGATAGAAAGAAAAATATCTATATATTGAGTATGATAATCTCCAGCGATAACCTATGTCCTATGGTCAATACAAGTGACCCTTGGATCTGGCGTAAAAAATTTGGTCATATAAATTTCAAACACATTTTTCAGATTTCTAAATTAGATTCAATCAGAGGATTACCCAAAATGAATTTAAAGTTATTAACTTATGTGATGCTTGTCAACTAGGAAAATTAAAGAATAGTTCATTTAAATCAAAAGAGGAAATTACTACATCAAAACCATTAAAGTTAATTCACATGGATTTATTTGGTCCATCTCAAGTTCAGTCGATAAATCATAATAAATATGTTTACACAATAGTCGATGATTTTTCTGGATTTACTTGGACTTTTTTTCTTAAAAATAAAAGTGAATTTTTTTATTAGTTTAAATTTTTTTCCAAAATAATTCAAAATTTATTATCATTAAAAATCAAAACAATACGAAGTGATCATGGCGGAGAATTCGAAAACGAAAATTTTGAAAAATATTGTAATAAAAAGGGAATAACCCATAATATTTCAATTCAGAGAACCCCTCAACAAAATGGATTAGTTGAACATAAAAATAGGATGATACAAGAGTGTGCAAGAACTATGTTATCTGATAATAATTTACCAAGGAATTTTTGGGCTGAGGCAGTTGCAACATGTTGCTATATTATAAATAGAATTTCAATTAGACCTCTAACTCATAAAACCTCATGTGAACTTTTTTATAATAAGAAACCAAAAGTATCATATTTTAAAATATTTGGAACTTAATGTTTTATACTTAATACTAAAGACAATATAGATAAACTTGACTCGAAATCTGATAAAGGAATATTTACTGGATATTCAGAAAGAATTAAACCATATAGAGTTTTCAATACTCGAACCTATACCATTGAAGAAACTTCAAACGTATCTTTCAACGAAAATTATAAGAGTATAAAGCAAAACACCGAAGATGAATGCGAAAATGAAATAAATCATGAAGATAATCAACAAAATAAAAGAATTAGATTACTTAGGGATCGTCCTGTATAAAATATATTAGGAGATATATAATATGTTGTTAGAACCCGTAATCAATTAAATAATATGAGTAATATTGCATTTATTTCAATTATTGAACCTAAAATCCAAAGGTAGCATCTTCTGATGATTCATGGATACTTGCTATGCAAGACGAACTGAATTAGTTTACTAGGAATGATGCATGGGAACTTATTCCTAGACTAGAGGATAAGACTATGATAGGAACCAAATGGGTTTATAAAAATAAAATTAATGAACATGGTGAGGTCGTAAGAAATAAGGCACGACTAGTAGCACAAGGTTATATGGATTAAAACAGGCTTCTAGGGATTGGTATGATAGATTAAGAAATTATTTGTTACAATCAAATTTTGAAATAGGAAAAATTAGATAATACATTGTTCATTAAGAAAAATAAAAAGGATATTCAATTAGTTGATGATATAATTTTCGGATCAACAAAAAATGAGACGAATAAAGAATTTTCAGACGTTATGACCCAAGAATTTGAAATGAGTCATATGGGAGAACTATCATTCTTTTTAGGATTATAGATCCATCAATTAAAGAATGGAATATTTATTAATCAAGAAAAATACGCAAGAAATCTAATTAATAAATATAACTTAACAACGACAAATGGGAGCATTAAGTAAAGATGATACATCTAAACATGTGGATCAAAAACTATATAGAGGAATGATAGGATTGTTACTATATATAACTGCTAGTAGACCAGATATAATGCATAGTGTAGGTCTCTGTGCAAGGTGTCAATTGCAACCTAACAAAACACATTTAAAAGTCATAAAATGTACTCTAAGGTATGTGAAGCAATCTTCCGACTTTGGATTATTTTACCCTAAGGACGATTCATTCGATTTAGTTTCTTACGGTGACGCTGACTACGCAGGATGTAAATCCGATCTTAAAAGTACTAGTGGAACATGTCACTTGTTAGGACATTCATTGGTCTCGTGGTTTAGTAAAAAAAAAATACTATATCTTTGTCAGCAACTGCAGCTGAATATATCTCTGTTGCTTAGGCTTGTTCACAAGTTATATATACGCAACAAACTCAAATGATTTTGGATTAAAAATAAATAAATCACCGATATACTGCGATCATAGGAGCGTTATAAATATTTCTAAAAATCCAATGCATCATTCAAGAACTAATCATATCGATATAAGACATCATTTTATAAGTGATAATGTAAGCAAAGAGAAAATTTCGCTCGAATTTATAGAAACAGATAAACAAATAGTAGATATATTAACAAAAGCCCTAAATGAAGCAACATTTACTAAATTCAGAAGAGAATTAGGCATTTGTTCATTAAGTGAGATAGAATAATTAAATATACTATTATATACAAAATTAACATAAAAAATTAGAAAAATAAAATCTAAAACACAAGTTTGTCGACAAATAACTGCCATAATTTTAAATTTGATTCCCACCAAAAGTTAGTTATTTCAATTATTTAAACCTTCTACTTCGACTTTTCTTTTTCATTTTGATTTCTCTTCTCTATGAATATTCTAAATTAAAATAAACAATGGCCTCCACTAATTCAAACACCCAAATCATTCCCGATTCATCCGTTGGACCATCCAGGGTCCTTTTCAACGATCGACGCTCTCTCGTGTCATTAAAATTAAAGAAAAGGTGGAGTATGTTGGGCAAATGATGGCCGAAATACAAGTACTACAGATTAGGATGAGACAAGAGTAAAATAGGCAAGGGAAAGTAACAAGGAGTCTTCTTAATTTATAATCGGTATTCAGGCTAATTTGGTTATCATCGACGATGATAATCAAGCCATGGAAGAGGAGGAATAATCAGAGGAAGAAGAAATGATGGAGGAAGAAGAACCTCAAGAAACGAACATACGGTTACGAAAGAAGACGATAAGGTTATGTGTGTAGGAGATGTCTTATTCAACCAAAATGCGAATGTGATTGAACATAATGGGGATTTTTGTCTTTATTATCCAAATTGTCCAATTCACAAATCTCCAATTGTCAAGGATAATTAGTATTTATGGTTTTCTTTAGTTTCCGTTTTTACGATGTATCATGCTTGTAAAAATCCATGTACCATCACTTGTACAAACTTAGGTTTAATATAATAATTGTTTATGTACTTAATTATACATTTTAGCGTAAAGCAATACTGATATAAAATTAAAAGGGAGTCTAAGAATTATTAAAAGGAGTATTTTACTTAGGGGGAGTATTCTACTTAATTACTTATAGGTTTTTACTTAGAGAGTTATACAATTTAAGTGGAATTGGTTTTGAATTTCTTTTTTTAGTAATGCCAATGGGGGGGAAATTATAAAATATAGACATAGTTTATATGATTCATATAGATAGGGAGAGTATTTAAAGGATCATCATCAATAGGTATATATAGGTATGATATTTTATAAACTAAGGTTGTCATCATCAAAAAGGGGGATATTGTTAGAGAATGGAGTTTTGATGACAACAACTTTATTTCAATATTAACTGATTATAAAATATATGCTAACTCCTCTATCTAGAATATATATATATATATACACAAACATATATGTGGGATTTATATATAGAAAATGTTACTGAAGACTACAGTTTAAAGATGTTAGAAATTCAAAATTCAGAGATATTTCAAGACTCATGAGTATTCAAGATTTCAAGAGTTCAAAAGTTCAAGATAAATATAGTTGTAGAGTCTAGATTATGTAAGACTCTGAATAGCACTCCAGATTCAAATTCAAAATAATATCAAATTCTGATTTTCAAATTCTATCTTCAATCTATTTCTTATCTATTTTACTTTCTATTTTTATTTGATTTTAAACATAAGTTTTATAGATTTATACTATGTAAGTTTTACATATTTATATACTTTATATTTATATAGTTTGAAACTCTATAATTTTATAAATATGTCCATATTTATTTTTTCATATGATTTTGTACTTTATAATATTTATTTATAACACTATATTTTAATTCAAGAATTTCCTGAATTATGTATATATCAAAACACTTGAAAAATATTCAAAATTCAGTTTTGTACATATATATGTCGACATACATATATATGCAAGTCTACATATAACTGTCATTTTTTCAAATTTGAAAGGAAGTGTCTTTTCACTTTTTGTGATGGTTCTAAGAAGTTGCAACCTTTCACACATTATAAAAAGGGGTTGATTTCGAATTTTTAATTACTTTCTCTTCTCCATTTAATTACATCATTATTCTTTATCATTTTTATGATTTCTACACCTATACTCTACCGAATTCAATTCTGTTTTCACTATTCTTCTTCTCTCTACACTCTCTACTCATTACTCTCGGAATCAAGTGCTTTTGAAGAGTTATAGGGTTGTTTGTAATTGTTTGGGTTGTGTGAAATTGGTGGTATCCCTTAGAGCCGTGAAATCAAGGATGAGTAATCGATGGTATCCCTTATAGTCATGAAATCAAGGAAGGTATAATTGATCGAGTGTGTGGATGGAATCAGTGATATCCATTGTAGTCAGGAAGTCGAGGAGGGTTGCAATTGGATATTGTTATAGTAATAAAACTCTGCACAATCCGACGTTGTGCGGGACTGGACGTAGGAGCAATTCCAAACAAGTTTAGAATCCGGTGTGTTATTTCCATTTCTGCACTTTATTTTTGTTTATCTTTGTGTTTGTGTTTGACTCTGTGTCTATCATTGTTATTATGGTGACTGATTCATTTATTATATCATACAAGTTTTAGATTTTGTTTAAATTCTCAAAAACACTATTCACCATCCTCTACTGTTTGTTTTGTCTTAACGATCCACTTCACAATCCCTAACAATCTCATTGTTTACGACCTTCCCTCGGCGAACCTCCATATTACTATCTAGCTAGCCTCATTAGATAATCCCCTAGTCACTTATTACTTCCTGTAGGAAAGGCGTACCTTTGGTACCTTTAGAGCGGTCATTTAATACCTAATCCCAAGGCGGACCCTCAACCCATTCACTTGCGACCTAAAGGAAGCGAACTAATGCAAGGATTACCATGCTCGTACCTAACAGTCATTTCATACTTCTTAATTAAGGGGTGGTGAGCTATATGGATTACTTCCTTTTTAAGGTTTCCATATTTGGGACGGGAGGAGCGAACCTTTCACATAAGACAAACATTGTTTTTAGGAAACAATCCTAGTCAAGCAATTATCTATCGTCATGGGTTCCCATGGTTAATTCAGTTGTACCTATATCCGACTACTATAAAGTGAAGACTTCTATCAAATAAGGTAACTAACCTCGTATCATTAACCTACTAATTCCAGTTCCTATGCTAAATTATAATAATTCTAGAATGACTAGAAATAAATAGGGAAAACCTATAACTTCCTATCTTTAGGATGTTTATTAATTTATTTCCTTATTGGGTTTAGTATTTACTACACTAATCAATCCCCACTAATTCTTTTTCTATTCCTTTCATTACTATTAATTAGTTTATCTGGCATTAACGACCCAATCGGTCATATTTCCTAAGGCATCAATTATCCTATTTAATGAAATTTATATCATTCCTATTTTAATTCTAATCTAACTACTGCAACTTCCACTTATTTCTTTGATTAATTCCATCTGTTTCTTACTTTCGAAATACACATATATATGTATGTTTATTTTTTATTATGTTCGCTAATTGGGGTTACAATTCATATTCCTAACACAATTCAATTTGTAACCATTTATGCATGTTTATCCTATTCAAATTATTTTCCCCAATCAAATATCGTTACAACACTTATTACTTAATTTATGACCTTACTTATAGCAAATCAAATCCGTTTACTGCAGTAACAGTTATAATAAACTTTTTCATTTACTATGGATTATATTTCCATATACATTTCCATAAAACCGAAACTATTCAAACATACAACAATATCAACAACATTTATTATAATATATTATATTTGTGTTATTTACGTAGATTTGTACCGATAAGAATATATTTATTTATTTATGCGTAGCTAACGTAGTTACTATATTTTATTTTATTTTACCATTATTGACCCCTTGTTTTTTGGCCCAAACTAACAACCAAAACAAACCATTATAACCGAACTTATTGTAAATACTTGCCTAAAAATGGTTGAAAGAGGAATTGGCGTATTTCAAATCACAAGAAATATGAAATATGTATATTTTTGGAATGACTATTATAAACTACATACAAACATACGTGAGTTCACACATTCCTTCCTGTTTGATTTGTACGTATTTCTTGTTGATTCCAAATAATGCGTTTGTATTAAAAAGAAAAAAGGGCATATTTACAATAACCAAATAAAACCCCGAACATAATCAAACACAAACACGTATATCTTTTTAAATGAAGAACTACACAAATTCTAAATCAATACCCAAATCTAAGGATCTTTAACAGTGCTACAATTTTGACAGTGGTTTTGGGACTAATTTCCAAAAATAAGGTATATACGATAACAACAACAAATCTAAATACAATTGTAGGAAATAATATAATAAACTAAACAGGCTTACAAATTATGAAACTGCAACCTACTATATCAGATTTGACAAAAGGAATAAACAAATTTGATAAAGTTTTAGGCATATATTTTAGATCTACTACAAACGAACTAATCAGGTTATTGTAAACAATGTATATAAATTTCCAACTCTCTCAAAGCTATCCAAATCTAAATCTGAATAAACCTTTAGGCCTACAATTCATAAAATCTTACAAATTTGCAATTATTATAAAAGAGGATTTTTTAGATTTGTAGACCTGCAAGAAATTTGGAAAAAGGAAGGAAATCTGAATGGAAGAATTCTTAATCGTAGAACCACCTCTTTTGCATAATAATCTGATTTAAATCTTCTCAAATCTATGTTTACTTAGTTTGTATATGTTTGGACTTTTTTATTAGAAGAGTTTTGGAAGAAGTGAAAGTGGCAGAGCCTAGCTACTGCATTTAGAATTTTGTGCAAAAGGATGTGGGTCTAACACTTTATTTATTGGTATTAAAAAGACCCTAAACCATCAGATTTAATAATACAAAGATCAATCCATTTGTTAAATTTTATATAATAAAAATACCCTAAAAACATAGCTGTCACTAGGCAGTTTGGACCAGAGGGGTCAACCCCCAGGTCGACCTCTAGGTCGACCGCTAGGATCAACTGCTCTAGGTAGACTTAGCCCAGTGAGGGCTGGTTATAAATGGTATGATATAACTTAAGATTCTCTTTATTTATTTTCCGTCTGTTTTTGTTTATTTCGTCCGTAATCTTTTCATGCGGACTCTTTTCGCGAAGTTCCAAACATGAAAGTTGACCAGAATTTCATCATGAACGCAACAGTATAAGTTTCATGGTCAAATTCATTCATTTGCAAAAATTCCTTTTTCATAGCTTAATCAAATAACTAAATTAACTATCGCCAAAATCTTGGGTTGTTACATTCTTCCACCTTAAAAGAAATTTCGTTCCAAAATTTTACCAATGACCAAGTCATTGGCGTTGGCGCCTAATTTTCCTAAACTACACAACCAATTAGTGTACTTCCAATTTTACAACCAAGTGCTTACGTGCACAATGTACATAACGCACCGTAACCATAAAACATATATGCATGATGATTCTAAATCGGATCTTCCTATTTGTATACATTTCATTTTTGGATATACATTTTGAAAACATGATGCAAAACATCCTAAATATACTGGTAGTTCTATATGAATGCAAACTTTTGAAAACATTTTCTTCCATGACCCTCACACGAGTATGAATAGAAGTGTGAAGCAAACAATTTTGCATCCAAATCCTACCATCCAAATCTTTAACGCATCTAAAATGTATCCTATTTATTTCTCCTAAGCTGGAAAAAGGAAATCAAAATGGAGAAATTTAATGTTTCCTCCGCTTACAACCGTTCCAATTCCCGTCGTATGGCGGAATTTTACCTTAATTGCCCTAAAATACCCTGAAAATTCTCAATCATAGACTACAAAGGAGGCTTAAAACAAGCTCTAATACATAAAACGAATTAATTAATAACTCAAACGCACCATCGACAAGGTATGGAAACAACGTTTTCATAGCTAAAACAATCTTTCTCTTGTTGTCGTTAATGTTTTTAGCGCATCATCATTTCTAGTGCACCACTAATACGCGCAAACAAACCATCCAAAATCTTCCTTATTCTTTACATGTGATTACAAAATTGAAAATTTTTCTTTAAAATAAATTTCCACTTGAATTTTTTTATGCAAAACTTAAAATTCCTTCTTGGTAATGTTTGGTTTCCATATCGAATTTATATAAAAAATTGGTATCATGTGCTTTACTATATTTGAACCATCTATTTTTGTGCAAAGCAGATGTTTAATCATACGTAAACTAACGTACCCAAATATGTGTTTACACATATGGGGAAGTAAAACAGATAAAAACACAAAGTTTTTAAAAAGGAAAAAGGTTATTAATTTCTCTTTTATTTTTCAAACAACATTTGCAAAAAAATTAAAAATGTATTTTCGCGTAAACTTACACGATCCAAATCACATGTTGGCATTGAGGGAAGTCATTCGTGCAAAAATTGCGAAAACCGAAACCACACAAGCAAACTCAAAAATAATTTTCAGCTTAAAAGCAAGCGACAATCATAAATATACCAGTGGCGAAATAGCGCAAAAACCTGTCCTTCGCTAAAATTTATCTACTATAAATTTCTGTACTTTTGAAATCTAAAACAACTGTTAGTCATATAAGAAAATGTGATTCCATTTAAATAGATAAGCATAAATGGCACAAAATATTTTAAACATAAAATCTCATTAATCATCGTGCGATTTCAAATAAAAAACCCCAATAGTTACAAGCACGAACTTCCACAAATCCAAGAGAAAATTGCTGGAAAAATAAAAAAACAAAGACAACAACAAAACATTGCCTATAGACAACGAGATGTATTGCTCTACGGTTGAAGCTCAAACCATTTCCATGATCTTCAACTAGTCCTGTAATGGTAGAAAATGCTCAATCTCGTGTTGCAGACATTGCGGGTATTGTTAGAGTTTCCTATATCACCATCCTACTAAGAGAGAACTTTGTGATGACTGAAGAAACTCACCAAAAAATTGGCATTCACGTAATTCACATGACATTTCCTAAACACAAAAATGGATAAGTGAAAATACAAAAAGCAACTCCGCGAAAAATACACAAAGACAACAAGCTAATTCAAATATGATGCGCATGAAATGATGACTACGCCATCGATCAAAGGAAAGATTGATTTCCACATCATTAGCCAAATCTAGTCGTAGCTCCCCATCTTTGGATTAATGTGCTAAATGAATCACACATTTATATTGGTGGTCCGAACATATATTTCTAAACCAAAAAACTGACATTAAGGAAATGAGAGATTTGCTGCAAAAATCTCCAAAGCTGGTCAAAATAAAGACCATTCAAGTCCGCGTATAATATGGATGCCTCCAAAATCCCATCAAGATATTCCTCCGAAAGACCATCTAAAGACCGCTCAACCTTCGCCTCCGAAATGACGATTGCCTTCGTCAAAAACCTATTCCAACAAGATATGACAAAGGTAGACGCATCACATACAATGACCCTATACAAGAATTTCGAAGCGAAGGACCGGTGCATGTCAACTGCTGCGACTAATTCTCTTAGCCCTAAAGCGATGAAACATTATGCTCAGTCCGTTCCAACCTTATGGCCTCTATCCCTAGGAATGAGACGTAAATGACACGAGAAAGATCGGATATTGCAAGTAGGTAATATGGGCTAAGATTTGATCGGAGAGATAGTAAACAATCACTTATTACATACAAGATAGGAAGATGACGTCTCATCATTTACGACCTTCTCCCGGCGGTCCTCCACATTACTATATAGCTAGCCTTATTAGGTAATCCCCTAGTCACTTAATACTTCCCACAGGATAGGAAGACCTTAGGTACCTCCTAAGTGGTCATTTAATACCTAATCGTAAGGAGGACCCTCAACCCAGTCACCTACTACCTAGAGGAAGCGGACTAACATAGGGATTACCAATCTCCTACGAAACAACCGTTTAGTACTTCTTGATTATGGGGAGGTGAGCTACGTGATCACTTAATACCCTTTAAAGGGTGGATCTAACTACTTTAATACCTTTACCCCATACCAAGCTATGCTTATTAATTATCTCCTTTTTAAGGTTTCCTTTTTTGGGATCGGAGGCGGGAATCTAACAATTGAGATAAACGTTGTATTTAGGAAACAATCGATGTAATGCAATTAACTATTATCATGGGTTCCTGTGGTTAATGATGTCTCACAACTGTTGCATCATTAACCAACTAAGTTCAATTCCAATACTAATTTATAATAGCTCTAGATTGATTAGAAATACAAAGGGAAAAACCTATAACATCCTATCTTAGGATGACTATTTATTAATTTCCTTATTGCACTTAGTATTTAATATGATAATTAGTCCCTCATAATTCCCCTTTCTATTTTCTTTATTATTATTAACAAGTTTATGTGTCATTAATGACTCTATTTATCGTATTTCCTAAGGCATCAATTATCCTATTTAATGACATTTATATCTACCCCATTTTAATTCTAATCTAAATATTGTAACTCAAGATTGTTTCTATGATTTAATTCCATTTGTTTCTTATTTTGTATACACACACACGCACATACCTAAAAGCTATCCAAATCTGAATCTGAATAAACCTTTAGGCCAAAAGTTTCCAAATCTTACTGATCAACAATTATTCCAAAAAGGTGATACTTTTAGATTTGTAGATCTACGGGAAAGTAGGAAAGTGGAAGGAAATTTGAATGGAAGAACGCCTAATTGTACCACAATCTCTTTTGCACAAGAATCTGGTTTCAATCTTCTCAAATCTATGTTCGATTTAATTTGTATATGTTTAGATTTATTTATTATAAGAGATTTGTAAGAAGAGAAAATGGCAGAGCTATGATGCTGCTTTCAGAATTGTGTGCAAAAGGATAGGGGTCCAACCCTTTATTAGATGTTAAAAAAGACCCAAGATCGCTAGGGTCGATTGCTCTGGGTTGATTTAGCCTAATGTGGGCTGTTTATAAATGGTATTGTATAATTATAGATTCTCTTGATTTATTTTGCGTCCGTTTTCATATTTCGTCCATAACTTTTTCATATGGACTCCGTTCATGAAGTTCCAAACATGAAAGTTGATCATAATTCCATCACAAATACAATGGTGTTAGTTTCATGGTCAAATTATATCGTTTGCAAAAATTCCATTTTTGGAGCTTAATTAGATAATTATATCAACTATCATCAAAATTCTGGGTTATTACAGTGTATGCTGATTACATCGCCTCAAACGCTGCTTTGATCTTGATTAGTTGTTTGTTTCATTCAGACCAACCGGTGGATCGATATATTTTTTGAATGGTTAGCTGGAATTTCACTTTTCGTTGGGAAAAGTGGAGTGCTTAGGTCGCTTCATCTTGATACGATGTCGTTACGGGTCCTACGAGAGTTTGAATGGTTTGGAAGTTAGTGTTGACCCATAAGAGTGTTGATTTTTCGTTTTGAGTGGGAACAAGAGGTTGATAGTACTCATTTACTTATGTGGATGGTTTAAGTTTGGTTTGCTTCCAAAATGGAAGGTTGTCATGTTATAGTCGATAACCAAAACTGCTTGAGGAGTATTCGACTTTCGATTGAGAGTCGATGGTGATAGAGTTTGCTTTAGAGTTAGGAGGTACCTGTTATTAGCAAAAGGGGTAGAGTCATTTAGTGATGTCACATCACTGAGATTTCTTTTCCCTAAGAAGTATCTTAATTGTTGCAAGCGGCAGTGGTTAGACTTATTGGCTTACAAAAAATATGAAATTTCCTATAGGTACGTATAGGAAATGCAGTTGTTCATTTGTGTAGAGTTGGAGATGTATCAGTTTGCAAGTGATACCACTTTAGTGAATGTCACTTGTGTCTACTACCGGATACGTCTCCATAACTCGAGTGAGATAATGCAGGCTCGACCATGGTGGAATGTTCTATATGAAAGAGGTATCTTTTGTTCCTAGCATCATTGGAAGGGGTTGGTTATGCATTCATTTCATAATAAATGTGATGTCAGCAAGCAATGGTGAATGTGGTGAATAGAATAGTTTTCTATAGCTATTTGAGATTCCCAAATTGATGCGGGAAATTGTCGATGATTTTCATTGATAGGTTGCCATACAAATTAGGTATATTATGATATCTCTCAGGTCATACCTGATTCGTTGATGAGAGATGATGGGTTAGCATTCTGGATTTTTGAAATGGCAACTAAGTGTCGATTCACATATGAATTGAATTCAAGTTTTGATGCATTTTATTAGTTAGGTTAGCATACTGCATGCAATGATAGGTATGGATGTTAGTTTGATTTGTTATTCCTATTTTTGAAATGGAAACCATTTTTATAAATTTGAATCCAACTGTCGTATTCTTTTTAATTTGATTTGTATAGACTTATATATATTGAATTTTAGAAGAGGTTAGAGGATTAGTAATTGCAGAGCTTTGATGCTGCCTCCAGGAAATATGAGAAAATGGTGGGCATTTAGCCCTTTATTCATAGGTAGAAATGAGCCTGAATTATTAGATTGAATTTCAAAAAAATATGTCCATCAATATAAATTTTTATACAATATAATAGCCTTGCCGCAATTTCTTGGATTAAATAGGGGTCGATCCAGCGGTCGACTGCCCAATCAACTACTTGGGTCGACTTGTAGTGGTAGGAAAAGGGAATTTATTTCTATATATTACTGTTTTATTGATTTTTCGTCCTTTTTCGTATTTCGTTCGTAACTTCTTCATATGGACTTTGTTCGCAATGTTCCGAACATGAAAGTTGACCAGAATTCTATTACGAACATAACAATGCAAGTTTCATGGTCAAATCCCATCGTTTGCAAAAATTCCATTTTCAGATTATAACTAAATTAATTATTGTCGAATTTTGGATTATTACATTGTTCTCTCCTAAAAGGAAATTCTATCCCAAAATTTTATCAAAATTAAGTCATAATGCTAGCACTCAATTGTCCTATACTACACAACCGATTAGTGTACGTTCAATTTTGCTACCAAACGTGCATATATGCACAGTGTACATCATGAATTGAAACCATAAAATATGCATGCATAATTATTCTAAATTGGATCCTCCTATATGTATGTATTCCATTTTGAAAATACTTTTTTTTTTAAAATATGACGTAAAACACACTAACTTTACTATCTATATGAATGCAACTTTTAAAAACATTTTTCACCAATCCTCATACGACTATGAATAGAAGTGTGCAATCATTTTTACATCCAAACCCTAACAGCCAATTCGTCAACGCATCTAAATTAATTCCTATTAATTTCTCCTATGCTGAAAAAAGAAAATTAAAGTGGAGAATTTCAATGCTATTACCACATACAAGATTTCAAGTTCCCATCCGAAAGTAGAATTCTGCCTCGATTCCCAATAATACTCAAAATTTTCAATCTGTAAGCTGCAAAAGTGGCTTAAAAGAAGCTTTTTAATGTAAAACAAGTCAAATAACAACTCTAAGTATCGTCGACAATGTATGGAAACAATGGTTCCATGGCTAACTAACTTTTCCCTTGTTATGGTTAACATCTTTACGCATTGTCACTCCTAATGCGCAATTAAAATGTGCAAACAAATCATCCAAAATCTTCCTTATGCTTTACATGCGGCAATAAGATCAAAATCTTCCCTAAAAATAAATTTTCACTACTTTAAAAATTCATTTAAATTTTGGAATTCCTTTTTGTACTGTTTTATTTTTATATGATATTTGCACAAAAACTGAGATACTGGTAACATGCATTTTGCTATATTCAAACCATCAATTTTATTCAAAATATATGTTTAAATATATGTAAGTTACCGTATCCAAATATGTGTTTTTGTATAAATCAAACAAAATGAATAGAATGTAAATCGGACCAAATATTTAAAATTTAAAAGGACTTATATTTATTATTTTTCAAATGCCATTTGCAAAAAAATTAAAAATATATTTTGCGTAATTTAAATGACTCAGGTCACATTTTGACGTAGAAGGAAGTTGGTCATGCAGAATAATGCAAAATCCGAAACCACATACAAAACTCAAGAATAAATTTTAGCTTAAAAGGAATGAGTAACAAACAAGAAATATGCCTGTGACGAAGATCGCAAAATCTATCCTTCGCTAAAATTTATATATCACATAATTCTATCCTTTCCAGCTCCAAAAAAACTGTTAGTTAGACTAAGAAAATGAGATTTCATTTCTAATTCAAATTGCTAATAGACTACTGAAATCTTACTACATCGTCGTGCGATTTTCAAAAACAACAACACTAATAGTTACAGACACAACTATAAGTAAAAAATATAAAAATGTTGAAAAGGGAAACATACACATGATACATACGATACATAAGGCATCACCTATAGGCTACGAGAAGGTCGAGCTCCGCGGTTGGAACTAGATCCATTGCCATGTCCTTGCCAGGAATGTAGCAACGAAGAAATATATCAAATCTCTTGTGATTGCATATGTTGCTTCTTGTGAACCTCACTGAGCTCGGTTTGGATCTGGTGGAGAGCGACAAGCTTAAGGCTCTCCAGGCTTGTAGCGGCTGAATGCTGCTACTGGATTGGAGCAAGAGGTGCTGGACTTGGAGGTGCTAAAGCTAAAGTAGGAGCTAGGAAGGAAGCTGCAGGCATCTGAATGCTCATCCTCTGGAGAAAGGCATGATCGATGGAAGTAGGGATCTTCCTGATCATAGATTCTCCCCGAAGATTCACCTAAGAAGGTCGAAAGAAACAGGTCAGAAAATGGCTATACAGTAAATGGGCCCTCAATGTTCCAACCGAGGGCTCAGAGAAGTGGATAATTAGTGTGTATGCCCAACTGATGGATTATCCACGATGATAGCACAGGTAGCTTGGTGCACCGAAGGATAAATATGATTTATGCTCCCTATTTCGAAAATAATGTAGTGTTGAATGATGCTTAAAACAAGACGGGCAATAGGTTATAAATTACCGGTGTTCCAGACATCTTCAGCTCCAAAAAAGACGCAGGAAAGAATTGGAGGGCCTGCCATCTCTATATCATCCAAATCCACCTGAACCGTGGAAAACCCAAAATATCAGACAAATCCTTGTCGATTAACTCAATGTGGGTCCCTTTTACGTCAGATCGAATTAGACAAATGCCCTCATTAAAATTGACATCCTTCTGAATGTCCAAAGACGAATGCATCACGGGAAGAACTCGTGCTCAAAATTGTCATGACGCAGGACCAATGCTAAGCATGGTGCAACAAATAGCTCCTCAAGGCGGAAAGGAGAAAAATCAGGAACTTTCACCCGACACCCTTGGTGAAATTCATAATTCACCATTTCCAAGTAGGCATCCATCTTCCTCTTATTACGGTCAATCAACGCGGTTGGGTGTTGTGCAAGGATATCGGAAGCTCGAGGTGGCACTATGAAAAATCGGCGAAATTAGAGAAGAAAATTGTAGTTTTGGAGTATAGTAGGGGCCAGATCTACAATGCAGGAAGTTTGGTTGTAATTAGAGGAGAAATGGAGGTTGAAGGTTTGAGTTTGAGCTTAGGGAGGTGGTGGAGTTGTGTTTCAACTGCTGCAAAAATGAGGGAGACGAAGGAAATGAGATTCTAGACCTAGAAGTGATATATATCACTTCCCATTTTCGGCTTGCACCTAAATTCGAAAAGTGGTCAACGCTTAGGAAGGAGGGCAGTCGACCGCCTATCCCTTTGAGGGCGCGACCTGAACCTAAACCCAAACGGGCCAGTTCGACTTTGAAAAATAAAAATTATAATAAGATCGCATTGCCTTCGCAACTCCTTCGGCAATTTCGTGTCGTCGTTCACTATTTTATGAAATTGAGAATTAATTTCCCCGGCGATACTTATTCGACTTAAAAAGTTTATGTTCATCGACGAATGAATGAATTACCAAATATAAAATTCAGCTAGAAATCTGAAATAAAATTAAAACGAAATTTCCCCTTGCCTACCTATCAAGCAAATCGAACGATTTAAGAAATCAAACAACCCAAGCAGACTAGATATTTCCCTTAGTCCAATCTAGACAAATATTTTGAAATCTTTTCAAAATTCAACTTTATTTATAAACCAAGGGTCCCGTAGTATAAGTCTTAATTATTATTTTAGTTAACTTATATTCCATTTCATGTTACTGACAAGGACAATCCTTCCATATTCTGAATCGTTAAATCTCTAAAAGGTTATTTGTAATATTTTCTCTAGATCAAGCAAAATATTAAAAAGAGGAGTAGTAAAAATTACAAGAAATGGGTAATAATAATAATTTTGGACTTTAACATTTTCCTTATTATTTCCAAATTCCTTCTTTTTACCTAAATGGATTATTTATTAAAACTACACAAAACCAAAACAGTTCGAAACATAGATGGGTTATAAATTTAAAATTTATTAATAAATCCTATTTTTGTTGAATAGTTTTCTTGAAGAATGAAATATAAAAATTTCAAAACTCCTTTTTCCTTTTCAAATATTTTTAAAAATCTGAATTCTCTCCGAATTTAAGACCAATGATTCGAAAGAATAATTCTAACAAAAGAATATACGGATTTCAAAATGAAGTATCAAATGGATATACCTCATAATTATTTTTTTGGATTATTATGACATATTAACATGAATTTCCCGCTAAATTCAGGACCAAAGAAGGTTATCGAATGGAACTCCGATGAAACCAAAAACTCAAAATCATGACTATCTCAGTTGCAACAGGACTTTTGTCCATTCGCCAGGCTCACACTCACGAGATTCACCGTATGTTATCCTCATGCACTTCGAAAAAAATCGTCAAATTCCCTATGGGGTAAGTTCGGGATGGCCAGATTCTCGAACTCAATATACTTCTAATCCTAGTCGTTTTAAAACTTATCTTAAATAAATAGCTTCATGACTTTCTCATCATCGAAATAATTTGGAGATAAGTAGAAATACAAAAGAAAGCAGAAAAGAAATTGAATACTTTCTCTCGCTAATCCTAATTTATTAATTCCTTTGACTGTCTAAACCTAAGCTCTGATACCAAATGCAACATTACACGCTTTTCAGAGCCTGGATTTCGAGAAAATTGAAACTCAAATGCATCCAAGCATAAAGAGTATAATCCTAGCACCTACAAATAATGAGAATAAACATAATCAGGGTGCAATAAAACTAACTCAAAGTGAAAACATGATAGGATAACAAGTAACAACTTAGGAAACTACCTTAAAAGTTAATCACCAGATCAATATCGAGCATGAGAGAAGAATTACAGAAAAACCATACTTGAGCACATGCAAGACTTGTCTTCCCTAAGTCAAATCTAAGAGTTATTATGAGGAGGGAGGTCAAAACAATAATCCTAGTGGGTAAAAAATGTATAATATTATCCATAATACACAAATATATCGCATTTGGTTTCACCCAAAACCATATGTCTAACAAGGCAAGTAGTTTTAACGTAACCTTGTAGAAATTTGCGCACGACTATTAACTTCCATACCAAGGGTAGAATTTTCTAAAGATGATGTTGCAACAATACCAAGGTAAAACCTTTGCGCATAAGTATGAAGCCTTTAAACCACCACTCAAATAAATACCAAAACTAAAAGGCATGCTCTCCAACTACTCTATACCCTATAAAGGAGGTGGTTTATGATGCCTCACTCATAATTTAATATAAGGGAGGATCCCTATGATCACTTAAGGCCCAAGGCAAATCGACAGATCACTTAATACCTTACTGGGTGGTTTGCCATACCCTAGTATAAATTAGAGAACACTAGTTACTAATTACTACTAACTTAAAGCTTCTACCACTCATGCATATTTTCAAACCCTGCATAAGGCGAGAGATAATAAGCAGTCGTTTATGACCAACAGGAAAACCAGACGACTGCGCTATTTATGACCTTCCCTAGCCGAACCCCTATGTTTCAATCTAGTTGGTCTTATTGGATAATCCCCTAGTCACTTAATACTTTCTGTTGATAAGAAGACCTATGGTATCTCCGTAGTGGTCATTTACTACCTTAACCCAAGGTAAATTCCAACCCAGTCACTTAATACCTTGAGGAAGCGAACCATCGTGGGGACAACAAATATCTCATCCAATTAGCCTTCCCAATAATCCTCTAAGTTAGTTATGTTATGAATTATTTCCACTTTGATTTCTCCTTTCGGAAGGGAAGCAGGCCATACATCCACTTAATACCTTATACTTGAAGACTAACCAACTTTTTGGCAAAAGTTGTCACAGTTCAGATCGAAGCCCAATATTCAGAAATGCGCCTCCCTGCATCGGTCAATCGACCAATTCGAGCAACTTACACTTCAGCAAAGCCCAAGCGAGGTCCGTCCCGAGCTAGCTTCCTTATAAAACAACCTGAAACTGGGTCGACCCGAATTGGCCTCCTTCAAGCAGCAACTCATAGAACCCGGAAGAATCGATCACTCCAGCTGACTGAGTTAGTCGCTTCCCCTCAATATTGGATCGAGCAAAGATCTCAGATTCATCAAGGAATATCCAGCTGAGTCATTCAATACTCGGCTCGACTCTCAAGGAGATAAAAGTGGTTAACTATCTCCGAACAAGGCTCTACTTTCAATACACCTCACCTAGAATGCCACGTAAGCCACTATTTCTAAGGATACTATTAATCAGCAGTAGACCAGGTCCCATAACCATAATTACTACCAATGATCGAGCTCCACGTGTCCAAGCTTCGAAAAAGAGGAAAGCCACGTGGCGGCCCGCTCAACCCATTTTTCACCTATAAATATACCCATGCTCAAAATGGAAAGGGACTTCTCTTCGGTGGCTTCAATCCTCAACATAACTTCACCTCCATAATTTAAGTTTCTTCACGGCTAAGTCTAAAAAATAGCCAATTCTTCTTCTTCCTCACAATAGAAATAAAAAGGAAAGTTAATACATATAAAGTGGACATGAGCAACATCTTTGCCGAACCATTATAAAAAGTCTTATGCGTTCCCTTTTTTCTTTAATATTATGTATTTCATAATCATTATTCGTGTGCTTTCCACACGATTGGGGGTTGACTATCACTAGTGACCAATTTTTGACGTCAACACTTTGGCGCGCCAGGTAGGGCACGCACTGACATATTTTACGACCGTCAACAAATTCCGATCTATGACAAACAAACAGAAGAAAGATGCAACATCTTCCCATCCCACGAATGCCGACGCAGCTGGCACAAATTCTGCAGAGGCAAGTCAGGAAGCTTCCTCTCATGAAGACATGTCCCAATATATAACCCGGGACGACATGGATAAGATTATGAACGAATTCAGAGGCCATATGACATATCAGGGTAAACTCCTCTAATGACAGCAACAGTTGATGGATCACCTTCCCGGTCGAGTGGAAATGGGATTAAATGCTTCAACGTCACTTACTCCACCGATTGGGACTGGGGCAATAACTGATCTTCAGTTTGCACTGAATCAGGCCATCGATATTATCACACCTTTGATTCCTCATTGCTCGACTCCACCACCCGACTAATCACAGCCAGGAGTATTGCTTCTAGCGACCAGCATAACCGCAGCTGTGGATTCACAGGAGGCCCGCGATCAAGATCGAGGTCGTTCGACCACTTTGCCTCCAATCATGGGGACTACTCGACCCCTTGGACCAATTGAGAAACCACTGGTACAGTTGGGATCAATGCCATTCCCATTATAACCTAGTATGTTACCGTAGACTCGCCTTATGCCGCCTTTCCTACAACGAAGAGCTGGTGGAGTCTTCCCATAGAACTAGGGAGACCACTCTACCATACGGTTCCTAGATCGGTGGGTGAAATTGCTACTCTAGACCCTCCTAACATTGCCTTAAGTGGGGGCATCGAAGGACCCTAAACATCACATGCTATGCTGGACCAGTCTAGACATTCTTCCTTGGGTACGGCTCGGTCCAACCCTCATCAGGTTCAAGGTGGGCCATTCTACCCAGAACCAACAACTGCGATGAACCCTCTCCCTCACCTTCACTCAACTCTCGGATGTTGAGCCCAAACAACGGCCACCCTTCTGGGCATGCTTTCGTTGGTCCCCGGTGGTGGAGCCCCCTCGAATGTAGATCTCAATTCATGGAAGCAACTCCTTGGGGATGGAATCCAGCTTGTCAGCATCATAAGACACTTCACTCGGGGCTCATCTTCTCAGCATGACATAGATGACGTCCATCATAGCCCATTCATTAGAGAGATCATAAACTCCCGAAATCCCTTGGATTTCAAGTTTCCAGCATCGAATCCTACAATGGCCGTACTGACCCGACCATCCACCTCATGCGATACATGCGCCACATGTAAGTGCTCTTTGCATCGACCAATGTCACGGCCAAGTGCTTCCCGCTCTACCTCACCGACATAGTAGGCATGTGGTTTCTGCAGCTAACAACCGAGTCAATTAACTGCTAGAACAAGTTGGTCACTTACATTATTGAGCAGCTCCGGGTTCATATATCCTGACCTAAGAGTATTATGTTCCTTTATACCATCAAGCAACTCCCTGGAGAGACTATATGATCTTTCTTGGGGAGATTCAACGCAGCCGTAACATCTGTCAACCGACCTGAGCCGTCGGTGGTGCTTATGACCGCCATTGCAGGCTTTCAGAACCGATCATAATTTTGGATTTCTATAACTAGAGATCCACCCAGATATATCGTTGAACTTTATGCTGAGGCCGAAAGGTTCCTCTGACAAGAAGACGCAAACCTCGAGATGGAAAGCCTCGAGGTGATCTCCGACAAGGACGGAGGCCCCTCCAACTTTAACGGTCGGAACAAAGGTAAAGGGAAAGTTCCAGAAAAGAGTGGCCGTAATGTACGTTCTCGATCTGCTCAACATATATCTTGACATACGAGAGACTCTGCCCTCTCCGAAGCCTCCTCGAAGAGAGCCGACCCAGAGAGAGATCGACTCTGGGTGGCACTGCAAGTATCATAACATAGCTGGTCACACCACTTGTGAATGCAGATACATATGCGATCTCATCTAGGATAAAGTTAGGCACGGAGAGATCCCCGAGTATGTCAAGAAACCCGCACAGACCTTGCCGCCACTATCCTCTACCCAAGCCCCTCAATTCAGTCCTCAAGCTCCTAGGAACGGAAAGGACCCTGAGCCCAGCAATTGCGTCATTATTATTAATTAGTTATATCATTGTATTTTCTTCTTTATTGAATAAACAGTCATGTTGAATTGTGCATGAGCGGGGATATCCCCCAAATGTGTCCATAGTTCAACTATTTCTTTGTTAGGATTTGTTTTTCTAGCCCTGTAGCAATAATAAAATTTTCTGTCGAACATTTAACATGTTTGAATGAATTCAAGCCGAGCATACTAATTGCTCGCAGACCCTAAGTTTAGTCAATGCCCGACATCATAATCAGACCAACTCCACGAGCTGAGTTCGGTCTACCTTTATCATAAAACGTAGTATAATTGATACTCCCATCATCTTAAGCCAAGTGTGCTGATCACTCGCCAAATCTTTCGCTAATCGAGTGTCTTTTGTTATGGTCTGCACTCACCATTGTCTCTAAGAACATGGTCAATGCCTACTACCATGCACTTAACAAATTCCATTAGATAATTATAAATTAACTTACACCAACTGAGTGTGATCACCATTTACCACCAGCCGAGCATATGTAACGCTCGAACCGCTATAAGCCGAGCATAGATGACGCTCTCCCCTCAACAAACCGAGTACCAATTACACTCGCCATTTTTCAAAGCCTAGTGTGATATCCACTTGATTGCTCTTAAAGTCCTCTCTAGACCGAGAGCGGCTCTTGTTATCTTTGCAGGTACCAAATATTGCGACAAGGACGATTTCCATAACTCATTTGGCCTTAATACGGTTTTTTGGTGGTTATTGGTTTTTTGGCCTTAATATGATCAACTACGGTCATCGGTTTCCCGGTCTTAATACAACCAACAGGACGATCAGATTTTTGGCTTTAATATGGTCCGATATGACCACAACCACCCGAGAAATTGTGCTTCGACACAACATTCAGAACACACCTCCCTCTACCGAAAAAGATGTGTTCTGAGGGGCAAATTGTTAACCAACTTTTTGGGCAAAAGTTGTCACATTTCAGATCGAAGCAAAATATTCAAAAATGCGCCTCCCAGCATCGGTCAACCAACAAGTTCGAGCAACTTACACTTCAGCAAAGCCTATGCAAGGTCCGACCCGAGCTAGCTTCCTCCAAAAATAAGCCGAAATTGGGCTGGCCCGAATTGGCCTCCTTCAAGCAATGCCTCGCAGAACCTGGAAGAATCGATCACTCTAGCTGACCGCGTTTGTCGCTTCCCTCAATATCAGATCGAGCAAAGATCTCAGATTCATCAAGAAATATTCAGCTGAGTTATTCAATAATCAGACATACTCTCAAGGAGATAAAAGCAGTCGACTATCTCCGGACAAGGCTCTAATTTTGATACATCTCACCTAGAATGCCACGTAAGCCACTATTTCCGAGGATACTATTAATCACTAGTAGACCGGGTCCCACTGCCACAACTACTACCAATGATCGAGATCCAAGTGTCCAAGCTCCGAAAAAGAGGAAAGCCACGTGGCGGCCTGCTCATCCCATTTTTTCACATGTAAATATACCCATGCTCAAAATAGAAAGGGACTTCTCTTTGGCGGCTTCAATCCTCAGCTGAACTTTTCCTCCTAAATCTAAGTTTCTTCATGGCTAAGTCAAAAAAATAGCCAATTCTTTTTCTTCCTTAAAATAGAAAAAATATTGTACTTGTAATGAAAAAGAACGTCAACACATATAAATTGGACGTAGGCACCATCTTTGCCATAACACAATAAAAAGTCTTCTGTGTTCCCTGTTTTCTTTACTTTTCCGTATTTCATAATCATTATTCGTATGCTTTCCAAATGATTGGGGGTTGACTGTCACTAGTGGCCAACTTTTGATGTCGACACTTGAAGACAACCCTTTTTAGGAATTGTTCTCATTACGTAATTAACTATCATTATGGGTTCCTATGGTTAATGATATTCCACATCAGTTATACCAATATCCGACTATTGGAGAGTGCAAATTTCTATCGAATAAGGCAATTGACTTCACATCATTAACCTGCTAAGTCCAATCCTGAACTCTAATTAGAAAGTTTAATTCTAGATTTAAACTAGCATAAAGCTCTATAACTTTCTATCCTAGGACATTTAATTATTTGTTTCCTTACCGGACTTTGAATTTACTATGGCAATCAATATCCATTAAATCCCCTTTAATTCCATTTATTATTTTAATGGTCACATGCCATTAATGACCCAAACAGTCATATTTCCTAAGGCAATGGAGACTTAGTAGATTTAATCCCATAATTGTCTCGTGCTATTAATGACCCTAACAGTCATGTTTCCAAAGGCAAAAGACAAACTCGTAAATACCATTTATATCAGTTCCATTTAAAATTCTAACCTAATTTTTGAAACCTCCAGACATTTCTATATTATTTTAATTCCATTTAATTCTTATTTGAATATATACATACATATACATATTTGTATATAAGTTTACTTTTTATTTATTTCCCTACTTGGAGTTACAACTCCTATTCCTAATCACAATTTAAATTGTAACCATTTTGGTCTTTATTACCTATTTAATTCATTTTACCCCAAAAACGTTCATGGTTATAATATTTATTATCTTATCCATGTCCTTTTTAATTATAGCAATTTATTGTTTCAGCGGCCACAAACATTTATTTCCATTTAATATGGATTATATTTTCCATGTATATTCCCATCAAATGGAAACCTACACATAACAACATTTATTTAATATAATAACATTATTTATGCAGGTTTGGACAGATAAGATTATAATAAATGTATGTTTATATTTTGTGCGCGATATTAATGTAGTTACGAATTATATTTTATTGTCGTTATTATTGTTTTACATTCTAGTATACTAATGACTAAAGTAATCCTTTTTGTGCTTAACCTTGCTTAAGATTTAAAATCTCCTGAAAAGGTTTTTCATAGTAATTATTGTAAATTTTAATCAAACAATTTAAATTTGGCATATTTCAAATCATAAGGAAATTGGTTGATATTTTATTTAGGAGAGAGATTGCAAAATGTACAAAAATATGTGAATCCGGACTTCTCCTCATATTTGGTTTGTTTATATTCCTTGTAGATTTCAAATAATGCCTTTTAATAAAAAAGAGGAAAAGGGATAATTTATAGAAATTAAGTAAGTGCCCCAAACAATTTAAAACACAACCAGTTTTATAATTCTAAAATCAATATTTTAGAAATCCTATATTTACATCTAAATTCTCTGAATCAGGGATAACAACACTACATATCTAACTGTATTTAAAAATGGATTCCAAATTGAGGGTGCCTACAATAACCACAAATAATCAAAGATAAATTATAGGCAATATAAGAATATTAAACTAAGAGGCCTACAAATCCATATTCAAATTTCATAGTATAACTTCATATTTGACAATTAAAAAATAGATCTGATAAATTCTAGGCATACAGTCTAGATTTAATGCGAACGAATTATATAAGATATTATAAATAATATATATATATATATATATATATATATTTCCCACTTATTTAAATCTATCAAAACCTGAATCTAAACACAACTTTTAGGCTTACAATTTCCTATTCTCATAGATTTGTAATTTATAAATAAAAGGGGATATACACGCTTATTTAGGTTTATAGTTCTGAAAGAGAAATTGGAAAAGAAGGAAATTTAAACAAAAAGAATTACCTATTTGAAGAACTAACCCTTTTTCATAAATATGAATCCAATCTTTCCAATTCTTGTTAATTTGATTTGTATAGGTTTATTTCAAATTTTAGAAGAGGTTGGAGGATTGGGATTGGCATGCTTCGCTGCTGGCTCCAGGAGATATAAGAAAAGGGTGGGGGTTAAGCTCTTTATTTATAGGCGTAGAAATGACCCTGAATCATTAATTGAATTTCCGAAAAATCCGTCCATTGATATAAGATTTTATATAATATAAAGCCAAGCCTCCACTTCCTAGATCGACTAGGAGTCGATCCAAAGGTCGACTACCCGGTCGGTCGCTTGGGTCGACCTAGTAGTGGTGGGGACAGTGGGAATTTATTTCCATATATGATAATATTTTGTTTTATTAATTTTTCATTCGTTTTCGTATTTCATCCATAACTTTTTCATATGGACTCCGTTCGGGAAGTTCCAAACATGAAAGTTGACCATAATTCCTTTAGAAATGCAACATGCAAGTCTCGTTGTCAAATTCCATCATTTGCTAAGATTAAATTTGTGGATTATAACAAAATTACAAAATTAATTATTGCCAAGCCAAGATTTTTACATGAATTATCTTCCAAATAGTTAGTTGTCACTTTTATTTTCCTTTATCTATTAGCTTGGAAAATAAGTATGCGACTATGGTGTTTGGCTTGGTTTCATTGATCCCGAATTGGATGGTGATTGTGCAAAGGAACGGGAATATTGGCTCCATGCCTAATTTTGACTCAATTTCCTCTATTAAAATTGCTTTCAATGGTTATTGTTGAGAGCATTAAGTGGAAGTTTCTTTTGTATTATCCCTTGGTAGAGTATTTGTGTAACGATCCAGGATTTTCGATCCCGAAAGTCGACATAAATACATCTTCTATATAACATGTTGACCGTTCAAGTATCGGAAATACTAGATCATTAATAGAAAGAAGATAGAGGGTGAGAAATAGAAAGATAGAAAAGTAGAATAAAAAAAGAAGAACATAACACAATAGAATCAGAGTAACACGAATCTCACAGTGTAATGAACAAAATATAGTATATAACATCATTTGAAATACAAAATTTATTAGTACTTACATACATCGTCGGGGTACATCACATATATAATACAGCGGAATAAAACTCTCTACATATCTAACACTGAAGCCTCCTGCTCCAAGCTCCTTCCAGTTTCTGAAAAATCCTGAACTACTTGACTGCCCGTAAAATTTGGCACCCAAGAGTTTAGGGGAAACAACGAAAAATCAACTCTGGGTCAGTCCTGGGACTAATGTGAGTAAACGACTTTAAAACAAGTTAAGAAACTAAAAGGAATCTCATAAAACCACGCCGTAAGTACGGAATGGGTTTTCCCTTATGAGAATCAAAACAATTTGTATATCGAAATATGATATTATGATAGTGTCTATGGTCTCTCACAAATAAATTATAATCTAGCAAAATGCATGCATCTCACATTTCACATACATAGTGTACAAAAAAAATGCAAGGCTCTTGGGGATAATGGATTTCGAACAATGACAAGGTATGGAACAACTTTCCGATAGTGCATCTCTAGAGGGGAATACACTAGGTTTAACAAGAACATCTCGCAACCAGCCCACACATGACCGACCACTCATTTCGCTTAAGTGTATCGAATATATTTTCACCAACGATTTGGCTCAAACCACCGTTCCGAATCATATATAAGATATAAAATAAAGAAGCAAGTGAAATTTCTCTAGATAGGTGACAATACAGTGAGTGACCCACTTAGCCGTGCTGCCTGCCCGATTTTTGTCATTTCCTGGTGGTGAAGCTTGAGGTTATACTTACCATTAGATAGATCACATCTTCATTAACTTTGAATGCCACATCGTCAAACCCGTTAAATCATAAATTGACTTCCCCAAAAATAATTACGATTATAAAGCTAAGAGAAACAAATTCCTCCTCCATCAACGTGAATACGTTTGAAGAGATCAACTTAAGTGATCTATTAGGTGTACTCTGTCAGACATTCGTCCATGCAATTTGTCCTGGGACCGGACAAGCAGAAGGCACTATCTCGTAAATCCATCTTGGGCAATTTCTATTTAGGACACAACGGACCTTGCATAAAACTCTATCTCCAATTGTCTTCAATAATATACGTATAAATCAGATCGAAGTGGAATTTAGATTCCGGACTCTTCGAAATGGTAATGTTAATGTCTTTTAGGTTCGAGTGATACTTAATAGCAATCAAAACAATATATTTCATATGGGTTTCAGTATCCTAATTGATTATCAAAACTTATCTACTGAAAATATTTCACATATAAGATTCAACTTTCACGTTTAAAACAGTGATCTGCTACAGAATGATTAATTTTATCAACGTTAAATTAAACTAGTCAAGTTATATAACATTATAATCCATCCAATCTATCAATTATCACAACAAATCTTGCCGATTTCAGTTTGACAATTCAAACTCAACCAATCGTTATCTATAAATTGGTTGATCTCGGATAATGGTCATTTCATATAATATTAGGCTAAATTTGGATTTAGTTTAAGAATCTACTTCTGTTACTGTAATCATCAATTTTGTTTGTAAATACGATTACAGATTCAAATTCAGTTTATCGAGTCACTTAGTTTCTATGACCTATCTCCTTGAGTTAATTTATAAAAACACTGTTTCTTATTTTATCTTGGGTATCGGTCTAAGTCGGTAACATCTACATGTTTATTTCAAAACACAGGGCCTACTGTAATGAATCATCATGGACAGTCGATCTTGTTTCCATATAATAATTCGTAACTATAGTTCAACACCTTTTATCTCATTCATATAAGTTATTTTATTTTACTATTATTTAAACTAAACAGTAAGTTTAGATAATAAAAATTCGAGCATACAGAATTATTTCCTTCTGTATTGGTCCACAGTCGAGTCATCGACTATTTTTCCTGTTAATACATATATTTAAGTTTAACATCATTTTTTTCTATGTTGTTCTTCTCTTTGTTTTCGTTTTATTTTCTTTATTTTATTTTATTCCAGCATTTCTGGCCCAAACTTCTACCCGCCTCCTTACCTTTTCTTTTCCTTTCATAATTTCCTTTTGTTTTTAATTATTCTGTGGTCAAAGTTAGTCAAGCACCCACTTTGATTCATTTGACCCCTGCTGCTACTCTTCCCACTTCTTCTACATCCTGTTGTTTTTTCATATGTGCACCATTGTGCACTAATGCACTTGCACAATCATTCCCATGGCTTCGACTTGATCTGACCAGTGCCATGCACTCGACCTTGCCCCCTGAAGCTGACCCCATCATTAGACGCTTCTCCGGCCACCAGAACTACGTTTCGACAGTTCAAACTTAAGCTTCTGAAAAAACCATCCCACTGTTTTGACTCTACCGCCACCTCCTTGGTTTAGTCATCATCAGGCTTCTACTCGATATCGTCGGTGCTCCTCTCCTCCTCTTCCATTAGGTGCGACGCCGTGGAGTTCACCACCGTCGATGCGGTTCTACGCCAAACCCAGGCCATCCACACTTGTGATGTGTATGTATTTTTTTGTTTGTTAGTCCTGTAATCTATTTGGTCATTATAGAATTTCTATAGTCTTTTTTGGCTTTTGCGTAAATGAGAATATTTATTTGTTTGCTCAATAATTCACACAATTAATTGTTGATCTTGAAGATATTTTGGATTTTTACAAAATGTTATTTCCAAAAAAAAAATCCATCCTTTATCTGTGACTCGATTGTAGCTTTCTTAGAACATAAATTACACATACAACTTATTTTTTCAAGACACGAACTTGCATTGTTTATTTAAACCTCTGATTTGGTAATAATTTTAATCTACGGTGCATCTCTTTAGTTCTTGATATATGCTATAAATCTGTACATACATCTTCAGTCTTAATTATGCAAACAATGCAAAATGCTGCAGAAAATTAATCTGCACTTATAGTTTCAACACTAACATTGCTTGCACTCTAAACTTGATATGATAATCCTGGTTGTGTTCCTTTCTTGCTTGTTTAATGTTTTGTATTGATTTCTTAATCACATTTGACATAAAGATGACGAGAGAAACAAAGAAAAGAGGCATCTCGACTTTAGACTGTAAACAGAAAGCTAAATTCAATGGATAAGCTTTTGGAGGAAAACGACCGGCTTCAAAAACAGGTTTCACAACTTGTTTAAGACAATGGCTACATGCGCCAACAGATATATATATATATATACACTGTAAGAGTTCTCTCTATTTTGGTTTACTTTTCGAGACTATGGTGTGGATTTTAAAGGGAATAAGTAGTGAAGTTTCTACTTGCTTTTCACTCTGTTTCTACTTTCAGGCCTAATACCATCAAAATAATACCAACTACATTCTAGCCATTTAACTTCAACCAAATGTTCCAATCTGCTATTACCAATTCATATGCATATTAACATATTTGCTGCCTTAGATTACATGAATAAATGCATGAAAAAAAGGGCTTACTCACAAGTACACTGTTGCTGTGCTTTCCATTCTCTTGTTTTATATCTTTAGTTCCAGATTTTTTTTATCCTATGCTTTAGTTTAGGTTTAACATTTAGATTTTACCAAACCAATGCAACATGCTTAGAATCATCTCTACATAAATGTATATTTGCATCATAATACAAATAAATCAGTAATAGGTTTAAAAACTAAAAAAGGAATTTACTCACTATATTTGCTTACAGTCTCCATTTTTAATGTACTGATGTATTCAAGGGTAACAAAGTTTCAATTTCATCATATAATTCAAGTGATGTTATTATAAATGACCTTATATATCACAAGAAAGTAAAGTTATACATATACAAAGCATCAAACAACAAAATAGTCAAATGGTTAATGAAAATGGAAGGCTATAAGTCAGGTTTACTCACAAAACTTGCATACTGCTTTCACAACAAAAAAATATTGATTTAAAGACTGAGAAAATCAGTCTTTACTGAAGCAATTTAGTCTTTAAACCACGTCTAAAGACCGATCAAAATCTGAAATCCTCGGTCTTTAAATCTCAAGTCTTAAAATAAAGTTAAGACCAACATTTCGGTTTCAAATTATAAAAACCGATATTTCAGTCTTAAGTAACTTTTAGACTGAATTCTAAAGATCGAAATATGGTCTATAATCAGTATTAAATTCAAAAATGAAAAAAAAAACCTACATTCAATCTCATATCGATTTGAATATGGTAAAAAAATTGCTTATGTGTATATATATATATAAATATATATATATATATATATATATATATATATCCGATACTAATGATATAAATTATCATGCAATATGTATGTTTAAGGTTAACCCAGATCAACTTGCAATTTTCAAACAATGCGTGATGTAGCACTTAAGTAACGTTAAATAATATCCAGTGTTATAGAACAAGCAACTTATAAATTCATACATCCTAATAACACATAAACTTACACAGTTGACAAACGGAAACACGCAAGAAGAGAGACAAGGTCTAACAAAAAGATACATCCGAAATATAGAAGCAAAAGCACAACCCATTACATTGACATATATGCATTAAATAAGCCTATGCCCCGCAGCAAGTAGACTCTTTCTTGAACACCCATAACGCATTGTATTCTCCATCATTCAGTTATCTGAGTGGTTTCTCCAGTCATCCGAGTAATTTCTCCATCACACAGAAGAAAGTCACATAGAAATGAACATGAATTTGTGTATTCAGACTGTTGCAGATCAAGCTCCACCTTAATAAAAATTAAGTTGAGAATATAATCCACATTCGAGAGCTGCCATGAAACCTAAAACATGGTGGTAAATATCAAATGCAAACAACTAGGATTGAAAAGAATAATCCACAATTTCTATCCTACATTAGCAAAGTAGTTTGAAATAAATAATAAATGAAATTGATAATACTACATGATTTAAAAAATCTGATACCATTATGTCCATGAAGTTGCTCGTAGGGAATAAAGCTTCCATGCATCATTCAGGGAGAGCTTACAGAAAAAAGTATACAAGTTCTAGGGAATAGCTCTCACGTACAATACTGACATAAGCACAAGCTTGGTATTGGCAAAAAAGAACTACTGCGATCCAAGAGCTATTCTGATTTTAGAGGAGCTTGGATTCGAAATATCCATGAGCCGCGACTGGCACTAAAAGGTGCGGCGATCAGATTTTGCTAAAAACCCTATATCAGATCCAAGCTTGGATAAATTGAGAATTATTAAGACAAGTAATAAAAGAAGGCATGTGGTGTAAGTGGATGGGAAGAAGAAATTTATTAGTATTTAACTAGAGATAGTGGGTAAGGTCATGCATGGAAAAACTAAATGAAATGATTCAGTTTCCCTCTTAATTTTAATTCTCACGATTTCCGAATAATAAAACCGCTTCTCAACATAACAGATACATTATGTAATATAATGGGCTGGGCTTCGGCCCATAGCATATGTGTATTATCAAACGTTGGAAAACGTTTATATAAGCCGACGTATGTACATTTGTAAATATACAACTCTCTCTGGTTTTGATCTACATACAACATCAGTTTCACGTCTGATTTTCATTATGGTATCAGAGCAAGAAAGCCTAGCGGCATAAAAAGATCAAAATCATAAAGATACAAATTAAATTCATCAAAACTGAAAGTAAGTGGATTTAAACAGAATCTCCTCAGACATTGTTCATCACTGGAGATCAGAACTGCCTCGCCAAGAGGTAGAATCAGAGTATCTTCATCATCTTCTACGATCTTGGCTGCAGTTTCAGCCATCAGACTTTGAAGTCTTCCTCTAGCACGAGTCTGGTTGCAGAAATCACCACTTCTGGTGATCTTGCCATCCTAGTTGCTCGTTTTTTTGAAACTCTTGCCATTGTTTTACCTTTACACTGGTTGTAAAATCACATACCAGTGATTCTACCGTCCAAGTGTCATCACTCATCATCCAAGAAAGCTTTTCTTGGTTCTTTACATGGCTGGATCAGATCAAGCACTTAGTTCGGCCAATTCAGGCACCAATCCACCAACCATTCCTCCAGCACCAAGCTTCCAATTGATAAAACCCAAGACCCACATAATTACCATCCCTTTAGACGAGGATAATTACATGCTTTGGAAATTTCAAGTGGAAGCGGCATTGAAAGGATATGGACTTCTTGATTTTATTAAAGGAACAGTGCAAATCCCACCTGCTATGATACACAACAAAGATGGAAATCTTGTTAGTAATGAAGAATACTTAAACTTTCAGAAGCAAGACAATCTTCTTGTGTCATGGCTAATATCATCAATAAGTGCTAGTATACTACACGGTGTAATTGGATGCAATACATCATACGCTATCTGGAGTACAATTGAGCAAACATTTAGTGCTCAATCTGCAGCAAGATCCATGTTGTACAGAAGACAGTTACAGTGCATAAGAAAAGATGAGATGTCCATGAATGAATACCTAACTAAGGTAAAGACTCTATGTGACAAACTGAATTCCACTGGACACATGATCAGTGAGAGTGAGCAAGTCCTCTATATTACTGGAGGATTAGATGAAGATTATGAATCTATAGTTACATTTATTGCATTTCAAAAGACTGTACCTGATCTGCAATATGTATATTCATCACTTCTTGCACATGAAGGAAGAGTTGAACAGAAGAAATTATCTCAATCAGAATTCTCTGTCAACTATACCTCCACAGCCAGAAACAAAGGCCAGCAAAAGGTAATTACTGGTCAAAACAACAAACAAGAAAATCAGTTTTACAGAGGAGGCACTAACCAAATAGGAAGAGGAAGAGGGGGCAGATTCAATAATAATAATAGGCCAAAATGCCAAATCTGTGAGAAATTTGGTCACGTAGCAAGCAGATGTTATTTCAGATTCAACACAGAGTATAATGTGAATCAGCAAAATCAGAGGGTACCAAATGTCAATGTAACCCAAATGGGACAGCAGAGAACAAACACTGAAGGATCAAGAATGCAGACACAAGGACTAAATAATGATGATTCAGGCAAATCAGATGATATAAACCTTGATGACTGGTACCCAGACTCAGGAGCGACAAATCATGTTACAAATAATCTACAAAACTTGAATCTGGGGAATAAAAGCTACTCAGGTATGTGTTCAGTCTCTTTAGGAAATGGTGAAACCATAGGTATATCACATGTTGGTTGTGGATCCATAAAAGGAAAAAGGGAACTCTATTTAAACAATTTACTTTGAGTACCCAAGATTAAGAAAAATTTGATCAGTGTGTCACAATTTGCTAATGACAACCATGTATACTTTGAGTTTCACCCAAATTACTGCCTTGTTAGGGATTTACTGAGTAAAAACATATTACTACAGGGTAGTTTGGATAAAGGGCTATACAAGTTCAAGAATATGAAGTGCAGACATGCAAGTGACAATGGGAATCATTGCTATAATGTTGAATCTATTACTGATAATCATGTTAGACCTGTTGACAGTCATGTTGAAACTGTTATTGATGATAAGAATGTGTACAAAACTTTTAATGAATGGCATAGCAGATTAGGGCATCCTGATATCAAAGTTGTTAAGCATATTCTGAAAGAAAATAAAATTAAATGCAACATTATACCTGATCATTATATGTGTAAACACTGCCAAATTGGCAAGAGTCATAAACTCCCCTTCACTGAATCTGATACAAAGAACAGCAAGCCACTTGAACTTATTGCTGCAGACCTATGGGGTCCCTCTCCAGTAAAAACAGATCATGGATACAGGTATTATCTTTCATTTGTTGATGCATTCACTAGATACACTTGGATTTATCTACTTAAAAATAAATCAGATGCATGTAATGTGACAAAGCAGTTTGTGATTTTAGTTGAAAATTAAACAAACTGTAATGTCAAAATCATGCAAACTGATGGAGGTGGTGAATTCAAGTCTTTAAAGAAGTTCTTTGATAATAAAGGCATACTGCATAGAATAACCTGCCCACATACTTCTGAACAGAATGGGCTAGTTGAGAGAAAACATAGGCACATAGTGGAGACTGGGCTTACATTGATATCACAATCCTCAATACCCTTAAAGTTTTGGTCAGAGGCCTTTGTGACATCAGTGTATTTGATAAATAGGCTGCCCACTAAAGTCTTAAAATATAAGAGTCCATATGAAATGATGCATAATGCAAAACCAGATTATACAGAATTAAAAAATTTTGGTTGCCTATGTTTTCCCTACCTTAGACCCTATAACAAGCATAAAATGAGCTTAAGATCAAGCCCATGCACCTTTCTTGGTTACACAGAAAATCAAAAAGGGTACAAGTACTTGGACAGCAGTGGGAGGTTATACATTTCAAGACATGTTGTGTTTGATGAACATGTATTTCCATTTGCAGAAAATGATATTAAAACTACCAAGAAAATCATTGGCACTGAGAGATGTACTCTACCACCACCAGAATTGATACAAGATGTGATGAAGAGCAATGGGCAGCAAATTAGCAGAGAACAGTAAGTGCATAATGAAGAAAAGGATGAGGAGAGTGTGCCCAGTACAAGATCTAGTTATAGTGCTGATAATTCAATTATTGGTGAAGAAGACAATGACCATAACATTGGTGAAAATGAAGCCATCGACACAGATTCAGGAAGTGGGAACAACAACACCACAATAAATACTAGCAGTGATGATGAAGCACATGATCAGAACAGACATCATATGATGACAAGAGCTAAGCATGGTATATTCAAGCCTAAAATATATACTACAGCCATAGAAAACAGAGAGCCAGTGAACTATAATGAGGCTGTGAAATGTCAAAAATGGAAATGTGCTATGGATGAAGAATATGCTGCCTTAATGAAAAATGAGACATGGAATTTGGTGTCTGCACCAAAGCACAAAAATATCATAGGATGTAAGTGGACCTACGGACTGAAAATAGCAGCAGATGGAAGCATACTGAAATACAAAGCAAGACTAGTGGCCAAGGGATATACACAAGAATATGGGTTTGATTTTAAAGAGACTTTCTCCCCAGTGGTCAAACATTCAACTATAAGAATAATTATCTGCATTGCATTGCATAATCATTGGTGCATTAGACAACTGGATGTTTGCAACGCTTTTTTGAATGGGGAATTAAAGGAGGATGTATATACGGAGCAACCAGAGGGGTATAAGACAGATCATAACATGAATTATGTATGTAAACTAAACAAGGCCATTTATGGATTAAGGCAAGCGTCTAGAGTTTGGTATGATAAACTTAAAGACACATTCATGAGACTGGGGTTCAACACAGCTAAATCAGATAATTCTCTGCATATTAAAAGAAAAGGGAATGATGTCACATTTATACTTGTGTATGTTGATGATATCTTAATCACTGGAAGCAATCAAGCAGAAGTTAACAAGATAGTTCAATACTTGGATCAAGCCTTTTCTATCAAAGACTTGGGGAATTTAAACTATTTCCTAGGAATTCAAGTCACTCAAAACTCCAAGGATGAAATTATGTTGTCTCAAAGCAAATATATCACAGAATTACTTGTTCGAGCTAAAATGGATAAGGCTAAACCTATGCCAACACCTATGACCAGTAACCTAAGACTGTCTAAGCATGAAGGGGAAACTATTCAGAATGCCAAAGAATACATGAGTATAGTGGGTGCTTTACAATACTTAACTGTTACAAGACCAAACATCAGTTATAGCGTGAATAAAGTGTGTCAATTCATGCAATCACCACTCAATAAACACTGGACAACAGTGAAAAGGATTCTACGTTACCTAAGTGGAACAATTAATTATGGAATCAGAATAAAAACCAACAAAGACTTACATATACAAGCTTACAGTGATTCAGACTGGGCATCAGACCCAGATGATCGAAGATCGACTTCTGGATATTGCGTATTCATGGGGTGTAACCCAATCTCTTGGTGCTCGAAGAAGCAGTCGACAATTTCTCGATCAAGCACCGAGGCGGAGTATCGATCACTGGCGAGCGCCACAGCTGAAGTGATGTGGGTAAATTCGCTTCTCAGAGAACTAGGGTTCCTGTCTAATAAGAGACCAGTAGTTTGGTGCGATAATTTGAGCACGGTATCACTTTCAGCTAACCCAATTCAACATGCTCGTACAAAACATATCGAAATCGACTTGTATTTTGTACGAGAACAAACGACCTCTGGAAAATTGGATGTAAATCATGTTCCTGCCCAATACCAGAGAGCGGATGCTCTTACGAAGTCTCTATCGTTGAGAAACTTCGTGAAATTTAGAGAGGAGATGAAGGTTGAAGAAGATGGCGGCGCGAGAAGGAATGAAGAAAACCCTAGATAAATTTGAGGGTGGGTAATAAAACCGCTTCTCAACATAACAGATACATTATGTAATATAATGAGCCGGGCTTCGGCCCATAGCATATGTGTATTATCAAACGTTGGCAAACGTTTATATAAGCCGACGTATGTACATTTGTAAATATACAACTCTCTCTGGTTTTGATCTACATACAACATCAGTTTCACGTCTGATTTTCATTACCGAAGCTGTAACATGGGTCACCAACAATGACCATACGATCCAAGGGAAATAAAGAATCTTAACCTTTAGATATTTGTTTGTTTTAATACCGATTGCAGTCTCTGATTTCGGTCTATGAAAAATTTTAAATTGCACAGACTGACTAGCGAATGCAATTCAGTTTTTAATTTCAAAAACTAAATACTGAAATTTCCAGTAACAAATATGTTCCTAATATGAGACTGAGATAATTCAGTTTTTAATTACCTGTCTTTAATTGTAAGTATTTTGGTAGTGTTTTCTCTCTATCTGTTTCTAGTTTCTCAAGCCTATTTTAGCTTTGGTTTGCTACGAGCTTTCAAGTCTTACATTCGAATGATTTTGTGCACCAATCCCGCATGAGATTATGTGTGTGTGTATATATAAAGAGAGAAATATGGTTTAAAATATTGTGTAGCCTATATGATTGGTAGGGAAAAAGTAGAGGAAGACTAGAAGTTATAGGCTACTGCACCTAATATATAATTGAAAGGGAATTGTATTGAGATCAATCCTACTCTAAATCTTCCCAGCTATTACATAGGCACAACCAGCTATATTATATTACGCATATATGTCCAAGTACATGTGCAAGCAATGTCCAAAAGCTAGGCTTTGTGTAGGAGGTAAATAGGGTAGATGTGAAGTATGTGGCAGTAGTATGTATTGATTGAAAGGGATGGATGTTAGGGCTTTTCTCCCATTCATTTCCCCCTCAGGTTGCATACGGCCAGGCAAGAAGCACATGCATAGTGTACTAAATGTTTATACATTCATTCATCCTTAGCATCCAAGTAATTCAACAATCATTTGAATGAAAAAAAATGTCTGGGCTGTCATGATTTATGACCTGAAAAGAATGTTGCTAAGGGTATTTTTGCTTTTCTTATTTATTTCTTATGGCCAACAACAAAGACTACAAATGCATATGTATGTGCTCTTACTAATGTACTGAATGGTGTTTTATAACTATAGCTTTGCTCTCAAGTTATTCAAGCTATGTTATTGTATGTACTTAAAAAATTTAAAGTGCAAATTTTAGTATCTGAGGCAAATCTAGCTACTACTAGCCAAGTACTAAATAGATTTTTAAGTGGTACATCTTTGTATAAAATAAATATTGCATTTGATTTAATTCCGTTTTAAATCAAATTAATGATTTGTCCTTTTTCATTAATAGTTAAGTTCTTAGCTTCCTTCTTTATAAAGTAAACAAAATTTTACTTAGGTTATTAAAATTTGTGTGAGTTTAAAACAATATTAAAATTTAAAATAAAATACAGTGCATTATTTACTTTTTTATGTTTATACATTGGTTAAAGAAATTTAAATAACCCTAAATAAAGATTTTAGATGTAACAAAATTTAAATAACATTTATTTGTTCATATATAAAGATAACAAGTTAACAATATTCACATATTATTTTTAAACCAATAATTATTTAAAATTTATAAAATATTTAGATCAAATATCATTTATCTGAATTAAATTTACAGATATAACCTATAAATTATAGTTCAACGAAATTAGTAAAAAAATGGGATGCTACAATTGGTTTGTGTTGTTTCATCCTTGAGGATATCAGGGACGAAATCCTTTAAGGAGGAAAAAATGTATCCATATTTTAACAATTGCATATTTAAATATTGATCTTTAATTATCGAATAAACGGCTCCAGAAGATGATTTCTCACAAAGGATTGAATCCGGACTTGGGACCAGTTCCATTGAGTTCAGATTGTTCTTTACGTGAAGCATAAGTATATCCATCATTTTATTTTGAATTTGGATTACTTATCATAAAATCAGTCTTGAAATACGCGTAAATAGTCAATGTTAAATTATGATGAAATTTATTTTTTTGGAATTGTTCTAGTGAATTATTGCATGTTGTTAAGTTTTGTACTAATCGTACGTAATCTTCGATTGTGTGTAAATTAAACATGTGTCAATTTATGTAAGAAATTAACATTGTAATTCAAGTTTTAAAGGATAATTTCCATGTATGATCGAACTAGTCCTTGTGACTAGTATCCTTGTTTTTAGAAGGCGTTTATACATAGATGACGACAAGCAGTATGTATTGATTGAAGTTCGTGGGTTTTTGGGCTCGTTTTGATAATAAAATATTATTTAACTTTATTTTCTATTGGCTTGTTACCCATTTCTACCGTTCATCTCGATACCCACTATTCATGACAAGAACAACATCAATCGCTGACATCGCTCAGGCCAATGGGGGTCGAATTAGGTCAAGTTCTGATCTTGAGAATTATTCGCCTATGCCTGAGGAGTTAATTGCCAATGTCCGATTGAAGTGCTGTGGCTCATGGTGTTAAGGATCTAGCACCTTTCGTGTTGGCTTTAAGGTAGGACTGGGGAGGATACAAGTGATGGATTGCGGTGTGACCGACATCGTTGGCGAGCTCTTATCCAGGCGCACCTACTGCTGAAGTGCGACAACGTCCGGTGCTTAGGATAGGTGATGTCGATGATATGAATGTGCGACATATTTTGCTTGGAGTGGATCGTGATTTTTCGTAGGGAAGGAGAGATAATTAGCATAGCTAATTACTTAGTTAATTTCATTACCTATTTAAATTCGTTAATTTGTATTTACTGCATCTTTTGCATACATTATCATATTTGGAGGCACTTTATTGCGTTGAACACGTATTGACGAGCTCTATGCTTTGTAGCTGATTGGGGTTGGCTAAGGTGAGTGATATTGTGTCTTATTGGATTGCATTTGTTTGTGTAGTATAGTTTTGATGTTTTAAACTGATTTAATTAGAAAACATTATATTTAGGATAGCTGAACTTATTAAATAACAAGTAAAAGTATTAAATGTGATTTAAGCATTTTTTTACCATTATTATCACATTTCACCTAGTTTCACGCTCTTGTGCATGCTATTTATCCGCTTATGCGCTATTGCATACTATTTTGACCATATTATTAGATTTAGATTATGTTGACATTTATTTCACCCTGATTGTTATAAATAAGTTATATTTGATTAATTATTGTCATTATGGATATTTGTTGGCTGTTTTAAGAATTTGTCTGACTATTGGTTGCATGATTGAATTATTTGCTTAGTTTAGCTTAAAATGCAAGGCGATATAGTATTTGGAAATATTTTGTTCATTAGAGTATAGAGTTCTTATTGATGAAATGCAAATGTTGATGTATATTGATTGAATGCATAAAGAGGATAAACTATGACAAATGAGATAAATTCTCGAAGGAGCATTAAAGCGCATGAAAGTTTCGACGATAAAGCAACATTAGACCATGGCAATCGATTTGAAGATGGAGCGACATTGGAGCATGGTGGCCAATCTGAAGATAGAGGATGGACTTGGCGACGTGGTACAATTCATAACGAATGCCAGATCTTTTCTTTAGATGTGTATTTCACCAACTTTGGTTAAATGGGTGATCCGAGTAGTTGTTATCGGTTACTATGAAGAGGTTAATACCGATTACTATCGTTATTTGCCACTTTGGACAATTTGACATGGACGATGATCTGATTTCGAGGAGCAGGATATGATGGTTCATTCAGTAGCAATTTTGACATGATGGATCTTCGATCAAATGCTTTGGCATGAGACGATGATGTGATGCTTCTATGCAATGACTCGTCATTCGGCGATGATCATTCCAGGATGGGGCGGAGGACTCTTGCGATGAAAGGTTTTCTCCTAGTTGCAGAAAGACGACGCTAAGTCATATATATTCGACTGTTGGAAAGAGTGAGCTGGGAGACACGGGCTAATATCCTATGACGTATGTTGACCATCGGGGATATTTTTCAGATTGAGATGACTTCAAATGGGAGCCTTATTTGATAGCCTAGAGAGGGATTATGCTGCAGAGAACGTATGTAAAGGGGCTATTGACATTCAAGACCATATTATGCCTTTAAGGGAGTGACACAAGGACAGCCAAGAGCCCATTGATGTTTTGGACTGATTGGCCTAGACCCTAGAGACTGTTAAGGTTTTTGACTTGGTAGGGTTATCCGCTATAGCCTGTTGACGTTTAGACGTAGTGGATAGCCTGGTAAAGTCAGTCGACGTGTTATACCTACCAATGCTTCGATGGATTGGGTGACCAAATTATTGAATGTCATATGCTTTACGCACTAAGCGGGTGAATGTGGTGATGGATGATGGTTTCCATGTGTGTTTACTTATTTATCATCATTTATTATTTAGACATCTAGTTTCTCAATATTTCTTCAAAAAAGTCGGGTAACAGGTCTTCTTCACTGACACGCAGTGTCCTTCGGAGTCCTACTGACACCTTATCTACTTGATATTTATCAAAATGTAGCATATATCGGTTGTTATGTGGTAACTCTATGGATGTAGGTGTAGGACATGTACAACTCTTGAAACACCTGACACCCCTTTACGTTATCTAAAATTGGATCCCGCCAAAGGATGTGAAGCGTTATAGATATAATGACATAAAGGACATCACGGTGAGAACGATTCACAAGACATAAATAATTATAACACAGCGAAAGAAGAAGAAAATTAAAATAGCAACATTACATTTTTGTTTCAAAAACCGAATATTATGTCTCGTGGAAAGAAAATCTTAGTCATAATATATCAGAGTACATAAATAATATCCCTCAAATAGTCATAGATACAACCAAACCATGGAAAATAAATAAAAAGAGAAATACATATACTGCAAATAAAATCCTCTAAGATAGAACTTGTTGGACAATCCGAGCTATTCACTTCCACCCTGCGAGCCTGAGGAGAAAGAAAAAGGAAAGAACAAGGGAAAATGGGTCAGACATAAAGTCTAATGAGCTGTTATGATTTCTAGCATGACTAGTAAGCAAAGGAAATAGATAAAATGATAGTTCTAGTGTTAGATGGGGTAAGTGTTTGTGTACACCTAAAATGAGCATAAATGATGACATAAAGGGTTGACTTTTCTCATTCAACTGAACCATGGCATTTAACTTTTTGACTATTTTAATTTCTACGATTTCAAAACATAATATGATTAGGATAATTTTCTTAACCCAACCACAAAGTGATAATCTATGCCTACTATGGGCCTTGGGATTAACAGGCCTAACCGTAAGCAAATGACACAACATTAATCACAGGCGTCACAGTGTCTTATTTTCTCTAGTCGGGTCAATGTACACAAGTTGAACTGCTGGAATACACCCATACCCACCTCAATTTGGACCATCATTTGGTATAAATCCCCTATAGACAAATAATATTTGTCATAAATCCCACTTGATTTAGACCCCTATAGAAACCATAGACTAACATAGAATTTAGGCTTATAACTTAATGTCACTTTTAAGTTAATTTTTTATTGATCTTAAATGTTCACTCACTACTACAGAAACCATAGCTATCACAAGGCCACCATCGAACCATAGAATTGCCTGATCTTAAGGCCACCATAGAATTGCCTAATCATACGCTACCTTAGAATTGTCTGATCACAAAGTCACCAAAGAATTTCCTAATCACAAGGCTACCATAGAGCCATAAAACTTCTTAATCACAAGGCCACCATAGAATTTTAATCTCGTAACGTCATTTTAAGTCAATACTTTCATATTAAGTACAATTGTTCTTTTAACAATTTCACTTCTATTTATATTTGCAAATAAACCAAATTTATTTACTTTGATTCCCTAGTTTATCACATTTATGCAGATATACATTACAGTTCATATTTCTATCATAACATGTACCATGGACATTTTATAAACTTAATCAAGTTTTCCTATTGTCAATCCAACGTTCCCTTTTTATTACAGTTTACATTACGTGTTAATTTAGCCCCAAATTATCCAATCTTAATTTCATTATTCCATTTTAAATTTGATGTCCAAATGTGCACAAAATAAAAGGATTGTAACCAATTACAGGCAATCGGGCATATAATTTGTAAAAATCCAACGAAGAAGTGGGGAAAGAAGATTGAGTATATTACTTAGAGTAATTTGAATATTAATTAAACAATAATTGTAAGAAAAATTAGAAAGATTACGAACCCTACTTACAGAAAGAAATTACAGAAAATAGGAATAAACATAAATTATAAATAACCTAAAAGTAAAAGAACTGTAAACAAAACTACAACATCAATTAATGTTATTCCTATTTACCTGAACTAAATCCACTCTCAATAATCATAAAACTCATCACACAAGCTTCCCCCATGTCCCCTACAAAACCTCGAGAAGAAAATAAAGTAAAAAATATTCATATTTAATCTCAATCCCCTAAATTTAATTTTTAGGTTATCCCTGTCTCTCAAAAAGGAGACTAGCCTAGGTAGGGAAGGGATGTGTTATGAAGAAATGAGGAGGGTTAGAGGTTTATTTATAGGTGGAGCAAAAGACCCTTTGCCATTAGATTTAAATTCTGAATCTTAACTGATTATATCCTTGGGTCAGTCCGTAATAGCTACGTCAGCTAATCAAAATGATATAGTCCACCCGAAATCAGTGACCAAATCTCGTCCATCCTTCGATTACGTGTCTGGCATGGAAACATGCAAGGAAAGACATAAGTTGACCTAGGCCCCAACTAGTTTGACATATGGGTCCACCCACTTATAACATGGGTCGACCCTGTTGTCTTTGTGTCGTCCCATGCAAAGTTGAATTTATTTTTAGTTTATTTTTATTTCAAATTTTTATTATAATTTCAAACATCCAATTGCCATAACTCCTTCATTTTAAGTTCGTAATATGCAAACCATAGTTGCATCTGAATTTGGAAATCATAACGAACCCATGAGTTCGAAGCTTCCTTCGTTACTCCCGGAACTTGGATAGTTATAGCGACCCATAGGCGCGAGATGTACCTTGTGGAAGGGGGGTCCACTGGACATAGCCCTTTCAGGCAGTGGCCATTTATTCCATGGTCCGTTGGATGGTCGGTGCAAGGCTAGAAATTGGAACACATTGATTCCACTCGTTCTTGTCCTTCGCTTCTAGGAATGTCCCTCGGTGGGCGCTATCCCCGTTGTTTAATTCTGTCAATTTAACAACTTATTACTTAATTTGTTCATTTCTCAGCTAAACATTATATATTAAAATTTGGGTTGTTACATTCTCACCTCCTTAAAGGATTTGTCCTCGGAATCTCTAAGGTGGAAGGATAAGATATGTGTTAACACACAAATATCTACAACTACTTACTCAAACATATTCATTAGCTATCATTGTCCTTAATTTTTCTAATGCGAATTACATACTTATTCAATATTGTATTATGTCTGACCATAACTAATGCAAAAGATTAGGTAGTCTAATGATTCAGTTGATCCCTTTTTATGCAATTATGTTCGTGCAATGCATCAAAATGTGTACAAAGATCCTAGTGGTAACATATAGTTCTATACGCATGCTTCAGTCGTCACTCATATGCAACCACCATATGATAGCATCCATGTATTACAACCATAGAAATAAATAAAATATGCACACATCCATATGCATATGTAAGTGTCATATCAACCAATTCCCAACAGTGCCTAGCATGTGTATATGCATCCACTGTATCCATTTGCAAACACTTTTATCTGTTTGCATTCATCAAATATAACATGTTTCACCCACATTCTACAATCCATAGGTTTCTCCTTAGATCAGATTCAAAGGTATGGAAAGGTAGAACCTACTCAATAACTAGAGTTAGAAAAATTTCGGTGTGTACCATAAAAAATATGGATCAGAAATCTGCATTTCTACTCCAGTTCTCAAGTTGCTTCACTGGAATTATCTCCCGACTGAACCTTCAGAAACCACACCTCCTTATCCCTTAGCTTCTTTGTATCATAGGCTAGGATCCGTGTGGGTGCTCATCTGCTTAAGATCCACATTCTCCAACAAGTTAGGTTCCATTGCCACTGCTGAGTCATGTAAGCACTTTCACCAGTATAAAACATGAAATTCGTCATGAACACCGGAAAGCCTCTTATGTAGTTGATCCATTTATGCTATCTACCCTACTCTCTGTAGTGGAAAATTACCCAACGAACCTTGATGCTAACTTTCCAATGGAGCCAAATCTAACTGCATCCTCAAAGGCGATATCTTTATGAAAACCAAGTCTCCAGCAATAAACTCCAGGACGGTCCTCCTCTTATATGCATAAAATTTATGTTGATCTCCTCCTAATCAAATCAATATTATCAGAGGTCTCTTTAATCATGTCCAACCAAAGAAATAGTCTATCTATATAATCCCAGTAACATGGGGGAGATCTGCAAGGTTATCCATATAAAGCCTCAAAGGGTGTCGTGCCAATGCTAGTTTTAAAATTATTATTATATGAAAACTCCATAAGGGGTAGATGCTCCTCCCAAGTTCCCCCGAAATATAAGATACATAGTCTCAGTAGATCCTCCAAAATCCTGTTCACCTTCTTTATTTTCCCAGTCAGCTCTAACAAAGTAGGCCGCACCTCCAAAAATGCCAATAATCCTAGAGTATAATCCGTAGATGGCTGGAAATTGATTGTAGATATAAACTACAAGCTCTTCCACTCTACGAACAAAGGACTCAATGATGCCCTCTTCCTAGTCAAAGCATTTGCTAGTACATTCCTCTTGCCTGGGGTATACGCAATCTTAAAGTCCTATGATGCTAAGAACTTCATCCTCTTAGGGATTGAGATGGTTGTAATGATCGTTTTGATGGCAACAACCTTTTTTTAACTATTATTGTAATAAGAATTCAATAACACAATTATCAAATATATATACAAGAAATATACGTAGGTATTGATTAAGACTGTACATTTCAGAGAATCAAGTTTTCAAAGAAGAAGAGTTCAAAATACAACACTCATGAGTAACAAGAGTTCAAGAAATAAAAGTAATTCAGTCCAGAATTTTTGTTAAAACTTTGGTTAGCACTGAATCCTTATTTCAGTCTTTTCTTACTATTTTTTAATCCTTTATTAACGATTTCAAAATTGTTTCCTAGTTTTAAATCTATAATTGTTCGTTCTTTAATTTATTTTAACTTCTGTATTTAAATATATTTTACTTTTAAATTTCTTTATTAAATATTTCTTATTTATACACTTAGTTTTATTATAGTTTTTTAAATTTCCTTCCCTATATTATGTTCTAAATTATTTCCCATATTTATATTTTTTTAAATAAAAACTAGAAATGGTCGGATATCATTTTAGCATTTGCTACAAGTGCATATTTAATTATTTATTTCCAACTGCTTCTTAAATTCATTTAAAAAAATAAGTTTTAGTTTATAGACGACTACAAAATCTATGACATAATAATCTACAATATAATAAACAAAAAGGACTAGGGAAATAAGTAGTAGCTCGTGGAAAAAAGAGCCTCCCGAGCCAGCAGCGAGAAGGGCAAAAACCAAACGACTCTGAGTACTGCTAGATAAAATCAAAGGGAGGAAACATAAGCATCTAGCCGCATCCTGACACCCAAGAGGGCAAACAAAACTGAAGAAAAATCCTTGCCAAAGCCCGACTTCTCCTAGCCGGAGCTCCTGAACCATCTACCGAGCCAACCCCCAATGAAACCTATAAATCCAGGACCTACGCGACTAAAAAATAGCATAAATCTAAAAAAAAGGGAAGTGAAGGAGGTGATAATAACCATGCATATTCAACGTATCCCCGCTCTGTTGGAGAATGAAATATTGATGATGTTTTGATGATAACTACCTTGTTTCAATCATTATCATTATTGGTTATAAAATATATATACTAATACTTTTACCCAGAATATACATACATACATACATATATATATATATATATATATATATATATTTGTGTGTCTGTGTGTATACACAAGATTTATATGCAGGAAATAGATATTGAAGGCAGTACAGTTTTAAGAGATTCAATATTTCAAAGGAGATTCAAGACTCAAGAGTACTAAGATATCAAGATTTCTAGAGAGGAAGATTATTGGGGTAATATAGTATGGTTAGCATGTTACAACTCTGATTAGCACTCCCAAATTCTATTTTCAAATTGATTTTAAGTTATTTCAAAGTCCTTTCAAAATTATTTTAAATCATCTAAAGATTTTACTTATGATTTCAAATATATATAAGTTTCTTATATAACTTATATATTATATATATATGTATTATATAGTTTTATATCATTTATTTGTATACTTTTTATATTATATGTTTAAATTATATATTTGTAACACCCTATAATTTAATACACTATAACCATACTTTAAAGATAATAAATCGGGTATTATTTAATTAAATATTCAGAATTAAATAAAACCGGCTTTACCCTTGCATTCATCTCGGAATTATGGTTCAGATAAACCCCAATTTGCGTAAAACAGACAACATATGAATAAGTTATGAGCATTAGAAGTTTGTATACACATAAGGAGATTATATATAAATATAATTTAAAAATGTTCAAATCAATTCCAATGAGACGAAGCAGGAAAAATGATCGAGAAACCAGATCGTTGTGGGACGAATCACTTTTGGCCTGGGTCGACCTATAGGTCGACCCAAGCATGGCTTGGTCGACACATAGAGTCGGTGGGTTGACCCACCCAGATATAGGGAAGGTTCTGAATTTCATATCTAGACAGTTTTGTGGATAGGTTCATGCTAACTCAGCGCTACATGTACGATTTAGATTAAAATCCTAGAATCTAAAGGCTGAGGTTGACTCTGTGAATCTATAAATAGGTGGCTTCTCCCATTCCAATACACACAATTTCTTCATAATTTCTGCCTCTATGAAACTATTCTGGTGTGTATATATATATATATATATATATATATATATATATATATGAGATTTAATCTCTTCTTCACCAAAACTCGCAATGAGTTCCCTGTCATTTTCAGATCTGATTTCTAAGACTGTAGCATGACAGTTAAATAAAATTAGGTTAGAATATACGGTGTTTATAAGATAGTTGCTATACAAGTTCTTCACTGTTAATCACCTATGCTGTTGTTATAAGTAAAACACATGACTTTACTGTTAGATTGTGACAACCGCCCAGAACCCTTGCACTAAAAAAGAGGAATAATGCGCTGTAAGACATGCTAGGCAGCTATGGACGATCATCAAGACAAGAAGCACAAGCGGAACCTGTTGTAGAACTCATACGCAAGGATAAAATATAGTAGAACATATACAATAGGTTATAATAGTGAAGAATCATATATTTTTTTTTTGAAACTTTCACAACATCCTGGAAAATTATCCATACATCATAGGAATTATCAAAGTCTGTACATAAAGCCTCACTACAACACTCATAAAGCAAGTCAAACAACGAAAAAGAAAATACTAGATAGTAATAAAATTGGTACGTAAGCCACCAGCTCATCATCAATCAGCATTGTCGTCTCACCAAACTATCACCTGTCACCTGCTACTCGGTCTGCCCATCCACAACCGGATGAATAACCCAAGGTAATAAGATGGAAATATAAAACCTTGAGTCAGACAACAGTCTTAGTGAGCGATGAAACATATAACATCATAAATAAAGTATATGAGAACGGATAGATAAACATATTAATCTACCCACATTACCAGTGAAGAACTTAACTCTCGTCTTCCCCACAACGGACAGTGATAGCCTTTACGATCCATTCGACCAAAGGAATAACAGTCCATTCATGGCAATAGAACAATCAATGATATTACTTATAGCATCCAGATTATATATCTCATGTAATCCATCCTAATCGAATTTGACATCCCCAAGCACAAGCCCTATAGGCCTAAACCAATATCAGACAAGCACCCAAAGAACATCTCCTTTGACGTTGGACAAACTACTTGAGATGGTACAAACCAAACAACCAATCAACCATGACATACTTTGGCTATCACCGCTAATCCTGCTTCGAAACCATCATTAATCGTATGACGACCAACCTTGCTACATGTCAAAGGCTAATGGTAACCCCAGTTCTAGCAAAAAATCCATATGCTTTTCAACGATACGTATGTTTGTCCAATCTTGACAATTAGGCCTTTCAACGATACCTAGGGTACTCGACCAACAACCATCCAGTCTTTTGGGTGCCCTCATTGTACCCCTACTTTGAGCCTACTAGAACTTACGACAACGATAACTTCATGGCCTTTGCATCTCTAGTCATCCAACCAGACGACTTTTCATAGCTTAAGCAACCTTCTCAAGAAACCATTATCCACCATCTCACGACCTTTGATTTGTCATCTCGTTCATTGTTCCACACCGATCAACAAACACATTCAACACTTTGAATATTCCCACTTGAATGTCCCTCGACCACCAACCACAGCATTTAGCGTTGCGGCACGAGTCCGCATCCGAAAAATATAATTTTTCAGAAATGACCCTGTGCGACGGACCCACTATAAAATGCAGAGACCGACCGACCCATCCTCTAAGAGCCGACCGACCCATCCTTTTAAGTCTCGACCGATCCACCCACATCATCCCGACTGACCCATCGTACTAAGGAGCTGAACGACCCATAAAGTATACATGACCGACCCATTCGCGGAAAGTTGACCGATCCATCACTCCAAAACACTTCCGACCGATCCATCACTCCACTGACCGACTGATCCATCACCACCTCGGATCTGACCGACCGATACTACCTCCCGACCGATCCATACTCTTTCCCGACTGATCCATCATTTCTTACTCTCTAAGCCACACTTCCGACCGATCCATAGCTTCCGGGCCGATCTAGTCTATCTAAATCCGATCCATCACAATTTCAACCCGAAATTTGACCAAAACTTCGCCAAACGGCAATATCGGCGAAACCAATTCATCCAATACAACTACAAACACATTATGAAACCACTAATAACTTGATAATGACGATTTGCATCAAAAATTATGTAAATTTCACCAAAATCATGATAAATGAACATATAAACTAAATTATAGATTTAACTTGCATAAACATATAAATCAATATGAAAATTACCGGTTTTGATTTGCTAAATTAGATCCTATATTGATTGATATGAATATGGACTTACCATTATTTAGATCTAAGAGAGAAAAAAATTGAAAATGATGAAATTAAGATCATACAATTCATATACTTGATTGAATCCGCGTGAGAGACGCATATCACTCACCAATTCTCCAAAACAACCCAAAAACACTTAAAACAAGATCCGGGCAGCGAAGAATTTACTTTAAGCTCTTCGATTAGTTGATCTCTCTCTTCGATTTGCGGAGACCTAGCCCAAATGTTGTAGATCTTCGATTCTCTAAACTTTAATGGTGGAAAGGTGAAGAGAATGGAGAAATGGAGGAATTCTAGCTCTTTCAAATGAGAGAATGGAGAAATTAAACTACTATCCATGCCTCATACCCCTATTTATAGCCTTCCACCAGCCCACTAATGGGCCTCCCCAAATTAGCCCATTATGGCTTGTAAAACCAGAACAACCAACTGTAAAACCATAAAACATTGATTTCTCCAAAGCTGCTGAGCCAAATCTTTATTGTGACCACTCTATGGAAAGGGAATCATCATTTCTTTTCCAATGGCATAGGTCTCAACACCTGATTTGATCCCAATCAAAAGTTATACCATATGCAAGACTAATAGGGGCAAAATGGTCACAAACAAAATTAACAAAAATTATGGGCATGTCTCACATCCCCATAAATAACATATTAAAATATGAGAATGATCCAACCCTCAGAGAATAAAATAAAAATATTTTACGATCCTCCGATACATAAAATGCAGGCTGTAACATGGATAACTAATAAGTTATATGTATCTGTATTCCTTTTCCATATTTTTACTATTTTATTTTATTTCCAGTCTTACCTATTTGCCTATGTGATTTGGTTCTATTCTACTTCCTATGTTTTCCCTTTTTGTTTACGCTAAGCCTAGGCCTTTAGAAGCCTAGGTCATGCCCGATTAGAGTTTGCATATAATATAATTTGGATAATAAGAAGTGGTATAAAAAGGAGAATTTATACATATTGTCAAATTGAGGACTATTTAACTATAATTTGGGAAAGGGATAATACGCACATGTTTATACTTGTTGTAAATTTGATAAAAAAGGATAATGTGCTTATACTTGTTGTAAATTGATAAAAATGGATAATATGTATAAATGTACATGCTGTAATTTGGGGACATAATTGGATAAAAAGTATGCATATGTATAAAATATTTGGTTTAGATTTAATACAAACATTAAGTAAATAAATTGTTGGAATATTGTAAGTACTAGATGTAGGCTAATAAACTGAATTTTTATAGTAATTATGCATACATCTGGGCAGGTGCTTTAGGAATGGATTTTACACACATAATGACATGTAATATTACAACCACGCTTATTAGTAAACTCAAACCTTCTAGGTTAAACATGATTATTAATAAGCTAAGAGGTCCCTCGTTCTGCTATTGTATTAGCTTTTGGGGACTCTTAGATCCTAGTTATTTGGGGGCACAAGTTTAGAGGATTTGGCTTGTGTAAATCTGGTGTTTGGAACGCATATCAATCGGTATCCCTGTTGCTATTTTTTAGTGTGCATGTCATGGTGATAGCAAACATCAAACATAACAGTCATCCTCACATCACTCACTCAGTGCGTTAACCATACGATATCCATCGCTTTGGTCACCAAATCCATTGGGGCCATGACGGGAACTCCGTCGACTATTGTTATGACCATACTTCCCTGGTCTATAGTTAATAACCCTACCCAGTCCACACATCCCTGGCTCTAGGTTAAGGGCCAACCAGTCCACACTTCCCTGGCTATGGTTTGTCTATATGCCCCCTCTCTTCAATGATGAACCAAAGTTATAGATATCGATAACCCCTTTGCACACGTATCGCAGCAAAGCCCAACTCTAGAAGTTAGCTCGTTGGTTCCCATATGGATCCTGGGTAATAACTTCCCATTTGGACTTCCTTTGCATCTTTGGTTTTGGTCTCTTCCAGTTCGGTTCGGGTCTCGTCCTCCTATCCGGTTCGGTTCGGATCTTCCTCCTATCTGGTTCGGCTCGGGTCTCTTCCTTCTATCCGGTTCGGTTCGAGTCTCCTCCTCCTATCCGGTTCGGGTCTCCTTCTCACTTCTCTTATCCGGTTCGGTTCGGGTGTCTTTCTCCTATCTGGTTCGGTTCGGGTGTCTTTCTCCTATCCAGATCGCTTCGGGTCTCTTTCTCCTATCCGGATCAGTTCGGGTGTCTTTCTCCTATCCGGATTGGTTCGGGTCTCTTTCTCCTATCTGGATCGGTTCGGGTGTCTTTCTCCTATCCGGATCGGTTCGGGTCTCACTCCTAACCGATTCGGATCGGGTCTTCCTCCTAACCGGACCTGAAAATCAACAACTTTTTCCAACAACCTATTTTCGCCAAACGACGGCATTTTAAACCATTCTAACCTTTCTATGACATCACAAAATATTCCAAACATCGCTAACAACATATATAATCAATCAAAAACATTAAAATATCATTCACATGAAATATTTTAGATCAAACATACCCAAAAAGTATGATTCTCCCCTTAATCCCCTTAACCATGTTTTAGCTATAGGATTAGCAAACTTAAAAATTAATCCAAATTTTCAACAGTGACATAAAATAATATTTAAGAGTTTCTACATAATTTTCCAGATTTTTATGATGCATAATTTCGCTAATTATCACTGATTACCCCTAATTAGTCGTAATTAGTGAATAAAAGTGCAAATCACTCAGCTTAGCCACAAACGAATATTAGATCTGAAACTATGAGTGATATGGGACGAATTCCAATGTATAGCAGTAGTTCTATCTCTAATTTAATGCTAATTTCTCTGATTTGGTGTAGTTTTGGTTAATTAGTGATTAGGAAGTGATTAAAGATGAATTTAGAAGGTGGAGGCCATTGCTAGGGCTAGAGGGAGGTAAATGGCGGCTGGAAAAATGAACAAAACTGATTTCCCAAACCTTTCAGCCCTCCCATAACCCTAATCCCGAAATGGGTTATGGGCTTAGCTGCTAATCACCTGGTTAAGCCCAATTATGTTGTTTTTCACCTTCCAAACCTTATTTCAGCCATATCTCCCAAACGATATGTCTGTTTGATTAATGTATCCACTTTATGGAAAGGAAAACCATCATCCAAATCCAATGGAAGTGGTTTCAGGTTAAAACTCCTTACCAATCAAAAGATATAGGCAAAACAAGATTCGTCAGAGGCAAAATGGTCATTTAAAATAGGGTAAAAATCCTGAACATGGGAAATGACCCGAATAGTCATTTCCCAAAGTTACACAACCATACGACTTCGTATGAAAATGAAATAAATATTCTACGATCCTTCGATGTGTAGAATGCAGGTCGTTACATTCCCTCCCCCTCTCCCGCAAAGAAATTTCACCCTCGAAATTCCTTAACTAAGAAACAACAAAGGGTCCTGCATACCTATCAACCATTTGCAACAATCAAACATACATAATGAACACGATAGTCCTATCATAGCATGTAGAATAATTATATTGCTAATAAAACCTTATCAGGCAAAGAGTTCTGGATATGACTTTCTTATGCTTTCCTCAGTTTCCCAAGTACAGCCATTCCCATTATAACCCCACTGGTCCTTAACCAGTTTCACCGTCTTCCTTCGAAGTTGCTTCGTACCATGTCCGAAAATACGAATCGTTCTGTGGGTCCCAACCGAGACTCCACTTCGATATCATCCAGCTGATCTGGTGAAATAGTTAGATCCGAATCGTGCACGAACTTCCTTAACTGGGAAACATGAAACACGTTGTGCACTCCTGCCATCTTGTCTGGTAATCCAACTTTATGTGCTAAATTCCCAACTTGTTCGAGAACTGGAAATGGACCAACAAACCTTAGTGCCAACTTACCTCTCCTACCAAAACGAATCACACTCTTCAACGGAGAGATCTTGATGAATACCAAGTCTCCAACGGAGAATTTTAATTCTCTTCATCTTTTATCAACATAGTTCTTCTGCAAATCTTGGGCAGCCTTCATTCGTTGTTGAATAACCTTGATTTTATTTGAAGTTTCTCTTATTACATCCGGCCCAAGTACAAGTTTCTCACTGGTTTCCAACCAACAGATGACAAGTTGCACGTTCTTCCGTACAAAGCTTCAAATAGAGCCATACCAATGCTGGACTGATAACTATTATTATACTCGAACTCAACTAGATGCAAATGGTCATCCCATGACCCACCAAAATCCAATATGCAAGATCTCAAAAGATCCTCTAATACACGATTCACCCTCTCTATTTGACCGTCGGTTTTGAGGATGGTATGCAGTACTAAGATGTAATTCTAACCTAAAGCCTCTTGTAAGCTCTTCCAAAACCCACTAGTAAATAGTGGAACTCAGTCGCTCACAATACCTTTAGGTACTCCATGAAATCTCATTACCCACTTCATATATAGTTCTGCTAACTAAGTTGTATTTCTATTCGACTTGACTCATATAAACCTTGCACTTTTGGTCAATCGGTCGACAGTCACCCAAATACTATCATGACCCGATCTAGTCCTTGCCAAACCGTCAATGAAATCCATTGAGACTTTTTCCCATTTCCATTCGGGAATTTCCGATGGTTGTAACAAACCATAAGGCTTCTTTTGCTTGGCTTTTACTAACTTGCAGTTCATGCACTTGGATATAAACTTCCCAACATCTCTCTTCATCCCTTCCCAATAGTAAGTCTGCTTCATGTCTCGATACATTTTGTTACCACCGGGATGTATAGTCAGTTTCGAGTAATGACACTCTCTAAGCACTTCATCTCTCAACCCATTAATGTTGGGTACAACTAGCCTCCCATTCTTTCGAAGCCATCCTTCTCGATCAAGACCATACTTATTCATTCTCTCGCCGTCGATACCCATCTCTACCTTGGAGAAGATTTCCAATAGATTAGGATCGTCCCTCTGACTGGAACTAATGCGTTCAATCAAGGTTGGCCTGATCGTCAAACTAGCTGACATCTCTGGATCTAGTTCACACTTAGGTCTGAAATCATATCCCACGATATATTCTAGTTGCTTCCATTCCAGAAACATAGCCCCCAAACTGGCATATCTCCTACTCAATGCATCAGCTACCGCATTGCCCTTCCCCGGTGTATATGAGATATTGAAATCATATGAAGCTAAGAACTCTAACCATCTCTGTTGACAAATATTGAAATCCTCTGAGAGAAAAGACACTTTAATGACTTATGATAGGTAAACAACTCGGACCTTTCTCCCAAAATATAGTGTCTCTACATCTTTAACGCGAACATGATCGCTGTCAATTCCAAATCATGGGTAGTATATCTTTTCTCATGCGGTTTCAGTTGCCAACTAGCATAAGCTACAACCCTACCTCCTTTAATCAGTACAGCACCTAGTCTGGTACTACAAGCATCCATGTATACCGTCATCTCTTCATTCCCTTTAGGAATAACTAACACTGGTGCACATGTTAACTTTTTCTTTATGCTCTTAAATGCATTCTCACACCTTTCGTCCCAAACGAAAGCTTGATTCTTTTTGGTCAACTGAGTTAATGGTGCCGCTATCTTTGAGAAGTCTTGGATAAACTTATGATAGTATCCAGCTAACCAAAGAAACTTCACACGTCCATTGCATTCTTGGGCATAGACCCATCTTGTACTATAGCCACCTTCGCAGGATCCACAGTAATACCATTCTCTGAAACAACATGGCCCAAGAATCTCACTTCCCTCCTCCAGAAGTGACACTTAGAAAATTCTGGTTTCAATTGGTGTTTTCTCAACATCTCCATCACTGTCCTCAAATGTTCCTTGTGTTCTTCCTTTGCCCTTTAGTAAACCAAGAAATCGTCCACGAACACAAGAACAAACTTATTTAATTGATCTCTGAAAACTCTATTCATAAGATCCACAAAATATGTGGGTGCATTAGTCAAACCAAATGGCATGACCAACCACTCATAGAATTCAGATGGCGTCCGAAATGCCATTATAGGTATACTCTCAACTGCTACTTGGAGCTGATGAAAACCTATCATGAGATCCAACTGGGAAAACACTCTTGCTCCATTCAGTTGATCAAACAAATCATCTATCCATGGAAGAGGATACGTATTCTTCCTAGTCACCTTGTTCATCTCACGGTAGTCTACACATAAACGAAGGAAACCATAGGCCTTGGTAGCAAATACGACTGGTGCTCCCCACTCGGAAACACTCCTTCGAATAAATCCCTTCTTCAAAAGGTCGCTCACTTGCACCTCGATCTCTTGCTGCTCCCTTGGTGCCATTCGACGAAGAAGCATCACTATAGTTCTGGCATCTTTCACTAAATCAATCCGAAACTCAATCTCTAGGTGTGGTGGAAGTCCGGTCACTTCCTCGAGGATGTCCAGATACTCGCCAGCAATAGGCACATCAGATTACTCATACTGCGGGATGTCGAGGGAATGTAGAAAACAAGTCATCACCTCATCATTGGGTAGGCAACCCAATACCATCCTCCGCCCATCACCCGCTCTAATGGTCATCAAAGACCCCTCACGATCTACTACCACCCCATACCTTTGGAGCCAATTGACTCCCAAAATAATGCCAAACCCAGTAAAGCCCAAAACAAAGAAATCACATGCAAACATACATCCATGACTCGATAAGATCAAATTTCGACAAGCCACACTAAGGTTAGTCGAACCACCAGTTGGGTTCGTCACAACTAAAGGTCTATCGACAATCTTGGGTTCCAATTCCAACCTATCTACCAGGTCACTAGATACGAAGGAATGAGAAGCCCCGATATCAAACAATACTTGAACAGAAACATCATAAATAGAAAGTATACCTTGAATAACAACACCTTTTCCCTTCTGCATCGCAATTGGGGGTGTTCCACGAAGAAGGAACAACGTTAATAGCATACGCTTTCACCATTTGCTTCTCCTTAGGGGGTTGTGGGCATTCATTCTTAAAATGTCCCACTTGGCCACAGTTGAAGCACTTCTTTTCCACCAGTTTTACTCGATAATTGCTGGCATAGTGGTCCTTCTTGCCACAGCTAAAGCACTCAATATCTTTCTTATTCTTCTTTTTCTAACCATCCTTCGTCTGGTTTTGCTTCCTCTTATTCTGGGAATTATTCTTGCCTTCACCGCTTACGTGCGGCTTTGGCTCCTCTGCAGATGTAATAACAACCTCGGTTTTTGACTTAGGGTAAACGATCTCAAACCTCAATGCCTTTCCCATAATAGATTCGAATGTCTCATCGATATGGTTTATGATTCTTTCCCCCAAATTCCCATCTAGGCCAGTTATGTAATTCTCGTTCTTCTTCTCGGTAGTATCGATTAGGGACAATCCATATTTCGATAAGGTATCGAATTCAGCAATATACTCTGAGACTGCCCTACCATTCTGCCAAAGCTCCAAAAACTTCTTGAATAATTCTGATTTCTGAGCAGTTGGGATAAACTTGTCACTGAAACAGGTCATAAACTGATTCCAAGTGACTTGATCCTCCGGACTGGCCGCTTTAATAGCATTCCACCAATTCATAGCTCGTCCTTGAAGCTGAAACGATGTTAACTTTTTCTTCATTGCATCCTCGATCCCCAAATCCTCGAAGATGCACTCACAGCTATCGAGCCAATATTGAACCTCCGTAGCTGATTCCGTTCTGTGGAACGGCTTTCCATCACGGTTAGTTTAATCCTTGCTAAGCTTGGCAAATTCGGCCCTAGGCGCCTGCACCGCTACACCACCACCTTTAGCAGCATTAGGAACTGCTCCCTAAGCATACCTAGGCATCTCTCGCATGAAGGCAATAAACATCATCGTCATATCAGGGACATTCCCATTGTTGGCCCCTAAACCTGTACTCCTCGTATATCGGATCATCGTTCAATCTGTAAAGAGAAAAACGATTAGCCATCTCCATAGTGGTGTCCGTGCAGTGCGACTTCGTCCTTAGATATACTAATAGTGTATATATATTGTTTTTGAAAACAAAAATATCACAAATACGCGCTCTCATATACGTATACTATCTCCCCCTAATGTCTTCCCCTAGGTTAACTACGCAACCTAGGCTCTGATACCAAGTGTAACGGCCCACCACGAACCAGTCGACATTTCCCTGAAATGCGTTGTGTTGATGCCCGACTAGCACGGGACGGTCATCAAAGGAAAAGGGTTTTGAAACTATGAATCACCAAGAACCTGTAGTATATCTCACAGCGAATGAAATAAAATATAATAGTAACATAACTTGACATAAAACAGGTGAGACAGTGCATAAGCTGAAAACTAAACCATTACTATCAGAGTAGCGGAATCCCAAAAAAATACAGCTTATGATCCAGACCATTATTACAACTTCAAAATATTGTCTCTAAAAAGGAAATATAGAAGGTGCACTACTAATGCCCAAACCAGTGACCATCAACAACACAGGGAGAATATATGTAAATTGTACGTGGAAGCCTCTGGCTCGTCTCCGTACAGCTACTCGTGCATGACCACCTGACCTGTCTCTAGTCTGCTTGTTTAGGAGCACCCAGAGTAATAAGAAGAGACATAAAACTCTAGGTCAGACAAAAGTCTGGTATGAGCTATAGCAACAAAATAAAACAATAACAGGTATATATAATCATACCTGAACCTGGACCTGCAACCAAAGAGTTAGCACAACAAGATGTATAGTACTCTGAAGTAACACTAACATAAAGTGTAAAATGGGAGTGTGCATGTCATGGTGATAGCAAGCATCAAACATAGCAGTCATCCTCACGCCACTCACTTAGTGCGTAAAGCGTACGATATCCATCGCTTTGATCACCAAATCCATTGGGGCTGTGACGGCAACTCCATCGATGATTGATATGACTATACTTCCCTGGTCTACAGTCATTAACCCTACCCAGTCCACACATCCCTAGCTCTAGGTGAAGGGCCAACCAGTCCACCCTTCCCTGGCTCTAGTTCGTTTACATGCCCCCTCTCTTCAATGGTGAACCATAGTTATAAATATCGATAACCCCTTTGCACACGTCCCACATCAAAGCCCAACTCTGGAAGTAAACCCGTTGGTTCCCATCTGGATCTTGAGTCATAACTTCCCATTTGGACTTCCTTTGCATCTTGGGTTTTGGTCTCCTCCGGTTTAGTTCGGGTCTCCTCCTCCTATTCGGTTCGGTTCGGGTCTTTCTCCTATCCGGTTCGGGTCTCTTCCTCCTATCCGGTTTGGTTCGAGTCTCCTCCTCGTATCCGGTTCGGTTCGGGTCTCCTTCTCTTATCCGGTTCGGTTCGGGTCTCTTTCTCTTATCTAGTTCGGTTCAAGTGTCTTTTTCCTATTCGGATCAGTTCGGGTCTCTTTCTCCTATCCGGATCGGTTCAGGCGTCTTTCTCCTATCCGAATCGGTTCGGGCCTCTTTCTCCTATCTGGATCGGTTCGGGTGTCTTTCTCCTAGGAGGATCGGTTCGGGTCTCCCTCCTAACTGATTCGGATCGTGCCTTCATCCTTACCGGACTTGAAAATCTGCAACTTTTTCCATCAAGCTATTTTCGCCAAACGACGGCGTTTTCAACCATTCTAACCTTTCTATGACATCACAAAACATTCCAAACAGCGGTAACAACATATAGAATCAATCAAAAACATTAAAACACCATTTACATGAAATATTTTTGATCAAACATACCCAAAAAGCATAATTTCCCCTTAATCCCCTTAACCATGATTCAACTATAGGATTAGCAAACTTAATCCAAATTTTCACTAGTGACATAAAATAATATTTAAGAATTTCTACATATTTTTCTAGATTTTTATGATGTATAATTTCGCTAATTATCACTAATCAAAGTGGAAATCACTCACCTTATCCATAAATGAATATTAGATCCAAAACTATGAGTGATATGACACGAATTCCAATGTATAGCAGCAGCTCTATCTCTAATTTCTCTTGATTTGGTGTAGTTTTGGTTAATTGGTGATTAGGAAGTGATTAAAGATGAATTTAGAAGGTAGAGGTCATTGCTAGGGCTAGAGGGAGGTAAATGGCAGCTAGAGATATGAACCAAACTGATTTCCCAAACCTATCAGCCCTCCCATAACCCTAATCTCGAAATGGGTTATGGGTTTAGCAGTTAATCACCCGGTTAAGCCCAATTATGTTGTTTTTCACCTTCCTAACCATATTTCAGCCATATCTCCCAAACGGTATGTCCGTTTGATTAATGTAACCACTCTACGAAAAGATAAACCATCATCCAAATCCAATTGAAGGGGTTTCTGGTTAAAACTCCTTGTTGTATATAACAGTGTTGTATACACAATTATATGATATTTGTTTGATGATAACAACCAAATAAATATTATTTTAAATATGTTTGTTACTGTACTGTTCTATTTACACATCACAGACATGAATAAAATATTCATATTTAAATAGAATATGACTATACAGACATTCATATATTCATATAGTATTTTATTTAAATTAATTAATATACTTCAAACATTCAAATAGTACAACTATTTATAACTCCAATATTTACAATTCACTTAAATATGTTTGAATATTTCTGACACGACACATTACACATGAAATTGTAATATTGAAGGAATTCAAATAAAAAATAGACAGATTGAATTGAAGACAATAAATAATAATTTATTTCAATCAAATCTGTTTATTACATATAATCAGCACAATTCTCTCACAACTCCTCACTACAGTTCATTCATTACTTATACAATCACTTTTATACACTGACACTATCACTCAGTTGACATTTACATATACACACACAATAACACTGTTCTTGTCTTCATCTTCAATCTTCTATCTTTAGAGCATTCTTCTGTCTGTCCAGTCATCTTCATACCTGTCACATACAGAAGAACACACACATTAGACTGCAACAAAAATAAAAGCAAATAAAAATTTATTTTTAAATTTTATTTACCTCAGAATTACGATGTGTTTCTCATTATTTTTCTAAACTTGGTCTGATATGTAGGGAAAGAAAATTGATTGATGGATGCATGTACACACGTGTATAAATATACACATGTGCACTGTCTCGCCAATTAACGAGCAACTGAGGAGTATCCACGTGGACCATCTCGACTCAGTGCACATATGAAAACAACTCAATATGAAGTCAACAACAAGTTCAAGGGTCGAGCAACAAAGTCAACACAGCAAATCATGGTCAAAATCAAAAGTTAAGATACAAGGCATGAGTGATCGAGCAAAATGTCAAAATATGATTTATATGCACATGAACACAACAAAATTGGTCGAAACTTATTCACATGATTCAAAGCAGTAAGTGATACACCAAGACATGGCAAGTCATGGAGAGAAACTTGATGACGAATGCATACATGTCAAGTTCATATAACATGGTAAGGTGTCAAGTTAGTTTGCAAAGCGAACAACCAATTGCAGAGCATGGTGATTGAGCTTGTTTCAGTTATCATGGTGCTGAAATACATAGCAGTGGTGATAATGCAAGTGCAAGTGTAAAATGGTCCAACTGGCAGTGCAATAGCCAAGCAAACATGAAGGTGAATGCAAGTGCTCAAAGCAAGCATGAAACTGCATGGATCAATGTACATGATGCAAATCAGGTAGGCTAACATGGCATGATAGCATATATATATATATATATATATATATATATATATATATATATAGCGCAGGTTCAAGCTTATCTACATGATGATAGTACGAACAAGTCCGACTTAAATGTACTAGTGAAGCATATGTGCTAGGTTTACAAATACAGCAGGAAACCAGATTGCTTTCAGCAAAAAGAAAATGGTGCATCAAAACAAAACTGGATAAGTTCATAATGGCACATGCACAATGGCAATCCAGTTTTATAAAACGTGCATAATAAGACTAAATGAGCAGTGAACACATAAAGCTTGACAAATGGAGAAGCGTATATAAGGACTAAATGAAAAAGTGAAGGTTGAATATGTAGACAACACAAAAATGATATTTCAAGTGCACCCAAAAGAGTGACAACATACAACAGCGAGGTCATAACAGTGCACGAGCACAAGACAAATTGCACAAGATCAAAGGGTACACCATTCAGGTGACAAAATGAGACAGAATAACAAAGTGCAGATCAAACAAATAGTGTTGAAACAAACTGATGAACAAAGCATGATCAAGAAAGTATCAGCTCAAAGATGAAGTTTTTTGTTTTAAAATCTGTTTACCGCAAGTTTTTTTAAACAGGGTAGTTTCTTCCTTTATCAGTTTGAATGACTAGAAATCAAGGCATCAATCTAAAATCGAGTAAATCAATGTGCAATATCAATTCAACCTAAAAAGTAGCATTGTTCAAATTTGAGGCATGCTCAAGGATAGTATCTATTCCTATCTAAAATACCGATCAAGACCAATTCGAAGTCCAAAAGCCTAACGCAAGCAAATCGGTGATGTCACACGCAAGATCAAAAATTTCAGAAAATCAGTTTTTTAAATTCAAGAGTATATATGAAATATATTAGGAAGGAATTCATACGCAATTATAAACTTTAAAATCCTCAAATTAACGCAAGATCGAGTCAAAGAAGTTCTAGAATTTACGTGGATATCAAACCCAAAATCCACGAATATATTCAAGACCAAATCTAATAAGAAATCAGAGAATATATATTGGATTAAAAATCCTATATAAGCACCAATCATCACTGGCCATTAATCATCCAAGTTCAAGCACAAATAGAAGAAAATTCAGATTGAAAATTCATACCAATATTTACTTGGATCTAAATCGAGTGGGGTTGCAAATCGAAGAACATCAGAGCACGAGATCAACATCGGAAATCATCAGAGCACGAGATTGACATCAGAAAACATCAGAGCACGTGTACGGTCAAACACCTTGTAGAGAATTCAATTACAGAGCCGTTGGAGTTGAGATTTGGACAAAATCGAAAACCCCAGGAGCCGCCATTTTGATTTCCAGAGAGACAAAGAAGATCAGGATAAATAAGATGAAAGGGGTGGAGCATAAGTCAAAAGGGCCAGCCTACTTTGTCTTTAAAAGGGGATAACCCATTTATTTTAAACTCCTAAGGGTTTTGAATTTGTTTTTAAATTTGTTTTTATTGTTTTGTTTTTATTCATCTTTAGATTCAAGTTGTAATCAAATCAGAGTTTTCTAGTTTGTTTCTAAGACTAGGGAGACGAATTACAGGGTTTGTAATTCGGGAAAATCTGGTTTTGGGGATAAAAACCAGTGTAGGGTTTTTGAGCGTAGGGTTAAGAACAGTTGGGAGCGAGTGTCGCGAGTTTACAGGGGATTGTAAGCGTAGAGATTGTTTTAACTCCTAGTAGAAACCTTAGGGAATGCAGCAATAGGCAGGGTTTCGCTGTAGCTGGGTGTATCTGTGTGTTATTTACTCTACGCATTTATTTTGATTATTATCAATGTTGTTATTATTTAATTACTTTGTGAAAATCTGCGATAAACCCTATTCACCCCCTCTCGGTTTAATTTAGATCCTATAAGTGGTATCAGAGCAGGTATTTTTTATTTTATTTTAACTCTAGAGTCATGAATCTGTTTAAGAACGCGTTTTCTGAGGGTTAGTCTATAGCTATGCCACCAATGTTTAATGGAACTGATTATGCATATTGGAAAGCTAGGATGAAAATTTATTCGAGTTCAGTCGATTATGATGTATGGGATATTATTGAAACGGGTTATAGATCTCCCACTGTTATTGTTAGTGGTGTTGAAATACCTAAATCAAAAGACAGGTGGGACGCTAATGATAAAAAAATTATTTTCAACTAATGCCAAAGCAATGAATGCTTTAATTTGTGCTCTTCATGAAACAGAATTTAATCAAATTTCTCATTGTGAAACTGCACAGGAAATATGGCATAAGTTGGAGGTCACACACGAAGGTACATCTCAAGCGAAGGAATCTCGTCTCACTCTTCTCAGCAATGAATATGAAATTTTCTCTATGCAACGAGATGAAGATATAAAAGAGATGTATGGATGCTTCTCGTCACTAGTCTACAATGCAAAAGCTCTTGGCAAAACTTATACCAAAGTGGAATTGATCAGAAAAATATTGAGAGTGCTATCGATGAATTTTGAAGCAAAAGTGACGGCAATTCAAGAATCAAAAGATCTGAATAAATTAAGCATGGAGGATGTTATCCATCTGATCGATCCAAGTGAATATGGGTCGGTTTTAAGCGTTTTGAAGAAGGGCCGGTCCTAAAGTAATTACATGGGGTCGGTCATCGACTGGTCGTTCCTTTCTTTAAACTCTACTGGTCGTTCCCTTCCTTAAACACCTGGTCGCACTGTCTTTGGATAAAAGCTACAGGGTCGGTTCTGCAATGCCACAGGACTGGTCGTTCTTTCTCAACTCATGGCTTGAGCCAAAAGGCTTGATAAATCGTCTGGTCGCTCCAAATACAGAAGATCTTTGGTCGCTCCAGATGAAGAAGATCTCTGATCGCTCCAAATGCAAAGGGCAGCTAGTCGTTCTTCTCTGGAGACCAACCCCATTTTTGAGGGAACCAATTCCGATGTGTTCTCGATCATGGTCGCACATTTCTGGAAGGTAGCGCCATCTCTGGTTGGACCGTTTTTTGGGTCGAGCTTTTGGTCATTCTTTGGTCAGTCCACTCCACATTCTAGCCTCCTGGTCGTCCTTTCTTCTGGCGGAAGCTCCTGGTCGGCCAAAGCGCTAGAAACGACCTGTGATGGCGTGACAGCTGGAAACAACTGGTGACAACTGGCAGTGGCATTTCCGTAAATACCGAAAATACCGACCAGACCCCTGAATACAAGAATTCAGCCATTTCTCCGCCTATAAATAGGACCCTAGCTCCACCATTTGAGAGGGACTTTGGGCGGGAACTACGAGGAGGTGCTGTCTAATTGCTTTCGGGATTTCTCCAAGCATTCTTACATCTCTTCTTTATCATCGATCATAAATCTATGGAACATTGGAGCATGTGGAGCATAGCTTTCATGGAGGAACAAGCATAAGAATTTCACGCACTTCTTCATTTCTTCTTGATCATTCACCCAAAGATCTAAGGAGCTTTCATCCATGGCTTCCATGGAGGGATTGGCATAAAATACTTCAAGCTTTCATCCATTCTTTCAATCGATTGTAAGGACAAATGCATGTCAAAGGAGCTTGTATGAATGTATAATGGAGCAAATGTTGTAATCTTTTGGTGATTAATGAAATCCAATCTTCAAAGTGGACGTAGACTCGATTAAGAGTCGAACCACTATAAAATTCTTGTCTTCTTTCCTTATTTTGGTATTTTGATGCTTTTAAATGTTAGATATGGCCTCACATAACTCTAAAGGTTTTCTAACGCCCCGCCTCTGAAAAGGTGACGTGCTTTCTAAGCATCTCGCCTCTGATTAGGTAACGTGTTTAGAAATACCATTTTGGTTGTTATACCAATTTTCGGTATCAACAATTAGGCACCCATCGTGGGGCCAGATCTACTTTCTGGCATCAAATATACTACGAAGATCTTGAGATCTTGAAGCTAAGCCTGAAAATAGCTCACTCCAGCTTGTGATTTGGACCTTCCGACGAACTCTCCTCAAAGTTCAAGTTGCTTTCTGAAATAATGCCGCCAAAAGTGAGCAAGGAAGCGAGAACTAGGACATCTAATGAAAGAAATCGGGAGGAAACCCCCATGATTCCCAATTTGAATTAGGCGAAACATCAAATGGAGGCATGAATGTTACAAGGGGCGAGCTTGATCAAGCCGTCGTTGGATTGACGCAACAGCTAGAGATAGCTAACAAAGCCATGTTGACAAAACTTGATTCGCTCTTTGCTCTTCAGGCCGCTACGGCAAAGGTGGCCTCTAAGCCCATTCGTGCAGAGGATGCTGGTTCTTCTTCTTCTAGTCCAAATCGAGAAAAATCTTTTCAAGAAATCTCTAATCCTGGTAAAGGAAAGCCCGATGATCCAAAGCAAGCCGCTCGGAACCATAATGGAGAAGCTACTTCTTGTCGAGTTGCCGACGCTGCCAAAGGGGCACTTTCCAATCGAGAAAGGCCAGGGCCCCTAAGTCGCAACCGTGAAGGTTTGCAAAGGCAAGCCTCCGGCCAAGACATAGGCGTCCGCCCCGCAGAAAGCCTCGACGAGAAGGATCGCCTTCTGAAGATGGTCCGACAGATCATGAAGGAGGACAAGCACCGAAACGACAATGAAGCAGAATGGGAATTCGCGCCATCTAAAACCCCTCTTACCGAAATAGTCAAGAAAACGACCTTCCCGCGAAAGTTCAAACCGCCCACCATCCAAGCTTATAATGGGACAGGTGACCCTAATGTGTTCTTGTTCCGATACGATCAACACATGGATGGGGCACAAGCAACTGACGAGCTTAAGTGCTTGTACTACCCGGTGTATTTGGAGGGGGTTGCGTCATTATGGTTCACAAAGTTGCCTCCCATATCTATTGATAACTTTGCCACATTGGCAAGATGCTTCCGAGACCAGTTCCGCCTCCAAACAACAAAGGTCAGAGATATCATGTCCCTCAATGAACTAGAACAAGCCCCTGGCGAAACGATAAGGTCTTTCTTGAATTGTTTTAATGCTGCTGCTGCAGAAGTAGAGACCCACGAGCCAAGGCTAATTATAATGGCCTTAAAGAGGGGGCATTGATAAGCTGTCTGAGTTCGGAAGGTGGCTAAAAAGAAAGAAACCTGAGACGCTAGAGAAATTTTATGACAAAGCCGAGGAATACATGTGTCTTAAAGATGATCCTATCTATTCCGTTGGCAATGTCAAAGCTAAGGTGGTACCGGAAAGGAAGGAAACTCCTAAATAGAATATTCAAGAAAATTTTGAGGAAGGTCAAAAGAGAGGAAGCAGTAATGATGCTAGAAATGATAAGGATTCCAAGAAACGACGTTTCTTCAAGCCAACGAATTTTACTCCGTTGAATGATACAATCGAGCACATATATATGGCAACGAAGGATGCAGAGGGCTATCCGAGCCCAAAGCCAGTAAGGGTGTCCGAAGAAGCTGCGAACTCTGGAAGGTTTTGTCGATTTCATAATCGACCAGGCCATGAAACGAATGAGTGTCGACACTTGAGGAATCTGGTTGAAGAATTAATAAGGAAGAATCGCCTCCAAGAGTACGTAAAGCGGTCAACAGATGCCGAGCCTACTCAGGGACAGCAAACTCGTCCGACTCAAGATGGAAGAACACCTGCAAATGACTCCCGACCAATAATCAATACGATTAGTGGTGGTCCTCATCCTGCAGGGGATACCTGGGAGGATATGATCAGGTATACTAATGAACCAAGAAGCGTTCTAAAAGGAGACGGTTTTGAGGTTTGCAATAATTCTCTTCGTCGAAAAATGCCTAAAACATCCTGTGAAGATGTTATCTTCCGGGATCGGGACTCCGACAGAATGTTGGTTCCAACTATTGGCCCAATGGTGATCACTATTGGCTTGGGTCCAGCAATAGTAAAGAAGGTGTTGATTGATAACGGAGCATCCGTGAACGTTCTGTTTTACAGTACTTTCTCTAAAATGGGTCTATCCATGGATAATGTGCGAGCTAGCAAAGACAAAATACACGGGTTCACTGGCGTACCAACTCAGCCAATAGGTGTGATTGATCTCCTTGTAGAGCTAGGAGAGGGAGAGAGGCAAGTCTCCATGATACAATCTTTCGTTATAATTGACTCACCTTCAGGGTATAATGCATTCTTGGGAAGGCCAGCACTTGCCGACTTCAGGATAGCTCTTGCTCCTTGGTGCTTGATGATGAAGTTCCCGACCGCAAATGGGGTGGGAGTTATCAAAGGGGATCCTCAGGAATCGAGAGAATGCTATATGGCAGAACTGATTGAAGCTCGGAAATACGAAATTCAGAAGGATGCGGAGACTCATCTCTGCATCCATGAAGCTCCTTTATAGCAATTAATGACCTCCCCCTGCGTTGGAGCATATAACGACATGCAGGAAGATATGGACCCACGAAAAATCAGTGCAAGGGATGAAAAGGTAGCACCAGCTGAAGCTACCATTTCCATAGAAATCCATGATAGTGATACGGATAAGCTAATAATGATAGGCTCCCAATTGGATCCTATGCTGCAAAAGGAATTGATTAGTTTTTTGAAAGCAAATTTGGATGTCTTCGCTTGGAGTCACTCAGATATGTGCGGGATACCTCCAGACGTAATAGTGCATAAGCTGAATATTGACCCCAACTTGCGCCCGGTGAAGCAGAAAAGACGGATGCAGGGACCAGAAAGGTCTGAAGCTTTGAAAGATAAAGTGGATAGGCTATTGAAGAATAATTTCATTCCAGAATCCACCTATCCTAATTGGGTGTCTAATCCGGTCCTTGTGAAAAAATCAAACGGCAAATGGCGAGTGTGTGTTGATTATTCTAACTTGAATAAGGCTTGCCCAAAAGATAGTTTCCCCCTACCTCGAATTGATCAACTTGTTGATGCAACAGTGGGGCATGAACTATTGTCTTTCATGGATGCATATTCTGGATACAATCAGATTATGATGCACGAGCCAGACCAGGATAACACCAGTTTCATAACTGTACGTGGTTTATATTGTTATAAGGTAATGCCGTTTGGTTTGAAAAATGCAGGTGCCACCTACCATCGCTTGGTGAACGCGATGTTCAAAACTCAAATTGGAAAGACTATGGAGGTTTATGTTGACGACATGCTGGTAAAATCCAAAGAGGCAAAGAATCATATAGAGGATCTTGATGAAATGTTCCAAATCCTGAGGAGATACGGCATGAAGCTCAATCCATTTAAGTGCTCGTTCGGCGTAGCATCAGGAAAATTTCTTGGTTTCATGGTAAATGGTCGGGGCATTGAAGCAAACCCAGCACAAGTGATTGCTTTACGAGAAATGCAAGCTCCACGGACTAAGAAAGAACTCCAATGCTTAAATGGCAAGGTAGCAGCATTAAGCCGCTTCATCTCAAGGGCAACGGACAGGTGCATTCCCCTATATGATGCATTAAAAAAGGAAAAGAAAAGCTTCCAGTGGACTCCTGAATGCCAGCAAGCATTTAAAGATCTCATCAAGCACATGGAATCCCCTCCGATGCTATCGAAGCCTAGGGATGGAGAAAGCTTGCTCTTATACCTTGCAGTGTCATCTCATGCGTTGAGCGCAGCACTCGTTAGGGAGGAAGACAAAGTGCAGTGGCCAGTATACTACATTAGCAAAAGGTTTACCGGGGCAGAGATGAATTATCCAAGGATAGAAAAGCTTGCATATGCCTTGCTCATCGCATCACAAAAGCTCAGACCCTATTTCCAATCCCACTCTATTAAAGTCCTTACCGACCAACCCTTGAAACAGGTATTGTTCCGTCCAGAAACTTCGGGGAGACTCCTGAAATGGAATATTGAACTCAGCCAATATGATATCACTTACTACCCCAGAAAAGCAATAAATGGGCAAGCTCTGGCCGACTTTATCGCTGAATTCACTGACAGGGGAGAGGAAATGGAGGAAACTAACGAATTGGCCGTTAGGTGGAAACTTTTTGTTGATGGCGCTAAGAATGAATATTGTGCTGGGGCAGGGATAGTATTCGAAACCCCAGAAGGACGACATGTATGCTGTGCTCTGCGATTCGAATTCCCCATCACCAACAACGAGGTCGAATATGAAGCGTTACTTGGAGGATTGCGGGTTGCAAAAGAATTAAGCTTGAAAAGTCTACTAAAATTCAGCGATTCACAGCTAATGGTTTCTCAAATCAAAGGTGAATTCTAGACTAAGATGGGAAGGCTTTCGACATATCTGCTTAAAGCCAAAGAACTTCTCAACAACTTGGAATATTATTCTATCTCTCATATTCCCCGCAGAGAAAATTGGAAGGCAGATTCCTTATCAAAGCTGGCTAGCACTGGAGATCCTCAAAACTTCAATCTAGTTCCTGTGGAAGTATTATCTAGTTCCAGCATTGAGGAATCCGATATAAACTGGGTTATGGAAGCCACCAACGAGCCCGACTCGTGGATGACCCCTATAAAAAACTATATACTTCACGGAACACTTCCTGAGAAACCAAAGGATCGCAAAAAACTGCTCCGAAAATCTCGGCTATATCTCGTCCAAGATGGTCATTTATACAGGAGACGATATTCAACGCCATTACTACGGTGTGTAACAAAGGAGGAATCTAAAGCGATTTTGGCGGAGCTACATGAAGGAGACTGTGGAGGTCATGTTGGTGGACAGACTCTTGCCAAAAAGGTCCTTCGATATGGTTATTTTTGGCCCGATGTGAACTTCGACTCAATGACATTCACTAAGAAATGCGACCGGTGCCAGAAATTTGCAAAATTCCAAGAGCTCCGTCAACAGAGTTGACACAGATGTTGAGTCCTTGGCCATTCGCTGTCTGGGGCATAGACTTGATTGGAGCACTACCTACCGCAAAATCGAGCTTCAAATATGCTATAGTGGCCGTGGATTACTTTACCAAATGGGCTGAAGCTGAACCATTGGCAACTATAACATCGAAGAAGGTAATCAACTTTGTGTTGAAAAATATCATTTGCAGGTTTGGGGTTCCACAGAAAATTATCACCGACAATGGCACGCAATTTGAAAGTGATGAATTCAAGGATTTCTGCAACAAATATCATATTCAGAAAAGCTTTGCAGCAGTTGCCCACCCGTAGGCCAACGGGCAAGTTGAGGCAGTCAACAAAATCCTGAAGTCCACCATTAAAAAGCGTCTCGAGAAAGCTAAGGGCAACTGGATTGAAGAATTTCCATTGGCACTATGGGCTTATCGTACAACCCATAAAACTGCAACAGGGCATACTCCATTCTCTTTGGCATTTGGCTCGGAAGCGATGATACCTGTGGAATTGGAAGTTCCTACTCACCGCAGAATACACTTTAGCCAAGAAGAGAATGAAAAGCTGCAACTTGAAGCTCTCGATCTACTTGAGGAAAGAAGAACCGAAGCAGAGCTTAGAATGGTCTCCCATCAAAGAAGAATAGCCCGACACTTCAACCAGAAGGTCATGCATAGAACATTCGAAGAAGGAGACTTAGTGTTAAAAAAGATCATGACCGCAACAGGAGTCTTTGGCCCCAATTGGGAAGGGCCGTTTATTGTCAATCAAAAGCTTCTTGATGGTACCTTTAAACTCAAAACTACAGATGGAGTAGAACTCCCAAGGGCCTGGAACAGTGATCACCTTCGTCGTTATTTCAAATGATTTTCTAACTCATATTCTTTTGTATTTTTCTATGAATATAGTAAATATTTTGTATGAAATTACATGAGTATAAATCCAGCAGCGCTTCTGATTCTGTCTAAGCTTTATATTCACATGTCTTTGATCATATATCCAAAAGATGCACAGCTATGGTTACAGGACACGATACCTCCGTCATCCTGTTTTCCGACATAAAACTCGCCATAGCTTTACTGAAGAAATATGGTCCAAAAGCAGGCGCAAATTTAACCCAAACCCTCTCCGAGGATTCTCAGTCGAATAATAAACTGAGTCTTCTCCAGGGGCGCTCGGCCAAATAACCCAAAGTCAGACAAAATCTGATTGCGTTATAACCGAGTCTCTTAACCCAAACCCTCTCCGAGGATTCTCAGTCGAATAATAAACTGAGTCTTCTCCAGGGGTGCTCGGCTAAATAACCCAAAGTCAGACAAAATCTGATTGCGTTATAACTGAGTCTCTTAACCCAAACCCTCTCCGAGGATTCTCAGTCGAATAATAAACTGAGTCTTCTCCAGGGGTGCTCGGCCAAATAACCCAAAGTCAGACAAAATCTGATTGCGTTATAACCGAGTCTCTTAACCCAAACCCTCTCCGAGGATTCTCAGTCGAATAATAAACTGAGTCTTCTCCAGGGGTGCTCAGTCAATAAATCAAAGTCAGATAAAACTTGACTACGATATTACTGAGTCTTTGACAAGGAAAACCTTTAAAAGGCATTCAAACATTTCTCGAATATCTAACGCATTAGGACGCAAAGGATGGAGAATTCCAAACAAAGCATGCAAAGTTCGTATAAAGAATTAAAAACATCCAAATATCCACCTTCGATATATAAAGGTTGAAACGATCCATTGGTACGGGGGCATATCACATTTCACGACACAAAACAAAAAGCATCTCCTTGATTTCTCACATACCAAAGGATCATCTCAACCGTTTATAAGTGGGAAATTCATAAATGAGCAAAATGTGCAAAGTGTGGTGTGTGAGCATGATGTATAAACCAGAATATGCAGAAGAAAGGAACAACAAAGTCAAGCGCATGGAGCACATTAATATATCACATCCAAGCACAAAAGAGTCAACCTACATCACAGTCACAAAAGCACGCCACAAATACACGGAGTACTAACCAAAAGACAGTCTGGAAGTCAAAGGCGAGGGCTGGCACTCGCTTAATACACACCAGCCTAAGTCAAAAGTCCATTAAGCAAAGAAAGTCACACAAGCGGGTTCTTCCTAGGCCTCCCAACCTTCTTCTTCGCTGGAACAGAGCCGTAAGATGAAGCACCAGGAGCCTGCCTCTTGCCAAGGGAACCTGTTAGTTCGGCATCGCCTCTCGGAAAAGTGGCAATAATGGTATCCCGAGCCCGCAAAGCCTGGATCAATTTCATTTTGTCCTCTTCCAGAATGGCGATCCGTTCGAGACCCTCTCTATGAAGCTTATCCAAGTTCTCGGCTAGAGCACACCAATCTTCAAGTTTCTGAGCAGTCTGATCCCTCACCAAGGCCATTTGTTTTTCGAATTGCCCAATAGCCTTCTCCATCTGGTCCAACAATCTCAATTTGACAACATTCATGTCAGTAGATGTGATTTGACGATCGAGGACTGAGACATTTACGTTGGCAGTGACTCCCTGCAAGCCCCAATCGGGAAGGCGTTGCGCCAATTTAGCATCACGAGCCCCCGGAGAATAACGAGGTCGGTTTATGACGGCCTGGAGCTCGGGATAAAAAGGCCGAAGAAGCGGAGGAGAATTCATTGGAGACTCAACAGTTTTCATCGGAGGCTGAACGGTCGCTTCAGTGTCATCATCGAAGTATTTTTTTCACAAAATCTGCTCGAGACATGTTCATCGTGCACAAAAATTTCTCAAATTCGCGATCAACAATCAAATTCAAGAATCATTCATGATGAGAGTTAAATCGATCGGCTATGCCTAGTCATAATAAAGTTGGTCGGTTGCAAATAATACGTTCGGTCGGTTTGGAGCTTATCTAAGACTGACCGCTCTAAGACTGACCGCTCTAAGACTGATCACTCTAAAACAAAGCAAAAAACCTGATCGCTCAAAAATTGGTTAAGACCTGGTCGCTCTAACCCAGCCAAGGCCCGGTCGCTCAAAACTGGAAAAGCACCTGGTCGCTCTAAAACAGCCAAGCCCCGGTCGCTCAAAATTGGCAAAGCGTCTGATCGCTCCAAGCCAGTCAAGCCCGGTCGCTCGAGACTGATAGAGCACCTCGTCGTTCCAAGCCATTCAAGCCCCGGTCGCTCGAGACTGATAGAGCACCTCGTCGTTCCAAGTCAGTCAAGACCTGATCGCACAAAATTAGCCTCTGCTGGATCGGCAATAACATCCTAAGGCTGGTCGTTCCATAATTAAGTCAAAAACAGTCTCAGCCTTGACGGTCGAAATCAAAATCCGCCTGGGTCGGTCCTATCAGATGAAGTTAATTCAGTCATAGCCCAGACTGTTCTGGTCGGTCAAAAGGAGGGCTGCTCGTCTAAAACCGATCACTTAATTGGTCTAAGGACGACCAAGCTAGACGCACAGATGGAAAGAAGCATGAATTTTCGTTGAAAATGCATAGAGGAAACATAAAAACGTAGTGGTTCAAGTAAAAATCATACATGTTTGAACCATTCTGACATATACTCAAGCATGTCGCGATCAATATTGCAGCAAAGAAAAATATGAAGGCCTCATTTCAAAATCATCACTTACCAATTCAAATTGAATGCTACAGCACCGATGAACATCTCAATACATAAGGGAATTTGAATTCACAGAATTACAATCATCCAAAACCAGTTCGAATTTTCAGAATCGATTTCATATTACTGCAGTTACATTCAAAACCGATCCAACGGCTCACTACTCCCAAAGAATTCAATACAAAAAAATCACATTCATCGTTCTTGAAGTAACAACCGAAAAAAGAAGAACATACCTGCAATCAAATCAGTATTATGAAGGATTGGGGGCCGAATTTCCAGATTTTGTACGATCAAACTTCGGATAATTGGCAGAGAATCAAAGCGAACGATTGTTGGGAAGATTGAATTCTCGGATTAAATCAGAGAAAGCGAAGTGAAGATCGAGCAATTTGTTTTTTAAGAAGGGAAAGCCACCATTGATGAAGATTTTGACCGAGAAGAAATGGAGAAGGAAATGACGGGTTGAATTAATTATATAAGTTTAATTTGGTCTCTCCGGATTTTGAGGAATTGTCTCTTCGCTTTCCAGAATTTGGCTTTTTCGTGCGTTCCAAAACTGGAGAAAAGACCGACCCTTAATTGAAGCAGATCGATCCACTAATGTTTCGAAGCCCACAGTTTTTATAAAAACTATGAAACTTCAAGGGGCAAAATGTTATCCATCTGATCGATCCAAGTGAATATGGGTCGGTTTTAAGCGTTTTGAAGAAGGGTCGGTCCTGAAGTAATTACATGGGGTCGGTCATCGACCGGTCGTTCCTTTCTTTAAACTCTACTGGTCGTTCCCTTCCTTAAACACCTGGTTGCACTGTCTTTGGATAAAAGCTACAGGGTCGGTTCTGCAATGCCACATGACTGGTCGTTCTTTCTCAACTCATGGCTTGAGCCAAAAGGCTTGATAAATCGTCTGGTCGCTCCAAATACAGAAGATCTTTGGTCGCTCCAGATGAAGAAGATCTCTGATCACTCCAAATGCAAAGGGCAGCTGGTAGTTCTTCTCTAGAGATCGACCCCATTTTTGAGGGAACCAATTCCGATGTGTTCTCGATCATGGTCGCACATTTCTGGAAGGTAGCGCCATCTCTGGTCGGACCGTTTTTTGGGTCGAGCTTTTGGTCATTCTTTGGTCGGTCCGCTCCACATTCTAGCCTCCTGGTCGTCCTTTCTTCTGGCGGAAGCTCCTGGTCGGCCAAAGCGCTAGAAACGACCTGTGATGGCGCGACAGCTGGAAACAACTGGTGACAACTGGCAGTGGCATTTCCGTAAATACGGAAAATACCGACCAGACCCCTGAATACAAGAATTCAGCCATTTCTCCGCCTATAAATAGGACCCTACCTCCACCATTTGAGAGGGACTTGGGCGGAAACTACGAGGAGGTGCTGTCTAATTGCTTTCGGGATTTCTCCAAGCATTCCTACATCTCTTGTCTATCATCGATCATAAATCTATGGAACATTGGAGCATAGCTTTCATGGAGGAACAAGCATAAGCATTTCACGCACTTCTTCATTTCTTCTTGATCATTCACCCAAAGATCTAAGGAGCTTTCATCCATGGCTTCCATGGAGGGATTGGCATAAAATACTTCAAGCTTTCATCCATTCTTTCAATCGATTGTAAGGACAAATGCATGTCAAAGGAGCTTGTATGAATGTATAATGGAGCAAATGTTGTAATCTTTTAGTGACTAATGAATCCAATCTTCAAAGTGGACGTAGATTCGATTAACAGTCGAACCACTATAAAATTCTTGTCTTCTTTCCTTATTTTGGTATTTTGATGCTTTTGAATGTTAGATATGGCCTCACATAACTCTAAAGGTTTTCTAACGCTCCGCCTCTGAAAAGGTGACGTGCTTTCTAAGCATCTCGCCTCTGATTAGGTAACGTGTTTAGAAATACCATTTTGGTTGTTATACCAATTTTCGGTATCAACAGAGGAGTTGATTGGAAATCTCAACACTTACGAGATGGAGTCAAAAGCAAGGGAAGAACGAAAGAATTATGAATCAAAGAAAAAGATGATCGCTCTAAATAATACTATTGAAAGTGATGATAAAGATTCCGCTGAAGAGTTAGCCCTGGTTTTGAGAAAGTGGGCCGAAGGAAATTACAAGCCACGAAAGAAGAATTCAAAACCGACAAGTCCGAAAGTTCAGATAGTTCAGACGATGAAGTGTTTTGCTATAATTGCAAGAAAACCGGACATATCAAACCGAATTTCCCACAGATCAAAAATGAAAAGAAGAAGAAGTTCATAAGAAAGAAGAAGGCTTTGGCTACTACATGGGATGTCGAGGAAGGAGAAGAAGTTTCTGAAATTGATGAGGAAGAAGCTAATTTGTGTCTTATAGCTCAATCTGATTCAGAAGGTAGTGAAGAGGATTCTAGTGAGGTATCGAACTTTACCTATAAAGAATTAATTTTAATGTGTCACGACCTCACAAAAACCATTGATTCTCTTAAACTAAAAGTTAAGAAATTGACATCTGATAGGTCAAAACTAGTTCAAGACAATAACAGTTTAGAAAGAAAACTTGATAAAGTTAAGAATTCACCGTTTTCAGAATGCAGAAAATGTCAATTTTTGAGTAATGGTCCTTTGAAATTAAAAACTGATTTTGAATTACTCAAAAGTAAAAACGTGAATTTGGAAAACGAAAATTGTGATTTTGAGAAGGAAATTGAAAAGCTTAGAGAATCTGAAAACTTGATTTTGAAAAGCGAAAACAATTTGAAATTGAAATCTCTAAGTCCAATATTTAAATCAAAGCACTTGAAAACGAAAATTTGGTTTTGAGACAAATTGATGCTGAAATGAGGAAAATCGCTATTAATCATTGTTCAAATTTAATGAAAGAAAATAGTGATCTTAAATTTAAAATTCAACGACTTGAGTCAACTTTGACTAAATTTTCTGAAGGAGAGAAATCGTTGAATATGTTGTTAAAAAACCAATTTTTTGTTCAGAATAAAAAGGGACTTGGCTTTAGATCTGATCAAGTTGAAAAACAAAACCCTAATGATTTTAAAAATCCTTTAAATGGTTTTGAAATTAATCAAATTGAAATTTTGAACTCTAATAATTTCAAAGGGTTTTTAAATAATGAACGATATGAAAACTCGTTTAGAAACAATTCAATTAAACGAAATTAGATTCCAAAAAAATAACAAAATGAATTTGAATAAATCTAAACGAATTTGGGTTCAAAAGGGTTAGCTAGTGGATAGTAATGGATTGTTATATAAACGGGTTTGCGTACCAAAACGTGTAAACGATGATAAGAGTGGTAAAACAATTTTTGTTTGACCACTCGATCCTATAAATATTTAGGTACCGGGGATAGGCTAAGGAACAATTGTGTTTAAAAGATAAAAATTCAAATTGTTCCATTTTATTGAATTGTTTAAAGTTCCTTAGCCATAGATTCAGAGTTGGAGATTCATTGGAACACATCGATTATGGTAAGTCAGGTATGATCTCTAAACTCGTATTTTTATTTTAATTCCTTTTAGTTTATTTTCTTTTTTAGTTTTTATTTCTTTATTTTTTACTTGGCTGACTTTGAAATCATTCATTATTGATTGTTGAATTTCCTAGATTATAAAAATTTGATTTTTTTAAATGATCTCAAATAATTATCTTAGATTTAATCATTGAATGTTTCTTGTGTTTGTCTAAAATTCTCTGAGAATGTCACTTGTGATTCTTGCTTTGAAAATGATCTTTTGCTGCTCTGATAAGGAAATTGATTTGATTTGTTGACTGAACGATGAGTTGAAAAATCAGTAATTAAATATATTTAATTCTATAGACAATTCGAATTAAATATATAAGTTGTTTTAAAATTGTATAGGAGTAACCAACATTAGAAACATTGGATAATTTCACATTCTACTGATTGTTTTTTGAAAATGATTTTCAACCTGCATTGATATTTTCAAAACTCCTCTTGAAATTGATATTTTCAGTTTTAAAATTATTTCTAATTATGTACTCAAATATCGAAATTATTAATTTATTTGGACCATTGTGTGACTCATCAAAATTATTAATAGATTTATGAAATTGTGATGAGTTATGACTACGATATAACTCATAACTAGAGGAGATGTTATTTTAAATCTCATGATGATTGGACAAATTTTATAATTTCTTTGAATTAAAGCTTATTTCACGACCATCTTCTATATCTACCATATTTCAGTCATCCATCATGGTTTTATTTAATTTGGGGAGTTCTAATTATTCTTGGAATTAAAAATAAAATAAAATAAAATAAAATAAATTAAATTATCATTGGTATTCACTCCCATTTAAAAGTCCTTGCGATTATGCGTGGGTGAATTACCTTAATTTCTATGTGCTTCCATTCTCTCTTAAAAGACCATTGGGTTGTGCATGGATGGAACTCATTAGAGAGGATAAAGTTAAGTTACTATTAACCCCAATTAAAAGACCTTTGGGCTATGCGTGGTTAGGAAGTTCTTAACACATTTTTGAGCATATTTAAAATCTTTAAAATTCATTTTCAAATATTCAGTTTTTTTTATCTCTCCCGATTCTATAAAATCCATCATAAATCCACTCATTCTGAAAGTGAAATTTTCTTCTGATTTAAAGATTATTATGATTTTTGTTTGATTAAATTAAATTTTCGATATATTCTCTCTCTTAATTTGAATTTGAATTTAGATTTATAGTCTATATTCATCATTGTTTCGATTTCTAATATCCTTTTGATGATAACAAAAGGGGGAGAATGGTCAAGACTTTGATTGATGAGTATTTAATTCAAAAATATTTTAAGACTGGAAATTAAATATCTAGAGGGAGAATGGTCAATTGGATTTCATCATTCATATATTCCACATATATAGGGGGAGTTCAGTTGTAGGGGGAGCGTACAAATAGGGGGAGTAATATATTTCACGTTCAAACACATTCAAAATCTTTTATTTGTTTGTCATCATCAAAAGGGGGAGATTGTTGTATATAACAGTGTTGTATACACAATTATATGATTTTTGTTTAATGATAACAACCAAATAAATATTATTTTAAATGTGTTTGTTACTGTACCGTTCTATTTATACATCATAGACAGGAATATAATATTTATATTTAAATAGAATACGATTGTACAGACATTCATATATTCATACAGTACTTTATTTAAATTAAATATTATACTTCAAACATTCAAACAGTACAACTATTTATAACTCCACTATTTAAAATTCACTTAAATATGTTTGAATATTTCTGACATGACACATCACACATGAAATTGTGATATTGAAGGAATTTAAATAAAAAATAGACAGATTGAATTGAACATAATAAAATAATATTTTATTTTAATCAAAACTGTTTATTACATATAATCATTACAATTCTCTCATAGCTCCTCACTACAGTTCATTCATTACTTATACAATCAATTTTATACACTGACACTATCACTTAGTTGACATTTACATATACACACACTAACACTATTCTTGTCTTCATCTTCAATCTTCTATCTTTACAGCATTCTTCTGCCAGTCTAGTCATCTTCATACCTGTCACATACAAAAGAAAACACACACTAGCTGCAACAAAAATAAAATTAAATCAAAGCAAATAAAAATTTATTTTTAAATTTTATTTGCCTCAGAATTACGGTGTGTTTCTCATTATTTTTCTAGACTTGGTCTGATATGCAGGGACAGAAAATTGGCTGATGGCTGCATGCACATACGTGTATAAATATACACATGTGCACTGCCTCGCCAACTAGCGAGCAACCGAGGAATAGCCACGTGGACCATCTCAACTCAATGCACACATGAAAACAACTCCATATAAAGTCAACAACAAGTTCAAGGGTCGAGCAACAAAGTCAACACAACAAATCATGGTCAAAATCAAAAGTTAAGATACAAGGCACGAGTGATCGAGCAAAATGTCAAAATATGATTTATATGCACATGAACACAACAAAAATGGTCGAAATTTAATCACATGATTCAAAGCAGTAAGTGATAAACCAAGACATAGCAAGTCATGGAGAGAAACTTGATGACGAATGCATACATGTCAAGTTCATATAACATGGTAAGGTGTCAAGTTAGTTTGCAAAGCAAACAACCAAATGCAGAGCAAGGTGATTAAGCTTGTTTCAGTTATCATGGTGCTGAAATACATAGTAGTGGTGATAATGCAAGTGCAAGTTTAAAATGTCCAACTGGCATTGCAACAGCCAAGCAAACATGAAGGTGAATGCAAGTGTTCATAGCAAGCATGAAACTATATGGATCAATATAGATGATGCAAATCAGGTGGGCTAACATGGCATGATAGCATATATATATATATATATATATATATATATATATATATATATATATATATATATATATATATATATAGTGCAGGTGCAAGCTTATCTACATGATGACAGTATGAACAAGTCCGACTTAAATGTACTAGTGAAGCATATATGCTAGGTTTACACAATACAGCAGGAAACCAGATTGCTTTCAGCAAAAAGAAAATGTTGCATCTAAACAAAACTGGAGAAATTCATGATGGCACATGAACAATGGCAATCTAGTTTTATAAAACGTCCATAATAAGACTAATGGAGCAGTGAACACATAAAGATTGACAAATGGAGAAGTGTATATAAGGATTAAATGAACAACTGAAGGTTGAATATGCAGACATCACAAAAATTCGGGGTGTTACAAAGAACTTGGTGCTGGGCAGAGCTTCCAAGAAATAATGAGACGGTGAAATATTGGCTCTCCTCTTCAGCTGAAACAAATACCGGATGTCCTCTCCGGTAGGCTCTAAGTGCTGGTACTCTCTATAGAGAACGCAGATACCCATGCGGGAAGCATACACATTTGGAAGAAGCTGTGATGGAACGAGGCAGAAATGATGCAACATATCCCGAACAAAGTTGTTAGTGGGGGCACTTCCCCAGAAATGCACGCCTACCTGTTCCAAGCAGTGTACATTTCTGATGGTGCATGGGCCCTTTCGCCCTTCTTGGGTGCATGAACATCTTTATAGGGGTTGCCAAACCGCAACACCACACGCCTCACCGCTATCTCATCCATATGCGATGGCACCGATTCTGGTGGGTTCTCAAGAATAACCGCACCCGCCACTATGTCTTGTGCCACCAATGTACTTCCCTCAACAATATCTACATCCACTTCCCTTCCGTGCTCACCCCTGGTCGTCCCAAGACTTCCCGACGTTGTTATCTCTGTCGAACGCTCGACTGATGTTTGTTGTCCTTCCGGCTGCACCCCTCGATCGGACGCTTCTAGTGAGCCTATGGTTTGAGAAGGAGTGGATTCACTAGAGGTATCACGCTTGCTACCCTTCAAGCTAGCTTCGCTAGTTGTATCAGATGGAGACCAAGAATGCTGCGAAGCTTCGGTTTTGGAAGTATGCCCACTTCGAATTCAAACACACGTGCCATGCTCAGACCAAGGCCTTGAGGGATGGCCTCGCTGTTGAATTCGCTGGTCAGCCACAAGCCATGACGAACTCCAAGCTATAGCTCAGAGGCATGAACGACCTCGAATCCACCTTAAGTTTTGCCTTGAGACCGGTTCAGGCATCACGACCATGTTCGATTTGAAGCACGATCCCATACCAACAGCCGAGGTCAACATTGGAGCCCACCTTTTTTTCAATAGCTCAAAGTCTGGAGTCCGATTCATGAAATCAGACAAAGTAAAGAAGAATGGGAATAGGTGAGGTGGCTCAAATTTATATGGGAAGGGAGGGCGTCTAGGCTTAACCCGATAGACGTTTCGTATCCCACATAAGGATACGAAATTTCGCATCCCAGTAGGGTATGAAAAATTAATTATGTATCCCTTGGGATTCAAAATTCCGTATCGCCACGTAGGACATGAGAATCTCGTGTTCCAGACAAGGGATACGACCAAAAAAACAAAAAATAATTAATATGCATATATATGAAATGTATATATGCATACGCTACGTGACATGGTATAATGCTATATGTATTGACATATAAATGTGTATATGTACGCGTGATGTGTACATAGATGTAAACAATACCTATGCGAACTCCCCACAGGCGGTTCCCCGTGTCTCAAGAGATCAAACGCTCACAAGGGTACACTCACATAAGTTATCACTCACACATACACGAACTACTTTTCTTCTCTTTCCTCTCGTTGCATCATGTAAAAACCACGCGATAACATGTGAGCATATATGCGACGTCATATCAACAATAACTCATTTGCTTTACAACATAAACGAGAGTAGATAACTAACGTTTACATTTGTGAGTTAACAGGAAGTCGATGAATCGACAAACAACCTTTCCATTAACTCAAAGCACATTACGTCAAGACAAGACAAATTTTAGGGGGCAAATGTTAATCGATTTTTGGTCTGGTTCCCAAAAGTACATCAAACACGCTCGACTCAATACAGCGCGTGACGATAAAGTCAGAAGTGTCATCGAATAGCAAAGGGTACGAGCTTAGATGAATTCACGTGAGCGAGAGCCTCACAACTCCTCAAAAATGTGCTCGAACAACATTTTCGTACCCCTTCTCTCAGCAACACTCTGTATCCCACGTTTTCCAAGGGTCCCGATTCTCTGCGTATCGAATCCAAATACCCCGAGCCCCTCCACCTCGTGACCAAATATTTCAAACCCCTTAGGACTGAACCCCTTACCTGCATAAGACTTCGGGTCTCTCACCATGCAGCATTCCAAACCCCTTCGGTTCGTATCCCTCTTCTCCAACACCCTCGAACCCCTTCGGTTCGAATCCCTCCTTTCACCAAAAGCTTGACTCCCTCCGCATGATGACCATATCCCTCAGCACCGTGCATTTCAGACCCCTCTCCACCAGAAGTCTCGAGTCCCTCTAAATGAACTATCCTCTGCTTCATTACCGTATCCCGAAGGGGAACGAGCATGTATCCCATAGGGGATATGAAAGACTCGTACCCCCGGGGATACGAGGTAACAATATCTCTTGAGGGACGCGTTACCTCGTCTCCCAAGGGATACAAACTTCATATCCCCTGGGACACGAAATTCGTATCCCACATAAGGAATACGGGTTTTTTCCTGTTTCAGAGAGAAAGCGGTCGAAATGCGTATGCTACCTCCAAGAATACGAAAATATGTGTTGTGATCCCCAAATCATACATACTCCCTCCTAACCACTCCACTATAAATACCCCCAAGCTTACATTTCAAAGCGGTGGGGGAAATTGGCTGATTTGACACGTGTTGAGATCTATAGGTGACCTCTTTAATGGCATCCTTGCATTGAGGAAGAAGAAGTAGAAAGTTACTTTTTCCCAATATTTATATATGACAATCATGACACCAAAATACTTGGAAATGTTTGTAAATGGATGTCACAACATAGTTCTAAGCTTATGACTTATTATTGTCAATAAAATATTAGTGAACTTTTCCAATGTGGACATAGGCCCCTCATGGGACCGAACCAATATAAATCTGTTCTGTTACTTACCTCTTTTTGCACCTATTTTTCCCATGAGAAACATAATTGTCTAAGTAACGGAGGATCTTTGGGTGTTACGATATTGTTTGCCGTTAACAATGGATCTCATAGATTTTAAGATAAATGAAATGATTAAGAGACATTTCACCATATTTTTGAGAGTGATGAGTATTTGGATTTCAAAAACCATTATTTTCACCCTAAGGCAAGGATTGTTAACTCGCTTCTTTAATATACCATCTCCCCATGTTCAGAAAATTTCAGCAACCCAATAATGAAAGTTTGTAAGGCTCTTTTTTCTATTTATGGAAATTACAACATAAATTTGGCTTTATTGATTTTGAATGAATTTATTTCAAAGTATTTGTCGTCGAATGAAAATACGCTATATCATGGAAATTTATCTTATTCGTATTTTCAAATATTTTGGAGTGGATTTCAAAGTCGAATTGTTTATATGTAGAAAGGTTTTCAATTTCGCAAACATACCCCTTATGAAGATTCCACTTGTGTTTCAACCATATGAAGCATTTGCAGAAAAATAAGCAAGAATGAATCAAAAATAAGAATGTGAACGAATGGAAATCGAAGAAGAGGAAGAAGATGAAAATACTTCCTTAGAAAGTATAGAGCATTCCACTAATACAAAAAACCCTTCCAAGAAAATCCTCCACGACAGTCAAAAGTTTCTAGCCAATAATCAAAAGGTGTTAAAGATGTCATTTAGTAAGAAGTTTGAAAAGATGTCCACTAAAATGACCAAGTTCTTTGGGAAAATTAGAAGAAACCTTGGCTTATCTTAATCCTCTCCTTCTCCGCCAAATTCTAGCTTAATTATCCTATTGTATTAGTTTCTATTTCAATTTTCATATTTCCATTTCATGCAATGTATTAATCCAATGCATCATTATCATAAGTATTATTAAAGTTTTATATTTTTGTTAATTCTTTCTTAAACACCTCATGAATAATCGTTAAATTAATAAAAACAAGTATATGTAAGTCAAAGCAAAGCATAAGTCACAATTTGAAAACTGCTTTAACTAACTGCCTTAACTATTTCTTCATACCCAATAATATATGTCGACATATGACAGTAATTTTTTAAAATTAGTTTAAATCTGAAAACTGCCTTAACTAACAAATGTTCGTTCATTTTAAATGAATTCTAAAGCCTATATATATATATATATATCTATTTCTTCCAGGAAAACTTATTTCTTCATTACTCCTCTATTTGCTTTCATTATTCTTTAATATTATCAAATCCAAAGTTTTGCTAATTCATAATTTGAGTGATAACCTTGGAGAAACCCTCAATTCAGTCAAGAATATTCTCTTTATTATCCTTCGCAACCAATGTCACTTAGAGTTAAGTCAAGTACAAATGATAAAGCAAAAAAGAAAAGCACTTTGATGTAGTTCGATGGATGATTTCCTCTCTTTCCACAAGAGAAGGAAACAACATCACTGGAGCAACTCTCGCCAAAGAAAACAAAGAATGGGATGTATAAAGGCTGATCCAATCTTCGATGGTGATGGATGGATAGAAGTTTATAGAAATGTATGAATTTTTATTTAAAAATTTGTGTGCTTTGCTTGAATTATTTTTAACATGGATTTGTATTAATAATTTGTAAATAACTAGATTGGTTTGGATTGGATTTGTTTAAAATGATTGATTGTATGAATTGACTTGTTTGCACAATTATACTTTAATCTAGTTTATGCTCATTCAAATCATTACTTAGGAAATTAGATATGAGATATTGTCCTATTTTTTAATTATAAATTTAGTTTGAACCGCTAGAACTATTTCTTAGTTTTAGGTGGAGTAATATAGTTTAGTTAGGAATATACACACTACAACAAAATGACCCTATTACAACGGTGGAACACAGTTGTAATATACATTTTACAACGGTGGACAAACCGTCGTGTATTAAGAAGTTGTAATAGACCAATATCTTTTACAACTTTTTTGCACTGTTGCAACACCGTTGTAATATGTATATTTTACAACTTTTTTCCACCGTTGTAATAAACTTTATTACAACAGTTATGCACCGTTGTAATAAAATCTACTACAACTGTTATGCACCGTTGTGATTGACATTTGGGTTTTAAAAAAAATAAAAAAAAAATTTGCAACTGAAAAGAACAATACACTAAATATAGCAATACTCCATAAACAAATCCGATATTACAGTTATTTGCAAACTAATTTATTAAAATACTCAAATATTCAGTATTACAAACAATAAGTTTTAGACAACATTTCATACATTATTACATACTTGACCGTTACAAACAATAAATACCCCTTCCATATCCTTCATCACCTCAACATGACCAATCTGCATGCCACCACTAGTTGATCTGATGTAGCACTGGCCTGCTTCTAACATATCTCACCTTTCTCCAGAGAGACTTAAATAGTTATAAAAATGACCTCCATCACTATGACACTGCTCTTTTCATCTACGAATATGTGGTGATCAATTCGACAATCCAGTGGAAACGACTCACAATATTTATGGACGTATTGATGTATTGGTCTTGGTATAGCTGCACCATCTCCAAATATTGAAAATTTGGTCAATGTTGAATCAATCTCCACATCCCAGGTCTAAATTTATGAGAGAGACATCGTAGAATCACCTGAGTATCGTAGTTACTAAGCAACTTGTATAACGTTTGAACTTCGAACAATATTCTCATTGGCTGAGCCGCCATTGTCTCATATTGCTGCATATCGGATTCGACAATGGCCTTAGTTTTCCATCCAAACGAAGATAGGCTTACTGCTCTTTGATGCCGTCACTGTCTACAAACAATCTAAGTTTTATTTGGAGCAGCAGCTCTCCCTCAAATTCAAATATCCGGTCTACTTCAGATATGAGTTCGTCGTACCCATTGAACCAAGTTAAGCCAACAGATCGACCAAGGGCAATCCCCTGATTGTGTACCTGCATACAATTTCTTTTATATCATTATCTACAAACTAAGACGATGAATCAGGCCAATTTTAAAAAAATAAACTATGGAAGCAAATGTCCATGCAGGGCCACATAGTAACTCACGTATACAGTGGGCTCACAAAAGGAAAAATATATATCTGTGAATCTTTAAACAATGAAATGCATACAAAAGAAAACACTTCAGTTTAAGTATGTGCGCAATAGCAGTTTGGGAAAAATGGCGTGTGCACTAATACCAAGTGTGTGCAAACATGTGTATGGACCTTAAACTTCTGGACATTAAACATGTTAGCTAAAATAAAATTATTCCCATGCTGCTACTAATACTACTGTACATATTACCACAAGACAAAGTGTACTGAACACTATGACATGCATGCCAAAACTAGACAGTCTCAACCCTCCATAGCTAAATGAAACGAACCACAAAATGAGCATTATTAACAATGCAACAAAGAATCAACTCTCGAAGTATATACACTATGTAATATCTGCGCTTTCATGTTAATATGCTTCAAACCTTAACTGTTTGTATGTTGGTGAAAAATTATGTTTTGACGAGTTCAACATAATTGTATCATCAGTATAGGATAACAAATGGGAATACTATTTTAAATATAGTAAATTATTCTTTTACCCCTTTTCCCAGCTCAAAAGGAAATCCCATATTTACAGTCATGAGTGTAAACATCCCCAGGGTTCAACAGCAATAAATTTTCATGTTTAAGCACACACACAGTACTGACAAATAGAAGGGCAGCCTTAATGTAAAATAATGGAGTATTAGTTTCAACAAAACAGTTGGGGTATAAATTTTTCAACCAAATAGGGGTATCAGCTTCGAGCAAACAATTGAGCAGAACAGAAAATGACAATTTCACTTAAACTCCTACGAAGTTAAATTACTTGAACAAAAGGCGAACCGTGAGACAAAACTCACCTTTTCAGTGGAAAGAAAGCACATGAAAATGATAGGGTGCGGAGGAAATGACACGGACTTGGAGTTGCGGCAGCTTCAAATGGAGGCAGCTTCAAGGATTTACACGAGAAGGAGCTGACCTCGGAATTCAGCGAGGGAGAGACGGAAAGACCACGACTTTGGACCGCTGGTGGAGGGGATAAAGGCGGAACGGGTAGACTGACGGTGGCGGCTTCGTCAGTGGTTGAAGGAGGCGGCGCCAACTAACGGTGGCAAACAGCGGTGCCTCAGGCGACTGCGGTGGAGGTCATTCACGGTTGTAGCGGTGTTCGATTTGGGTGAAGCGATTTTTGGGATTTGGAAAACCAATTTTCGGTGGAGGAGTGGAGGCCATGATTTACGAATTTGGGAAGACTGGATTTTTCAGTGGACGATTTAGGGATTTTAGGATTTGGGATAATAGGGAAACGACTGAAGAAGAAAATGAGTGGATAAAAAAAGTCAACGGAAGGGGGAAATTTTGGGAAGGAGCCAAAATTTTGAGGAATGGAGCCAAAATTTTGAAGGAATGGAATTTAAATTTGATTTTGGAGCCAAATGTAAATTTAAGGTTAGGGCCCTGATTTGTTTACAACATTCAGTGGCAAAAGAAACATATATTTACAACTGCATACCGTGAAAGAGTTGCTGAAATTTTTGGTTTGGAGACCTAATTCAATTTTGGAGCCAAAGCAAAATTCGTTTTTGAAGCTACAAAAGAGATAGCGAATTATGCATAAACTATTAATTAAAAAAACTGTTTACTTAAACACGACTTTTTTTTTGTTAATTGATTATTGATTACTAATTACTGAGTAACTAGTAATTAGTTATAAATTATTAGTTATAAATTACTTTGGTATTATGTGTTAAATACTAATTTTACATTGATTATTAATTAATAATATTTTATTTAATTATTAATTGTTTTTATATTTATTTTAATTATTTAATATTTATTTTTAACTTTTATATATTATTTAATATTGATTATTAAATTTTAATTATTGTCTAAAAAACAAAGAATTTATTATATATTAATTATTAGTTCTATTATTTAAAAGTAACTATTATCTATAATTAATTATTTTGCAATTATTTATAATTTATTCACAATTAACTGACAAGGAACAAGACGTGTAAAAAATATTATTTACTAATTATTTAATAATAATTAATAAATATTATTGATTCCTAAGTTTATTATTAATTATTAATTATAATTAAATATTTATATAATTAGTTATTAAATATAAATATTATAAACATGAAGTTGGTAATAGGCATCTATTACAACTAATAAAATGAAAAGTTGTTAAAAATACGTTTATTACAACTTTAGGGAATGGGCAGTTGTAAAAAACATCTATTACAACGGTGCTTTTACCACTGTTGTAAAATTAAAGTTGTAATATGGTGTTTTTGTTGTAGTGACAGTTGTTACTACCAAAATTAACACCGAGACAGGCTGACGGTGAAGGGGTATCAGACCGTCACAAGCACATAAGGTTAATCCCGAAGAAAAGACCCAGTACAGAACAAGGCCGAAAGCATGAGGGAAGCATTCAGAATAGCAAGCAACCGACACCATCACCAAAGACGAAACCTCAGATCCGATGTGAAGAAAGAGTGCCGACGTGATAGTTCCGACACGAAGAGTAGCCAACGAGAGTACATTGCCAAATGCAAGTCGCCTGAAATTGAAAGTAGATGAAGAGAAAGGACATAATCCTACAACCCGAGACCAAGAAGGGTGAAAGGGCTATCCGCATTAATTTTCTTAATGTTGATACAAAAAGAGATGAAAGTATTAAAAGCACAAAGATCCGAAACATAAGAAGAACCATCCAAAAACTAGATATTAGAAACAAAGGTTAATGATCACAGAAAGGCAATTCTCGAAATCAACAAATAATGCACTAGAAACTTAACTCCGAATGGCCAAGACCCCCTTTAGGGATTCACCGAGAGCGACTCAGAGCTTCTGAGAAGAACTATCCACATTGATTTGCTGAGTGTCAATATCGGAAGGGGTGATGACCGCCAAAACATAAGTATTCGAAGCTTGAAAATAAACATCATGAAGACCTAAAGACAAAACCTAGAGCTTATAACCGAAATCCTTTCTCGAAGTCATCCATAACAACAGGCTTGGTATCGATAATAAAGGAAGAAACAACATCAAAGAGAAACTCTTAAGACTGAGACCATCCTTCCAAAAATTGAGACCAGCACCCTAAAAACAATACTATATCCATCAATAAGGCCACAGAAGCGGCCGAAAGCCAAGGCAACCGGAATCGAAAGGGAAAAGTAGCCAACACATGGCTGTTGCACTCGGAAAAAGGCTTCTGCTGGCCCAATGGCAAAAGGGGTCCTAAATTGTCTATAAATAAGAACTAGGGGTTTCATTTTCGAGGTTGAATTCTCATTTCTCAATCTTGTACTCTTTTCTTTAAGAGAAAACCCTAATTTCTCAATCAAATTGGGGATTTCTTAAATTCTTGTAATATATCCGTAATAAAAATAAAGGAGAAGTGCAGGAATTAAACATTTCCTGATTCGATAATCATATTGTGTTTGTTATGATTCGACATGGAGACAATGCTATCCTTTCTTGTGGAAGGGTTAACCATGTTGGATACAACAATGTGTTGTATGATTTTTGTTTGATGATAACAAACATATAATATTATTTAAATGTGTTTGTAACTGTACTTTTTATATTTCATTTCATAGAAATAATTATTTGTTGAATAATATACAATTATACACAGTTCATAGTATATTTATTCAATTAAATATTTTATTTCAAAATCTGAAATAGTACAACATTATAACTCCACTATTGAATATTCACAATTATAATATTTTACATGGAATTGTACTAACAAAATTAATTTGAATATAATAGACAAATTGATTTAAATACAATAAAATAATATTTTATTTTAGACAAATTTGTTTATTACAAATATTACTACAATCTTCTCTTACAGCACAATCAATTTCAGCTTTTATACATCGCCTCCTTATTACAGTTCACTCAACACTCAAATACAGTTTACAGACACATTCATTGTTACATATACATTCCGACACTTATATATTCTGTCTCATGTCTTTACAGCTCACTGTCAGTCCAGTCGTCATTTGCTTACCTGTCATATGCAGAAACATACACAGTATCTAGAACATAAGTAATATTCTAAATTCTGGGGAATATAATTTTTATTTTGAAATTTCATTAGCCTCGATGTGTTTCTCATCATTTTTCATGACTTGATCTGATATGTATATACGCACTGATCAACCTCAACATACTACACTAGTTTGCTGATGAGAACTAGTTGTTTCTGAACAGCTACAACACAGTGCAGCAGTCTACTGATAAATAATTCACACATGCACGATATATGTATACACACACTGCTGTGTCTATATACGCATATGCACGGGTGAATTTAGTGATACATGCACGAGTAAGTGGTGCAACAAGAAGACAGTGCGCAAAGTCAATCTTGGTCGAGCAAGGGCCTGAGCATATGTGAATCAAGCATGTCAACTAGTCGAACCATGCATAATTCAATGGTTAATGCAGCAATGGGTAAACATGCAAAGAAATGCGGCAAATTCACTTTGACAAGCAAAACAAAGTCACAATTAAGGTCGAGCCATACACAAATGCAGCATCAAGTGGCTCAATGGTGCATAAACAATGAGCTAAGCCAGAAAAATCAAGTGGTACAAATGCATGGACTGCGTGAAATACAACTCAATTTCAGCATGGTCAAATGAAATGGCAAGAACAAACAAATAATGGGACAGTGAACTACAATGATCAAACAAGGGGCAGGTGCAACTATATCAGGTGCGATGTTGAATGACACAAACAAATACACGAAGCTGGTGAGCATAGACAATGTGGATCAATATTCATAGTCAAGGATATCGAGTGCAAATCTGGGTACATTATCATACATTTACAAGCAACTGAAAAGGTGTACATGAGCAAGACAGCATACACATTTGGTGCAAAGAATTGTACATAAGGCAAAGTGTAGCCAATACAAGATGACTCAATATCAATGGACCATGGATGAGGCAAAGTGTTTTCAAGAAAACAGCAACTCAATTATGTAAACAACTTAAGGCAGCAATTAACATGTATGTAAACATATGCAACTGCATACACATGAGCATATACAAGAGGAAGTGGCATAGTGTACACAGTAGTTCGAGTAATGTCAATTACATGTTGGGTGTAGCTTTTCTATGCACTTAAGAAGACACAGAGGGACATTACACAACAATCGAGCAATGTATTGATCAATCAAACGTGTTCACAAAATCAAACAAGTAGCATGTTCACTTTAGCATGCAATGTATGGTCAAGCATTTACAAGTGACACACCAATGAACATAGGTGCAGCTTCATATGATGTACACAAGTGTAACCAACAGCAGGAGATTCTGTTTATGGCAAATTGCAAATTGGTTTCTAGAAATCCAATTTATACAAATCTGTGCAAGGAAATCACAGTGGAGAAATACAGAGAAATCATGCATGTATGTCTTCAAAATTAATCAGGTAAGAGATTAGTTTTCAAATGCAACTTATTTCCAGTTTTTAATCACGGTGAATATTTGGTTAAGAAATCACAAGAAGTATTCACGACAAAAGTTCCAGAAATCAAGGGCAGAAAACTCAAGTCCAAAATATAAAGTCAAACGCAAGCTACTCCAAAAAGATTGGTTATTTCAAATCGAACAATTCAAAGCAGTGGATCTTAAAAAACCACAATATTTCAACATATATCAAACCAAGTCGAATGTATATGAAATCAGAGCAAAATTTTAGGACTTTCAATCCTATAAATACACCATCATCACAGGCATCAAACTATCCAAGTTCAAGAAAAATCAAGTGAAAATTCGAATAGAAACAACATACCAGAGATCAGAAATAACTTGGATCGAATCATCTCAAATCGGTCAAACAACCAGAGCAACGCATGCATACAGAGAACCACAGAATCCAGAAGCCGTCGAAGTTGTGATTTGGGACAAGAAATTAAAACCCTAGATTGCAAATCGCCAGCCCCCATTTTTATTTCCTGAGAGACAAAGAAGATATGACCAAGTAAAATAAAGATGGTGAAGCAATTTGAAGTGGCCGGCCAATATAACCCAGACCTTTAGTAAAGGCTAAGGGTTTTTAAGGGATTTTTTTATTGATTAGAAACTAGGGTTTTGTTTTAATTGTTTTTGTTTGTTTTTAGTTTTTTTTTTCAATTTGTAATTGAGTTTATAGTTTTCTAGTTTGTCTCTAAAACTAGGGAGACGACTTACGGGATTGTAATTCGGAGAAATCAGATCCCGGGGACAGAATTCAGTGCAGGGTTTTGAGCATAGGATTAGTGCAACTATAGTGAGATTTTGAGGCCTATTTGTGTAGCTCCTAGTAGAAACTAGGGATAAGTTATGAGCGTAGGGTTAGGACAAACAGGCTAGGAATTGTCGCGAGTTTACGGTTGTTGTAAGCATTGTAATTGTTGACTAATACCTAGTAGAAACCTTAGGGAATGCAGCAATAGGCAGGGTTTTGCCGAAGCTGGGTATATCTATGTGTTATTTATTTTCTGCATTTACTCTGATTATTATCTGCGTTTGATATTATTTACTTACTCATCAAAAACTGCAATAAACCCTATTCACCCCCCCCCCTCTAGGGTTAATTTAGATCCTACAAGCAGTACCAGAGAAGGTATTCTTTATTCTATTTTAACTCTAGAGTCATGAATCTGTCTAAAAATGCTTTTTCTGAGAGTTAGTCCATAGCTAGGCCACCAATGTTTAATGGAACGGATTATGCTTATTGGAAAGAAAGGATGAAAATTTATTTGAGTTTAGTCGTTTACGATGTATGGGATATAATCAAAATGGGTTCTCCCACAATTATTGTTAATAATATTAAAGTTCTTAAATCGAAAGATGGGTGGGAGCGAGTGATAAAAAAATATTTTCAATTAATGCCAAAGCAATGAATGCTTATCAGTGCTCTTGGTAAAACTGAATTTAATCGAATTTCTCATTGTGAAATTGCGCAGGAAATATGGCATACGTTGGAGGTCACACAGGAAGGCACATCTCAAGTGAAGGTATCTCGTCTCGCTCTACTCAGCAACGAATATGAAATTTCTCTATGCAAAAAGACGAAGATATAAAAGAGATGTATGGGTGCTTCTCATCATTAGTCTACAATGCAAAAGCTCTTGGAAAAACTTATACCAAAGTGGAATTGATCAGAAAAATATTGAGAGTGCTACCGATGAATTTTGAAGCTAAGGTGACGTCAATTCAGGAATCAAAAGATCTGAATAAAATAAGCATGGAAGAGTTGATCGGAAATCTGATTACTTACAAGATGGAGTTAAAAGCAAGAGAAGAACGAAAGAATTCTGAATCAAAGAAAAAGATGATTGCTCTAAATAATACTGTTGAAAGTGATGAAGAAGATCCCACTGAAGAGCTCGCCATGTTTTTAGGAAGTGGGCCAAAAGAAATTACAAGCCATGAAAGAAGAATTCAAAAACCAACAAGTTCGAAAGTTCAGATAGTTCAGACGATGAAGTGTATTGCTACAATTGCTAGAAATCCGGACATATCAAACCATATTGCCCACAGCTTAAGAATGAAAAGAAAAAGAAATTCAGAAGAAAGAAGAAGGCTTTTGCTTCTACATGGGATGACGAGGAAGGAGAAGAAGTTTCTGAAAGTGATGAAGAGAAAGCTAACTTGTGTCTTACGGCTCAATCTGATTCGGAAAGTAGTGATCAGGATTCAAGTGAGGTATTGAATTTTACTTATAAAGATTTAATTTTAATGTTTCACGATCTCAAAAAAACCGTTGATTCTCTTGAACTAAAAGTTAAGAAATTGAAATCTGATAGGTCAAAACTAGGTCAAGAAAATAACAGTTTAGAAAGAAAACTTGAAAAAGTCAAGAATCCACTGTTTTCTGAATGTAAAAATTGTCAATTTTTGAGTAATGATCTTTTGAAATTTAAAACTAATTTTGAGTTACTTAAAAGTGAAAACGTGAATTTGAAGAACAATAATCGTGATTTTGAGAAGGAGATCGAAAAGCTTAAAGAATCTGAAAAAATGGATTTTGAAAAGCGAAAACAATTTGAAATTGAAATTTCAAAGTCCAATGCTAAAATCAAAGCACTTGAAAACGAAAATTTGGTTTTAAAACAAACTGATGCTGAAAAGAGGAAAATCGCTATTAAATGTTGTTCGAATTTAGTGAAAGAAAATAGCGATCTTAAATCTAAAATTCAACGGCTTGAATCAACTTTGACTAAATTTTCTATAGGAGAGAAATCGTTGAATATGTTGTTAAAAACCTAAATTTTTGTTAATAATAAGAAAGGGCTCGGTTTTGATAAATTTGATCAAGTTGAAAAGTTAAATTTTAATGATTTTTGAAAATCCTACAAATAACTTTGAAAAAGGTCAAATTGGAATTTTGAATTCTAATAATTTCAAAGGGTTTTTAAATCATAAACGAAATAAAAACTCGTTTAAGAACAATTTAGTTAAACGTGTTTGGATCCCAAAAGATAATGGAATGAATTCGATTAAAATTAAACGAATTTGGGTTCCTTAAGGCACTTTAGTGGATGGCAATGTATTATTATATAAACGGTTTTGGGTACCAAAGCATGTAAACGAAGTTAAGAGTGGTAAAAACAACTTTTGTTAGACCACTCGATCCTATAAACATTTAGGGGATAGGCTAAGGAACAACCGTGCTTAAGAGAGATAAAATTCAGATTGTTCCATATTATTGAATTATTTGGAGTTCCTTAGCCATAGATTTCTGAGTTGGAGATACATTGGTTCACATCAATTATGGTAAGACAGGTATGATCTCTAAACTCTTGTTTTTATTTTATTTCCTTTTTAATTTTATTTAATTTTATTTTATGTTGATTTATGCTGACAGGGTCATAACATTTTGAGCACACCATGAACACTGTAAATCAGAATTTTGAAATTTATTATGTTCTTGAATGCTAATGAAATTTCACACATTTTTACTGTTTTGAGTTTATTCTTATTCATTTTTGGAAAATATTGAAAAACTGAACTCAATACAGCGGACTACTTGAAAGCCATTATTTATTAGTTGTGAAAATTTCATTTTTTTACTTTGCTTGATTAAATTGATATTGAAATCATTCATGATTGATTGCTGAATTTCTTAGTTATAAAATTTTATTTTTTTCAAGTGATTTAAAATAAATATCTTCAGATTTGATCGCTGATTGTTCCTTGTGCTTATTTAAAAATCCTCTGAAAAATTCATTGTGATTCTTTCTTTAAAATTGATCTCGTGCTGCTCTGATAAGGAAATTAATTTGATTCGTTTGAATAACTTGGTATTTGGATGTTGGGTTGGAAAATCCGAGACTGGATTTTTTTAAATTCCATAGGTAATTCGAATTTCATTTTCAAGTGTTTTAAAATTGTCTAAGAGCAGTCAGCTTTAGAAAAATATTAGATAATTTTACATTATACTGATTATTTTTTGAAACTGATTTTCAACTTGCATTGATATTTTCAAAACCCATCATGAAATTGATATTTTCAATTTAAAATTATGTTTGATTATTTATTCAAAAATTGAAATTATTGACCAATTTGAACCGTTTTTTGAAACTCATCAAAATTATTAATAGATTTATGAAGTTGTGATGAGTTGTGACTATGGTATAATTCATAACTAGAGGAGATGTTATTTTAATATATCGTTATGATTGGACAGATTTTATAATATCTTTGAGTTAGAGCTTATTTCACGACCATTTTCTGTTTCCACCATATTTCTGTCACTCATCATGGTTTTATATATTATGGGGAGTTTAAATTATATTTGGAAATAAAGAAAATTTTGATGAGATTATCAAATAATAAATAAAAAAAATTGAATTTTTTAATCCTTGGTATTCACTCTCATTTAAAAGTCCTTGTGGTTATGCATGGGTGAATTACCTTAATCTCTTTGTGCTTCCATTCTCACTTAAAAAACCTTTGGGCTATGCATGGATGGAACTCATTAGAGAGGATAAAATTTAAGTTATTACTGACCCCATTTAAAATTCCTAGTAGGTATGCGTGGTTAGAAAGTGCTTAAATAATTATTTTGCGCTTCAATTTGAAATGTATTTGAAAATTATGGAATTCATAATCCTATATTTGAAATTTAAAAGCTCTCCTCATTCTATAAAATCCATCATAAATCCATTCATTCTGAAAGGAAATTTGCTTCTGATTTAAAGATTATTATGATTTTTGTTTGATTAAATGGGTTTTACGACATATATTCTCTCTCTTAATCTGAATTTATATTTATGGTCTATATTCATCACTATTTCTATTTCTGTTATTCTTTTGATGATAACAAAAGGGGGAGAATGATCAAGATTTTGATTGATGAGTATTTAATTCAAGAATATTTTAAGATTGGAAATTAAATATCTAGGGGGTGAATGATCAATTGAATTTCATCATTTATATTTTCCACATATATAGGGGGAGTTTAGTTGTAGGGGGAGCATAAAAGTAGGGGGAGTAATATATTTCACGTTCAAACACATTTAACACATTCAAAATTTTGTATATGCTTGTCATCATCAAAAGGGGGAGATTGCTAGATACAACAATGTGTTGTATAATGATAAAAAAAATATAATATTATTTAAATGTATTTGTAACCGTACTATTTTATATTTCATTTCATAGAAATACTTATTTATTGAATAATATACTATTATACACAGTTCACAGTGTATTTATTCAATTAAATATTTTATTTCAAAATCTGAAATAGTACAATATTATAACTCCACTATTGTATATTCACAGTTATAATATTTTACATGGAATTGTACTAACTAAATTAATTTGAATATAATAGACAAATTGATTTGAACACAATAAAATAATGTTTTATTTCAGTCAAATTTGTTTATTACAGATATTAGTACAATCTTCTCTTACAGTACAATCAATTTCAGTTTTTATACATAGCCTCCTCACTATAGTTCACTCAACACTCATATACAGTTTACTAGCACATTCATTGTTACATATACATTCCGACACTTATATATTTTATCTCCTGTCTTCATAGCTCACTATCTGTCCAGTCATCATTTGCTTACCTGTCATATACAGAAACACACACATAGTATCTAGAACAGAAATAATAGTCTAAATTATGGAATATAATTTTTATTTTCAAATTTATTTGCCTTAAAATTTTGGTGTGTTTCTCATCATTTTTCATGACTTGATCTGATATGTATATATGCACTGATCAGCCTCAACATACTACATTGGTTTGCTGATCAGAACCAGTTGATTCTAAACAGCCACAACACAGTGCAACAGTCTGCTGATAAATAATTCACACGTGCACGATATATGTATACACACACTGCTTTGTATATATACACATATGTACAAGTGAATATGGTGATACATGCACGAGTAAATGGTGCAACAAGAAGACAGTGCACAAAGTCAATTTTGGTCGAGCAAGGGGCTGAGCATATGTGAGTCAAGCATGTCAACAAGTCAAACCATGCATAATTCAATGGTCAATGCAGCAATGGGTAAACATGCAAAGGAATGTGGCAACTTCACTTTGTCAAGCAAAACAAAGTCACAATCATGGTCGAGCCATACACAAATGCAGCATCAAGCAGCTCAATGGTGAATAAACAATGAGCTAAGCAAGAAAAATCAAGTGGTACAAATGCATGGACTGCATGAAATACAACTCAATTTCAGCATGGTCAAATGAAATGGCAAGAAACAAAAAATAATGGGACAGTGAACTACAGTGATCAAACAAGGGGCAGGTGCAACTATATCAGGTGGGATGTTGAATGACACAAACAAATACATGAAGCAGGTGAGCATAGACAATGTGGACCAGTATTCATAGTCAAGGATATCGAGTTCAAATCTGGGTACATCATCATACATATACAAGCAGCTGAAAAGGTGTTCATGAGCAAGACAAAATATACATATGGTGCAAAGACTTGTGCATAAGGCAAAGTGAAGCCAATACAGCATGACTCAACAACAATGGGCCATAGATGAGGTAAAGTATTTTCAAGAAGACAACAACTCAATTATGTAAACAACTTAAGGCAACAATTAACATGTATGTAAACATATGTAACTGCATACACATGAGCATATACAAGAGGAAGTGGCATAGTGTAAATAGCAGTTCGAGCAATGTCAATTACATGTTGGGCGCAGCTTTTCTATGCACTCAAGAAGACACAGTGGGGCATTACACAACAATCCAGCAATGTATTGATCAATCAAATGGGTTCACATAATCAAACAAGCAGCATGTTCACTTTGGCATGCAATGTATGGTCAAGCATTTACAAGTGACATAGCAATGAACATAGGCGTAGCTTCATATGATGTACACAAGTGTAAGCAACAACAGGAGTTTCTGTTTATGGCAAATTGCAAATTGGTTACCAGAAATCCAATTTATACAAATCAGTGCAAGGAAATCACAGTGGAGAAATACAAAGAAATCATGCTTGTATGTATTCCAAATTAATCAGACAAGAGATCAGTTTTCAAGTGGCAACTTATTTCCAGTTTTTAATAACGGTTAATATTTGGTCAAGAAATCACAAGTAGTATTCACGGCAAAAGTTCCCGAAATCAAGGGCAGAAAACTCAAGTCCAAAATATAAAGTCAAATGCAAGCTACTCCAGAAAGATTGGTTATTTCAAATCGAACAATTCGAAGAGGTGAATTTAAAAAAAAAACCAATATTTCAGCATATATCAAACCAAGTCAAACATATATGAAATCCGAGAAAAATTTTATGGCTGTTAATCCTATAAATACACCAATCATCACAGGCATCAAACTATCCAAGTTCAAGAAAAATCAAGTGAAAATTCAAATAGAAACAACATACCAGAGATCAAAAATAACTTGGATCGAATCATCTCAAATCAGTCAAACAACTAGAGCAACGCGAGCATACAGAGAACCACAAAATCCTGAAGCCGTCGAAGTTAGGATTTGGGACAAGAAATAAAAATTCTAGATCGCAAATCGCCAGCCCATATTTTTATTTCCAGAGAGACAAAGAAGATCGGTCCAAGTAAAATAAAGATGGTAAAGCAATTTGAAATGGCCGGCCAATATAACCCAAACCTTTATTAAAGGCCAAGGGTTTTTAAGGGAATTTTTTATTGATTAGAAACTAGGGTTTTGTTTTAATTGGTTTTATTTTTTTTAGTTTTTTTTTCAGTTTGTAATTGAGTTTAGAGTTTTCTATTTTGTCTCTAAAACTTGAGAGACGAATTACGGGGTTGTAATTGGGGGAAATCTGATTTCGGGGATAGAAGTCAGTGCAGGGTTTCTAGTGTAGGATTAATGCAACTAGAGCGAGATTGTGAGGCCTGTTTGTGTAGCTCCTAGTAGAAACTAGGGATAAGTTTTAAGCATAGGGTTAGGAAAAACAGGCTAGGAATTTTCGCGAGTTTACGGGTGTTGTAAACATTGTAATTGTTGACTAATACCTAGTAGAAACCTTGGGGAATGCAGATGTAGGCAGAGTTTTGCCGAAGCTGGGTATATCTGTGTGTTATTTGTTTTCTGCATTTACTCTGATTATTATTTGTGTTTGATATTATTTAATTACTCATCAAAAACTGCAATAAACCCTATTCACCCCCTCCTCTAGGGTAAATTTAGATCCTACAAACCACAATCATTTCATAAGAGGAGAGGCCTTAGGTAAAACCATCGAATCTCCCCTTTGGAACCCTCAAACATGTGACTTAACTCTTTCATAGTAAGCCTAATGCAGCACAACCATGGAAGGGAACTCATTGTAAACTTGTCGCTTGATGACGAACATAACCAAGGCCTTCTTTCGGGCTGGATCGATGTGGAAGTATCATATAAATCGTTAAGTTTGTGACATGTTAACAGCCTGGTCGTTGTGATGCACTAGACTGTTTTCTTCTCAACAAAATGTATATTGTTTTATCCTGGGTCTAATGGTAATTGTTGCACGAAGATGTCAATCTATTTTAACTCGTGATGCCCTTCTCTCAAGGTTATCATGGACTTTGTAGTCTCGTAAGAGTGATACTCACCCTTTGTGGTAAGAATAACTAATCTTCGAACTTGAGGTCTTGATTCCTAGGAAGCTATGTTTCATTTCAATGACCTTAAGGCCAATCGTCTCCTAATCTCCAATACATATGCATTTTTAAACCTAGTTCGTATCGACAAAAAATATCGTTAACATTTTGGCGCTAGAATGAGGGCTTAAACTTCCTCTTCCGTTGTTTTATCATAAACTAATTTGTTAAATTAATTGCTTCATGGTAGGAAAGGATGAAGTCAAAAAGGATGGAAGATCGATATAAGGAGTAAGCTCCTAATGTTACCATCGAGGAGAACGTAGAACCGACATGCAACCTAAACAATAACGGAGTAGGAGAAGCTTCTAATCCAATGCAACTACCAAATACAAATAACATGGAGGAAAATACTTCTAAGCTCATAGCTTTAGAGAAACAATTCCAGGAAATGAAAGCTCAAATGAACATTGATCGTGTTCAAAGGTCTTCAAGGCTTATCAAGTCCAGTCAAAGGGAAGTGGATGAATCTCCAAAGAGAAAGGATCCCGCCTAATAATCTGAGGGAAGGTAGAAACTCAAGCGACTTCTTCTAAGAAGAAAAGGTCCCTGATGATAGGGGTAGCTCACCAAGGAAATAAATGTAACCAAGAGCAATCTGGAAGTTCTACCTCTAAAGGTAATGATCCTAAGAGGACAAATTATGACAACATGGAGGCTTATCTCAAAGATATTGCCACAAAAACCGTCAAGGACTTGGTTGGAATCAGACGGAAAAGAACCCAAGATGATAGGGTTAATGATAATGAAAGAGTATCCCCTTTCACTAATGAGATCATGAGCACTATAATACCATTTAGGGCAATGAACCCAATCGTAAAATATCTCGGAACCACTGACCCTGATGACCATTTGATGTCTTTCAATAGCCAAATGGATCTCCATAATGCCTTGAGTGTAATACGATGTCATCTTTTCCCGGTAACCCTTCAAGGGGCCGCTGCCAAATGGCACCGTCGGTATAGAAAGAATACCAGCTATTCATGGAAATTATTTGCCCACGGTGGAAGGTTCGGTAAAGATGGAAATCAGAAAAGGCCAAGATGGGAGGATTCTGACTCCAACTCAGTCGCTTTAAGCAAGCCCATCACCTATGTTTATGCAGCGTCCAAATAAAGGGTTAATAACTTCCCTATCTCGTTGGAAGCCAAAACTTGCCCTGAACCCCATGCCATTGGAAAATATTTTGAATATCGCAAAACAAACGGACACAAAACTGACGAATGCAAGGTTTTGGACGGGATTATTCAGAAGCTTATCCGCGAGGGACATCTGAAAGAGTTTGTTCTAAACAAGCAACCATCTACCCAGCATGAAAATAGACAACAAAAGGTTTCATCCAATGCGGTAGATGCCACAGTGGAGGAAGGTCACCTAGACTTAGGTCCTCTAATAAACTGAATCAATGTGATTCATGGTGGGCCACACCCTATTGGAAACTGTAAAGTAGTTAGGAATCGATATTTAAAGGAAGCTCGCGAAGGGATAATCCCCATCCGAGAGGAACCATCACTGAAGAATGCCCGTTACACTTTTAAGATGCACAATCTAGTAATTTATTCGGACGTGATGAAGAAAAGGGTCCGTCATCCACACAAGGAACCTCTCATGATAACAGCTCAGATTGGGATTTTTTGTTGTTGCCAAATCCCTGTTGATATTGGGAGCATGGTCAATGTCATCTTTAAACATGCTTTTGATCAGATGGGATCAAATCTTCGGCTTCAACAACAAGGGATTGATTCCAATAGGGCAAATCAATCTCCTTGTCCAAGTTGGGTTGTCCCCGCTCCACTGAACCTTTGAAACTCTTTTCGTCATGACTAACAAACCATCCTACTATAATGCCTTCTTCGGTCAACCTGCTCTGGAGGAGATGGAGTATTTTGTCTCTTCTAAATACCTTATACTGAAGTTCTTGACAAAACAAAGATAGGGTACCATCAGAGGGGAACATTTTAGTTCTTGCGAATTGTATTTCGCAACAGATGATGGGTTCTTACATCCAACATTAGAAGCTAAAATAAAAATCAATAAAAATGATAAACATATGAATGGTAGGTGCACTTATTTGGGAAGAAAAAGGAAGAGGGTTGATGACATAAATCCGACGGAGGAAAAAGAAATTGTAACAAACTTGGATTCCCGAGGGGACACCGAAAGGATAAAACTAATAGAGGATTTAGAGGAAATAAACATCGACCCAAAAGAAAAGGCCACATTTATCAAGATATGGAAAAGGTTGGCAGAACCCTTGAGAAGTGGCCTAGTTCGATTCCTACAGCTCAACAAGGATGTCTTCGCTTGGACTTATTCAGACATGATTGGGATTAACCTCTCTATCATGAGCCATGCTTTAAATATCAACCCTTCTGTAATCTCGATTCGACAAAAGAAGAGGCAATAAAATAGAGACCGATCAGAGGCTTTAAAAAAGGAAGTTAAAAGTTTAAAAACAAACGGGTTCATCCGAGAAGTTTTTTATCCCAAATGGCTAGCCAACCCTGTGTTAGTAGAGAAGTCCAACGGAAAGTGGAGAACTTGCATTGACTATACAAACTTAAATAAAGATTGCCCAAAGGATTGTTATCCCCTTCCAAGGATAGACCAGTTGGTTGATGCAATAAACAGACATAGGATATTATCCCTTATGGATGCTCACTCGGGGTACAATCAAATTCCCGTGCATAAGCCCGACGAAGAACATACAAGCTTTATTACTGATTGGGGTGCATTTTGTTATAAAGTAATGCCCATTAGATTGAAAAGGCTGGAGTAACATACCAGAGGCTGATTAACAAAATGTTCCAAAAGCAGATAAGGCGCAATATGGAAGTGTACGTGGATGACATGATATAAAGTCCGTTAAAGTGGAAAGCCACCTAGAAGACCCAAAGGAGATGTCCGACGTCTTGAGAGGTTACCAAATGAAGTTAAACCTGCAAAAGTGTTCCTTTGGAGTTCAATCCAGAAAGTTCCTAGCATATGTGACCAACGAACACGACATTGAGGCTAGCCCTGACCAAATCAAAGCTATAAAGGATTTGGAAGAACCAAAAGCAAGCAAATAGGTCATGAGCCTAAATGGAAATGTAGCAGCCCTCAATACGTTCATTACCAAAGCCACTAACAAATGCGTCCATTTCTTTGATGTTATAAAGAAAAAGGAGAACTTCAATGGAATGAAGAATGTAGAAAAGCCTTTCAAGAATTGAAGGATTACATAGGGAGCCCCCGATTTTTATCCAGTCCGGAAAAAGGGGAAGATTTATACCTTTATATGGCCATTTCAGAATACGCGATAAGTTCAGTCCTTGTAAGAGAAAGTGATGGAACTCAACACCCGGTTTATTACGTTAGCAGAAGGTTAAAAGTTGCAGAAACCCAATACACCATAATGGAAAAATTAGCGTATTGCCTAACACTAACAGCACGGAAGCTCAGGGATTATTTCCAAGCATATCCCATTAAGTTTTTAACTAATGTTTCACGTAAGCAATTTTTCAGTAAGCCAAAAACCTTGGGAACGTTAGTGAGATGGAAAATTGAGCTTAGCAAATATGGAATTGAGTTTCAACCCCGAGCAGCGATCAAAGGACAAGCTCTCGCGGATTTTATGAACGAATGCACAAGCTTTATTATAGAACAATCAACTAAAGAGAACGACATAAAGGCTAAGTGGAAATTATTCATAGATGGGGCTTCAAACGAAAAAGGAGCAAGGGAAGGATACAACATAATTAACCCTGATGGGCACCGCATGTGTTATGCGATGAATTTAGGATTCACAGCTACAAATAATGTGGCCGAATATGAGTCAATAATGGCAGGATTAAACCTAGCAATACAGTTGAGAATACCTCGTATGGAGATCTTTAGTGATTTACAATTAATGGTAAATCAAATTAAGCAAACTAACAAAACTGAAGATGCTCAGCTGGCCCTATATGTTTAAAGGAAACTAAAGATGATTTCTTAGTTTGAGGACTTCTCAATACATCAAATCCCAAGAGGGGAAAACACCCAAAATGATTCGTAAGACAAATTAGCTAGCTTTCGAGGACCACCCAAACTCGGATAATCCCTGTAGGGTACCAAGAAAATCCCAGTATTGAGCATCAAGAGCATAAAATAGGCAAAGAGTTGTTGGTCCTAACTAGATCCCAAGCTTTGGAAAAGGAAGATGAATTGGACAAGGAGTTTAACTTTGATAAGGAACCTTTTTCAGCAAAAACAGAATACCATTATGAAAATATCTTGATGGCTCCTATAGTAGATTACCTCTTGAATGGGGTTCTACCCTTTAGTAGGCAAGATGCAAGGAAGATAAGACATCAAGCTCCCACATTTGTGGCTACAAATGGGATAATCAACAAGAAAGGCCATTCACTCCCCTATTTAAGATGCATAAGCCCTGAGAATGGGCTTAATTTGTTGCAAGAAACGTATGAAGGTTTGTGTGGGGACCATTCCAACGGAATTTAAGCTAGCCAAGCAATTAAGTATGTCAAGAGATGCGAGAAATGTCAAAGGTATTCTAAGAAACCTTGACTACCTCTAAGTAACTTAACCACTATCTCAAGCCCACGGCCTTTCGATATGTAGGGAATTGACTTGATTGGAGCCCTACCAATCTCCAAAGGTGGAGCTAAATATGTTGTAGTAGCCATCGATTACTTTATCAAACGGGTGGAAGCAGAACCCCTTCCAACAATTATATCAAAGAAGGTGTTGAGATTTGTGATAAACAATATTGTCACTTGCTTTGGGATTCCTTACAAGATCATATCAGACAATGGAACACAATTTGAAAGCAAGGAATTCACAATACTTTGTGATAAGAATGGAATCATTAAAAGCTTTTCCTCAGTAGCACATCCACGTGAAAATAGTGTCGTCGAAGCTGAAAACAAAACCATAAAGACAATTCTCAAGAAATGACTAAACCAAGCTAAAGGAAATTGGGTAGAAGAATTACCCTTGGTACTTTGGGTATATAGAACTTTCGCCAAATCGACGACAGGACATACTCCATTTTCTCAGACATATGGGTATGAAGCTATGCTTCCAATTTCACACGGATGGAAAGCCTACGCATTTGATCCTAATCAAGTATTGAAAAAGGAATCCTTTGACCTAATACATGGATTAAGAGACGAGACAACAATTATTACGACCGAATACCAAAGGAAAATCATAAGGTACTACAATTCAAAAGTCAAAACTAGAGTCCTCACAAAAGAAGATGTGGTCTTACGAAGTGTAATGGCCAACATAAAGAACCCTCAAATGGTCTGCTTGGCCTAATTGGGAAGGATCCTTAGCCATTCATCAAGAAGTCATACCTGGAACGTATCGACTATGCAAACCAAATGGTGATCTCGTTCCAAGAACATGGAACTCAAAACACTTAAGACCATACTCCACGATGATAAAATGAATAAAGGTAGGTCTTCTCCTAGAATACTCACACAAATAAGGGTATGGAAACCCTCTCAAAATTCAAAATAACCCAAGGTAGGTCAAGCCAAAAACGGACAAAAATCTTTGTCACCACCGAGTTGGCCAGGGTAAGGCACCCCTCGAAGGAGGGGCAATGTGTAAGCCTTTCTCCGTGCCCAAATCAGAAATTGCTAGGTTAGAGCATCAAAAGTGTAAGCCTTCGATCCACGCAATAAATGGTTGGGACAGAGCGTCTATTTAGCACGACATGGCTCTGCTCGCAGAAGAGTATGCCCTGCCTTTGCTATGAACTAAGCACCTCCTACCTCTACTCGTAGAAGAGCAAGTCCTATGTCTGCTTATGTTCCACGTTACCCGCAGAAGGGAACGCAAACACTTATCATCGCCTACAATGGCTGGGATAAGACACCCCTTGAGGAGGTGGAGTGTAAGCCTCTATTAAGGCCTACGAAGGAAAGGGTAGAGCATCGAAAGAGTAAGCCTTTATTTCTCGTCTACAATGTCCGGGTTTAAGCATCTAAGACCTTATCATCGCCTATGATGGTAAGGATAAGATGCCTCATTGCGGGATGTCGGGTAAGTACTTAGGCCTTGCTTGTGGATAAGCTAGTCAAGTGCACCAGACGCACAGGTCCATAGAGTGGCCAACAAACCACATACATCCTCTGTTTTGACAATCAAAATCCCAAGGAGCGACTTAAGAAGCACGTACATCCTTTGCTTCCTTCAAATCAAACCTAAAGGGGTAACAAAACTAATTCCCCGAAGTGGATTTCTGGTCTTCAATCCTTAATACCTGAATCTGGGTTAATTCGGGACTTATATTAATCCTTGAAGTGGATTTCTGGTCTTTAATCTTTAATACCTGAATTTAGGTTAATTCAGGACTTCTATTAATACCAGAAGTGGATTTATGGTCTTTAATCTTTAATACCTGAATCAGGGTTAGTTCAGAATTTCTATTAATACCAGAAGTGGAATTCTGGTCTGCTACCTTAATACCCAAGTCTGGGTTAGTTTGGAAATTCCATTAATACTATAAGTGGGCTTCTGGTCTTCAATCTTTAATACATGAATAGGGGTTGGAACGGGAATTCCCTTCATTTCCATAAAGAAAGCTATAACTTTCCATTATGAACACCTGTATATTGGTTTTCTATCCCTCCATTTTATATCTAGCAACCCAACATAGAGGTTTTATCATGGACACCTCATTACGAAATTCGATATTAAGGATGGAGTTTGCTCTCACTTGATAAGTAGGAAGTTTCCTGAATTCTTTCGCTTGTTTTCCAATAGAACATAAAGTATAAATGGGCATAGAACCATAGATACAGGTTTAATACTTAAGACTCAATCTCGATAAAGCATTTGCAAATAACTATAGAAGCCATGTAAAAACTAACGCAAAATATCGGTTGTTGAAGTTCATACAGAGATAATGCAAGAAATATCCAGAAAAGAAGTTCGACTTGAAAAGTTGAAAATACCCCTTCACTAGGGGGAAAGCGTTACTACAAAAACTGACACTGAGATAGGATGATGGTGAAGGGGCATCGGAACGTCACAAGCATTGAAGAGTAATCTGAAAGCAAAGACCCAGTATAGAACAAGGCCGAAAGCATTAGGGAATCATTCAGAATAGCATGCAACCAACACCATCATCAAAGAAGAAACCTTAGATTGGATGTGGAGAAAGAGTGTCGAAAGGATAGTTTTACATGAAGGGTAGCTAAAGAGAGTACATTGCCTAAGGAAAATCACCTGAAATCGAAAGTAAATGAATAAAAAGGAAGAAAGCCTACAACCCGAGACCAAGAAGGGCGAAAGGGCTATGGGCATTAACTTGCTTAATGCCGATACAAAAAGAGACGAAAGCATTAAAAGAATAAAGATCTGAAACATAAGAAGAACCATCCAAAAACTAGCTATCGAAAACAAAGGTTGATTTTCACGGTAAGGCAATTCCCGAAATCAACAAATAATGTACCAGAAGCATCCCTCCGAAAGGCCTAGACCCCCTTTAGAGATTCATCGGGAGTGATTCAAAGCTTCTGAGAAAAAGAGTTATCCACACTGATTTGCTCACTGTCGATACCGGAAGGGGTGACGACCACCAACACATAAGTATTCAAAGCCTAAAAATAAACACCATGAAGACCCAAAGACAAAACCGGGAGCTTATAACTGAAAGCCGAAAGTCTGTCTCAAAGCCATCCATACCAACAGGCTCAGTATGATACTAAAGGAAGAAACATCCTCAAAGAGAAACTCTTAAGACAGAAAGCATCCTTCCGAGAACTGAGGCCGGCACCCTAAAAACAATACTGTATCTATCAATAAGGCCACATGAGGGCCGAGAGCCAAGGCAACCAAAATCGAAAGGGAAAAGCAGCTAACACGTAGCTGCTGCACCCGGAAAAAGGCTTTTACTGACCCAACGGCAAAAGAGGTCCCAATTTGTCTATAAATAAGACCATACGGTTCTCATTTTCATGGTCGAATTCTCATTTCTCTATCTTGTACTCTTATCTTCAAGAAAAAGCCCTAATTTCTCAATCAAGTTGGTGATCTCTTCAATTCTTGTAATATATCCACAATAAATAAAAAGGAGAAGTCCGAGACTTAAACGTTTCCCGATTAAATAATCATATTTTGTTTGTCATAATTAGATAAGGAGTCAGCGCTGTCCTTTCTTGTGGGAGGGTTAATCACAATCGTTTCGTAAGCGGAAAGGCCTTGGGTAAAACTAAGGAATCTCCCCTTTCAAACGCTCAAATATATGACTTAACTCTTTCATAGTAAGCCTAATGTAGCACAACCGTGGAAGGGAACTCGTGGTAAACTTATGGCTTGATAACTAACACAACCAAGGCCTTCTTTAGGGTCGGATCAATAAGGAAGTGTCGTATAAGTCGTTAAGCTTGTGATATGTTATCAACCTTGACATTGTGATTCACTAGCATGTTTTCTTCTCAACACAATCTATATTGTTTTATCCTGGGTCTAATGGTAATTGTTGCACGAAGGTGTCAGTCTCTTTTAACTCATGATTCCCTTCTTTCAAGATTATCATGGACTCTATAGTCTCGTAAGCATGATACTCACCACTTGATGAAAGAGTAACTAATCTTTGGACTTAAGGTCTTGATGCCTAGGAAGCGGTGGAGCTCGTTAAGATTGTTGATACCATGTTGCATTTCAGTGACCTTGAGGCCAATCGTCTCCTAATCTTTAATACATATGCATTGTCAAACCTAGTTCAGGTGTTGATGAAAAATATCGTTAACAACAGTTTTCGTTGATGACAAGGGGGGAGAATTATAAAATAGGGCTTAGATTATGGGGGAGTTAGTAATTTTTGAAGGAGTTAATTTAGTAAGGGGGTTACTGGACAGTCAATATATCAGGGATGCATACTATATAAACCAAGGTTGTCATCACCAAAAAGGGAGAGATTGTTAAGGGTTGAGATGGTTGTAATGATGGTTTCGATGGCAACAACCTTATTTTAACTATTATTATTACAAAATATACACTAACACAATTATTTAGAATATATATATATATATATATATATATCAAGGTTTTAAATCTCGGATTTTGGACAATATCTCGGAAAAATATCTCGGCTATCTCGGGCGATAATCGAAACACTTATAACTAAACTAGCTGCCAAATCTCGGATTTTGGCTAATATCTCGAATTTTTCATCTCGGCGATCTCGGGGAGATTTAAAACCCTTATATATATATATTTGTGTGTGTGTGTATGTATATGTATAGGAAATATATGCAGTATTGATTATTGAAGACTGTATAGTTTAAAGAATCAGGATTTCAAAGAAGAAGAGTTTAAGATACAAGACTTATGAGTAACAAGAGTTCAAGAAATAAAAGTAACCAAGTCTAGATTTATTTGTTAGACCTCTAGTTCTCACTGAATCCTTATTTCAATCTTTTCAAGCTATTTTTTATTCGTATCTTAATGATTTCAAAATTATTTTCTTATTTTAAATCTATATTTCTTTGTTCTTAAAATTATTTTAACTTTTTTTTTAAATATGTTTTACTTTTTAATTTCTAAATTAAATACTTCTTATTTATATATTGACATACTTAGTTTTATAATAGTTACTTATGTTTTAAATTTCTTTACTTATATTAAGTTATAAAGCATTTCTTATATTTTTAGTTATATATATGTTTTAATATCATTTTATATATATTAATAGTTTTTAATCATTTTTGAATCATCGTAGTATATGTTTTTAATATCTATGCAGTTAAAGCACTCAGCGGATCCAATGCACTGGAGGTGCAAAAAGTTGTAGCAGGGATAAAGCGAGAAAATAACAGGATATAGTGGATTAGTCTAAAATAGCATATGAAACAAGTATTTAATGATTTTATAAATATGTAAATGATAAATAAGTAAAGAATTAACATTAAATTTAATTATAATTTGTAATAGCCTGAATTTCCATGCTCTTTGAGTTGACTAATAACACAACACGTCCAACCCAAATTGCACAGAAAAATGAATCATTAGTAGAAAGAAGTTAGAGGATGAGAAAAAGAAAGAAATATTAGAATAGAAGAAAATGAATACCAGAAACTCACAGCAGAACGAATAAAATATATTAGATAACATAAACTTTGAAATACAATTCAGTAACTTTATATACATACCATCATCATAGCACAACAGCTATTTCTGGAACAGTTATAAATACATGTTTCTAGATACGAACATAATACATAGCGGAAAAAATATGATAGTCTATAGCTAACTGGTGAAGCCTCCTGCTTCAAACTCCTCCAAGAGAATCTGTAAAATCCCGACTACTTGACTGCCCGTACAAATTTGGGTACCCAAGAGTTTAAGGAAAACAAATAAAATAAACTCTGGGTCAGTCATGGGACTGGTGTGAGTAACTCCACCATTTGTTTAACTTCCAAAATCTTTCGAAAGAAAAGATAATCGTAAGACCGATCCACACGTAAACACAAATGGTTTTTACCTTACGATAACCCAAAATATTTTTGATATCAAATCCGGTGATATTATAATAGTGTCTACATCAATAAATAGAATCTAGTGGAACGCTTGCATCTCATGCTCCATATATAATATAAAATCAAAAACTGTAGGGCGCTTATTGGAGATTATATTTCCAACATGACAAGGTATGGAACGACCTTCCAAGAGTGTAATTTTAGAGGGGAATACACTGGGTTCAACCACGCCCCACACATGGCTGGCCACTCATATAACTTGAGTGTACCGAGCATATTATCACCAACGGTTGTGATCAGCAACTGTTACAGAAAGCATACAACATCGAATAGAATAAGAAGCAATTAAAATTTCTCTAGATCAGGTGATAATACCCCTAATGGGAATGACCCACTTGGCCATGTTGTCTGCACGATTTCTGTCATTTCCTGGTTGATGAGGCTTGAGGTCACGATTATTTTTCAGAACATTTTGCCACCATTTACTTTGAATATCACATCATCAAACATTCATCCATATATGTTGTCCTGAGACTGGACAAATCGAAGGCACTATTCTGTTAATCCATTTTGGGCAATTTCCACCTTCGATTGATAGAACAACACTTGCACTTAACTCCATCTTCATATATCTTCAGCATAAGTCGATTCGTAATGCTTATGCCAATACGGAGTGGTTTTCAGATATTAAACCTGATCCTGGTCTCTCCGTATTGACAACGGAGGTATAAAATAAAGAAAAACTTTGATAGTCAGTGATTTAACTATCAAAGAAACATCCATACAATCAATGGTCCTATTTCCAGATGGAATTTCTACCGATCAACCATTAAACAATATTAGACCCTTTAAATCAATTTCTTATTATATTGTCATTTCAAATTCCCATTTCCCACCTTTCGTATCCTTTCAAAGCATGATATCCTCTCTCGATTCTTGGAAAAATATTTCAGGTATCATAATTTCTTTATTTGAGAAACTATCACTTATTCCAGTTAGAAAACATTTCTACATATTCACGAATCCTTATTTACTATATTCAGAAAATATACCTTATTAATATCGGAAAATATTTCCATATTCCATTTCTTAATTCCTCGTGACAAATTCATTTCATTTACTACGCATAGAAAATACCTCTCATTTTGTTTGGGGAAAACATTTCAAATTCCTTTAAATTAACGCGATGTTATAAAACATCGTTATTATAACTCAAATCATTAATCATTTATTAATTAACCATATTGTTAACCAATCTTAAACCCAAATTCTATTTATAACTTCTATTCAGAATTTTTCATACAAATCTCGTTTTTTATTCCAATCATTTGAAACCTTTTTTATAATTTCCTTTAATATTTGCTTAGTTCAAATCTATTTTCAAATATTGGTTTCAAAACCGATTTCCACTTTCCCATATAAATTCATATTTGATCTTATATTCCAATTTATCCAATGATTAATGATTCACTTAATTTATTTCCTTATCAACTTCTTAATTTATCCACTTGAACATGTTTCTGTTTTCAACTCTATTCGAAATTTTATTTCTATTTTGGAAATAAATTCCATTTTTAAATTCTAATTTCCTTTTCCACATTCAAAATTATTTTAGGGTATTTAGAATACCAAGTTTCTATGTCTAGGGTAATTCAAACACAACAAATCCAATCACAGATTATATAACACATTATATATCACGATCAAATAAAAACATTAATATAAATGTTGAGGAATCCAGTTAGATTCCTCTAACCTGTTTTCCCCTGCATCCACAGATGTTAATCATCATCATCAATATGAAAAATTATAGTAAGAAGAATTAATAATCAATCAACGATATAACTATATCAACCATTTCAACCAAACAACCATCACACAGTATAAAATTTCTATAAATAAATTTAATACTCGTTTATATAAAATTATAAACAAGCAAGAATTAATGAGTTTACTTGCATTGGTTCACAGATGACTGTTCTGCTTTTATTTCGTTTAAATCAAACGACATTTGATTTTATCCCGAAATTCCTGTATCTCTATTCTCAACCAGGTCAGTTCCAAAATGTAGATTTTGTCGCTATAATATCAATGCGATCGGTTCCGTCGGATTTTGTTTTCATATGAGATAGTTGTACATTTTATAAGCGGTCGATTATATATGTATAAAATAAAAATGTTAGTTAATTTAACCCATTTAATTAATCTTAGTTGTCACGTGGTAAGGTATATTAAGCTTCCTCCTTTCCTGTTCAGTTATATTTTTTTCTTTTTTTTCTTCTCTTTTTTTTTCAACTACTTTAATCAGAGTTAGGTCTAACAAGAACTCTAGGTGTTTATGTCTCTAATATTTTCTTAGTACCCGCTTCATCCAATTTAAGGCAAAAGAAAATTATATTAGTGTTCTGTTCCCACAAAAATTGAATCAATGTTGTACCTTAAGAATATTAGTTTCTTCGTATTTTATACTTGCATTAAGAAAAACTTCCTTTCACAGATGCCTTCTACTTGAAAATGCGTGTCTTCATTGAGATGTATGATTAAATTGTTTTGCTGCCATTCTCTCCAATAAAATCAGACCAGCCATATTACCCGGTCTATCGTGCTACTCCCACAGAAATATTCCCCAAACAGTTAAATCATAAACAAGCCTTAATCCAATGTTTTAACCCACCAACTCTTCTTCCCCATCTACAAGAATTCACCTCTACTTGCTGAAAATATTGTGACTTACCCAACATTTGTTTCTTCCCGTTCATTTAAAACAATTTCCACCCTGTGCCATATAAGCAGTCCACGCATTCATAGATATATATATATTAAAATAAATATCCTTTTAATCATAAATTAATTAATAACTGATTACCACTTATATATTTTGTTTTATAGTAAACCGGCAGAGACTGCTTTTTCCTTCTCCCCGTATAACACTGGTTTCAAACCCACATAGCAGCGGTTCTCAGATAGTCTGCGTTCAACTAAATCAAACTCTGGCTTCTATACCAAACATAAACTTCCATTTCAATACAGTTCAAACTCTACATTGTCCTCCCCTTTTTACTACTAATGCACAGTCGTTACCCTCACACAGTTTAGAGTTGAAACAACGAAGCTCCTCCAAAATTTACCAATACCAACTATTATCCACCCTTATCTCCTTTACACTCATTCCAGGCTTTGATGATTGAACTGACTTTCTCCAAAACTCATGAATTACTCCTTTCAATAATTCTTCTTCTTTTTGACATCACGCTACAAACAACTGGCTTCCACTACCCCTTCTCTCCGCAGCCATCCCTACCACCGTGAGTTCGAACATGCTTTAAAAATAGCGACTCCCATTCCGTTGTCACAGAGTTCGAACAATAGACGAGTCACGTTCGACCCAAAAGGACCAGTCATTAGTCGCCATCGCAACGACAGTGATCGCCGCTACTGAGTGCGTTTCCCCATCCTAAACCTAACGCCACTTTTGGTCCTCCGCATCGACGGTCATAACGCCTGAAAATTGTAATCCTAGGATTTACTGTGCCCAAAATCGAACAGCAGGAATTCGAACCGCACTTATCAATAAGTAGATAGGATTAAAGCTCTTGACTTGAGGATCTTAACGGATCAAAGTTTGTTTGATTTCACTCAATTTTCGATTTTTAATGAATTTTCGAAGATCAGATATGGTGGAGGCATGAATTTGAGGCATCGTGGAATTCTCAGTGGGTCTATGGAAGAGAACGATAATATATATAAAGATGTTTAAGAATATACCTGGAATATTATGTCATTGTTTCATGTTGAATGATTTAAATTTGTATAATCACATGAGAGCTTCACCAATCACGATGAAAACTGACATCGCGGTATAGTTTGGCATTTCGGACTCAGCGGAACTTGTTTCATTGAAAACAGAGTCCGTTTGGAAAAATAGTGGAATTTTAAATTGTAAAATTGTTGATTAATTCACTTTTATTTTTCCCATGCTCACAAAATAATTCCAATTGACTCGAAACTTGAACTATTACAATAATTAAATATTCCGGACAAAATGCAACTAATTTCATCGAAAACAGAGTTCGTTTGCAAAAAGACTATTTTTAAAGCTAAAATAAATCAATTAAAATACTAATTAATTCCGAAATAATTCAGTTTAAAAAACAATAAATTATCATTATCGTATATATATCCGAATAGAACATCATAAAGCTCTAAAATAAACATATCTAGATTTATATCTCGATATTTGAAATTAAAACAACATTCTGATTATTTAAAATCGATTTATTTACATAATAAATCGTTATAATTTATAAATGATTCTATAGCGATTATTTGAAAATTTGATTTCGACATAAATCACAATTTACAAGACGTAATCTCTATTTTTCACTTCCATTAGAAAAATATAATCAAATAGATCCCAACGTTTCTTATTTCAAAGAAATCAGACTTAAAGTGGATCATGTATATTCAATTGAAATTCAAAAACGTAATATAATGAACTACTGCGACATTATGAGCTCGTTTTAAATTATATTATAAATTATATGTTCAAACTGCGTTTTTAATAAATAAATTCCTTATAAATATCCTTTTATATTTCCAACACAACTTTTAACCAATTTAAATGATTAAAATTAACGGCTAAAAATCTGGGTTGTTACATAATTAGTACATTCTTAATTTCAAATTAAAGTTTGTGCAAATATATGTAAATAAATTTAAATTCTTATTTAGTTCAACTAAATTTAATAGAATATTATAGTATTTTCTGTTATAAAAAATATATGACAGAAAATTCTGCAAAAATAATAATTTTATATATTTTATAATGTGAAAATGTTCGTTTTCAATTCATTTCTTTTATAGAAGATATAACTGAAATAGCTGAAATAATGGGATAATTCGGGAATACCGGAATATAATAGGGCTTAAAGCGGAAATTTTATTTTAAAGGCTATTTGGAAAAAGCTTAGCGGTAAAAATCTGCTGCACGATATCGTGGGGATATGGCGGGGTAATAACGAGGTATAAACTGCACCATTTAAAATATATATTTGTACTTGAAAAACTCTATTTTAATATAAAGGAATATGTGTAACGACCCGAGGAATTCGATGCCCGAATTCCAATAATAATACATAACCCATATTACGTGCCAGAACTCAAGTTTCGAAAACACAAGACAGTTGATGAAAGAATATAGAGGGTGAGATAAGAAAGAAAGAAAATCTAGAATAGAAGAAGAAGAACACAACAACATCAAAATCTCACATCGCAGCGGAATAAAATATAATAGAAGCAAAACTTTTATTGAGAGCTTTGAAATAAAAGTCTTACAATCATCTGAGTACATCAACACATCTGGACAGTTATAATACTCTGTCCTCATATACAACACACAGCGGAATAAACACTAGATATCATACGTCTGAACATCTTCAACTCGTCTCTAGACTTCGCAACATCCGATAACCTGAACCTACACAACCCGGTCTAACCCGAGCATTTACAAAACGCCAGATCAGTCGGGTGAACCAGAGTGAGAAAAACTCACTAAGTTTAAAAACATCACACAACTTGACTTTTAAAGTCAAACCAATTCTTTTTGAAATCATATCTTTTTCTGATATTATAATAGTATCTAAACGCAAGTAAATATCAATCTAGCGGAATGCTTGCATCTAACGTTCCACATATGTAGTATACAATTAAAACTGCGGGCTCTTATTAGAGATTGGATTTCCAACAATGACAAGGTATGGAACCACCTTCCAATAGTGTATCTCTAGAGGAGAATACACCAGGTTCAACAAGAACATCTTGCAATCTGGCCATACATGACCAACCACTCATTTCGCTTGAGTCTATCGAATGTATATCACCAACGGTTCGGAACCACCCTACCATTTACTGAAAAGGGACAGCATAAAAATAGATTAAAGGTGGAAATGAATTATCTCTAGATAGGTGATTATACACCCTACTTGGGTGCGACCCACTTAGCCGTGTTGCCTGCCCAAATTTTGTCATTTCCCAATTGAAGAGGCTTGAGGTCTAACACTACCTTTTGCACACATATCACCATTCACTTTGAATGTCACATCGTTAGATCCGCCAAATCACTAATTGACGTCCACAACCATACTTTGGTCGTTAAGCTAAGAGAACTGTCGTTCTTCGCCATTAACAGAAATACGTTTGTAAAAATCAACGTACGTGATTCTTAAGAAATATTCTGTCTGACATCCGTCCATACAAGTCATCCAGGAACAGGATGAACCGAAGGCACCCTCCTACTACATCCTAAGTATCACCCTAGAAATCAATAGCGAGTAGTCCTTGCAAATCCGTGGATTTTAACCTCGATAGAACCCCAATATATCTCCGGGTCGAATCATAGATTTTAAGTGGTTATTTCGTTTTGTGAAGATCTATGATCTTCGATTTCTCCGTCTCGATCAACATTTGATATCTTAAACATTTTCGTATTTACTGGTCGGAATGATATTCAAATATAAATTCGATCCCGGTCTTTCCGTACCAACAATCATATTGGCCAGATTTGATAGTCGGTTATTTAACTATCAAATAAACAACCATAAAAATAAAATAATTTACTAGTTCAGTACTCGGCATCATTTGGCTTATTTAATTGTAAATAATTAAATAAAGGATTAATTAAAATATTCCAATATTTGGAAATACGTTACACTTCTTATTAATATTCGCAAAACCCTTTCATTCTATTACTTCGAAAATATATATTATAACACTATCCATTATTCCATTTAATTATCCTTTGCACAACATTCTTCATTTTCTAAACTGGGAAATCAGTTTATCTTCTTATTCATAAAATATATCATTATGGTAATCTGTTTTGTTCGATACTTGAAAACCATAGCCCCAACTTTCCTTTTTTATAACATCATTCTAATTCTTATTTCCTTACTTCGAAAATATCGTTACGTATTCACACAATCTCCTTTTCATTTCCGTTACTCTGGAAATCTCATCTTGTATACCTTTAAATCTTTTATTTCCTTTTCTCCTAAGAAATACCTTTTTATTCATTCTAAAGTATTCTATTTCTTATTTACTATGGAAATATCTTTTATCCATGCATTTCTGTATTTCAACATTCATAGTTCCAAACCGTAAATTGGTAAGATTAACATTCAGCAAATCACTTAACTCAATCAATCTCCAGTTAGGTTCCAATTGTTATCTTAACTCGTTATCAACTCATCACGTTACACTTGCAATCCATTCAACCATTTTCCGCCTTGTAAATCTCGTTTCAATTCCATTTATTTCACACATTTTCATTACTTAGTCGCGCCCATTAAAAATCAATATTTTAACTCCACGTCTCTTTTATAAATCTTATTTATAAACTCAAGTTTGATACAAATCCTTTTATATCCTGATTTATTTTACTTCTCCAACTATTAAGTAACATTTCATTTAAGCTATCATACCCACTTAAATCTCTTCGTAACTTAGTAATGAACTCGGTTTTAATATAAAACCCGTTCAGATCTCCTTTTGTAATTTAACTCGATTCCATTTCAAACTCCGATTTCTTACTTAAATGAATTTCACTTAAGAAGAAATCTCTTAAATTATTATTAACTAAATAAATAATATACTTCATCACTCATTATTGTAAAAGTAGTTAATTTCTTAATTAATTAATATAAATGACGAACTTCTCTCTATGCCTTGTTAAATTAAAACAAATGTTTGTTACTATTCCAATGGATTTATTTGATAATAAACTAATATAATTTAATAATCAATTCCAATAAAAGCGGTTGACTTCGTCAATCCAAAACATGGTTATCTCGTTAATCAATTCTCACTTTAAATTAATTAATAATATATAATTAATTTAAACAACTTCATTTAATTGTTTCATAAAACAATTAAATTCCATTCTTAACCATTCGGTTAGTCTCTGCTTGTTTGCTTATAAATCCCTTATTATAAGAATTTGCTTTATAAAATAATTCTATGGTTATTTAAAAATCTTAAATGATAAATAATACTTATTTATTTCCTTTTAATAAACTTCCATTTAAATAAATAGATTTAAAAATCTATTTTCAATTATAAAATAAAATTTATAACTTCATTCCAGTCGATTTACATGATGGTAAATCCTTATTTATAAAACAGTTGATTTTCAAGACATCTGATACCAATTACTCAACTAATACTACCCATTGGTTAAAAGCAAACAACTGTGAAATTTTAGTTCAACAGTCAACAACCAAACCAATTGTCCAATCCATATTGGTAAAACAGTTCATATAATTATGATATAAAAATAACAATATATTTGAGGAATCCCGTTGGATCCTTCCAACCTGTTTTCCCTGCATCCAAATATGTTATCTCAAATAATATTATTTGATGCAATAAACCGATATAATATTTAACAATAAATAATAACAGCAATCCAATCACCCATATTTTAATTTAAAATGTTTATATTATAATAAACATAACCAACAAGGCAAGTTACCTCGTTTGGAAATAATCGTTAAAAATAACGATTAGATTTCATTTAAAATGAACGAATGCTAAATAAACCAATTTATCGAACATATAAATAATATTCAGCACACAGTGGACAATTATCAACCATAGCACACAAATTAAAAACCCAACTTATAAAAATATAAATGGGTAAATTAAGCGAGTTAAACTCACTTTGATTTGATTCATTGAACGGTTCGGTTACAGTTAAATTAAATAGTTGTTTAATTTACTGTAAATTGTTGTCGCCCCTGCATGGCCCAAATCAGTTCCATAATGGTCTGCTCGTTGACATAATTCCAGTGTAGCTTTTGTTAAATTCTGATAAACTGACAGAAAGTTATTAACGTTTTAAATTTACGATTTTAAATTAAATTAATAAATTCCTTAATTAAACAAATTATAAATTGTAATTACTTTTGTAAGTTTCCCACTTGCTCCCATTGACCCAAAGAAACCGTCAAATTTCCTTTCTGTTAAATCTCGACTTCACTACTGCTCTTCCTGCTCCAAACAAAAATGATCCGCCCCTTTTATTACTTCATGCAAACCGATCCCAGTACACCCAGTTGGACCTCGTTTTATTTTACTTTTATTCTTCTAAGTTGTAGCTGCTTCATTCACGTTCCAAAACCGTTCTGCATGCCACTTCTTCTTTTGAATCCCATCTTCATTGTTGCCTGCCACCCCTTCACTCTTTGTTCCAGACATACTTCCGCTCTCTCTCATTATAACTCAACACAAAACTTTGCTTCCTCTACACTGTTTTAAACAAATATTGCTTCCTTTTGACATTGAGCTTAACTATATATATTCTCGTCCAAACCAAGACTATACACGCGTAGCTCCTTGAACTTCTCACGCTTACTCCATTTCTACCCATACTTGTTGTTGCTTATATAAAATTCTTCCCCACTATAATGATTTATATAGTTCTTCGTTTCCAAAGGAAATCACCCAAAAGCCTTACCCACGTTGCTTTCGTTTTAGACCACAGCTCGCCTCCAGGTTAGTTCACGCAAGTCCCCACCCCCTTCGAAATTGTGCCAAGCTTTCTTCTACAGTTCTGCTCTTCTTTCCCAGTTCCAAAGAAACCGCACCACTTTTCCCAATCCTTTTTGTGACATTTCCTTCACGTTTTTGCTCCACGAACCATGTTGCTTTTTAACACTTTAGAGTCATGCCTTTGTTTTGTTCGTTCTTCAGGATCTTTATCCACTTCAAGTTCCAAATGTTGCAACACGTCACCATTAGGTATCCAAAAATATCGCACGTTCTAAAATTGCAGCACTCCGTCGTGCTCACTTGTTCATAATACGTAGCTGCTCCACATGAGCCATGCTTCCATACTGCTATCTAAAACGAGACTTCACCATTCCAAATTTTCACAGCCATACTCCTCACTACGCCACCCTTAAGTGTATTCTATTCCGACCAGTATACACAACCGCGATGCCAATGCCTCTAACCACCGAAGCTCTCACCTAGCCTCGCTCTTTCTCTTCAGACTTCATCATGAAACAAAATCTCATGGAGGAGATCTAACGTGTTTTTGTTTGAGAGGATGTAGCTCGTTCATTTTATTAAAGGGAGGCACTGCATATTTGTTTGTTGGGAAAGAAATCGGAACTAGAAAGAACAACTAATGTCTATTTATATATTCGAACAAACACGGATAAACACAACGTCCATTCCTATGATGGTAAGGTAGTAGGTAGCTGAACAATTTGACAACACGAGGTGAGAGACGTTGACATATATAGTTGGGGTTTAAGTAACAGGGTGCGTGAATAGGTAAGTAGACGGCTTCAAGAAAAATAGTTGTTCGTTGCAGTGAAAGGACAAGATGGGGGTAGGCTTCAGCATAACTAGGGGATAGGGGAGGAGACTGAGTTTGTTGACACCACTTTATGTGGTGTCACCATGACTCCGGTTTCCCATTGGTGGAAATCAGGGGGGCCATATGGGTTCTTCTGATTTCCACCAATGGAGAAGTGGAGTCATGTTGACACCACATAAAGTGGTGTCAACAAACTAGTATTGATAGGGGAGAGGGTTTTGATAGATGTGGACATTGTTTTTCTTAGTACTTAAGCAATAGCTGTGCAAACATAGGGGTGTACGTTTTTGTTTCCTTCCATGAAGGCAGAAGTTAGTATCTTTCTTTTATCTAAATAAATAGGCTCGCTATTACTTAACCGTGAAGGTACAATTATATTATACATATTATTTATTTATTTTTGGGTTACTTATGTCTTAAGTAATATACGTATTATTTTATTCGTACCGTAAATAAACTTACCGTTATTTATGCTACCTTTAAATATGCGTACCGTCACATACCGATTCCAAACTCAACGAAAATAAATACAGGCTACGTCTTAACATTGCAGTCCCAATGAAATTAATTTTTTTGAAAACGGACTCCGTTTGCACAACGACATTATTTTAATTTATCGGTTCACCGTTAAATTGCACTTGCAGATAAAACAACTCTGATTAGCCCCAAACTGAAAATCTTACAATAACTAGATATACGTATCCCAATAAAATTTGTTTCATAGTTCAGTTTGATCGTTATCTCGAGTTATGATCAAAACCCTTTTAAATCGAATTATATTATTAAATTAATCGCTATTATGTAAAAAAATCCATAGCGACTATTCCAAAATTTTAATTGGACACTTCTCACAAATTATAATACGAAATCTCCAATTTTCTCTTTTAACAGAAAATTATAATCAAATCGATCCATACGATTCTTTTTTCACAGAAATATCGGGTCTGTTATATTCAATTGAAGTTCAAAATGCAAATTATGACTACAACGGCATTATGGGCTTGTTTTATAATTATATATAAATTAAACGTTTAAACTTCGTTTAATAACGAATTATATAATTTAAATCCATAATATTTAATATAATAAAAATAAATTAAATATCTGACTAGTAAAATACGGGATGTTACAATATGTTTGTTTTTAACTTAGGAATAATCATAATTTATTCAACCATTATTTACTTTAATTCAAAATTTTTACTTTTAAGGAATTTCTAACGTATTTCGACATAGTCAAAAAAGTATGTCGACATAGTGGCCGTTGTTTTCAAATTCAAATTTTGAAAAGTTGTGTCTTTTGAATTCAAAACTATTCCAAAAGGATTTTTAATCATCTTCTTCTACCTTTCTTCTCTCTCCATTAATTCTCTCTATTTCTCAAGTTACATACTTATACTCTGTTGATTTTCAAAGAGAAATTATATCAATCTCTTTAACTTCAATTCTCTATCAAAGATTCAAGTGCCACTAAAGTGTTACATGCTTTCTATAATCAAACATCACAAGATCAAGTCCTATTGAGTCTATCTTTGTCAAATTGACACTGAAAAGGTGTGTCATGTCTCGTATAAATTGACTTGATGTGATTGTGCCATGGAAATCAATTGGGTGTAGGTTATGACCACAAAATCAATTGAGTCTAACTGTACCCTGGAAATAGTTGGGGTGTTCCCTTATGGCCTAGAAATCAAGGATTGCAGTTTGGATATTATTTGAAAAGAAATCCACATCAAGCTAGCATTATGTGAGACTAGATGTAGGGTAACCCCAAACTAGTATAGAATTCCGGTGTGTTTTTCCATTTTACTTCTTATTATTTTTATTATTATTATTTGCATCTGCATTTGATTTTGTGACTATACATATATGTGATTTGCATAACATTCTGATAAAACATAAAAAGATTTCAAGAAATCTATAAAATTCAGAAAGCACTATTCACCCCCTCTAATGTTTAGTTTTCCTTAAGATCCTTAATCTGCATCCCCTACACATCCACGTTACTGCCTCAGATTGAGGTCTCTCTGCAAGAAAAAAATACTTCAGAGACTTATGATACGCGAAGAGATCGAACCTCTCTCCAAGTAGGTAATGTCTCTAAGACTTAAGTGCTAACACAATAGCAGTCAACTCCAAATTGTGAGTAGGGTAATTCCTCTTATGAATCCTCAGCTGTCTACTCCCTAAACTGTAACACCCCACGCCCGCTATGGTCACTCACTATGGGAATGCCATAGCATCGGTGGAGTATTTTAGTGAATATAGAACAGAAAAATTACAACAAGACAGATATAAATAGTACTTGAAATTTAAAACATCATCTCATAACAGCGGAAATAAACATGTCTAGTTACATCATAAAACCACGATAAAAGTCAAGTACAATATCCATCAAAATAAAGAAGTACATAATCCCACTCTCTCATACAATAGCCAGAACAAAAGAAAAGATAACTGGATAACTGGAGCTTTACATCTACTCAAGCTCCTAAAGTCTGGAACAGCAATCCGATCAAGCTCTACTACCGCTAGGATCCACCGTAGGACCTGAGGGTTGGGGAAAAAGATAAAAGCAACGGGGTCAGACATAAGTCTGAGTGAGTCCTATAACTTTAACAATACAATCATTAAAGTAACCAGAGAAGACATAAACTTGACCTACGGTAATATCTGGGGATGAATGGCTACACTAAGCAGCTTGGTAGACTTAGGATAAACTAAGATAACCGTAAGGACGCATCTACCCACCCAAGGATACTTACTAACTGCACCACACCAGTCATTCCTACTTAAAGGTTGATCCCTTCCAAGGACTTAGAAAATTTCCCCAGTAGTTTCGTGTACTCCTAGCCCACTACATAGGTGCCGTCTGCCCCTATCTCCACTAGGTGTACTTAGCAATTTTACCCAGTAGTTTCGTGTACCCCTACATAGGTGCCGTCTGCCCCTATCTTTATTAGGTGTACCCACTACTCCCCATCGATCGGCTCCCTACCGTAGAAACCCGTGCTGGTCCCACAGTGGGGTGTATCACTCCCCTAAAGTGGCAACCCAATACTATCAACGGTGCACGGCTTTATATCTACACGATGCAACAACGGCTTATCTACCAGCCCGGGCCCACACACGCATATGAAACCCGTTGGACTTGCGTTGCCACCGCTAACCCGTTTTGGCCTCTTATAATCAAGCCCAATATGCGTGTCCCGTCACTCGACATGGGTCGAGCCCACAAAGATACGTTTGGGATATTGGTTGAAATGGGCCCCCACAAGCTACCCACCTAAGCTTGTCACTTATCTAGTGTATCCCACTTAACCCTTTAATCATGTTTAATTACATGTTTCCACTTGGTTAAGTATTCTAATCGTATTTTCTATTGCCACCCAAGGCAACCCACTAGATTCCACATGCCACCCAAGGCAACCACTAGATTCCACATGCCACCCAAGGCACCCACTTAACCCCTCATGTCCCACTACATGCTAATATGGTTAAGTGTTTCTTAATTAATTAAGACCGTGATCTCCCATAAAGACCTCCCACATTAGACTGGCTGTTATGACCGCCTGGTTAAGCCGGTAGGGTCCGGGTAGTCTTACGTCATAACAGAGTCTAACCTCGTGTCTTTACTTTAATCACGTATTTAATTTATGGCTAAGACCTCTCACATTGGGCTAACATTTGTAGCAACTGGTTAAGCCGGTCGGGTCCGGGCAGTTTTACACTACAAATGAGTCCAACCTCGTGTCTTAGTCGATTAATTACACCTAATTAATCACCCCTATATTAATTATCCCTAATTAATATCAAGTTTTCCATAACATGGGTAGACCTAACTCAATAGGTAAATTCCCATGGGGTAGACCTAACTCAATAGGTAAATTCCCACTTATGGTAATTTATTTTTATGGTATGCTTAATCATACCCAATCATACATTTATTAACATATTTACCAACCCCATCGTTCCCCACGTAAATCGTTTTCATTTCATGACATAATAAAGGGGAAGATCCATCACAAATATCATGGGTTTAGCCTATAACTTTGTCATGGGTTAAGACGATGTCAACTTGCATATATGAACACATATTAACCCAACCACATTTACCCCAAACTTGCATATTATCATACACATGATTTGCATAACATGTTGCATATGAGCTTGCATATTATCATACACATATCTTGCATAACATGTTGAACTTGCATATAAGCATTCTCATAACTTGCATAACATGTTAAACATGCATTTAGGCATACACATAACTTTTATAAGCATTCACATACTTGCATAAGCATTCACATACTTGCATAAGCATTCATATACTTGCATAAGCATTCATAACTTGCATATCATGTCATTTAAGCATATACATATCTTGCATAAGCATTCATATACTTGCATAAGCATTCATAACTTGCATATCATGTTAAACTTGCATTTAAACATGTACATAACTTGCATATGAACTTGCATAACTCACTTTGTTAAACATGCATAAATCCACTTATTAAATATGCATAAACCCACTTGTTAAACATGCATAAATCAACTTACTAAATATGCATAAACCCACTTGTTGAACATGCATAAATCAACTTACTAAATATGCATAAACCCACTTGTTAAACATGCATAAATCAACTTATTAAGCATGCATAAACCAACTTATCAAACATGCATAAACCCACTTGTTAATTATGCATAAACATGGGAAAACATAGAGTAACATATCATTACAAATGATTCAAACTCACTAATCCGCATTTAAGACCATAAGTCTCATTACACCCAATCTACTTACTTTAACAATTGATGTTAAAGTGATAGAAACTCACCAAAACCAAGATTAGCAAACTTATGAAGTGAAATTAGTTGCTAAATATGAAGAAGATGATGAATAGAGGTTGATTAGAGAATGATTAGCTTGCAACTTCCTTCATAAATTAGTGGAGGCTCCTTCTAGGATTTAATTTGGCGGCATGAGGCCATCATTTCTATTTTTAGTATGGATTAGGGTAGGTTTAGGGTGTATTTATAAATTAGGAGAGTGTTTTAGGCCCTTAGATTAACCCTAGATTTGATTAGGTCCATTAGATTTAGGAAATCTCTAGAACCCAGCCCAGCCCTAGCCAGAAAACCAGATCTGGTGCACCCAAGCACCCTGGTTCGACACGCCGTGTCGACAGGCAAGTCGACAGGCAAGTCGACACCCCTGTCGATAGGCCTGTCGACAGCCCTGTCGACATGGTCAGGGCGGGAATCTTCCCGCCTGGCCCCGCTGGTTCTAATTTGAAACCTGAATTTAAATTTCTAAATCTGTTTTTAGTTTTAAATTTTCTGCAAACTTCTTTGGGCCATAATCGGGCCATACGGACTCCGATTCTCGAAAACTCGGACTCTATTTCGCGTATTTTTCCGAGACGAACGCAATAACGCAGCCCGTTACCCCCAATTCCCACATCTGAGATTATTTATCCTGTAATTAGTGAATTTTAGTATTAACTAAAATTCGGGGTGTTACATTCTCCCATCCTTAAAGGATTTCGTCCCTGAAATCTCTAAGCTAAGGAGAATGCATATCCTACCATCCAAACAACCATCTACTCAAATCATCAACCACGGGCATCCATTGTCCTTAAACAGTTTCTAATGATGTATGAGCATATGCAAAAAGTGTGTGTATATGTTCCCTATCTAATGTATGAACATATGCAAACCATGATAGTGCCATGCATCCATTATGTATGCGAGAGAACCCTATCGACACATACAATATCTACATGAGTGCACAATCATTCACCAAAATGCATCATCCATATGATAACACAATCATTATACATCCATAAATATAGTTTCCTACACACAATTTTATGCAATATGCAATATGAAGTGATTGAGCCGATCTAGTGCCTAAATTGTGTGTATATGCATCCACGAGAAACCACTAGCAAACACTTGCATCCACTGGCATCCATCAACCATAACATGTCTCAAACACATGTTTCAACCATAGGTTTACCCTACCTAAAGGTCAAACAGTACTATCGAGAGGATATACTAAAGATAAGATAAGTACTAGACAACGATAGAGGAGAAAGTAAAAACATACCCTCAAAAAGAAATGGGTACAATGAACGCATCTTCGCTTCCGTCTCCCAAGTTGCGTTGCTCTCATCTTCTCCCCATTGCACTTTGACTAGTTGAACCTCTCTGTTTCTCAACTTCCTAGTCTCTGACCCAAGGATGCGAGTAGGAGCTCGTCGAATAGTCGCATCACGCTCTACCTCTACATCTCTAAGCAAGCTCGGCTCTACCACCTCTGCGGTCTCATGTAAACACTTCCTCAAATGGGAAACATGGAATACATCATGTACACCACTAAGTCTGTCGGGCAACTCTACTCTATATGCCATCCGTCCAATCCTTTCCTTAATAGGAAACGGCCCAACAAACCTCGGTGCTAACTTCCCAACGGATCCAAAGCGAACAACATTTCTCAACGGAGATACCTAGACAAAAACCATATCCCCAACCTCAAATTCAAGATCCGTCCTTCTCTTGTCCGCATAAGATTTTTGCCTATCCTGCGCTGCTTTCATCCTTCTTCGAATCAAGTCAATCTTCTCAGAAGTCTCCCTAATCATATCAGGCCCAAGCAAGATCTTATCCGTAGATTCCCACCAACATGTAGGTGATCGACAAGGCCTTCCATAGAGAGCTTCGAAAGGAGCCATACCAATACTGGACTGAAAGCTGTTATTATATGCGAACTCCACCAATGGAAGATGCTCTTCCCATGAACCTCCAAAATCTAAGATACAAAGCCTCAAAAGGTCTTCTAGAACACGATTCACCCTCTCAGTCTGGCCGTCCGTCTGAGGATGATATGCGGTGCTAAGACACAATTGAGTCCCCACTGCTTCTTGCAAACTTCTCCAAAACTCGCTAGTGAAGATAGGATCTCGATCACTCACTATGCTAGAGGGTACCCCATGCAATCGAACTATCTCTCGAAGATATACTGAAGCTAGCCATGGAGCAGTCGTCTTACTCTTCACAGGTATGAAATGGGCGCTTTTAGTAAGTCTGTCTACCACCACCCAAATTCCTGTATTACCCTTTCTCGATCTGGGCAACCCGTCAATAAAATCCATCGAGACGCTATCCCACTTCCATTGCGGAACCTCCAATGGGTGAAGCAACCCACCAGGTTTCCTTTGCTCCGCCTTCACTTGCTGGCACACCAAACATCGAGCGACATACTTGGCCACATCTTTCTTCATACCAGCCCAGAAGAAAACCCTCTTCATGTCTTGGTACATCTTGTCCCCACCGGGATGAATGGTCATCCTAAAACGGTGTGCATCATCAAGAATAGCCTTCCTCAAACCCTCGTCTTGCGGTACACAAAGTCTACCGTCTCTACGCAAGCACCCCCTATCATCTAGGGTGTACCTACTCAAATGGCTGGACGACTCCCCCCTTATGAGCTTCTCTACCAACTCAACCAACTGTGGGTCGTCCCTCTGTGCTTCTCCAATCTGCCCCAAAAGAGTAGGTCTAACTTCCAAAGAAGCTAGCAAACCGGGTACATAGTCAACGGAAGGTCTGAAATCAAACATCGAGATAAATTCCAAGCTTCGTCGTTCCACGAACAATGGACTCAAGGACAACCTCTTCCTGCTCAAGGCGTCCGCCACCACGTTACCCTTGCCAGGGGTATACGCTATCTCGAAATCATAGGATGCTAAGAACTCCATCCACCTTTGCTGTCTTAAGTTTAAATCCTTCTGAGAGAATAAGTACTTCAATGATTTATGGTCAGTGAACAACTCGAATCTCTCACCAAGAAGATAATGGCGCCAAATCTTAAGCGCAAAAACAATAGCGGCCAGCTCTAGATCATGGGTAGGGTAATTTTTCTCATGTGCCCTCAACTGCCTTCCACCATAGGCTATTACCCTTCCCTCTTGCATTAAGTCTGCGCCAAGTCCTGTCCCACAGGCATCAGTATAGACAACAAATGGCTTGCTCCCATCTGGCAACACTAAAACTGGAGTGGTGGTTAAAGCTCTCTTTAACCGTCGGAACGCATCATCACAATCTACGTCCCATGCAAAAACAAGATTCTTCTTCGTTAAGCGGGTTAATGGGGCTGATATCTTCGCGAAGTCTTTGATAAACTTCCTATAATAACCCGCCAACCCCAAGAAACTTCTTACTTCGGTAGCATTCTTTGGAACCTTCCAATCCTGAATTGATACTACCTTCGCGGGATCTACAGCTATCCCTTCCTTGGAGACCACGTGCCCCAAGAACCGTACTTCCTTTCTCCAGAAGTGACATTTAGAGAATTTAGCCTTAAGGCTATGTGCTCGAAGAGTCTTCAATACCTCCCCAAGATGTAGGGCATGCTCTTCTTCACTCTTAGAAAATACAAAGATATCGTCCACAAAGACCACCACAAATTTATTAAGAAACTCTCTGAACACCCTACTCATCAAATCAACAAAGTTTGCAGGGGCGTTCGTCAACCCAAATGGCATCACCAGCCACTCATAGAAACCATCCGGAGTTCTAAAGGCAGTCTTGTCTATGCTATCCTCAGCCACCCTCAACTGATGAAACCCCGTGGCTAAGTCCAACTGAGAAAATACTGAAGCGCCAACCAACTGATCGAAAAGATCATCAATCCTCGGCAATGGGTGTCTATTCTTCTTTGTGAGCTTGTTGAGTTCTCTATAGTCCACACAAAGTCTGAGGGACCCATCCGCCTTCGTAGCAAATACTACTGGAGCACCCCACTCCGATATGCTCCGTCTTATGAACCCCTTCTCAAGAAACTCCCCTACTTGCTTATGGAGTTCCCTCCTCTCACGAGGAGCCATGTGGCGCACTGGTAAAGATACCGGTTTAGCATTATCCACCAGAAATATTCGGAAGTCAATCTCCCGCTTCGGAGGTAAGCCCTTCACCTCCTCAAACACATCCGGATATTCCCGGACCACTCTCATAGATTGCAAACTCTCGACCGAAGCGTCAAGCGATTCAAGATAACTTAGCATAACAAAGTCCATGGGATTACAAGAAATCTCGAGAGTGTTACCCAAGCGGGTCATAAGCCTAACAACTCTCCTTTCGCAATCAAGAACGGCACCATTACTGGATAACCAGTCCATGCCCAAAATCAACCCATAGCCCGTGAAGCCCAATACATAAGCATCACATCTAAACTCAATGCTAAGTATAGAAATCTTCAAACCCAAACATATCATGGACAAATAATTGGAGTCCCCAATTGGGTTTGAAACAACCAAGGGATCATCTACCAGACTGGTGTCTAAGTGCAGTGACTCAACTAATGATGATGAGATAAACGAATGCGATGCGCCTGAATCAAACAATGTACGGACAGGATGATCAAATAGAAAAACCAGACTTTCAACGGAGATAGTTCTACCTCTTTCCTGAATCGGCGGAACCACGAGAGCCTGTACTTGCCCCCTAGCCTGACTCGGTGCCATAAGAGCTTGCACCTGTCCTCCTGAGGTAGACCCTGTCCTTTGCCCTTTCTTAGGGCAATCCTTCACTAAATGCCCTGCTTCGCCACAGTGGAAGCAGCCAGTCTTCTTCTTCTTGCGACAATCCTTGCTTAGGTGGCCAGGTGTCCCACAATTGAAACACTTCTTCTTCTTACCCTTGCCACCGTTGCCTTTCCCACCTTTGTTTTGTTGTTGTTGCTGAGGTCTCTTTTGATCTCCCTTTTTCTCGGGTGCCTTATTAGCATTGGAACCCTTCTCTTCTTCATGCATGAGTGCCATGTCAACTAGCTTCTCAAAGGTGGCCCCCATAGGGATATGAGTCATAGCCAACCCATGCATCGGTTCATTCAAGCCTTTCACGAACCTCAAAGCCTTCTTCTCCGGTGTATTCACCATGTCTAGGCCAAACCTTGCCAACTGATTAAACTTGTTGACATATTCCTTCACCGAGAGATTTCCTTGCTTTAGAGTCAAGAATCTTTCCATATACAAGTTTTCCTCCGCCCTTGAGAGAAACTTTGCCACAAATCTCTGCCTAAAATCCGCCCAAGAGTCAACGGGGCGTTCTCCATTAGTGACCTCCCACCAGAATGAGGTCTCTCCCTTCATTAACCAAGCAGCCAACTTGACTTTCTTTCCTTCTTCCATCTCAAAGATATCTAGCAACTCTTCCACCTCCTTAAGCCAATCTCTAGCCTCCACGAAAGTTTCAGATCCTTGAAAAGGTTTCCCTCCCATAGCTTTGAATTCCTTGCAAGTCTTAGCAAAAGTGTCCGTGCGAGGAGGAGGGGGAGGAGGAAGATCGGGTGCTACGGTTGGTGGAGGAACATTTGCTGGACCCGCAGTGGTGGCCCTAGCCTCCATCAATCTCCTATACCATACTGGTACCGTCACACCCTCCGGAAAGTTAAGATTCTCGGCCATGCTGAAACGGAAAAGGAAAGATTCAAAACGGAGTATTCGAAGGATATAGATATGGCTATTGGGGATTATGCTTTTCTTTCAAAAACTTTTCTCTTTAAAAGACATGTTTTTGAAAATATCTCTTCCAAAAATGTTTTTAGAAAAATAGTTTTCTAAAAATTTTATCTGTTCCGGTAACCTTTGCTCTGATACCACGTGTAACACCCCACGCCCGCTATGGTCACTCACTATGGGAATCCCATAGCATCGGTGGAGTATTTTAGTGAATATAGAACAGAAAAATTACAACAAGACAGATATAAATAGTACTTGAAATTTAAAACATCATCTCATAACAGCGGAAATAAACATGTCTAGTTACATCATAAAACCACGATAAAAGTCAAGTACAATATCCATCAAAATAAAGAAGTACATAATCCCACTCTCTCATACAATAGCCAGAACAAAAGAAAAGATAACTGGATAACTGGAGCTTTACATCTACCCAAGCTCCTAAAGTCTGGAACAGCAATCCGATCAAGCTCTACTACCGCTAGGATCCACCGTAGGACCTGAGGGTTGGGGAAAAAGATAAAAGCAACGGGGTCAGACATAAGTCTGAGTGAGTCCTATAACTTTAACAATACAATCATTAAAGTAACCAGAGAAGACATAAACTTGACCTACGGTAATATCTGGGGATGAATGGCTACACTAAGCAGCTTGGTAGACTTAGGATAAACTAAGATAACCGTAAGGACGCATCTACCCACCCAAGGATACTTACTAACTGCACCACACCAGTCATTCCTACTTAAAGGTTGATCCCTTCCAAGGACTTAGAAAATTTCCCCAGTAGTTTCGTGTACTCCTAGCCCACTACATAGGTGCCGTCTGCCCCTATCTCCACTAGGTGTACTTAGCAATTTTACCCAGTAGTTTCGTGTACCCCTACATAGGTGCCGTCTGCCCCTATCTTTATTAGGTGTACCCACTACTCCCCATCGATCGGCTCCCTACCGTAGAAACCCGTGCTGGTCCCACAGTGGGGTGTATCACTCCCCTAAAGTGGCAACCCAATACTATCAACGGTGCACGGCTTTATATCTACACGATGCAACAACGGCTTATCTACCAGCCCGGGCCCACACACGCATATGAAACCCGTTGGACTTGCGTTGCCACCGCTAACCCGTTTTGGCCTCTTATAATCAAGCCCAATATGCGTGTCCCGTCACTCGACATGGGTCGAGCCCACAAAGATACGTTTGGGATATTGGTTGAAATGGGCCCCCACAAGCTACCCACCTAAGCTTGTCACTTATCTAGTGTATCCCACTTAACCCTTTAATCATGTTTAATTACATGTTTCCACTTGGTTAAGTATTCTAATCGTATTTTCTATTGCCACCCAAGGCAACCCACTAGATTCCACATGCCACCCAAGGCAACCACTAGATTCCACATACCACCCAAGGCACCCACTTAACCCCTCATGTCCCACTACATGCTAATATGGTTAAGTGTTTCTTAATTAATTAAGACCGTGATCTCCCATAAAGACCTCCCACATTAGACTGGCTGTTATGACCGCCTGGTTAAGCCGGTAGGGTCCGGGTAGTCTTACGTCATAACAGAGTCTAACCTCGTGTCTTTACTTTAATCACGTATTTAATTTATGGCTAAGACCTCTCACATTGGGCTAACATTTGTAGCAACTGGTTAAGCCGGTCGGGTCCGGGCAGTTTTACACTACAAATGAGTCCAACCTCGTGTCTTAGTCGATTAATTACACCTAATTAATCACCCCTATATTAATTATCCCTAATTAATATCAAGTTTTCCATAACATGGGTAGACCTAACTCAATAGGTAAATTCCCATGGGGTAGACCTAACTCAATAGGTAAATTCCCACTTATGGTAATTTATTTTTATGGTATGCTTAATCATACCCAATCATACATTTATTAACATATTTACCAACCCCATCGTTCCCCACGTAAATCGTTTTCATTTCATGACATAATAAAGGGGAAGATCCATCACAAATATCATGGGTTTAGCCTATAACTTTGTCATGGGTTAAGACGATGTCAACTTGCATATATGAACACATATTAACCCAACCACATTTACCCCAAACTTGCATATTATCATACACATGATTTGCATAACATGTTGCATATGAGCTTGCATATTATCATACACATATCTTGCATAACATGTTGAACTTGCATATAAGCATTCTCATAACTTGCATAACATGTTAAACATGCATTTAGGCATACACATAACTTGCATAAGCATTCACATACTTGCATAAGCATTCACATACTTGCATAAGCATTCATATACTTGCATAAGCATTCATAACTTGCATATCATGTCATTTAAGCATATACATATCTTGCATAAGCATTCATATACTTGCATAAGCATTCATAACTTGCATATCATGTTAAACTTGCATTTAAACATGTACATAACTTGCATATGAACTTGCATAACTCACTTTGTTAAACATGCATAAATCCACTTATTAAATATGCATAAACCCACTTGTTAAACATGCATAAATCAACTTACTAAATATGCATAAACCCACTTGTTAAACATGCATAAATCAACTTACTAAATATGCATAAACCCACTTGTTAAACATGCATAAATCAACTTATTAAGCATGCATAAACCAACTTATCAAACATGCATAAACCCACTTGTTAATTATGCATAAACATGGGAAAACATAGAGTAACATATCATTACAAATGATTCAAACTCACTAATCCGCATTTAAGACCATAAGTCTCATTACACCCAATCTACTTACTTTAACAATTGATGTTAAAGTGATAGAAACTCACCAAAACCAAGATTAGCAAACTTATGAAGTGAAATTAGTTGCTAAATATGAAGAAGATGATGATTAGAGGTTGATTAGAGAATATTAGCTTGCAACTTCCTTCATAAATTAGTGGAGGCTCCTTCTAGGATTTAATTTGGCGGCATGAGGCCATCATTTCTATTTTTAGTATGGATTAGGGTAGGTTTAGGGTGTATTTATAGATTAGGAGAGTGTTTTAGGCCCTTAGATTAACCCTAGATTTAATTAGGTCCATTAGATTTAGGAAATCTCTAGAACCCAGCCCAGCCCTAACCAGAAAACCAGATCTGGTGCACCCAAGCACCCTGGTTCGACACGCCGTGTCGACAGGAAAGTCGACACCCCTGTCGACAGGCCTGTCGACAGCCCTGTCGACATGGTCAGGGCGGGAATCTTCCCGCCTGGCCCCGCTGGTTCTAATTTGAAACCTGAATTTAAATTTCTAAATCTGTTTTTAGTTTTAAATTTTCTGCAAACTTCTTTGGGCCATAATCGGGCCATACGGACTCCGATTCTCGAAAACTCGGACTCTATTTCGCGTATTTTTCCGAGACGAATGCAATAACGCAGCCCGTTACCCCCAATTCCCACATCTGAGATTATTTATCCTGTAATTAGTGAATTTTAGTATTAACTAAAATTCGGGGTGTTACATAAACACACAACCCTATTGTTAACTGGCATGTTGGTCCGGTTCCCAAAAGCATACCAGGCCGGCTCGACTCGACCCATCGCGTGGCACCAAGGACTTAAGTGTTTCCAAAACACCAAGGAAGAGAAGTCGTGCAAGTAAAGGTCTCACAACCCCTCGAACATATAAAATCACATCCCTCGGAATGAAGGCCAACACCATAATTTCGCATTCCATCCTGCTCGCCTCATACATCTCGTATCCCTTATGGCTATGCATCCCACAAAACTTACATCCTTCCCGGGATGTAGTTTCGCACCTAAACGGATGCAACAATTCACATCCCTATGGATGAGATACTTTACAGCGATTATTCGCATCCCTCCATATGCGATAATGAGCATCCCATCAGGATGCGAAATCCGCATCCCTTAATAAGGATGAGAAATTTCCTACGTGACCTTAAGGGGATGCGATTTTCGTTTCAACAGTTATGCAGGATGCGAAAATTGTTGTTGTGGTCCTCAAATCTCACCTACTCCCACATAATCCACTACCTATAAGTAGCCCCTTGATCATTCTTTAAAAGGGTTGGATGCATTAAGAGCTCCAAAAGGTCCTAGAACATCATTAATGGCTGCCTAGAACTCAAGGAAGAAGAAGAACATATGTATTTTTCTCCCAAGACTTTGCATATTGAAAATATGACTCCTGATTACTTTGCCAAATTTTGTACGATGATGCCTTGTACTTGCAACCTTCAATAGTCAATAAAATCTTCAAAAGCCTTTAAAGTGGCATAGGTTCAGTATGAACCAAACCACTATAAATGTCTATGCTATTTGCATACTGCATTGTTATTTTCGTATGCAAACCGTTAATTCTCTACTAGTCGAGAATCCTTGGGTGTAACGACAATTTTAGTCATCAACGCTATGGTGCTTTCACTGAGGAACTTGAACTTACTTCTTTCCACGCAACTTCCATCTTGACTTCGAAGTGCCACTCAAGTCTTCCTCGTCCTACCATTTGAGTCTGCTTATGATGCTTAAAAAGGGAAAGACTTGTATAGTTGGAACCTCCACTGCGGACGACACTGCTGCCTCTCACCAGCCTCAAACCACGGAAAACCCGGTCGACATGAACATCGTTCCTCCTTAGGACCCTCTTGCTCCATCAACCCAGGCTCAGCTTTTTGATCTTAATAAAAAACTGGAAGGTAGAACTCCAGAGCTTAACAACATGTTGAAAACAAACATTGAGCTTATGCAATAACTTTAGGATAGACAGAGCCACATTGCTCATCTTTAACTCAACTAGAACAATGCTCATCTACAACTTAACGCCTCAGAAAGTTCTTCTTCTAATGCCTCAGAAGACGAACATAAATACAACAAAATCAGAGTAAACATGAATTTCACAGCGAAATAAATAACATATGCTATATAACATAACTTTTAAAATATAAATCAATAACTGCATACACATATCATTACCAGAGTACAACACTTACAAAACATCGGAAATAAACAATAGCTATCTAATACTGAAGCCACCTGCTCCATACTCCTCTAACTGTATCTATAAAATCCATACTAGTTGACTGCCCATACTAATTTGGGCACCTAAGAGTTTAGGGTGAAAGAAAACAAAATAAACTCTAGGTCAGTCATGGAATTGGTGACATTCTTTGAGTCAATATTATTCCCGTATTTGTTAGGGACTGCGGAATGGATCGTTCAAGAAAAACAAACACTATGGGGGGAGAACAGTGTTTGTAAGAATTTAAATGAAACTTAAAACTAAAGAGAATTATGGAATGAATCAAATACCTCAAACAGAAACACAGATGCAGAATAAACAGAAATAAAAATGCAGAAAAAGGAAAGAACACACCGGATTTTATACTGGTTCGGATCACTCCTACGTCTAGTCCCACACGACGCTGGATTGTGCAGAGTTTTATTACTGGTTCCAATAGTCAAATACAACCTCCTTGGTTTCATGACTCAACAAAGAGACACCGACTCCTTTCCCTTGATTTCACTGCTCAACTAGGGTACACCGACTCCTATTCCTTGATTTCACGGCTACAAGGATACACTGATTCCTCCTTGATTTACAAATAGGGTTTATTCAACCCAAGCAATTACAAAACACCATATAACTCTTCAATAGAACTTGATTCGGAGAGTGGAGAGTGTAGAGAGAATAAGTTTGATCAAAATAGAAGTGAATTCGGTAGAGTATAAGTGTAAGAATCATAAAAATGAATAAGAATAATGGTGGGATGAAAGAGTATGAAGTTAGAGAAGATGATGTATTAAAATATTCAGTTTTAACCTTTTTTATTGTATGAAGGGTTGCAACGGTTCTGAAGCGTTTCAAAAAGTGAAAAGACACTTCCCTTCAAAATTGGAAAGTATAGCAGTTATATGTCGACATATACTTTTTGCTGTTTCGACATACTCATGTGTATTTTTCATTTCCAAAACATTTTTCACGTATTTTGATATAAAACTAATTCTGGAAATTCTTGAGTAAAATTCTAGTGTTGTAAATTAATATTATATGATAGAAAATCATATGAAAACATACTTTTAAACTAAATAAATATATTTATAAAATTATAAGGCTTTAAACTATATAAAGAATAAATATAAAGTATACAAAAAATTTAAGTTTGAAAAACCAAGAAGAACAAAAATAGAAAAACAAAATAGAGAGAATTGAGGATAAATAGAAAAACAAAACGAAGAGGATCGAGGATATAATTGAAAATCAGAATTTGAAAATTAGAATTAGAATTTGAACCTAAAGTGCTGTTTAGAGTCTTACAAAATCTAGACTCTATAAATATATTAATCTTGAACTCTTAGACTCTTGAAATCTTGATTACTCATGAGTCTTGAAATTTCTGTGATCTTTGAATCTCTATCATCTTTATAACTGTACAATCTTCATCAATATTTTATGTATATAATTCTTTCATATATATATATATATTCCATACAAAAAGTGTTAGCATATATTTTATAATCAATGATAATTAAAATAAGGTTGTTGTCATCAAAAATCCATTCTCCAACAATCTCCCTCTTTTTGATGATGACAACCTTAGTTTATAAAATATCATACCTGTATACTTGTTTGTTGATGTTCCTCTTATACTTCCCCTGTCTATAAGTTTCCTATAATCTATTCCTATAATTTATAATTTCTTCCCTTTTGGCATCATCAAAAAGAAATCCTAAAGATACTGCCCCAAAAGTCTACAACTGTAGGACCTAAGTAATATTCCTAAAAATACTCCCCTTCAATTGTATAATTAACTAAATATAACATAAGTAACTATCCCTAATAAAAATACTCCCCCACAATCTATTAACTAATTTTGAGTAGAACACTCCCCTTAATCTATAATAATACATAGCATTATGATGATTAAATACAAACCAATCCAAGTATTATTTACATACGTTTGTCTGATATATATATACACACACACACAAATTGTAATAACCCAGAAATTCGAGCCAATTTAAAATTTTTATTTTGGCAATTTTAGCGAATTTTGAATATTTAAAATGAATTATTTTAAATAATAACGATGAGAAATTTATTTTGAATAAAATTATAACGAATATATTTATATAGATCGTCGTTTGAATATAAATATTTTATTTTAAATATAAAAAGAATTGAAAATGGCGGTAGTTCGAAAATTCAATTTCAAAGTTCAAATGAATGTACAGGATTCAAAATAAACCGGATTTTGGCGAAACCAAAAATATTAGAATCTATTTGAAAATATCTTTCCAATGAATCTGAAAAATTGAAATTTCATAGCGAGGGTAAAAAGATATGCCCAGTTGAAAATTCAGAATAGTCGCTATGGAATTCTAACCCTTAAAAAGAGAAATTTTGCAAACGACCTCGGTTTTCGATGAAACCACTTTTGTTGGATCCGGGATGTCAAGATATTGCTAGGTTTCAAAATTCGTAATTTTCTGAATCAATATGTGAGCGTGGCAAAGGAAAACGCGTTTGAACAGTTTAAGTTGATTTTAATCGACTGGAAAATGCCCATTTTTTAAACGGTCTTTGAATTCGACGAAACTAGTTTTGTTCGGACCGTATCGTCAATACGAAGCTAGAAATATTTTTTTTTGGAATTTTTAGATTTAGTATGTGACCCTAGTAAATTGAAATGTGCGTTCAAATTCAATATATAGATTTATATTTTGATTTTGATAGAAACTGATCGAAAGGATCGAATTAGCTTACGATATATATCCCATTGTGTTCGGAATGGGGGTAATTAGCTGGGGACGACAGGCGATGGGTTCGATTTCGAGTTCGAAATAAAAAGTTGCTTTTTAAAATAAATTAAATAAATTATATATGGTGACCCCTTTGTTTTCTCTCTCTTTCATTTCTCCAGATCGAAATAAGAAAAAAAGAAAAAGAGATCCCGCTACCCTCCCCTCCCGTCGATCTCAGACATGTCGCCTCCGCTCATGCCAGACCGCCACCGCCACTAGAGGTTCCCCCCATCCGATGATCGACTTCCTCCCCTGCCCCTTCGCTCCTCCATACTTGACGTGAATCCGCGAGCCCTCCCCCAATTTAAACCCTTCCGCGCCAAGAACAACCATCGTCGGCCAAAGTGGGCTCCACCAACAGGGCCTGCCGCCGCGCCCTTGTCAGACTCCTACACCCCTGCGCCGACTCCACTTCTCGTTTCAGCCACCCCCGGGAGCTCCAGCAACCAAAATTCAATTTTTAAATAGGAAAGGTGAGTTTTTCCCTCTTACTATTTAACTTAGACGTGATTAGTTTTAAGGTGATTTTTTTTTATATCGATAAAGGTCTGATTTCTTATAAGGTATAGCTTATATTTTTATTAATGGAAAACTTTATATTTTTAATAATGAAAAGCGTATATTTTTACATATGAAAAGATAGGCTTTTTATCATGGAAAAATATTATTTTTATTATCAGGAGCATTATAAAGATGGGATTTTGAATCATGAAAAAGAAATGGTTTTTATTGGAGTAAAAATATAATTTTTAGTTATATAAAAAGATGATTTATATATATATATATATCATAGCGAGATAAAAACCCAATTTTTATACATGAAGCGTTGCGTTAAAAATATAATTTTTATCATAGTAAGCGGTTGAAAATATAAATTTTATATGTGTAGTAAAGTTAAAATATAATTTTTATATGTGTAGTAAAGTAAAAATATAATTTTTACATGTGTAGTAAAGTAAAAATTCGATTTTTATATATATGAAGTGAAAGTAAAAGATACGATTTTTATATAAGTGGCGGATTGAAAATAGAATTTTTATCTATATAGTAGCGGTATAAAAATAGAATTTTTTTCTATATAATAGCGGAATAAAAATAGAATGTTTATCTATATAATAGTGGTATAAAAATGTGATTTTTATATACACAACAATAATATAAAAATGCGATTTTTATATATGTAGTGGCTACGGACAATGAAATTGACAAAAGGCGAGTGGCGAAGATTTTCTACATAAGGAGAGTCGCGGTGTATTGGATTAGCTCGTCGGTGAGAACTCCTCACCTTTAATTTATTTCTAGTTTGAAATATATACTAGGATGCAGATGGTGCTTAGCAGCACCCGACACCCGTCATCCACAGACCATGGATGACTTGTTTGTTTGATTGTTGTGTTGTGAAATTTGATTGTGTAATGTGAAATGAAATAAAATATTTTATAGTGGAAAATATTTTATAGTTAAAAATATGATTTTTAACGTGTATACAAAATAAATAGTAATAAACAAATCAGACGATTTGTTTATATACACTGATTTGACTGATATTGATTGGGACGATAAATTTTACACATTGCCCAACTACACAAATAAAATGTGTGTTTGTTTATTTAAAACCCCACACAGGTATTAGGATGATATTTGATGTACACTATTCCCGATTGTTTAGTTGTATGTCAATCGATGGGTTAACAGACTGTGTAAGCGTTAATTATTTATATTTAATGCTTATGCAATTGTGTGGGGGCACTCTGGATGATGGTTGATGATTTATCGTTGCTATTAAATACATGTGTTGTATAGAATCCATATAAATAATATTATATAGTAATTGATTGGGCCTCATTCCAATTTGGAAAATAAGGAATATTATAAAAATAAATTCATGTGTTGAATAGAAAATAAATTCATGTTTTCAATAGAGAATAAATTCATGTGTTGAATAGAAATAAGTTCATGTGTTGAATAGAATAAATTCATGTGTTGAATAGAAATAAATGCATGTGTTGAATAGAAATAAATTCATGTGTTGAATAAAAGATATATTCATGTGTTGAATAGAATAATATTCATGTGTTGAATAGGAAATATAATATTCATGTGTTGAATAGAAAAATATATATTCATGTGCTGAAGAAAATATTCATTTGTTGAATAGAATAACGAAGTTATTGAAATATATAAAGCCGTGTTGATTAGATTGACGCCATTTTGATGTGAACGATATTTATATCGATTTTATTCATTTTTATAATGAATATAGAAAAGAAAGTGATTTCAAAAATATAACGTTTTGAAATATTATCATGTGTATATCGATGATGTGGAATATTCAATTTTGATTCGAAATTGATTATGAAGTTGAAATCGTTTCGAAAACGAATTTAAAACGATTTATAAAACACGTTCTGAAAGGAAATCGATGAAATATATAAAATATGTATATTATATATATAGAATGGCCTGAATAGAACGCGCCACACCACGGCAGTTCGCGAATTTCGACCAGTGAATTCGAACAGATATTACGGGAGATCCGACCGTCGGATTCTCCTAAAATCGGAACCGTTGGGTTCGTATCGAAAAGAGCTTTCTAACGAATATTACAAATTAGAAATCTAACGGTTGGATTTGGAATTATGTCCAAATCAAATTTGGAAAAGGTCGTTGTAAGTGCAGTTCGATAACCATTGATGGAAATCGACTGTGCGGGCCTTGATAAAATTGTTAAAAATAGTAATAATTTGTGTAAAATCATAAGAAATGATTTGTGAAGATTTGGGATGAAAAATTCCATATCTGAAAAGATAAAAGCATATTTTTATCAAAATGAACAAGTTTTGAACTAGAATAATAATTTATTTATTTTTAAATAAATAAATTGGATTTGAAATGGGTTTTAAAGTAACCTAAATTTCCAATAATTGAATTGGAATGGATTTGAATCGAAATTGTCTGTGGAATATTTCGATGTTAGATTTCGTGATTATACAGATATTGTTATGGAAATTTGAAAGATATATTTATATCGTTATTTCCAATACGATATTTGTTGGTCTTAGAATTTGATATTGAATATAAGCCGATATATTTTCTATTCAGAGACTTGTATTTAATATCAAATGGGATTTGGGTTTGTTGTGAATGGTGTCTTCATTAACACTGTTCTTAAACCCAGTGGAAAAAAAGATTAAATCTTTTTATTTAGATTTAATGAAGTGTACCAATTAAATGGTATTTAATTGGAATTGAATTTGAATTGATTTTTTGGGTTTATCGTGAATGGTGTTTTAAATAACACTTGTTATTTAACCCGATAATTAATGGAATGTGATTTTGGGTTTATAGTGAACCGTGTTTTAAACGACGTTGGTTCTTTAACCCAGTTAACGACAGGATATGATTTCCCAAGTTAAATAATCATTGATAGTTATTATTGGGAAGATTAAAACTAAGTGGAGTTTTAATGAATCTTTAATTAGATTGAAATAATCGAGAATGGAGTATCACCAGGTTTGCTCCAGGTGATAGTTAAATCTTTAATTAGATTTGAATGGTAATTGAATTTACCGATAACATAGTGGTGTTAGATATGAAGTATGACCAGTTTTACTTCATGGGATGAATAGGTTGGGATTGGGAAATAAAATAAATGATTACTTCAGTGTGGTTCGCTAATCCCGACTAATTTGAATTGATATTCAAAGGAAGATTAAAGAATAAATTTAAAGAATTTATCTTTGATAAAATCAATGGGAACCTTTCCCAAAGTATAAGAATATTTGAATATAAGGATATTCTGAATTAGAATGAGGTGTATGTTGTGTTTGTGTAACACTTGTTTATTATATACGCGAGTTATTCAGAAAGACCGGGCTTATTCCATTCTGAATAACTGATTCGATGTGGTGTCGGGGATGAAGATGGTGGTCGAAGACCGGAGGTCTTCACGTCGTCTGGGTGATTACTAATGATCTTGATTGGGCTATACACCTAAGAGAAGGGAATCAGTTGGTGATCGTCCAGACGTACTTGGAGATCGATGGATATGCGAGGTACAAGGTGCCTTCGGTTTCATTCAGACCCAGAACGAACTTGTAAATGGACTGTGTGTCTGACATTGGATTTTATTTTGTGTGATTGATTTCTATTAAATATATATTTGTTTGGCGGCGGAGAATTTGTTCTCTTGCTTAACGCCCTTCTCTGAGACATACGAGCTTAGGGGTTATATATTAATGGATATCAATCGCATGGATTGAATTGCCTGTGTAGCATGCCTAAGTGGCAAATGATCAAGGCTTCTGTGGAAAACCAGAGTCTTGTGGTTGATGATCAAAGCATGGCCTATGTGGCATACCTTTGTGTAACGTTGATTTGCGAGCCTCACAACCCAGTTGTGAACCAAAAACGGAAGAGGACCTCAGGGAGGGCATGCGTTTTCTTCTAGCTTGGGTGGTGTCAGTGACCTACCAGCCCTGACATTTATATTATTTTCACCTATGTGGTTGTTGCTGTTGCGAGGCGCCTCGGATATATCGGTGACTATGTGGAGCCGATGGAGTCATTTGGCTCATTTACGCCCCAAAGGGTGGGGAAACGCAGTGTTCAGGCATTTTAATCCACATCGGTGGACCGACCCTGACGATACAAGGGCTCACCTGTGTCTGGGTCCTGAGACATGGGCTAGATTGTCTCGAATCAGTAGAGGACTATCTTTTGCCTCGGTTTACAGATGGAAATCCAACTTCCAATACGTGACATTTGCGGTTTTGATTGTGGAGCCTAGTATTGGCGACATGATATATGGTACCCATGCCGTCTACGTTTAATACTTATGATTGAAATTGTTTTGACACTATACACTTATAGTAATAAAAGTTGAAATTTAGCATATCAAGCATGCTTTGGCTATTATAAGGTAAAACCCTACCCGGCTTGTGTTGCATTGTGTGATGGGACCTGTGTCTTATAATAGCTTCATTGTTCTTTATTTAGCATTGCGCTGTTGTTTTATGCACTGGAATTCTTGGGAGGAAACCGGTTCGTGTTATATGGCGTGGTCCCTTGATTTACCTAACTTTAAAATAAAGATTAATACCTGTTTTAAATCTCACACCAGTCACATGACTGACCTGGAGTTTATTGTTTTAACCTAAACTCTGGGTGCCCTTGTTTTCCTCGTGGGCAGCTAGTAGCTTTGGTTTTGCAGAATTATATTCACAGGATCATGATTTACAGCTGGAACGATACTCGGAAAGCTCTGTATCCGTGTATTACTTTCAGTTGTGTTTTGTATTATAATTCCGCTGCTATGTAATGTATTGTAATCTCTGATATTTATCAAATGTATATTATTTGTTTATACTCTGTATATTCCTGTATTCTGATGAATTGTTGTAATAAGCAATGAAATGTTCTTCTGTTTGCATTCCGATCTATCTTGTCCTCAAAACAATCAGGGGTTTTGAACGGCTTTGGTCGGTTTAGCGACTGATTCGGATCGAGCGAAATTCCCGATCGTTATACTTGGTATCAGAGCTTTGGTTTACAGAGCTCAGAGAACAAGACACGTTAGAATGAAACGAAAGAATTCAGCAGAAATTGGATTAGTAATATCAAATGGGAATGACTCGTTAGATATAGGATCAGTAGTATCCTAGAACGAGTGTAAAGAGTGTTGTTTTGAAAAATAAAAGTGAAAACAAATTTTGTTTTGAAAATTTAAATCAATTATTCGTATTTGATTATTTATTTTATATTGATTTGGACAATCAAGTATATAAAGATTTTGCGTATACGTCTGATCCACGTGTATTCGAAGTTTTAATATACTGGATAGATATAGAGTCATGCTCTAGTCGCTCGGGGATAATTCTGGTGATGTCGCGACATCATCAGTATTTGTGTTCGAGTTTCGAAGGTGTGATAGTTATATATTTCCAATTAACTGGTGTGAGAACCAAAATTAGATAGGGCCTATTGTTGTGAATTGGCACCAAAATGTGAATTTTTGACTATGTATCAAAATTATGAATTTGAAATGATAATAACCTAATTGATTGATGGCTGTGTTGTTTGATTAGTGTTTGATTAATTAAATATTGAACCTTTAGCCAAATTGAACCAAATAGTAGATTGTATTGAAAATTTATCGCACCTGCATGCATATACATGTACTTACACTGAACAGTTCATAGCAAGGAGGCTAGAGAAGAGGAATAAAATTGTTTGCCCGAAAATAGGTACATATTTACTAATTTCTTGGGTTTGGATGATTTTATGAGCCGATTGGCTAGCCGCTTGGCTGTTTCTTTTTCTTTTTGGATTGATGAGGGCTACAGGAGGCTATTTGAAATATTCCGAATTCACCGGTGTAGGGGAGGTTATGGCGAAATTTTTCGAAAATTTAGGGTGTTAGCCAAATTTTTGAAAAATTCTTAGAAACTGAAAAGTTGAAGAACTTATGCCGTAATGGAAATGGTGAAAGTTGAGTTGATTTGTGAAACAACTTTCAGCCTCGTTCCTATTCGGGGATGAAAAGTTTTAAGTGGGGGAGATTGTAATAACCCGGAAATCCGAGCCAATTTAAAAATTTTATTTTGGCAATTTTAGCGAATTTTGAATATTTAAAATGAATTATTTTAAATAATAACGACGAGAAATTTATTTTGAATAAAATTAGAACGTATATATTTATATAGATCGTCGTTTGAATATAAATATTTTATTTTAAATATAAAAGGAATTGAAAATGGCGCGGTAGTTCCAAAATTCGATTTCAAAGTTCAAATGAATGTACAGGATTCAAAATAAACTGGATTTTGGCGGAACAAAAAATATTAGAATCTATTTGAAAATATCTTTCCAACGAATCCGAAAAATTGAAATTTCATAGCGGGGATAAAAAGATATGCCCAGTTGAAAATTCAGAATAGTCGCTACAGAATTCTGGCCCTTAAAAGGGAAATTTTGCAAACGACCTCGGTTTTCGACGAAACCACTTTTGTTGGATCCAAGATGTCAAGTTACTGCTAGATTTCAAAATTCGTAATTTTCTGAATCAATATGTGAGCGTGGCAAAGGAGAACGCGTTTGACCAGTTTCAGTTGATTTTAATCGACTGGAAAATGGCCATTTTTCAAACGGTCTCAGAATTCAACAAAATTAGTTTTGTTGGGACCGTGTCGTCAATATGAAGCTAGAAATAATTTTTCTGGAATTTTTAGAGTTAGTATGTGACCCCAGCAAATTGAAATGTGTGTTCAAATTCAATATATTGATTTACATTTTGATTTTGATAGAAACTGATCGAAACGATCGAATCAGCTTACGATATATATCTCATTGTATTCGGAATGAGGGTAATTAGCTAGGGACGACAGGCGGTGGGTTCGATTTCGAGTTCGAAATAAAAAGTTGCTTTTTAAAATAAATTAAATAAATTATATATAGTGGCCCCTTTGTTTTCTCTCTCTTTCATTTCTCCAGATCGAAATAAGAAGAAAAAAAAGATCCCGCTACCCTCCCCTTCCGTCGATCTCAGACCCGCCGCCTCCGCTCATGCTAGACCGCCACCGCCGCCAGAGGTTCCCCCCTCTGATGGTCGACTTCCTCCCGTGCCCCTTCGCTCCTCCATCCTTAACGTGAATCCGCGAGCCCTCCACCAATTTAAACCCTTTCGCGCCCAGAACAGCCATCATCGGCCAAAGTGGGCTCCGCCACTACCAACAGGGCCTGCTGTCGCGCCCTTGTCGGACTCCTATACCCCTGCGCCGCCTTCACTTCTTGTTTCAGCCACCCCTGGGAGCTCCAGCAACCAAGATTCAATTTTTAAACAGGAAAGGTGAGTTTTCCCTCTTACTATTTGACTTAGATGTGATTAGTTTTAAGCTGATTTTTTTTATATAGATAAAGGTCTGATTTCTTATAAGGTAAAGCTTATATTTTTAATAATGGAAAACATTATATTTTTAATAATGGAAAACATTATATTTTTAATAATGAAAAGCGTATATTTTTATATATGAAAAGATAGGCTTTTTATCATGGAAAAATATTATTTTTATTATCAAAAGCATTATAAAGATGAGATTTTGAATCATGAAAAAGAAATGGTTTTTATTTGAGTAAAAATATAATTTTTAGTTATATAAAAAGATGATTTATATATATATATATATATATATATATATATTATAGCGAGATAAAAACCCGATTTTTATACATGAAGCGTTGTATTAAAAATATAATTTTTATCATAGTAAGAGGTTAAAAATAAAAAATTTATATTTGTAGTAAAGTAAAAATATAATTTTTATATGTGTAGTAAAGTAAAAAAAATAATTTTTATATGTGTAGTAAAGTAAAAATATAATTTTTATATGTGTAGTGAAGTAAAAATTCGATTTTTATATATATATGAAGTGAAAGCAAAAGATTCGATTTTTATATAAGTGGCAGATTGAAAATAGAATTTTTATCTATATAGTAGAGGTATAAAAATAGAATTTTTATCTATATAGTAGCGGAATAAAAATAGAATTTTTATCCATATAATAACGGTATAAAAATGTGATTTTTATATACAAAGCTATAATATAAAAATGCAATTTTTATATACGTAGTGGCTACGGACAATGAAATTGACAAAAGGCGAGTGGCGACGATTTTCTACACAAGGAGAGTCGCGGTGTATTGGATTAGCTAGTCGGTGAGAACTCCTCGCCTTTAATTTATTTCTGGTTTGAAATATATACTAGGATGCAGACGGTGCTTAGCAGCACCCGACACCTGTCGTCCACATACTATGGATGACTTGTTTGTTTGATTGCTGTGTTGTGAAATTTTATTGTGTGATGTGGAATGAAATAAAATATTTTATAGTGGAAAATATTTTATAGTCAAAAATATGATTTTTAACGTGTATATAAAATAAATAGTAATAAACCAATCGGACGATTTGTTTATATACACTAATTTGACTGATATTGATTGGGACGATAAATTTTACACATCGCTCAACTGCACAAATAAAATGTGCGTTTGTTGATTTGAAACCCCACACGGGTATTGGGATGATATTTGACATACACAAATCCCGATTGTTTAGTTGTATGTCAATCGATAGGTTGACAGACTATGTAAGCTTTAATTATTTATATTTAATGCTTATGGAGTTGTGTGGTGCACTCTGGATGATGGTTGATGATTTATCGTTGCTATTAAATACATGTGTTGTATAGAATCCATATAAATAATATTATATGGTAATTGATTGGGCCTCATTACAATTTGGAAAATAAGGAATATTATAAAAATAAATTCATGTGTTGAATAGGAAATAAATTCATGTGTTGAATAGAAAATAAATTCATGTGTTGAATAGAAATAATTTCATGTGTTAAATAGAATAAATTCATGTGTTGAATAGAAATAAATTCATGTATTGAATAGAAATAAATTCATGTGTTGAATAGAAATAAATTCATGTGTTGAATAAAAGATATATTCATGTGTTGAATAGAATAATATTCATGTGTTGAATAGGAAATATAATATTCATGTGTTGAATAGAAAAATATATATACATGTGTTGAAGAAAATATTCATTTGTTGAATAGAATAACGAAGTTATTGAAATATATAAAGTCGTGTTGATTAGATTGATGCCATTTTGACGTGAACGATATTTATATCGATTTTATTCATTTTTATAATGAATATAGAAAAGAAGGTGATTTCAAAATATAACGTTTTGAAAATATCATCATTTGTATATCGATGATGTGGAATATTCAATTTTGATTCGAAATTGAATATGAAGTTGAAATCGTTTCAAAAACGAATTTAAAACGATTTATAAAATACATTTTGAAAGGAAATCAACGAAATATATAATATATATATATATATAGAATGGCCTGAATAGAGCGCGCCGCGCCGCGGCAGTTTGCAAATTTCGACCATTGACTTCGAACAGATATTATGGGAGATCCGACCATCGGATTCTACTAAACTGGAACCATTGGGTTCGTATCGAAAAGAGCTTTCTAACGAATATTAGAAATTAGAAATCTAACGGTTGGATTTTGAATTATGTCCAAATCAAATTTGGAAAAGGTCGCTGTAAGTGCAGTTCGATGGCCGTTAATGGAAATCGACTGTACGGGCCTTGATAAAATTATTAAAAATAGTAATAATTTGTGTAAAATCATAAGAAATGATTTGTGAAGAATTGGGACGAAAAATTCCATATTTGAAAAGATAAAAGCAGATTTTTATCGAAATGAACAAGTTTTGAACTAGAATAATAATTTATTTATTTTTAAATAAATAAATTGGATTTGAAATGGGTTTTAAAGTAACCTGAATTTCCAATAATTGAATTGAAATGGATTTGAATCGAAAATGTCTGTGGAATATTTCGATGTTGGATTTCATGATTATACAGATATTGTTATGGAAATTTGAAAGATATATTTATATCGTTATTTCCAATATGATATTTGTTGGTCATAGAATTTGATATTGAATATAAGCCGATATATTTTCTATTCAGAGATTTGTATTTAATATCAAATGGGATTTGGGTTTGTCATGAATGGTGTCTTCATTAACACTTTTCTTAAACCCAGTGGGGAAAAGATTAAATCTTTTTATTTAGATTTAATGAAGTGTACCAACTAAATGGTATTTAATTGGAATTGAATTTGAATTGACTTTTGGGTTTATCGTGAATGGTGTTTTAAATAACACTTGTTCTTTAACCCAATAATTAATGGAATGTGATTTTGGGTTTATAGTGAACCGTGTTTTAAATGACATTGGTTCTTTCACCCAGTTAAAGACAGGATATGATTTCCCAAGTTAAATAATCATTGATAGTTATTATTGGGAAGATTAAAACTAAGTGGAGTTTTAATGAATCTTTAATTAGATAGAAATAATCGAGAATGGAGTATCACCAGTTTTGCTCCAAGTGATAGTTAAATATTTAGTTAGATTTGAACGTGAATTGGTAATTGAATTTACCGATAATACCGTGGTGTTAGATATGAAGTATGACCAGTTTTACTTTGTGGGATGAATAGGTTGGGATTAGGAAATAAAATAAATGATTACTTCAGTGTGGTTCGCTAATCCCGACTAATTTGAATTGATATTCAAAGGAAGATTAAAGAATAAATTTAAAGAATTTATCTTTGATAAAATTAATGGGAACCTTTCCCAAAGTATAAGAATATTTGAATAAAAGAATATTCTGAATTAGAATGAGGTGTACGCTGTGTTTGTGTAACACTTGTTTATTATATACGCGAGTTATTCAGAAAGACCGGGTTTATCCCATTCTGTATAACTGATTCGACGTGGAGTCAAGGATGAAGACGGTGGTCGAAGACCGGAGGTCTTCACGTCGTCTGGGTGATTACTGATGATCTTGATTGGGCTGTACACCCAAGAGGAGGGAATCAGTTGGTGATCGTCCAGACGTACTTGGAGATCGATGGATATGCGAGGTACAAGGTGCCTCCGGTTTTGTTCAGACCCAGAACGAACTTGTTAATGGACTGTGTGTCTGACATTGGATTTTATTCTGTGTGATTGATTTCTATTAAATATATATCTGTTTGGCGGCGGAGAATTTGTTCTCTTGCTTAACGCCCTTCTCTGAGACATGCGAGCTCAGGGGTTATATATTAATGGATATCAATCGCATGGAGTGAATTGCCTGTGTGGCATGCCTAAGTGGAAAATGATCAAAGCTTCTATGGAAAAGCAGAGTCTTGTGGTTAATGATCAAAGCACGGCCTGTGTGTCATAGCTTTGTGTAGCGTTGATTCGCGAGCCTCACACCCCGGTTGTGAACCAAAAATGGAAGAGGACCTCAGGGAGGGCATGCGTTTCCTTCTAGCTAGGGTGGTGTCCGTGACCTACCAGCCCTGACATTTATATTATTTTTCACCTATGTGGTTGTTGCTGTTGCGAGGCGCCTCAGATATGTCGGTGACTGTTTGGAGCCAAAGGGTGGGGAAACGCAGTGTTCAGGCATTTTAATCCACATCAATGGACCGGCTCTGACGATATAAGGGCTCACATGTGTCTGGGTCCTGAGACATGGGCTAGATTGTCTCGAATCGGTAGAGGACTATCTTTTGCCTCGGTTTACAGATGGAAATCCAACTTCCAATATGTGACATTTGCGGTTTTGATTGTAGAGCCTAGTATTGGCGACATGATATATGGTACCCATGCCGTCTATGATTAATACTTATGATTGAAATTGTTTTGACACTATACACTTATAATAATAAAAGTTGAAATTTAGTGTATCAAGCATGCTTTGGCTATTATAAGGTAAAACCCTATCCTTTGGCTTGTGTTGTATTGTGTGATGGGACATGGGTCTTATACTAGCTTCATTGTTCTTTATTTAGCATTGCGTTGTTGTTTTATGCACTGGTATTCTTGGGAGGAAACCCGTTCCGTGTTATACGGCGTGGTCCCTTGATTTACCTAACTTTAAAATAAAGATTAATAACTATTTTAGTTCTCACACCAGTCACATGACTGACCTGGAGTTTATTGTTTTAACCTAAACTCTGGGTGCCCTTATATTCCGCATGGGCAGCTAGTAGTTTTGGTTTTGTAGATTTATATTCACAGGATCTTGATTTACAAATGGAACAATACTCGAAAAGCTCTGTATATGTGTATTACTTTCAGTTGTGTTTTGTATTATTTTTCCGCTGCTATGTAATGTATTGTAATCTTTGATATTTATCAAATGTATATTATTTGTTTATACTCTGTATATTCCTGTATTCTGATGAATTGTTGTAATAAGCAATGAAATGTTATTCTGTTTGCGTTCCGATCTGTCTTGTCCTCAAAACAATCAGGGGTTTTGAACGGTCTTGGTCGGTTTAGCGACTGATTCAGATCGAGCGAAATTCCCGATCGTTACACAAATTAAACCAAATTAAATCACACCATATGTCTTAATATATACAAGTTTCAATATAATCTAAATCACACCACACCGTATGTTTTTAGAATAATTAAACAAATCAATTAAATCATACCAAACAACTAAACGTTTCTTGGAACTTCGACCTGTTCATCTTGTCCAGTAATTGGATTCTTCTGGATATCTTTCCATCTTCTTCAATGTTACGTGATGTTTGGATGTTTTCATTTCTGAAATGAGAAGAAATATCCCGACGAGTTACATCAAAATGTTTTTCTTGATGTTTAACCATCCTCATTTGGATTAACTCTAGTTTGCGTTGATTGCGTAGTGCTATGGAGGGAGATTTCTTGAAATAATTCAAAGAATCATTAAGATTCTCACTAATATTATGAATAGGATTTGCCATAGAATTTGATGAGAAATGATTAAAAAAGAAGGAGTAATAAAATAATGAAGATTTCTGGGAGAAATGGACTTAAACAGTGTATGGAATTCGTTAGATTTTGAATGGACATGCGTAGTTATTTTTATTTCAAAATTTGAAAAGATTTGAAAATATGTATGTTACATGTCGACATACATGTTTTGTTATATAGACATACTATAGTATGTTTATTGAAAATTTTGAATTCTTTTTGAATTCTTGTAATATTATAATATGTTTTATGGTTTTTCCAGAAACACAAAGGTTATTTAATTAGAAATAAAATTCCATTCATTACTTAATAGAAAGTAAATACATCCAACTAAACACGACACACTTTAAATACGAGATTCAAAAGCAAATACAAGGAAATATATAAAGATAGATTAAACTAGATGGCCTAGTTTTCAGATGATGATGAGGAAGATAAAATTCCAAGCTTTCTTTTTATCTTGACCATGAATTTGGATATTTTGGAAAGCTTCTTGTTAATTTTCTTTTGATTTTTGACAATTTTCACTTAATTTTGAATAATCATGTCTTTGAGATTACGCTTTGAGGTTTGATACTTAATGCTTTCCATAGAAGTCTCTTCTTCTTCTTCGACTTCCATTGGGTCTTGTTCTTGTTGCAATCAAGCTTGTTTGGCCTCATGTGTCTCATAAGGTTTGAAAGTTAGAGGAATTTGCATGAGATGAATGTTTGATGTGTCAAATACTTTTCTAGGGAAAAATTCTTCTCCATGAAGATCAACTCCTAAGTATTTGAAAATGCGAGTGAGATAAACACCATAGTAGAGAGCTATGCAGTTAAAGCCCCCGCTAAAACTTGCAATATCCCTGCTATAGCCCATAGCGCTCTTCAATCGCTATCCTATTTCAATTTAGCGCTGATAAACAGTTGATTCACTTCTGGCCCCGCTATTTCCTGCTACATCCACTAAATCAATGCTTTTTAGCGTCCTCTTTAGCAATATTAATTTATAAAGCTTGATTTGACTAGTTCTCTTTTAAAAAAATTCAGTATAGTAAGCTTAAATGGTTGCCTAATATAGGTAACAATCAATTACACTCATCAAATTTAACATGCATAACTATGATATTTCATGAATTTTTTATATAATATTAATTAACAATAGTTTATTGTACACATATAATGTGAGAAAACTGATTGATAAATTTTTAAATATTTGGTTTTTACATCTAATGAACCTTTTTGTGCGTCCGCTATTTCCCCGCTTTATCCCTGCTACAACCTTTTGCACCTCCGCCGCTATAGAACCGCTAAGCGCTTTAACTGCATAGGTAGAGAGTGTATTCTCTTGAAGATACATCTATGGGATTAAATTCATTAAGAATCATTTCGGCCCAATTGATATTATATCCACCTATTATGGCAAAAAGAGCCTATTGGACTTTAAGAGTTGGATTGTTGAAATTTCCGGAACGGGGAGTGATGGTGTGTTGAAGAAGGAGGTTTACAGTACTTGTTTTTGGACGAAAGAAACGATTTTTGAAATCCATTGGAATACCATCTTCGAATATATCATGATAGGTTTCCATATCGGTTTCATCGATAGCGAAAGTTGAGAAATTCGTGCCTTCGCTTCTACAATTTAGAATTTCGCCTAAAAGATCGTCGTGGAGAACAATTTGAGTTCCCTTGACACTACTGCAAATTTGGTTTTCGTCGCCTTGATAAAATCCGCGGTTGAGATTTGCATAGAACATCTTCACAAGTTTGGGATAACATACTTCATCGTTATCACGAGAGTCAATTAGACTCAATATTTCGTTGTGTTGGAAAAGAGTGGTGAGATCATAAGATGGAAAGTCGCTAAAGACGGCGAATGCACCCGTGTTAACTTTAGCATTTGCTAAATAGTTACCATAGGTTTTGATGGCCTCTTTGTCATTGTAAAGATAACCTTTTGTGGTTTTGGTTATCTTCAATTTCTGAGATGAACTTAAGGAAGCCATTGAAATGATAATTTTGAAGAGAATAGATATAAAGAATATTGTTTTGAGTTGTGAATGAAAGGTAGAAAAGATGGATATATATAGAAAATGAATAGATATGAATTGAATGAGCACAACTTTTCAGATTGAAAGGACACCTTTTCAGACCTTGGGAGTTGGTGAAAAGATTGGAGGGAAGTTTGAAAGTTTAAACTTTTGAAATTCAAAATTTAAATTTCAAAAACGTTGGATACGTCGACATGTATATTTCTGTATCTCAACATACAAGGCTTATTTCAAAAGGAAATTAGATTTTCAAGTTTTGAATTAAATTATCGATTTACATTTCAGGTTTAACGATTTCCTGAAATACTTCTAATCCTAATGAACATGCAAACAATGTATTTTTATGAATTTATTGGTTATTTAATATTATATTATTATTTTGAATTCAAAATTTGAATTTGAATTTCATATTTAATTTTTTATATTTAATTTTAAAGTTTTAGATTCAAATCAAAGCAAACTAACAAAGCAGCCATTCAAATAAATAAAATTAAAATTTAATTAATGCGTATTCAGTTTTTTGATCCTTTTCTTCATTATCTTCTGAACTATGAATTGCTTTAAAGCATATATTTGCATTTCTAGTTTCTGGTGCTTCATCACTTGATGACGAATCTGAATCATCTAACGTTGCTGCGTATTCTTTCTTTATTTTCCTTGATGAATTGGTGTTGTCCGTTTGTTGAGTAGATCTATCTATATATGGACACATTTTCTTTACATGACCTGATTTTTTGCAGTTAAAACATCGTCCATCATTCAATTTTGAATTTGCTTGATTATAACCCTTCCTTCTATATTTTAGAAATTTTCTAAAATGATTTGTCATGAGTGTTGTTTCTTCATTATCTTCACTACTCAAGTCAGAATCCTTTGTTGTTGCTTTCAGTGCAATAATTTCTTTTCAGTCGATCTATTTTCTTTTCTTTTCTATAATTAAACTTCATATGACATAAACTCCGAATTAGCTCTTCAATCTTCATTTCATTGACATCACTGGCTTCTTCTATAGCCAAAGTCTTCTGATCCCATTCTTGAGTTCATGGATTTAATATTTTTCTGACTTGATGTGCTTCAGAATAATTTTTTCCAAGTCTTGTTAGTGAGTGCACTATCTCTTGAAATCTACAATATATATCTGAAATAGACTCATTCTCTTTCATTTTAAATAATTCAAACTGATTAACTAGCGTGCCTATCTTAGTCGATTTAACTTTACTAGTTCCTTCATGAGTAACTTGTAAAGTTCTCTAGATTTCATAAGCAGTCTTACATATGGATACTCTACTAAACTCTTTTCTATCTAGTGAACAAAATAACATATTCACGGCTTTAGAATTGCACTGAGCAGCAGCCTTTTGTTCATTTTTCCATTGTGCAAATGCAGTTGTAGGTCAACATATTCATTTTCTATACTATTCCATGTGTCTAATCCTACAGACTGTAAATAAATTTTCATTCAACATGCCCAATATGAATAATTACTACCATTAAACAATGGTGGTCTAACAGTGGATTGACCCTCTATAAAAGAACTATTATTTCTACCAGTTTTGGTTGTCTTTATCACTATTTTCAAAATTCAAATTATTAACTTTTGAAAGACCTTGCTCTGATACCAATTGTTAGGGACTGCGGAATGGATCGTTCAGGCAAAGCAAACACTAGAGGGGAGTAAATAGTATTTGTAAGAATTTAAACAAAACTTAAAACTAAAGAGAATTATGGAATGAATCAAACACCACAAACACAATCATAGACATAGATTCAAACATAGATGCAAAATAAATAGAAATGCAGAAAAAGGAAAGAACATACTGGATTTTATATTGGTTCGGATCACTCCTACGTCCAGTCCCGCACAACGCTAGGTTGTGCAAAGTTCTATTACTATTTCCAATAGTCAAATACAACCTCCTTCATTTAACGGCTCAACAAGGAGACACCGACTCCTATCCCTTGATTTGACGGCTCAACAAGGGCACACCGACTCCTATTCCTTGATTTCACGGCTACAAGGATGCACTGATTCCTCTTTGACTTACAAACAAGGTTTATTTAACCCAAGCAATTGCAAAACAACCCTATAACTCTTCAAAAGCACTTGATTCAGAGAGTAGAGAAAGAAGTTTGATCAAAACAGATGTGAATTCGGTAGAATATAAGTGTAAGAATCATAAAAATGATTAAGAATAATGGTGGGATGAAAGAGTATGAAGTTAGAGAAGATGATGTATTAAAAAATTCAGTTTTAACCTCTTTTTATAGAGTATGAAGGGTTGCAATGGTTCTGAAGCATTTCAAAAAGTGAAAAGACACTTCCCTTTAAAATTAGAAAAAATAGCAATTATATGTCGACATATACTTTTTACTATGTCGACATACTCATGTGTATTTTTTATTATAAAACATTTTTCAAGTATTTTGATATAAAACTAATTCTGAATATTCTTGAGTAAAATTCTAGTGTTGTAAATTAATATTATATGATAGAAAATCATATGAAAACATACTTTTAAACTAAATAAATATATTTATAAAATTATAAGGCTTAAACTATATAAAGTATAAATATAAAGTATATAAAAAATTTAATTTTGAAAAACCAAGAAGAATAAAAATAGAAACAAAATAGAAACAAAACAGAAAAACAAAATAGAGAGAATTGAGGATAAATAGAAAAACAAAATGGAGAGGATTGAGGATAGAATTGAAAATTAGAATTTGAAAATTTGAATTTGAATTTGAACCTTGAGTGCTATTTAGAGTCTTACAAAACCTAGACTCTATAAATATATTAATCTTGAACTCTTGAAATTTTGATTACTCATAAGTCTTGAAATTTCTTTGATCTTTGAATCTCTATCATCTTTATAACTATACAGTCTTCAGTAATATTTCCTGTATATAATTCCTGCACACACATATATATTCTATACAAAAAGTGTTAGCATATTTTTTATTATCAATGATAATTGAAATAAGGTCGTTGTCATCAAAACTCCATTCTTCAACAGTATTATAATAGTGTCTAAATCAGATAAATATCAATCAAGCAGAGAACTTGCATCTCACGCTCCACGTACATAGTATATAATCAAAACCGCGAACGCTTATTCGGGAATGGATTTCCAACTATGAAGAGGTATGGAACCACCTTCCGATAATGTATCTCTATAGAGTAATAGACTGGGTTTAACAAGAACATCTTCTAACCCAGGTCACACATGATCGACCACTCACTTCCTTTTGAGTGTACCGAATGTATTATCATCAATGGTTGGGATTAGCAACCATTTCTGAAAAGTCGATGTATACGACTTAAGAAGGATCTTTTTATGGATATAGTGGAGTGGTATATAATAAACTAACTAGTAAACTACAATAGCTACGCAGGTAAAACTAAGCTATAGAAGTTTATCACAAAATAAAATAAAGTGTAGTAAGCAAAAACATTAGGAATTTTAAACTAGTTCGGACTTCCCGCCCTACGTCCAATCCCTAAGCTCCTCTTCGGAATTCATTATTACGCACTCTCTTAACCCGGTTAATAGGTCTCAATACACCCGAGCACCAACAAGGATGTCCATGCCTGAGCACCCACATCGGACTTCACAATTTCACAAGTGTTTTGAATTTTGAATGTGTTCTCTAATCAACACGAAGTAGTCATGATGAAGTACACCCTTTCTGTAACCTTATCCTCAGGTATTTGATGTGTATGTGAAGATTGAAGGAAGTATGTTGCTTATTGAATCAAGAGATATGAAATAATATCAAAGATTCAACAAGTAACTTGAATTTGAGAGAGCTTTAGAATGCAATGAGTATAGAAGTGCAAATCAGAATTTAGAGAGAATATGTGAGAATTGATGATTTGGAAAACATGTTTGTAGTGCTTATATAGTTGTAGAAGAGTAGCATTCTTTCATGAAAAGTTTCAGCAAAGAGTTGTATCCATTTTTGTTCATAATTGAAGAGGAATCTCTTCATAAAGAAGGCGACTCTTCATAAATATGAATGTTAATATCTGATCAGTTGACTGGTAGAAATGACATCAGCCGACTGGTTAAGAATAAACTTCGTATATGTTTAAATATGCTTCAACGATTAGCCGTTACTAGACTTTGGTCTGCGAACAATCGACTGGTTACAGAACCAGTCCAGTATCAAATGGTATGTAGAGCATATATACATATATATAAAACAAAAAATTCGTGCAATCATGTTATAATTTGAGGATAGATTTTAACATAAATCTAACACGACTTAATATATATATATATCAACTTAGCTTCTTGACATGATTTCCATTGCTCTTCTCTTTGTTGTCATTAATCGAAATTCTCATGAATCAATATTCTCTCCCTTTTTGGTTGATGACAACATATTGCATTCTTGTTGAAAAAAAAAATTCTCCCCCTAAATATATGTTTGTATACATATTTAGCTCCTCCTAAGTCTCTGCAACGTTTGGTTAGTTCATAAATATATAAACTTACCGTTTGGATTCCTACAACAAAATGTTAGCGCATATATATTTTTAATCATTATAAGCATATACAATATTCTCCCCCTTTGTCATCGATTAAAAAGCACTAAACAATATGATTTCAAAGTAATCGAATAAATAGTATAATCTTTCAGAGATCTTTTAAAGAAACAATTCCTAATTCTCTTCGAAGTCTTATGAAAGAATTCTCTAAAAGTGGTTTAGTAAATATGTCAGCAATTTGATTTTCCGAGTTTACAAACTCTAAATTGATGATTTTTTTTTCAATATTATCTCTCAAGAAATGATGTCCTATGTTAGCTCTCTTTTTGGCAAAGTCGCAACAGGTCAAATTGAAGCCCAAATGCGCAACCAGCCAAATTAGGTAGATCACATTCTAGGAAGCCCAATAGAAGGTCGGTCCAAGGTCATCACATAATGGGCCGATCCGCTTCTCAAACAAGTTAATATTTCACTCCAGAAGACTCATTCTCCCAGTTGACCGAGAGAACTGCTCTCATACAGGGCATATCAATCGATTATTTTGGGTCTACATGAAAATATCCAGTAGAGCTGTTTAAATACTTAACCCGACTTTCAAGGAAGAAAAGGCGTTCAACCACATCCGGACAAAACTCTACTTTTGATACACCTCACCGTGGATGTCACGTAAGCAGCAACTTCTGAGGATACTATTTATGAATAGTTGAATCATTCCTCCAGCTGCTATTCTATCTAAGGAATGGATTCAACGCGTCCAAGTCTTCCCAGAAAGGCCGAGCCACATCACAACAACCCAAGTTGCCATCTCCACCTATAAATAACTCAAAGCTTAAAGAGGAAGGGGACCATTTTTTTGGCTCCTACTTCTTCTTCCCAGAGAGGTTTTATTTGGAAGAGAGAAATAGTCGTATCCCTTCTTCTCTTCTAATAGGAAAAAGCATTGTACTTGTAATATAAAGCAGAAATAATATATAAAGTAGACGTTGGCACAGTCTTTGCCGAGCCACTGTAAAAATTCTGTGTGTCTTCCTTGTTTCCTTTACGTTTTCTGTATTTTTTAATCACTATTCGTGCACTCTTCACACGATCGGGGTTTCAATGTCACTAGTTACCAACTTTTGATGACAACACATTGGCGCGCCAGGTGGGGGTAGATTGCGTTGGTCCATGGCGAATAACCGAAAGAAAGATACAACATCCTCTCGTCCTGCAAATGCCGATGCAACAGATACTAATGCTACAGAAGCAAGCCACGATGTTTTCTCTCATGACGATATGTCTCGATTTCTTACCCGAAACGACATGGATAAAATCATGGTTGAGTTCAGAGGCCATATGACATCTCAAGGTAAACTTCTCGAATGACTACTGTGGTTGATGGATCACCTTCTCGGTCGACTGGAGACAGGATTGAATGCTTCAACATCAATTCCTCCACCGGTCGGGACAGGGGAAACAATCGATCTTCGGTCTGCACAGAATCAGGACGTTGATCAAGCTACACCTTTATTTCATCCTGATTTGGTCCCACCAACCAATCGATCATAGCCAAGAGTATCTCTTTCAGTGATCAGTACAGCTGCAGCAGCAAAACCTCAGGAGGCTCGCGATCAAGATCTGGATCAGTCGAACACTTTTCCTCCACTCTTGGAAACAGCTCAACCTAACGAACCAGTCGAGCGGCCACCGAGCCTATCGGAATCAATGACATTCCCATCACAACCCGGAATCTTACCGCAGACCAGTCTAACTACTCTTCCCCTTCAACGAAGAGCTGGTGCGGCCTTCACTTCGAACCTGGGGGGCCACCCCGTCATACTGGTCCTTTCTATGGAAGAAGAAAGCACTGTCGTAGACCCTCTTAACCTCGCTCCTACCGGGGGCACCCCCGAGCTCCGAACATCACATGCTATGCTGGATCAGCCTAGGCCCTCTTTTATGGGTACGGCCCGACCCTCTACTCATTAGATTCAAGTGGGGCCATTCTCCCCAGAGCCACCTACCAGTGCTCACCTTCCCTCATACCTTCACTCAACTCTCGGAAGATGGGCCCAGCCAATGGCCGCCCTTCCGAGCATGCTTTTTCCAGATCCTCGCACCGAAGTTCTTCCGGATAGTGAGCTAAATTCATGGCAACGACTCCTCGGAGATGGAAGCTGCCTTGCAAGCAACATCTGATGCTTTACTCAGGGAATTTCCTTGCAGCAGGGCACAGATAACGTCAATCGCAGCCCCTTTACCAGGGAAATCAGAAATTCCTGAAACCCTCCGGTCTTCAAGTTCCCAGCTATCGAACCATAAAACGGGCGCACTGATCCAACCATCCACCTCATGCGATACATGTGACATACGGAAGTACTTGGTGCATCAACCAACGTCATGGCTAAGTGCTTCCCACTCTTTCTTACTGACATAGCCGGAATGTGGTTTTGACAGCTAACAATGGAGTCAATTAGCAGCTCGAACACACTGGTCATCCACTTCATCGAGCAATTCAGGATGCATATCTCCCGACCAAAAAGTGTTATGTTCTTATCCACCATCAAGCAGCGACCAGGAGAGATGCTCAGGTCCTTCCTCGGAAGGTTCAGCGCGGCAGTAACGTCAGTCGATCGGCCCGAGCCATCAAGGGTACTTATGGTCGCTATTGCAGGAGTTCAGAACCGATCAGAATTCTCAATCTCTTTAACCAAAGATCCCCCCAAAGATATAGATGTTTTCTATTTCGAGGTCGGATGATTCCTCTGACAAGAAGATGCCAGCATTGAGATGGAGAGCCTAGAGGTCTTAGCTGCCAAAATACAAGGTCCATCCAATAGCAGCGGCCATAATAAAGGAAGAGAAAAGGCTCCCGAAAAGAGCGAGCGTCAAGTGCAACCTCGGATCAAAAGTAAGTAAGATCAGTACAACGAACTCAATTCCTCACTGCTTGATATCTACCTTGACATACGAGGGTCGCTGCCCACTCCGAGACCACCTGGACGAGAGCCAACACAGATAGAGCTGGATTCTCGCAAACAATGCATATTCCAGAACGTAGCTGGACATAGCACCAATGAATGCTGACATCTGCACGATCTCATCGAGGATCGATTCAGAAAAGGGGAGCTTCCCGAATATGTCAAGAATCGCGCCCCGGCCTTGCCGCCACGATCTTCTGCCCAAGCTCCTCAGGTCGATCCATGAGCTCCTAGGAACGGAAAGGACCCTGAGACTAGCACTCACGGCATTATCATTAATTAGATTTTTTCTGATGTATTTCTTTCAATAAAAAGGACATATTGATGTACATATGTATGGAGTTAGGATTTATCCCCTAGGCATACTCTGGAATCAATCGATGTCTTCTTAGAATTTCTTTCCTCTGTAAACAATTATTTAGCAACTACAAATTTTCTTTTGTAAATATGGATAATGTCTGGAGAATTCTCTAAAGCCGAGTATGAATAATGCTCGCCCCCCTTTTAATGTGGTCAGCATGAAAGCCTACCACCATATCTAAACACCTACTCCCCTAGCCGAGTGTGGTATATTTCTAAAGCCGAGTATGGATGATACTCACCCCTCCTTTTTTCTACACCACAAGTGTTTACTGCTCGCTGGACACATTAATCTAACATGAGTCGAGCATGAAATACACTTGCACTAAGCTGAGTATGGTTAATACTTTCCACTAAGCCAAGTATGGTTAATACGCGCCACTAAGTCGAATATGGTTAATACCCGCCACTAAGCAGAGTATGGTTAATACTCACCACTAAGCCGAGTATGGTTGATACTCACCACCTCTCAAAGTCAAGTGAAAATGCACGACTCATCAGCCTTCTCCAAGACGAGAATGGTTTTTTTGTCTTTGCAGGAATTAACTCTCATAAAGACAGTGATCATCTCGGCCTTAATACGACTTCCGGTGGTTGTCGGTTTTTCGGCCTTAATACAACCTAATACACTTGTCGGTTTTCTGTCCTTAATACAATCATCGGAATCGTCGGGTTTCTGGCCTTAATATGGTCCTGCGTGACCATAGCTACTCGAACGATTCTGCTTTGATTCATATTTCAGAACACAACTCCCTCTGTCGAAGAAGATGCATTCTGAGGGGGAAAATGTTAGCTCTTTTTTTGGCAAAAGCCGCAACAGATCAAATAGAAGCCCAAACGCGCAACCAGCCAAATTAGGCAGATCGCATTCTAGGAAGCCCAGCAGAAGGTCGATCCGAGATCATCACGTAATGGGCTGATCCGCTTCTTAAACAAGTTAATATTTCACTCCGGAAGACTCGCTCTCCCAATCGACCGAGAGAACCGCTCTCACACAGGGCATATCGACCGAGTATTTCGTGTTTACATGGAAATATCCAGCTGATTTGTTCAAATACTTAGCCTAACTTTCAAGGAAGAAAAGGCGGTCAACCACATCCGGACAAAGCTCTACTTTTGATACACCTCACCATTGATGCCACGTAAGCCACAACTTCCGAGGATACTATTTATGAATAGTAGAATCCGTCCTCCAGCCACTATTCCATCCAAGGAATGGACTCCACGCGTCCAAGTATTCCCAGAAATGTTGGGCCACGTCATAGCAGCATAAGTCGCCATCTCCACATATAAATACCTCAAAGCTTAAAGGGGAAAGGGACCCTTTTTTCAGCTCCTACTTCTTCTTCCCAGGGAGGTTTTATCTGCAAAAGAGAAATAGCCGTATCCCTTCTTCTCTTCAAATAGAAAAAAGCATCATACTTGTAATCTAAAGCAGAAATAATATATAAAGTGGACATAGGCACAGTCTTTGCCGAACCACTATCCTATATCAATATGTTTAGCTCTAGAATGTTTTACCGGATTTTTAGATAAATTTAATCTGCTTTTATTGTCGCAATAAATTGCGGAATTAGATAAATTTACGTTAAATCTTTTAATATTTCCTGCATATATATTACATGAGTACAAGCTAGAGCAGCAGATATATATTCAACTTCACATATTAACAGTGAAACACAATTCTGTTTCTTGCTGAACCAAGATATAAGTGATTACCGACAAAGTGAAACGTTCCACTTGTACTTTTACGATTCATCCGTGATCCTCCAAAATCAGCATCACTATATGAAACTAATTCGAAGGAACAATCTTTCCGGTAGAAAAGTCCAAAATCTTTGGTATTGCTAAGATAATAATATACGCTTTACTTCCCTCAAATGTGATTCTTTTGGATTAGCTTGAAAACGAGCAGATAAGCAAACACTCATCATAATATCCAGTCTACTAGTAGTTAAGTACGGAAGTGAACCTATCATGCTTCGATATAACTTTTGATCCACACTTTTTCCATTTTCATCTTTATCTAAGTGTGTCATCGTGCTCATTGAAGTAGGTATACTTGAAGTGTTTTCCGTTCCAAAACGTTTTATTAGATTAGTGCAACATTTTTCTTGATTATTGAAAATTCCATCTGATAATTGTTTAATTTGCAAACCCAGAAAGTAAGAAACTTCTCCCATATGCGACGTTTCAACTTCACTGGTCATTATTTTTGAAAATTCCTAACATAATTGATCATTTGTTGATCCAAAAACAATGTCGTCGACATACATTTGCACTATTAAAATATCTTTATTAGCTTTCTTAATAAAAAGTGTTTAATCAACCTTTCCAATTTGAAATCCTCACTCTAATAAATAGTTTTTGAGACATTCATGCCAAGCACGAGATGCTTGTTTTAAACCACTTAATGCCTTTTTCAATTTGAAAACATGGTCAGGAAATTTTTCATGAGCAAATAGTGGAGGTTGTTCAACATATACTCTTTCTTTAATATAACCATTTAAGAAAGCACTTTTAACATCCATCGGATATAGTTTAAAGTTATGACAGCATGTGTATGCGAATAAAATTTGAATTGCTTCTAGTCGTGCGACTGGAGCAAATGTTTCTTCATAATCTATGCCTTCTTCTTGATTGTAACCTTGTGCAGCAAGTCTATTTTTATTTCTAATAATATTACCCAATTCATCCGCTTTATTTTTGTAAACCCATTTTGTTCCAATAACAATTTGATCATTCGGTCTTGGAACTATTTCCCATACTTCATTACATTCAAACTGGTTTAATTCTTCTTGCATGGCAATTATCCAATTTTCATCTGCAGATGCTTCTTTAGGATTTTTGGTTTTGATATTGAATAAGAAGGCTACATTTCTTACTCAATTAAGTTGACTTCTTGTTCTTACATTTGAAATTGTTTCTCCAATAATATTTTGAGTTGGATGGTCTTGTAATACCCCTGGTGGAGATCTAACTTCATTAACAAGAATATTTTGATTATCGATATCATCTTGAATTTCTATAGTATGTTTTCTATGTTATTATGAACAATGTTTTCATCTTCTCTATATATATCTATATCATCATCATGAGAAGAATTATTTTTCAAAGTATCTGAATTAAACGAATTTTGAATAAAATTTTCATCAAATGAAATAAGAAGTGATTCTTCTATTTTACTGGTTCTCTTATTGAAAATATGATAAGCTTTGCTACGCTCAGAATATCCTAAGAACGTTCCTTCATCGTATTTTGAATCAAATTTTGCGAGCTGATCTTTTGTATTTAAAATAAAAAAATTCGTGTAGCAACCCGGAAATCTAAGCTAGTTTAAAATTTGTATTTTGGCAATTTTAGCGAATTTTGGTTATTTAAAATGAATTATTTTAAATAATAACAACGAGAAATTTATTTGGAATAGAATTAGAACATATATATATATCATATAGATCGTCGTTAGAATATAAATAATTATATATGATTATAAACGGAATTGAAAATGGCGCAGTAGTTCGATAATTCGATTTCAAAATTCAAATGACTGTACCGGGTTCAAAATAAACCGGATTTTAGTGAAATCAAAAATATTTGAATCTAATTGAGAATATCTTTCCAACGAATCCGAAAAATTGAAATTTCATAGCGGGAATCAAAAGATTGATTTTCCGGTTGAAAATTCTGAATAGTCGCTATGGAATTCAGGCCCTTAAAAATGGGAATTTAGCAAACGACATCGGATTTCGACGAAACCACTTTTGTTGGATCCATGATGTCAAGTTATTGCTAGATTCCAAAATTCGTAATTTTTCGAATCAATATGTGAGCGTGGCAAAGGAAAACGCGTTTGACTAGTTTCAGTTGATTTTAATCGACTGGAAAATGGCCATTTTTCAAACAGTCTCAGAATTTGATGAAATTAGTTTTGTTAGGACCATATCGTCAATACGAAGCTAGAAAATATTTTTCTGGAATTATTTGAGTTAGTATGTGACGCCGATAAATTGAAATGTACGTTTAAAGTTCAATATAATGATTTAAATGTAAATTTGATGGAAACTGATCGTAACGATCGAATAGGCCTATGTGACATATCCCATTGTATTCGGAATGGGGATAATACACTAGGGACGACAGTCGACAGTTTCGGTTTCGAGTTCGAAAACAAAAGTTGCTTTTGGGGTTAAATTAAATAATAAAATATATTTTCTATTCCCTCTCTCTCTCTCTCCTGTTTTACAGGTAACCCCCCTTCTTCTTCATTCCATGATCAAATCAGTAAAAGAAAAAAAAATTAAAACCCCGTCGACTTCATCGATCGTACCCCTCCCTGAGTCCATCGTCGTCGCCTCTAGCTGGCGCTCCACCGCCTGACCATCCCTAGCTCCCCGTCGCTTCTCTCTCCCCCTCCTCTTCTAAAGGAAACCATGACCCTCCCCAAACCCTCCACCTCGCGCAGGAATCGAGACCGCCACCGCACCTGACGCTCCTCCCCTCCAACAACCGCGACTCCCCCTGGCCCACCTCTGATGCCGCAGCTCCTGACACCAGAATTCAACCCTAGTTTGTTGAGCTATGAACTAAGATAATTGATTTACTTAGTTAATCAGTTATTAATTAAATTTAGTCTAGTTAAATTTCAGATTTGGTATGGATAATATTGAAATAAAATGGAGTTTTTTTTGAAGAGCATTAAATTTAAAAATAGATTTTTATATATATGCAAAAGACTTGATTTTTCATTATAAAAAGACTTGATTTTTCATTGTAAAAAGATTTGATTTTTCATTGTAAAAAGACTTGATTTTTCAATATAAAAAGGTTTGCTTTTTCTTATGAAGAAAAAATTATATTTTTAACAAAGAAAAGGTATATTTTTATAATGGAAAAAAAACTTACTTTTATGAAGTAGAAATATAATTTATAGCGAAGTAAAAATATAAGTTTTATATGATGTAAGGGATAAAAATATAATTTTTATATGTGTGTAATAATAAAAATTCGATCTTTATATATGAAACAGAAATATAAAAATATAATTTTAATATAGAAAGAAGCGTTGTATAGATATATAAAGTAGAAATAAAAATATGATTTTTATTTATTGAAATGAAATAAAAATATAATTTTTATTTGAACAGCGTGAAAAGAACTGCATCGGAATTTCAAGCAGATTCAGACGGTTCAGCAGTTCAAAAGCAAAGAACGACGGAGTGGAACCCTCTGTGAGAAATCCTCACTTTTAAATTTATTTCTAGTTAAAATATATACTAGGATGCAGACGGTGTTTAGTAGCACCCGACACCCGTTGTCCACAGACCATGGACAGCTTGTATGCTTGTTTGTTTGATTTTGATGTGTAGTTGATTGTGTGATGTGATGTGAAACGAAATGAAATATTTTATAATGGAAAATATTTTATAATGGAAAATATTTTATAGTTAAAAATATAATTTTTAACGCGTATATAAAATAAATATTTATAAACGAATCGGACGATTTGTTTATATACACATATTTGACTGATATTGATTGGGACGATAAATTTTACACATCGCCCAACTGCACAAATAAAATCTGTGTTTGATTGTTTGAAACCCCACATGGGTATTGGGATGATACATGGCATACACTAGTCCCAATAATTAGTTGTATGTCGATCGATTGATGGACAGACTGTTATGAGCGTTAAATACTTATATTTGATGCTTATACAGTGTAGAATGCACTCTGGATGATGGTTGATTATTTATTGTTGTTATTTTATACATGTGTTGTACAAAATCCATATAATTAACATTATATGGTAATTGATTGGGCCTCATTCCAGTTTTGAATAGAAATATTTGAAATAGAAATATTTGAAATAGAAATATTTGAAAGAGAAATATTTGAAAAAGAAATATTTGAAATAGAAATATTTGAAAATAGAAATATATGAAGGCGTATTGATTAGATTTGCGCCATTTTGACGTGAACGATATTTATATCGATTTTATTTAAATTGAAATGAATATTAAAGTGATTTGAAATTTGAAATAAACTGAAATGATTTGAAATTCGAATTCGAATTGAAATTGAATAGAAATGAATTCGAATTGAAATTCAAACAGAAATGAATTCGAATTGAAATTGAATTGAATTGAAAACGAACTCAAATTGAATTAAAAATCGATTTGAATTGAAATAAATTTGAAATGAATTTAAAACGAATTTATAAGGAAATATTCAATTTTGATTTGAAATTGAATATGAAGTTGAAATCGTTTTAAAAACGAATTTAAAACGATTTATAAAATACGTTTTTAAAAGGAAATCGACGAAATATATAATATATATATATATTATATGTATAATGGCCTGAATAGAACGCGCCGCGCTGCGGCTGTTCGCGAATTTCGACCATTGACTTCGAATGGATATTGCGGGAGGTCTGACCGTCGGATTCTCCTAAAATCGGAACCGTTGGGTTCGTATCGAAAAGAGCTTTCTAACGAATATTAGAAATTATAAATCTAACGGTTGGATTTGGAATTATGTCCAAATCAAATTTGGAAAAGGTCGCTGTAAGTGTAGTTCGATGGCCGTTGATGGAAATCGACTGTACGGGCCTTGATAAAATTATTAAAAATAGTAATAATTTGTGTAAAATCATAAGATATGATTTGGGAAGAATCAGGATGAAAAACTCTATATTAAAAAAAGATAAAAATAGATTTTTATCGAAATGAACTAGTTTTGAACTAGAATTATAATTTATTTATTTTTAAAATAAATAAATTGAATTTGAAAAGGGTTTTAAAAGTAACCAGAATTTCCAATAATTGAATTGGAATGGATTTGAATCGAAATTGTCTTTGGAATATTTCGATGTTGGATTTCGTGATTATATAGATGTTGTTATGGAAATTTGAAAGATATATATATATCGTTATTTCCAATACGATATTTGTTAGTCGTAGAATTTGATATTGAATATAAGCCGATATATTTTCTATTCAGAGCATTGTATTTAATAACAAATGTGATTTGGTTTTGTCGTGAATGGTGTCTTCATTAACACTGTTCTTAAGCCCAGTTGAGAAAAAGATTAAATCTTTTTATTTAGATTTAATGAAGTGTTCCAATTAAATAATATTTAATTGGAATTGAATTGGTATTGATTTTTGGGTTTATCGTGAACAGTGTTTTAAATAACACTTGTTCTTTAACCAGATAATTAATGGAATGTGATTTTGGGTTGTCGTGAACGGTATCTTCAAAATACTGTTCTTAGAGCCAAAAAGGAGTTAAGAAAATCAGAAACTAACTGGAGATTAGTTAAGCAGAATGGTTTTCTGTGGTATTGATCTGATGTTGGTTTCGGCGTTTGGGGTTAATACTTAGGGAACTGCTCACTTGCTAATTTACGGGTAGGGACTGATTGAAATGTGATGTGATTTTAGGGTTTATCGTGAACCGTGTTTTAAATGACATTGATTCTTTAACCCAGTTAAAGATTAAAACTAAATGGAGTTTTAATGAATCTTTAATTAGATTGAAAAGATCGAGAATGGAGTATCACCAGTTTGCTCCAGGCGATAGTTAAATCTTTAATTAGATTTGAATGTGAAATGGTAATCGAATTTACCGATAACACTGTGGTGTTAGATATGAAGTATTACCAGTTTTACTTCATGGGACGAATAAGTTGAGATTGGGAAATAAAATAAATGATCACTTCAGTATGGATCGCTAATCCCGACTAGTTTGAATTGATATTCAAAAGTAGATTAAAGAATAAATTTAAAGGATTTATCTTTGATAAAATTAATGGGAACCTTTCCCTAAGAATGTGAAATTTAGAAACTAACTGTTGATTAGCTAAGCAGAATGGTTGTCTGGATATTGATCTGATGTTGGTTTCGGCCTTCGGGGTTAATATTTGGGGAATTATTCTCTTGTTAATTTACGGTTAGTGACTGATAAATTGGAATGAGGCGTATGTTGTGTTTGTGTAGCACTTGTTTATTATATATGCGAGTTATTCGGAAAGACCGGGTTTATCCCATTCTGAATAACTGATACGACGATAAGTCGAAGATGAAGATGGTGGTTGAAGACCGGAGGTCTTCACGTCGTTTGGCTAATTACCAATGATCTTGATTGGGCCGTACACCCAAGAGGAGGGAATCAGTTGGTGATCGTCCAGACGTACTTGGAGATCGATGGATATTCGGGGTACTAGGTGCCTCCGGTTTCGTTCAGACCCAGAACGGACATGTAAATGGACTATGTGTCTGACATCGGATTTCATTCTGTGTGACTGATATCGGTTGCATAGAGTGGTTTGCCTGTGTGGCATGCTAAGATGCAAATGATCAAGGCTTCTGTTGAAAAGCAGAGTCTTGTGGTTGATGATCAAAGCACGGCCTGTGTGGCGTAGCTTTGTGTAGCGTTGATTCGAGAGCCTCACACCCCGGTTGTGAACCAGAAACGGGAGAAGGACCTCAGGGAGGACGTGCGTTTCTTTCTAGTTAGAAGTGGTGTCAATGGTTTTACACGCCTTGATGAGTTTGACTTATATGGTTGTTGCTGTTGCGAGGCGCCTCGGTTATATTGGTTTCGGCTGATGCATTCTGGTCGGCAGACGGACCAGACTTACGCCCCAAAGGGCGGGGAAACGCAGTGTTTAGGAATTATAATCCACATCGGTGGACCGGCCTTGTCGCTCCAAGGCTTGTCTGCACGCTTGCCTGAGTCATGGGCTAGATTGTCTTGAATCGGTAGAGGATGATCCCTGGCCTCGGTTAACAGATGGAAATCCAATTTCCAATACGTGACGTTTCGATTTTAGTTGTAATCCTATATATGGCGACATAGTGGGATGGGGTGCTTATGTCGTCTATGATTGATACTTATGATTTGAAGTCGTTTTATACACTATACACCTATAGTAATAATAAATGATTTGTTTTGAACGTATCAAGCATTCTTGGCTATTATAAGGTAAAAACCCTATCCTCCGGCTTGCGTTGCATTGTGTGATGGGGCCTGGGTCTTATAATAGCTTCATTGTTCTTTATTTAGCATTGCGTTGTTGTTTTATGCGCTGGTATTCTTGGGAGGAAACCCATTCCGTGTTATACGGCGTGGTCCCTTGATTTACCGAACTTTAAAATAAAGATTATTAACTGTTTTAGTTCTCACACCAGTCCCATGACTGACCTGGAGTTTATTGTTTTAACCTAAACTCTGGGTGCCCCTATTTTAACATGGGCAGCTAGTAGTTTTTATTTTGCAGATTTATATTCACAGGATCCTGGTTTACAGCTGGAATGATATCTGGAAAGCTTTGTATCCGTATATCTCCTTCAGTTGTGTATTGTATTATTTTCCGCTGCTATGTGATTTATTGTAACCTCTGATATTTGGTAAATGTGTAATATTGATTTATATTCTGTATATTCTTGTATTCTGATGGAATTGTTGTAATATACAATGAAATGTTCTTCCGTCTGCATTCTATTTTGTCGTGTTCTCAAAACAATTAGGCATTTCGAACGGTCTAGATCGGTTTAGCGACTGATTCGGATCGAGTGGAATTCTCAGTCGTTACTTCGTGGTATCAGAGCTTTGGTTTACAAAGCTCAGAGAACAAGACACATTAGAACCGTATGAAAGAATTCATCAGAGATTGGATTAGTAATATCCAATAAGAATGACTCGTTAGAGATAGGACCAGAAGTATCCTAGAACGTGTGTGAAGAGTATATTTTTAAAATTGAAAGCAAGAATTGTTTTGAAATTTTAATCAATTATTCGTATTTGATTATTTATTTTATATTGAATTTGGGTAATCCAATATATAAAGATTTTGCATATATGTCTTGCAAACGTGTATCCGAAGTTTTAATGTACTGGATAGTTATAGAATCACACTCTAGTGCCCGAGGATAATTCTGGTGGTGGGGCACCATCGCCAGTATTTATTTTCGAGTTTCGAAAGTGGGATTTCTATATATTTCCAATTGACTAGTGTGAGAACCGAAACTAGATAGGGCTTATTGTTATGATTTGGCATAAAAAATCTGACTTTTGACTATGTATCGAAGTTATGAATTTCAAAAGCTAATCAACTAATTGATTGATGGTTGTGTTGTTGATTATTGGTTGATTAATTAAAATTTGTACCATATAGCCAAATTGAATTAAATAGTGAATTGTATTGTAAATTTGTCGCATTTGCATGCATGTACATGAACTTACATTGAATAGGTCATAGCAAAGAGGCTAGAGCAGAAGAATAAAATTGTTTTCCCGACAAATAGGTACATGTTTACCATAATTTACTGTTTTGTTTGGGTGATGATGATTTTATGAGCCGATTGGCTAGCCGCTTGGCTTTTTCTTTTTCTTTTTGAGATCAGAGGGCCTGTATGGCAATTTCAGGATTTTCACGCTGCTCCCGGTGCAGGGGAGGTTATGGCGAAATTTTTCGAAAATATAGGGTGTTAGCCAAATTTTTTAAAAATTTGAAAAGTTTTTAGAAACTGAAAAGTTGAAAAACTTTAGCCGTAATGGGAAAAGCGAAAGTTGAGTTGATTAGGTAAACAACTTCCGGCTTCGTTCCTTTACGGGGACAAAAAGTTTTAAGTGGGGGAGATCGATCCTGGGACCTGTGGGTAAGATTTCAAATTCAAATATTAATTTTTAATAATTTATCATCCCAATCAATATCAGTCAAATCAGTGTATATAAACAAATCGGCCGATTTGTTTATAAATATTCATTTGTTGAATAGAATAACGAATTTATTGGAATATATAAAGCCGTGTTGATTAGAGTTGCGCTATTTTGACGTGAATGATATTTATATCGATTATATTCGTTTTTATAATGAATATAGAAAAGGTAGTGATTTCAAAATATAACGTTTTGAAAATATTATCATTTATATAGTAATGATATGAAATATTCAATTTTGATTTGAAATTGAATATAGAGTTGAAATGGTTTTGAAAACGAATTTAAAACGATTTATAAAATACGTTTTAAAAGGAAATGGACAAAAAATATAATATATATATATATATATATTATATATATATAATGGCCTGAATAGAACGCGCCACGCTGCGGTAGTTCGTGAATTTCGACCATTGACTTCAAATTGACGTTGCGGGAGACCCGACCGTCGGATTCTCCTAAAACAGGAACCGTTGGGTTCGTATCGAAATGAGCTTTCCAATGAATATTAGAAATTTTAAATCTAACGGTTGTATTTGGAGTCATGTCCAAATCAAATTTGAAAAAGGTCGCTGTAAGTGCAGTTCGATGGCCGTTGATGGAATTCGACTGTACGGGCCTTCATAAAATTTTTAAAATATTAATAATTTGTGTAAAATCATAATATGTGAATTGGAAAGAACTGGGGTGAAAAATTGCACATTTGAAATGATAAAAATATATTTTTATCGAAATGAACTAGTTTTGAACTAGAATTAAAATCGATTTATTTTTGAAATGAATAAATTGAATTTGAATTGGTTTTGAAAATAACCAGAATTTCCAATATATATAAAGTGGAAGTGGATTTGAATCGAAATTGTCATTGGAATATTTCGATGTTGGATTCCGCAATTCTACAGATATTGTTATGGGAATTTGAAAGATATATTTATATCATTATTTCCAATACGATATTTGTTGGTTTCAGAATTTGATATTGAATATAAGCCGGTATATTTTCTATTCTATTCAGAGCCTTGTATTTAATATCAAATGTAATTTGGGTTTGTCGTGAATCGTGTTTTAGATGACATTGGTTCTTTAACCTAAAGACAGGATATTGATTTTTGAAAAGATTAAAACGAAGTGGAGTTTTAATGAATCTTTAATTAGATTGAAATGTGAATTGATAATTTAAATTATCAAATCTGAAAAGTGATCGAGAATGGAGTATCACCAGTTTTGCTCCAAAGCGATAGTTAAATCTTCAATTAGATTTGAAAGTGAAATGGTAATTAATTTTACCGATAACACCGTGGTGATAGATATGGAGTATTACCAGTTTTTCTCCATGGGATGAATAGGTTGGGATTGGGAAATAAAATAAATAATTACTTCGGTATAGTTCGCTAATCCCGACTAGTTTGAAAACCATAATTTGGTTTGAAATGATATCCAAAGGAAGATTAAAGAATAAATTTAGAAGAATTTATCTTTGATAAAATTAATGGGAACCTATTCCCTAAGAATGTGATTTTGTGAATAAAAGAATATTCTGAATTGGAATGAGGCGTTTGTTGTGTTTGTGTAACGTTTGTTTATCATATACGTGGGTTATTCAGAAATGCCGGGTTTATACCCATTCTGAATAACCGATTCAACGAGATGTCGAAGATGAAGACGGTGGTTGAAGACCGGAAGTCTTCACATCGTTTGGGTGATTACTGATGATCTTGATTGGGTTGTACACCCAAGATGAGGAAAACAGTTGGTGATCGTCCAGACGTACTTGGAGATCGATGGATATGCGAGGAAAGTGCCTCCGTTTTCCTTTAGACCCAGAACGAACTTGTAAATGGATTGTGTGTCTGACATTCGATTTTATTCTGTGTTGATTGATCTCTATTAAATATACATCTGTTTGGCGGCGGAGAATTTATTCACTTGCGTAACGCCCTTCTCTGAGACGTACGAGCTCAGAGGTTGTATATCGATGGACATCAGTCGCATGGAGTGAATTGCCTGTGTGGCACGCCTAAGTGGCAATTGATCAAGGCTTCTGTTGAAAAGCAAAGTCTTGTGGTTGATGATCAAAGCACGGCCTGTGTGGCATAGCTTTGCGTATAGCATGAATTCGCGAGCCTCACACCTCGGTATGAGTCAAAAAGGGATAAGGACCCAAGGAGTGCATGACGTTTCTTTCTAGCTATGGTGGTGTCAGTGACCTACCAGCCCTGACATTTATATATACTTTTCACCTGTGTGGTTGTTGGATGCGAGGCACCTCGGATATAGGTCCTATAGGACCGGGAAACGTGTGTTCAGGAATAATTAATCCTCAAAAGTAAGAGAGGACCGACCTTGGAGGTTCCAAAGCACCATAGTGGGGTCCTGAGCCATTTGCTAGACTGTCCCAAATCGGAGAGGAGCTTGCCCCTTGCCTTGACTCATGACGGAAATCCAATTTCCAATACATGATATTGCGGTTTTATTTGTAGAACCTAGTATGGCGACATAGTGGTATGGGTCATTCATGCCGCCTATGATTGATATTTATGATTGAAATTGTTTTGACACTATACACTTATAATAGTATCAAATAATGTGTTTTAACGTATCAAGCATGCTTTGGCTATTATAAGGTAAAAACCCTATCCTCCGGCTTGCGTTGCATTATGTGATGGGACCTGGGTCTTATAATAGATTCATTTTTCTTTATTTAGCATTGCGCTGTTTGTTTTATGCACTGGTATTCTTGGGAGGAAACCTGTTCTGTGTTATACGGCGTGGTCTCTTGATTTACCAAACTTTAAAATAAAGATTAATAACTGTTTTAGTTCTCACACCAGTCACATGACTGACCTGAAGTTTATTGTTTTAACCTAAACTCTGGGTGCCCCTATTTTCCACATGGGCAGCTAGTAGTTTTGGTTTTGCAGATTTATATTCATAGGATCCTGGTTTACAGCTGGAACGATACTCAGAAAGCTCTGTATCCGTGTATTACTTCTAGTTGTGTTTTGTATTGTTTTTCCGCTACAATGTATTTAAATGTAATTTATTGAAATCTCTGATATTTATCGAGTGTGTAATATTTATTCATACCCTGTATATTCTTGTATCTGATGGAATTGTTGTAATATACAATGAAATGTTCTTCCTTCTGCGTTCCAATTTGTCCTGTTCTCAAAACGATCAGGGGTTTCGATTGGTCTTAGTCGGTTTAACGATCGATTCAGATCGTGCGAAATTCCTTACCGTTACAGTGCGTGAGGACAAGACAGATCAGAATGCAGACAGAAGAACATTTCATTGTATATTACAACAATTCCATCAGAATACAAGAATATACAGAGTATAAATCAATATTACACATTTACCAAATCTCAGATATTACAATAAATTCCATAGCATCGGAAAATAATACAATACACAACTGAAGGAGATATACAGATACAAAGCTTTCCGGATATCATTCCAGCTGTAAACCAGGATCCTATGAATATAATCTGCAAAACTAAAACTACTAACTGCCCGTGTCAAAATAAGGGCACCCAGAGTTTAGGTTAAAACAATAAACTCCAGGTCAGTCATGTGACTGGTGTGAGAACTAAAACAGTTATTAATCTTTATTTTAAAGTTAGGTAAATCAAGGGACCACGCCGTATAACACGGAACGGGTTTCCTTCCAAGAATACCAGTGCATAAAACAAATAGCGCAATGCTAAATAAAGAAAAATGAAGCTATTATAAGACCCAGTTCCCATCACACAATGCAACGCAAGCCGGAGGATAGAGTTTTACCTTATAATAGCCAAGAATGCTTGATACGTTTAAAACAAATCATTTGATACTATTATAAGTGCATAGTCTATAAAACAACTTCAAATCATAAGTATCAATCATAGACGACATAAGCGCCCCATCCCACTATGTCGCCATACTAGGCTCTACAAATAAAACCGCAAATGTCACGTATTTGGAAATTGGATTTCTGTCTGTGAACCGAGGCAAAAGATAGTCCTCTACCGATTCGAGACTGTCTAGCCCGAGCCTCAGGACCCAGACTCAGGTGGGCCCTTGGATCGTCAGGGCCTGTCCACCGATGTGGATTAAAATGCCTGAACAATGCGTTTCCCCGCCCTTTGGGGCGTAAATGAGCCAACGAATGTCTCCATCGGACCCGGATCTTCCGATCTAATTGAGAATAGTCGCTATGATATTAATATCCAAATGAAGCGACCCGAACTTCCCCGATCTCTGAAGAGAAGAGAAAGAACGAACTACTTTGAGAACAATACACAAACGAACGCAGACGGAAGAACATTTCATTGTATATTACAACAATTCCATCAAAATACAAGAATATACAGAGTATAAATCAATATTACACATTTACCAAATATCAAAGATTACAATAAATTACATAGCAGCAGAAAATAATACAAAATACAACTGAAGGAGATATACGGATACAAAGCTTTCCGGATATCGTTCCGGCTGTAAACCAGGATCCTGTGAATATAAATCTGCAAAACCAAAACTACTAGTTGCCCGTGTCAAAATAACGGCACCCAGAGTTTAGGTTAAAACAATAAACTCCAGGTCAGTCATGTGACTGGTGTGAGAACTAAAACAGTTATTATTCTTTATTTTAAAGTTAGGTAAATCAAGGGACCACGCCGTATAACACGGAACGGGTTTCCTCCCAAGAATACCAGTGCATAAAACAAACATCGCAATGCTAAATAAAGAAAAATGAAGCTATTATAAGACCCAGTTCCCATCACACAATGCAACGCAAGCCGGAGGATAGGGTTTTTACCTTAGAATAGCCAATAATGCTTGATACGTTTAAAACAAATCATTTGATACTATTATAAGTGCATAGTGCATAAAAAAACTTCAAATCATAAGTATCAATCATAGACGACATAAGCGCCCCATCCCACTATGTCGACATACTAGGCTCTACAAATAAAACCGCAAATGTCACGTATTTAGAAATTGGATTTCTGTCTGTGAACCGAGGCAAAAGATAGTCCTCTAGCGATTCGAGTCTGTCTAGCCCGAGCCTCAGGACCCAGACTCAGGTGGGCCCTTGGATCGTCAGGGCCGGTCCACCGATGTGGATTAAAATGCCTGAACACTGCATTTCCCCGCCCTTTGGGGCGTAAATGAGCCAACGAATGACTCCATCGGACCCGGATCGTCCGATCTAATCGAGGTGCCTCGCAACAGCAACAACCACATAAGTCAAACTCGTCAGGGCGTGTAAAACCACTGACGCCACTTCTAACTAGAAAGAAACGCATGTCCTCCCTGAGGTCCTCTCCCGTTTTTGGTTCACCACCGGGGTGTGAGGCTCACGAATCAACGTCACACAAAGCTATGCCACACAGGCCGTGCTTTGATCATCAACCATAAGACTCTGCTTTTCAACAGAAGCCTTGATCATATTGCCACTTAGGCATGCCACACAGGCAATTTCACTCTATGCGTTTGATATCCATCAGTATATAACCCCTGAGCAGGTACGTCTCAGAGAAGGGCGTTAAGCAAGAGAATAAATTCTCCACCACCAAACAGATATATATTTAATAGAAATCAATCACACAGAATAAAATCCAATGTCAGACACACAGTCCATTTACAAGTTCGTTCTGGGTCTGAACGAAACTGAAGGCACCTAGTACCCCGCATATCCATCGATCTCCAAGTACGTCTGGACGATCACTAACTGATTCCCACCTCTTGGGTGTACGGCCCAATCAAGATCATCAGTAATCACCCAAAAGACGTGAAGACCTCCGGTCTTCGACCACTGTCTTCATCCTCGACACCACGTCGAATCAGTTATTCAGAATGGGATAAACCCGGTCTTTCTGAATAACTCGCATGTATAATAAACAAGCGTTACACAAACACAACATACGCCTCATTCCAATTCAGAATATTCTTTTATTCAAATATTCTTATACTTTGGGAAAGGTTCCCATTAATTTTATCAAAGATAAATTCTTTAAATTTATTCTTTAATCTTCTTTTGAATATCAATTCAAACTAGTCGGGATTAGCGAACCACACCGAAGTAATTATTTATTTTATTTCCCAATCCCAACCTATTTATTCCATGAAGTAAAACTGGTAATACTTCATATCTAACACCACGGTGTTATCGGCAAATTCAATTACCATTTCACGTTCAAATTTAATTAAAGATTAAACTATCGCCTGGAGTAAAACTGATGATACTCCATTCTCGATCTTTTCAATCTAATTAAAGATTCATTAAAACTCCACTTAGTTTTAATCTTTAACTAGGCTAAAGAATCAGTGTCATTTAAAACACGGTTCACGATAAAACCAAAATCACATTCCATTTATTATCGGGTTAAAGAACAAGTGTTATTTAAAACACTGTTCACGATAAACCCAAAGATCAATACCAATTCAATTCCAATTAAATATTATTTAATTGGTACACTTCATTAAATCTAAATAAAAAGATTTAATCTTTTTTTTTCAACTGGGCTTAAGAACAGTGTTAATGAAAACACCATTCACGACAAACCCAAATCACATTTGATATTAAATACAAGGCTCTGAATAGAAAAAATATCGGCTTATATTCAATATTGAATTCTACAACCAACAAATATCGTATTGGAAATAACGATATAAATATATCTTTCAAATTTCCGTAACAATATCTGTATAATCACAAAATCCAACATCGAAATATTCCAAAGAAAATTTCGATTCAAATCCATTCCAATTCAATTATTGGAAATTCTGGTTTCTTTTAAAACCATTTCAAATCAAATTTATTTATTTAAAAATAAATAGATTTTAATTCTAGTTCAAAGCTAGTTCATTTCGATAAAAAATCTATTTTTATCTTTTCAAATATGGAGTTTTTTATCCCAATTCTTCCCAAATCATTTCTTATGATTATACACCAATTATTAATAATTTTAATAATTTTATCAAGGCCCGTACAGTCGATTTCCATCAACGGCCATCGAACTGCACTTACAGCGACCTTTTCCAAATTTGATTTGGACATAATTCCAAATCCAACTGTTCGATTTCTAATTTCTGACATTCGTTAGAAAGATCTTTTCGATACGAACCCAACAGTTACGGTTTTAGGAGAATCCGACGGTCGGATCTCCCGCAATATCCATTCGAAGTCAATGGTCGAAATTCACGAACTACCGCAGCGCGGCTCATTCTATTTAGGCCATTATATTATATAATATATATAATATATACTTCGTCGATTTCCTTTTAAAACGTCTTTTATAAATCGTTTTCAAAACGATTTCAACTTTTTTTTCAAATTGAAATTTCCCTTACAAATTCGTTTTAAATTCATTTCAAATTGATTTCAATTCAAATCGATTTTTAGTTCAATTTCAATTCGTTTTCAATTCAACTCAATTTCAATTCAACTCAATTTCAATTCGAATTCATTTCTATTCAATTTCAATTCATTTCAAAATATCAGATTTTGGAATCACTTTTGATATTCATTGTCAAATGAATAAAATCGATATAAATATCATTCACGTCAAAATGGCGTAAATCTAATCAACACGGCTTTATATATTTCTATTTTCAAATATTCTATTTCAAATATTTCTTTTTCAAATATTTCTATTCAAATATTTCATTTCAAAACTGGAATGAGGCCCAATAAATTACCATAGATTTTATTTCTATGGATTCCCGTACAACGCATGTATATATCAACAATGACAAATAGTCAACCATCATCCAAAGTGCATTCTACACCGTATAAGCATCAAATATAAATATTCAACGCTTATAACAGTTTGTCAATCAATCGATCGACATACAACTAATTATTGGGATTAGTGTAGGTCATATATCACCTCAATACCCGTGTGGGGTTTTCAAACAATCAAACACAGATTTTATTTGTGCAGTTGGGCGATGTGTAAAATTTATCGTCCCAATCAATATCAGTCAAATCAGTGTATATAAACAAATAGTCGATTTGTTTATAAATATTCATTTCATATACACATTAAAAATTATATTTTTAACTATAAAATATTTTCTACTATAAAATATTTTATTTCATTTCACATCACATCACACAGTCAACTACACATCAAAATCAAACAAACAAGCATACAAGCCGTCCATGGTTTGTGGACGACGGGTGTCGGGTGCTACTAAACACCGTCTGCATCCTAGTATATATTATTAACTAGAAAACAAAATTAAAAGGTGAGAAGTTCTCACCGAAAACTAAACCAAACGTCACGACTCTTCTTATGTAGAAAATCTCCGCCATTTCTTCTTTCATCACCTTCGTCGTCCGTATTCACTACATATTTAAAAATCAAATTTTTACTTCGCTATTCAATATATAAAAATCAAATTTTTACTTCGCTATTCAATATATAAAAATCGAATTTTTACTTCGCTATTCAATATATAAAAATCGAATTTTTACTTCGCTATTCAATATATAAAAATCGATTTTTTACTTCGCTATTCAATATATAAAAATTGAATTTTTATTTCACTATTCAATATATAAAAATCAAATTTTTATTTCATCGATATAAAAATCACATTTTTAATTCAACATATATATAATAAAAATCAATTTGAAAAGAATTTAAAATGAATTTATTAGGAGAAAAGTTCAATTTTGATTTGAATTTGAAATCGTTTTGAAAACGAATTTAAAACGATTTATATAATACATTTTAAAAGGAAATCGACGAAGTATGTATTATATATATTATATATATATATAATATAATGGCCTGAATAGAACGCGCCGCGCTGCGGTAGTTCGTGAATTTCGAACATTGACTTCGAATGGATATTTCGGGAGATCCGACCGTCGGATTCTCCTAAAACTGGAACCGTTGGGTTCGTATCAAAAAGAGCTTTCTAACGAATATTAGAAATTTGAAATCTAACGGTTGGATTTGGAATTATGCCCAAATCAAATTTGGAAAAGGTCGCTGTAAGTGTAGTTCGATTGCCGTTGATGGAAATCGACTGTACGGGCCTTGATAAAATTATTAAAAATAGTAACAATTTGTGTAAAATCATAAGAAATGATTTGGGAGGAATCGGGATGAAAAACTCCATATTTGAAAAGATAAAAATAGATTTTTATCGAAATGAACTAGTTTTGAACTAGAATTATAATTTTATTTATTTTTAAATAAATAAATTGGATTTGAAATGGTTTTGAAAATAACCAGAATTTCCAATAATTATATTGGAATGGATTTGAATCGAAATTGTCTTCGGAATTTTTCGGTGTTAGATTTCGTGATGATACAGATATTGTTATGGTAATTTGAAAGACATATTAATATCGTTATTTCCAATACGATATTTGTTGGTCGTAGAATTTGATATTGAATATAAGCCAAGGACCTGGAGTTTATTGTTTTAACCTAAACTCCGGGTGCCCCTATTTTCCACACGGGCAGCTAGTAGTTTTGGTTTTGCAGATTTATATTCACAGGATCCTGATTTACAGCTGGAAAGATACTCGGGAAGCTCTGTATCCGTGTATTACTTATAGTTGTGTTTTGCATTGTTTTTCCGCTACAATGTATTTAAATGTAATTTATTGAAATCTCTGATATTTATCGAGTGTGTAATATCTATTCATACTCTGTATATTCTTGTAGTCTGATGGAATTGTTGTAATAAACAATGAAATGTTCTTCTGTCTGCGTTCTTTTGTGTGTTGTTCTCAAAGTATCCGCTCTTTCCTTACTGGGGAAGTTACGGGTCCTTACAAGAAAATCCAACTGCCCTTATTTTGACACGGGCAGCTAGTTGTTTTGGTTTTGCAGATTTATATTCACAGGATCCTGGTTCACAGCTGGAACGATATCCGGAAAGATTTGTATCCGTATATCTCCTTCAGTTGTATTTTGTATTATTTTCCGCTGCTATATAATTTATTGTAATCTCTGATATTTGGTAAATGTGTAATATTGATTTATACTCTGTATATTCTTGTATTCTGATGGAATTGTTGTAATATACAATGAAATGTTCTTCTGTCTGCGTTCGTTTGTGTATTGTTCTCAAAGTAATTCGTTCTTTCTCTTCTCTTCGGAGATCGGGGAAGTTCGGGTCGCTTCCAAATGTAACGAAAAGGAATTCCGCTCGAACCGAATCAGTCGCTAAACCGACCCAGACCGTTCGAAACGCCTGATTGTTTTGAGAACACGACAAAATAGAACACAGACGGAAAAACATTTCATTGTTTATTACAACAATTCCATCAGATACAAGAATATACAGATATACATTTGAGAAATATCAGAGATTACAATACATTACATAGCAGCGGAAAATAATACAATACACAACTAGAAGAGACATACGGATACAAAGCTTTCCGGATATCATTCCAGCTGTAAACCAGGATCCTGTGAATATAAATCTGCAAAACCAAAACTACTAGCTGCCCGTGTCAAAATAAGGGCACCTAGAGTTTAGGTCGATTGTCGTCCCTAGCTAATTACCCCAATTCCGAACACAATGGGATATGTATCGCAAGCTGATTCGATTGTTTCGATCAGTTTTCGTCAAAATCAACATATAACTCTATATATTGAATTTGAACGTGCATTTCAATTTACTAGGGCCACATACTAACTCAAAAAATTCCAGAAAAATATTTTCTGGCTTCGTATTGACGATACGATCCTAACAAAGCTAGTTTCATCGAATTCTGAGACCGTTTGAAAAATGGCCATTTTCCAGTCGATTAAAATCAACTGAAACTGGTCAAACGCGTTTGATATCCATCAGTATATAACCCCTGAGCTCGTACGTCTCAGAGAAGGGCGTTAAGCAAGAGAATAAATTCTCCGCCGCCAAACAGATATATATTATATAGAAATCAATCACACAGAATAAAATCCAATGTCAGACACACAGTCCATTTACAAGTTCGTTCTGGGTCTAAACGTAACCGGAAGTACCTAGTACCCCGCATATCCATCGATCTCCAAGTACTTCTGGATGATCACTAACCGATTCCCTCCTCTTGGGTGTACGACCCAATCAATATCATCAGTAATCACCCAAACAACGTGAAGACCTCCGGTCTTCGACCACCGTCTTCATCCTCGACACCACGTCGAATCAGTTATTCAGAATGGGATAAACCCGGTCTTTCTGAATAACTCGCGTGTATAATAAACAAGTGTTACACAAACACAACATATGCCTCATTCCAATTTAGAATATTCTTTTATTCAAATATTCTTATACTTTAGGAAAGGTTCCCATTAATTTTATCAAAGATAAATTCTTTAAATTTATTCTTTAATCTTCTTTTGAATATCAATTCAAACTAGTCGGGATTAGCGAACCACATCGAAGTAATGGAGTGCACGACGTTTCTTTCTAGCTGTGGTGGTGTCAGTGACCTACCAGCCCTGACATTTATACACTTTTCACCTGTGTGGTTGTTGGAATGCGAGGCGCCTCGGATATAGGTCCTATAGGACCGGGAAACGTGTGTTCAGGAATAATTAATCCTCAAAAGTAAGAGAGGACCGGCCATGGAGGATCCAAAGGATCATAGTGGGGTCCTGAAGCATTAGCTAGAGTGTCTCGAATCGGAGAGGAGCTTTCCCCTTGCCTCGACTCATGATGGAATCCAATTTCCAATACGTGATATTTCGGTTTTATTTGTAGAACCTAGTATGGCGACATAGTGGTATGGGTCATTCATGCCGCCTGTGATTGATATTTATGATTGAAATTGTTTTGACACTGTACACCTATAATAGTATCAAATAATGTGTTTTAAACGTATCATGCATGCTTTGGCTATTATAAGGTAAAAACCCTATCCTCCGGCTTGCGTTGCAATGTGTGATGGGACCTGGGTCTTATAATAGCTTCATTTTTCTTTATTTAGCATTGCGCTGTTTGTCTTATGCACTGGTATTCTTGGGAGTAAACCCGTTCCGTGTTATACGGCGTGGTCCCTTGATTTACCGAACTATAAAATAAAGATTAATAACTGTTTTAGTTCTCACACCAGTCACATGACTGACCTGGAGTTTATTGTTTTAACCTAAACTCTGGGAGCCCCTATTTTCCACACGGGCAGCTAGTAGTTTTGGTTTTGCAGATTTATATTCACAGGATCCTGATTTACAGCTGGAACGATACTCGGGAAGCTCTGTATCCGTGTATTACTTCTAGTTGTGTTTTGTATTGTTTTTCCGCTGCAGTGTATTTAAATGTAATTTATTGAAATATCTGATATTTATCGAGTGTGTAATATCTATTCATACTCTGTATATTCTTGTAATCTGATGGAATGTTGTAATAAACAATGAAATGTTCTTCCGTCTGCGTCCTTTTGTGTGTTGTTCTCAAGGTATCTACTCTTTCCTTCACGGGGATGTTTGATCATCAACCACAAGACTCTACTTTTCAACAGAAGCCTTGATCATTTGCATCTTAGCATGCCACACAGGCAAACCACTCTATGCAACCGATATCAGTCACACAGAATGAAATCCGATGTCAAACACACAGTCCATTTACAAGTCCGTTTTGGGTCTGAACGAAACGGGAGGCACCTGGTACCCCGCATATCCATCGATCTCCAAGTACGTCTGGACGATCACTAACTGATTCCCTCCTCTTGGGTGTACGGCCCAATCAAGATCATTAGTAATTAGCCAAACGATGTGAAGACCTCCGGTCTTCAACCACCGTCTTCATCTTCGACTTATCGTCGTATCAGTTATTCAGAATGGGATAAACCCGGTCTTTCCGAATAACTCGCGTATATAATAAACAAGTGTTACACAAACACAGCATACGCCTCATTCCAATTTATCAGTCACTAACCGTAAATTAACAAGAGAATAATTCCATAAATATTAACCCCGAAGGCTGAAACCAACATCAGATCAATACCCCAGAAAACCATTCTGCTTAACTAACCTCCAGTTAGTTTCTGATTTTCTTAACTCCTTTTTGGGTCTAAGAACAGTATTATTGAAGATACCGTTCACGACAACCCAAAATCACATTCCATTAATTATCGGGTTAAAGAACAAGTGTTATTTAAAACACTGTTCACGATAAACCCAAAAATCAATACCAATTCAATTCCAATTAAATATTATTTAATTGGTACACTTCATTAAATCTAAATAAAAAGATTTAATCTTTTTCTCAACAAGGCTTAAGAACAGTGTTAATGAAGACACCATTCACGACAAACCCAAATCACATTTGATATTAAATACAAGGATCTGAATAGAAAATATATTGGCTTATATTCAATATCAAATTCTATGACTAACAAATATTGTATTGGAAATAACGATATATATATATATCTTTCAAATTTCCATAACAACATCTATATAATCACGAAATCCAACATCGAAATATTCCTAAGACAATTTCGATTCAGATCCATTCCAATTCAATTATTGGAAATTCTGGTTACTTTAAAAACCTATTTCAAATTCAATTTATTTATTTTAAAAATAAATAAATTATAATTCTAGTTCAAAACTAGTTCATTTCGATAAAAATCTATTTTTATCTTTTTAAATATGGAGTTTTTCATCCCGATTCTTCCCAAATCATTTCTTATGATTTTACACAAATTATTACTATTTTTAATAATTTTATCAAGGCCCGTACAGTCGATTTCCATCAACGGCCATCGAACTGCACTTACAGCGACCTTTTCCAAATTTGATTTGGACATAATTCCAAATCCAACCGTTAGATTTCTAATTTCTAATATTCGTTAGAAAGCTCTTTTCGATACGAACCCAACTGTTCTGGTTTTAGGAGAATCCGACGGTCGGATCTGCCGCAATATCCATTCGAAGTCAATGGTCGAAATTCGCGAGCTACCGCAGCGCGGCGCGTTCTATTCAGGCCATTATATATATATAATATATATATATATATATAATATATATTTCGTCGATTTCCTCTTAAAAACGTATTTTATAAATCCTTTTCAAAAAGATTTCAACTTCATATTCAATTTCAAATCAAAATTGAATCTTTCCTTATAAATTTGTTTTAAATTCATTTCAAATTGATTTCAATTCAAATCGATTTTAATTCAATTTCAGTTCGTTTTCAATTCAATTTCAATTCGAATTCATTTCTATTTGAATTTCAATTCGAATTCATTTCTATTCAATTTCAATTCGAATTCGAATTTCAAATCATTTCAGTTTATTTCGAATTTCAAATCATTTTAATATTAATTTCAATTTGAATAAAATCGATATAAATATCATTCACGTCAAAATGGCGCAAATCTAATCAACACGCCTTCATATATTTCTATTTTCAAATATTTCTATTTCAAATATTTCTTTTTCAAATATTTCTCTTTCAAATATTTCTATTTCAAATATTTCTATTTCAAATATTTCTATTCAAAACTGGAATGAGGCCCAATCAATTACCATATAATGTTAATTATATGGATTTTCTACAACACATGTATAAAATAACAATGATAAATAATCAACCATCATCCAGAGTGAATTTTACACTGTATAAGCATCAAATATAAGTATTTAACGCTCATAACAGTCTGTCCATCAATCGATCGACATACAGCTAATTATTGGGACTAGTGTATGCCATGTATCATCCCAATACCCGTGTGGGGTTTCAATCAATCAAACACAGATTTTATTTGTGCAATTGGGCGATGTGTAAAATTTATCGTTCCAATTAATATCAGTCAAATGTGTGTATATAAACAAATCGTCCGATTCGTTTATAATTATTTATTTTATATACATGTTAAAAATTATATTTTTAACTATAAAATATTTTCCATTATAAAATATTTCATTTCATTTCACATCACATCACACAATCAACTACACATCAAAATCAAACAAACAAGCATACAAGCCGTCCATGGTCTGTGGACGACGGGGGTCGGGTGCTACTAAACACCGTCTGCATCCTCGTATATATTTTATCTAGAAATAAATTTAAAAGTGAGGAGTTCTCACAGAGGGTTCCACTCAGCCGTTCTTTGCTTTTGAACTGCTGAACCATCTGAATCTGCTTGAAATTCCGATGCAGTTCTTTTCACGCTGTTCAAATAAAAATTATATTTTTATTTCATTTCAATAAAAAAAAATCATATTTTTATTTCTACTTTATATATTTATGCAACGCTCCTTTCTATATTAAAATTATATTTTTATATTTCTGCTTCATATATAAAGATCGAATTTTTATTATTACACACATATAAAAATTATATTTTTAACCCTTACATCATATAAAACTTATATTTTTACTTCGCTATAAATTATATTTCTACTTCATAAAAGTAAGTTTTTTTCCTTTATAAAAATATACCTTTTCTTTGTTAAAAATATAATTTTTTCTTCATAAGAAAAAGCAAACCTTTTTATATTGAAAAATCAAGTCGTTTTACAATAAAAAATCAAATCTTTTTACAATGAAAAATCAAGTCTTTTTACAATGAAAAATCAAGTCTTTGTACAATGAAAAATCAAGTCTTTTGCATATATATAAAAATCTATTTTTAAATTTAATGCTCTTCAAAAAAAATCTCCATTTTATTTCAATATTATTCATGCCAAATCTGAAATTTAACTAGACTAAATATAATTAATAACTTATTAACTAAGTAAATCAATTACCTTAGTTCATAGCTCAACAAACTAGGGTCGACTTCTGGTGTCAGGAGCTGCGGCATCAGAGGTGGGCCAGGGGGAGTCGCGGTTGTTTGAGGGGAGAAGCGTCAGGTGCGGTGGCGGTCTCTATTCCTGCGCGAGGTGGAGGGTTTGGGGAGGGTCACGGTTTCCTTTAGAAGAGGAGGGGGAGAGAGAAGCGACGGGGAGCTGGGGATGGTCCGGCGGTGGAGCGCCAACCGGAGGTGACGACGATGGACTCAGGGAGGGGTATGATCGATGAAGTCGACGAGGTTTTAATTTTTTTTTCTTTTACTGATTCGATCGCGGAATGAAGAAGAAAGGGGGGTTGACTGTAAAATAGGAGAGAGAGGGAATAGAAAATATATTTTATTATTTAATTTAACCCCAAAAGCAACTTTTGTTTTCGAAATCGAAACCGAACTAGCCGACTGTCGTCCCTAGCATATTACCCCCATTCCGAACTCAATGGGATACGTCACGTAGGCCAATTCGATCGTTACGATCAGTTTCCATCGAATTTACGTTTAAATCATTATATTGAATTTTAAACGTACATTTCAATTTACCGGGGTCACATACTAACTCGAAAAATTCCAGAAAAATATTTTCTAGCTTCGTATTGACGATATGGTCCTAACAAAACTAATTTCGTCAAATTCTGAGACCGTTTGAAAAATGGCCATTTTCCAGTCGATTAAAATCAACTGAAACTGGTCAAACGCGTTTTCCTTTGCCACGCTCACATATTGATTCGAAAAATTATGAATTTGGGAATCTAGCAATAACTTGACATCACGGATCCAACAAAAGTGGTTTCGTCGAAATCCGAGGTCGTTTTCTAAATTCCCATTTTTAAAGGCCTAAATTCCATAGCGACTATTCAGAATTTTCAACTGGACAAATCTTTTGATTCCCGCTATGAAATTTCAATTTTTCGGATTCGTTGGAAAGATATTCTCAATTAGATTCAAATATTTTTGGTTTCACTAAAATCCGATTTATTTTGAACCCAGTACAGTCCTTTGAATTTTGAAATCGAATTATCGAACTACTGCGCCATTTTCAATTCCTTTTATAATCATATATAATTATTTATATTCTAACAACGATCTATATGATATATACGTTCTAATTCTATTCCAAATAAATTTCTCGTCGTTATTATTTAAAATAATTCATTTTAAATAATCAAAATTCAAAATTGCCAAAATAAAATTTTTAAACTGGCTCAGATTTCCGGGTTGTTACATTTTGAACCAAATATTTGAAATATGAAATATTTGGTTTTCTTCGAGGAAAAAGTTCGTATGGAGTGTTTTTGGTAAGAAGTCGAATGGAGACACGATTCAAAACATAACAAGCTGTAACAACTGCTTCAGCCCAAAAATATTTGGCAGTGTATTTCCATTTAATAACGTTTTGACATATTCATGAAAAGTTCTATTTTTACGTTCTACAACTCCATTTTGTTGTGGAGTTCCAGGAAAAGAAAAGTTATGAAAAAAGTCCTTTCTTTTGATAAAATAAATCAAATTTCTTATTCTCAAATTCTCCTCCATGATCACTTTGAGAATTCTTTATTTTTAAATCAGTTAAATTTGACAAAATTTTTGAAGATATCAAAAGTATGGCTTTTATTCTTTAAAAACATAGTCCAAGTATATCTTAAAATGTCATCAACAATTATAAACACATATCTACTATGATTTGTGGACTGAACTTGAGTTGGTCGAAATAAATCCATGCGTAGTAATTCAAGCGGTTGTAATGTTGATATAACCTTTTTAGACATAAAAGTAGATTTGATTAATTTTCCAAGTTGACAAGCATTGCAAAATATTTTAGTTTTGAATTTTATTTTGGATAATCCTCTTACGAGATCATTTTTAGAAATCTTATTTATTGTTTTAAAATTAATATGACAAAATCGTTTGTGCCCTAACCAAGGATCATTGTCTTTGGCTAATAAACATATACTTGGATTATTATTAACTGCCATATTCAAAATATAAATATTTTTATCTCGATTTCCTTCAAAAATAAGATTTTGATTTGAACCTAATATACTACATTTATTTTCAGAAAATGATATTTTAAAACCTTTATCACATAATTGGCTAATACTTAATAAATTATGTTTTAAGTTCTTAACTAATAAAACAACATAAATAAGAGGTAAATTATGTATACCGTAATTGCTCACATCGCCATTGCCGATGATATATCCTTTCGAATTATCTCCAAACGTGACAGTTCCTCCTTTTGAACAAGTGATACATGTTAACATCTCTTTATCTCCTGTCATGTGTTTTGAGCAACCACTGTCGAGTATTCATTTTCCCCCTTTTTGTTGAGTGAGACTTGCAAAAAATAATTTAGAATTTTATCGGTATCCACTTCCTCTGTTAGGGTCCTGAGGGTTAAATCTTAAGAAACCAAACCCAAGAGGGTTTTTGGAACCCATATACTAATATTTCCCAAGTAATTTTTCTTAGTAGAAATATCTAATCTACTACTAGGGATTACTAGTTTAATATTAGATTTCTTATAAATAGATTTTTTATGAGAAATAATTTTTTTAACATATCCTAATCCTTTTTCTATTAGAAGCTGGTTGAGAATTTTCTAACATCTTTGATAAATTTTCTCTACCTTTATTAAAATTATTAACATTCTTAGAAATATTATCCAGTTTAACTTTTAAGCTAGAATTTTCTAGTTCTATAACTTTAACCTTAATATTAGTCATGATTCTCATAAGCTAATACATCATTTTATTCTTTTGAGTCTCAATTTCTTGACTCAACATAGAAATCTGAGAATTTGCTACTGATAGAGATTCTTATAATTTTGTAACCTCATCTTCTAAAATTTCTTTTTCATCTTTTAATAAGTCTCTTTCAAATTCTTCTCTTTTTCTATCTTCATTAGCTTGTTTATACTTTCTCTTAAAATTATTTCTAGATTCTAAAACTTTCATATTAATTTCCATTAATTCTCATAAGTAAATTCACTAACCTCGGTATTCTTTGTCATGAAGCATGCGTTTTCTTGTCCGTTGTCACTATCGCTATCACTATTGAAACATGATGAATTTGAATTATCCCAAGTGACTGAAAATGCTCGTCTTTTTTATTTTTCCTTTTTATTGCGTTTTTTTTATTATGGAAAATTCTTTTGATAACGTCTGATTTTGTGACAATTAAAGCCTTCCACCAAGGCTGGGTCAGGCTCTTTTGATGAATTCTTTTTCATATTCTTTCTTTACCCTTTTCTATATTTCGGAAATTTTCTGAAATTCTTTGCTACAAAAGCAGTATCTTCTTCATCTGAATCTGAATCTTCTTTCTCAACATGGAAAGATAAATTTTTCTTGTCTTGTACACGTGCTTTCTTTGCATGCAAATTTACTTCATATGACATGAAATTACCGATTAACTCTTCGGGTTTCATGGCAAAAAGATCATTAGCCACTTCAATAGCTAACACCTTTCTTTCCCACTCATCCGTTAAAGTGTTTAATACTTTTGAAACTATATCAAAATTAGAGTATTTTTCTCCTAATCCTAATACAGAATAATAATATTTTGAAATCGTGAATACATGTCATTTATAGACTCATTCTCGTTCATCTTGAAATTTTGAAACTGGTTTTTTAGCATGGATATCTTGCTTTGCTTGACCTTGTTTGTTCCTTCATGAGTTACTTTGAGTGTTCTGCAGATTTCATATGTTGTGTTGCACATACAAACCTAGTTAAACTCGTTTCTATCTAAGGCACAATGCAACATATTTATGGCTTTAGCATTGGCGGTAGCCTCTGCTTTTTCATTTGCAGACCATCCAATATATAGAGTTGTGGGTTGTGTATATTCTTCTTGTGTACTGTTCCAAGCATCAAAACTATTAGCTTGCATATATATTCTCATTTGTGTAGCCCAATAGCTATAATTCATGTCATTAAAAAAGGGTGGTCTTGCAGTAAATTAGCCTTCAATATATCCAGTATTAGTGCATACTAGTGTTGTTATCCATATCAACTATGTATCAGATAACGGTTTTACGGTTAAATGATAACCTTGCTCTGATACCAATTGAAAAGTCGATGTATACGACTTAAGCAGGATTTTATATGGATATAGTGTAATGGTATATCATAAACTAATCAGTGAACTACAATAGTTATGCAGGTAAAACTAAGATATAGAGATATATCTTAAAATAAAATAAAGTGCAGCAAGTAAAGACACCAGGAATTTTATACTGGTTTGGACTTCCTGCCCTACGTCCAGTCCCAAAGCTCCTCTTCGGGATTCACTATCACGTGCTCTCTTAACCCGGAGGAATAGGTCTAAATACACCCGAGCACCAACAAGGATGTCCACACCTGAGCACCTACACAGGACTTCACAATTTTACAAGTGTTTTGACTTTTGAATGTGTTCCCTAATCAACATGGAATAGTCACGATGAAATACACCCTTTCTATAATTTTATCCTCAAGCATTTGATGCATATGCGAAGATTGAAGGAAGTATGTTGCTTGTTCAATCAAGATGTTTGAAATATTATCAAAGATTCAACAAGTAACTTGAATTTAAGAGAGATTTAGAATGCAATGAGTATAGAAGTGCAAATCAGAATTTAGAGAGAATATATGAGAATTGGTGATTTAGAAAACAAGTTTGTAGTGCTTATATAATTGTAGAAGAGAAGCATTCTTTCATGAAAAGTTTCAGCAAAGAGTTGTATCCATTTCTATTCATAATTGTAGGGAATCTCTTCATGAAAGAAGGTGACTCTTCATAAATATGACTGTTAATCTCTTATAGTCAACTGGTAGAAATGACATCAGTCGATTTGTTAAGAATAAACTTTGTATATATTTAAATATGCTTCAGCAACTAGCCGTTAATGGGCTTCTGGTTTGTGACTAGTCGACTGGTTTGTTTCCTTTCAATCGACTGGTTATAGAACCAGTCCAGTATCAGCTGGTATGTAGAGCATATATATATATATATATATATATATATTGAAAATGGGTTAATTTTTATCGATGCTTTGGGCCAAAATCAGCCCAAGCCCACGTACAAAAGATACAACAGATAACATATGAGATAGAAACAAATACGGTAGGTGGGAAATGACTACGCAGACCAATCTACCAATTAATACCATATCCGCGTGTGAATAATCAAACGATCACCGAAGCATTCTCCTCCAAAATAATTTTTTTAGGGTAAATCATGGCAGCCAATAACTCCAGCGTTCAAAGGCGCGAGCTTCTTTCTGGACATTTCTGGTAAGCTTCGACTTTTTAATTCTCTGAATTAGTATTTTCACATCAGTATGAATAAGGCTACTAATCAATCTGCATTCTCTTTTCTTATTCTCAAAAACGCACCGAATTCCCTCCTTCCATATGTGGTGAACTGTAGTTGTCAGTGTTATATGGAGCCATTGCAGTCGCAGTGGCGAGCAAGTCTTCCATCTTAGGTGAATGATCTCGTCCTCTATATTTCCAATGAAAGTACTCTCGTTTTTTAGTCTGGTTGCTGTCATGATGTCAGAGCAGAATTACAATCAAAGAATAAGTGTTCATGTGATTCCTGTGTTAAATTACATAGCGAGCAAATTAAATCAACATTGATATTCCATTTTGCAAGTCTATCAGAGGAAGGGAGGCGCCCAGTAATTGCTTTGTATGTTGTGAATTCCATTTTGCAAGTCTATCAGAGGTAGGGAGGCGCCCAAAGCGCATACCTATATATATAACTAAAAATTCATGCAATCGTGTTATACTTTGAGGATAGATTTTAACATAAATCTAATACGACTCAATATATAAATATCAACTTAGCTTCTTGACATGATTTCCGTTTCTCTTCTCTTTGTTTTCATTAATCGAAATTCTCGTGAATCAACAATTTCAAAGCATACATCAACGATAGAATAAAAAATCAATTGAATTTTTCTCTAGATCAGTAATAATACACCCTAATTGGGAGCGACCAACTTAGCCATGCTGCCTGCCCGATTTTTGTCATTTCCTGATTGTGATGTTTGATGCCATAGTATCACCTTTTTAAGAACATTACATCTTCATTTACTTTGAATGCCTCATCGTCAAATCTGCCAAAATCATTTATTGATTCCCCAAAAATATCATGGGCGTAAAGCTAAGAGAAACGAGTTCATCCACCACCAAACGTAAATACTTTTGAAGTGATCAATACAAATGATCTATTAGGCATACTATGTCAAACATTCGTCCAAACATGTTATCTTGGGATTGGACAAACCGAAGTCACCATTCCATCAATCCAACTTAGGCAATTTCTAACTATGATTAACAGAAACAACCCTTGCACTTTGTTGTGTCTTCAATTATCTTTAGTATATTTGATTTTCAACTCTTATTCCTATACGGAGTGGTTTGCAGGTAATAAACCTGATCCTGGTCTCTCTGTATTGACAAGGGATATATAAAATGGGTCAAAAACTTTGATAATCGGTTATTTAACTATTAAAGGAAAACATCCATACTACCAACGATCCTATATCCAAATGGAAATTCTATTGATCAAGCATCAATCAACACCGAACCTTTTAATTTGATTTCTTAATAATTTATTACTTTACAACTTCTCTTTTTCTATTACTTCCCCCAATATTTCTCAAAACTTGTTTAGCTAGTATCGATTCTTAGAAGACATTTCCATATATTCATAAACAATTTATTTTCTATATTACATAAATATCTTTTATTAATATTGAAAAACATTACCATATATATTTACATTTTATTATTTTATTATTTTTTTTAGAAAATACACGTTATTTACATCGGAAACATTCCCATTTATACCCACATTTGTTATTCTTCAACATTCATCAGTCACTAACCGTATACTTGTAAGAAAACAACTCCTTAAGTATCAACCCCGAAGGCCATAACAACATCAGATCGATACTCAGGAAGCCATTTAATTTGACTAATCTCCAGTCAGTTTCTAATTTCCTTAACTCAATTTCTTAACTTCTTATCAACAAAATCCTTTCATTTTCTAGGCCTAGAAAACATTTCTGATTCTATTTAGAAAACGTTTCCAAAACTCATTTACTTGGATTTGAACGAATATTTTATGAAAACATCGTTACAACCACTCAACCTATTAATTGCCCATTAACTAATCGTATCTCTAAATAATCTTGCTACCGAACGTTAACCATTCCTTAGTCAAAAATGAAATCAATCAAGTTGGGGTATAATTACCTCTCAGACCTTAGTTGAATAGCATTCTTAACTTCGAAATAAACAAGGTTCATAACTTTAGCTACCAACAAAACATTTCTTATGCAACTCTGAGATCTAATTTAAGAATCCACTTCTTTTAAGGAAAACATTGATTATAACTATAGCGTTGAAATCCCTGCTTCTGAAATATTAAATCTTAAAATAAAACTTTTATTCATTAAATTGAATATAAATAAATAAATAAGTGATTTAACAAATAATTAAATCTTGATTAAAATGGAAAGTAAATAGTACTTTCTTGAATTCAATATAGTCAAATTTTAAGGTATAACTCTCTTCTGAATAAACTATATTCGATAACTTTCTTTCGAATAATCTCTATTTGACTAACTTTCCAAACTTCGGAATAAATTTACCATTTCATGTCAACTCAATTTCCCCTTTCATTCTAAACTCATTTTTGAACTTATCATTTCAAAACCCTTAGAAATTTCCTTCTATAATCTGCAAAACATTTGCGTTTAAACCATTATTCACTTTATAACCTAAATATTATTCCTTTACAGAAAACTGGGATCGTTTTATCAAATTAGTCTTGATTTCAATTTATAAGTACTATTACAGGTTAAAATTTCATTTACGAGTCATTTTATAACTTCTTATTCACATTCCCCTTTTATTGATCAAATTTCGTTTACATGTCAACTTCCTAGTCTATTTTATTTTAATAAGTTTATAATTTTATATTGCATTTACATTTGATTATTAATATCAGTTTCAAACCAAATATTAACTATCTTCTCAAGTTTTGAATTATGTACACTACACGGAGTGGCTCAAATTGCAACGGCCATGGGCGACAGCTAGCAATAGCTAAAAAAGCGGCCTTCGCTAGCCGTTGCATGGTTCGAAGCAATAAACAACCGAGCTTTCTTCCCCTGATCATTTTACCCACGCAAATAAAAAAAGAAACCCCCCTTTGCTGCGTCGTCGCCCTCCCTTGCTTCGATTTCAACCATCCAAACTCCATTCCATCATTTCAATTTGGGAAGGTATGTCTTCTAAACCCTATTTCGTGCTTATTTTGGGTTAATTTGTGTATGTTTATACGGGGTTGTAAATTCATTGTTTATGGATATGAAATTGGTTGTCTTGTGAGATGCATATGATGTTGATTTTGATATACATTGATTTGGGAATAAGTGGAATTGATTAGGAGCTTGAAATCGTTGATTATCACATATATACTTGATTTAGGAGCATGAAAATGACGACTATCATGTATGTAATTGGGTTTACGTTGATTGTGTTGTAGGTTGAGTGTGTTGCAGGATCATTTGAGACCATCTGATAAAAAATGAACTAAACGTGATTGTTTAGTGGTAGTAATTAACTTGATTATGACTATTGAAATGGTGTACTGATGTCCCCGCATGCACCGTTAATTATGTCACCATTGGATGTAAGAATATTCGGTCCAAAAAAATTTGAAGAATTCATTTGCAATATAAAAAAAAATTGTTGCTATAATATTTAATATAAAAATGTTATTTTACAAATTTATACTTTAAACTAAAATTAATTAAAAGTAACTAAAACTAATTTATACTTCATAATTTTCATTGTCATGTTATTTTACAAATTGAAAGTATTAAAAAATATTATATAGACGCTATGCAGTTAACGCGCGAGCGTAGTCGGAAAAAGGCACAAGGCGCAACTATGGGGCTTTTTTGAAGTTTAAGGGCGCACCTATTAGTAAAGCGCAAAAAAGCCCAAAATACAAAAAGCGTGTTTTTTTAATTTGAATTGTTTTTTCTGGTTTAAACTTAGGTTGAATGTTTTTTTGACTATTTATTTGAACCCCTTAGATAAATTTGTCCCCGTCCGATAAGTGTTGTACATGATCGTTATATAGGTATTCGTTTTTACATAAAACGGAAATCTATATTCATTTGATACAATATTCGTTGGATTTGTCCCAGTATTGGACAAGTTACAAATATAATAATGTAAGCATATTTTATAAATCATTTCAGTTCAACTGGTTAACAAATTTTCGATGACACTTTCTTTTGGTTCCCTATGCACACGCATTTGTGTACGATACAGGGAACAAAGGGAAGTGCCGTCGAAATTTTGTTGAACCATTTAACCTGAAATGATTTATAAAATATGCTTACGTTATTATATTAGTAATGGGAAGTAGGTAGACCGGCCGTCAAAGTAAAAAAGAAATAAACAAAAAAACCGAAAACACGCAATATTTATAAATGAAATTTTACATAATATAAAGTGTTACATTCGATCGAACTTTCTAACATATTTGTTGCAAATCAAAAAAATGTTCGATTATTTTCGTGGTCGCAGTTGGATGTATCAACCCCGAACCAGAAAGAAAGGGTCGATAAAGGAACATTTTTGTAATGGAGTCCAAGAATTTATTAGATTCGCTAAATTTAATAATCGGAGTAACGTAGACATTCTTTGTCCGTGTAGTAAGTGCAGACATCTGAAGCATTGGAAGCTAGATGTAGTAGAAGTACATCTGTATAAATTTGGTTTTGTGTCGAGTTATCACTTATGAGATCGTCATGTAGAACTAGTTCAACCTACGTCTAAACCTGTAGTGGTAGAGGACGATAGTACAATGATGAACGATAATACATTGACGAATCCGATAGAAAATATGGTGCAAGATGCAGCGCGATCAATGTTTCCTAATATTGAGCAAAGCGACGATGAGACTGGAAACGTTGAAGTACCAACGGCAGAAGCGAATTTTTTTATGATTTATTGTATTCTGCTAAGAGGCCGTTGTGGGAAGGGTGTACAAGCGGAACTGAGTTGTCTGTAACCGCCGAATTCATCACTATGAAATCAAAATTCAATCTTGTAGAAGCTGCATTTACAGCAATTGTACAAACTGTAAAACGACATATGTCGCCCAATAATTTGATGTGCGATAGTCATTATAAAGTGAAAAAACTTATGTCCGCTTTTGGACTACCGTATCATAAGAGAGATACATGAGTTAAAGGTTGCATGTTATATTGAAAAGAAGACGCTCACCGTAGAAAATGCAAATTTTGCAACGAAGATAGATATAAACCAAGGGAAAAGAAAGGAAAAGAAGTTTCATATAAAAGAATGCATTATCTACCCGTAACTCCCAGACTTCAACGGCTATATGCAGCTTCTGCTACAACGTGTCATATGCGATGGCATAGCGTGAGAACATCAAAAGAAGAAACTATGATACATCCGTCTGATGGTGAAGCATGGAAACACATTGATAGGACTTATCTTGAATTTGCTGCAGAGAGCCGTAACGTTAGGCTTGATTTATGCACGAATGGATTTTCGCCATTTTCTTAGTTTGGTAGTAAATATTCATCATGGCCTATCATTGTTACTCTATGTAACTTACCTCCATGGATGTGTATGAAAAATCCATATATGTTTCTAACGGTTGTCATCCCCAATCTCGATGATCCGACATAAGGAATTAATGTTTATCTACAACCGTTGATTGAAGAGTTGAAAACACTGTGGCATGAAGGAGTCAAAACATACGATTTTTCATGTGTTTTCTTATGTATTATGGACTATTAGTAAGTTTCCTGCGTATGGCATGCTTTCAGGTTGGAGCACAGCTGGACATCTAGCAGGTCCTCATTGTATGGAGGAGACACGAGCATTTTCCTTAAAGTATGGAAAAGAAAATTCTTGGTTTGACTGTCATCGTTGCTTTCTCCATATTAATCATAAATTTAGAAGGGATAAAAAACTTTAAATCAAAGAGAGTAGAGACTATGCTACCACCCAAAGTTTGGACAGTGAAGAGATATATGAAGTTGTAAGTGAGTACCTAAAGGTACATGAAACTGGAGAGCAGGTTGAAATTCTAGGTAAATCGGACATTCGTAATTGGTGCAAACAAAGCATATTTTGGGAGTTAAATTACTGGATAAATCTAAAACTTCGGCATAATATTGACGTGATGCATAATAAAAAAACATGTTTGATAACGTTTTTAATAAGTTTTGAATGTAAAGGGTAAAACTAAGGATGATGCGAATTCGAGACGCGATATATTTCACTTTTGTAAACGGCCGGAACTGCACTTGTATGACGAAAGTAAAAAAACCTAAAGCATGCTATGAGCTAGGCAACAGGCAAGTAAAACTCGTACTAAAGTGGGTGAAAGGATTACAATATCCTGATTGGATTTCTTCAAACCTCCGTAGATTTGTGGACTTTAAAAACAGTAAATTGAGTGGAATGAAAAGCCATGATTGCCATATCATGATGGAATACTTTTTACCTGTGGTTTTCAAGGAACCATTGCCTACAAAAATCTGGAGTGTTATAACAGAATTAAGTATGTTTTATAAATAACTTTGTTCAACGACATTAAAGGTAGATCGTCGACGTAAGCTTCAACTAGAAATCCCTGTACTGATCTGCAAACTCGAGAAAATATTTCCACCTGGTTTTTTAATGTAAAGGAGCATTTACCTATTCATCTTCTGTCCGAAGCACGTCTTCGAGGTCCAGTCCAATATGGATGGATGTATCCATTTAGAGGTAATTTTGTATATAATTTCAATAATCGTGATAGATTACAACTTAGATTATTGTAACAACATATAAATTAAATTAGTCTTATTATAGGTACTTGAATCATTTGAAGAAGAAAATTAGGCAAAAAGCTCAAGTAGAAGGTTCGATTTGCAAATCGTACCTTGAAGAAGAAGCTTCATTTTTTTTCTTACATTACTTTAGTGAAGATGTGAACTTGTCTTTTTAACTGTTCCACGTAATGAACAAGTCATTGAGTAGGAGCCTTCTTAAACAATGTTATCTATTTTTAGACAACATGGAAGACTTGCAGAAAAATGTGTGGAAATATGGTTAAGCGATAAAGACTACAATGTGGCACACACATATGTTCTGTTAAATTGTGCGGAAGTTGCACCATTTGTCAGGTAATATAAAATTCATGTGCAATTCGATTATATATACATATACATTTATTTGTGTCTATTAATAAAAAGGAACATAACACATATATGCAGTATCTACGAATCACAACATCCATCTAGTGATCTCAGTAAAGAATTTACTAGATGGTTTTCAGAATATGTTCATGATCCAAATAACTGTGTTGTTAACAAAGGATTACGACATCTTGCTATCGGACCAAAAAGAAATATCAAAACTTATCCAATTTACATTGTCAATGGATTTAAATTCAACACCAATGATTACGGAGATGAAAAATTTACGTATACGACGGTGTATTTGTCAAAGGTAGTGATGATCCAAAGGAGAATATAAAAGATTTTTACGGCGTCTTAACGTAATTTGTAGAGTTGACATATTATGTTCAGCCGTAGAAAAAATTTATTTGTTCAAATGCAACAGGTTTAGCAATATTCCTGGTTCTGGAATCAACGTGCACAAAGATTATAAGCTAATCGAAATAAGGCATACTTTGCATTACTATAAATATGATCCTTTTGTGTTAGCTAAGCAAGCATTACAAGTCTATTTTTCTTCATATCCTTCCTTAAAAAAAGACAAAGCAGATTGGTGGGCTGTTTTTAAAATAAAGGCGGGATTTACATTTGATGGAAATAATATTCCAGACGAAGCAGCATATCAAGCAGATCTAGAGCCAAATACTGAAATAACAATAGCTGATGACGTTGATGTAGGGTCGTTGAATGATGAAGCGAATGTATTAGTAGATACATTTATAAGTAATGAAGAAAATGATATAGAGTATGAGACCGAGTCTGCATCCGAAGATGATGAAGACTGAGGTTTTGTACTTATGTTATGTACTATTCTGAGAAATGTACTATGTTATGTATTATTCTGAGTTATGTAATAATAATGATGTTGATTGTTCTTGGCTATGAATTTACTGACGTTTGTTACTATTCTGAATTATGTAATGATAATGTTGACTATGTATGTTATTCAGTGTTGTTCTTCTCATTTACGATTTATGTTATGATAATGATGACTGATGTTAATAATTCAAGTTATTTTTTATGAACATTATATGATTGTAACAGATATGTCAGATAATAGACGATGACGATCGAGGAGTACATCTCAGCCTAATCCTTCGCCATCTCCTGGATCAGGAGCAGGTGCGAGTAGCTCAGTGCAAGATCTGCGTCGAGTTGCGGAGATTACTCCGAAGAGTGGCGGGTAAATATCAAATTTATTTTAATTTAGTTTATTTAAAATATATGAAATATTTATATCAATTTCTACATAGGGAATTCGAGATTGAGCCCGTACAGTTCATATAAGAGGTATCGAGGCAGTCTTACGTAAGCAGAATGACGGGGGCTTGGCCACATTGGGATAGTATTCCACCTCATATTAAGAATGTAATTCTAGCCGATTTATGGTAAGTATTTTTTAACACTAATATTGAAAATCAATATACTGTAAATAATTAAAAATAAATGTAATATGCAGGTTGTTGTACATGTTGCGGATCAAGACATGCCTACTTTTCTGACTCATTGGAATACGAAGATGCAAAAAAATTATCGAGAGATGGTTTCATGGGAGAAGACATCCAGAAAAAAGCCTCCGTTTATGAGTGATGATGTTTGGGTAGATTTCCAAAAGTATTGGGAGATGGAAGAAGCTAAAGTAAGATATAATGATAAATATTCACATTTATAATATTGATTGAATTATTTTACATCATCATGTTTCAAATTTAATAGAAAGTAGCAGCTAGAAATAAAGCAAATAGAGAAAAGAATCCTGCTCTACACTGCGGTGGCTTAAAATTATTTCAACAACATAAAAGGGATTTGGTATAAATTTTAAATACTTACAGTATATGTTCACGTAAAAATTTAGTGTATATAATTCATTCTTATTTTGAATAAGTATTTACTCAGACTGTAAAGTATGGAAGAGAGCCTTCGCTGGAAGACGTATTCAGACACACACGTGCAGTGGAGCAAACATATGAAGAAAATGTTACATATGATTGGGCGGATCCGAAGAGTGCTCGTATAATGCTAAATATGATTATCCGTGCAAATTAAAATATTTCATATTCGTTCATATCACAGTATATAAGTAAATTTTATAGCATATGTGTTAAAATTATATTGCTATTGTAAGGGAAGTATGATGCAGAGGCTGCTAGAGTGATAGAGGCTACTGGACAGGAGCTTTCGGTCGCAGAGTCTGATCGTATATGACATTCTATCAGCGATCCTCCTACTCGAAGAAGGCGATATGGTTTCGGAAATCAGGAGGTAAGACTTTTTTTAGACATAAATTACAATTTTAAAATATGAGAAATAATCTTATACTATTTAGTGTTAAGCTTTGTTTACATTTGGACCACACTAAACTCATACATGTTTAACACAAACCATATACATGTTTAACACAAACCATATACATGTTTAACCATATACATGTTTAACAATATACATGTTTAAATAACTTTAATGTGAACTTACTTATTTCGCAGGATGTTCAGCGTAGTTATAGGAGGTCGATGGAGGGGATGACTATTGCTCGGATGCAGGAGTAGATGAATGAGATGATGGACTGACGAAAAACCCAGATGCAACAGGATATAAATGAGTGCATCGCAGCTTACTGTCAGAAGCATGGGTTTATGCCTGGAGAGGGAGGAGATTCTGTTATTTATCGAGGGGAGGAAGATGACGACGAGGACGAGGAAGATGAGGAATATTAGTGTAGTGCTCATTTCTTGGTTTATGCTCTGCTATATACATATAATTAGTTTTTTATATGCTAGATGCACGTATGATGATATTTGACTATGGTTTAATGTGTAACACCCCACCTCCGCTAAGGTCACTCACAAAGGGAATGCACTAGTTTTGTAGGAGCGTTAGCGAGGTAAACAAACACAGAAACATTACAAGACAGAACATAGATAAAACAATAGAAGAATCAAAAGATAAATTTCATTACTTTCAAAAAGAGTCAAAACCTTTTACACCAAATAGCCAAAGTCATTATTTTCCATTACAACAAATTCTGTCTTGCATAAATAAAGAAGCATAATCTTAAAACAACAAAAGTAGCTTAATTCCACAAAGGTAGCAGAAATGCAGCCATAGCATAGCTCAAGATCAAACCGTACATGAGCTGAACTGAAAGCAAGTGAAATCCAAGCTAAGTGCTAGAGTTTCCTCCCTGAGAACCTGGGGGGGGGGGGGGAGGAGGGGAAACAGAAGAAAAAGAAGCGAAAGAAAACGGGTCAGTCATAAAGACTGGTAAGTCCTAGTGACTTTCAGCATAAAACAGTTAAAGATAACATGACATGTATAAACTGAAAGTAAACATAAGGATGCTATCAAGATTGGCAAGATAGACTAAGATAGCATGATAATTTAAGTGTAATCAAGTATAGTATCACATATTCAAGGTTCGATGCATCAACTGTACTAGAATCCAAACCCATGTCTTATATTAATCATGAAATAATACCTTGGCCCAATATCATGAAATGACCTATTTTTAGGTCCAACGAAACGATCCACTAGTCGATCGGGTCCCTACAAGTTCTAGTTCATCATGTGTCTGTGTCATACGGCCCTATCACGAATGTAGTCACCTGTGCTAGGTCCACCATAGGGTGAATCAAGCCCTAGGGTGCCAACCACCGACACGAATCAAGCATGCACAGATAAACCTACTGATGCCCAATACCTGCTTTTTCAACTCCGGACCACGTGCATGACCATAGCCCGCCTGAACCTAAACTGGCGCACCAACACAGCCGTCGTTTTGGTCGCTTACAATCAGCCCAGTAATCGTGCCCCACCCTGCCTAGTTCCAGGGTACCGTGATACATCTGGTGGGTTACTGTTGAAATGGACCGCGTAACTAGGGTTTTCGTCCAATAGGTTAAGTGTTGTCATTTAAATTCGCGACTTAATCCTTATCAGTCTAGCATGTCAAGTTGCTTAAGTGTTGTTATTCAAGTTCGGGACTTAACCCTACGAATCATGTATCAAGTTGGTTAAGTGTTGTCTTTCATGTTCATGACTTAACCCTATCATGTGGCATTAATTCATTAATGCACCCCAACCTCTCACATCAGACCTGTTGTTGTGGTCACTGGATATGCCGGGCGGTTCCGGGCGGAATTACACCACAACTCAGTCTGACCTCGGGTTTTCAAGTGCGATATGACCAACTACCCACATTGGATCCTATTGTTTACAGTAACTGGATTTGCCGGGCAGTTCCGGGCAGAATTACACTGCAAACTCAAACCAACCTCGAGTTGGCCATTTTTCAAGTTCATTCTAGTGTCATGTCCATGTTCAAGATTCATGTCAAGTTCGTGTCAAGTTTCATGGCGAGTTTCATGCCAAGTTTCCTATAATTACCAATTTTTTCCAACGTTACCCCGTCTAAATATTAGGCTAACAATCTTAGCCTAATTTTCCATCTGCATGATTTTTTTGACATATAATATTAGGCTAAAAACGTAGCCTAATTTAACGTACACAAAATTTGCATAAAGAAATTCATTAACATAAACATGACCTAGGTGTAAACTTGGCATTCTCGGCATAGTCAATATGAACACCATAGGTGTGTACTTGCAAAATAAAATACATGAATATCATAAGTGTGATCTTGCAACGCAGATTAAATCAACATACATATATGTGAATTTGCAACGTAGACTAAATCAACTTACATATATGTGAACTTGAAAATCAATCACGAGCATATGAATAAGTGTGATCTTGAAATATGACATAGGGTTACATATACACATAAACATGTAGATCTAACATGTGGTCACATATGTGATATGATTTTACAACCTAAAACTTGCATAACATGATAAACTACACAACTTGTCATAACAGGTTATACTCCAATATACATATGAATAGACTTATTCATTAATTCCCAATTCAACGTGATAATAAAATAGAATATCATTCAATTTCACATATAACATAATAACCATTGTTCTATTATCAATTTATTTCCAAGGCATAACATAACTGAATAAATTGAGTAAAACATTGCAGGCATATAGATCAGATAACATTATGAACATGAAAAGGTTTGAATAATAATCTAGATTCAGGAACATGGATAGATTTAACTTAAATAGAAAAATTCTCAAAATCAAGACCCAAGGGTAAATAAAGAAAATAGGTCTAAATAGAAAGTCAATCTTAGATCCAATTTCATAGTCACAATCCTAGGCAATAACCTCATGGTCATGAATCATAGGTGATTAGCCACAATTGTCCTTGTCATAGTTATAGGCAGATGTCTTATATTCACAGTCATAGGCATAGTCTTATGTTCACAGTCATAGGCATAGGCATGGTCTTATGTTCACAGTCATAGGCATGCATAGTCTTATGTCCATAGTCATAGGCATAGGCACAGTGTTATGCCATTAACAATAGTTTCAACGTCATAGGCAATATTCCCAATAGTCAAGATCCAATAAGAAAACAAGAATAGATATGAATCATACATAAATCAATTCCAATTTATAACATGCCCATATTAAGTTTATAGTTTTTATCTAAAAGTAACTGGAATTTACAGATCGTGGTCTAAGAATTTTAGATGCAGAATTCAAGTCTAGAAACTTGTCGTTGAATTGTTGAATAGTTGAATCTTGCTTTGATTGTAGAAGCAAATCCCTAATATGAAATTCCTAGTCGTAGTCTTCAAGAAATAATCTTCGCATTTTAATTTAATTTAATTTAGAGGAAGAAGAAGAAGCCATGATCATCAAGAGTTTGTGCAGCAGAAGGTTAGAGAAGAACGGTGCAAAGAGAATGAGGCTAGGGGGTTGTTTATATAGGGTTAGGCAGACGAAGCTGGACAGAAAACGAGTCTAAATACATCAGAATGCATTAGGTTCAGAAAGTGGGTCCGGGAGGCAGGTCGACCCCCAGGTCGACACTATGGTCGACCTGGTCCCTAGGAGGTCGACACTATGGTCGACCCCCAGGTCGACCTGGTCCTGGGCGGGAAATTTCCCACCCAGCCTATTTTGGGTTTTTGAATTCGAATTTGAATCCAAATTTTCGAGCTGTTTTTTATTCTGAAAATTTCTGAAACTTTGGAGGATCATATCTCCCTCATACGGACTCCGATTTTTGAAAACTCGGACTCGTTTTCAAGCAGAATTTCGAGACGAACGCAACGGCGTAACCTGTTTCCCTTTATTCTTAATTTAAAAATTAATTCTGCCTTGATTTATTGTTTTAACACGTTATTAAAATACGGGTTGTTACATAATGTGTTTTGTGTGGTACGGTGTATGATGGTATTTGACCATGTTATGATGTGTTTTGATATGTATGATAGTACTTCATGTCCATATGATGTGTTTTCATATGTATGGCTTAGAATTTTGTTTTTTAATTGATGAATTGATTGTTGATAAGTATTGGTGAAATGATGAGATGATATTGGTGGGTTGAATTGTTTTTTGATGAGAGTTGGTGAATTAATAGTGAATTGATGAGATGATAGTGGTGTGGTTTGATAGAAAGGAATTGCTGTGTAGTGCAAAAATTTTTGCTTCAGATTTGCGACGGCTAGGGACGGCCTATTGTTCAACACATAGCGACGACGAGCAACAACGTGCAACGCTCTTTTGTAACGGATTTGCGACGGTTTACAACGACTTCCCGGTAAAAAAACTACTTGCCACGTAAGATGACATGTGGCTACAAACTATTGCTAGCCGTTGCTAAATCAACGACGAAGCCGTTGCTCAACCCGTTGCTATTCCCGTTGGCGATGACTTAAATAGCGACGACGCATAGCAACGGCGACGAAGGCTTGCGACGGTTGCCGACGGCTCCAGGTCGTCGCAAAACACTGTGTTCTTTGTAGTGATAATATATCATTTATTGAAAATAGATTACTTATATATAATCCGACATAGTCAAATTTAAACTATGAATTCTTATGGATATTTTTATTCTATTCCCATTTCGAACAACGAAATAAATTTCATCATTTTCCTTCAAAATAATTTCAAATTCCCTTTTTAAATCCGCTCTTGAATTTGCATTCTTAAATTATCCAATGATAATTTATTTCACTTCATTTATAAACATTGTTTATAAATTTTAGCTACTTGTTTTTATTATTAAAACAAGTTATTATATTCTAGCCCATCCGAAGTTCAATTTCTAATTTGAAAAAAAATAGATTTCCCCCTTAAAACCGAAATTCACTTTTGATTTCATTTGAATATATTTCTAGGATATTTTAAATATCAATTATTCTGGGAACAGTGTTGTTCATACATCCAACACAACCAAATTTGTCATAGAACATTTAACACATCATATATCACAATATATGAAAACAAACACTAACAACTTTGAGGAATCTAGTTTGATTCTTCTGACATGTTTCATTGTGTTCACAGATGTTACTCAACGTAAATAACATCAATTTCATTTTAATTTGAGATATCATGGTAAATAGAATTAGTATTTAACCAACTTAGCAATTCACTTGCTGTATCACTTACAAGCAAAGCAAAACTAAAGTAAATTGAGATAGCACTCAAAATATCATATTCTAAGGTACTTTTTAGTAGTAGTATGTTTATTTACTTAACTAGATAGACCGATTTCCTAGCAGGGACCGACCATTTGTTAAGCTCCTGGTAAACACACCTATTCTTGGTTCTGGCTGACTCCCAGTTATCAATATAAGAGAATATGTTGATTTGTAGACATATACATAGTACATAGATTTCTCATACTATAACCAAGTGAAGCTTTGTGTGTGTGTATATATATATGTATGTATGTATGTATAGATATACATACTCTCAAAAGGTTGCTAATTACAAAAGGAAGGGCTTAAATGGAAAATGCCATGTAAATACTTCAATTCTCATAGGCATGCATCCCAGTTTCTTCAATGGGATGCTTTCTCATATTGTCTGTGTAATGCCTAAATTGTTTCTGTAATAATAAATCAACATAATAGGATGTTTAATAGAATGCAGCAACTATTCAACACAGCTAGACAAGAACATCAGGTAAAATTTCTTTGTATGCCAGGACCGGTTTTTATCAAAAAAAGAAGAAGAAAAGCTAGTTAACTGCAAGCAGGACATACATTACTTGTACTACATAAAGATAGGTAGGCACAAAATTACCAAATTTTGTCAGGCCAATTTAGTAAAAATAACGTTACTTATCTTATTGGGTCGGTATACTTTATTTTTTCTTCCCCACTTTCAACTAGGCTTGGCCCATCATTTTTGTTTTTCAGCCTGCTATTATAAATAGCATTGTACAGTTTTGTATCAACATATTCAATATACAAAAACATTTACATTTCGTTCATAATAAAAATTCTCTTTGTTAAAATTCCAGTAACTCAAAATTTCAACTTGGTATCAGAGCATTCTGAATTGTGCTTAACAGCATCAATAGCTCGACCTTATTCAGGAAACTATCTCTGTTTATCAGAGATTTTTATCCATCATAGTAGATTCATCATTTGGATCCTCTCATATAAGAGTTTTATCTTTTCATTTGAGAGTTGTTGGTTTCAATAAGAGAATAGTGCCTCGCCTTGAATTATTATAGGATGCAACCATTCTTTTTCTGAAACTGAGTGATAAAAGCTTCTGAACATTCAAGAAAACCGATCAATAAGTTAAAGAAATTGTTTCAGATTGATTAAAGAGCCATCCAGGAGGACTTATCAGTTTTCTCATTTAATCTTTCAAGATTCTTGCTGATTATTCATCATTTAGGTCCTCAAGTTTGCTACAGAGATCAAACCAAAAAAATTTCCTTAAACTCACAATCCAAGGTTTTCAGTTCAAAAATTTTCTTACCTATTTTCTGATCTGTGCTTAGTTCAGCCATGGCAGGACCTGAAGATGCAAATAGTGCCAATGTGTCCAGTGCTCATGTTTCTATAATACATAATCCAACTGATCCAATTCAAGATTTGATGAAATCAATCATCAAACCGCAAAGCCATCTTGTTTCCATCCAACTTAATGAATCAAACTACATGTTATGGAAACTACAAGTAGAAACTGCAATTAGAGGTTATGTTCTAGATGACTATATATATGGAACCAAGATAACACCACCAAGATTCATTAGAGATAATGAAGATAAACTAGTTCAGAATCCAGAATTTCTATCATATCAAAGGCAAGATAGTCTCATCTGTGCATGGATGATGTCATCAATAGGTGCAAGCATTTTACCTCAGTTAATTGGTATTAAAGCTGCAAATGAGGTATGGTCTACAATAGAAAGAAATTTCTCAGCACAATCATCTGCTCGAATCTTGCACTTCAAAAGACAACTTCACAGTGTTAGAAAAGGTGATTCAATAATGAATGAGTATTTACTAAAGGCAAAAAATATTTGTGATCAATTAAATTCAGCAGGACAGAAAATTCCTGAATCTGAACATGTGTTGTCTATTGTAAGTGGTTTGGATGATGATTATGAAGCTGTATCAACAATTATTTTGTCTATGGATCTTACACCAAATTTACAATATGTTCATTCAATCTTATTGGCCCATGAAGGCAGAATTGATCATAAAAGAAACATTAACTTAGATTTGTCAGTTAACTTTACTGCCTATGGAAGGGGTAAAAATCAAGGTAATACTTCAAGAAATCAAAATCAGCATAGCTTTCAGAGAGGTGGTCAGTCAAACCGTGGAAGAGGCAGAGGAAGGAATAATAATAATGCCAGAATTAGATGTCAAATTTGTGACAAATTTGGTCATAGTACAAATAAGTGCTATTTTAGGTACAACTCCAGTGTTAATCCAGGACATACTAGTAACAATTCAACTGTTAACATGGTGAATGTGCAGAAAGACAGCAACAAAAATCAGACAGAAAATACTAATTCAGATTCTGCTTCTACTGATGATGCTACTGATGATTTCTGGTATCCAGATTCAGTGGAGACTAATCATGTTACTTACAATCTGAATAATCTAAACTTGGGAAACAAGGAATACAAAGATATGCAGAATCTTTTAGTTGGTAATGGTAAGGTAGCTCACATTACACATACTGGAAATGCAAGTTTAAATGGACCCAAAGAACTTATCTTAAAAAATTTATTAAGGGTTCCCACCATTAAAAAGAATTTAATGAGTGTTTCCCAATTTGAAAAAGACAATAATGTATACTTTTAATTTTATCCAAATTCTTGCATTGTCAAAGATATTCTGACATAAGAAATTGTTTTGCAGGGTAATGAGTTTAAGGGATTATACAGATTTAATGTTGCAAATCTTAGAAACTCTAATTGTGCTGATAAGGAATGTTCAGTAACCCTTGTAAATGATTCTGTGTGTAGTGAACAATTTGATTTGTGGCATTGCAAGTTAGGAAATCCAAGTGTTAAGATTGTCAAACAAATTATGAGTGATAACAATTTGAATGTTAGCAATATAACTGATTCATATATTTGTTCTCTTTGTCAATTGGGAAAATCTCATAAACTTGCATTTCCAAACTCAAACACAAACTATACTAGACCACTTGAATTAGTGGCCACTGACCTATGGGGTCCTGCACACACTAGTTCAGTTCTTGGTTACAAATATTATATTTCTTTCATAGATGCCTACTCTAGATTTACTTGGATATATATGCTGAAGTCTAAGACTGAAGTAAGCAATGTGGTCATACAGTACATTAATACATGTGAATACCTTTCAAACTGATGGTGGAAGGGAATTTTTGCCATTAAAGTCATTTTTTTTGAGAAGAAATGTAACACCCCACTCCCGCTATGATCACTCACTAAGGGAATGCCATAGCATCGGTGGAGTATTTTAGTGAATATAGAACAGAAAAATTACAACAAGACAGATATAAATAGTACTTGAAATTTTAAAACATCATCTCATAACAGCGGAAGTAAAACATGTCTGGTTACATCATAAAACCACAATAAAGGTCAAGTACAATATCCATCAAAATAAAGAAGTACATAATCCCACTCTCATACAATAGCCAAACAAAAGAAAAGATAACTGGATAACTGGAGCTTTACATCTATCCAAGCTCCTAAAGACTGGAACAGCAATCCGATCAAGCTCCACTACTGCTAGGATCCACCGTAGGACCTGAGGGTTGGGAAAAAGATAAAAACAACAGGGTCAGACATAAGTCTGAGCGAGTCCTATAACTTTAACAATACAATCGTTAAAGTAACCAGAGAAGACATAAACTGATATACGGTAACATATAGGGATGAATGGCTACCCTAAGCAGTCAACTAAACGAAGATAAAGGATAAAGACGCATCTACCCTCCCTAAGGTAAATTACTAAACTGCACCACACCAGTCGTTCCTAACTTAAAGGTTGATCCCACCCAAGGACTTATAAAATTTACTAATTAGTACCTGCGTACCCCTAGGTGACCAAGTAGGCGCCACGGGGCCCTACAATCCACTAGGTGTACACACTACTTCCCATCTGGATCGGCTCCCTAACGTAGATACCCGTGCTGGCCCCACCGTGGGATGTATCATTCCCCAATGTGGCAACCTGATGAAACTAAAGGTGCACGGCTTATATCTACTCGATGCAACAACGGCTTACCTACCAGCCTGGGCCCACTCACGCATATGAAGCCCGTTGGACTTGCGTTGCCACCGCTAACCCGTTTGCCTCTTACAGTCAAGCCCAGTATGCGTGTCCCGTCCTCGACATGGGTCGAGCCCACAAAGATACGTATGGGTTACTGGTTGAAATGGGCCTCCACAAGCTACCCACCTAAGCTTGTCCCTTTTTCTAGTATATCCCACTTAACCCTTTAATCATGTTTTAATTACATGTTCTATTTTGGTTAAGTATTCTAATCGTATTTTCTATTGCCACCCAAGGCAACCACTAGATTTTCTCATGCCACCCGAGGCACCCACTTAACCCCTCATGTCCCTCTACATGCTAATGTGGTTAAGTGTTTCTTAATTAATTAATTAAGAACGTAACCTTTGTAAAGACCTCTCACATTAGACTGTCTTTTATGACCGCTGGTTAAGCCGGTTGGGTCCGGGCAGCCTTATGTCATAACAGAGTCTAACCTCGTGTCTTTACATTAATTACGTATTTAGTTTGTGCCTAAGACCTCTCACATTGGGCTAACATTTGTAGCAACTGGTTAAGCCGGTTGGGTCCGGGCAGTTTTACGCTACAACTGAGTCCAACCTCGTGTCTTAGTCAATTAATTACACCTAATTAATCACCCTCATAATTTTATATTAATTATCCCTAATTAATCAAGTTTTCTTAACATGGGTAGACCTAACTTAATAGGTAAATTCCCATGGGGTAGACCTAACTCAATAGGTAAATTCCCAACACATAGTATGGGTACACCTAACCAAATAGGCAAATTCCCATACTATGTTTATTTATTTTGTGTTATGCATAATTATATTAATTTCACACAATCTTATTAACTTATGCATTTAATTACCCCATCGTTCCCACGTAATTTCGTTCATGATATAACACATATGAAAGGTGTCAACTTGCATATGAATGAACATGTTTCAAAGGTGCCATCTTGCATATTAACAAACACATAACTTGCATATGAACTTGCATAACATGTCACATAACTTGCATATAATATGTCACATAACTTACATATTCATTTTGCATAACAAACTTGCATATTAGCTTATAGACTTGCATAATGTGTCATCATGAACTTGCATATTAATAAACATGTAACTTGCATATTTACATACATGTAACTCGCATATTAACAAACATGTAACTTGCATATAAAGAAACATGTAACTTGCATATTTACATACATGTAACTTGCATATTAACAAACATGTAACTTGCATATTAACAAACATGTAACTTGCATATTTACATACATGTAACTTGCATATTAACAAACATGTAACTTGCATATTAACAAACATGTAACTTGCATAGCATATTACCATGAACTTGCATAACATGCATATGATTACATAGCCCACAACTTGCATATTTAGCATCATGCAAACATAACATACATCATATTAAACTTGCATAAGCTTACATACTCAACATGCATAAACATAAGATTAATGCTAACATCATATCATATGATTCAAAGCTCATTAACCCACATACAAAACCATAAATCTCATCACATCTCATCTAATTAGTTTACCAAAAGATCATCAAAGTGATAGAAACTCACAACTAGCAACTTTGAACACCAAATGAAGAAGATTAAGATGCTAAGAAGGGATTAGAAGTTGATTAGAGAGTGATTAGTATGCAACCCTCTTCATAAAATTAGTGGAGGCCATGAGAGCTAGCATTTTGCCATAGTTTAGTCACTAGGTTTAATTATGAATGAATTAGGGTAGGTTAGGGTCTTATTTATAGATTAGGCAAGTGTTTTAGGCCATAGGATTAACCCTAGATTCAATCCAAGCCATCAAAGCATGTCTTGGGGAAGAAGTCAAGTGTAGGAACCATCTAGGGCCTTTAGATTAAAGATGGACCATGAGAACCATTCAAATGCAAAATCTGCACTTGAGCGAATCGGCCCACGGGTTGACAGCCAAACACCCTGGATTAACCCCTAGTCGACCCAGCGGGCTCGGGTCGACTTCAAAAATCGGCCGGTTCGGTTATTCCCCTCTCCCAATTCGCTGTTTTGAGCATTTTTGCATATTTATTTATTAAATTTTCAATTATATATATATATATATATATCAATATATATATATATATATATATATCTACACAACCCATTTCACTTAATTAAGTATACTTTAATTTGGGAATTTTCGTGAAACTTCGCGAGGCCATATCTTGGTCATACGGACTCCGATTTTCGAAAACTCGGACTCTATTTCGCGTATTTTTCCGAGACGAACACAATGGCATAGCCCGTTTCCCTTGATTCCCATTTTAGAATTAAATTCTGCCTCGATTTATGTTATTACAGGTTATTGAAAATACGGGTTGTTACATTCTCCCCTCCTTAAAGGATTTCGTCCCCGAAATCTTCAAGTTAGGAAGAACGTATCCTACCATCCAATCATCCATCTACTCAAAGCATCATCCACGAGCAATCATTGTCCTTACAAGATTCTAAATGCTGGATGGATATATGCAAAAGTGTGTGTATATGTACTTACCTAATGCGAAAATCAGGCGGTTACTGATACAGTAAACCTCCTTAATGCAAACCATGATAGTGCCATGCATCCAATATGTATGCGAAACCCTATTGACACATACAAATTTCTACATGCGTGCACAACCATACACAAAAATGCATCATCCATATGATAACACAGCCATGATACATCCATCAATCTAACTACCACATCCATTTATGCAATATGCAACATGAAGTGACTGAGCCGATCTAGTGCCTAATGTGTGTGTATATGCATCCACGAGCAACCACTAGCAAACAATTGCATCCATATGCATCCATCAACCATAACATGTTTCAAACACATGTCTCAACCATAGGTTTTACCCTATCTAAAGGTCATAGGTATTAGCGAGAGGATATACTAAAGATAAGATAAGTACTAGACAAGCAATAAAGGAGAAGTTAAAAGACATACTCTCAAAAAGAAATGGATACAAAGAACGCATCTTTGCTTCCGTCTCCCAAGTAGCATTGCTTTCGTCATCTCCCCATTGCACTTTAACTAGCTGAACTTCTCTGTTCCTCAACTTCCTAGTTTCTGACCCAAGGATGCGAGTAGGAGCTCGTCGAATCGTCGCATCACGCTCTACCTCTACATCTCTAAGCAAGCTCGGCTCTACCACCTCCGCGGTCTCATGTAAGCACTTCCTCAAATGTGATACATGGAATACATCATGAACACCACTAAGTCTGTCGGGCAACTCCACCCTATATGCCATCCGTCCAATCCTTTCCTTAATAGGAAACGGCCCAACAAATCTCGGTGCTAACTTCCCTACGGACCCAAAGCGAACAACATTTCTCAATGGAGATACTTTGACAAAAACCATGTCCCCAACCTCAAACTCAAGATCCGTCCTTCTCCGATCCGCATAAGATTTCTGTCTATCTTGCGCTGCTTTCATCCTTTTTCGAATTAAATCAATCTTCTCTGAAGTCTCTCTAACCATATCCGGCCCAAGCAAGATCTTATCCGTAGATTCCCACCAACATGTAGGAGATCGACAAGGCCTTCCATAAAGAGCTTCGAAAGGAGCCATACCAATACTGGACTGAAAGCTGTTATTATATGCGAACTCCACCAAAGGAAGATGTTCTTCCCATGTACCTCCAAAATCCAAGATACAAAGCCTCAAAAGATCTTCTAAGATACGGTTCACCCTCTCGGTCTGACCGTCCGTCTGAGGATGATATGCGGTGCTCAAACACAACTGAGTCCCTACCGCCTCTTGCAAACTTCTCCAAAACTCACTAGTGAAAATAGGATCTCGATCACTCACAATGCTGGATGGTACGCCATGCAATCTAACAATCTCTCTAACATAGACTGAAGCAAGCCATGGAGCGGTCCTCTTACTCTTTACGGGTATAAAATGGGCACTCTTTGTAAGTCTGTCTACCACAACCCAAATTCCCGTATTGCCCTTCCTCGATCTCGGTAACCCGTCGATGAAATCCATCGAGACACTATCCCACTTCCACTGTGGAACTTCCAATGGGTGTAGCAACCCACCGGGTTTCCTTTGCTCCAATTTAACTTGTTGGCACACTAAGCATTTAGCCACATACTCGGCCACATCTTTCTTCATACCGGCCCAAAAGAAAACTCTCTTCATGTCTTGGTACATTTTGTCTCCACCGGGATGAATAGTCATTCTTGAACGATGTGCATCATCCAAAATAGCCTTCTTCAAACCCTCATCTTGCGGTACACAAAGTCTACCGTCTCTATGCAACCATCCCTTATCATCTATGGTGTATCTACCCAAATGGCTGGACGACTCCCCTCTTATAAGCTTCTCTACCAACACAACCAACTGTGGGTCGTCTCGCTGAGCCTCGCCAATCCGTCTCAAAAGAGTAGGTCTAACCTCCAAGGATGCCAACAAACCAGGTACAAAATCAACAGAAGGTCTGAAGTCAAACAAAGAAAGAAACTCCAAGCTTCGTCGTTCCACGAACAATGGACTCAAAGATAGCCTTTTTCTACTTAAGGCGTCTGCCACCACGTTACCCTTACCAGGGGTATACGCTATCTCGAAATCATAGGATGCTAAGAACTCCATCCACCTTTGCTGTCTTAAGTTTAAATCCTTCTGAGAGAATAAGTACTTCAATGATTTATGGTCGGTGAACAACTCGAATCTCTCACCAAGAAGATAATGGCGCCAAGACTTAAGTGCGAAAACAATCGCGGCCAACTCTAGATCATGGGTAGGGTAATTCTTCTCATGCACTCTCAATTGTCTCCCTCCATAGGCTATTACCCTTCCCTCCTGCATCAAGACTGCGCCTAATCCTGTTCCACAAGCATCGGTATAAACAACAAACGGCTTACTCCCATCTGGAAGCACTAAAACTGGAGCGGTGGTCAAAGCTCTCTTTAACCGTCGGAAAGCATCATCACAATCTACATCCCATGAGAAAACCAGATTCTTCTTCGTCAAGCGGGTTAATGGGGCTGATATCTTCGCGAAGTCTTTGATGAACTTCCTATAATATCCTGCCAACCCCAAGAAACTTCTTACCTCGGTAGCATTTCTAGGAACTTTCCAATCCTGGATAGATACTATCTTTGCGGGATCCACAGCTATCCCTTCCTTAGAGACCACATGCCCTAAGAATCGCACTTCTCTTCTCCAAAAATGGCATTTAGAGAATTTAGCTTTAAGACTATGCGCTCGAAGAGTCTCCAACACTTCCTTGAGATGTAAGGCATGCTCTTCTTCATTCTTGGAAAAGACCAAGATGTCATCCACAAAAACTACTACAAACTTATTCAGATACTCTCTGAACACTCTACTCATGAGATCAACAAAGTATGCGGGGGCGTTTGTCAACCCAAATGGCATCACTAGCCACTCATAAAAACCATCCGGAGTCCGGAAAGCAGTCTTCTCTATACTGTCCTCCGCCACTCTTAACTGATGAAACCCTGTAGCTAAGTCCATCTGCGAAAATACTGACGCGCCAACCAACTGATCAAAGAGATCATCTATCCTCGGTAATGGGTGTCTATTCTTCTTCGTGAGCTTATTAAGTTCCCTATAATCCACACAAAGTCTGAGGGACCCATCCGCCTTCGTGGCAAACACTACTGGAGCTCCCCACTCCGATATACTTCGCCTTATGAACCCCTTCTCAAGCAACTCCCCTACTTGCTTATGAAGTTCTCTTCTCTCACGAGGAGCCATGTGGCGTACTGGCAAAGACACTGGTTTGGCATTATCCACCAAATAAATTCGGAAATCTATCTCCCGCTTCGGAGGCAAACCCTTTACTTCTTCAAACACATCCGGATATTCCCGGACTACTCTGACAGAACACAAACTTTCGACCGAAGCATCGAGCGATTCAAGATAACTTAGCAAAACAGATTCCATGGGATTGCAAGAGATCTCGAGAGTGTTACCCAAGCGGGTCATGAGCCTGACAACTCTCCTTTCGCAATCAAGAACGGCACCATTACTGGATAACCAGTCCATGCCCAAGATCAACCCATAGCCCGTAAAGCCCAATACAAAAGCATCACATCTAAACTCAACGCTAAGTATAGAAATCTTCAAACCCAAACATATCATAGACAGATATATGGAGCCCCCAATTGGGTTTGAGACAACCAAGGGATCATCAACTAGACTGGTGTCTAAGTGCAGTGACTCAACTAACGATGATGAGATAAAAGAATGCGATGCGCCAGAGTCAAACAAAGTACGAACTGGATGATCAAACAGAAAAACCAGACTTTCAACGGAAATAGTTCTACCTCTCTGCTGAATCGGTGGAACTGAGAGAACCTGAACTTGCCCCCCTGACTGAGGTGGTGCTATAAGAGCTTGCACCTGGCCTCCTGAGGTAGACCCCGTCTTCTGCCCCTTCTTTGGGCAGTTTTTCACAAGATGCCCTGCTTCACCACAATGAAAGCAACCGGTCTTCTTCTTTTTGCGACAATCCTTACTGAGGTGTCCTGGTGTTCCACAATTGAAGCACTTCTTCTTCGTCTTCTTTTTGTCACCATTGCCTTTTCCGCCCTTGCCTTGTTGTTGCTGTTGCGGTTTCTTCTGATCCCCCTTTTTCTCTGGTGCCTTAGAATTCTTATCATCCTCATGCATAAGTGCCATGTAGACAAGCTTCTCAAAAGTGGCCCCCATAGGAATGTGAGTCATAGCTATTCCTTGCAATGGTTCGTTCAAGCCTCTAACGAACCTCAAAGCCTTCTTCTCCGGTGTATTCACCAACTCTATGCCAAACCTTGCTAATTGATTGAATTTGTTGACATATTCTTTCACCGTGAGATTCCCTTGCTTCAAATTCAAGAACTTCTCCATAAACAGATTCTCTTCCGCCCTTGAGAGAAACTTAGCCCCAAACCTTTGCTTAAAATCTGCCCAAGAGTCAACAGGGCGTTCTCCATTAGTGACCTCCCACCAGAATGAGGCCTCTCCCTTCATTAACCAAGCCGCCAACTTGACTTTCTTTCCCTCTTCCACTTCAAAGATATCTAGCAACTCTTCCACTTCCTTAAGCCAATCTCTAGCCTCTACGAAAGTCTCTGAACCAAGAAAAGGTTTTCCTCCTATAGCCTTGAACTCCTTGCAAACCTTAGCAAAATTATCCACTCTAGGCTGAGGAGGAGGAGCGGTTGTCTCTGGTGTAGTAGCATTGGCCGGACCCGCAGCCGCGGCCCTAGCCTCTTGCAACCTCCTATACCATAGTGGTATAACTAAACCCTCCGGGATGTTAAGATCTTCAGCCATGCTGAAACGAAAGAGGAAAGATTCAAAAAGGAGATTCCGAAAGATAAAGATATGGCTATTGGGGATTATGCTTTTCTTTTTCAAAAACTTTTTCTCTTAGAAGACATGCTTTTAAAAATACTTTCTTCGAAAATACTCTTAGAAAGTAGTTTTTCTCAAAAATTTTATCTGTTCTGGTAACCTTAAGCTCTGATACCACGTGTAACACCCCACTCCCGCTATGATCACTCACTAAGGGAATGCCATAGCATCGGTGGAGTATTTTAGTGAATATAGAACAGAAAAATTACAACAAGACAGATATAAATAGTACTTGAAATTTTAAAACATCATCTCATAACAGCGGAAGTAAAACATGTCTGGTTACATCATAAAACCACAATAAAGGTCAAGTACAATATCCATCAAAATAAAGAAGTACATAATCCCACTCTCATACAATAGCCAAACAAAAGAAAAGATAACTGGATAACTGGAGCTTTACATCTATCCAAGCTCCTAAAGACTGGAACAGCAATCCGATCAAGCTCCACTACTGCTAGGATCCACCGTAGGACCTGAGGGTTGGGAAAAAGATAAAAACAACAGGGTCAGACATAAGTCTGAGCGAGTCCTATAACTTTAACAATACAATCGTTAAAGTAACCAGAGAAGACATAAACTGATATACGGTAACATATAGGGATGAATGGCTACCCTAAGCAGTCAACTAAACGAAGATAAAGGATAAAGACGCATCTACCCTCCCTAAGGTAAATTACTAAACTGCACCACACCAGTCGTTCCTAACTTAAAGGTTGATCCCACCCAAGGACTTATAAAATTTACTAATTAGTACCTGCGTACCCCTAGGTGACCAAGTAGGCGCCACGGGGCCCTACAATCCACTAGGTGTACACACTACTTCCCATCTGGATCGGCTCCCTAACGTAGATACCCGTGCTGGCCCCACCGTGGGATGTATCATTCCCCAATGTGGCAACCTGATGAAACTAAAGGTGCACGGCTTATATCTACTCGATGCAACAACGGCTTACCTACCAGCCCGGGCCCACTCATGCATATGAAGCCCGTTGGACTTGCGTTGCCACCGCTAACCCGTTTGCCTCTTACAGTCAAGCCCAGTATGCGTGTCCCGTCCTCGACATGGGTCGAGCCCACAAAGATACGTATGGGTTACTGGTTGAAATGGGCCTCCACAAGCTACCCACCTAAGCTTGTCCCTTTTTCTAGTATATCCCACTTAACCCTTTAATCATGTTTTAATTACATGTTCTATTTTGGTTAAGTATTCTAATCGTATTTTCTATTGCCACCCAAGGCAACCACTAGATTTTCTCATGCCACCCGAGGCACCCACTTAACCCCTCATGTCCCTCTACATGCTAATGTGGTTAAGTGTTTCTTAATTAATTAATTAAGAACGTAACCTTTGTAAAGACCTCTCACATTAGACTGTCTTTTATGACCGCTGGTTAAGCCGGTTGGGTCCGGGCAGCCTTATGTCATAACAGAGTCTAACCTCGTGTCTTTACATTAATTACGTATTTAGTTTGTGCCTAAGACCTCTCACATTGGGCTAACATTTGTAGCAACTGGTTAAGCCGGTTGGGTCCGGGCAGTTTTACGCTACAACTGAGTCCAACCTCGTGTCTTAGTCAATTAATTACACCTAATTAATCACCCTCATAATTTTATATTAATTATCCCTAATTAATCAAGTTTTCTTAACATGGGTAGACCTAACTTAATAGGTAAATTCCCATGGGGTAGACCTAACTCAATAGGTAAATTCCCAACACATATTATGGGTACACCTAACCAAATAGGCAAATTCCCATACTATGTTTATTTATTTTGTGTTATGCATAATTATATTAATTTCACACAATCTTATTAACTTATGCATTTAATTACCCCATCGTTCCCACGTAATTTCGTTCATGATATAACACATATGAAAGGTGTCAACTTGCATATGAATGAACATGTTTCAAAGGTGCCATCTTGCATATTAACAAACACATAACTTGCATATGAACTTGCATAACATGTCACATAACTTGCATATAATATGTCACATAACTTACATATTCATTTTGCATAACAAACTTGCATATTAGCTTATAGACTTGCATAATGTGTCATCATGAACTTGCATATTAATAAACATGTAACTTGCATATTTACATACATGTAACTCGCATATTAACAAACATGTAACTTGCATATAAAGAAACATGTAACTTGCATATTTACATACATGTAACTTGCATATTAACAAACATGTAACTTGCATATTAACAAACATGTAACTTGCATATTTACATACATGTAACTTGCATATTAACAAACATGTAACTTGCATATTAACAAACATGTAACTTGCATAGCATATTACCATGAACTTGCATAACATGCATATGATTACATAGCCCACAACTTGCATATTTAGCATCATGCAAACATAACATACATCATATTAAACTTGCATAAGCTTACATACTCAACATGCATAAACATAAGATTAATGCTAACATCATATCATATGATTCAAAGCTCATTAACCCACATACAAAACCATAAATCTCATCACATCTCATCTAATTAGTTTACCAAAAGATCATCAAAGTGATAGAAACTCACAACTAGCAACTTTGAACACCAAATGAAGAAGATTAAGATGCTAAGAAGGGATTAGAAGTTGATTAGAGAGTGATTAGTATGCAACCCTCTTCATAAAATTAGTGGAGGCCATGAGAGCTAGCATTTTGCCATAGTTTAGTCACTAGGTTTAATTATGAATGAATTAGGGTAGGTTAGGGTCTTATTTATAGATTAGGCAAGTGTTTTAGGCCATAGGATTAACCCTAGATTCAATCCAAGCCATCAAAGCATGTCTTGGGGAAGAAGTCAAGTGTAGGAACCATCTAGGGCCTTTAGATTAAAGATGGACCATGAGAACCATTCAAATGCAAAATCTGCACTTGAGCGAATCGGCCCACGGGTTGACAGCCAAACACCCTGGATTAACCCCTAGTCGACCCAGCGGGCTCGGGTCGACTTCAAAAATCGGCCGGTTCGGTTATTCCCCTCTCCCAATTCGCTGTTTTGAGCATTTTTGCATATTTATTTATTAAATTTTCAATTATATATATATATATATATCAATATATATATATATATATATCTACACAACCCATTTCACTTAATTAAGTATACTTTAATTTGGGAATTTTCGTGAAACTTCGCGAGGCCATATCTTGGTCATACGGACTCCGATTTTCGAAAACTCGGACTCTATTTCGCGTATTTTTCCGAGACGAACACAATGGCATAGCCCGTTTCCCTTGATTCCCATTTTAGAATTAAATTCTGCCTCGATTTATGTTATTACAGGTTATTGAAAATACGGGTTGTTACAAGAAAGGTATTAATCATAGAACCACATGCCCATACACCTCTAAACAAAATGGTTTAATGGAAAGGAAACACAGACAAATTGTGGAAACTGGTTTGACTTTATTAGCACAAGCTTCAATGCCACTGAAATATTGGCTTGAAACTTTTGATACAGCTGTTCATTTGATAAATTTATTACCAACAAAAGTTTTGAAATTCAAATGTCCTCAAGAAGTCTTGTTTAAAGTCAAACCAGATTATCATCATTTAAAAATCTTTGGGTGTCAGTGTTTTCCTTGTTTAAGACCATACAACACACACAAACTAGATTTCAGGTCTACTCCATGTACATTTCTTGGGTATTGTAATAGACAGAAGGGTTTTAAATGTCTAGACAAAAATGGCAGAATCTAATTTTCTAACATGTAAGGTTTAATGAGCAAATATATCCATTCAGTAATATAAAAAACATAGCAACAGAAAAAGTTGTTGAGTCTAGAATGGTTATACCTGAACTACCTGAAGAAATTCAAGTAATGGTGCCACTTCATCAAGCTACAAGAGACACCATCACTAGCTCTCAACACACAGTGCCCTCTAGAAGGCCAGGTCAACAGCATCTAACTGATGATAATGCAGATATTCAAAGTCAAACTTTTCATGAAAAAGTTGAAAGCAGTGGTCAATTTTCTGCCAGAGAAAAATTTGAGAAAGTCAGTCATGACATTGCCAACAGGGATATTATCAATCAACATCCTATGTTAACTAGAGCAAAATGTGGTATTTCTAAACCCAAAACTATTAATACTACTGTGTTACAATATGAGCCAATTTCCTTTCATGAAGCAATTAAACATGATAACTGGAAACAAGCCATGAAAGATGAATATGATGCTTTAATCAGGAAAGGAACTTGGACACTGGTTGAAAAACCAGAGAATAAGAATATAATTAGTTGTAGATGGGTTTATAAGCTAAAGAAAAATTCTGATGGTTCAATTTCTAAATTTAAGGCTAGATTAGTTGCTAATGGGTATTCACAAAGGTATGGATTTGATTTTAATGAAACTTTTTCACCTATTGTGAAACCCTCATCAATCAAAATAATATTAACAATAGCCTTGTTTAGAAATTGGAGCATTAGACAATTAGTTGTTAATAATGCCTTTCTTAATGGTGATTTGCAGGAAGAAATGTTCATGCAATAGCCTAAAGGATTCAGTCAGGGCAACAATTCTAAACTGGTGTGCAAGCTCAACAAAGCTATTTATAGACGTAAGCAAGCTCCTAGGGTTTGGTTTGACAAACTGAAGTCAACTATGGTCAACTATGGCTACAATTCTACTAAATCTGATAATTCTATATTCACAAAATTTTCTGAGAATGATACAACATATATATTAATCTATGTTGATGATTTCATTATTACAGGAAGTAGCAAAGCTGAAATTGACATTATCACAAAGAAACTACATGCAGAATTTTCTATCAAAGACTTGGGTAATTTAAGCTACTTTCTAGGTGTTGAAGTTAAAAGATCAAAGACAGAAATTCATCTTAATCAGAAAAAGTACATATCTGAAATTCTTGAAAAAGCAAAAATTGATAAAGCTAATCCTCTTCCAACTCCAATGATCACAAACAGCCAACTTTCAAAACACAAAGGAGAAACATTCATGATGCAAAATTTTATAGAAGCATCATTGGAGCTTTACAGTATGCTACTATTACAAGGCCTGATATCTCATATTGTGTCAATAAAGCAAGTCAATTTATGCAAAATCCTTTAGATACACATTGGGTTGTTGTTAAAAGAATTTTTAGATATCTAAAAGGAACTCTTGATCATGGTCTCATATTCAAAACAGGAAGCACATTGAATATAAATGCCTATGAAGATGTTGATTGGGGAACAAATATTGATGATAGAAAGTCAACATCTGTATATTGTATTTCTCTAGGAAAAAACCCTGTTTCATGGAGTGCTAAAAAACAGAGTACAGTTTCTGGGTCAAGTACTGAGGCAGAGTTCAGGTGTGTTGCAAGTGCAGCAGCAGAAGTTTTGTGGATAGAATCATTATTAGGTGAGCTTAAAGTCAAGAAGATAAAAAGGCCGTGATTTGGTGTGATAATGTCAGTGCTATCTCATTAACTTCTAATCCTATTCTTCATTCAAAGACCAAGCACATAGAATTAGACTTATATTTTATCAGAGGGCAAGTGATTCAAGGAAAGCTAAGAGTTGGATATATACCTTCACAACATCAAAAGGCAAATATACTTACAAAAACGCTTTCCAGACCAAATTTCGTCAGACTGAAAGGAGAACTCAACGTGGATTCAGCAGATTTGAGCAAGAGATCCACTAGAATAGTATATGTTCCAGATTGAAACTGAATTTTTGAAGTTGCTCTCAATCCACTCAAATTAGGGTTTGTTCATGTTTCAAGTTTGTTCAAAGTTAATAGATTCCTTTTATGCCAGCAAATATTCTTCAAATTAAGCTTAAAGCAAGAGTTTTGAATCAATTTACCTGGCTGGAAGATTGGATCTTGCAAGTTACTGAAGCCTCCGTCGCTTTCCCTCCTTAATGCTTGAAGAGCTCAAGTTCATGTTGATTTATTTCTCTGAGAAGTTGAGGTTGCTGAAGATTAGAGCAATCGCCATGAAGAAAGTTAGCGCCGCCATTTTTTTATGTGGAAACCTAATTAGGGTTTTACCTGATTATGGTTTCAGGGCGGGAGTAAAAATAACATTACTTATCTTATTGGGTCGGTATACTTTATTTTTTCTTCCCCGCTTTCAACTGGGCTTGGCACATCATCTTTGTTTTCCAATCTGTTATTATAAATAGCATTGTACAGTTTTGTATATACATATTCAATATACAAAAACATTTACATTTCATTCATAATAAAAATTCTCTTTGTTAAAATTCCAGTAACTCAAAATTTCAACTGACTTGTTTAATACACAAAATAAACTTTGACAGTGATATGCAAATCAAAACTTTTCCATGAAATTCAACCCGATAATATGATATTTGGTCAGGAAAAACAGTTGGGATTTGCTGTTAAATTCTAGGAGCTTTAACAATCGAGATATCAGCGTTGTAATCCGTAAATACCAATTTAATTATAATTGATTCACAGTTTAGAAATGAACCATTTGACTAGTTAGATGCCAATTTAAATTATAATTGTACATAAACATCCTAAAAATTGTAGTATTTATATAAAAAAAATGAAGCCATAAAATCAGCCTGCATCATTTATTAAATACATTTATTAACTATTGTTTAGACTAATTAGATGCCAATTTAAATTACAATTGATTCAAAGTTTATACATTAACCATTTAAAAATGTTTATGATCATTAATCAGTTGATTATCAAAAAAATTGGTATTATACACTTATGTTTGCAGAAGATAGTAAATCATTACATGTGGCTGGTAGTAAGTACGTTATTGATCAAAACAAAGTAAAATGGCCATTTAAGAAGACAAATATTTTAATGATGCATGGATTTCTTTGACTTACTGCATAATTAGACTTTCTCTCTTCTAAAATTTAGGTTCATATAATGTTGAACTACATGACAATTAATTGACCACAAACATTTTAATATGTGTTTCTTTTTATGTCGAATCATAATATTTAGATTGATGCTCTGACTTACTCAAACAAAACTAAAAAGTTGAATATACATTACAAACAATTTTTTTAGTGTCCTGTGTATACCAGTAACATTTCTATATTTCAAAAAATTGAAATATATGCAGTATTTGAAAATCTACACCATTTTACTATCATTTCAAAAAAGCTATATTTATGTTTATGTTCTTACTGCCAAGAAACCATCCTAAATCATGCACATTCCTATGTTAATGCATGCAAAATTTGGAAAGACAAGAGATTAACTTGAATATATCTCAAGTATACGATTAATCATGAGAAAACGAAATTGTACCAAGTAATTATTTTCCACCATGAGTTATTTAATAATTTTCATTTATATGTTTTCCAGACATATAAACATGAGTAATGAGTATTATGTCCACAAACATAAACAGTAAAAAAACATTAAAACACAAACTAAATAGACAAAGGCAATGAACAAAGAAACCAAATAGAGGTAAAACCTTGAAGCCCATAATTTCATTCATACAACCAATAGATCCACCATTCTTTCTTGTTTCCTGGACACCACTTCACCTTACAACTAATTTATAAATTGTTATTCAAGCATTATATTCTAAAAAAATACCGTTAAATGGTGAGTACTCCAACCATTTCGTCCATATCTTTTGGGAAACAAAATTTGAGCAATGAATACTATCTACACAAACAAACATAATAAGAATCTGAAAAGTAAAGCTTGAAAGACATAGCAAAGTCAACTAAAATTACCTAATTTCTAACTTATATTTAATCATTTAATTTTACTAGTTAAGACTATTTAAATTTACTTATTAAAACTAATTTTATAAGAAACACAGAGAAACTAGCCTTATCAAAGCAAATTAGGCTGCTTCACTAAGTCATTTTGATTGGATCTAGATTAACCCTAGAGGAGGGGGGGGTAAATAGGGTTTATCACAGTTTTTAAACTGAATTGAAAATCTGACAGGATATTAAAATAATAAACAGATCACAAAATGCAGCAGAAATAAAAGTGCAGAAAATAAATCACACACATATATACCCAGCTTCGGCAAAACCCTGCCTACTGCTGCATTCCTAAGGTTTCTACTAGGTGTTATAAACAGATCCCGCATACAAGACCATGTACACTCGCATCGCCTACTCCTGTCCTAACCCTACGCTCAAAACCCTAGACTGACCGATATCCCCTCGATCAAATTTCCCATGATTACAACCCCGTAACCAGTAAATCAGATTTTACAGACTCTGTCAACTGTCAGTCAACACCCTGACTGATTCACTCTAGTTTATACAGACACTAGAAAACTGTTCAGATGATTTTTACAAAGCAAATTAAAATACAATACAAAATAAAAACAAAAAGAAGCCCTTTTGAAATTGAATGAAGGAGTTTAAATGTAAGGGGTTATCCCCTTTTTAAAAAACAAAGCCCAAGCTCCTTATCATTTCTTGGTCGGCCCATTTGGTTATTCATTTTCTCTGATCCCTTGGTTCTCTGGAAAAATGGCGGCGGCTAGGGTTTCTTTGAATCCCCAAATCAAATCGCGATGCCTGATGAATTTGTTGCTCTCTGAAGCTCGAATCTTTGAATAGCTTTGGTGCTTTGATTTGGAGACTTCTGTCGATCGAAACGCTTGAGGAAAAAGTGAGTTATTCTGATTTTGATTTCTTTTATCTCGTATGAACTTGTTTTGGTTTCGATATATTTGCCAGTGATGATTCGGTGTAGAATAGGATTATAGAATCCTTTTAAACTCTCTGATTTTCACGAATATGACTTGGCCTGATTTTAATTGAGTATGTTTCCACTTTTGCTTCCTCGGTTTAAAACTGATTGCGTGGTTTCCTTTTTGGATTGGCTCGATTTAAAACAGTGAATGATTTTGTTGATAAAATCGGCTTTAATTTGATATGGGAAAACTGGAAATAACTTCATTTGTGGTCCTTTGACAATTGCGTGATTTTCTGATGACATGCTGCGGTTTACTCATTTGAATTCTCGGCTGGTTTGGATTGAATTTTGACTTTGAAGAGATACCGTATAAATTCTTGTTTGAATTCCTTGATTTTGATTCCATGAATATGCTTTGAATTGCTTCTATGATTCCACCCATGATTTAATTTATTGCTTGGAGTTTCTGGAAATAATCTTTGCCCAGATTGTGCTTCACTGTTGATTGATTTGCACAAATCCTTGACTAATTCTTTGATAGCTTGCTTGATTTCTTGAATTGAAACTCCTTGCCGAATTTAATACAGTCCAAAAGAAACAGTGTACCTTTTGTAAAACTGGAAACACACATGAATGATATTGTATCCCCTTGATTGAATCGGTACCGAAACTAATTTGTGCACTTCTGGAAACTTGTTATACACTTGCCAAAAACTGTTGTTCACACCAGTAAATTGGATTTCTTGCCACAACATGCATGGTGTAATTCTTGGAAGATTTCTTGCGTGTTTGTTGATTTAAGTAAATGGTACCCACTTGTTTTCACATTCAAATGTGTGCATGTCTCATTGTTCATTACTGTGTGCACTTATGCTGACCAGTCATCACCAAATTAATTTCTTGCCAAGTTCTTATTTGCCTATATACATATATTGTTGTGCTGTCCTTCATGTTTTGCCAAACTTGAATCAATGTCACACAATTATCGACCTGAAAAGATAACTTCCTTTTCCATGCTTCATTCACCACTGTTGAGTTCATGTAATACTGCTCCATGCTTCACCATTGCTGAGTTGAAATATGTCCACTTTTGTTCATCATTCTGGCTTGACTTTAAGTTGATCTCCACTGTTTTTGTGTTTGCTGTTGCCACTTTGTTGTAGCTGGATCCTTCATGCTGCCTTGGTCCATATTGCACTATGCTATAGGCCATACATATACTTCCCTGAACTTGAGCCACTTTTGTTTGTTGTTGGCCACTTGTATGCTTGATACTGTACATCTACATATGTTGTTTCACTGTGTTGTCATGCACCATTTACTTGTTCACCTATTTGTGCATGTTGATCCATGAAATTGCTGAAGCTTTTGGACTGTCTGATTACATGCACACTTGCTGTAGAACTTGTTTCATGTTTGTTTGCTTGAGCAATCCATGACGCACACTTGTGTATCCTATTGCTGTTTGGCATCATTCATTGTTTGCTTCATCTCGTATGTTCACCAACATGGCTGCACCATCATCATAACCTTGCTGCTCTATATTTGTGCATGTTCATCATGCTCTATTGAACCATGCAGACTTGAAACATTATTGCTAGCTCGACCACTTTCACCATGTATTCTTGTTGACTTTACATTGGGTTGTTTGTACTTGACATTTGCACTGTGTCGAGCTTGGTCCATGTGACTGCTCCACAGCTGTATGCACTGATTGGCGAGGCAGTGCACACGTGTATTTATACACGCGTGTATATGCAGCCATCAGAATATTTTTCTGTCCCTGTACTGACTAGACATAGACGAACCAGATCAAGTCATGAAAAATGATGAGAAACACACCAGAAAACTGAGGCAAATAAAATTTTAAAAAATAAAATCTATATTTGCATGTATTCAGTTTTATTTCTATTGCAGTGTACTGTGTGTGTGTGTTTCATGTGACAGGTAAACAAGTGATGACTGGACTGACTGAGAAGATGCTGTGAAGACTGAAGACAGAAAATTGACAGAGACAAGTATACAAGAGAATATATGTATATGAGAGAGAGTGAATGTATTTACAAATGAATCTGTAACCGAGTCCAAGAATGTACTGTAATGAATTATATATCAGTGATGTGTTCAAATAGTGGAGTTGTAAATTTGTACTGTTTAAATGTTGAAATAAAATATTATATTCAAATAAAATATTGTGTGAATAATTGAATTTCTGTACAGTCGTATTTTATTTAAATAAAATATTATATTCCTGTTTGTGTTGTAGAATAACAGTACAGTAACAAACACATTTAAAGTAATATTTATTTGGTTGTTATCATCAAACAAAAATCATATAATTGTGTATACAACTACGTTATATACAACAATCTCCCCCTTTTGATGATGACAAACAAATAAAAGATTTTGAGCATAATAAATGTGTTTGACAGTGAATATTGTACTCCCCCTATTTATTAGCTCCCCCTACAACTAAACTCCCCCTATAACTATGCATGAGTGAAATGAATGAATTTAATAGATTTTCAAAATTAAGAATATTTATAAAATATTCATGCATAAATCAAAATCTCAATCCATTCTCCCCCTTTTGTTATCATCAAAAGGATACAGAGTTTAAAATACAAATGAAAAATGACTAAAGATATAATTTCAGCTTAAGAGGAAGAACGATCATCATAAATCTCAATCAGTCAAACAAAAATCATAATATTCTGAGAACAAGTGGCATATTTCACATTGTAGAAAATGACGGTTTTACGATGAATTTTATATAAAATGGGGAGAGTAAAAAAAATGTATTCCAATTATTTTCCAAAATTTTTTTAAAAAAAATAGCACAAAAACAGTGATGGATTTGGACTATAATTAATAATTCAATTTAAGTGACAAAATCATATAATCTCAAATCCCAATACTTATCAATCAACAAATCATAATACATCATAAGATTTCAACACATTTCACAGGTTAGAAGATGGATTGATAGGCTGGTTTTTATACTCAGAGTAGAATTTCAATTTTATTTCTATTTTTAGCACCTTATTTCCTTTTTATTTTTTTTATTTAAGAGCACACTGACCACGCATAACCAGAGCTTGGATTTTTAAATGGGATCAGTCGCAGCTTAAATTATAAGACGTCTCATAACCATGCATAACCAGAGCTTGGATTTTTAAATGAGGTTAGAGACACTCTTATATATTAATTATATTTTTATCATTTTCAGCTTTATAAAGGAAAAACTCCTCGGTATATGAAACCAATATGAATGATAGAAATGTGGTAGGTACAGAAATGGACTGTGAAATAAATTTCTAAATTAATTATATTATGAAATAAGCTCGACTGTATTGGGATTATTGAAAATTTTCAATTATCAATAATTCTGAATAATAATATAGTCCCATTTCTATTACAAATAATTTTCACTATTTTAAACACAAGATGATTTTTCCTTTTTTTTTAAATAAATAAATAAATAAACTCTCCACATTAAGATAAAATCATGATGGATGACAGACTGGTGATAGATAAGGAGATGGTCATGAAATAATGGCCAGTTCAAAGATATTATAATAAATATTCAACTATCATGAAAAAAAATTAAAATCAAATCCTCTGTTGTTGTGAAATATACTTCAGTCACAATTTCATCACAATTTCAAATTCTGATACTATGTTTTGATGAATTATAAAAACAGTTCAATTTGGATATTGATTTCAATTTCTGAATGAATAATCAATAAATAATTTAAAATTGAAAGTCAATTACAAGAGGAAATTAAACAGATTTATAAAAAAAATTGAATCTATACAGGGTGATAATTCGAAAAATAGATGAGTGAAAAAATAAACTGATACCAATTGTAGTCTCCTTTATCGAGGAATTTAATTACACCCTAATGGACTATCATGGACATCTCAGGCCAAAGAAATTTAAACACAAACCCAGCTAGACAAATTTAGCACATTTATTTGTATAAGGCAAAAAAAAATGTATGGATCTATACAAGGTGAAAATTTGAATCTCAGTACAGATGGGTGAAACAAATATAAGTACTTTTGATACCACTTGGTGTCTTTATTCACAAAGCCTAAACAGACAGACTTAACAAATTTGCACATTTTTCAAAACTGCAGACAAGAACAAGCAATTATTTGAAAACCAGTATCAGAGCAGCAAACAATTCTTCTCAATACAAGCAGTCATTTGGAGCATTTTCACACCAGTATCAGAGCGGCACAAAAAAAACGTTTCAAAGCACACTTGTCAAGTCATTTCTGATGGTCACATAATATGATTCATGATCCAAGATTAAAAGTACTGTTTATTTGAAATCATTTGATGGAAGATGAAGATATCAGGATTCAATGAATCGATCACACCAAATTATTATATTCATATTCAGGATATGTGTGTGATTCAATAAATCAATAATTTCAAATGATTTTAAACAAACATATATTCAAATCAAATAATCATGAAAAAACAAAGAGGTTTAAGACCGGATTTTCAAAGAATTTTTCACAAGAATTTCTGACAGGCACACAGAATTTTTCAGAATATTTACATCAAGTTTGAGTAATAACTCATGATCAAAAAAATAATGGTTTATTTCAAAATCACTTGAACAACTGTAAGTCATGAGATACAATGAATCAATCACACATAATTAATGACTTCACATCTGAGTAGTGTGTGAGATTCAAAATATCAGAAATTTCAAATGATCTCAAACAAACAAAAATCTAAACCAGACGATCAAGAATAACGATGAATTTCAAGATGTAAGCAATGATTCAAGTCAATTAAAAAAAATTCAAGCCAATCTAAAAAAAAATATTAAAGAAATTATCACAACTGAGAAGTAGCAGTGTGCTGTAATGAGTATAAATTTTCAAGTCTTTCTAAACTGAATTAGAATAAACTCAGAACAGCAGAGATGTGTGATATTTCAATTGTTTTTCAGATCTTCAAAATTTTAGAATTCTAATTAACAGTGTTCAAGATTTGACAAGAATACATCAACACTGTTATGAATTCAGAGAATCAGAAAACAAACTTCAAAACAATTGCAGATATTTACAATTTTAAATACAAGGTCTGGAAATGATTAAAATATCAGAATTATATTCAACTAAAGCAAATTTCCAGAAGATCATGATTACTGCAATTGGAAGTTAATGAAGCCCAAGAGGAAATAAAATTATGGTAGTGACAAATCAAAGAAAATAGGCAGAAGAGATAGAAGGAGGAAAATAAATATAATTAAAAAAAATTAAAAACAAAGGATATACAGAGGAATGAGTATAGAGATATACCTGAAATCCATGCAAGCAAATGAATCTCTAACTCAACCAACTTGGCTAAGGAACTGAGAAGTATTACAGAAATATTGAGCAGCTTGAATTCGGTTTCTTTTAGCACAGCAGTTCCTCAGCCTCCTCTGGTACCTAACTGTTAAGAGGAATGAGTGGTCTAACAAAATTAGTAAAACCACTCACAATTAAATTCTCATCTTTTGGTACCCAAATTTGTTTGTATAACAATCCGTTAGAATTTATCTTCGTACCCTTTGGAACCCAAACTTGTTTGAATTTAAATGAATTTCCTTTCGGGGTCCAAAATGAATTAAATGAATTGTTACCAAACAAATTCTTATCTCGATTGTGATTCAAAAAACTTTTGAAATTATTAAAATTCAAATTTTTAGAATGACTCTTCTTGGAGCAGTTTGAAGGATTTTTGAAATCACAAGAGTTCAAGCTCTCAAAATCATGTCTTTTCCCAAAACCAAGACCATTTTTATTACCAGAAGAAAATTGACTTTTCAACAACATATTCAAAGATTTTTCACCACTTGAAAACCGTTTCAAACTCAATTCAAGATTGTTGATTTTGGATTTAAGATCAGAATTTTCTTTCATTAAACTTGAACAACGATTAATACTGATCTTTCTCTTTTCAGTATCATTCTGTTTCAAAATCAAATTTTCGTTTTCAAGCATTTTAATTTTGGTCTTGGATTCAAAGACTTCTGATTCAAATTTAATTTGTTTTTCAAATTCAGGTTTCTTGAGATTTTCAATCTCTTTTTCAAGCTCACTCAAAATCAGGTCTGTTTTAAACAAACTATCATTTTCAGCAATTTCTCGTTTGGAATTTTTGATAGCCTTAAAATTTATAAATTCCTTTTGTAAACAATTGTTTGTACTTTTTAACTCAATCTCGTTATCTTTTAAAATAAGAATTTCTTCTTCAAGCTTTTGAATGTTTTTGTTGAGATAAACGAGATCAGTCTTCAATTTCAAACAATTCTGACAATCAGAATTATCTAATTTTATGACGTTTGTAAATTCTGATTCCAAACAGTTAATTTTGCTATTCAACTCGTGATTTTTAGATTTTAAAGATTTGTTTTTACGATGGAGTTTATCAATGATTTTTGTTAAATCAATACACATATAAACCAGCTCTTCATATGAGAAGCTCTCAGTCTCATTATCTGTTGAGTCTCCATCGTCTGATCTACTTGAATTTTCATTTGTTTCTTCTCCTGAGCATAGATCTGAATCTGAGTTGTCCATTTTGGATTTTGAGCTGCTGTAGTCAATCTTTTCATACTTCGTATCGAGAAAATTCCATATTTCCTGCGCAGTCAAGCAATGAGAGATGAGGTTATATTGGACATCATCAATATAAGAATACAAAGTGTGAATAGCACGAGAATTAAATCCAATATCGTACTTATTGACCATATCATAACCATTTATAACAATATCCCAACATTTCATATCAATAGATTTTAAATATAATTCCATTTCTAATTTCCAATTTAAAAAATTGGTACCATTGAAAATAAATGAAATACGACTGGACTGATCCTCAGAAGACTGACAGCTAGTGAACATCATTTCTCTAGAGTTAAAAAATACCCGCTCTGATACCACTTGTTGGATCTAGATTAACCCAAGAGGGGGGGGGTGAATAGGGTTTATCACAGTTTTTAAACTGAATTGAAAAACTGACAGGATATTAAAATAATAAACAGATCACAGAATGCAGCAGAAATAAAAGTGCAGAAAATAAATCACACACAGATATACCCAGCTTCGGCAAAACCCTGCCTACTGCTGCATTCCTAAGGTTTCTACTAGGTGTTATAAACAGATCCCGCATACAAGACCATGTACACTCGCATCGCCTTCTCCTGTCCTAACGCTACGCTCAAAACCCTAGACTGACTGATATCCCCTCGATCATATTTCCCCTGATTACAACCCCGTAACCAGTAAATCAGATTTTACAGACTCTGTCAACTGTCAGTCAACACCCTGACTGATTCACTCTAGGTTATACAGACACTAGAAAACTGTTCAGATGATTTTTACAAAGCAAATTAAAATACAATACAAAATAAAAACAAAAAGAAGCCCTTTTGAAATTGAATGAAGGAGTTTAAATGTAAGGGGTTATCCCCTTTTTAAAAAAACAAAGCCCAAGCTCCTTATCATTTCTTGGTTGGCCCATATGGTTATTCATTTTCTCTGATCCCTTGGTTCTCTGGAAAAATGGCGGCGGCTAGGGTTTCTTTGAATCCCCAAATCAAATCGCGATGCCTGATGAATTTGCTGCTCTCTGAAGCTCGAATCTTTGAATAGCTTTGGTGCTTTGATTTGGAGACTTCTGTCGATCGAAACGCTTGAGGTAAAAGTGAGTTATTCTGATTTTGATTTCTTTTATCTCGTATGAACTTGTTTTGGTTTCGATATATTTTCCAGTGATGATTCGGTGTAGAATAGGATTATAGAATCCTTTTAAACTCTTTGATTTTCACGAATATGACTTGGCCTGATTTGAATTGAGTATGTTTCCACTTTTGCTTCCTCGGTTTAAAACTGATTGCGTGGTTTCCTTTTTGATTGGCTCGATTTAAAACAGTGAATGATTTTGTTGATAAAATCGGCTTTAATTTGATATGGGAAAACTGGAAATAACTTCATTTGTGGTCCTTTGACACTTGCGTGATTTTCTGATGACATGCTACGGTTTACTCATTTGAATTCTCGGCTGGTTTGGATTGAATTTTGACTTTAAAGAGATACCGTATAAATTCTTGTTTGAATTCCTTGATTTTGATTCCATGAATATGCTTTGAATTGCTTCTATGATTCCACCCATGATTTAATTTATTGCTTGGAGTTTTTGGAAATAATCTTTGCCCAGATTGTGCTTCACTGTTGATTGATTTGCACAAATCCTTGACTAATTCTTTGATAGCTTGCTTGATTTCTTGAATTGAAACTCCTTGCCGAATTTAATACAGTCTGAAAGAAACAGTGTACCTTTTGTAAAACTGGAAACACACATGAATGATATTGTATCCCCTTGATTGAATCGGTACCGAAACTAATTTGTGCACTTCTGGAAACTTGTTATACACTTGCCAAAAACTGTTGTTCACACCAGTAAATTGGATTTCTTGCCACAACATGCATGGTGTAATTCTTGGAAGATTTCTTGCGTATTTGTTGATTTAAGTAAATGGTACCCACTTGTTTTCACATTCAAATGTGTGCATGTCTCATTGTTCATTACTGTGTGCACTTATGCTGACCAGTCATCACCAAATTAATTTCTTGCCAAGTTCTTATTTGCCTATATACATATATTGTTGCGCTGTCCTTCATGTTTTGCCAAACTTGAATCAATGTCACACAATTATCGACCTGAAAACATAACTTCCTTTTCCATGCTTCATTCACCAGTGTTGAGTTCATGTAATACTGCTCCATGCTTCACCATTGCTGAGTTGAAATATGTCCACTTTTGTACATCATTCTGGCTTGACTTTAAGTTGATCTCCACTGTTTTTGTGTTTGCTGTTGCCACTTTGTTGTAGCTGGATCCTTCATGCTGCCTTGGTCCATATTGCACTATGCTATAGGCCATACATATACTTCCCTGAACTTGAGCCACTTTTGTTTGTTGTTGGCCACTTGTATGCTTGATACTGTACATCTACATATGCCGTTTCACTGTGTTGTCATGCACCATTTACTTGTTCACCTATTTGTGCATGTTGATCCATGAAATTGCTGAAGCTTTTGGACTGTCTGATTACATGCACACTTGCTGTAGAACTTGTTTCATGTTTGTTTGCTTGAGCAATCCATGACGCACACTTGTGTATCCTATTGCTGTTTGGCATCATTCATTGTTTGCTTCATCTCGTATGTTCACCAACATGGCTGCACCATCATCATAACCTTGTTGCTCTATATTTGTGCATGTTCATCATGCTCTATTGAACCATGCAGACTTGAAACATTATTGCTGGCTCGACCACTTTCACCATGTATTCTTGTTGATTTACATTGGGTTGTTTGTACTTGACATTTGCACTGTGTCGAGCTTGGTCCATGTGACTGCTCCACAGCTGTATGCACTGATTGGCGAGGCAGTGCACACGTGTATTTATACACGCGTGTATATGCAGCCATCAGAATATTTTTCTGTCCCTGTACTGACTAGACATAGACGAACCAGATCAAGTCATGAAAAATGATGAGAAACACACCAGAAAACTGAGGCAAATAAAATTTTAAAAAATAAAATCTATATTTGCATGTATTCAGTTTTATTTCTATTGCAGTGTACTGTGTGTGTGTGTGTTTCATGTGACAGGTAAACAAGTGATGACTGGACTGACTGAGAAGATGCTATGAAGACTGAAGACAGAAAATTGACAGAGACAAGTATACAAGAGAATATATGTATATGAGAGAGAGTGAATGTATTTACAAATGAATCTGTAACCGAGTCCAAGAATGTACTGTAATGAATTATATATCAGTGATGTGTTCAAATAGTGGAGTTGTAAATTTGTACTGTTTAAATGTTGAAATAAAATATTATATTCAAATAAAATATTGTGTGAATAATTGAATTTCTGTACAGTCGTATTTTATTTAAATAAAATATTATATTCCTGTTGGTGTTGTAGAATAACAGTACAGTAACAAACACATTTAAAGTAATATTTATTTGGTTGTTATCATCAAACAAAAATCATATAATTGTGTATACAACTACGTTATATACAACAATTTTTATATGTTCGGTTTGGCCTTTTTGTATAGTGCTTCATATCCAAAAGGGGAAATCATTTTTATCCTGAAGTGTAGAACCATAGAATATACAAAAATGCAATCATAATGACTGGGCTTAGTCCTAGCAAATCACATACAGATTATTAACAATTTCCCAAAAATAAAGGAGAATATTAACCAGGACATGTGCACACTTAGTCGCCTAAAGTGGAGGTAGCCATCAGGCTTCAATTAGAAAAATTACTAAAGCAGCATTATATGAATTTCTTTTATATTCTAGCCAAGGTCATTTTCTTAACCCTAAAGATTTATAGAATATGCAACCAAACTCTAGGATTAATGACCAAAAGTACAATATTAAATAATTAGCAAAAGAGTTATTTTGACGAATATTATCAAGCTGGCTCACCAGAATTTTACAATGTTGGTTGCTTAGAAATGCTCATTGTCTATGTTGTGCAAAAATTGCTATGGTACCAAACTGTTATGCAAATATTGCTCTGATACCAACTGTTGTGGTTTTGTACGCAGCGGAAGTTTGACAAGACGCCCGAAAAACATGATCTTTATCAGCCAATCACTTGAAGATGAATTTGACTGGAAAAAAAACACAAATGATACTGGAAATATGAGCACATGATATTCCACCCAACCACCCACTTTATTGATTCACCAATAAAAAAATTGTTTACAATCAATCTCAACTATCATTATAAACAATTACAACTTGAACCAATAACCTTATTGAGAAATAGGTATAGAATATCTAATGGCTAAATAATTTGAAGGAGAACACTCAATTTGGAATAGCTAGACTGATCACTTTTGGTGGCTCTCACCCACACGTAATGAAGATGTTAGCTAGACCCTTTTTATAGAGAGAATTGCTTCATGCCCAAGAAAACTTGCCATCCAAATTAACTTCACGTATGTTATAAAACTATTTGTATAAGCACCAAATATCCTTGCAATAAATGTCCACAAATATAGCAACCAATATCTCTCCATAAAATCTAGCACCAAATCTCTTCATCAAATCTAGCACCAAATCTCTCCATAAAATCTAGCAACAAATCTCTCCACAAAATATGTAAGATTATTTGTTGTCCAAAATTGTGATTTGCGTATCACCAATTTCAACACTCCACCTTGATACCAAATCACAACATCTCCTCAACTCAAACAATAACCCCTTAGCTCTCATTTTCGACCTCTTCTTTCTCAATTAACATCGTCTCGATTTTAACAACTACGAGATAAAACCATCATGTCTTCTCTTCAAGTCCAGACTCAATTGATTTACAGGCTCAACCACACCTTCTTGATTTCACTAGACCACAAGAATACCTAATTGATTTCCAGGCTCAATCACACCTCCTCTTTATCGACATACGCCTACCACTTGATCCCTCTTCATCTATATGGATCCCTCGAGAATTATCAACGCGAAGACAACAATCGATAACACGATCCTCAACAGATCCTCAACAGTGATTAAAACCAACCTCTCCACCTTGCTGCGGACTAGGTTTTTCATTCCAAATTCTCAAAATGTCCTACTCCACAATAGCCATCCACGAAAGCAACATCATCTCCGACATCTACAATCTTCAATCCAAAATCACTCCAAGCTTTGCGATGAACTGGGCTCCGATACCAAACTGTTATGCAAAAATTGCTATAATACCAAAATATTATGAAAAAATTGCTCTGATACCAACTGTTGGGGTTTTGTGCACAGCGGAAGTTTGACAAAACGCCCAAAAAACAGGATCTTTATCACGCAATCACTTGAAGATGAATATGATTGAAAAACAAAAACAACACAAATTATATCGGAAATATGAGCACATGATATTCCACCCAACCACCCTCTTTATTGATTCACCAATAAAAAAAATTGCTTACAATCAATCTCAACTATTGTTATAAACAATTGCAACTTGAACCAATAACTTTATTGAGAAATGGGTAGAGAATATCTGATGGCTAAATAATTTGAAGGAGAACACTCAATCTGGAATAACTAGACTGATCACTTTTGGTGGCTCTCACCCATACCTAATGAAGATGTTAGGTAGGCCCTTTTTATAGAGAGAATTGCTTCATGCCCAAGAAAACTTGGCATCGAAATTATCTTCATATATGTTATAAAACTATTTGGATAAGAACCAAATATCCTTGCAATAAATGTCCACAAATATGGCAATTAATATTTCTCCATCAAATCTAGCACCAAATCTCCTCATCAAATCTAGCACCAAATCTGTCCATAAAATCTAGCAACAAATTACTCCACAAAATATGTAAGATTATTTGTTGCCCAAAATTGTGATTTGCGTACCACCAATTTCACCAGTTTACATGATTACACAATTATATAAATTCCTAGATTTCTCCCGATGATAAATTGTATTAATTATCAAAGTGTACATACATACATGACCAGTTAACCATCGTCTTGACCTTTGCTTGATGTACTCTTCTGTAATATATGAATTCCAAGCATCATTTGGCTTGTTTACTAAATTGATGATATGCAAAAAATGCAGATAATACAATCAGGCAAGTTATTTTTTATGTTAGCCATTTTGTAGCACACAAGTATATATCAAATAATTTAAGCCTACATTTGATTTTCATTGAATTAATTAATGTCATTTAGCATGAGTATTTTATTATTGATTGTTTAAATCAATTTACTACATCTAAATGTTATAATAATCAAAAAAGGTTTCATGCTCAGCTATCATTGCCACAATATTTTATTCTAATCAATTCTATATTATGGTCAAACTAATAGTTCGATTCCTCTAACAATACATAGGTTTTTCCATCAAGGCCAAGCAAGATGCTGATTTGTAATATGAAAGCAAAATCTTACATATATGGTTTATCTAACTTTCATATATTTGTATCATTGCTATGTTTAGTGTAATTGAAACATAAATAAAACTCCACAACACTCATAGTAAAAAAAAATAGAAATATAGTTCATGGGTAAAATGTGAATTAGAACAGATCATGCATGACACAAAAGTCTTAATCAAAGAGTCACAGTACAAGAACACCAGTCTGGTCAAAATATTTACATCAATGCATAATTTCCTTGCAAAAAATTTAAATCCACCTTTAAAACTCACGCAGGCAAAATAAAGTAAATAACTTAACAAACACATTGTTATTGACATAACAGTAAGAACATAAATTATAACTTAAAAATCCTAAGGTAATATTATACTGACAGCAAAACGGATAGATGAATCTCAAACCCGATCTTCTGGAAAATAACAGAATTGCAACAATTTCACAAATCATAAATTAGCCCCAATATTGTAAGCCTGATGTATTTTTTATTGCTTATTGAAAATAATGAAGTTATAATTTTTCTATGATCTTAATGCTTAAGATTCAATGAACTTCGCAAACAGGCAGATAAAATTGAAATACATCTGAAAAAGGAAAAACAATGACAAAATGAATATTCGATGAGCGAAATATTTGATTTAAACGAAGACATTTTATTAGATATTAGCTAATTCAATTCAAACTAAGAAAATTTAATAAAAATCAAAATATAATCCTAACTATATCCGGCTAGATAAAAATTGTGATAATGGATAATTGGGTAGTTTGCTTGTTTTTTTAAAATTAAACTGATGCTTCTTTTCTATACAGAATAGAAAGAATATTTTTCTCATGAACAAATTCAAAAGCATGGTTCACAACAATTTTAAAGGAAGCTCTTACACATATATAAAAGGGAAACTTGACCTTAAGTCGATATTAAAAAAAATAGAAAAAAAATTTATCTTGCTTAATCTTCTATTCGTCAAAATAGAGGTATAGAGGAGGGAAGAAACATACACAGATGAAGCAATTTTGCAAACAGGGTAATCCTTACGCAATAAATACAAAACACAAACCAAGCACCTTCAATCTGACCTTTTTCTCCTTTCACTTATTTGTTTCTAATATAAATCTAAGAAAATCAAGCATAGTGTCTACTTATGACACTCCTACGCTTTCCAAATTATCCGACCTGGCCGTTCCGGAATGATCCTGAGAAGTTGGAAACGAAACCTTTGGTTCGATCAATTTTTCATGATCAAATTCATTGGGATTAGATGAATGGTTGGTGTTTTATGATTCTTTGGTACTTGCATTGGAGATTTTGAATTTGAAATTGAGGAAAAGGCATATTACTGCACAATCGTCTACTTTGGAGGTGGGACATCCGACCTTCCAGGATTGGACTGCAGGTTCAGCTAGTGAGCAAGCTGCATAGGACTGGGCTGGAGCTAGAGATATTATTGAGATGATTTCTTCATTGGATAGGACATCCCATATCCCATCTATAGCCAAATTTTTTTACCTAAATCGAAGTTGAAATAGAAACCATAAACCCTAGACTTTGGTTGAACAAGCCAAAAGGCTGACAAAATGTGGTGGAAAATGCAAAAAAAGGATGAGATGATGATTGCAGAAGGGGAGGTTGAATGATGAAGAGGTTTGTAACCCTAAACTGAAATAGGGGAGAAATAATGAAATGGGATAACCTTAAGCTTTAGATGTGTCACTATAGATTGTGTATTAACGAAATTACCATCTGTTATCATGCTGAAAACCGTGAGTACTAGTTATAATGGTAAAAATCGTTACTATTTCGTAACGATAATAACCGTGACAATGTAAAACGGAAAAAGGGTTACAAACTAAACTTTCTGTTGTTGTGGCACTAGAGCTTAGCATGTTAGAGGATGTGGAAATTAAGCGGAAGGCATCTATTCGATGAGCACATATGCGGATCCTATATTTCGAGACTAAGAAACTAAGGTTCAAGGAAGTACGACTTGTAAAGTTCCAATGGGGAAATGATGACAGTGAAGCTATTTAGGAACCAAAGAAGATGTGTGTTTCTTATCCTTTTCTTTTTGACGATATGCTTACATTTCCTTTTCCCATCGTTAGACTTGAATAAGTTCTATCCTTTCTGTTCTTTTTATCCTATGAATCTTAAGATTTAAGCCATGGATAGTAGGATATGTTTGAAACATGTTGTTATAACATGTTAAATTTGATGTTTTCAAGTGGATGCAAGTGGTTGCGGTGGATGCATACATATACATACTTGGAACTGATGATTGACTAAAAGGGCACTTGCATACACATATGGATGTGTGTGCATTTTTTTATTATTTTATGGATGATAAATGAGTGTTATCAGATGATTGATGCATGTGAATTATGGGTGAAGCACACATATAGAACTCTTTGTTATCATTAGAACTTTTTGCATATATTTGGATATATGGTACCGATGTAATTGCATAAAAAGAAGGTCAACTGAATTAGTAAACCGTCTAATCTTTTGCATTAACTAGGGTCCTCCAAACACCATTATTGCATAACTACATAAATCACATGAGAAAATTAAGGATAATAATTTCTAATGGATAAGGTTTGAGTAGATGGTCGTAGATATTCGTGTGTTAACATCTATCTTGTACCTATATGTTTGGAGATATCAGGGACGAAATCCTTTCAGGAAGGGAGAATGCAACAACTCAATTTTTAACAAATAGTAGTTAATGAACAAATTAAATAATTAAAGAATAAGTTGCAAATTATGGGAATTTAGAAACATGGATTGTGTCATTGAGTCTTTTACGATTTTTTGGTTTAGATACATGTTTGGTTTGTGAGTAATGAACTTAAAACAAAGGAGTTATAGAAAATCGATGTTTGGATCCAAAAGCTAAATTTAAATAAGAGAACAAAAAATGTATTAACCATTGCATGGGAGGACCCATCAACCACTGAGTCGACCCATGGGTCCCCCCAGATGGCAAGTGGGTCGACCCATGTGTCGACCCACTGGTTGGGTGGGTCGAACCAAATATGCCTATTTTCTGTAATTTCTTTTTGCATGCAGCTGTAATTTTTCTATCTTTTCTTATAGGCTTTGTTTAATTAATATTCAAATTACTATAAGTAATATTATTAATATTCTTTTCCTCGTTCTTCGTCGTATTTTTAAGTGTATTGTGGTTATGCCTAAAAAGGCATATGTGTGTGATTTATTTAGGCGTAGATTTATATGCCTAATTGCCTAGGACTGATTATTATCCTTATTCTATGCACGTTTAGGAAAGTTGATTCAGTTGGAATAAATGAATAATTTTGGGGTAATTGGACATTTGTTGTAAAACTATAATAAAAGGGAACGTTGGGCTAATAATAATGTAATGACCCGCATTTTCAGTGGTATAATAATTAATTTATTTAATTATTTAAAAGGTAATTAGAAGGATTTAATGGTTGTTAATATATAATGGTGAATATTTAATTAAAATAATAATTAAATAATATATATATAATTCTGAAATCATCAGATTTGGATGAAATGGCGATATGGTGAATTGGGCCATTCGATATATATATAATTCAGTTTAGAACTGAATTTGAATAACGAATATATTGAATCGACGACTTTATAACGTATAAATTTATAATATATTTATAAACGAGCTCGAAATGGCGCTGCAGTTCGCTATTTGGCGATTTGAACTTCAACTGAATATACAGGGTTCGTTTTAAATCGGATTTCTGTGAAACAAGAAACGTGTGGAGCTGGTAGAGTATATCTTTCTAGTGGAGGAGAAAAATCGGGATTTCGTCGGTTAGATTTTGAGTTATGTCCAAATCAAATTCTGAGAAATGCAGCGCCCTGACCATAAGGATTTAGTTATATTTTTATATAAGGATTTAAATAGAAATCGAACATCAATATAACTCTGACGATGTAATATCGAGTTAGAAATAAATATAGGATTTATCCTGAGCTGTATGGTATTCCACTACGAGTATAGACGAGAATATTTATTTTTAAATATTTAATTTAATTATATTTAAATATATTTATATATTTAAATGAATTTTTAGGGGTTTAAAAATAGCCACTTTTGCAAACGAAGTCGGAATTCGACGAAACCAGTTTCGTTGGGACCGTAATGTCGAACTGTAGCTACATGACAATTTTCAAGATTTTTGAATACTATGTGTGATCACATAGTTTTTTTGAAGGACGAAAACAGATATAATAAACAAAATAAAAATATCTAAAATATCTAAAAATATCTAAATTGCCTATAAATACCCCACTAACCAACCTAAACCTAATTCCACTTTTTCTCTCTGGTCAAACATTTGTTTCCGTCGTTCTTTTCTTTTTTCTCTCCGCAGAAAAGATATCGAACAAAAATAAATCCAAAGAAATGCAAACAAAAATCCTTAAATCCTAAAACCTACTTCTACGAGCTCGTATTGTGATTAGCTTGCTTCTGATATAAATTTCGTAGGGTGCGACTCTTGTTTGGGGATGGCCAGTTTCAGGCGCGAGACCTAGGGTTCGATCGCAAGGGAGATTAAGGCGACGAAGGAGTAAACGGAGGGGTGCGAGCTGCTCTGGGGGTCGAGGCGCTGATGTAGAGGAAATTGGGTGGATTCCAGTGGCTTGGATTTGGAAGAGACGATGACAGGTCGCGGTTGAAGGCAGTAGGTCGAGTTTAGAAAGGGGAGTCGAACTGTGAATTGAGGTGGCGTTCGGGTAGAGAGGGAGGTGCGGTTCCGTTTGGTGGTGACTGCGGTGGTGATAGGTGGCCGAAGCGATGATGGTGGTGGGTCAACGGCGAGGTAAAAATGGGGTTTGGTTACAGGTAACAAAGGGTTTGTGGATTTCAATTGGGAGAGAAAGAGGGATAATCGGTTTATAAGGGAGAGCGAGTATGGGCCTGTACAATGGTGAATGGGCCAAGAATAAAGGTTGGGCCATAGGGTAAATATAAGTTAATGATTTATTTAATTCAGATAACGCGTATAACTTATAAATTTGATAACTTCCTCATATATTATCGAAATTCAGCGAAACAAGATCCGAAAGGATCGTATGGACGAGGGCTACACCGTGGAACTTACTGGGAGTGGATAGGAGCTCGTTTGAATTTGTGGTGAAATAAATTGTTTGATTCAAATCAAATAACAGCTTATCGTTCTTTAACGATGTACTGCCAATGTGAGTAAAACTCACCAACTCTGAACAGTTTATATTTTCACGTTGTATTTTTAGAACTGTTAAAATTGTTTGATTGACTGTGTGTTGGTTGTTTGATTGAACTGCTAGTCAGTTAGTGGAAATCATATATATATATATATATATATATAAACCGTTAAATATTTATATATTGATTCTGCTATCAGAATAATTTATATTGAACTGAAAGTGATGATAAATATATTGTCTAACATCTGTGATGCAGGGAAACAGGTTGGAGGAATCCGACTGGATTCCTCAACAGTTATTTTATTGTTTTTCATATTTTTTGATATATGATGTGAATTATAACCTGTTGTTGATTGTGTGTGTATGGACGATATTGAACATCGTGATTTGATATGATTGAATACCATAACATACGGGATGTTGATAAGGGGATTTTCAAAGTGATATTGAAAACAGAGATATTTATAAATTGAAATATTTATAAATAAGAAATATTTATAATTGGGAATATTTATAAATAGGAGGTATTTTAAAAAGGAAATAAATTCAAAACATTTTCTTTTGAAGGGAAAGGCCTGTGTGGCGGGTTTGGGGATTTTCCCGATACTCCCGATACAAAGGAGGTTATGGTGAATTTTCCCGGAAAGTTAAGGAGTTAGAATATTTTTAAGAATAAATTTGAAAAGGAAATATTTGCAAACCATTTGCAAATAGAATAAAATAGAGAAAAGAAATATTTGTAAACCATTTACAAATAGAATTGAAAGGGGAATATTTAGAAAATAAATAGAGTTAATAAAAAGGAAATTGGTTTATAAAGGATAACGTTATTAAAAGGACATTTATAAAGTGAAGAACCGTTACTAATAGTAAATCTTTATAAATGAATAAACGTGTTAAAAAGGAGAAATCGAATATGGTATTCGAAGTTAGTTAATCGAATATAGACATTCGAAAGTAGTTAATCGAATATGGTATTCGAAGTTAGTTGATCGAATATAGACATTCGAAAGTAGTTAATCGAATATGGTATTCGAAGTTAGTTGATCGAATATAGACATTCGAAAGTAGTTAATCGAATATGGTATTCGAAGTTAGTTGATCGAATATAGACATTCGAAAGTAGTTAATCGAATATGGTATTCGAAGTTAGTTAATCGAATATAGACATTCGAAAGTAGTTAATCGAATATGGTATTCGAAGTTAGTTAGTCGAATATAGACATTCGAAAGTAGTTAATCGAATATGGTATTCGAGGTTAGTTAATCGAATATAGACATTCGAAAGTAGTTAATCGAATATGGTATTCGAAGTTTGTAAATCGAATATGGTATTCGGAAGGAGAAATCGAATATGGTATTCGAAGTTAGTAAATCGAATATGGTATTCGAAAGGAGAAATCGAATATTGTATTCGAAGTTAGTAAATCGAATATGGTATTCGAAAGGAGAAATCGAATATGGTATTCGAAGTTAGTTAATCGAATATGGTATTCGAAGTTAGTTAATCGAATATAGACATTCGAAAGGAGTTAATCAAATTTGGTATTCGAAGTTAGTTAATCGAATATGGTATTCGAAAGTTAGTTAATCGAATATGTTATTCGAAAGGGGTTAGTCAAGTCGAGTTAGTCAAATAGAGTTAACCAGTTAGAGTTAATCAGTTAGAGTTAACCAGTTAGAGTTAATCAGTTAGAGTTAACCAGTTAGAGTTAATCAGTTAGAGTTAACCAGTTAGAGTTAATCAGTTAGAGTTAACCAGTTAGAGTTAATCAAATATAGTTATTTGAGACAGAGTTAGTCAAACATAGTATTCAGGGTAAGTTGCCATCTTGTACGACTGCTAGCGTAATTCGCAGGGCTGTAAATAGCCTACGGCGGTCGAATGTTTCCTGAGGAAGTCAGGCGTAACCATTGTGATCGCTGCGATCTAGAGTCAAGCGAATATTAGTTATTCGATAGGAGTTAATCGAGTTGAGAAATAAGTTAAGTTAAATAAGTTGAGTTGATCGGGTGGTTCGACCAAGTTAGTCGAGCCTAGTTAATCGAATCGAATTGGTCGAACCAAGTAAGTCGAGTTAAGTTAGTCAAGTTAGTCGAGCCTAGTTAATCGAATCGAATTGGTCGAACCAAGTAAGTCGAGTTAGTCGAGTCAAGTTAAGTTAGTCGAGTTAAGTTCGTCGAGTTAAATAAATCGATGTTAGTTTCATCGAAAGGAGTTATCGATGTTAGTTTCATCGAAAGGAGTTATCGATGTTACTTTCATCGAAGGGAGTTATCGATTATAGTTTAATCGAAGTGAGATTTTCAAATATGAGATATTTGAAAAGGAAGAGTTATCGAATATTAGTTATTCGAAGAGAGATTATCGAATATCGTTTATTCGAGAAGGAGTTAATCGAATATAGGTTATTCGAAGAAGAGTTAATCAAAAAGAGATTTCTCGAAGAGAGTTAATCGGCAAAATTCGATTATATCGAATTCGGGAAAGTACTTATACTTTCCACTGTTTAAATAGAGATTTATTTATTTATAAATAAGTGTTCGGTTAATTATTCACTAATAAGAATAGAAGTTATAATTAAAGTTAGATAATTCGAAAGGAGGGATTATAACGTTATCGTTATAACCAATGTTTTAAATACAGAAGTGGATTAGTAAAATTGGATCCGAGAAAGGCGTAAAGAAGTTGTTAAAGATTAAAAGATAAACTTTGACCATTTCGACGTTATAACGTTGTTCAGTTAAGGTCTGAGAGGTAATTATACCCCAACTTGAGTGACTTCCTTCTTAACTAAGAAATGGTAAGGTTTGATCGTAAAGGAGTTTTGGAAATGTTTTCCAAACGAGAATCAGAAATGTTTTCTGATAAAAGGAAATAAGAATTTAGAATATAGGGAAACAGGAGATGTAAAATGAACTAAAGAGATTAATGTTAAATGATGTTTGTTTGATAAAATTTCCATCTGGAAATAATATCGTTGTTTGCACACTTGTTTTCTTCAATAGTTAAATCACAGACTATCGAAGTTTTGGCCATTTTAACGTTGTTAATATGGAGAGACCGGTTGGATTATTATCCATAGAACCACTCTGTATTGGCATAAGCGTTGCGAATCATATATGCCAAAGATAATTGAAGACGGAGTAAAATGCAAGGGCTGTTGTATAAGTCTTAGATAACAGTGACTAAGATGGATATACGGAATTGTGCCTTCGGTTTGTCCAGTCCCAGGACAACTTGTATGGACGAAGGTCTGACAGAGTATATCCAATAGATCGCGTAAGTTGATCTGTTCAAACGTATTCACGTTTGGTGGCGGAGGAATTCGTTTCTCTAAGCTGTATACCCGTGTTATTTTTGGATAAGTCAATTTGTGATTTGGCGGGTATGACGATGTGACATTTCTAAGTGAATGAAGATGGATGTCTGACATAGTATTTCCAGACGGTCACGTACATTGATTTCTTCAACTATACCAAGAGTGGAAGCGGAGAAGGAAACTTCTTTTAGCTGACACGTAATGTAGGGTTGTAGACGTAAATTAGTGATTTTCAATGGATTTGACAATGTAGCATTTGAAGTGAATCTGATGTGATGATAAAGCGTAGCTTCTAGCCTCATCAACCGGTAAATGACAGAAATCGGGCAGGCAGCATGGCTAAGTCGGTCGCTTCGAAGTAGGGTGTATAGTCACCTATCTAGTGAATATTCATTTATTTCTTAAATCTATCAATGCTGTCCCATATATATATACGGGAACGATTGCTGATCCCAACCGTTGGTGATATACATTCGATACACTCAAGCGAAATGAGTGGTCGGTCATGTGTGGCTGAGTTGCAAGATGTTCTTGTTGAACTCCAGTGTATCGTTCCTAGAGTACACTGATCGGAAGGTGGTTCCATACCTTGTTATAGTTCGAAATCCATTATCCAATACGTGCTTGCGATTTTGATTGTATACTATATATGTAGAACGTGAGATGAAAGCGTTTCTGCTAGTTGATATCTATTTGTACATAGACATTATTATAATATCAAAAGGTTTTTGATATAAAGATATTTTGGATTCTCATAAGGAAAAAAAAACCCGTTCCGTTCTGCGGCGTGGTCTTATGAGATATCGTTTACTTGTTCATATACCTGTTTAAACTGTTTTACTCACACCAGTCCCATGACTGACCCGGAGTTTACTTTGTTGTTTTCCCTAAACTCTTGGGTGCCTAAATTTGTACGGGCAGTCAAGTAGTCGGGATTTGCAGATACATTGAAGAGATGGAGCAGGAGGCTTAAGAATCATATAGCTATAGTTTATTTCCGCTGTGTTGTAAGTGTTGTACTCTGATAAGTGCTATTGTATACATAACTGTTATATTTCAAAGTTATGTTATCTATTATACGTTATTCGTTCCGCTGTGAGGTTCGTGTTACTCTGATGTTGTGTTCTTCTTCTTCTTCTATTCTAAGTTTCTATCTTATCTATTCTCACCTTCTAATTTCTTTCATTAATTACCGGGATTTTTCGATGTTTTGGTTATCGACGTCGAGCTTACGTCGATAACCAAAGTCGCTCAAAATCCGGGTCGTTACAGTTGGTATCAGAGCATTGGTTTAGTTAATACCTTGGCTCTGTGGCGTGATTCAGTAGAGATGGGATTAGTAATATCCTAGACTGAGTTTGAGTGTGTATATATGCGAGTGAACGTATTTGTTAGTTAATATAAAATGATTTTATATTGTGGAGTTTTATTGGTTGAGTTGTTTGTGAATTATGGTCGATCGGTTTGATCCACTGTATCGATGGGGGTTACTAAACACTCGAATACGATGAACCGTCATGGTATGTTTTGAAAGAGGGTAAATGGAATAATTTTACCCGAATATATTTGATATAGTATATTGGTTGTGTTGGTTGTTATTATAATCGAGTAAGATTATAAAAAGGTAAAATGATTATAAATGACTAATCAGAATTCATATAAGTAAAGTATATGAAATAAAATGAAGAAAAATCTGAATTTAAATCAGATTGGAATTAAAATAAGGAAATTTTAAGTTCCTGGGAGATTTTGAAAACGTTTTTCAAACTGAAAATGTGATATAGTATTGAACTCACTTCGATAGCTGGAAAATAGATTCTGATGATGAATCGCGACATCATCAGTGTTCATTTTCGAGTTCTAAGTTACGGACTACTACCAAAGGTTTTGTTTTTGAATTGTTTTAAGAAAAACAAGTGTTTAGAAATTCAAAGGTTTTAAATTGGTATTATGATTTCAAATTGATTTGAAATAAACCCAAGAATTTAAATTCTGGAATATAAATTTAACCTATGAAGTTAAAGAGATTGAGATGGTAAAAATTGAGAAAAATAAATTGAAATTAACTTGAACTGAGTTAAATAAAATTGAACGGGTTAGAGATAATCTAGAATGGAACCAATTTGATAAGTCAATAATTTGGAATTTGATATTGGGGTTCGAATGAAATTCGATTTGGATTTTGAGGATATGAACTGATTGGAATTTAATTGAGATAACACTGGTATATGCTGAGTTGATAGCATATGGAAGTGATAGAGTTGATATTCCCGACAAAAAGGTACCAGTTATATTATATATGGATATGAGATTTATGAGCCGAATTGGCAAGCCGCTTGGCTGTTTGATTTTCTTTTGGGTTAAAGAAGGCCCAGAGAGGCGAGTTGGAGTTTGAGATATTGACCAGTACAAAGGAGGTGCTGGCAAAAAATTTCGAAAAGTTAAGGCGTTAGAAAATTTTCAGGATTTTTGAAAATTTTCGTTGATAAGAATTAATTGATATTTAATCGAAATTAAATTGATTCAGTTGAAACTGACGATAAGAAGTGAACAAATAAGTTCTAACCAGTCGATAGGGTTGTTTCCTACCTTAGCAATTTCGAGGACGAAATTATTATAAGTGGGGAAGAATGTAATGACCCGCATTTTCAGTGGTATAATAATTAATTTATTTAATTATTTAAAAGGTAATTAGAAGGATTTAATGGTTGTTAATATATAATGGTGAATATTTAATTAAAATAATAATTAAATAATATATATATAATTCTGAAATCATCAGATTTGGCTGAAATGGCGATATGGTGAATTGGGCCATTCGATATATATATAATTCAGTTTAGAATTGAATTTGAATAACGAATATATTGAATCGACGACGTTATAACGTTTAAATTTATAATATATTTATAAACGAGCTCGAAATGGCGCTGCAGTTCACTATTTGGCGATTTGAACTTCAACTGAATATACAGGGTTCGTTTTAAATCGGATTTCTGTGAAACAAGAAACGTGCGGAGCTGGTAGAGTATATCTTTCTAGTGGAGGAGAAAAATCGGGATTTCGTCGGTTAGATTTTGAGTTATGTCCAAATCAAATTCTGAGAAATGCAGCGCCCTGACCATAAGGATTTAGTTATATTTTTATATAAGGATTTAAATAGAAATCGAACATCAATATAACTCTGATGATGTAATATCGAGTTAGAAATAAATATAGGATTTATCCTGAGCTGTATGGTATTCCACTATGAGTATAGACGAGAATATTTATTTTTAAATATTTAATTTAATTATATTTAAATATATTTATATATTTAAATGAATTTTTAGGGGTTTAAAAATAGCCACTTTTGCAAACGAAGTCGTAATTCGACGAAACCAGTTTCGTTGGGACCGTAATGTCGAACTGTAGCTACATGACAATTTTCATGATTTTTGAATACTATGTGTGATCACATAGTTTTTTTGAAGGACGAAAACAGATATAATAAACAAAATAAAAATATCTAAAATATCTAAAAATATCTAAATTGCCTATAAATACCCCACTAACCAACCTAAACCTAATTCCACTTTTTCTCTATGGTCAAACATTTGTTTCCGCCGTTCTTTTCTTTTTTTTTCCACAGAAAAGATATCGAACAAAAATAAATCCAAAGAAATGCAAACAAAAATCCTTAAATCCTAAAACCTACTTCTACGAGCTCGTATTGTGATTAGCTTGCTTTTGATATAAATTTCGTAGGGTGCGACTCTTGTTTGGGGATGGCCAGTTTCAGGCGCGAGACCTAGGGTTCGATCGCAGGAGAGATTAAGGCGACGAGGGAGTAAACGGAGGGGTGCGAGCTGCTCAAGGGGTCGAGGCGCTGATGTAGAGGAAATTGGGTGGATTCCGGTGGCTTGGATTTGGAAGCGACGATGACAGGTCGCGGTTGAAGGCAGCAGGTCGAGTTTAGAAAGGGGCGTCGAACTGTGAATTGAGGTGATGTTCGGGTAGAGAGGGAGGTGCGGTTCCGTTTGGTGGTGACTGCGGTGGTGATAGGTGGCCGGAGCGATGATGGTGGTGGGTCAATGGCGAGGTAAAAATGGGGTTTGGTTACAGGTAACAAAGGGTTTGTGGATTTCAATTGGGAGAGAAAGAGGGATAATCGGTTTATATGGGAGAGCGGGTATGGGCCTGTACAATGGTTAATGGGCCAAGAATAAAGGTTGGGCCATAGGGTAAATATAAGTTAATGATTTATTTAATTCAGATAACGCGTATAACTTATAAATTTGATAACTTCCTCATATATTATCGAAATTCAGCGAAACAAGATCCGACAGGATTGTATGGACGAGGGCTACACCGTGGAACCTACTGGGAGTGGATAGGAGCTCGTTTGAATTTATGGCGAAATAAATTGTTTGATTCAAATCAAATAACAGTTTATCGTTCTTTAACGATGAACTGCCAATGTGAGTAAAACTCACCAACTCTGAACAGTTTATATTTTCACGTTGTATTTTTAGAACTGTTAAAATTGTTTGATTGACTGTGTGTTGGTTGTTTGATTGAACTGCTAGTCAGTTAGTGGAAATCATATATATATATATATACATACATATATATATATATATAAACCGTTAAATATTTATATATTGATTCTGCTATCAGAATAATTTATATTGAACTGAAAGTGATGATAAATATATTGTCTAACATCTGTGATGCAGGGGAACAGGTTGGAGGAATCCGACTGGATTCCTCAACAGTTATTTTATTGTTTTTCATATATTTTGATATATGATGTGAATTATAACCTGTTGTTGATTGTGTGTGTATGGACGATATTGAACATCGTGATTTGATATGATTGAATACCATAACATACGGGATGTTGATAAGGGGATTTTCAAAGTGATATTGAAAACAGAGATATTTATAAATTGAAATATTTATAAATAATAAATATTTATAAATGGGAATATTTATAAATAGGAGGTATTTTAAAAAGGAAATAAATTCAAAACATTTTCTTTCGAAGGGAAAGGCCTGTGTGGCGGGTTTGGGGATTTTCCCGATACTCCCGATACAAAGGAGGTTATGGCGAATTTTCCCGGAAAGTTAAGGAGTTAGAATATTTTTAAGAATAAATTTGAAAAGGAAATATTTGCAAACCATTTGCAAATAGAATAAAATAGAGAAAAGAAATATTTGTAAACCATTTACAAATAGAATTGAAAGGGGAATATTTAGAAAATAAATAGAGTTAATAAAAAGGAAATTGGTTTATAAAGGAAAACGTTATTAAAAGGACATTTATAAAGTGAAGAACCGTTACTAATAGTAAATCTTTATAAATGAATAAACGTGTTAAAAAGGAGAAATCAAATATGGTATTCGAAGTTAGTTAATCGAATATAGACATTCGAAAGTAGTTAATCGAATATGGTATTCGAAGTTAGTTAATCGAATATAGACATTCGAAAGTAGTTAATCGAATATGGTATTCGAAGTTAGTTAATCGAATATAGACATTCGAAAGTAGTTAATCGAATATGGTATTCGAAGTTAGTTAATCGAATATAGACATTCGAAAGTAGTTAATCGAATATGGTATTCGAATTTAGTTAATCGAATATAGACATTCGAAAGTAGTTAATCGAATATGGTATTCGAAGTTAGTTAATCGAATATAGACATTCGAAAGTAGTTAATCGAATATGGTATTCGAAGTTAGTTAATCGAATATAGACATTCGAAAGTAGTTAATCGAATATGGTATTCGAAGTTAGTTAATCGAATATAGATATTCGAAAGTAGTTAATCGAATATGGTATTCGAAGTTAGTAAATCGAATATGGTATTCGAAAGGAGAAATCGAATATGGTATTCGAAGTTAGTAAATCGAATATGGTATTCGAAAGGAGAAATCGAATATGGTATTCGAAGTTAGTTAATCGAATATGGTATTCGAAGTTAGTTAATCGAATATAGACATTCGAAAGGAGTTAATCGAATATGGTATTCGAAGTTAGTTAATCGAATATGGTATTCGAAAGTTAGTTAATCGAATATGTTATTCGAAAGGGGTTAGTCAAGTCGAGTTAGTCAAATAGAGTTAACCAGTTAGAGTTAATCAGTTAGAGTTAACCAGTTAGAGTTAATCAGTTAGAGTTAACCAGTTAGAGTTAATCAAATATAGTTATTTGAGACAGAGTTAGTCAAACATAGTATTCAGGGTAAGTTGCCATCTTGTACGACTGCTAGCGTAATTCGCAGGGCTGTAAATAGCCTACGGCGGTCGAATGTTTCCTGAGGGAGTCAGGCGTAACCATTGTGATCGCTGCGATCTAGAGTCAAGCGAATGGGGTTTAATCGAATATTAGTTATTCGATAGGAGTTAATCGAGTTGAGAAATAAGTTAAGTTAAATAAGTTGAGTTGATCGGGTGGTTCGACCAAGTTAGTCGAGCCTAGTTAATCGAATCGAATTGGTCGAACCAAGTAAGTCGAGTTAAGTTAGTCAAGTTAGTCGAGCCTGGTTAATCGAATCGAATTGGTCGAACCAAGTAAGTCGAATCAAGTTAAGTTAGTCGAGTTAAGTTCGTCGAGTTAAATAAATCGATGTTAGTTTCATCGAAAGGAGTTATCGATGTTAGTTTCATCAAAGGGAGTTATCGATTATAGTTTAATCGAAGTGAGATTTTCAAATATGAGATATTTGAAAAGGAAGAGTTATCGAATATTAGTTATTTGAAGAGAGATTATCGAATATCGTTTATTCGAGAAGGAGTTAATTGAATATAGGTTATTCGAAGAAGAGTTAATCAAAAAGAGATTTCTCGAAGAGAGTTAATCGGCAAAATTCGATTATATCGAATTCGGGAAAGTACTTATACTTTCCAGTGTTTAAATAGAGATTTATTTATTTATAAATAAGTGTTCGGTTAATTATTCACTAATAAGAATAGAAGTTATAATTAAAGTTAGATAATTCGAAAGGAGGGATTATAACGTTATCGTAATAGCCAATGTTTTAAATATAGAAGTGGATTAGTAAAATTGGATCCGAGAAAGGCGTAAAGAAGTTGTTAAAGATTAAAAGATAAACTTTGACCATTTCGACGTTATAACGTTGTTCAGTTAAGGTCTGAGAGGTAATTATACCCCAACTTGAGTGACTTCCTTCTTAACTAAGAAATGGTAAGGTTTGATCGTAAAGGAGTTTTGGAAATGTTTTCCAAACGAGAATCAGAAATGTTTTCTGATAAAAGGAAATAAGAATTTAGAATATAGGGAAACAGGAAATGTAAAATGAACTAAAGAGATTAATGTTAAATGATGTTTGTTTGATAAAATTTCCATCTGGAAATAATATCGCTGTTTGCACACTTGTTTTCTTCAATAGTTAAATCACAGACTATCGAAGTTTTGGTCATTTTAACGTTGTTAATATGGAGAGACCGGTTGGATTATTATCCATAGAACCACTCTGTATTGGCATAAGCGCTGCGAATCATATATGCCAAAGATAATTGAAGACGGAGTAAAATGCAAGGGCTGTTGTATAAGTCTTAGATAACAGTGACTAAGATGGATATATGGAATAGTGCCTTCGGTTTGTCCAGTCCCAGGACAACTTGTATGGACGAAGGTCTGATAGAGTATATCCAATAGATCGCGTAAGTTGATCTGTTCAAACGTATTCACGTTTGGTGGCAGAGGAATTCGTTTCTCTAAGCTGTATACCCGTGTTATTTTTGGATAAGTCAATTTGTGATTTGGCGGGTAAGACGATGTGACATTTCTAAGTGAATGAAGATGGATTTCTGACATAGTATTTCCAGACGGTCACGTACATTGATTTCTTCAACTATACCAAGAGTGGAAGCGGAGAAGGAAACTTCTTTTAGCTGACACGTAATGTAGGGTTGTAGACGTAAATTAGTGATTTTCGATGGATTTGACAATGTAGCATTCGAAGTGAATCTGATGTGATGATAAAGCGTAGCTTCTAGCCTCATCAACCGGTAAATGACAGAAATCGGGCAGGCAGCATGGCTAAGTCGGTCGCACCGAAGTAGGGTGTATAATCACCTATCTACTGAATATTCATTTGTTTCTTAAATCTATCAATGCTGTCCCATATATATATACGAGAACGGTTGATGATCCCAACCGTTGGTGATATACATTCGATACACTCAAGCGAAATGAGTGGTCGGTCATGTGTGGCTGAGTTGCAAGATGTTCTTGTTGAACTCCAGTGTATCGTTCCTAGAGTACACTGATCGGAAGGTGGTTCCATACCTTGTCATAGTTGGAAATCCATTATCCAATACGTGCTTGCGATTTTGATTGTATACTATATATGTAGAACGTGAGATGAAAGCGTTTCTGCTAGTTGATATCTATTTGTACATAGACATTATTATAATATCAAAAGGTTTTTGATATAAAGATATTTTGGGTTCTCATAAGGAAAAAAAACCCGTTCCGTTCTACGGCGTGGTCTTATGAGATATCGTTTACTTGTTCATATACCTGTTTAAACTGTTTTACTCACACCAGTCCCATGACTGACCCGGAGTTTACTTTGTTGTTTTCCCTAAACTCTTGGGTGCCTAAATTTGTACGGGCAGTCAAGTAGTCGGGATTTGCAGACACATTGAAGAGCTGGAGCAGGAGGCTTCAGAATCATATAGCTATAGTTTATTTCCGCTGTGTTGTAAGTGTTGTACTCTGATAAGTGCTATTGTATACATAACTATTATATTTCAAAGTTATGTTATCTATTATACGTTATTCGTTCCGCTGTGAGGTTCGTGTTACTCTGATGTTGTGTTCTTCTTCTTCTTTTATTCTAAGTTTCTATCTTATCTATTCTTACCTTCTAATTTCTTTCATTAATTACCGGGATTTTTCGATGTTTTGGTTATCGACGTCGAGCTTACGTCGATAACCAAAGTCGCTCAAAATCCGGGTCGTTACAAATAATAAAAATTGATTAAGTTTGTAAAATGGCTATGGTATAGGTTATGATAGAAAAATGAACTATAACATATATTTGCACAAATATTATAAATAGGGAATAATAAACAAACATGGTTTATATGCAAATATGCATATAACAGGAAATTGTTAAAAGAAAAATTAGGCTTAATATGAAAATACTAATTTAAAATAGGGTTAAGTTATGAGTTAAAATTCTATGGTGGCCTTGTGATTAGGAAAATTCTATAGTGGTTTTGTGATTAGACAAATTCTATGGTGGCCTTGTGATTAGGCAATTCTACGGTGGCCTTGTATATAGGCAATTCTATTATGGTCTTGTGATTAGACAAACTCTATGGTGGCCTTGTTACTAAGAAATTCTATGGCTATGGTAAATGAACAAATAGTTTAGGTTAATACATATTAAACTTAAAATTAAATTAAGTTATAAGCCTAAAAACTATGGCAATGGTTTCTGCGGTTTTTGTGGGGTCTAAATCATGGGAGATTTGAGATAAGTAATTGTTTATTTGGGATCCATACCATACATGATACCATTTTTATCACATACAATCACATATAAGGGGTAAGTGAAAACACCATGTCGTGGAAGGTAGGAAGATTGTCCAAACTGAGGTGGGTATAGGTGTGTTCCTGCAGTTCAATGTGCGTGCATTGACCCAACTAAGGAAAATAAGACACTGTGATGCTCGTGATTAATGCTGTCTTTTTCGTTGATGGGTCGTGCCTGATAAGCCCAAAGCCTATAATAGGCATAGGTTATCGCTATATGGTTTAACATCACTCAATATATGGGTAGTATTAGAAATTTTTTCCTAATTGTTTTATTTTCTAATCTTGTAGAAACGCAAACAGACAAAAGTCAATGAAAATCGTTGTAACACCCCATATTTTATATTAATAATAAATGAAAGTATCGATAATTTATGATTTCATAATTTGACTCCGAAACATATACCATTTTGTTCGTGGCAATTTTCTTATTCGTTTTGGTATATGACATGTCCAAAATGGAGCTTGGATAGGAAAGTTATTAACGAATTAATAATTAAAATGTTATATGTGTATATATGCGCACAAATTCGAAATTTAAATCTAAAGATGAGTTATAACTGGAAAATTATAATTCTAATGAGTTATATTAAGAAAGAAATTAAACGTTATTAGTAAATATTAATCAAAAATTTTAAGCAGCAGAAATATACGTACAGACCCAGAGATGGGTCGATTCAGTCTTCACATGGGTCGACCCATGTGTCGACCTTAGGGTTGACCTACCTCTAAGGTGGGTGACACATGGGTCGACCCACTCGGGGTTAGATCTACCTGGATGGTGATGTGTTTTTTTGATTTATACGGATTGGATTTAATGTTATCAAATCCAATGGACAAGGATTTCCTATACACCAATAAATAGACTAGTAGGGTCTGGCTTTAAACTCATATTTTATGAGACACTGCCAAGGCTCTACCATTTTATTTCTTCTCCAAATCCTTTATAAATTAGAATATTAGTTATCAGGTGTTCCAACTCAAGATTTGATGATAAAGAATGTAAATCTACAACATAGGTGTTCATACTTCCGATCAACGGATGTAAGTTCTTGAATATGATTTATTTAGGTTTCTCTCTTTCATTCTCTCTTATTTTAGCATTATATTTTTGAATCTTTGGTTGTTTTAATAATAGATTCAATTAGGAAGGCCACGGAATAACAAATCTGGATCAGATTCAAGGATTGGAAAGTTATTGGGTGCGTGGATTTATAATTATACTTTTTGGTTAGCGGTATACTTGTTGTCTGCATTCCCCGTAATTCTTAACATGTTAAATAACTGTAATTTGTGGAAATTACATTAAATCTTATTTAAATAAGTTGAGAAAATTGCTATTGTATAAAAACAAATTCCATTAGGTCTTCTGTTTGCATTGGGAATTTACGGTAATATTGGAATTGCGGAAATTGCAATAAATATGAACACATGTTTAAGAATTGATATGCCTAAATGATTGAAGAGAAATTCCAGTAATTGTAACTAACATGTGAAACAGGAATTCAATGCATAACTCAGAAAATAAGAAGGGTGGATCTGTAGTGGACTGAGTTAGTTGAATTTGGGAAAATGATATATTTCCATCGCGACCAATTTCTGAAAATGTAGTTGCAAGAAGGGTCACAATGGAAATAAAATAAATAGCTTGCAACTGCGAATCTAAGTTGGTAAGCCTTGTGGAAATAGATCATTATATCTTTTTGTAAATCAAATAATGAGGTGTGTGAAATATTTTCCTAAAAATAATGAGAATATAAATATTGATGATTTAAGAAAGATTACAATAGTAAAAGAAATGTGATGAATGAGGGAATATAACCTATTACGATTAATTATGAGAATAAGAATGTAATATAATGTTAACCGACATTCGCGTCCAATTACCAAAAGTAGTCCAGTCCCACATGACTTGGCCCATCGTATGGTACAACGGCTCAGGAGTGTTGCCAACATCCTCAGGAATCAAACTAAGACTGGATCGCACAAGAATAGTCGTCGCGGCTCATCAGACCACTCTCGAACAATACAAGTCACGAGTTAAGAGAACGCACTCAGGGTTACGTGATCGTATTTTGTAAGTCATGATTCTAGTACCGGAAGACTCGATTTGGGCCGCCGGCAGAATATCACATCCCTTGGACGCGACATTCATCAGTATTAATCCACAGTTGAGCCGAACGTGAGCCGAGATCCGAGCCGAAGGCGAGCCATTATGGGACCCGGGCGCAACGTCGGTAGGGGTCCGGGGCCTTACAGTCCAGGTGGTGATCGACCTAACTTGTTAGGTCGAACAAGTGGGCACCGCCCGATTCATTCGATTTCCGCCAACAAGTGTATTACTCAAAATCACCGGATCGGCTCAAAGTCAAGGTTCGTCCAATAACTTCCATGATCTTCGTATCCCTCAAAACTAGGCCACATCCACGTTGTCGTACCCCCGCTCTTCCGTGCCCAACGCTCAAGACTTCAACATAAAACTCGTACCCCACGGGGTACGAATTTTGTACCCCATCAAATACGAATTTCGTACCCCTACAGTGGGGTATGAATTTCCTAGGCACGGTGGAAGGGATCTGAATTTCTGAGAAGGCTGCACTACGGGATACGAAAATGGGCTTTGTGGTCCCTAACTCCTACATAATCCCAGCTAACCATCCATTATAAATAACCCCTTACTTCCTACATGAAAGAGGTTGGTCTAAGCTCTCTGCCAAGCTCTAATGGCTTCCATCTTCTTCCCCAAAGCCTCCTAGGCACATTCCTTCTTCATTCAAGGAAGAAGACACATATTATTGGATCCATGAGCATACTCATGAATGTTTAACCATGCTTTTGGACATCACACAAACTTTGGATATTTCCGGACCTCTCGGACATTGTTGACCAAGTCAACACCTCTTTCACTCAATGAAGAAGAAGAAGGCTTTGGCCCCCTTGCCATCGATCTCGAACCTTGGACCTCGAACATCGGAACCCGAGTCTCGACTCCGGTTCCCTCGGCCTCGACTTTGCTTCCCTCGGATCCCTCATCCTCGACTCTGCTTCCCTCAGATCCCTCAAGTACGCCACAACATCGGCAACTCCTCAACTACTCTTGCTCAGCAAGGAAGCTCGATAGCAAGGAAGCTCGATAGCAAGGAAGCTCGATAACAAGGACTAATAGGATATTGTTCATCATTATAACTTCTTGTAATAGTCTTATTGTACTTTGTTGTAATGGAATAAAATCAGTACAACCTTTAAAGTGGAAGTAGGCCCCGACAGGCCGAATCACTATAAATAATTGTGTCCTTTGCTTCCCGCATGTTATTACTGCATCTCTTATACTTCTTCGCTCTAGACATTTAAGTTTCAATTTTTCAGAACTCTCGGATGTTGATGACAGTTTTAGACGTCAACATTTTGGCGTGCCTCGAAGGGGGAGAGTAAAGTGCGCACCTACGTTCAACTTTCATTCACTTCCTTCGTGGAATCGTAACCTCGCCTTTCCTTCTATTCAGTCACTAAGACTTGGGACGGTACTTAGGTTCTCTTGGACTTACCAACCAAGCCTATCGACAATGGTGAACAAAGGAAAGGACCCTATGGTCGGACCTTCAGCTGTCAATCCTGATTCAGAATTTCCTCCTTAGCCTCGACTCCCTAAAGCTTCAACCAACCTTAATGCTCCCAATCTCGATGCAATCGCCGGTCAAGCCCAATTCGACGAAACATCAAGAAAGTCGGGTGAGACTCGACTATGCCTTGTCAACAAAATCCGCCAGAACATCGGATTAACACAATAGCTTCTACCTATGATCAACGATACATTTTCCGCCTTCGGGCTGACTTGGGCACTCAGCCTCCATCAAACAATGCCTTCGCTCAAACTCGACGAAGTTGATCTTGTAACACCCACGTCCGTTAATGTCACTCACAAAGGGAATGCATTAAGTTTCGTGGAGCGTTATAAGTAAACCAAACGGAATATTACAAGACAGATAAATAAGTATTAGAAAATTTTATAACTTTATTGCAGTGGAAACAGAAATAGGTTTGGTTACACCTTCAAAACAACAAAACCAAGTACATAATATAAGTCTTGTACAAAAGCCTTCAGAGTACAAAATTTTAAAGCCATAATCCCCAATAGAAAATGACATAAGCAGAATCAAATCAAAGCAATACATCTTTCAACTTCAAGCTAGAAGAAAGAGACATCTGAACTAAGCTTGAGTATTTCCTCCTTGAGAACCTGGAGGGGGGACGGAAGAAAAGAGGCGAAACAAACTAGGTCAGACATTAGTCTGGTGAGTCCAGTAACTTTAACAATATAATCATTAAAGTAACAGGATAAGAACATAAACTGGAAAGTAAGAAATGACTGTACATAAGCATGCATGACAAGGTAGGCAAGATGAATAAGATAAACGTTGATTGCGCTTCTAATCACTATAGGGTAATTACTACACTGCACCAATGCTAATTATATCGCACCGTTACTAGTTCCATACCGAAAGTTGATCCCAACCCCGCAATTGGTAGCCCTCAGCCATAACATCTAGTAAGAGGTATCCACCACATACAATCCTTGACAACCTACTAAATACTAGATGTCTCCACACTTACCCCTTTATCGCTTAATCGATCAGCTCCTTTACTTGTATGTATTCACTACTTGTGTCATTCGGCCCCACTTGTTTGTAGATACCTGTGCTAATCCCACCATGGGGTGTATCAATCCCTATGATGGAACCCGACACAATTCAAGATGCACAGTGTATGACTACTGATGCCAAGTGCCTGCTTTTTCCACCCCGGGGCACGTGCACGCCCGTACTCCATCGTAACCTACACTAATGTACCACCCGCCAATATTTTGACCGCTTATAATCAGCCTAGTAATCGTGCCCCACTTTGCCAAGTTCAGGGTACCTTGATACATCTATGCGGGTTACTGCTGAAATGGGTCCCCGTTACTAGGGTTTCCTAACCAACATGTTATAATGGTTAAGTTTCTCAATTTAACCTAACCCCGCCCATTTGTTTAATTAACATGTTGCATTGGTTAAGTGTCGCCTATCCATATGTCACTTAACCTTTCCACTGATTCACGCATGTTTATTTAACGGTTAAGTTTGTGGGCCTATATAGACTAATATTACCCAACTACCCAAGATTTACTTAACCCTTTCACTTATCAAGTCCGTATGTATTATTGGTTAAGCTTGCCTTAACCCTATCCACCTTGTTCATGTAATATTGGTTAAGTTGTCTTCTTACCCATGTTAGCTTAACTCTACCCACCTAACTCGTTTAAGTATCATAATCAGCATTAATTAATTAATTAATGCACAGACCTCTCACATTAAGTCGATTACTTGTGGCCGCTGGATATGCCGGGCGGTTCCGAGTAGACTTCCACCACAAGCCAGACTTAACCTCGTGTTAAGCATCTAATTTATGCCTTTGACCTCTCACATTAGACTATCGTTTGCGGTTGCTGGATATGCCGGGTGATTCCGAGCAGTCTTATACCGCAAACCAAGTCAACCTCGTGTCTTAGGCATTCATCTTTTAGCCAATTTACATATTTACTGTCCAAGTCTAGATTTATATGTAAATTATCCATAAGTGTGGTCAATTCAAGCTATGCCACATTTACTTGTTATGCCCAAAATTATTTAATTAAGTTATGCCAATTCCCCGCTTTTCAATCGCACGTACAACAAGGTCCAAAAATAAAATGGAGAGGGATAGAGGAGAAACACAAGAATTGACATAAGGAACAAAATAGGCATATAAAGGTGTAACCAACTCAAGAATCATGTTTCCAATAGACATGTTGTACATTAACAATAAGTATGGCTAAACTAAGCAAGTTACATCATATGCATAAAGATTCGATAGAATTGAACGTAAAAGAATCACCAATTTGGTGTACAACATGATAGGTTCCATCACAACAGTCTCATTGGCATAGGTAATTCAGTTTTGACAAAAAGGATAAGCATAAATCAGAATTGATTATTTTACAAACAAGCATAGTTCTAAATTCGATTCATTACAAGTTATGATTCCTATTATATGTTACAAATCTAAGAAATAACTGAACTTACCAAATTATCACGAGTTTACACCCAGACCCATTTACATCAAGTCTCATGTTTGCTTATTATATACAATTTTTCCAAACCATAGCCATCATCAATTTATGCCTTTTTACAAATCACATGTTATCCAACATTTCCCAAACTTTTCACTATCATTCAAGCATTATACGTGCATGAATTTCGTATAATATGTTAGGCTCGAAGTTAGCCTAACTCATTAAAAAAAGGAAAAAGGAAGAGGAAAGAGAAACATGGTCTCAAAATAGGCATAAATATACGAGCACGAACAGTCATGAACTAATAGAATTGATCATAAAAGCATAGGCTATGAATCAAAAAAGATGACAACTTGCAAATTTGATTAGATCCATTATAGGCATAATCATATGATCACAATTTACAACTTATCATAATTACTTTAGTTTAGTTATCTTGTGAAAGCTACATGAACTTATAGAGATTAAGAAAGAAGAGAAGATCTGAAATCTGATTTCTGAAGTTGATAAGCTAATCCGTTGATGTAGGCTATAATTTTGAATTTGACTAGTTAAGGTGGAGGCTAGATTAGTTTGGGATGCAGCAGGATAGTGGCTCAAGAATCAATTTAGTTTTGATTAGGGTTTAGGTTTGATGTGATTATATAGAAGTATAGAATTAATTTGAGCTTTAGATCAACCAAGGATCCATCCAAACCATCCAGTCCAAGAAAAATGCGTCATTAGGCTAATTAGAAGTTGCCACGTAGCCCTACGACATAGAAAATCGTCACTGTCCAGAACAGTCAGCAGGGGTTGACCCCTACAGGGGGGTCGACACCAGTGTCGACACCCCTTAAGGCGGGTCGACACCCTCTAGCGGGAATTTTCCCGCCTACTTCTTTTCGCTGGTTTGAATTCGAATTTTGATTTATTAATTATTTATTTAATTCTGATTTATACTTAAATCTTCTAAGCTCCATAACTTCTTCATACGGAGCTAGATTTATGTAAACTCGGACTCTATCTTAAGCAGAATTCCGATACGAACGCAATGGAGTAACCCGCTTCCCTTAATTATTCTTCTAAAAATTAAGTGTTCTTAAATTTGTTAACTTTAATATTTTAAAATTACAGGGTGTTACATTCTCTCCTCCTTAAAGGATTTCGTCCCCGAATTCTCCAAGTCAAGAAGAATTTCCTACCATCCAACATCCATCTACTCAACCATTCAATCACAGGCATCAATTGTCCTTAAAAAGGTTTCTAATGCTTTTCATGAACATATGCATAGTGTGTGTGTGTATGTCTTTACCCAAATGCAAAATCAGGCGGTCTACTGATTCAGTTGACCTCCTTAATGCAAATCATGATAGTGCCATGCGTCCATTATGTATGCAAAAGAATCCTAATTATACATATTATTTCTACATTAGTGCACAACTATCATTCAAATGCAACATCCATATGATAACACATTCAACGTACATCCATTTAACTAAATATGCACAAATATTCAAATGCAATATGAAAGTCATTGAGCCGATCTAGTGCCTAATGTGTGTAAATGCATCCACTTGCATCCACCAAACATAACATGTCTCAAACACATGTTTACAACCATATTATTTTCCTATCTAAAGATCAAGGATGTAAACGAGCGGACATACTAAACGATAGAACAAGTATAAACAAATCGGTAGAAAAGGGAGATGTTAAGAACATATCCTCACAAAAGGAAAGGGTACGACGCATGTATCATGTCTTCCGTCTCCCAAGTCGTGTCTCCTTGATCATCTCCCCATTGGATTTTAACCGACTTGACCTCTCTGTTGTGTAAATTCTTGATCTCCGATCCAAGGATGCATGTAGGAGCTCGTCTAATCGTAGCATCTTGCTCCACTTCCACTTCTCTAAGCAAGCTCGACTCCACTACTTCTGCGATATCATGTAAACACTTCCGCAAATACAACATGTGAAACATGTAATGAACACTACTAAGCTTCTTCGGCAATTTCACTCTGTACGCCATTTGTCCAGTCCTCTCTATAATGGGAAAGGGTCCTAGAAACCTTGGTGCTAATTTCCCTGCAGCTCCAAAGCAAACTACTTTCCTCAACGGTGACACCTTAATAAAAACCATGTCTCCAACATCAAACTCAAGATCGGTTCTTCTCTTATCAGCGTACAACTTTTGTCGGTCCAGTGCCGTTTTCATTCGCCTTCGAGTTAAGTCCACCTTCCCTGAAGTTTCTCTCTGATCAGATCTTGTCCAAGCAAAATCTTATCCGTAGACTCCCACCAACAAGTTGGTGATTGACATGGTCGTCCATAAAAACCCTAATACTAGATTAATAACTATTGTTATAAGCGAACTCCACAAATGGAAGGTTCCCTTCTCATGTCCCTCCAAAATCTAGGATACATAACCTCAAAAGATCTTCAAGGATTCTATTCACCCTTTTTGTCCATCCATCCGTCTGTGGACGATACGCGATGCTCAAACATAACTGCGTACCTACCACCTTTTGCATATCACCGTTTCCTCTTGCATCGAAAACTGCTCCAAGCCCTATCCCGCAAGCACCGATATATACTTTGAATGGTTTGCTCTCATCTAGCAAAGTCAAAACTGGGGCTGATATCTTCGCAAAGTCCTTAACGAGCTTCCTATAGTAGCCCGCTAACCCTTGAAAACTTCTTACTTCCGTTTCTTTTATAGGAACTTTCCAATCTTGGATTGCCAACACCTTCGCAGGGTCCACTGCTATTCCTTCCTTAGTGACCACGTGTCCTAAGAACCTCACTTCTTTCCTCCAAAATGACATTTGGAGAACTTAGCTTTGAGTTGATATGCTTGTAGGGTCTCTAAGACTTCCCTAGATGTAGGGCATGCTCTTCCTCGCTTCAAGAGAAAATCAAAATACCATCTACAAAGACTACCACAAACTTTTTTAGAAACTCCCTAAACACCCTACTCATCAAGTCTACGGAATATGCGGGTGCATTTGTTAAACGATAAAGGCATGACGAGCCCCTCAAATAAACCGTCGGGAGTCCTAAATGCAGTTTTATCTATGTTATCCTCAGCCACCTTTAGCTGATGAAATCCTGTACCTAAATCCAACTACGAGAAAACCGAAGCGCTAACCAACTAATCGAACAAGTCATCTATCCTCGGTAATGGGTGTCTGTTCTTCTTCGTGAGCTTGTTCAGCACCCTATATTCCACGCACAATCTAAGCGAACCATCAACCTTTGTAGCAAAAACTACTAGAGCACTCCATTTCGAAATACTTCTTCTTATGAACCTTTCCTCAAGTAGCTCCCCTACTTGCATACTGAGTTCCCTCCTCTCTCTCCGAGCCATGTGGCGCACTGGTAATGCAAATGGCTTTGCATTATCTATTAAGTATATACGAGTTCTATCTCGCGCCTTAGGGTTAAACCCCGAACCTCATCAAAGACGTCACCATACTCATGGACTACTCGAACAGATTCCAAACCATCGATGGATGTGTCAAGTGATTCTATGTAGCTAAGCGTCACCGAACCTCTAGGGTCACAAGAAATATCAAAGTTATTTCCACAATGAGTTAGTAGTCTAACTACCCTTTTTTCACAGTCTAGGATGGCTCCATGCCTGGCTAGCCAATCCATCCCTAGAATCAAGCTATAGCCCGTGAAACCAAGAACGAAGGTGTTGCATTCAAACCCAATGCCCAAGATAGACATTCTCAAATCCCGACAAACCATATATAAATGAGCCGAACCACCAATAGGATTTGAGACTACAATGGGATCCACAACTAGACATGTATTTAGGTGCACTGTTTCAACTAACAAAACAGATATGAATCAATGCGAAGTTCTAGAATCAAACAAAGTTCGAACAGGATGATCAAAAAGGAAAAATCAAACTTTCAACAAAAATGTTTCTATCTCTCTCCTGTCCTGGTGCCATAAGAGCATGAACCTGTCCTCCATAAGTAGGTCATGTTCTCTGCCCTTGCCCTTGTCCTTGCCTCCTCGGGCAATCTTTAAACAGATGTCCAGCCTTATCGCAATGAAAACAACCAGGCTTCTTCTTCTTCCTACGGTCCTTAATTACATGGCCCGTTATACCAAAATAAAGACGCCTTCTTTTGTCACGGGGTTAATTATTCTTTCCACTTTTTCCTTAAACTTCTTCATGGATTAAAGCCATATCAACCAATTCCTCATCCTTGGGCTGTGCTCCTTAACCTAAACTCCCTCATCGATCAAGAAGCTAGCTGAATCTTCCTTCCATCGTTTATCTCAAAGATACCAAATGAGTCCTCCACTTTCTTGAGCCAATTCTAGCTTCGACAAACGTCTCAGTCCAGTGAAACGGTTTTCTTCCCATCGCACGTAAGTCCTTACATATCTTAGAAAAAGCATATACACGCGGGGAAAGAGACTCAAGAAGGAAAAAGGAAGAGATTCGAAACAAAGAATCGAAAGAAATATATATGGCTTTTTGGGGATTATGTTTTTCATAATAAACCTTTCTCTTGAAAACTCCTTTAAAACATGTCTTTTTTGAAAATACTTCTTTATATAAATGCATTTGAAAACGGTTTTCAAAATCTTTTATCTCTTTTGGTAACCTTCAGTTCTGATACCAAATGTAACACCCCATGTAAGTTAATGTCACACACAAAGGGAATGCATTAAGTTTCGTTGAGCATTATAAGTAAATAGAAGGGAATATTACAAGACGGATAAAGTAGTACTATGAAAATTTTATAACTTTATTGCAGCAGAAACAGAAATAGTTTGGTTACATCTTCAAAACAACAAAACCAAGTACATAATATCAGTCTTGTACAAAAGCCTTCAGAGTACAAAATTTTAAAGCCATAATCCCCAACAGAAAATGCCATAAGCATAATCAAAGCCAAGCAATACATCTTTCAACTTCAAGCTGGAAAAAAGAAACATCTGAACTAAGCTTGAGTATTTCCTCCCTGAGAACCTGGGGGGAACGGAAGAAAAGAGGCGAAACAGACTAGGTCAGGCATTAGTCTGGTGAGTCCAGTAACTTTAACAATATAATCATTAAAGTAACATGATAAGAAGATAAACTGGAAAGTAAGAAATGACTGTACATAAGCATGCATGACAAGGTAGGCAAGATGAATAAGATAAACGTTGATTGCACTTCTAATCACTATAGGGTAATTACTACACTGCACCAATGCTAAATATATCGCACCGTTACTAGTTCCATAGTAAAGTTGATCCCAACCCCGCAATTGGTAGCCCTCAGGCGTAACATCTAGTAAGAGGTATCCACCCCATACAATCCTTGACAGCCTACTAAATACTAGATGTCCCCACACTACCTCCTTATCGCTTAATCGATCGACTCCTTAACTCGTATGTATTCATTACTTGTGTCAGTCGGCCCCGCTTTTTTGTAGATACCTGTGTTAATCCCACCATGGGGTGTATCAATCTCTATGATAGCAACCTGACACAGTTCAAGATGCACAGTGTATGATTACTGATGCCCAGTGCCTGCATTTTCCACTCCGGAGCACGTGCATGCCCGTACCCCGTCGGAACCTACACTGACGCAGCACCCGCCGCTATTTTGACCGCTTATAATCAGCCAGTAATCATGCCCCACCCTGCCAAGTTCAGGGTACCGTGATACATCTATGTGGGTTATTGCTGAAATGGGTCCCCTTTACTAGGGTTTCCTAACCAACATGTTATAACGATTAATTGTTCTTTATTTAACCTAACCCCACCCATTTGTTTAATTAACATGTTGTATTGGTTAAGTGTCTCATATCCATATGTCACTTAACCTTCCCACTGATTCGTGAATGTTTGCTTAACAGTTAAGTTTGTGGGCCTACATATACTAACCCACCTACCCAAGATTTACTTAACCCTTTCACTTATCAAGTCCACATGTATTATTGGTTAAGCTTGCCTTAACCCTATCCACTTTGTTCATGTAATATTGGTTAATTTGTCTTCTTACCCATGTCCACTTAACCCCACCCACCTAACTCGTTTAGGTATCATATTCAACATTAATTAGTTATTAATGCACAAACCTCTCACATTAAGTCGATCACTTGTGGTCGCTGGATATGCAGGGCGGTTCCGGGCAGACTTCCACCACAAGCCAAACTTAATCTCGTGTCTAAGCATCTAATTTATGCCTTTGACCTCTCACATTAGACTAACGTTTGCGGTTGCTGGATATGTCCGGCGGTTCCGGGCGGTCTTATATCGCAAACCAAGTCTAACGTTGTGTTTAGGCGTTTATCTTTTAGCCAATTTACGTACTTACTGTCCAAATCTAGATTTATATGTAAATTATCCATAAGTGTGGTCAATTCAAGCTATGCCACATTTACTTGTTATGCCCAAAATTACTTAATTAAGTTATACCCAATTCCCCACGTTTCAAACGCATGTACAACAAGGTCCAAAAATAAAACGGAGAGGGATAGAGGAGAAACACAAGAATTGACATAAGGAACAAAATTGGCATGTAAAGGTGTACCCAACTCAAGAATCATGTTTCCAATAGACATGTTGTACATTAACAATAACTATGGCTAAACTGAGCAAGTTACATCATAGGCATAAAGATTCAATAGAATTGAACATAAAAAAATCACCAATTTGGTGTACAACATGATAGGTTCCATCACAACAGTTTCATAGGCATAGGTAATTCAGTATTGACAAAAAGGATAAGCATGATTCAAAATTGATTATCTTACAATTACACATAGTTGTAGATTTGATTCTTTACAAGTCATGATTCCTATTACATGTTCCAAATCTAAGAAATAACTGAACTTACCAAATTATCACAAGTTTACACCCAAACCTATTTACGTCAAGTCTCATGTTTGCTTATTATATACGATTTTTCCCAAACCATAGCCATCATCAGTTTATTCCTTTTTACAAATCACATGTTATCCAACATTTCCCAACTATTTCCCTATCATTCAAGTGTTATTCGTGCACGAATTTCGCATAATATGTTAGGCTCGAAGTTAGCCTAGCTCATAAAAAATGAAAAAGGAAAAGGAAGAGGGAAGAGAATCATGGTATCAAAATAGGCATAAATATACGAGCACGAATAGGCATGAACTGATAGAATTGATCAGAAAAGCATAAGCTATGAATAAAAAAAGATGACAACTTGCAAATTTGATAAGATCCATTATAGGCATAATCATATGATCACAATTTACAACTTATCATAATTACTTTAGTTTAATTATCGTACGAAAGCTACATGAACTCACAGAGATTAAGAAAGAAGAGAAGATCTGGAATCTGATTTCTGAAGTTGATAAGCTAATCCGTTTATGTAGGCTTTGATCTTTATCTTTAATCTTGAATTTGATTAGTTAAGGTGGAGGCTAGATTAGTTTGGGATGCAGCAGCATGATGGCTCAAGAATCAATTTAGTTCTGATTAGGGTTTAGGTTTGATGTGATTATATAGAAGTATATGATTAATTTGAGCCTTTAGATTAACCTAGGATCCATCCAAACCATCTAAGAAAATGCGTCATTAAGCCAATCAGAAGTCGTCACGTATCCCTACGACTCAGAAAATCGTTACTGTCTAGAATAGTCAGCAAGGGTTGACCCCTACAGGAGGGGTCGACACCTGTGTCGACACCCCTATAGGGGGGTCAACACCAATGTCGATACCCCATAATGGGGTCGACGCCCTCTGGTGGGAATTTTCCCGCCCACTTCTTTTCGCTGGTTTGAATTTGAAATTTGATTTATTAATTATTAATAAATCAAGCGAAATCTGTAATAATTGTTAATGGTGTCTTCCCTTTCTTCTTCCCCCTCCTTTTCTTTCGAAATATCCTTCTAAATATAGGTCTTTTCTCATTCCTTGTTCTATTCCTGCTTCATCTTCATCTCCTAGTCATCCTTCTTTTGCTCCTTCCTCCCTTAATCCTTCGCTCAAGCGTGCTTGGTCTTCGAATCCTCACTCTGTTCGCTTTGATATTCCTCGTTCATCCTATCGGGTTTCATCTTTTCGTCCTCCTTCTTATCGTGTCCCTTCTTCCCAAATCCATTATTCTTCTCGTGTCGATTCTTCCTAATCTGATAACGGTCCAGATTCTGCTCATCCTCATCCTCCCCAATCTCGCTCTTCCTTGTTGTCCTCATCTAATCATTTTTCTGTTCTTTCTGATCATCAAGCTGAAATACCCTCGAAGTCCTATGCCCAAGTGGCTGCATCGCCACCGCCATCGCCACCCATTCCTCTGCACAAAAAGAAATTTAAAACAACTCTACCGGAGTTTATCTCAGTTTATCAAACAGTGAATCAGTTGAAAAAAGAAAAGAGATGTTTGAAATGTGCATGCAAAGGTCACGTGGCAAACGCATGCAGAGACCCATCGCTTCCTAATCTCCAAATTCCTCCTTATTTATTTCTAATCTCTAATTTGCAGATGATACAATTATCTTTTCCTCCCCTGACTTAAACCATATTCATTGTCTCAAAGTTGTGCTTTATATTTTTGAGCTCATTTCAGGTTTGTCTATTAATTTTTCCAAAAGCTCAATCATAATGTTAGGAAGTGCAGACCATCTTGGCCCTTCAATTTCTTCCATTTTAAATTGCTCGATTCACAAGTTTCCTATTCAGTATTTGGGAATTCCCCTTAGACCCACTAAACTTTATAAATCTGATTGGTTGCCTCTCGTTCATAAAATTGAGCAGAGATTATCTTCCTGGAAAGCTAATACCTTATCTTCTGCTGGTCGTTTAGTGTTGGTTAAATCTGTTTTATCTGCTTTACCAACATACTGGATAACTATACATAATTTCCTAAATGGGTAGTTTCAAAAATTGATTCAATCAGGAGTTCTTTTCAATGGAATGGCAACAAGGTCAAAAAATTGGTCAACTGGCAAACTGTTTGCCTACATACTAATCAGGGGGGTTTGGGCATTATTAACCTCTCTAATTTCAATATGGCTTCTTTTATCAAAATGGTTATGGCGTATAGTTACTCCTGGTTCTTTCTTATGGAAAGATTGGATCCTTTCTCTCTACTATTCCAGTAATTCTCATTTGGTCTTGCATTCTCCTCCTTCTGTTAAGCCTTCTCCCTTCTGGTCAGGGGTTATATCTAGTATTCCTCGCATTAAAAATTTGTTTCATGTCAAATTGGGAAATGGAGAATCTTGTTTATTCTGGTATGATATTTGGCATGGACATATTCCCCTTTTTCATGCTTTTTCCTCTCTATTTCCTTTCATTTCTAATGAATTTTCCTCTGTAGTAAATCTGTTACACATTGGTCTTGCATCGTTGTGCCCTTCTACTATTTTTAATGCATGAGTTCTAGATAATTTGATGCTTGCCTCAAACCTAATCATGCACGCACAACTTTCTCTCTCTCCTAATTGCTATTTTTGGGGCTCTATCACCAAAAATAGGTTTTTCAGTGGCTTCAGTGTATAATTACTGGAAGGTTATTCTCTTTTTCTAGAATCTGGAAAATTCATCTTCCTACAAAGGTTCTTTTCTTCAATTTGTGTTTGATTCATGGTAAAATCAATATAAGAGCAAAGTTGCATAGACTTAACTTGATCGAGGATTCCCACTGTGCTCTTTGTTCTAACCATATTGAGACTATTGATCATCTTTTCTTTGACTGTGATTACTCTTTCCCTATTCTTGCAGCCACTGGTTCCTTCCTGCTTGGATTTGTGCCTGAGATTAACTCAATGTTTGATCATTGGGAATTCAATGATGCAAATGTTGCTCTGGACTCCATTTTAGCAGTATTTTGTTGATGTATTTGGAAAGAAAGGAATGCAGTGGTATTTAGTAAACCACAGAAGAGATTTAGAGGATTATGCAAACTCATAATTTTTTGTTTTAACTCATGGTCAGGTCTAGCACCTCCCTATACCAGTTTCATGCTTGCTCTGCTGGCAACCAATAGTCCAGCGGAGTCAGTGGGTTCTAACCATGGAGATTCTAGCCTGGATTTGCAATAATTTGCATATGGTTATTTGGGTTAGTTTGTTATATTGTTGTGTCTCCTTTTGGCTTTTGTATGATCTGCATATTTCCTTAGCTGTGTTTTGGTTGGTCTAGCTACTGTTGTATTATTTCTTTTGGTCTGAACTATTGTATAATTTTCACTCTTGTGCAATCGATATTTGGGCTACCAGTTGGGCTTGTCAACTGGAATATTTATATATTAATATTATGTTTACTATGTAGTTTCGCACTACACATCTGTCCTACTCAAAAAAAATTATTTATTTAATTCTGATTTAAACTTAAATCATCTAAGCTCCATAACTTCTTCATACGGAGCCCGATTTATGCAAACTCAGACTCTATCTCAAGCAGAATTCCGAGACAAACGCAATGGCGTAACCCTCTTCCCTTAATTCTTGTTCTAACACTTAAGTGTTCTTAAATTTGTTTATTTTAATATTTTAAAATTGCGGGGTGTTACAGATCTTTTCCATCAATTCTCGACCACATGTTTGTTTGTGCTACCCAGATTCCATCATGTCCACCGAAAAACTTCTCGATAATGGCGAGAGAGGGAAAATCTACCATTGGCGGACCATCTAACGATAATTAAGGCACTCCGGTCCACTAAGGACCATTTTCCAACATCTTAGCCCCTGCTGATGTGGCGCTGCCTTCAGTCCCCTAAGGCTTTAGTCACTCGAGCATAGCTTCTCGCGCTTACCCAGAGATTGGAAGAAACCAAGCAATGGCTCGAATCCAAGTTAGGAAAATCAGGGAGTTAGTCCAGCAACTCGCTCAAAGAGACATCGATTGTTTGACGACAAGTAGGAGCGCATCACTAAGAAAACTCGAATTTGTTTCTTTGACGCAAATTCCCATCTCGACTTCGATACGCTTTAGGTTCCTTCTATAACCTACCGTCCAGTCCGCTTACGATGGCTAAGTGACCAAAGAATCAAACAACACTCCTGTCTATCGCAACTGACACTGGTACTTCTCAACAGTCCCAAGCATCAAAGAACCCGACCGAAATGGATTTCCTTCCACCTATGGACCCCGAAGCTTCTACGGCTCAAGTGCAGATTCACACACTTAATAAGAAGTACAAGAATACGGTTCTCAAACTCAACCAGGCACTGAAAAATATCATCAACCTTATATGCCAACTTCAAGAAAGTCGACGCATCGTTGCTCGTCCTCAGCTTGCTCAGAACAATGCCCGACCATGGCATACTATCTCGGAAACCTCTTCCTCTGAATTAAGGAGGACACATCAAAGAAGGAGGTTCAGCCATATCAACAACGTTGTCATCCGCTCCAACGCTCGTACTAACAACAACAGCAACGGAAACAAAATGGTGATCGAACCACTGTCACTTACAGCGGAGGGACACAACACTGTGACCGCTCCTGCTTTATTATTAATGACGAACCGATTATGAGTAACCGACCCCTTACTTGATAGAACCCAACTGTCGCTGCTTAGAACCAAGGGCTTACTCTTCTAGTAGATCGTCGGGCTCGAGTACTTCCGGACTAGGATTCACACTAGCCCGCTCAACCTCGCCAGCCATACCAAAGACCATCGATGTCGATTACATGGAAGAGGACGAGCTGGATGTGAACCGCAGAAGTTGTCCATGGAACATAACTCCCAAACTTCGTCGAAATTAATGAATTCCACCGGAAGATCACCATCCAGCATATCTCCCTGACATGGTCCGACAAATCACAAAAGATATGCAAGGGAACACGAACTCATGTGAAACCCACTTGAGGCGTAATACCTTCACTAGGATCGTACATAAAGCCGAGTGGCCCCGGCACTTCAACATGCCAAGGGGGGAGGGAGGAGGGTCTATGATGGCATGACTAATCCCTAATCTCGGCAATGTCAGGATCACCAACAGTAATGGAATGCGTAATCCTGGCTGTTCTTTACTTGAACATAATCTCGGCCAACGGAATAACGCTCGAGCCTCCACTAGAAAGACTCAAACTACTATGAGACCAGACTTGTCTTCTATGCTTCTAGCATCCAATTAGGCCCAAGTTCACCTCAACCAACCTCCACAAAGTATAATCGAGGTTGAAGACTCACATAAAGACAAAGACCTTCCTCCTAGAAGAAATCCTAGGCTTCAAGCTCCCCAATTGGATCACGACCACAAGAATTCGATGGAGATCCAATATCTAACTCCCTGCCAACATGATCCATATGATTGTGTGGGAATCGTGGGGGCACACCAACGACATTTTGGAAACCAATATGAGGCATAACCCATTTACTCTAGCTATCCTTAACACCGAATGGCGCAATCATTTCGACATGCCAAAACTCATTCCTTACAGAAAGGACTACAACCCTCGAGATTTCATTAGCCACTGTAACACCCGGTATGTTGAATAACTTGTTATAATATAAATCAGGGCAGAATTAAATTTTAAAATCTGAATCAGGGAAAACGGGCTAGGCCATTGCATTCGTCTCGGAAAAATACGCGAAACAGAGTCCGAAATTTCGTGAATCGGAGTCCGTATGTCCGAGATATGGGCTTTAGAAGTTTCACGAAAAATCAGAAAACGAAACAGATTTAAAAATGCAGAATATGGGCTAGGCGGGAAAATTCCCGCCCAGACCAGGTCGACCTGGGAGTCGACCTGGGGGTCGACCTGCCCACCAGGTCGACTAGGGTGTCGACCTGGGGGTCGACCTCCCTGGTCGAGCCCAGGTGACCTGGGTGCACCAGTTTGGCTTTTAGGCTGTGTTTTAGTGGCTAGGACGAGATCTGACGGCTCTAATCTGATTTAGGGTTAATCTAATGGCCTAAAACACCTAACTACTCTATAAATACACCCTAAGACTACCCTAATTCATAATAAAATAGATACAACACCGTTATGCCGTCAAAATGCAACTTGAAGGAGCCTCCATCAAATTGTAGAAGAAGATAGCCTCTCAAATCAACCTCTAATCAACTTTAGCAACTTAATCCTCTTCATTGGAGTGCTAATCAACAAGTTGTGAGTTTCTATAGCATTAATGACCAATTGTTGAAATGATTATGATAGGATATAATGGGGTTATGGCTTTGAATGTGGATCAATGCAAGATTATGTTATCATATGCTATGTGTTTGTGATGTTATGCAAGTTATGCAAGTTATGTGCTATGTGTTCATGATGTTATGCAAGTTATGCAAGTCATATGCTATGTGATCATGATGTTATGCAAGTTATATGCTACATGTTCATGATGTTATGCAAGTTATGCAAGTCATATGCTACATGTTCATGATGTTATGCAAGTTATGCAAGTTATATGCTATATGATCATGATGTTATGCAAGTTATGCAAGTGTTAGGCTATGTGTCCATGATGCTAGTTATGCAAATTGCTATGATAAACATTGATCCATTATGACACCATGATTATGCAAGTTTGGTGTTATGATTATATGCAAGTTCATATATGATATGTCATGCAAGTTTGGTGTTTGATTATATGCAAGTTCATATATGACATGTTATGCAAGTTTGGTGGTTGACTATATGCAAGTAACATGTGCAAGTTTACACCTTTGGATGATATGCATACATATGCAAGTTAACCCCTTTGTATGTCATACATACATATGCAAGTTTACCCCTTTGTATGACATAAGTAACTTATGCAAGTTAACCTCTTTATGACATATGTGATTCATACAAGTTTGGGTTGATTATTTATGCTAGTTGGGTTTGATGCTATATGCATGTTGACACCTTTAAAACCCACGTTGATGCTAATGTTATGCAAGTTGAACCCATTGTATTTGTGATGAATCTTCCCCTTTATGTCATGTTAGCGAATTACGTGGGGAACGATGGGGTTAATATTCATGTTAATGAAATGGTTGGTATGATTATGCATACGATAAAGTGGATGGACATAATTGAGTCAATTATGTACATCGTTAAATTTGTAATTAATTTGGGATAATTAATACAAATTATGGGGGTGATTAATTAGGTGTAATTAATCGACTAAGACACGAGGTTGGACCCTTTTTGTAGCATAAGACTGCCCGGAACCGACCGGCAAATCCAGCGGCTACAAATGATTGGCCCAATGTGAGAGGTCTTAGGCACAAACTAAATACGTGACAAGTGTATAGACACGAGGTTAGACTCGGTTATGGCGTAAGGCTGCCCGGACCCAACCGGCAAATCCAGCTGCCATTAAAGATAGTCTAATGTGAGAGGTCTTCACAACGGTTATGTTCTTAATCAATTAAGAAACACTTAACCAGATAAGCATGTAGTGGGACATGAGGGGTTAAGTGGGTGCCTTGGATGGCATGTGGAAATCAAGTAAGTGCCTTGGGTGGCATGTGGAAATCTAGTGGGTTGCCTTGGGTGGCAATAGAAAATACGATTAGAATACTTAACCAAGTGGAAACATGTAATTAAACAAGATTAAAGGGTTAAGTGGGATACACTAGATAAAGGGACAAGCTTATGTGGGTAGCTTGTGGGGGCCCATTTCAACCAGTAACCCATATGTATCTTATTGGGCTCGACCCATGTCGAGGTCGGGACACGCGTACTGGGCTTGACTATAAAAGGCCATAACGGGTTAGCGGTGGCAACGCAAGTCCAACGGGTTTCATATGCGTGTGTGGACCTGGGCTGGTAGGTAAGACGTTGTTGCATCGTGTAGGCATAAGCCGTGCACCATTGGTTGTATCGGGTTGCCACTTTGGGGAGTGATACACCCCACTGTGGGGCCAGCACGGGTATCTACGGTAGGGAGCCGATCGCTTGGGGAGTAGTGGGTACACCTAGTGGAGATAGGGGCAGACGGCACCTATGTAGTCAGCTAGGGGTACACGAAACTACTGGGTAAATTTTCTATGTCCTTGGGTGGGATCAACCTTTAAGTAGGAATGACTGGTGTGGTGCAGTTAGTAATCACCCTTGGGTAGGTAGATGCGTCTTTACCGTTATCTTAGTTCATCCTATGTCTAGTTGGCTACTTAGTGTAGTCATTTATCCCCAGTCATCCCGTACCAAGTTTATATCATACCCTAATTACTTTAATGATGGTGTTGTTAAAGTTATAGGGCTCACTCAGACTTATGTCTGACCCCGTTGTTTTTATCTTTTTCCCCCTCAGGTCCTCAGGTTGGGCCTAGCACTAGTGGGCTTTGATCAGATTTCTTTATCTATCTTCTGGAGCTTGGACCGTGATGTAAAGCCCAGCTTATCTTTTCTTTTATGGCTATTCTTTATGTAGTGGGATTATGTACTTATTTTTTACCTTGGATGGATATTTAGTACTTGACTCTTTATGATGTTGTAACTAAACATGTTTACCTTCTGCTGCAATGAAATGATGTTTTAGATTTTCAAGTATTTATATCTATCTTGTTGTAATTTTTCTGTTCTATATCCACTTAAAATGCTCCACCAAAGTTAAGGCATTCCCTTAGTGAGTGACCTTAGCGGGTGTGGGGTGTTACAAGTGGTATCAGAGCTGAAGGTTACCGGAACAGATAAAATTTTTAGAAAACTATTTTTCTAAAAACATTTTTGGATGAAGTATTTTCAAAAACATGTCTTTTAAGAGAAAAGTTTTTGAAAGAAAAGCATAATCCCCAATAGCCCTATCTTTATCTTTCGAATTCTCCATTTTGAATCTTTCCTTTTTCGTTTCAGCATGGCTGAAGATCTTAACTTTCCGGAGGGTGTGACGATACCAGTATGGTATAGGAGATTGATGGAGGCTAGGGCCGCCACTGCGGGTCCAGCAAATGTTCCTCCACCAACAGTAGCACCCGATCTTCCTCCTCCCCCTCCTCCTCCTCGCACGGATACTTTTGCTAAGACTTGCAAGGAATTTAAGGCTATGGGAGGGAAACCTTTTCAAGGATCAGAAACTTTTGTGGAAGCTAGGGATTGTCTTAAGGAGGTGGAAGAATTGATAGATATCTTTGAGATGGAAGAAGGAAAGAAAGTCAAGTTAGCTGCTTGGTTAATGAAGGTAGAGGCCTCATTCTGGTGGGAGGTCACTAATGGAGAACGCCCCGTTGACTCTTGGGCAGATTTTAGGCAAAGATTTGTGGCAAAGTTTCTCTCAAGGGCGAAGGAAAACTTGTATATGGAAAGGTTCTTGACTCTAAAGCAAGGAAACCTATCAGTGAAGGAATATGCCAACAATTTTAATCAATTGGCAAGGTTTGGCATAGACATGGTGAATACACCGGAGAAGAAGGCTTTGAGGTTCGTTAAGGGCTTGAATGAACCGATGCATGGATTGGCTATGACTCACATTCCTATGGGGGCCACCTTTGAGAAGCTAGTAGACATGGCACTCATGCATGAGGAAGAGAAGGGTCCCAATGCTAATAAGGCACCCGAGAAGAAAGGAGATCAGAAGAGACCTCAACAGCAACAACAAAACAAAGGTGGGAAAGGCAACGGTGGCAAGGCAAAAAAGAAGTGCTTCAATTGCGGGACACCAGGCAACCTAAGCAAAGATTGTCGGAAGAAGAAGAAGACTGGCTGCTTCCACTGTGGCGAAGCAGGGCATCTAGTGAAGGACTGCCCTAAGAAGGGGCAAAGGACGGGATCTACCTCAGGGGGACAGGTGCAAGCTCTTATGGCACCGGATCAGGCAAGAGGGCAAGTTCAGGCTCTCGCGGTTCCACCAATTCAGGAAAGAGATAGAACTATTTCCGTTGAATGTTTGGTTTTTCTGTTTGATCATCCTGTCCGTACTTTGTTTGACTCTAGCGCATCACATTCGTTTATCTCATCATCATTAGTTGAGTCACTGCACTTAGACACCAGTCTAGTAGATGATCCCTTGGTTGTTTCAAACCCAATTGGGGGCTCCACTTATTTGTCCATGATATGTTTGGGTTTGAAGATTTCTATACTTAGCGTTGAGTTTAGATGTGATGCTTTTGTTTTGGGCTTCACGGGCTATGGGTTGATTTTGGGCATGGCCTGGTTATCCAGTAATGGTGCCGTTCTTGATTGTGAAAGGAGAGTTGTTAGGCTCATGACCCGCTTGGGTAACACTCTCGAGATCTCTTGTAATCCCATGGATTCTGTTATGCTAAGTTATCTTGAATCGCTTGACGCTTCGGTCGAGAGTTTGCGATCTGTTAGAGTGGTCCGGGAATACTCGGATGTGTTTGAGGAGGTGAAGGGCTTACCTCCGAAGCGGGAGATAGACTTCCGAATATATCTGGTGGATAATGCTAAACCAGTATCGTTACCAGTGCGCCACATGGCTCCTCGTGAGAGGAGGGAACTCCATAAGCAAGTAGGGGAGTTGCTTGAGAAGGGGTTCATAAGACGAAGTATATCGGAGTGGGGTGCTCCAGTAGTTTTTGCCACGAAGGCGGATGGGTCCCTCGGACTTTGTGTAGACTATAGAGAACTCAACAAGCTCACAAAGAAGAATAGACACCCATTGCCGAGGATTGATGATCTCTTTGATCAGTTGGTTGGCGCCTCAGTGTTTTCGCAGTTGGACTTGGCCACGGGGTTTCATCAGTTGAGGGTGGCTGAGGATAGCATAGACAAGACTGCCTTTAGGACTCCGGATGGTTTCTATGAGTGGCTGGTGATGCCATTTGGTTTGACGAACGCCCCAGCATACTTTGTTGATTTGATGAGTAGGGTGTTCAGGGAGTACCTTAATAAGTTCGTGGTGGTCTTTGTGGATGACATCTTAGTCTTTTCTAAGAGTGAAGAAGAGCATGCCCTACATCTTAGGGAAGTGTTGGAGACTCTTCGAGCACATAGCCTTAAGGCTAAATTCTCTAAATGTCACTTCTGGAGGAAGGAAGTGCGGTTCTTGGGGCACGTGGTCTCCAAGGAAGGGATAGCTATGGATCCTGCGAAGGTAGTATCCATCCAAGATTGGAAGGTTCCGAAGAATGCTACCGAGGTGAGGAGTTTCTTGGGGTTGGCTGGCCACTATAGGAAATTTATCAAGGACTTCGTGAAGATATCAGCCCCATTAACTCACTTGACGAAGAAGAATCTGGTCTTCGCATGGGACGTAGATTGTGATGATGCGTTCCGACGGTTAAAGAGAGCTTTAACCACAACTCCAGTCTTAGTGTTTGCCAGATGGGAGCAAGCCATTTGTTGTTTATACCGATGCTTGTGGGACAGGACTGGGCGCAGTCTTAATGCAAGAGGGTTGGGTAATAGCCTACGGTGGAAGGCAGTTGAGAAAGCATGAGAAAAATTACCCTACCCATGATCTAGAGTTAGCCGCTATTGTTTTTGCACTTAAGATTTGGCGCCATTATCTTCTTGGAGAGAGGTTTGAATTGTTCACTGACCACAAATCATTGAAGTACTTGTTTTCTCAGAAGGATTTGAACTTGAGACAGCATAGGTGGATGGAGTTCTTAGCATCCTATGATTTCGAGATAGCGTATACCCCTGGCATGGGTAACGTGGTGGCAGACGCCTTGAGCAGAAAAAGGTTGTCCTTGAGTCCAATGTTCGTGGAACGACGAAGCTTGGAATTTATCTCGATGTTTGATTTCAGACCTTCCGTTGACTATACACCCGGTTTGCTAGCATCCTTGGAGGTCAGACCTACTCTTTTGGGACGGATTGGCGAGGCACAGCGGGACGACCCACTGTTGGTTGAGTTAGTAGAGAGACTCATAAGAGGGGAGTCGTCCAGCCATTTGAGTAGGTACACCCTAGACGATAGGGGGTGCTTGCGTAGAGACGGTAGACTTTGTGTACCGCAAGACGAGGGTTTGAGGAAGGCTATTCTTGATGATGCACACCGTTCTAGGATGACCATTCATCCCGGTGGGGATAAGATGTACCAAGACATGAAGCAAGTTTTCTTTTGGGCCGGTATGAAGAAAGATGTGGCCGAGTATGTCGCTAGATGCTTGGTGTGCCAACAAGTGAAAGCGGAGCAAAAGAAACCTGGTGGGTTGCTTCACCCATTGGAAGTTCCGCAATGGAAGTGGGATAGCATCTCGATGGATTTTATTGATGGGTTACCTAGATCGAGGAAGGGTAATACGGGAATTTGGGTTGTGGTAGACAGACTTACTAAGAGTGCCCATTTCATACCCGTGAAGAGCAAGAGGACTGCTCCATGGCTAGCTTCAGTTTATCTTCGAGAGATAGTTCGATTGCATGGGGTACCTTCTAGCATAGTGAGCGATCGAGATCCTATCTTCACTAGCGAGTTTTGGAAGAGTTTGCAAGAAGCAGTGGGGACTCAGTTGTGTCTGAGCACCGCATATCATCCTCAGACGGACGGCCAGACCGAGAGGATGAATCGTGTTCTGGAAGACCTTTTGAGGCTTTGTATCTTGGATTTTGGAGGTACATGGGAAGAGCATCTTCCATTGGTGGAGTTCGCGTATAATAACAGCTTTCAGTCCAGTATTGGTATGGCTCCTTTCGAAGCTCTTTATGGAAGGCCTTGTCGATCACCTACATGTTGGTGGGAATCTACGGATAAGATCTTGCTTGGGCCTGATATGGTCAGAGAGACTTCGGAAAAGATTGATTTGATTCGAAGAAGGATGAAAGCGGCACAAGACAGGCAGAAATCTTACGCGGATAAGAGGAGGACGGATCTTGAGTTTGATGTTGGGTACATGGTCTTTGTCAAAGTATCTCCATTACGGAATGTTGTTCGCTTTGGGTCCGTTGGGAAGTTAGCACCAAGATTTGTAGGACCTTTTCCTATTAAGGAAAGGATTGGACGGATGGCATATAGAGTGGATTTACCCAAGAGACTTAGTGGGGTACATGACGTATTCCATGTGTCACATTTGAGGAAGTGCCTACATGAGACCGCAGAGGTGGTAGATCCGAGCTTGCTTAGAGAAGTGGAGGTAGAGCGTGATGCGACTATTCGACGAGCTCCTACCCGCATCCTTGGGTCAGAGATTAGGAATTTGAGAAACATAGAGGTTTGACTAGTCAAAGTACAATGGGGAGAGGATGAGAGCAATGCTACTTGGGAGACAGAAGCGAAGATGTGTTCACTGTACCCATTCCTTTTTGAGAGTATGTCTTTTAACTTCTCCTTTATCGTTTGTCTAGTACTTATCTTATCTTTAGTGTCCTCTCATTAGTATCTTTGACCTTTAGATAGGGTAAACCTATGGTTGAAACATGTGTTTGAGACATGTTATGATTGATGGATGCGTGTGGATGCAAGTGTTTGCTAGTGGTTGCTCGTGGATGCATATACACACACTTTAGGCACTAGATCGGCTCAGTCACTTCATATTGCATATTGCATAAAATTGTGTGTAGGTATCTATATTAATGGATGTATAATGGTTGTGCTATCATATGGATGATGCATTTTGGTGAATGATTGTGCACACATGTAGAAATAGTATGTGTTGATAGGGTTCTTTCGCATACATATTGGATGCATGGCACTATCATGGTTTGCATTAAGGAGGTCAACTGAATCAGTAGACCGCCTGATTTTGCATTAGACAGGGAACATATACACACACTCTTGCATATGTTCATACAGCATTAGAAACTTTAAGGACAATGGATGCCAGTGTTTGATTGTTTGAGTAGATGGTTGTTTGGTTGGTAGGATACGTTCTACTTGACTTAGAGATTTCGGGGACGAAATCCTTTAAGTAGGGGAGAATGTAACACCTCGTATGTTGAATAACTTGTTATAATATAAATCAGGGCAGAATTAAATTTTAAAATCTGAATCAGGGAAAACGGGCTATGCCATTTCATTTGTCTCGGAAAAATACGCGAAATAGAGTCCGAAATTTCGTGAATCGGAGTCCGTATGTCCGAGATATGGGCTTTAGAAGTTTCACGAAAAATCAGAAAACGAAACAGATTTCAAAAATGCAGAATATGGGCCAGGCGGGAAAATTCCCGCCCAGACCAGGTCGACCTGGGAGTCGACCTGGGGGTCGACCTGGGTGTCGACCTGCCCACCAGGTCGACTAGGGTGTCGACCCTAGTGTCGACCTGGGGGTCGACCTCCCTGGTCGAGCCCAGGTGACCTGGGTGCACCAGTTTGGCTTTTGGGCTGTGTTTTGGTGGATAGGACGAGATCTGATGGCTCTAATCTGATTTAGTGTTAATCTAATGGCCTAAAACACCTAACTACTCTATAAATACACCCTAATACTACCCTAATTCATACTAAAATAGAGACAACAACGTTATGCCGTCAAAATGCAATTTGAAGGAGCCTCCATCAAATTGTAGAAGAAGATAGCCTCTCAAATCAACCTCTAATCAACTCTAGCAACTTAATCCTCTTCATAGGAGTGCTAATCAACAAGTTGTGAGTTTCTATAGCCTTAATGACCAATTGTTGAAATGATTATGATAGGATATAATGGGGTTATGGCTATGAATGTGTATCAATGCAAGATTATGTTATCATATGCTATGTGTTTGTGATGTTATGCAAGTTATGCAAGTTATGTGCTATGTGTTCATGATGTTATGCAAGTTATGCAAGTCATATGCTATGTGATCATGATGTTATGCAAGTTATATGCTATATGTTCATGATGTTATGCAAGTTATGCAAGTCATATGCTACATGTTCATGATGTTATGCAAGTTATATGCTATATGATCATGATGTTATGCAAGTTATGCAAGTGTTAGGCTATGTGTTCATGATGCTAGTTATGCAAATTGCTATGATAAACATTGATCCATTATGACACCATGATTATGCAAGTTTGGTGTATGATTATATGCAAGTTCATATATGATATGTCATGCAAGTTTGGTGTTTGATTATATGCAAGTTCATATATGACATGTTATGCAAGTTTGGTGGTTGACTATATGCAAGTAACATGTGCAAGTTTACACCTTTGGATGATATGCATACATATGCAAGTTAACCCCTTTGTATGTCATACATACATATGCAAGTTTACCCCTTTGTATGACATAAGTAACTTATGCAAGTTAACCTCTTTATGACATATGTGATTCATGCAAGTTTGGGTTGATTATTTGTGCTAGTTGGGTTTGATGCTATATGCATGTTGACACCTTTAAAACCCATGTTGATGCTAATGTTATGCAAGTTGAACCCATTGTATTTGTGATGAATCTTCCCTTTTATGTCATGTTAGCGAATTACGTGGGGAACGATGGGGTTAATATTCATGTTAATGAAATGGTTGGTATGATTATGCATACCATAGAGTGGATGGACATAATTGAGTCAATTATGTACGTCGTTAAATTTGTAATTAATTAGGGATAATTAATACAAATTATGGGGGTGATTAATCAGGTGTAATTAATCGACTAAGACACGAGGTTGGACCCTTTTGTAGCATAAGACTGCCCGGAACCGACCGACAAATCCAGCGGCTACAAATGATTGGCCCAATGTGAGAGGTCTTAGGCACAAACTAAATACGTGACAAGTGTATAGACACGAGGTTAGACTCGGTTATGGCGTAAGGCTGCCCAGACCCAACCGGCAAATCCAGCTGCCATAAAAGATAGTCTAATGTGAGAGGTCTTTACAACGGTGACGTTCTTAATCAATTAAGAAACACTTAACCAGATAAGCATGTAGTGGGGCATGAGGGGTTAAGTGGGTGCCTTGGGTGGCATGTGGAAATCAAGTAAGTGCCTTGGGTGGCATGTGGAAATCTAGTGGGTTGCCTTGGGTGGCAATAGAAAATACGATTAGAATACTTAACCAAGTGGAAACATGTAATTAAACATGATTAAAGGGTTAAGTGGGATACACTAGATAAAGGGACAAGCTTAGGTGGGTAGCTTGTGGGGGCCCATTTCAACCAGTAACCCATATGTATCTTATTGGGCTCGACCCATGTCGAGGTCGGGACACGCGTACTGGGCTTGACTATAAGAGGCCAAAACGAGTTAGCGGTGGCAACGCAAGTCCAACGGGTTTCATATGCGTGTCTGGACCCGGGCTGGTAGGTAAGACGTTGTTGCATCATGTAGGTATAAGCCGTGCACCATTGGTTGTATCGGGTTGCCACTTTGGGGAGTGATACACCCCACTGTGGGGCCAGCACGGGTATCTACGGTAGGGAGCCGATCGCTTGGGGAGTAGTGGGTACATCTAGTGGAGATAGGGGCAGACGGCACCTATGTAGTCAGCTAGGGGTACACGAAACTACTGGGTAAATTTTCAAAGTCCTTGGGTGGGATCAACCTTTAAGTAGGAATGACTGGTGTGGTGCAGTTAGTAATTACCCTTGGGTGGGTAGATGCGTCTTTACCGTTATCTTAGTTCATCCTATGTCTAGTTGGCTACTTAGTGTAGTCATTTATCCCCAGTCATCCCGTACCAAGTTTATACCATACCCTAATTACTTTAATGATGGTGTTGTTAAAGTTATAGGGCTCACTCAGACTTGTGTCTGACCCCGTTGTTTTTATCTTTTCCCCCCTCAGGTCCTCAGGTTGGGCCTAGCACTAGTGGGCTTTGATCAGATTTCTTTATCTATCTTCTGGAGCTTGGACCGTGATGTAAAGCCCAGCTTATCTTTTCTTTTATGGCTATTGTTTATGTAGTGGGATTATGTACTTATGTTTTTACCTTGGATGGATATTTAGTACTTGACTCTTTATGATGTTGTAATTAAACATGTTTACCTTCTGCTGCAATGAAATGATGTTTTAGACTTTCAAGTATTTATATCTGTCTTGTTGTAATTTTTCTGTTCTATATCCACTTAAAATGCTCCACCGGAGTTAAGGCATTCCCTTAGTGAGTGACCTTAGTGGGTGTGGGGTGTTACAGCCACCACAAATGGCACAACGGTTCATCACGCGCTACCAACACCGTAAAGTGCAAGTGCTTCCCCGTCCTTGTCCAAGACGGCTTTATTATGGTTCTATCGACTCCGGCCTTGAACTATCTCAACATTTGACTAACTCGCTAGGAGATTTGTTGCGCAATCCAGGATGCACGTTGTCATGCTTAAAGACATCCTTTTAATCTTAAACATTTGCCAAGTCACCCGTGAAACTCTCAAAGGCTACCTCAAAAGATCCAACACTGCTTTGGCCGAAGCGGAGAAACCTACTCCTCGAATCGCACTCGTCCAGCTTACGAAGGGCATACCACCTGCTTCCGAACACAAAGCATGGATCGATCGGAAGTAATCAAAGATTCAGGAGATCTTCTACGAGAACGCCAACTACTTCCTATGACAAAAGTTAGCACAAAGGAATCGAGCTTCTCACCTCAACATCCTGCCTCGAGATGAAGCACAGAGCTCCAACGACTCTAATTCCATCGCTTTGCACAATCTTGCTCATGTCGGCAACGTCAAAGGTAGTCGCAACAATATAAGGAAATGTCTTCAACTTCAGTCTTTCCGTAGCTATACTGCTCTTAGTGACTCCCCCGAGAAAATCTACCTTCGAAACTGCAATTCCCAACCATGCAAAAGGCCAAGTCCTGAATGTCCGACAAGCGCACCAAAGGACTCTACAAGACATTATTGGCTCCATAGGATCCATGGACATGGCACAAAATACTCTCATCGCTTGCACAATAACATCTAGAAACTCATCCACAAGGGTCACCTCGTGAAGTATCGACATGGTCCACCATATGGAATCTTCGAGCCACTTAAGGCATATCGAAGATTCTCACTAAATAAGATCTCGATCGACAACTAAGTCCCCAAGATCATCCCTCCGACTCATCAAAACTACTGCAAAAATGAGCATCCATGCCTTACAACTTGCCTCATGTGGGTTGCCTTTCGCACCGATATAGTTGTTATCAAGTCTCAAGTGTTGTAAACCTGCCAAATGGTTTATGTCCGACTTATTGTCAACTTTTACGGCTAATTCGCATATACAAGAAGCTACACTAGATCAACATCTCAGACCCGAGAGCCGGTCCCCTAGATCAAGCCTCGAATCGACGATGAGGCCAAGCATAACAAGCCCGTTTCTAAATCTCCAGACTTGGGGGCAGTCTGTTAGTTGAATAAGCGTGAAATCGACCACCAATTCGGCTCCATCCAACCCGAAGTATCTAGATCCAGGCAATACATGGTGAACCAAAGATACCCCCGAACTTTGCCCGATTCAAGTATCTTGAGAGGGGAACTCCGACTGAGCCTTGAGTGCAGCGCCGAGGCATGATGCTCGGGCACTTTGGGGCCACAACTTCCATGATGCAGTGGACTCGTGAGTTTGTCTTCAGAGATATCTGCTCGCGACTCCTCCCTGCCTTTGACTCCCTCACTGAAAGAGAAACGAGAATGGGAAGTAAGCCCTCTTCTCCAAAAGACACCTCCGCTTCATTATGCCATGACCTTTTCTCTCCATCTGATGCTCCCGTCCACCCTCCAGTTAGATGGGTGCACGCCGGAAAGTAATGCCAGAGGCACATTTAGAAGCAGGCCCGAGGTTATTGGCCCTCCACCGGCCCTGTGATCGTCCTCTACAATACAGCGGTCCCTGAGGTCATCGTCGGATATATCAGCCCACAACTCATTATCACCGTTGGCTCGTTCACCAGAAGCAAAATGAAAATGAAAAACAAGACCTCTTCTCCAAAACACACCCCCTCTCCGTTGTTTCGTAGCCATCTACCTCCATCTAATCCCCCAGTTACTTAAGGGCACGCCGGGATTACTACCAGAGTCATGCCCTAAAGTGGGCTCGAGATTGTCGGTACTCACCAGTACTGCATCCGCCCCCTACGACGCGAGGATCTCTAAGGTCATTTTCAAAGGTGTCAGCATATGGCTCGTTACCACCATAACCTCCCTTATATGAGGCAAAGTGGGAATGGAAAATGAACCTACTCCTCGAAAAAATGCCTCGCCTTCACCACGTCCTAACCATCGTCCTCCTTTTGAGCTCTAACAACCCTCCAGTTAACTGGGGGCACGACTGGATGCTCTACTTGAGGCCCACTCGAACATCGCTTTGGCACTCCGTGTTGTATATGACGCAGTCGTATACACATCAAAAGGGGGAGATTGTTGTATATTGTATATGACACAGTCGTATACACTATTATATGATTTTTGTTTGATGATAACAACCAAATAAATATATATATATATATATATATTATAAATGTGTTTGTTACTGTACTGTTCTATATTTACATCACAAACAGGAATGTAATATTTATATTTAAATAAAATACATTTGTACAGAAATTCAAACCTTTACTGTATTTTATTTAAAAATATAAACATTCAAACAGTACATCTATTTTAACTCCACTATTTAATCACTTCACTGATATTGTACTTGTAAATAAACTGCATAGAATAGACAAGTTCGTTTGACAAGTGTTAGACCAAAAAGTGGTTCTAACACCAAAATTGACTAAAATCAGAATAAAATAAGATCAAAAGTAAAATGGAGACACAGAATTTATAGTGGTTCAGCGTTAAAAAGCCTACATCCACTTGTCAATCACTATTCTCAATGATAGAGTTGCAATTACAATGAGATATTCACTCAATTTCACTCACTACTCACATACATTCACTCAATTGTCTCAAAACAAATGTTGAAAGACGATTTGGATTATCCGGGAGTGCTAGAATTCGGTTTATGAAAGTGGTTGAACTCTCAAAGTGCCAGAAAAGAAGTTCCTTTTTATTGTCTCCAGACAGGGTATTTATAAGTGAAAATTTGCTCAGAACCCGATCCGGATCGGAGCCACGTGTCTTCCATCCCATCATCATCGGGTTCAGATGGATTCCAGTTTTGACAACGCATCAGAGCAGTGGACATTGTGGGCAGGAAATGGTCATACCCGCTCCGCATCTTCAGGCGATCGTGGGAGAATGCGACATGGATTACAGGTTCGGTTCGGAGGAGCCTGCAGTGGGGGTTCGGATCGGAGTATCCGATCCGACCCGGATTAACCCAAAACTAAGTCTTTATCCACTTTGCTCCGCTCCGATCCGTCCCTATAGCAGGTAGCCCTCCGCTCCGACTGAACCCTCCGATCCGAATAGCAGTGTTTCTTTGATCCAAATAGTAGCAGCTCTCCGATCCGATCAGCAACGTCTCTCCGATCCGATCCGCAGCATCTCTCCGATCTAATCCGCAGCATCTCTCTGATCCGATCCGCTATGATGCTTTTTAAGTTCTTTAACGTTTCACATATCGACTTTGTGTTGCCCAATTCACAAATTAGGCTAACATTTTTTCCCCTCAAAGGAGGCTTCCGTTGGAGACGGAGCATGCTTTGATTATCATTGCATATCACCTGCTAGGTGATCTTTCCTTTGACTTTCTTCGTGCTTTCATCCTCTTCTTTAAATTTTAATTTAATTCATATGCCAAGCTGAGATATGACATCCTGTTCGGTTCGGATTCCGACCCGAACGGATCCCCTTCTTCTTCTGTTGCACATTGGACTAGTGGGCCAAGCTTTGCTACTGGACTGTCGATCCGGTCCGAACGGGGAGACGAATAGTCACCCTGTTTTTCTATATAAGTTCAGCCTTCATCTTCCTCCAACTTTCTTTTTTACTTTATCATTTCACAAATTCTGCTTCGGAACTCCAGAATTCAGAGAAAAAGAAATAAGAACTCTTTACCATTCTCGTGCGAATCTTCAACTTATACACCTCGGTAGGTTTAAATCCTTGATCGACTTTGTGATAACAGGTTTTAATCGAAATCTACGGTCGATTCGACCGATCTGGCCGTGGTTTCCACGCCGCAGTCTCCTCTTCCTTCGTTATTGTCGTTGGTGGCCTCGCTGCTACTTCGAGGCGTTGGAAGAGGGAGTTGTGGTTTGAGGCTAAAAAGGAGGAAGAAGAAGAAGATCATAGGAAGTCGGTTCGGGCGGTGGAGTATGGAAAGTGGAGAAAGGGAAAAAGAAGAGAAGTCCAAAATGTCGGATCGGGTCGGGGCAAGTGGAGAAAGGGAAAAAGAAGAGTAGTCCAGAATGTCAGATCGGGTCGGGGCAAGTAATTAAAGAAGGAAGAAATGGACCTCACCTAACCGGATCGGGTCGGTTTGTAAGATGAAGGTGGAGAGGCATGACTACGTGGTCCGACCCGAACCGTTCGGGGAACCTACTTTCGAGCCAATCCGATTTTGATTTCTGAGTTTCAATGAGATATCCGAGCTCAAGGCTATGCCCCCGATCCGATCCAATGAATGCGCCCGAACCAAACCGAAGTGCAACCTACCTTAATGCATAAAAACTCGTTTAACTGGCCCAATCAACTTTTGGCATAATCTTCAATTTAATGGACAGTTAGGATAGTGCCTTACGAACATAACTGGACATCAAGAACTACTTCAATCCTTTATACTTTGCCAAAATTTTGCGTCGTACTTTTAAACATTTACTTTACACTTTCTGCATACACTGTTTACACTTTAGTTTGCACACATGCACGGGGGGATACGGGCTAATTTTCTCTAACTTGTGCTATTGCTTCTTCAATAGTTTTATGATCATGAGACCCAGACGCTCTTTTAGACTAGCAGGGAAGAAAGAGGCCCCGGAGAGATCCAACAAAATTACTCTTGAGGACATATCTTCTCCCTCGGATCCAGAATGGAATGATGAGGGCTCAGACTATGAGGTTGGAACTCGCGAAAGCGACAATGTGTCTTCGGAGGGTGGAGTTTCTCTAGGTTTTGAAGAGGAAATAGGGATTGGGGACGACCGAGCTCCTGATGAGTTTGAATCTGCTGTCATATTGGAATCACCCCAAGATTCCGTTGAATCGACAATCGACAACGACAGACTTATCCGAATTTGTTTAAAATACGGGATACTAAAAAGGGACACCCTAGTGCCTTCGAGAACTGACCGTCCTCACAACCCTCCAGAAGGGTATATGGCAATTACTCGGTTGATGTGCATGGTTGGTGCTATCCCTCCATTTTCTCCTTTCATCGTCGATTTTCTAAGACAAATGCGGATTGCCCCCATGCAGCTGCACCCTAATTCTTATGCTTACTTATACACCTTATATGTAGCATACCGTGAGATCTTGGGCATAGAGCTCACTTTCGATGACGTTCATTTCTTCTACAACTTCAAGCATCGGACTCGAGAAACTCCTTCTTTTTGCTACTTTGAGTCTGTCCCTAAGAGGAAAATAATTTCAGCGCCATTCAGTAATAAAGCTGGGGATTCCAGGCTGGTATGGTTTTATGTGAAGCGACAATCAGGGTGTGCTAGGAGGTGGACAAAATCAAGTAAAGCACTGGTTTTCTAAATCTCGACTCTATACATTTAAGCCATCGCCTTAACTTGTTTTTCTTTTTGTTTGCAGTCGATAACCCAAAACAAATATCAGACCAAGTATTCTTTGACCGGATGCATCAGCTTCTTAATGGCAATCAGAAGTTTTTAACTATTGACGAAGTCCTTAAGGACGAATATCTTCATTTTCATGGGTTGCTATTTGTTACTCGTAGCATCGGTCATGGGACGGCTCCATATGTATATATTCCCCCAGTGGATGTAATCCCCGAAACGGGCGAAAGTTCAAGAGCTCCTACAGTACCTCTTCAAGCTTCACCCTCTCCTTCTTCTACCCAAGATGATGAATTGGCTAACATGGAGGAAAAGCATCGCGAAGGGTATACTGTTCCCGAGGATGCCATTTCTTCAGAAAAGTCAACGTCTTCCAAAGAGTCACCGATCGATGCTTCTGAGGGAGATGTCCCTAGTACTTATGACCCACTGTTTCATGGTTTGGGGGACCTCCCCTTACCTGAAACCATTTACACTTCAGAGGATTTTAGGAAGAATCCTTTAGTTTTCACTTCTTCCGAAGAGACCATTCCTGCTAAGGCCAAAGAGCCCGCCCGTACTAGTCTAGCTTCGGACTCGGGTTGGTTGGGGGGAAAAACACCACTTAGGACACACTTTACACAATAACATTACAACTCACTGCATCTTTCTCTCTGTAAAAATATTGATCCTGAATTTTATTTGTCTTATCGTGCAGGCACGATGTCCCGATCTTACTATGATATTAGGAAACTCCGCCGCAGCATGTCTAATCCACCTTATGATACTGAGTATGATCGCCGCGACGATCGCAGTTGGGAGGAGAGAAGGCCTTATGAACCCTATCGCTCTCGAACCTCGTGTTCTCGATCTCCTGTTTGGACGGACCTAGAGAGATATAAAGGTTACCAAGGTCGTCGGGAAGAGGACAGGCCGCAACCAAAAGACTCCACCTCTTCTCAAGAAAAGCGCAGCAGGGAGAGAAGTCCGCCAAAAGATACTGAATCGCGAAGTAAACGCAAGGTCTCTGCTAAACGGCCTAGAACAGATAAAGAAACTATTGAATCCTCCACACACAGGGACACTGAACTGAATATCCCCGCCCCTCCGCCACTAGATGCTGAAACTGCAATCAAGCGGGCGTATCTGGAGGAGCAATTTCCCGAACATTACTTAGAGAACTTGACTCTTTTACCTGCCCTTGAGCCTATTTCTTCCAGGTGGGCAGATGAGGCCAAAGCAAAGATAGATGCGGTCGAAAAATAGTATTCTGAAATGTTCAAATATTCACGCAACCTTTCCAGAATCATCCGTACTCTAATCACGAATGCTGATTCGATGCAAAAAACCGCGGAAGACGATGCAAAGGCCTTAAAGAATCTAGGAAAAGATTTGGAGGACACACAGGCCCAGCTTGCCGTTGCTCAAAGGGACGGTACTAGCTTCAAACAACAATTTGAAGATATGCAAAAACGTTACCATGATTTGCTTGAATCTCATACTCAAGAGCGTTCTGAGTTAAAAAAGCAAGCCGAAGATGCTAAGTCAGATGCCGCTAAAACGCGCCTTGCTTACGCTGACCTTGAACGGAAAAATGCCGAGTTAGCAAGGAGGAATGCTGAGCTAGAAAAGAAAAATGCTGACTTGGCTTCTAAGCTAGTGGAGGCGGAGAACAGAGCTGCCCTAACGGAGGGTAACGTCGAATGTGCCATCAAATCCGCTGAGGAGGCCCGCAAACAATTGTCAAAGGCTGAGGAAGAGATTCAGGGCTTCGGCGAATTAATGATTGAATTCTTTGCGCATATCATCCGTTGCAGGAACATTTCTTGGATTGAAGATTATCCATCTAATCTAGTCCAAGTATGGAGTCAGATCGTTGAGTGGGAAAAAGAGGAGCTCAAGATTGATTCCATTGACGAGGACAAGCTGATGGAGAAATATTTAAGGGATGATGAGCCAGAACGCCTAGCTGAAGGGCGTCGCCTTATTGCTGCTGCCATGGACGAAGAGAAGCGGAGGGCTAAGCAAAAGAACATTCCCGAGGCTGGTTCCTCTTCTACTGCCCCCGCAACTTCTGAAGTAGAGGGATATGATCCTGAAAACCCGGGGATCCCTCGAACAACTCTGTTATCCCCTATTCCCGAAGCGGCATCGGAGACTGCAGTTACCCCTGCCGAGAAGTCTTCAGAAGGTATCTCTACATTTTTACCTCAATTCGTCAAGGCTATCTCTACCTTTCGCCACGTGATTGAGCAATCGATGAAAAACCCATTATTTTCTCCTGAGTTGATAACTGTTGCTTCTCACTCTGTAGGTATTGAGCCATCCGGAAAGACAAATGTGTCCCAGGGAACCGCTCCTGGGGTGGAGCCTACGGAGAAGGCAAAAGGGGGAAAGGACAAGGCTGCTCCCATAAATTTGGGAGAAGGAAGCGAACCGTCTAAGGCTGACACTCCTCGCGATGACGAAATGATAGATGCCTTGAAGGATGATTGCGGCGACGGAGGACATGAGGAAGACCCAGAGGTGGCAATAGTCGGGGAGTCGAAAAGTGCAGATGATGTTACTTTGGCTGCAATGAAAGCTGACCAAGATAAACGCTTGCAGTTAAAAGCTGAAGACTTAGATCCTGAAAGCCTCAAGCCCCTCGCAGTTGTGGATGCGGGATCAAGGTTAGTTGTTAAGCTTTCAACTAGATCTATTACAGAGGAACTCGCTAAAAATCTTCTCTTGATTCCAGCGCTCCACCCTCCGGGAAGAAGTCAACCGATTCCAGCACCGCACCTTCAGGAAAGAAAAAATCAAAGCGCATCTTGACGGAGGCCGAGAAAGAGGCAAAGGATGCGGAGAAAGCCGCCAAGAAGTCCAACCCTCACTCGAAGTCTAAATAGTGGGCTGCCTTGCGTTGATTTAGCATTTGGTGGACCAACAATTGCTGCTATAAGGGTGGCTCTTGCACCTTCTTTTTGGCTATTTTCCTGTACAAATTCATTCATTCGTAAATAAAAAATAATTCATTTTCCGCAATGTCTGTTAGTCATTAGTTTTGCACTTATGTAAGAATGCATGTCTTACTATAGTTGTGTAATGAAGTTATGGTGGGGGGAAATATGTGTATACATATATGCCCCTAGTCAATCTCAAAAAACTATTCAAGACTTAATCAAGTAGTCTGAATGTCCCCGATTTCTGACGGGATTGCATTTTCTGTGTCGTCAATGCCTGTCGTTTTTTCTGGCATTTTTTTTTATACTCTCCTAACTTATACTCAGGTTAGAGTTCTTATTGAGGCGGTCTCTATTCTGGGTGCACCTTCACGCCTCAGAGGACGTCGTCTTCCCGTCCTTTATGCTCTCTCTCAATTCTCGAGAGTTAGAGTTAAGAATGTCGTCTTCCCATTCTTTTATGTCTTATCGCACAAGTAGTCATTGTGCTTTTTCTTACGTTTAAACTGTTTTCAACCTTTCAGGTTTTGAATCATCTTATATTCCATAATCGCAACAGAATAGTCGATGAAGGTATACATATAATGCATGAAAATAAATAACACACGATATTTTTATAGTGGTTCGACTAAGTCGTAGCCTACATCCACTTTATAGTCCTTTATTCATAACATCAGATTTTCCTAAGGCAAGTCGTGCCTTTTTACAGAGTTCATAAGAAAAATAACAAAGAGTACAACATTTCTAATCCAAATATCGCATCAAGTGTTGGGCATTCCATGCCCTAGGTATTTCTTCGCCATCTACGGTCGTTAACTTGAAGGTTCCTTTTTCAAGTTTCCGTTGGATGACAAAGGGTCCTTCCCACTTTGAACCGAGGTGAGGAAGGGATGGAAAGACTCTCTTTAGCACCAAATCTCCTGGTTCAAAAGTCCTAAGGCAAACTTTTTTGTTGTAATAGCGTGCCATCTGACGTCGATGTCTTGCCGCACGCAAATCCGCTTCATCCCTTTTTTCTTCGATTTCATCAAGAGACTCGAGTAAGAGTTCCCGATTCATCATCGGGTCATAATACGTCACCCGGTGGGAAGGAACTTCAAGCTCTACTGGAATTACTGCTTCTGAACCAAAAGAGAGAGAGAAAGGGGTATGACTAGTAGCCGTCTTAAATGTTGTTCGATATGCCCATAAAGCTAAAGGCAATTCGTCAACCCATTTTGCCTTTGCGCGCTCTAACCGTTTCTTGAGGATGGATTTTATAACTTTGTTTATTGCTTCTACTTGCCCGTTCGACTGCGGATAAGCAACCGCAGTATACCGTTTGTCGATCTTATATTTCTGGCAGAAATTTCTGAATTCAGCACCATCGAACTGGGTTCCGTTATCAGTTATAATGGTCCTTGGGATCCCGAATCGGCATATAATATTTCTAACCACAAAACTTATCACTTTCTTCGCCGTGATCTTGGTTAGGGGCTCAGCTTCCACCCACTTCGTAAAATAGGCCACAGCAACTATTGCATATTTCGCCCCTCCTTTAGCAATTGGTAGAACTCCGATGATATCAATTCCCCACGTGGCAAAAGGCCAAGGACTCACCATCGATTTGAGTTGAGTCGACAGTGCTATGGGGATTTTGGCGAATCTCTGGCACTTATCGCAGCGTCGTGAATAATCAGCTGCATCTTTATTAATTGTGGGCCAGAAGTATCCATACCGCAATATCTTTTTCGCTAAAGTCTGACCTCCTGTATGATCTCCACACTCACCTTCGTGTACTTCTCTTAGTACACGTTTGATGTCGTCGTGTGCTATACATCGTAACAGGGGCATAGAAAATCCTTTTCTATAAAGAGTATCATCTTGTAGGACATATCTGGTAGCCTTGCGAACTATAGCCCTTCTCTCACTCTTCTTTGATGGGAGTGTCCCATTCTTAAGGAAGTTCTTAATTGGGGTCATCCACGACTCCTTCTCTGGTTCCGCTTCGAAAGAGAACTCAATTTCCATCAATTCAAAGCTTGGCGATTCCAACGTTTCAATTGGAATTATTTCAGTTTCTTCTGGATTGTCGGAACTAGCTAGCTTTGCCATCCTGTCTGCCTTCTGGTTTTCGGCTCTTGGGATATGCGTTATACTGTACCGCTCCAGGTTGCTCAACAGCTTTTCCACTTTCCCGAGGTAGGCGATGAGTCGAGGTCCCCGAGCCACAAATTCCTTTCGCACTTGGCAAACAACGATTTTGGAGTCGCAGAATATGTCCAACATTTTTATTCCGAGATCTTTAGCAAGCTTCAGCCCGGCAATCAGGGCTTCGTACTCAGAGTCATTGTTAGTCGCCGAAAATTCTAATCGTAGGGCGTAATATAACGACCGTCCTTCAGGAGTAACTAAGACGATTCCAGCTCCGGACCTTCGGTCGTTCTTGGCTCCATCTGTGTAAAGCTTCCATGGATCTATCTTTAACTCATCTTCGGACTTGACCACTCTGTCATCGATTACTTCATCCTCTGGGATGGTGAACTCTGCTATAAAGTCTGCCAGTGCTTGCCCCCTGATCGACCTTCGTGGCTGAAAATTTAAATCAAACTGACTTAATTCAATATTCCATTTGATCAACCGTCCCGATGCTTCGGGTCTCTGCAACACCTGCCTCAGAGGCTGGTCAGAGTATATGGTTATTGGATGAGCTTGGAAATAGTGACGAAGTTTTCGGGAGGCGATTAGGAGGTTGTAAGCGAGCTTCTCAATCTTTGGGTAGTTGCGTTCTGCCGCTGCCAATTTCTTGCTTACATAATATACTGGCTTTTGCACTTTGTCTTCTTCTCGAACCAAGGCTGTGCTAACAGCGTGAGCTGAAACTGCCAAGTAAACAAATAACTCTTTGTGATCCACTGGCTTTGACAAAATCGGCGGTTTTTCTAGTAGTTCCAATAAATTTCGAAAGGCCTCAACATAGTCCGGGGTCCACTCAAAGTTCTTCTTTCCCCTTTTAATCAAATCAAAAAATGGGACGCATTTGTCCGTGGCTTTGGAGATAAACCTACTCAACGCGGCTACTTTCCCCGCAGGACTTTGGACATCTTTAATTCTCCTCGGCTCTTCAATGTTTCTAATCGCTGCTATTTGACTGGGATTGATTTCAATCCCTCGGGAGCTCACAATGAAGCCTAGAAACTTTCCCGATGCCACTCCAAATGAACATTTCAAAGGATTCAGCTTCATCCGATACTTTCGCAGGATACTGAACATTTCTGCCAAGTCTTGCGTATGGCGGGAGGACTGTTTTGATTTGACAAGCATATCATCCACATAAACTTCCATAGTCTTCCCTATTTGATTATAAAACATTCTGTTCACCAAGCGCTAATAAGTGGCTCCGGCGTTTTTCACTCCGAACGGCATGACCACATAATAGTATAACCCCAAATTTGTAATGAAGCTCGTATGTTCTTGATCTGGCACATGCATAGGAATTTGGTTGTACCCGGAATATGCGTCCATGAAAGAGAGAAGTTCATGTCCTGCTGTCGAATCTACAAGCTGGTCAATCCTGGGAAGTGGGAAACTATCTTTCGGGCAAGCTTTGTTCAAAACTGAAAAATCAATGCAAGTCCGCCACTTTCCATTCGGCTTCTTTACTAAGACGGGATTCGATATCCAGTCGGGATATGTCGAATCTCTAATAAATCCGTTCTGTTTCAGCTTCTCCACTTCTTCTTTCAGAGCGGTCGACCTCTCTGGGCCCAGCATACGTCTCTTTTGCTTTACAGGCGGGTGCTTCGGGTTTACATTTAGTGAATGACTTATGATGGATGACGATTTTCCACACATATCAGCGTGGGTCCAGGCAAACACATCCAAGTTTGCCTTCAGGAAGTCAGCTAGTTCTTTGGCCCGACGTGGATCCAACTGAGATCCAATCTTCAAAACTCTTGTTGGATCAGCCTCATCAATGGGAATGTCACTGTCGCTTCATTAGGAGTTGCATTTCTAGTCTCTGGTTCCTCATCTTTTCTGGGATCCAGGTCTTCAGGCGTTCCTTTGGGCAACTCCTTCGGGGCCGATCCCTCTAATTGCTACGCCGAGCCCTCCTTTGGAGGAGGTGAGGCATCTTTACTCTCGATGTTAAGTCCTTTCATCAACATCTTTAATTCGGCAACGTAGAAGGCCCGTCCGGAGACTTGATCCCCTCTCATTACTCCAGTTTCGGCTTCAGTTGGGAACTTAAGCAATAAACACCAAGGGGCGATGCAAGCCCTGAACTCAGCAAGGGCAGGCCTTCCCAAAAATGCATTATAAGGCGAATCTACGTCCAACACTACGAACTGAAGCATCCGTACTCTTCGGCGTTCTCCTTGCCCCAAGGTTACGGGCAGTTCTATGTACCCCATTGGAGCTGTCGATGCCCCGTTGAAGCCTCGGATTCAACCTTCGCATGGCTTCAAATCTTCGGATTCAAGCTTCATCTGATCGAATGACTTTTTAAATAAAATATTAACAGAGCTTCCATTGTCTACTAACACCTTATGAACCAAGGCCGGCCCAATGGTGGTGGTAATGACCAACGGATCGTCGGTGGGTGACTGGATCCCGGTATTATCTCTACTACGGAATACCACGTCGTCAAACATTGTCTTCTGTTGTTTTATGGGGGCGATATCTTCCAAATCATCACATTCATCCACATCTACGTGCTTGGAAGCATTTACATATTGATCCATCGCTCTAAAACTGCTGATTGCTGGGTGGGGTCCACCCACTATAGAGTTGATAATAATTCCCTTGCCTTTCTGCTGCGCTGTAGGCTTGGGAGCAGATTGAATCTGTTTTGGAGCCTGCTCTCCTTGCCCCCTGTCCCTCGGGGCAACCTTATATTCATCCAGTTTCCCTTCGCGCAGCAGCTTCTCAATCACGTCTCTCAAAAGTTGACATTCATTGGTTGAATGCCCATGAGTTCCATGAAGCAAACAAAACTTTCCAATTGCCATTTCTTTCTCCGTTGAATCGCGAGGTGGCGGTCTTTTATATTGCAAAACATTGTATGTATCCAAGTAAATGTTCTCCAGAGTGTCGTTCAACGGTGTATAATTCTCATAAGTCTGGAATCGGGGTCTTTTGTTAGGATCACTTCCCCTATTTCTATTTCTTCTGTTACCATTCGCGTTACGGTTATTGCTGTTGCCCCCGTTTCCAGAATTGTAGTTTCCACTCTTGTTTCCCACCTTCACTTCAACTTTTCTGGAACTTTCTCCAGACTGCTTCACGGCGACATTACTTTGAACATTTTCTTTTGAAGACGCTGCAGACTTTCTCTTTCGGTTTTCCCTGGCCTCCTCTCGTCTCAACTGAATATCGGCCTTTTCATAAGATAACTCTCTCATGGGAGGCGGCTTCCGAGAAAGGTAATCTCCAAACTCGAAGTCAGGATCGACTCCTTCCATCAAAGCCATCAAGATGGTGGGTTCGTGCGGATCACTAACTTCAGTCACAGCTAAGTTGAAACGGTCGAGATATGACCTCAAAGACTCTCCCGGCGCCTGCTTAATTCTTGATAATTCAATAACACTTTTAGACTTTCGGGTATGGAGTCGGAACTGATTCATAAAACGTTCTCTCAATTCTCTATAATTCGATATTGACCGAGGGGGAAGTCGGGTAAGCCATAGTAGCGCCACATCTTCTTAGTAGACCGGGAATGCTTTACACTTCAATGCGTCAGGGGCAGCAGCAGTATTCATGAGCCATGAGTATCGCATCAAATGCTGTCCCGGATTGGTTCTCCCATTGTACTTGTCCATCTGCGGCAGGTTAAAACGTCGGGCAAACTAAAAATTGAGGATGTCGTCAGTGAAAGGAGTATGGCTCCGCTCAATGCCATAGTCTTCATTGGTATAGTTCCGGCTTTCGGACATAATCTGGCGTACCATTGCCTGTACGTCAGCATTAGTCAGGGGTCGTTCAGGCTCCCTGGCCCTGATATCCGGGTTCCTTCTGGGCTCTTGTTCAGGAGATGCCCTTCTTCTTTGAGATGCTTCTGCTCTGCTTCGTTCCCTACGCTCCCGGTCGATCTCGGGAGGAGGGGGCTGGAGCATCTGCCCCTGAGTGGGATTAGTATGGTTAGGGTCTCTAAAGCTTGGATCATTGGTTCCTAGTGCTCGTGCAATATCCTCGCGGGACCCCAAAGATCAGAACGTCAGTTGCTCCAAATTTTGAGGTCGTTCGAGCGGCCTTCTTTCACGGGGCCGTTCTTCCTCGGAAGAAGAAGACTAATCCATTGGTGTGTGGCGAACCGAGGATGGGGTTCTCTGTCTGCGGAGTTCGCTAATTTCCCTGCTCATGAGTTTCATGTTTTCTTGCATCATGAGATTGGTGCGCTCGTGGATTTTCATAGCCTCCCTAGTACTCTCAAGCATGTCAAGTAGGCGCGAGAAATCTCCTTGAGTAATAGGTGCGGATGGATTGATCTGATCATTGACCCTGGTGGCTGGAGTTGGAGCATTTGTAGGGGCTCGAGTAGAGGTTCCAACATCACCAAGTGTCGGTTCGGTTCGGAGATGAGCAATCGGGTCGGTTCGGAGCTGGGAGGCCTGTTCGGGTCGGAGCTGGGAAGCCAGGTCGGGTCGGTGTAGGGCGAGCTGCTCGGGTTGGTTCAGGTTGGGGGAGTGCACTGCTTCAGATTCTCCTACCCGGATCGGATCGGAGCTCTCCCCCTGAGTGCGGTTCGGATTTCCTGTATCAGTCCGTTCTGCTGTTGAGCTCTGCCCACGAGACCTTGTCACAACTGCATTTTGCTGATCTTCACCAACTCCGTTCCCCCGACTAGATTGAACTTCCTTGCCTTTTTCTTTGGCCATAGTTCTTCAACAATCAATTCAACAAATATTCAAGAGCGTCGAAACTTGAGGATTAACTTCTTTGAACTCAACGGTCCAAAAAGTAGAACGATAATCCCGAAAAACAGAGAATTCAGATGGTTCTCAGTGAAAGCACCAAAATGTTAGACCAAAAAGTGGTTCTAACACCCAAATTGACTAAAATCAGAATAAAATAAGATCAAAAGTAAAATGGAGACACAGAATTTATAGTGGTTCGACGTTAAAAAGCCTACGTCCACTTGTCAATCACTATTCTCAATGTGCAATTACAATGAGATATTCACTCAATTTCACTCACTACTCACATACATTCACTCAATTGTCTCAAAACAAATGTTGAAAGACAATTTGGATTATCCGGGAGTGCTGGAATTCGGTTATGAAAGTGGTTGAACTCTCAAAGTGCCAGAAAAGAAGATCCTTTTTATTGTCTCCAGACAGGGTATTTATAGGTGAAAATTTGCTCAGAACCCGATCCGGATCGGAGCTACGTGTCTTGCATCCCATCATCCTCGGGTTCGGATGGATTCCAGTGTTGACAACGCATCAGAGCAGTGGACGTTGTGGGAAGTAAATGGTCATACCCGCTCCGCATCTTCAGGCGATCGTGGGGGAATGCGACGTGAATTACAGGTTCGGTTCGGAGGAGCCTGCAGTGGGGGTTCGGATCGGAGTATCTGATCCGACCCGGATTAACCCAAAACTAAGTCTTTATCCACTTTGCTCCGCTCCGATCCGTCCATGTAGCAGGTAGCCCTCCGCTCCGACTGACAGTAGGTAACCCTCCGATCCGAATAGCAGTGTTTCTTTGATCCAAATAGTAGCAGCTCTCCGATCCGATCAGCAACGTCTCTCCGATCCGATCCGCAGCATCTCTCCGATCCGATCTGCAATGATGCTTTTTAAGTTCTTTAACGTTTCACATCTCGACTTTGTGTTGCCCAATTCACAAAGTGGGCTAACAATAAGAATAAAATAATATTTTATTTCAAATAAATTTGTTTATTACAAACTTCAGTACAATTCATATACACAGCTCATCACTACAACACTCACTGTGTTTACATAACTCATATATACATTCTTTCACATTGACACATATACAGACACATTGAAATAATTCCTTGACTCAACACTGTCTTCAGTCTTCATTGGTTAGTCCAATCTTCACAGTCTTCTGGTCAGCCTTCAGTCAGTCCAGTCTTCTTACCTGTCACATGAAACACACACACACAGTACACTGCAATAGAAATAAAAACTGTACTCATGCAAATATAAATTAAAAAAAAGGAGGATAATTTTTTTTTGTCTCAGTTTTCTGGTGTGTTTCTCATCATTTTTCATGACTTGATCTGATTCATCTGTGTCTAGGTAGACAGTTTGTATATGTACAGGGACAGGAAAATTCCTGTATGGCTGCATATACACACGTGTATATATATACACGTGTGCATTGCCACGCCAATACAGGGTGCAACTGAGGAGTAGCCACGTGGACCATCTCGACTCAGTGCACAATGCAAATCAGTTTGCAAAAGTTCAGCAAACATGTATGGTCAAGCCAACATAAAAAGCAATGCTATACAAATGTGCAACAAGCTCAGGTCAATGTACAAGTACATGCCACAAACAGGTTCTAGAACATGATCTAACTCAGCAAAAGCAAAGTGTCGACACAAGTTACAAAGCAGTATGGATCAGCAATATTAATGTTTCAGCAACACAAATGTGTACATAGTGAGTCATAGCAAAAGGGGACAGCTCAGTTTCATGGTTCAGCAAAATCAACATAAGTAAGTCAGCAAGTAGCAAACAAGGGCAATGGCATAAGCAAGCTCGGTCATTGAAGCATATACATATCCAGATCAAACTGATGTGTTCATTCCCAGCATAAAACAGTTTCAAATCATTTGCAAGCAACAACACTATGGTGTACACATGACCAGAACAACATGGAGCATTTGCATGGTCAGGTTAAACATGTTTTAAATGAACAAAGGGGCTAACAAAATACACAAGACTGGAGCAAGGAAATGAAGTCAACCTCTGCAATACATGGTGATACAAGCAGTGCTAACTCATGAAGATGAAAATAGTTCAAGTTCTCATGTCTAAAAGTAGAGGTTCTAAATCATGATGATGATTCAGCAAGGTGACACAAAACAGTCAGCATGAAGCTACATATGTGCAAGTAAATCACAAGAAACAAATCAGAGACAAAAGGAATCATGCATGGATGGTGTGTACACTGCATGTATACATACTCAAAAACAGAAATGGTCCAGCAGCACATATATGTGTTCAGAAATAGTGTAGGTGTACAAATGCATGTGAGCAACAAATCTGACTCAAGCATCTACAAAGCCAAACAGATGATCAAACAGCATGGTAAATCAAATAACAAGCATAAATGGAAATCAATTCAAGTGTGCTATTGCAGATACATATTTGGCAAGCATTTTTGTGTGGGACAATTAAATTCCAGAAATCTTAGACAAACAGATTGAATTCGAAAAAGATTTATATATTGAAGGGCAGGAAAAAGACTAGAGGTATCAATTTTTTTCCAGATTTGCCAAAGCCAATCAAGGATTAATTAAATCAAGCATCATATACAAGGCATTCAAATCCAAGGAAAATCAAGCAAATCAAGTTGCCAAGAAATAAAATTCTTTCCTGAAAATCCTTTTTTGTACTCACGGCATAATTTCAAGAGGACTTAAAGCCGAGTAAATCAATTGGAAAACCAAGGCAAAAATCACGCAGAATTCAACCTCTGATTCATGGAATTAAATCAAGCATTATTTTCACACAAGAATTTATTCAAGGACAAAATCATTTCTTTCCAAATTTTGTTCTATCTGCTTTCAGAAATTCATTCAAATATCACGCACAAATTATTCAAAGCAGAGATTTTCAAAAGGGGAAATAAACGCAAATCAGTCAAGCCAATACGAGGAAATCAGAGTTATTTTGGGGTTTGAAAACCCTATATATTATCACCATTTACATCATTGGCAGATTATCGAAATCCAAAAAAAAAAGAACGATTCAAAGAATTCAGGATAAAAATTACTCACAAATTTTTTAGGGTTTCGACTGTCAGAGAAAATCCCAAACCGATTAATCAAAGCCATCAAAGCGCTGAAAGTATCCTTCGATTCAAGGCACCATTGAACCAATTTCATCATCAAATCGATCTGGATTTGGGAAGATTTGAGAAAACCCTAGTGCCGCCGCCATTTTTATTTCCTCAGAAACAAAAAGTGAACGGGCAAAACAAATGAGGGGTGCAACACCAATTACCAAAGGAGGCCGGCCTATTTTCCTAGTCTAAAGGGGATGACCCCTTTTATTTAACACCTAGGGTTCTTTAGTTTTTTTTTATTTAACTTTGTATTTTTGCTTTTTGGTTTGAAAATCGTCTGAACGGTTTCTAGGTTCTGTAAAATCTAGGAAAACCAGTCAGGGTGTTGACTGGCAGTTACAGAGTCTGTAAAATATGAGTTACGGATTGCGGGTTTGTAATTCGGGTAAATCTGGTCAAGGTGATATCGACCGGTCTAGTGTTTTGAGCGTAGGGTTAGAATTGGAGTAGGGTTTGCGAGTGTACATGGTCTTGTATGCGTAATCTGTTCTATCACCTAGTAGAAACCTTAGAAATGCAGCAGTAGGCAGGGTTTTGCCGAAGCTGGGTATATCTGTGTGTGATTTACTTTTTGCATTTCTGTTTCTGTTATATTCTGTGATCTGTTTATTATTATATATCCTGTCAGTTTTTCAGTTCAGTTAAAAAAACTGTGAAAAACCCTATTCACCCCCCCCTCTAGGGTTATTCTAGATCCAACAAGTGGTATCGTAGCAGGTATTCTGTTAACTCTAGAGAAATGGTGAATCCTTGTTGTCAGTCTAGCCAGAGTCAGTCCAGTTCATTTCAGTCCAGTTCATCTCCAACTATTTTCACTGGAACAGATTTTTTAAACTGGAAATCCAAAATGGAATTTTATTTAAAATCTGTTAATATTAAATGTTGGGATGTGGTTATCAATGGGTACGATATGGTAGATAAAGTTTTTAATTCCCGTGCTACACATATTCTTTATTCTTATCTTGATAATGATCAATACAGTCTGATTTCCCATTGTTTAACTGCGCAGGAAATCTGGACAACTCTCAATACGAAGTATGGACAAATTGACAACAACTACTCAAAACCCCAGATTGTCAACTTAGATTCAGAATTCTATTTAACAGGATTTACAAATGAGAATATAGAAGGATCAGATGATGGAGAATCAACGGATGCTGAAGTTGAAAATTTCTCATACGAAGATTTGGTTTATATGTGTGTTGATTTAACTAAATCTGTTGATAAACTCAAATCTAAAAACAAAACTCTAAAATCTAGGAATTCTGAGTTGACCAACAAAATTAATGATTTGGAATCACAACTTGAATATTTTTAAAACCTTTCAGATTCAGATTGCAAAAATTGTTTGAAATTGAAAACCAATCTTGTTCATCTCAATAAAAATATTCAAAAGTTTGAAGATAAAATTTTGATCTTAAAAGCAAACAAGATTGAGTTATCAAATTTAAACAATCTTCTACAAAAGGAATTTGAAGTTTTTAAAACTGATATAAATTCCCAATTTGAAATTGCTGAAAAAGAAAATTTGTTGAAAAGTGATTCGAATTTAAAAGAGCTTGAAATTGAGATTGAAAAATTCAACGAACTTGAATCTGAAAAGCAAAATCATTTTGAACTTGAAATTTCTAAATCCCAAGTCAAAATTAAATCGCTTGACAATGAGAATTTGGTTTTGAAACAGTCCAATGCTGAACAGAAGATCGCTATAAATAATTGCTCAAATTTACTAAAAGAAAATAGCGATCTAAAATAAAAAATTCAACGATTAGAATCAATTTTGGATAAATTTTCTAATGGGGAAAAATCGTTGAATATGTTGTTACAAAACCAAGTTTCTATTGGAAATAAATCTGGTCTTGGCTTTGGGAAAAATGATGTTTTTGGAAAACAAAATTCAAATGTTTTGGAAAATTTCTCAAACTGCTTTAAAAAGAACTCCTTTGAAAATTTGAACTCTGAAGATTTCAAAGGATTTTTGAATCAAAATAGTAATGACAAATCGTTTTATAATAAACCATTTAAACATTCTTGGATCCCAAAAAATAAAACAGGCTTTGTCAAGTTCAAACAGATTTGGGTCCCTAAGGGTACGAAAGTTAATTCTAATGGTTTGTTATATAAACAAGTCTGGGTACCAAAACATATGAATACAACTGTAAGTGGTCTTACAAACTTTGTTAGACCACTCGATCCTATAAACTGTTAGGTACCGAAGGTGGCTGAGGAACTGCTGTGCAGAAAGAGAAACTGGCTTCAAACTACTTCATATCATTGAATCACTTTCAGTTCCTTTAGCCAAACTAGTTGAGTCAGAGATTCTGGTTTACACTGATCTCAGGTATGATCTCTGAACTCATCTTTGTAAATATCTTTTTAATTTCCTTGTTTATTTCTTCTTCTATCTTCTTCTGTCTCTTCTGCTTATTTTTTTATTTTTTTGGTTTAACTTGTCACTGCCATATATCCTTTCTCTTGGGATTCCTTAACGTCCAGTTGCAGAACTCTTGACTGTCTGGAAATTTGCTTTACTGAAAGTATGATATTGTTAATCTTTTCCAGATCTTGAATTTAAACTTGTATATATCTGCAATTGTTTTTTGAAGCTCACCTTCCATTTTCTGAATTCCTAACAGTGTTAACGTATTCTTCTTATATCTTGAACACTGTTAATATGAATTCTAATTTTTTTAGATCTGAAATATTATTGAAATATCACACATCTCTGCTATTCTGAGTTTCTTCTAATTCAGTTTAGAACGGACTTGAAAATTTATACTCATTATAGCACGCTATTATTTGTCAGTTGTGATAATTTCAGAATAGTTTAGATTGGTTTGAATATTTTTGATTCATCTTGAATCAGTGATACATCTAGAAATCCATCTTTTGTTCATGATCATTTTTTTTGTTGAAAATTATTTGTTTGAAATCATTTGAAATCCCTGATATTTTGAATATCACACACCTCCTAAAATTGAAATTATCAATCTTGTGTGAATAATTCATTATATCTCAAACTTGACATTGATTCAAGTGATTTCAGATAAATTATTTATTTATAAGTCATGAATATCTCTTAATTATTAGATGTAAATGATCTGAAATTATCCTTAGAAATTATTGTGAAAAATTTCTTGAAAAATCTGGTCTTGAAAATCACTCTTGTTTCATGATTATTTGATTTAAATATTTGTTTGTTTAAAATCATTTGAAATTAATGATTTATTGAATCTCACACATATCTCGAATCAAAAATTTATAATCCGGTGTGATTGATTCATTAAATTCTGATATTTTCATATTCCTCAAATGATTTTAAGTAAACAGTATTTTAATCATTAGATCATAAATCATCATATATGGCCATCATCTTGACAAGTATGTTTTTGAAACTATGTTCTGTGTTGCTCTGATACTATTTTGAAGAATGGTTGTTCTGGAATCACATGCCTGCTGCTCTGATACATGTGCATAATCTATTATCTTGTCTGTTTGGGCTTGGTACTTAACAATTCTTTTGTCTATGACATTCTTGTTCAATATCATGTTAAAATTTCTCGTAAATAGGGACACCAAGTGGTATCAGAAGTGCCTTATATTTGTCTCACCCATCTGTACTTAGATTCAAATCTTCACCACGTATAAATCCACACACTCCTTTTGCCTTGTACACATTTTTCCCCTCTTGTCGTGTATAGATCAACATATTTCTCTTGTATTTGATTTTCAATTTTAGAATTGTTTATTAATTATTCATTCAGAAATTGAAATCAATATCAAAATTGAACTGTATTTGCAATTCATCAAAATAATTATCAGATTTTGAAATTGTGATGAATTGTGACTGCAGTATATTTCACAACAAGAGGAGATCTTATTTATATTTTCATGATAGTTGAACATGTATTATAATATCTCTGAACTGGCAATTATTTCACGACCATCTTCTTTACCTATCACCTGTCTGCCATCCATCATGATTTTATATTAATGTAGAGAGTTATATTTTTTTTAAATCATCTTGTTTTAAAACAGTGAAAATTATTTGTGATAGAAATGGAACTATATTAGTATTCAGAATTAGTGATAATTGAAAATTATCAATAATCCTAGTACGGTTGAGCTTTTCTCATAATATAATTAATTCAGAAATTTATTTCACAGTCCATTTCTGTACCTACCACATTTTTATCATCCATATTGGTTTCGCATACCGAGGAGGTTTTCCTTTATAGTGCGGAAAATAATAAATATAATTAATATATAAGAGTGTCTCTAACCTCATTTAAAAATCCAAGCTCTGGTTATGCATGGTTATGAGACGTTTTATAATTTAAGCTGCGACTGATCCCATTTAAAAATCCAAGCTCTGGTTATGCGTGGTCAGTGTGCTCTTAAATAAAAAATAAATAAAAAGGAATTAAAGTGCTAAAAATAGAAATAAATTTGAAATTCACCTCTGAGTATAAAATCCAGCCTATCAATCTATCTTCTATTCTGTGAAATATGTTGAAATTTTATGACGTATTATGATTTGTTGGTTGATAGATATTTGGATTTGAGATTATTTGAGTTTGTCACTTAAATTGAATTATTTATTATAGTCCAAATCCATTACTGTTTTCGTGCTTTATTTTTTTAAAAATCCTTTGAAAATAATTGGAAATGAAATGTTTTTCAAACTCTCTCCATTTTATATAAAATTCATCGTATATCTGTCATTTTCTACAATGTGAAATATGCCACCTGTTCTTAGAATATTATGATTTTTGTTTGACTGATTGAAATTTATGATGACCATTCTTCCTCTTAAGCTGAAATTATATTTTTAGTCAATTTTTCATCTGTATTTTAAAATCTGTATCCTTTTGATGATAACAAAAGGGGAAGAATGAATTAGATTTTGATGTATGAGTAAATATTTTATAAATATTTTTACTTTTGAAAATTCATTATCATTCAGTTCAATTCACTCATGCACAGTTATAGGGGGAACTAATAAATAGGGGGAGTTCATTTTTCACTGTAAAACACATTTGTTGGATTCAAAATCTTTTATTTGTTTGTCATCATCAAAAGGGGGAGATTGTTGTATATGACGCAGTCGTATACACATCAAAAGGGGGAGATTGTTGTATATTGTATATGACGCGGTCGTATACACTATTATATGATTTTTGTTTGATGATAACAACCAAATAAATATATATATATATATATAAATATATTATAAATGTGTTTGTTACTGTACTGTTCTATATTTACATCACAGACAGGAATGTAATATTTATATTTAAATAAAATACATTTGTACAGAAATTCAAACATTTACTGTATTTTATTTAAAAATATAAACATTCAAACAGTACATCTATTTTAACTCCACTATTTAATCACTTCACTGATATTGTACTTGTAAATAAACTGCATAGAATAGACAAGTTTGTTTGACAAGAATAAAATAATATTTTATTTCAAATAAATTTGTTTATTACAAACTTCAGTACAATTCATATACACAGCTCATCACTACAACACTCACTGTGTTTACAAAACTCATATATACATTCTTTCACATTGACACATATACAGACACATTGAAACAATTCACTGACTCCACACTGTCTTCAGTCTTCATTGGTTAGTCCAATCTTCACGGTCTTCTAGTCAGCCTTCAGTCAGTCCAGTCTTCTTACCTGTCACATGAAACACACACACACACAGTACACTGCAATAGAAATAAAAACTGTACTCATGCAAATATAAATTAAAAAAAAAGGAGGATAATTTTTTTTTTTTTGCCTCAGTTTTCTGGTGTGTTTCTCATCATTTTTCATGACTTGATCTGATTCATCTGTGTCTAGGTAGACAGTTTGTATATGTACAGGGACAGGAAAATTCCTGTATGGCTGCATATACACACGTGTATATATATACACGTGTGCATTGCCACGCCAATACAGGGTGCAACTGAGGAGTAGCCACGTGGACCATCTCGACTCAGTGCACAATGCAAATCAGTTTGCAAAAGTTCAGCAAACATGTATGGTCAAGCCAACATAAAAAGCAATGCTATACAAATGTGCAACAAGCTCAGGTCAATGTACAAGTACATGCCACAAACAGGTTCAAGAACATGATCTAACTCAGCAAAAGCAAAGTGTCGACACAAGTTACAAAGCAGTATGGATCAGCAATATTAATGTTTCAGCAACACAAATGTGTACATAGTGAGTCATAGCAAAAGCGGACAGCTCAGTTTCATGGTTCAGCAAAATCAACATAAGCAAGTCAGCAAGTAGCAAACAAGGGTAATGGCATGGGCAAGCTCGATCATTGAAGCATATACATATCCAGATCAAAATGATGTGTTCATTCCCAGCATAAAACAGTTTCAAATCGTTTGCAAGCAACAACACTATGGTGTACACATGACCAGAACAACATGGAGCATTTGCATGGTCAGGTTAAACATGTTTTAAATGAACAAAGGGGCTAACAAAATACACAAGTCTGGAGCAAGGAAATGAAGTCAAACTCTGCAATACATGGTGATACAAGCAGTGCTAACTCATGAAGATGAAAATAGTTCAAGTGCTCATGTCTAAAAGTAGAGGTTCTAAATCATGATGATGGTTCAGCAAGGTGACACAAAACAGTCAGCATGAAGCTACATATGTGCAAGTAAATCACAAGAAACAAATCAGAGACAAAAGGAATCATGCATGGATGGTGTGTACACTGCATGTATACATACTCAAAAACAGAAATGGTCCAGCAGCACATATATGTGTTCAGAAATAGAGTAGGTGTACAAATGCATGTGAGCAACAAATCTGACTCAAGCATCTACAAAGCCAAACAGATGATCAAACAGCATGGTAAATCAAATGACAAGCATAAATGGAAATCAATTCAAGTGTGCTATTGCAGATACATATTTGGCAAGCATTTTTGTGTGGGACAATTAAATTCTAGAAATCATAGACAAACAGATTGAATTCGAAAAAGATTTATACATTGAAGGGTAAGAAAAAGACTGGAGGTATCAATTTTTTTCCAGACTTGCCAAAGCCAATCAAGGATTAATTAAATCAAGCATCATATACAAGGCATTCAAATCCAAGGAAAATCAAGCAAATCAAGTTGCCAAGAAATAAAATTCTTTCCTGAAAATCCTTTTTTGTACTCACGGCACAATTTCAAGAGGACTTAAAGCCGAGTATCTACAAAGCCAAACAGATGATCAAACAGCATGGTAAATCAAATGACAAGCATAAATGGAAATCAATTCAAGTGTGCTATTGCAGATACATATTTGGCAAGCATTTTTGTGTGGGACAATTAAATTCTAGAAATCATAGACAAACATATTGAATTCGAAAAAGATTTATACATTGAAGGGCAGGAAAAAGACTGGAGGTATCAATTTTTTTCCAGATTTGCCAAAGCCAATCAAGGATTAATTAAATCAAGCATCATATACAAGGCATTCAAATCCAAGGAAAATCAAGCAAATCAAGTTGCCAAGAAATAAAATTCTTTCCTGAAAATCCTTTTTTGTACTCACGGCATAATTTCAAGAGGACTTAAAGCCGAGTAAATCAATTGGAAAACCAAGGCAAAAATCACGCAGAATTCAACCTCTGATTCATGGAATTAAATCAAGCATTATTTTCACACAAGAATTTATTCAAGGACAAAATCATTTCTTTCCAAATTTTGTTCTATCTGCTTTCAGAAATTCATTCAAATATCACGCATAAATTATTCAAAGCAGATATTTTCAAAAGGGGAAATAAACGCAAATCAGTCAAGTCAATACGAGGAAATCAGAGTTATTTTGGGGTTTGAAAACCCTATATATTATCCCCATTTACATTATCGGCAGATTATCGAAATCCAAAAAAAAAAAAACGATTCAAAGAATTCAGGATAAAAATTACTCACAAATTTTTTAGGGTTTCGACTGTCAGAGAAAATCCCAAACCGATTAATCAAAGCCATTAAAGCGCTGAAAGTATCCTTCGATTCAAGGCACCATTGAACCAATTTCATCATCAAATCGATCTGGATTTGGGAAGAATTGAGAAAACCCTAGTGTCGCCGCCATTTTTATTTCCTCAGAAACAAAAAGTGAACGGGCAAAACAAATGTGGGGTGCAACACCAATTACCAAAGGAGGCCGGCCTATTTTCCTAGTCTAAAGTGGATGACCCCTTTTATTTAACACCTAGGGTTCTTTAGTTTTTTTTTGTTTAACTTTGTATTTTTGCTTTTTGGTTTGAAAATCGTCTGAATGGTTTCTAGGTTCTGTAAAATCTAGGAAAACCAGTCAGGGTGTTGACTGGCAGTTACAGAGTCTGTAAAATCCGAGTTACGGATTGCGGGTTTATAATTCGGGTAAATCTGGTCAAGGGGATATCGACCGGTCTAGTGTTTTGAGCGTAGGGTTAGAATAGGAGCAGGGTTTGCGAGTGTACATGGTCTTGTATGCGTAATCTGTTCTATCACCTAGTAGAAACCTTAGAAATGCAGCAGTAGGCAGAGTTTTGCCGAAGCTGGGTATATCTGTGTGTGATTTACTTTCTGCATTTCTGTTTCTGTTATATTCTGTGATCTGTTTATTATTATATATCCTGTCAGTTTTTCATTTCAGTTAAAAAACTGTGAAAAACCCTATTCACCCCCCTCTAGGGTTATTCTAGATCCAACACTCCGAGCATGGGAACCGTTGTCGCCTTTCGAAAATCGAACCAACAACGAGGATAAACACCACTTACACCAATCGACACCCCAGGCACGGAAGCCGGCGCCACTACTCGAGTCCTTGGCCCACGACGTGACCGGGCATAAATATCCCTAACTCAAATCTTGGCCCAGCACCAAGACCGCGTATAAATCGTTCCGGTCTTATGACCCCGGGCTTGGGGGAAGCCCACCAGCTAACCTAGTGTGATACTGACCTCGCACACTGCTCCGGGTATCTGTCGAATATCAGCGCAGCACCAAGACCGAGCTTAAATTGGTCTCGCTCCTAAGCTCCAGGGATTGGGCAGCCTATCGGCCAAAATCCAACCTCCACATCTGGATTCAGACACTCTTAGGCGAATAAATGACACCCTCGTGCCATAAACCCAAATGAACGATGGGAGAGCCAGAAGTCGGGCGAATCGCTACGTCCACGCTTTCAACATACTTGGAACTTACTCCGAGAAGTCTAAGGTAGAAGGCTCCTAGCTTTGTTTCCACAAATATTGGGAGTCCTGAGCTGAGGGAAACCAAACAAATAAAACCAGCGCTCGATGAACTTGAATTTCCCCAGAGCGAGATCCCTGATAACATTTCTGTAAGTGTAACAGTAAGTATGTTTGTGCAAGTACGGGATGCCGGAAAACATGAGAAGAACATTCAAACACTTAACGTGAAATGTGATTTACTAATTAATATTCCCTTTCACACACACAAAAAAAACTACATGTCTAATATCTTTACTTTCTAATGATAGGGTGTACGTGAAAATCACACCATGTCTTTAAGGACGAAAAGCGAGGGCCACACTCGCATATACTATCGATCTACCAAACCCGAAGTATCTATAATTTCTATAACAATTACTAATGCTACTAATTCTTCTCCTTTCTTTTCTTTTTCTGTACAGGATCAACATCAGGAGGGTCACCACAAGTGATAGACCCCTTCCTTCCGAAACCTCTCACGCCTTCTCCTCCTCTGCTCTTCATAGGAGTAGCGGATTCATGAGACATCGATGTTGATGAAAATTTTAGATGTCAACATATAATAGGTAGGCTTGTCATAGGGAAAATAGAAATTATGACATGGGTCATGATAAATGGAAAAGGAAACTTACTGATAAACCTTAGTTAAGGGAACTAAGTTAATAAGTAAATAACAACAAGAGGTTGTGATAATGAGGTTATGATTAAATTAGAAAGAATGAACTAAGCTTAATATTAATAGTCTCATAAATGGTAAATATGAAGTCTAATAAAGGAAATCAATAATAAGCGGAAGCCCACTCCGGCGGCATAGGGCTGAGTAAAATAAGTAAAAAAGCCAATTATGTGCTAATGAATCTAGTAACTCAAGATAACAAAGAAAAGGGGAATAATCAAGTTAATTGGACCAACCACATATACAAGGATGGAGAACCCAACGGGATGGGTCATCGAGGTGTTCGGAGACACAAGAGAATCACGTCCATCTGATTATTCTTCCTAGTTACTCTGTTAGCTTTCTATCTAGGATTGGAGATAAGCACGCAACTTCACAGCGATGTGGTAGGGTTCTCTGTGATGATCCTCTGTTGCGGTACATGCTCATGCTGTAATCGCAGAGGTTTGGCAATCGCGGTACCACCCGGTGCGTATACCTTAACTGCCACGGTAGTTTGGCGGTTAGAAGGCTGTGGCGGATGGTGGTGGGTGATTCGGGGATTGGCCTAGGGAGAGGATGGTAAGGACCAAATTAAGGATAATAATCATCAGGTAACTATCATCGGCAGTCAGTGGGATGTGGAAAGACTAGGGAAAAGCTAAGAGACCGTCGATCTTTCACTATCGAGACGTTGGTTGAGGAAGACACCAAATTGGATGAAAGATTTTTTGCTAGTGGCACATCACTTAGCTCTTTATGTGATCTTTCACTAGTTGAGGGAGGGGTCAGGGTAGGACCATAGCCACCATGAAAATGCATACCATAGTCTAGATATTTGTACTATAGGCCCTTTGAGCGGACCTATACAGATATGGAAAGATACCGACAGAGTTCCATGCATTGGATGCAGCGCTATTACGGGATTCAGGGTACAGTAAACAGTCCATACATGTGAGGGTATAGATACACGCATCCGGTGGTGTATCATAGACGTTAGGGTATTACTCCATGTTGAGGATCGATTCAACCGAGGAGTTTGGATGCAGCAACCCGTAAGCATGTATGGTATGGTAATGGTGGTTTTGTGCGGTAATGTGTCATTGTAATATGAATTTTCGTACGTCGTTCGGTGCAGGTTGAGAGTCATGTATGCTTTCATACCATGATGGCGGAGACCATGCGAGAAGGGAACTATGGGGAGTACCTTGACATGTTGGGGCCATTTATATATATACAATATATTAGATTAATCCACTAGGGGTAGATGGGTTTGACATGACTATAAAGCCTTGAGCGCTATTAACCCATATAACCTAATAAATAAGAGAACATAATTGAACGGTATATGTAAGGTTATTTTAGAATGTATAATTTGTCTTGTCACCAGAACTTTGTGTTATGACCCCCTCCTCATAACACACTCTCAGGTTAGGTTTATGATAGAAACATGATAACTTTGGACACTGGTTAGGCAATATTATTACTTTGGTAAGGCTATATTTGATTCTATTATATTTCATCCATTCTGCTGTGAAATGTATACTGAGCTCTTATATGTTTGTTATCTTTATCTTTTCTACAGGATACCGGACAAGCCGACTCGAGTTTTGATAAATTGGGATTTTTAGGGAAAAAACGATCTATCAAAATTCGGGTTGTTACATCTGGTATCAGAGCTTAGTTTCAGGATTCCCGTATAGATAGTTAATGGACGTACTTGTATATTCTTAAATAGTAGGAATAATATATATATATATATAGACATTTATACATCTTTATATAAGGAAGAAGTCAAGATACCAAGACTTGTACACTACAGGAAAAGGTAAAGGAAACATAAGAAAACCAAGCCACTTCGCAGTTTGTTTAAGGAAAGTGTACATGATAATTGGGAAGAGAAAATAACGAAGAATCAGTTCAGAGGAAACCGTTTGTAAAATAAATGGATTTCAAGGAATTATTGGAAGCGAAGGTACAATTAAGGAAACACACTTGGAAAAGAAAAAAAGACAGCTGACCGACCTTTATGGTTTTTGAGTTTAATTGTCGCTAAGATATCGAAAGGGTGAGAATAACCCAAAAAAGTAATATACATATATATAGGGTCGGGTCGACCCAGCCCTCTGGCGGTTCGACCCATGGGTCTACACGCCCTGAAGGTAGGTCGACCACCGACTATAAAATCGTTGAAATAAAGCGACGAAGCGATCGGCTTCGTCACAATATTTCTTCCTCCCTACCAAGACAGTGGAACCCATTCCCCCCACCACTTCCAACAGTCGCCACCACTCAAAGCTACACCGTTTCTTACAAATTCAGTATCAAATCGAAGCCCTTGACTTTCTCTATCCAGATCCATACATCTTTCTCACAGATTCGAAGAATATTCACCATCCCTTCAAGAACCTTTTTAGCTGCCCAATTTCCAAAATCAAACCCTTAAGAGATCGCTCTGTGCTGTAAGCGTATAGTGAAAGCTTATGTGAATTTGTAATGACCCAAGGATTTTCGACTGCGAAAATCAACACAAACAACCATATTGACTATTCGAGCATCGTAAATAACAGATTATTGATAGAAAGAAGTTTGAGGGTGAGAAATAGAAAGAAAGAAAATTAGAACAAAAGAAGAAGAAGAAGAACACAACTGAACAGAATCAGAGTAAACACGAATCTCATAACAGAACGAATAAAATATATTATATAACATAACTTTGAAATACAAAACTGTATTTGTACTTACATGTATCATCAGAGTACATCACATATATATCACAGCGGAAATAAACTTTATACATATCTAACATTGAAGCGTCTTGCTCCAAGATCCTCCAAGTATCTGTAAATTCCCGACTAATTGACTGCCCATACAAATTTGGGCACCCAAGAGTTTAGGGTAAAATAAAACAAAATAAACTCTGGTTCATTCATGGGACTGGTGTGAGTAAACTCCAAACATTTGTTTAACTTTCAAAAATCCTTTCAAAAAAAAATGATAATCGTAAGACCGATCCACACATAAACACGGATGGTTTTTACCTTACATAACCCAAACGTATTCTTTTAAAATCAATACTTTTCTGATATTACAATAGTGTCTAATACAAGTAATTAACAATCTAGCAGAACGCTTGCATCTCATGCTGTACACATATAATATACAATCAAAACTGCGGGCTCTTATTGGGTAATGGATTTCCATTTATGACAACGTATGGAACCACCTTCCGATCAGTATACTCGAGAGGAGATACACTGGAGTTCAACAAGAACATTTTGTAACTCAGCCATACATGACCGACCATTCATTTCGCTTGAATGTTCTGAATATATTGTCACCTTACAGTTGGTATACCAACATAACCGTTCCCGTAAGATACAGAAATGAAAGAATTAACAAATATGAATATTTTCTAAATGGTGACAATATACCCTAATTGGGTGCGACCTACTTAGCCATGTTGCCTGCCCGATTTTTGTCATTGTCCAGTTGATGAATGTTGAGGTCATAATGTATCTCTCAACAGATCACACCTTCATTTACTTTGAATGTCACATCGTCATACCCTCCAAATCACAAATTGATTTCCCTAAAAATACCGCGGGTATAAAGCTAAGAGAAACGAATTCCTCCACCACCAACGTAAATATGCTTGATGAGATCAACTTACGCGGTCTATTAGATATACTCCGTCAGATATTCTTCCATTTGCGTTGTCCTATGTCTGGACAAACCGAAGACACTATTCTGTAGATCCATCTTAGGCAACTTCTACCTAAGATCGCACAGTAGCCCCTGGATAAACTCCGTCTTCAATTACCTTCATCATATTTGATTTGCAATGCTAATGCCCATACTAAGTGGTTTTCAAATAATAAATCTGATCTCGATCTCTCTGTATTGACAACGGAAATGGTCAAAAATTTTGATAGCCGTTTATTTAACTATTGAAGGAAAACATCCATACAAACAATGATCTTATTTCCAAATGGAAATTTTATCGATCAACCATCATTCAACACTGAGCCCCTTTATTAGATTTATCACCAATCATTTCATTTCCTAATTTCCTTCAAATATCTTTACCCTATATTTTCCAACTTGCTTATCCTCTCACGATTTCATGGAAAACGTTTCCATATATTCACAACTCTTTATTTCCCGTATTTCAAAAATATACATTATTAACATTGTAAAATATTTCCATTTATTATTCATGCATCCTTATTCCTCTATATATCCATCAGTTCCTAACCGTAAAGCAGTAAGAGAACGCTTCCTCAAATATTAACCACGAAGGCCGAAACCAACATCAGATCGATACTCAGTAAGCCATTCAACATAACTATTCTTCACTCATTTCCTAATTTCCTTAAGTCCATTCTTAACTTCACACTTATTTCAAATATTTACTAATTTCCTTTCATAACCAATTTAATCTGCAAAGCGTTGCTTTTATATCATTATTCACTTTAATGCGTGCATGATATCCCTCTATGGAAATCAGGTTTTATTTTATTAAATCAAAATCTGATTTAAATAATAAATACCATTACAGTTTAAACTTCCAATTATCTAGTTATTTTAAAAATTCATACCATATATGTCATTTCATAAACTCAGTTTATGAGTTAAAACATAATCTTGATGATTATAAATTATTGGTTTTCAAACCAAATATTAATTATCTCATCAAGTTTTTAATTTTACATAATTTATAAAATAAATATTTGTATAATACTCGACATGATCGAATTCTAACTATAAATGCTTACGGATTTTTTACCATTTTATTCTCATTTCAAATATTGAAATTATCTCATCGTTTTCTTTTGAAACGATTTCACATTACTCTTTTAAATTCATCTTTGATTTACATCCCAAATTATTAAATAATAATTATTCCCTTTCATTTATAAATATCATTATAAATCAATTCACTTGTTTTAATATAATTAAAATCAAGTTATTATATTTTAGTCCATTTGAAATTCGATTTCTATTTAAAAATAGAATTTTCCCTTTCTAAAACTTGAACCATTTTCTAATATATTTTACGTTATTTTAAATACTAATTACTTCTAGGTCAATGTTGTTCAACATCCCAGAACACACAATAATCGTCCATAGATTATTTGTCACATTACATACTGTAATATATGAAAATCAACAATATAATTGTTGAGGAATCCAGTTGGATCCCTCTAACCTATTTTCCTGCATCCACAGATGTTGATCAAGATAAATAACACTAATTTCATATCAATATGAAAAATTATAATAAATTGAATCAATATTTAAACAACCTAATATATATATCGGTATCTATAATTTCAACCAGTTAATTAGAAAATCATCCAAACAATCATCACACACAACATTCAAACATTTTTACCAACATTAAATAACGTTTTTAAAATTATAAAACTGAGCAGAGTTAGTGAGTATACTCACCTTTGTTGTTAATCGTTAAAAAAGACTAACGTTCGTTGATTATATCAGACGTTTACTTTCACTATAATTCGAAATGATCTTCAAATGACTCCAAACTAGTGTCATCGTGTAGCCTACGACCTTACGATTCCAACGGATCAGACCGTCCATGATTCTTGTAAAGTATGGATGAGATATTTAAATTTAGATGTTTATATATAATATTAAATTCAGATTAAACTTACTAAATTTTAAATATGGGCCTCACCGTATTTTTAAAACTGGCCCACTACCTTTTTTAATACCCAAGCCTGCTTTCCACTCCATGCATCTTTGTTGCTCACGTCTCTCCACAAGACCCACTTGATTTCCTTTCCATGCATGCGAATTTACCCTTTTCCCTCTTTTTTTATTGGGCCTTAGTTTATAAATCACCAGTCTAGAAACTCTGCACCCGCCCGCTTCATTACTATTCTTCTTCATCCTCTCCTGTAATCGAAAACAATTGCTTCTCTGTATTTTTTTCTTTTCTATTTTTTTATTTAGCCCAACCCATTTCACATTTCCCAATCCACGTGAACACACCATCTTGCTCTATTAAAACTCCAGTACATGAAAAACCAAATGCCCGCTCTGTATAAACATTACCATGGTCGCACTATTCCAAGATTCTACCTCCTCCACAATTTCTTCTCGCTCCTGTAACAGGTTCGAATGCCATCTCCAGATCCTCCGCCCTACACTCTCCTTCTTTACTTTATTAGATCTAAAACTGAAAACACTACTCCACTGCTCTCCACTTCCTCTTATATCCCATACCCACGCGGCTCTCTAGCCCGAAACGCACAACACCACCTTTCAAAACCGATTGTCCATACTAGCTGTTTCATCCTCCACGCAACTCGTCCATCTTCCTTTGCGTCAGCATACCCCAAAACAAGGCCCACTACCCCTTTTCATCTTTCATGCTTCACTTATATTTTTTTTTCCTTTTTTTCTTTTTAACTATGAAGCGGTCACGGTTTCGATTCTTGAAGTAAGAAAAAAAAACTGCCTTCGTTTATATAGGAAAGTATTTGCTTGGCACCCGTGTTTTAGCCTATAGGTAGCTGTTGCTATATGCGATTTTCACTTCATAGGTTTATGCTTTGGTTTTGAAAATATGGAAGGTTTGCATATTTTCTTGCCTGCGTAGGAATTGAAAAGATGGAATGTCTGCTATGAATTTTCACTTCGTGGGAATTGAAATATCGTCTGCTTAATTATGTACGTTTTTTTATTTTTAGCATTTGATTTTTCAGATTTAGGGTAGCTGGAGTTATATAGCTGGGTCTGCATTTCTTTGTCTCCACTGTTTCAAGCTTTGCACAGTGCAAACAAATATCAGAGTGCATGTGTATTATATCTCATTTGGTACCGTGGCGGTGGCGGTGATCTTAGCATGTAGGTGATCTTCAGTGATAGGTCAGTGTTAGGCAAGTGATCGTGATAACACATAAGTATGTCGTGATTTTATTTGCAGGCACATAAAGTTTTGAGTAAAATCTTGCATCTATTATTCAAGATGAATGATGGTTTATCTATATGTGCTAACATTTAGTTCTTGAGCTGGGATTTTACACTTTTATATTTGTACTTGTCTACCAATATAACTAAGGTTGGACAACTAAATCGTAGGCTAGTCATTGTCATACATTTCCTATAATGGTCATATACCAGTAGCTGGTGATCTTAGGTGTGTAGCTGGTGTACCCCGTTACATAAACTTTGTTAACATATGGAATGTTATGGACGGAAATAAAATTACGATTATGTCCAACAATGTGTTACGATCCCAAAAACATAAGAAAATAGACTAGTTTACTAATTCTGTGAAGTCCAAAAAATGCTGATATAGACCATAAATTAAGTTAAATGGGAGGTTGCTTATTTTCCGGAATAAAAATTATAGAAAGATTCTAAAAATTAAATTAACAAGACGTCTTTAAATCTTGTCCAAATACGAAATCAGTATTTAATTATATTAAATAATTGTTATGGCTTATAAACAATTCCGTAGCGACTTTTTTGAAAATTTGGTTCGGACATAACTTATAAGACGAAATCTCGATTTTTCACTTCCACTAGAAAAATATAGCTTAGATTCGAACGTTTCTTGTTTCGAAGAAATCCAACTTATAACGAATCTTGTACACTCAGTTGAAATACAAAACTAGTATTACGAATTACCGCGACGTTACAAGCTTCATTTAAACTATATTATAATTAATACGTTCAATCGACATTGAATTAATAAACTCGTTATTATAACTCGATCTAAACTTAATTAAATATCATATAAAATCTAATTCACACAATATTGCCAATTCAACTATTTCCGAATATATTTGAAAATTAAATTTTATTATTCCACCGCTTTATATTATTCAAATATCCAATATATTTAATTTCAACAAATTAAATTATCAAACCATTATATTGAAATAATTAAAATAATTAATTGTTAAATTGTTAAAAATCTTGGGACGTTAAATTTTTTTAGTGGATATCAGATATTTTTTGCGAGACCCGTCAGGTTTGCTGACTTTAATCGCACCTCCTTAGAGCTGTTATTTCATATTACAAGGTTACTGTTGTGCTCGACAATAATACGATAAAGCAGACTGCTTACCCAAGATTAGTTCGTCTTTTTTTATGTGAATTTAAGTAATAGAGAGGAGAATGGAGAGGCGGTCTTTAAGACTGAGGTGAGGGGGACACAAATTATTTTTACCGAGAGATAGTTTAGGGAAATGCTTGATATTAGAGGAGAGGGTTTGCATTTAGAGGAGCTGAAGATGACCAGCTAGGTTGTGCTGGGTAGGATTTTTGTGGATGTTGAGCATAGAGCTTGGGAGATGGCGCATTTGCGCCTACTGGCTTGGGTGGTTATATGTATCTTGCAGTATAACCTAGCTGCTCGGATAGGCGGTTTTGATAGAGTTACTACTATAATTAGGCAGGCTACTTATGCCTTTTTGTCGGGCTTGAGGTCAATTGGGAAAGGGAGGTTATGGAATATTTTGCGACTGCCCTTCATACTAAGCAGTCTACTATTCCATTTGGACATCTTTGGACAGTAGTGTTCAGAAAGGCTCAAGTACCTTTAGGGCTTGAGAGTTCTACCATAGAGTCTCACCCTCTTATAGATGCATCCACTGTAACTAGGATGTGTATCGACTTAGCCCAGCTATAGGAGGACAAGGCCCAACCTATGGAGTACGAGGATGAGTTTGTGGATAGTGGTGAGGGTGAGTTTGAGGGTGCAAGTGATGAGGGTGAGAGTCATCAGGATTAGGCAGGTCATCAAGACCCGGGGAGCATCACTTTGACCCAGTTGGTTTTCAGCATGAGTAAGTAGTTGAGTATCATCCTAAGGAGAGTTTGGAGGCTAATTTGCACTAGTGGAGGGATGGGGTAGTACCAGTATTTTTACCCTCTGGAAGGATATGAGCAGCGAAGTGTAGAGCAGTACTAGAGAGGCATCAGGTCTTCCCAATCATCACAGTGGGACTCATAGCCAGCGTCGGAGCCATGGTATATGAGGATAGGTCCATTTCCGAGAGATAAGACCAGTTGGCTAGGGAGCACTGAGACATGTTGCTTGGACAACAAGATATGACCTATACACAGGTAGAGTTTGCTCAAACCCAGCAGAAGTCCTTACAGGAGATGTATGCAGCTCGGCAGCGATTTGAGGAGATGCAGTTAGAGACATTGGATATTCACATGGAGGTAAGGGAAAACACTAAGTGCCTGAAGGAACACTTACGTGGTCTGGATTCTTTTCTCCGCGACATCTTTGGGCAGGGACCCAGGCCTCCATTCTAGGGATAGATGGTTGTTAGTGTGGCTGCTTGTAGGACTCCTTTGTTTTAGAACTTGACTATCTGTAGTGGCTTAACTTTTGTAGTGAAAGCTTGTACTTTTAACTTGTTTCTCATTGTAGTAGTGTTTTATCGTTGTTAGAAACTTTGCAATAATTAATGGAGTCTTGGTGGATCACTATAGAAATAGTTGAGTAATAAATAACAAGATAGCAATATAAACAAGGCTTCCTCAAAAGTGTTGCAAGGAATGAAGACTCAGAAAATTATATTTTCTGAAATTAGAAAATTTAAAAGTTGGTTGATAGGATTTTGGATATAAAGTTGGATGAACTATGCTCTTACTTTGTAAGAGTATGGGAAAAATTGGTAGAAAAAGGTATTTTGGTTTTCAAAAAGGTTGCATCCATATAGAAATTGTCAGTATATTTAGGATGTGTGCATCATGTTTTCATAAGATTTTCAAGAAAAATTGCATTCAAGTAGTTCGTACCGCTTAGGCATTCATTACATTCATATATTATCAGGTATGTTAAACATTGCAAAGTAATCAGATGGTTGAAATTTTGAATGAATACATACTAGTTGCAATTTATACGTGGAAGAACATTACTCCATCCTTATCAAATTTCAAGGACAAAATTTCTTGAGGGGAGAATTTAACACCTCGTATTTTATATTAATAATAAATGAGAATACCGATAATTTATGATTTCAGAATTTTATCCCGAAACATATACCATTATGTTCGTGGCAATTTTCAGATTTGTTTTGTTTATGACAGGTTCAAATCGGAGCTTGTATGGCAAAATAATTAACAATTTAAATATTGTATGCACATTTATGCACGCAAATTTGAAATTTAAATATAAAGATGAGTTATAACTGGAAGATAATGAGTACTATTGAGAAAGAAATTAAAAGTTATTAATAACGTTAATAAAAAAATTTAAGCAGTAGAAATACACGTACAGACCCAGAGATGGGTCGACCCAGTCTTCACATTTCGACCCATGTTTCGACCTTAGGGTCGACCCACCTCTAAGGTGGGTCGACACAGGGGTCGACCCACTTGGGGTCAGATCTATGTGGTTGGTGATGTGTTTTGATGATTTATATGGATCAGATTTTATGTTATCAAATTCAATGGACTAGGATTTCCTGTATACCTATAAATAAGCAGGGCCTGGCTTTAAATTGATATTTTCTAAGACACTGCGAAGGCTCTTCCATTTTCTTTCTTTTCCAAATCCTTCAGAATTAGAATAATAGTTCTTAGGGGTTCAGATTCAAGATTTGAAGATTAAAAATGAAAATCTAAAACATATGTGTTCAGATTTCTGATCAACATGAGGTAAGTTCTTGAATCTGATTTATTTAGGTTTCTCTCTCTTTACCTCTACTTTTGGTATCAGATTTGTGAACCTATGGTTGTTTTAATAAAAGATTCAGTTAGGAAGGCTACAGAATAGCAGATCTGAATCAGATTCAAGGACTGGAAAGTTGTCACGTGTGTGGATTTAGAATTATACTTTTTAGGTAATAGCGTATCTGCCATCTGCATTCCCCGTAATTCTTAACATGTTAGATAACTGCAATTTGTAGAAATTTCATTGAATCTTATTTAAATAAGTTGAGAAAATTTTTGTTGTATAAAACCTAATTACATTAGGTCTTCTATTTGTATGGGGAATTTATTGTTATATTGGAATTGCAAAAGCTGCAATAAATATGAACACATCTTTAAGAACTGATGTGCCTAAATGATTAACGAAAAATTAACAGTAAATGTAAACAACATGTGAAACAGGAATTCAATGCATAATTCATAAAAGAAGAAGGTAAGATCTATGGCGGATTGAGTTAGTTGGATTTGGGAAAACTGATGTATTCCATAGCGACAAATTTCTGAGAATGTAGTTGCAAGAAGGGTCACAATGGAAATAAAAGGAATAGCTTGCAACTGAAAATCTAAGTCGGTGAGCGTTGTGGAAATATATCATTATATCTTTCTGTAAATCAAACTAATGAGGTGCGTGAAACGTTTTCCTAAAAACAATGGGAATATAAATATTGGTGAATTAAGAAAGCTTACAATAGTAAAAGAATTGTGATGAATGAGGGAAAATAACCTATTATGATTAATTATGAGAATAGGAATGTAATATAATAGGTAGGGTTGTCCTAGGGACAAGTAGAAATTATGACATGAGTTATGATAAATGAAAAAGGAAACTTATTAATAAAACTTAGTTAAGGGAACTAAGTTAATAAGTAAATAACAATAAGAGGTTGTAATAATGAGGTTATGATTAAATAATAAAGAATGTAGTAGGCCTATTATTAATAAACTTATAAATGGGAAATATGAAGTCTAATAAAGGAAATCAATAATAAGCAGAAGCCCGCTCCGGCGCATAGAGCTAAATAAGGTAAGTAAACGTCCAATTGTGTGCTAATGAATCTAGTAACTTGAGATAACAATGAAAAAGGGAATGATCAAGATAATTAGCAACATGATGAGATACAAAAAGCACTTGATTAAAAGAATAAACATAGTATCAATAGCACGATAGTATAATGCGCTTGGACCATTCCGCATATATAAGGATAAAGAACCCAAACAGGTGGGTAATCGCGGTGTTCGTAGACACGGGAGGAGCACGTCCTTCTGATTATTCTTCCTTGTTATTCTACAGTTTATTCTGTTAGTTCGATCTACAGGACTGGAGGGAAGAGCGAGACTTTCGAGGGATGTGGTGGGGTACTCTGTGGTAGTCCTCTGTTGCCATACACGCTCAGGCTGTACTCGCAGAATTTTGGTCTGCATGGTACCACCCGACGAGTATACCTTGGCTGCAATGGTAGTTTGGCAGTCAGAAGGGTGTAGAAGATAGCATTAGGTGATTCGGTGATTAGCCTTAGGAGAGGTTGGTCAGGGCAAAATAAAGGATAGTAATCGTTGGGTACTTGTCATCAACAGTCGGTGGGATGCAGAAAGACTAGCGATAAACCAAGAGACCATCGATCTTTAACTATCGTGACGTTGGTTAAGTGACACGCCAAATTGGATGATAGATTATTTGCAAAGGGTATGTCACTTAGCTCTTGATGTAGTCATTCACTAGTTGAGGGAGGAGTTAGGGTGGGACCAGAACCACACTGAAGATGGAAACCATATTCTTGATATCTGCATTATAGGTCCTTTGAGCGGACCTATACGGATATGGAATGCTCTCTACCGAATTCCATGCATTGGATGTAGCCCTATTACAGGACTCCAGGTACAGTAGACAATTCATACGTGTGAGGGTCTAAATATACACACTGGGTGGTGTATCATAGACGTTAGAGCGTTACTCTGTGTAACGACCCGGGGAATTCGCGACCTTGGTTATCGACATAAACACAATGTCGACTATCCAAGCATCGGAAATACCGGGTAGTTAATGAAAGAAGTTAGAGGGTGAGAATAAGTAAGATAGAAAATTAGAATAGAAGAAGGAGAAAACGATCACAACATCTGAGTAAACAAGAATCTCACAGCGGAACGAATAAAAAATAGTATACAACATAACTTGAAATCAAAACAATTTATGTATAAAATACCATTATCAGAGTACAACACATACAACTCAGCGGAAATAAACAATAGCTATATAATCCTGAAGCCTCCTGCTCCAGCTCTTCAAGTATCTGTAAAATCCTGACTACTTGACTGCCCATACAAAATTGGGCACCCAAGAGTTTAGGGAAAACAAAATAAACTCCGGGTCAGTCATGGGACTGGTGTGAGTAAAACCATTTAAAACAGTTTGAGTAATTAAACGATATCTCATAAGACCGCGCCGTATAACACGGAATGGATTTTTCCCTTATGAGAATCCAAAACACTTGATTCAACATTCAGAAATCCTTTTGAGTCTTTATATCAAAATTCTTTTGAAATTGTAATAGTGTCTATCAAACACAATATAATAATCATCTAGCAGAACACTTTCATCTCACGTTCTACATACATAATATATAATCAAAAACCGCGGGCGCTTATTGGTTACTGAATTCCAACCGGCAAGGTATGGGACCACCTTCCGATAGTGTATCTCTAGAGAGGAATACACCGGGTTCAACAAGAACATCTTGTAACCCAGGCTAAGCATGACTGGTCACTCATTTCACTCGAGTGTACCGAGTGTATTATCACCAATGGTTGGGATCAGCAACCGTTTCCCGAAAGGGACAACATCGAAATAGATTATAGAAGTAAATGGAATTTCTCTAGATTAGGTGACAAGACACCCTAATTGGCAGCTAACCACTTAGCCATGCGACCAACCCGATTTTATACCATTTCCGGTTGTGAGGCTAGAGGCCATAACATATCCTTTACAAACCACATCTTCATTCATTTTGAATGTCACATTGTCATACCCGCTAAATCACAAATTGATTTCTCCAAAAATATCACGGGTAAGCAGCTAAGAGAAACAAATTCTTCCGCCACCAAACATAAATACTTTTGAAGAGATCAACTTACGCGATCTATTAAATAAACTCTGTCATACATTCTTCCATACAGGTCGTCCTGGGACTGGACAAACCTAAGGCACTATTCTGTAAATCCATCTTAGGCAATTTCTACCTGGGATTTAATGAATAGCCCTTGCATAAATCCATCTTCAATTATCTTCATCATATTTGATTCGCAACGCTAATGCCATATGGAGTGGTTTTCAAATAATATATCTGATCCCGTTCTCTCCGTATTGACAATGGAAATGGTCAAAATCTTTGATAGTCGGTGATTTAACTATCAAAGGAAAACATGTGTACAAACAACGGTCGTATTCCCAAATGGAAATCTTACTGATCAATCATCATTTCATTTCCCATTTATCGTTTCCATATATTCATAAATTCCTTATTTTCTAAAATTAGAAAATATACGTTATTAACTTTGGAAGACGTTTCTATTTCTGATTCACACATCTATATCTTCCCACCTCTATTAGTCTCTATCTGTAAACTAGTAAGAGAACAACTTCCCAAGTATAAACCCCGAAGGCCGAAACCAACATCAGATCGATACCCAGAAAGCCATTCAACTCAACTAATTTCCAGTCAGTTTCTAATTTCAGTAATTCCATTTAAATTCCTAATTCAAACCCAAATTCCTATATAATATTTTATTTGCAAAATACTTACTTTAATCTAATTTTTCACATAAAATGTGAATAACATTTCTTTATATAATCAAACCAGTTTGATTTCGTATTTAAAACCAAATATCTAAATTCCATTTATATATTGATTTGCAGAATTATTCATACAAATCTTCTTTTTATTTCTAACACATAAATCTCATTTATAATTCCCTTTTACAACTCTATTTATTTCATAAATAAATATTTCCTTTTATAACTCTATTTATTTCATAAATAATTATTCCTTTTTGTAATTCTATTTATTTTCTAAATAAATATTTCCTTTTATAATTCTATTTATTTTCTAAATAAATATTTCGTTTTTCAATATACACTTTGAAAATTCTCTTTTCACATTCTAGTATTCCTTATGGTGTTTAACAAACCATATAACTAAGATCAATATCATCCAACACACATAATCAACAAAAGATTATATATCACATCATATATCACAATATATGAAAAAGAGTAAAATAAATGTTGAGGAATCCAGTTGGATCCCTCCGACCTGTTTCCCTACATCCACAGATGTTACTCAACATAATTCATATCAATTTCATTTCTATATGAAATATTCTGATAAACAGAATCAATATTTGATTAACAATATATATATATATATATATATATATATATATCGTTATCTATAATTTTAAAAAATCAATTAGCAGTTCATCCAAACAAGCAATACACAGCAATCAATCATCATTTATCATTACTAGATTATATTTATAAAAATATAAATTGATCAGAGTTAGTGAGATTTACTCACATTGGACAGTTATCGTTAAATAACGAAAATTGTCGACTGATTCAGACAGACGATTTATTTCGCTATAAATTGTATTTCACTCCCAATCAGTTCCATTGTGTAGTGTCCGTCCATACGATCCCAACGTATCTTGTTTTGCTGAGTTCTGATAATGTATGACGAAGTTATACATTTTACAAATTTAAATACTATTTAAATTAAAAATAAAACTTAATTATTTGTAAATGGGCTTAACTCTCTCTTCCGGCCTATTTCCATAATTACCCACCCGATCAACTAATGTCGTGCTTCTTCTTCCAGGAGAAAAAAATCGCGACTTCCTCTTATGGCAATTATGGCATCTTCCTGCCTCACCCATTTCCTTTTCACTTCACCATTCTCATGACTGCCACCATCATTCATATTCTTTTCGAACCCTCATTCATTTCACTACCTCATCCCCTAACTCGCACCTCTATCGCATATCGCAACCTCAGCCTCTACTATGAACATTAACCAAAACTTGCGAATAAAATTGAAATAGTGTTTCACCAAACTTAGCCACTGTGTGCCGTTCTCCACCACAAGATCAAAACCAGTGCTCGATTCTTGAATTAAGGCTTTAATTTCTCTAAAACAGCAACCCTAGATGTGCTGTTGTTAGCCAAGTACGGAAAAGCGTAGGTTGAACTAGGCAAAACATATACAAAACTGAAGACAATCTCAACAGCAATCCATATATATATGTTTTATAATTATATGATTTTCCTTTGAATTTATATCGATTTTTAAAAGCTACGATTTGGTTTAGAGGAAAGAAACTGGTGGCGGATTTGGTTTGATTATGGAAGAAAAATAGTTTAGGGTTAAGGATGATAGTGGCATATTTATAGGATAGGGTAGCTTGCATTAGAAGCTTTATATATTATTTTATATTCGATTTTAACTCCATTTATCATTAAAAAACCTGCGATCGCACACAATATCTAAATTCGATGTAAATTGACATGCAATTGCAGTTTGACATTACGGACCCAACGAAACTTGTTTCGTTGAATTCCGAGTCCGTTTGCTTACAAAGCGTATTTTTAACCATCAAAATACTGACGGCCTTTCACACTAAAAATCCGTACGGCCACATACTGACTCCAAAAACCACAAAATTGGAATCTAACGATAATCTAATGTTACAGATCCAACAAAATTAGTTTCGTTGAAATCGGAGGTCGTTTGCAAAATTTGCTATTTTTAAAGCTCTAAATAAACCCATTTAAATATTAATATATTTAAAAATAATTAAATTTAATATTAATAAATTAATATTATTGTATATATTCACATAGAATATAATTCGGCTCCAAAATAAACATATCAGGATCTATAACTCGATATTTTAAAATTCCCAATTATATCGATATTCAGTTTATATTGAAAATCCATTTATAATATAAATAAATCAATATAAATTATAAAGGAATTCCATATCGACTTTTCAAAAATTTGATTTGTATATAACTCCCAATCTACACAACGAAATCTCAATTTTCCTCTTCCGTTAGAAAAATATACTTCACCAGCTCCGAATGTTTCTTGTTTCATAGAAATCCAATTTAAAATGTATTCTGTATATTCGTTTAAACTTCGAATTGCCAAATTATTAACTGTCGTGCCATTTCGAGCTCGATTATAATTATAATATAATCATACATTCAGCTATCGTTTATATAACATATTCATTAATATAATTCAACTATAAACTGAATTATATATTTTAAATTGTCTAATTCACATAATAGTGTCAATTCCCCTATTTCCGACTATTTCAGAAATTAAATATATTATTCTATTATTTATATTAATTAAATATTCAATATTATTTAATTCTGGCCATTTTAAATTATCAAATCCTTATTTAAATAATTAAATAAATTATCTATTATCCGTTAAAAATAAGGGTCGTTACATTCTTCCCCCCCTTAAAATAATTTCGTCCTTGAAATTGCTAAGGTAGAAAACAAACCCTATTGCTGGGTTAAATTTTATTTGTTTATTTATTAACTTCAGTTTTGACTAAACCAATTTAATTTCTATTAAATTATTAATTTATTCTTACCGACTAAAATTTTCAAAAATCTTGAAAAAAATTTAATACCCTAAAATTCTGAAAAAATTCGCCAACACCTCCTTTGTACGGGTCGATCGGTACAACTACAACTCGCCTCTCTAGGCCTTCTCCAACCCAAAAGAAAATCTAATAGCCAAGCGGCTTGCCAAATCGTCTCATAAATCACCAAATCCACATAAAAATAAACTTTTACCTTTTTGTCGGGCATATCATTTATATCAATTCCATCTGCTACCAATTCAGCATATACCAATATCATTCCAATCAAACTTCGATCAAATTATCCTTAAAACCATATCACTCGCTTATAACCAAGCCAAATTCCATTCTCAAATCCACACTTAACTTATCAATTCAACATAAGTTCGGATATCTCCTAATCCAATTTATTTCGATTTTTTCTATTACAATTCAATTTCCACTTAACTGGTTTCAATTCCAGTTTGTCTCCACAAATTTCTATTCAATTTGTTTTTTATTTTAATCATCTCTTCCTGGAAGTTTTAAACAGCCTACTCTTTTCATAAATCAAATATTCCCTTTTCGAAATCAAAACAACTCGTTTCTTCAAAATAATTCAAAAACAAAATCTTTGGTAGTAATCCATCACTTAGAACTCGAAAATGAACACTGATGATGTGGCCAACACCATCAGAATTATTTCCCAGCTATCGAAGCGAGTTCAATACTATATCACTTTTCAAAACCATTTCTTAATCATTTCCTTTTTGGAATACATTTCAAAATATTATTCACAATGCTTGTAAACAATTTAAAATCTCTTGGCATTTTAAAATTCTCATATATTAATTTCAAATCCATTTGCCAACACTTTTCAAGTTCCCAGAGTTGTCATTTCATTTCTGATTTAAATTCAGATTTAATTCATTTCATAACACTTAACAGAATTCTGATTGGTTATTTACATAACCATTTTAGTTATATTCTTACTCGATTATAATAACAACCAATATATCCAATATATTATAATAATTCGAATATTAATCATTCTTTTATATAAAAATATATTTTGGGTCAAATTATTTCGTTTACCATCTTTTCAAAACATACTTTGGCGATTCACCGTATTCAAGTGATTAGAAACTCCTATCGATACAGTGGATCAAACTGATCGACTAGAACTCATAAACAAATCAACCAATAAATCTCCACAATATAAAACAATTTTTATAAAATCTACAAATACGTTCACTCATATATATACACTCAACTCAATCTAGGGCACTTCTAACCCCATCTCTACCGAGTCACGCCACAGAGCCGAGGTAATTACTTAACCTTCAGCTCTGATACCACTGTAATGACCCGAGTTTTCGCGACCTTGGTTATCGACATAAACGCATTGTCGACTATCCAAGAATCGGAAATACCGGATAGTTAATGAAAGAAGTTAGAGGGTGAGAATAGATAAGATAGAAAATTAGAATAGAAGAAGGAGAAAAAGATCACAATATCGGAGCAAACACGAATCTCACAGCGGAACGAATAAAATGTAGTATACAACATAACTTGAAATAAAAATAGTATATGTATACAATACCATTATCAGAGTACAATACTTACAACTCATCGGAAATAAACAATAGCTATATAATCCTGATGCTTCCTGCTCCAGCTCTTCAAGTATCTGTAAAATCCTAACTACTTGACTGCCCATACAAAATTGGGCACCCAAGAGTTTAGGGAAAACAAAACAAAATAAACTCCAGGTCAGTCATGGGACTAGTGTGAGTAAAACCATTTAAAACAGTTTGAGTAATTAAACGATATCTCATAAGACCATGCCGTATAACACGGAACGGGTTTTTCCCATATAAGAATCCAAAACACTTGATTCAACATTCAGAAATCCTTTTGAAAGAAACAATAATCTTTATATCAAAATTCTTTTCATATTATAATAGTGTCTATCAACCACAATATAATAATCATCTAGCAGAACGCTTTCATCTCACGTTCCACATACATAATATATAATCAAAAACCGCGGGCGCTTATTCGTTAATGAATTCCAACTGGCAAGGTATGGGACCACCTTCCGATAGCGTATCTCTAGAGAGGAATACACCGGGTTCAATAAGAACATCTTGTAACCCAGGCTAAACATGACCGGTCACTCATTTCGCTTGAGTGTACCGAATGTATTATCACCAACGGTTAGGATCAGCAATCTTTTCCCGGAAGGGACAACAGCGAAATAGATTATAGAAGTAAATGAAATTTCTCTATATCAGGTGACAATACACCCTAATTGGCAGCTAACCACTTAGCCATGCGACCTACACGATTTTATACCGTATCCAGTTGTGAGGCTAGATGCCATAACGTATCCTTTACAAACCACATCTTCATTCACTTTGAATGTCACATTGTCATACCTGCTAAATTACAAATTGATTTCTCCAAAAATATCACGGGTAAACAGCTAAGAGAAACAAATTCCTCCGCCACCAAACATAAATACGTTTGAAGAGATTAACTTACGTGATCTATTAAACATACTCTGTTAGACATTCTTCCATACAGGTCGTCCTGGGACTGGACAAACCGAAGGCACTATTCTGTAAATCCATCTTAGGAAATTTCTACCTAGGATTTACTGAACAACCCTTGAATAACTCCATCTTCAATTATCTTCATTATATTTGATTCGCAACGGTAATGCCATACGGAGTGGTTTTCAGATAATATATCTGATCCCGTCTCTCCGTATTGACAACTGAAATGGTCAAAACCTTTGATAGTCGGTGATTTAACTATCAAAGAAAACATGTGTACAAACAAGTATTCCCAAATGGAAATCTTACCGATCAATCATCATTTCATTTCCCATTTATCGTTTCCATATACTCATAAATTCCACATTTTCTAAAATTAGAAAATATAAGTTATTAACTTTGGAAAACGTTTCCATTTCTGATTCACTCATCAATATCTTCCCACCACAATCAGTCTCTAACTGTAAACTAGTAAGAGAACAACTTCCCAAGTATAAACCTCGAAGGCCGAAACCAACATCGGATTGATACCTAGAAAGCCATTCAACTCAACTAATTTCCAGTCAGTTTCTAATTTCAGTAATTCCATTTAAATTCCTAATTCAAACCCCAAATTCCTTTATAATATTTTATTTGCAAAATATTTACTTTAATCTAATTTTTCACCTAGAATGTGAATAACATTTCTTTATATAATCAAACAAGTTTGATTTCGTATTTAAAACCAAATATCCAAATTCTATTTATATTTTTATTTGTAGAATTATTCATGCAAATCTCCTTTTTATTTCTTACACTTAAATCTCATTTATAATTCCCATTTATAACTCCATTTATTTCATAAATAAATATTTCCTTTTATAACTCTATTTATTTCATAAATAAATAATCCTTTTTATAATTCTATTTATTTTCTAAATAAATATTTCCTTTTATAATTCTATTTACTTTCTAAATAAATATTTCCTTTTATAAATCTATTTATTTTCTAGCATTCCTTATGGTGTTTAACATACCATACAAGCATGATCAATATCATCCAAGACGCATAATCAACAACAGATTATATATGACATCATATATCACAATACATGAAAAACAGTAAAATAAATGTTGAGTAATCCTGTTGGATCCCTCCAACCTGTTTCCCTGCATCCACAGTTGTTACACAATATAATTCACATCAATTTCATTTCTATATGAAATATTCTGATAAACAGAATCAATATTTGATTAACGATATACATATATATATATATATATATATATATATATATATCGTTATCTATAATTTCAACAAATCAATTAGCAGTTCATCCAAACAAGCAACACACAACAATCAATCATCATTTATCATTACTAGAATATATTTATAAAAATATAAATTGATCAGAGTTAGTGAGATATACTCACATTGGACAGTTATCGTTAAATAACGAAAATTGTTGGTTGATTCAGACAGACAATTTATTTCGCTATAAATTGTAACGAGCTTCAATTCACTCCCAGTTAGTTCCATTGTGTAGTGTCCGTCCATACGATCCCAACGGATCTTATTTTGCTTAATTCTGATAATGTAGGACGAAGTTATACATTTTACAAATTTAAATACCATCTAAATTTAAAATAAAACTTAATTATTTGTAAACTGGGCTTAACTCTCTCTTCCGGCCCATTTCCATAATTACCCACCCGATCCACTAATGTCATGCTTCTTCTTCCAGGAGAAAAAAGTCGCGACTTCCTCTTATGGCCATTACGGCGTCTTCCTCCCTCCCCCATTTTCTTTTCACTTCACCATTCTCAAGACTGCCACCACCATTCATTTTCTTTTCGAACCCTCATTCATTTCACTACCTCATCCCCCAACTCGCACCTCCATCGCGTATCGCAGCCTCAGCCTCCACTATGAACAGTAACGAAAATTGCGAACAAAATTGGAATGGGGTTTCATCAAACTTATCCACTATATGCCATTCTCCACCACAAGATCAAAACCAATACTCGATTATCGAATTAAGGCTTTAATTTCTCTAAACAATAACCCTAGATGTGTTGTTACTAGCCGAGCACAGAAAAGCGTAGGTCGAACTAGGCAAAACATATACCAAACTGAAGACAATCTCAACAGCAATCCATATATATATGTTTTATAATTATACGATTTTTCTTTGAATTTATATCGATTTTCAAAAGCTATGATTTGGTTTAGAGGAAAGAAACTGGTGGTGGACTTGGTTTGACTGTGGAAGAAAAATAGTCTGGGGTTAAGGATGAAAGTGGCCTATTTGTTGGATAGGGTAGCTTGCATTAGAAGCTTTATATATTATTTTATATTCGATTTTAACTCCATTTATCATTAAAAAAAATCCTGCGATCACATACAATATCCAAATTTGATGAAAATGGATATACAGTTGCAGTTTAACATTACGGACCCAACGAAACTTGTTTTGTCGAATTCCGAGTCCGTTTGCTTATGCAGCACGTTTTTAACTGTCAAAATACTTACTGTTTTTCACATTAAAAATCCATACGGCCACAAACTTACTCCAAAAAATCACGAAAATTGGAATCTAACAATAATCTAATATTCCGGATCCAACGAAATTAGTTTCGTCAAAAACGGAGGTCGTTTGCAAAACCGGCTATTTTTAAAGCTCTAAATAAACCCATTTAAATATAAGTATATATAAAAATAATTAAATTGAATATTAATAAACTAATATTATCGTATATATTCACATAGAATATAATCCGGCTCCAAAATAAGCATATTGGGTATAACTCGATATTTCAAAATTCCCAATTATATCTATATTCAATTTATATTGAAAATCCATTTATAATATAAATAAATCGTTATGAAATATAAAGGAATTCCATTCCGACTTTTCAAAAAATTTATTTGGACATAACTCCCAATCTACACGATGAAATCTCAATTTTTCTCTTCCATTAGAAAAATATACTTCACCAGCTCTGAACGTTTCTTGTTTCACAAAAATCTAATTAAAATGGATTCTGTATATTTGTTTAAAGTTCGAATTGCCAAATTATGAACTACCGCGCCATTTCGAGCTCGAATACAATTATAATATAATTATACATTCAGCTATTGTTTATATAATATATTCGTTAATATAATTCATCTCTAAATTAAATTATATATTTTAAATTTTCCAATTCACACAATATTGTCAATTCCCCAATTTCCGACTATTTCGGAAATTAAATATATTATTCTATTATTTATATTAATTGAATATTCAATATCATTTAATTTTAGTCATTTTAAATTACCAAACCATTATTTAAATAATTAAATAAATTATTTATTATCCGTTAAAAATACGGGTCGTTACACTCTGTGTTGAGGCTCAACTCAATCGAGAAGTTCAGATGCGGCAATCTGTACGCTTGCATGGCATATCGATGGAGACTTTACGCGGTAACGTGACATAGTAATTTTAATTTCCATACATCGTTTGGCGTAGAATGAGAGTTGTATATGCTTTTACAACATGACGGCGGAGACCGTGCGAGAATGGTACTATGCGGAGTAACTTGTCATATTGGGGATAGCTATTTATATATACTATGTTAGGTTAATCCACTAGGGGCAGATGGGTAAGAGCGAGTATAAAGCCTTGAGTGCTATTAACCCAGTTAACCTAATAAATAACAGAACATAACTGAATGGTATATGTAGGGTTATTTCAAAATGTATAATTTGTCCAGTCATTAGAACTTTGTGTTCTGACCACCTCCTCATAACACACTCGCAATTTAGGTTTATGGCAGAAAGATGATAGCTTTGGATATTGGTTAGGCAGTATTATATTACCTTGGTAATGCTATATTTGATTATATTATATTTTATCCATTCCGTTGTGAGATGTTTACTAAGCTCTGATATACTTATTATCTCTGTCTTTTCGGAAGGATACAAGCAAGCCGACTCGTGTTTCATTAGATTGGGATTTTTGAAAAAATAAAATTTGGTCTGTTGAAATTCGGGTTATTACAGCAGTCAACCCTATCTGTAACCTATTATGTCATCCTATATACTCACTTTAGGTGTACACAGACACTTACCATATCTGACACTAGCACTAATGTTTTATCTGTTTCCCTTACTTATCAACCGTGCTAGTAATCATAACAGCTCTACGGACTTTATGTCTGAGCCATTTTCATTCCTTTTCTCCTTTTCTTTCCTCGTGGCTCGCATGGTGGAAATGCATAGTTTGGATTGTTCAGTAGTTTTTTACTTGAAGGATTTTCTTTTCAGCGAATGTATTATTCTTGTTATTCCATCTCTTTCCATGGTTTTGGTTGTACCTCTGACTACTATTTTAGGGCTATTATTTATGTACTCTAATATATTGTGACTGAGATTTTCATCCCATGAGTCATGGTATTTGGTTTCTGAAATAAATGTAATGTTGTTTTCTAATTTTTATTCTTCTTCCATTGTGTTGTAAATTATTTATGTCTTATGAATCTTAGTATATGTGTTCTTTTATACCTTTATACCTGTAACACTACATATTATTTATGGGGACACTATTTTGGTAATGTTAGGGGGTGTAGGGTGTTTCAGATAGTTTTGTTGCTCAGATCTGATGGAAACTCAATACTCTTCAAAGAAGTACCGTCCTCTTTCTTTTCCTTTTTCTCCTCTTTTATTTCAATACCTTTTCTTCCTTCTTCTTCCATTTTCGCCTCTTCCCCAAAAGATGGCCTTTCTCTTTTTCTATAAGTGTTTTATAAGGAACGAAGATTGAAGGAATTTGCATTAAAGTAATAATGGCTTGAGTGTGAAAAGTTTTCTTTGAACAAATTTTACTCCTTTGAAATCAACTCCAAAGTTGTGAAGACTGCCCCGTATCTCCTGCACCGAACTAAGGAAAATGTGTGTTGTATGATGTTCCAAGCCGACACGGAACAATCTTCAGAGTAGAGTAACTCAAAATGAACCTATCGTATAACTCACAGTGCATAGCTAATATACAATAAAATATATGATAGAGTATAGTAGTGAAGCAAAAATGAACAGTAATCAAATCTTCATAAAATCGTAGAATCTCAAGTACAATACATCTGAGTACGTGAATCTCTGAATACAACATGCCTCATTACATCCTTCAGAGTCTCAAGAAACATCAACATACAATGGAAATAGAAAAAATATCTAAATAGTAGGTACTAATAGTAAACCAGCCTTTCGCTCGTCATTACACAACAACTCCGGCGCCAAACCTGATACTCAGTATGCCCACCATCAAATTGGAAAACATCCCAAGGTAATAAGAGGGAAAAATATAACTTTGCGTCAGACAACAGTCTTAGTGAGCGATAAAATAGCTAACAATAATTGCACGGGATAATATGATTATAGGAGGATTAACCATCCGATCATCCCAACAACCAATAAGTTAACACGTGAAAACCATCCATCGCATACCATTATAGAACAAGAAAGGACAAACCAGGATCCCGCTTCTCTTCAACATCCTATGGTGATAGCCTACCCGAAGAAAACAGAGAAGAAAGCACATAATCAACCATGACATCCAATATCCTAGCTATCACCGATTACGGCCTTAAATCCATCGATAATCAACTTGCTTTCAATGATCAAAAGGGCTAATGGAAAAACCCGGGTTCTAGCCAAACTACCATACGCCATCAAGACTCGTATGCTTTCTTTGCTCGACGAAGACAATTAGGCCAATCATGACTGCCCAGGGTACACGATCTATCGAATCTGATTCTAAAGGGCATCCCCACAATACCCCTACTTTGAGTTTTCTAGAATACTTCGATTACCAACGATTCCTTGGTGCTTACAATCTTTCAAGCCTTCCCTCTTGGCGACTCAATTCATTTCTCGAACAGTTCCATTATCATCCATGATTGACTTCCATCATGTCAATCCATCTTCACCTAGGATCGTATATCGCATCACGACCAGTGTCACATCAATCCGGCTTCGACCACTGCAATGCGAGTTTACAATCAAAGCATCAACCATCTTTTTGTTGCACATCCATCACCAGAAGTCCATTTCAATCCAAACATCACCAAAAACCTTCTGAAGCCACTACAATCAAGCTCTCATAAAAAATCAAGTGCATTAGGCCTTGCTTTATGGGTCGGTACAGATCCATAATAGGTCGATGTTAACCCATCTACTTAGCCAATTTTGGCTAGGTAGCGGGCCTTTGTCGATCCTTGTATAGTATATCCTTTCGGTCTATTTTCCTAGTATTTTGACTTTCCAAGAGAAACATCTACCGGTCTATCCATATCTCGAGAAATTGGCCTTTGACCCATCCAAACCAACTCCAAATGACCTAAAAGTTTGTCAGTGCCTCGATTTACCAACATGAAGCCACGCTCAAAAAATAGTTGCCATATGGTCAACCTACATGGGTCAGTGTCGATCCATGTACTTAACAATATTTTGCATGAAAATTTTCATGCTTCAATCCTTCATCTTCCAGTGCGCCTCCGCCAAGTTTCATCCGAATTTGATCATTCGAACCTCCGATTTGCACTATTCTTCCATTCTAACAAATAACTCAAACAACGTAATCAATTCAATCAAAAAAAACACCAATTCAGTAATACATTATCATACAAACATGAACAAATTTCAATTAAAAACATAAACATATCACAATTATGAGATCTAGTATGATTTGGATCTAAACGTATGTATAAATATGATTAATTTAACAATAATCTGGTTAATATGGTCAAATTAGGTTTCTTAGGGTTTCTAAATATGAATTAAACATATATGATTAGATTTCAGGTGATTTTAACATATAATATACGAATATGATCCTAATTTACCCATATATTCCACAGTTTTCCTGTGAGAGATATCTATCGCTCATCTAATCCTAAATTCAATGCAAATACGATAAGATCAGATCTATACAGTGCCGATAACCTTCGAATTTGATGCAATTTGATGTGTTCTAATCCTCTTGATGATGATCTCTCTTCTAGATGCAATATATTATGAATCTGATTGAAAAGAATAGAGAAATAGGATTTTAGGTTGAACTGGAGAATCACAAAAGCCCAACCTAAAGTTTATAATGAAGAGAGTAAACCTAATTCTCTACCCAAGCCCTCTAATTATATATATTAGTCATTAGTCTAATTGGCTTGGCTAATCATCCCATTAGTTACTAATCAGTATGCCTAACTACACCTGAAACTCAAAACAACGATTCCTTCCAAACCGCTGAGCCAAATCCTTCATATGAACACTCTGCAGAATTGTAAGCAACCACCTCGATCCAATGAGACCAATTTCAGCATCTGATTCGACCTCAATCAAAAGTTATAACATAAAATTAAACTCAAGGGAAAATGGTCATAATTAGGTTCGGTAAAAATCATAAACATGTCTCATATCCCCATGAACGACATAGTAAAATATGAGAATGATCCGACCACTAGGGAATAAAATATAATTATTTTACGACCGGTCGATACGTAAAATACGACACGTTACATTCCCCTCCCCCTCCTCTCGGTTTTGGGATTTCTCCCCCGAAATTCCAAGAAAACACAATCAAACATAGCATCCTGCATGCCTACCATCCAGAAGCAGTCAATCTACCATCCAATGTAGCATCCAACAATCCATGCATCCAAAATCTTATCCAAGCATACAGAACTTCTAATAGTGCAAGCCACAATGGTCTAAGTAAGATACGATATATGGGACATACCACTCACAGATTTCACAATGGATCAACTTCATACTCTCTTCCATTTCCCATGTGCAATCGTCATTCCCTAAGATGTTTCGTGTCATTCCCTACAACATAAAGTGGTCTGTGAGGTCTAGAAACTTCAGGCTTGACTTCAAAATCTTCAAATTTGTCCGAAGATATCACAACATTCGAGTCATGCACGAACTTCCACAGAAACGATACATTAAAAATGTTATGCACACTTGCCATCATCATAGGTAAGTCCAATCTATAAGCGAGTTTCCCAATACGCTCGATAATCGAAAACGGCCCAACAAACCTTGGCGCTAACTTTCATTTCTTTGTAAAACGAACCATATTCCGAAGAGGCGAAATCTTTACGAATACCAAATTTGGACTGAGAATTCCAAGTCCTTTCGTCGCTTATCAGCTTAACTCTTCTAACAATCTTGGGCTGCTTTCATTCATTGCTGATTGATCTCAATATTATATGTTGTTTACCTTATCATTTTTAGGCTCAAGTACATGGCGTATAGTACAACGCCTCATACAACCTCATCCCAATACGCACCTGGTAATTGTTATTGTAAGCAAACTCGAATAAATGCATATGATCTTCCCACGATCCTCCAAAATCTAATAAACAAGCTCTGGGACGGTCATCCACTACTTGATTAATGCTCTCTGTCTGACCATTTGCTGGAGATGACAAGCCGAACTCATACATAGCTCGATTCCCAAGTCTATTGCAGAATCTTCCTGAATCCACTGGTGAATAATGGATCTCAATCGCTAGCAATACTCTTCGTTATTCCATGGAATAGAACTACCTACTTAAGATATATCTCTGCCAACTTCGATGTTGTCCAAGTTGACGTGATAGGAATAAACCTTGTGCTCTTGGTCGAATGATCCACGACAACCCAAATACTATCATTTCCTGTCCTTGTCATAGGCAATCCATAAATAAAATCCATTGACACCTGCTCCCATTTCCACGTAGGAAATTCCTTGGCTGCAACAATCTGCTTGGCTTCTTCTATTCGGCTTTAACTAATTGACAGTTCATACATTTTGAGATAAATATGCCGACTTCCCTCTTTATACCTTCTTAATAGTAAACTCGTTTCATATCTCGATGCATCTTATTCCCACCAGGATGAATAGTCAATCTAGGGGGATAAGATTTTCTCATATCCTCATCTCTCAATCCATCTATGTCAGGAGCAATCAGTCGTCCATTCTTACAAAGCCAACCATCTCGAGTGACTTCGAAATCCTTGATATCCTCGGGTTATACTCTCATTTCTAACCTATGAAAGATTTCTATAAGGTTATCATCTCGTTTCTTGCTTTCTCCAATCCTTTCGATAAGGGTCGGCCTAGTTGATAAGCTTGCTGACATCTCGGGTTCTAATTCACAATGACGTCTAAAATCAAATCTGGCCAAATACTCGAGATGTTTCCATTTAAAAAACATGGCTCCCAAACTCTCATGTCTTTTACTTAGCGCATCGACCACCGCGTTGCCTCTTCCTGGAGTATAGGTTACACCAAAGTCATATAACGTAAAAAACTCTAACCGTCCCAGCTACCGAGGATTTAAATCCTTCGGGAAGAAAAGATAATTCAATGACTTATGATCCGTAAACAAATCAAATCTAACTCCTAACCAATAATGTCTCCAAATCTTCTGAGAAAATACTACCGCAGCTAACTCTAAATCATGAATCGGGTAATTCCTTTCGTGCGGCTTCAGTTGTCGACTCGCATAGGCTATAACTCTATCCTTTTGCACTAATACTGCTCCAAGTCTGGTGCCACATGCATTTTAGTACACCACCATCTCTTCATTCCCACTTGGAATAGTCAAACACATGAGTGCTCATCAATCCCCTTTTCTAATTCCAAAGGCTTACTCACACTTCACATCGCATGCGGATATCTGATTCTTTTTTGTTAGTCCGATTAATGGTGCAGCTATCTTAGAGAAATCTTTGACAAATCGTCGATAATATCCTGCTAATCCAAGGAAACTCCTCACATCCGTCGCATTTTTGGGTTGATCCCAATCTTGTATTGTTGCTACCGTAGCGGTATCCACCGCTATTCCTTATCCTGGCACGACGTGACCCAAAAATCCCAGTTCTTCCTTCCTTAAGTGGCACTTCAAAAACTTAGCTCTGAGCTGATATTTTTGAAAGACTTCCAAAACAATTCTTAAGTTTATCTTGTGTTTCTCCTCAGTCTTAGAATAATATAATATATTATTCACGAACACAAGTACAAATTTATTTAACTAATTTCTAAAGACTTGATTCATAAGATCCACAAAATATGATGGCGCGTTAGTCAATCCAAATAGCATCACTAGCCACTAATAGAATCCGGATGGTGTTCTAAAGCATTTTTTGACACATTATCCTTGTCCACTCTTAGTTGGTGAAATCCCGTCGCTAAATCCATTTGGGAAATACCTTTGCTTCGTGGAGATGATCAAACAAGTCATCAACTCTTGGTAATGAATACTTTTTTCTTGGTCATCTTATTCAGCTTACGATAATACACACATAATCGTAATGATCCATCAGCCTTGGTTGCAAACACGGCTGGTGTAACCCCATTCTAATACGATTCTTTGAATAAATCCTTTACTCAGAAGATCGTTCATTTGCACCTCTAACTCTCGTCGTTCTTTTGGCTCTATTCGCCTAAGACGCAAAACAATATGTTTGGCTCCGTCCACTAAATCAATCTGAAACACAATCTCTCGCTGCGACGGTAACCCTCTGAGTTCATCAAACACATCAGAAAACTCTTGTATGATTGGCACAGATGACAACCCATCCCATGGAATCACAAGCGAATATAAAAACTAACAGAACTCCATCCTCTAGTAAACAACGTATCACTATTGTTCTCTCTTCCACACTTCTGGTTGTCACCTCAAGCCACTTGCAAACCACAATAGTTGCATACCTCTTAAGCCAGTCCATAGCCAGAGTAATCCCAAACCTAGCGAAATTCAAAATAAAACAATCACACAAAAGAGCAACCATGACTCGATAAAACTAGACCACGAAGAAACATATAAAGACTAGACGAACCTCGTACTGGATTAGTCATAACTAATGGTCTATCAACAATATCAGGTTCTATACCTAACTTGCAAATAAGCTCATTACAAATGAAAGAATGTGATTTCCCAGTATCAAACAAAACTCGACCTGAAACATCTCTGATAGAAAGCTTACCTTGCACAATAACACTCTTCCCCTTCTCCTTCATAGTCGGACCCATCGAAGAAGACGACACAACATCCAAAGCATACGCTCTCACAACCTGCTTATCATTTGGTGGTTCTAGACAATTTTTCTTTGTATGCCCCGACTTATCACAGTCAAAACACTTCCTTTCCACCTTAACATTCTTACAATCCTTGGAAAGATGGCCTTTTTGTTGACAATTATTGCAAGTAACTTCACCCTTCGGTTTCTTCTGGCCATTCTTTCCTTGTAGCTATTGTTTCCTTTTTCCATTCCATTTTTCTTATTACCACCACCTTGTTGTGGTTTCGAATCCTCCTTTCTATTCTCAACAACAGTCTCGACCTTTTGCGAAAATAAGATTTCCTTACTCAAAGCCTTTTCAACTGACTTCTCAAAAGAGTCATCGATATGGTCGATCAGTTGCTTTCCAATATTTTCATCTAATCCCAAAATAAATTTCTCGTTCTTTTGATAAGGAGTCTCAATATATGAACGAGCATACTTAGCTAAAGCTTCAAACTCAGCCACATACTCAAACACTAGTCTACCTCCTTGCTTAAGATCAACAAATTTTTTAAACAACATTGATTTATGGACCATAGAAATAAAGTTCTCTGCAAACTTACTTCTGACCTGTCACCAAGTGATCTGGTCCTTTGGTGTTCCCACAGTTATAGAATTCCATCAATCCATCGCTCGATCTTGTAGCTGCCTCGATGCAAGTTTCTTCTTAGTTGCATCGTCAATTCCTAAGTCTCCAAAGATTCGAACATGGGTATCCAACCGATTCTGAACTTCAACCGTAGGTTTTGTCCCAACAAATGGCTTGCCACCCAAAGAAGTATAATTTTTACATAGCTTAGCGAAATCTAGTGCCCTAGGTGTGTGCATAGGAGCACTACCATCTACTAAGGCTCGTGTAGTGGGCATCTTCCTCATGATCACTGCCATCAAGACCATGAACATAGCAGGATAATCAGGCATAGTAGCTGTAGCTCCCGACTGGTTATCGTCGCCTACCCCTCCAGTCGCAGGCTCATCCTTACTCTGAAATGAGAGTCAATCACATTAGAGAAAGCCACAATGGTGTTCAAGTGCTTACTAACTTACTATACTATACTATATATGTATATAATATAGTAATCATCCATTAAAATTACAAATACGTCTGTCACACTCGTTTACGTTTGAGAATTTCGGTTAAAATAGATTAACTAAAGCTTTGATACCAAATGTGATGACAACCCTTATCTCCTACACAGAACTAACGAAAAGGTGCGCTATATGACATTTAGGCCGATACGAAATGATTATTAGGATAGAATAACTTGAAATGAACCAGTCATATAACTCACAATGCATGGATAATATATAAGAATAAAATATACGGCAGGATGTAGTAATAAAGCATAACCGAACAGAAATCTAATCTTCATAAAACCATATAATCTCAAGTACAATACATCGAGTACATGAATTTTTGAAAACAATATGCCTCACTGCATCCCTCAGAGTCTCGGGAAATACAACGGAAATAGAAAAGAAATATCTAAATAGTAGGTAGTAATAGTATACCAGCCTCCCGCTCTTCACCGCACAACAACTCCGACACTAAACATGTTGCCTGATACTCAGTCTGCACACCGTCAAATTGGTGACCAACCGAAAGTAATAAGAGGGAAATATAAAACCTTGATTTAGAAACAATATTAGTGAGAAATAAAATAGCTAACAACAGTTATACAGGACAATATGAGTATAGGTGGATTAACAATTCGATCTGCCCAACAATCATCATGTTAACACATGAGAACCATCCATTACATGCCATTACAGAATAGGAAAGGACAACCCCCAATCCGTTTTCTCTTCAATATCGTACGGTGATAGCCTACGTAGAGAAAATAGAGGAGAAATCACAAAATCAACTATAGCATCCAATATCCTAGCTATCACTGACTACAGCGTTGAATCCAAGGATAAACAAACTTGCTTTCAACGATCAAATTGGCTTATGAAAAAAACCTTTTGGCCCAGCTACCATATGCCATCATGACTCGTATGTTTTCCTTACTCAATGAAGACAACTAAGCCCATCATGACTGCTTAGGGTACACGATCTATTGAATTTGATCCTAACGGGCGTCCCCACAGTACCCCTGCTTTGAGTCTACTAAAACACTTCGATTAGCGATGATTCCTTTGCGCTTCAAATATGTCGAGCCTTCCATATTGGTGACTTGATTTATTTCTCGAATCGTTACATTATCATCCATTATTGACTTCCATCATGTCAATCTATCATCACCTAGGATCGTATATAGCATCACGGCCAGTGCAACATCAATTTGGCTTCGACCACTCCAATGCGAGTTCAAAACTATAGCATCAACCATCTTTGAGTTGCACATCGATCATTTGAAGTCCATTACAATCCAAACTTTACCAATGACCTTCCGAAGCCACAACAATCAAGCTCCCAAAAAATCAAATGCACAAGGCCTTCCTTTATGGGTCGGTACATACCCATCATGAGTCGGTGCCATCCCAATTACTTAGCCTTATATCTCAGTGGAACTGAATAAAATATGATAATAAGTAAACACTTTCCATAATAATAACACTGACTAAGCAAGTTTCTCAAATTTGGAAACTTTTTTCATCTATCCCACTTGTGGGTTTGTTATTAGGAAGGGGTCAGAAAAAAGTTCAAGCGAATGAAAAAATATTCTTTTAAGAATAACACTACATATATCGTTCTATCACTGATTTACTTTGTATTAGATTATTAGGGTTTATAACACACTCACGTCTATGTGTAAATTGTGCTTATATATCCCTAGTAGATCAGACCTAATAATCCATATATATATATATATATATATATATATATATATAGTTATATGTCCAATATATCAAGGTACTGCCTACAATACCCTCCTCAATAGTTATCCTTCATAATGCTATGAAAGAGTAACCAACTACATATGTAATGGGCAAATTCATGAGGCCTACATTATAGATTTTCCATCATTGATAAGAAAATGTGAAATAGCATCCATATTAGCTCGCTCCAATGCTCGAACATACACAATGTACCACTCTATGCATACACCGAGGACTCGTACTTTCTACTACATCACTACAAGGAAATGTAGAATAGACATCACAATTTTAGCATCCTCTTAAATTCAGCCGATGTCAAAACATATTTTTAACATCGCTCATTTTAAAATTGATGTTGTTGGTTTCTCATACATCGATCTATTGAACGACTGATGTCTTAAATACACTTTTAAAAAATTGAACTTAGGCCGCTTGGCTATTACATCACTTGTTGAACGATAGTTTTTAAAGTGATGTTGTTGCCTATTACATCACTTGTTAAATGTATTATTGTTAATGATTAACAATTAGTATATTACAGTTAATATTTATTAATTATATTTTATAGTAAATATTTTTTAGTAATTATAGTTAATATTTATTAATTATATTATAATTGGCAACTTCTAGTTAATATTTTTTAGTAATTATAGTTAATATTTATTAATTATAGTTAATATTTATTAATTATATTTTATAGTAAAATTATTTATTAATGCTGAGATGGATTGGACCCAAAAATTTATTAAAATAGCTATTGTCTATTACGGCCGACGTCCCGGACGGGGATCCAGGGGCAGCCCCCCCCCCCCCCCCCCGCGAGGTGCGGTGCAGCGGCCCGTCCAAAAACTGTATATCTTGTTTCTTAGCAAAATACAAACTAGAAAAAAATCTTACATTAATAATGAATTGTAATGTGCTTTAAGATTAGTTTCTATGCATCATTTACATCAGCTTCTTGCATGATGTTAAAGGTCTCTTTGTCAGTCCGCATATTGTTTGTCACATCTATCTTATTTTAAGTAATAAACACTTATTGTTGCTAATTTAGCGGTATTCTTTATCTCGAAAAGAAGGCCGTCAACAAGGGGAAATAACCAAGCTGGAGGAGGAACTCAGTAAATCAAGATAGGAAACATCTGATCAAAATATCAGTCTTGAATTGGAAAAGGTAACAGCATTTTAAACTTGCACATGCTATCAGCAAAATGGATTGCAACACATTCTATTATATGCATTCAGTAAACAACTATATCGGTTGTAACTGAATTTACTAGGATATTATTGCATTTGTTACTAACCTACTACGCTTTCGTAGTTATCACTTATTGGCTTTCCCTCCATTATATAATCTTCTTTCGGCGTTCTCTTTCTACGTATTAGTTTTCTATTTGTCTATTTTGCTTTTCCCATCTGATCCAATACGATCTTTCCCTCGTAGGTATAGCAGATCCATCTTTCTACTAAGATTTATCAACATCCAGCACTGATGCTACTTTGACTTTTTTCTTCGGCATCTGCGGTTAGTATCCCACTGTATTACCCTACCTGTATTTTTGTACAAATTGATACTGACCATATCAGTGATTATGATTTCCATATCATTGATTTTTTTTTGATTTTTTTTTGATTCATTGTTACCATCCATTTGGCGCATGTGTTACTGTTAATATACTTGAGGTGCTAATTATTGGTTCTGCGAGTGGTACACATCGTGACATCCATTTTTGTCATCTTCGAACTGCACTACTAATATGCTATGACCACAGATGCATGTTTATCCTTTTTTACCTTTTGGAACTACATAATATTATTCCTATGTCGTTACTTTGGTGGTTTCATTGCAACTTTCAGACCGTGATAACGTTCTATGCAAACATGTACAATTTAGTTGTTTATGATTTTGACTATTTATGTTTTGGTGGAAAACTTGATGTTATACAGGCATGAAATTTAGCTTAACACATTTGATGTTTCCTTATAAAACTCATTGACGATATATCCATAGATGGGTCCATGTTTTTACACTTTTATTTCCTCTTTTTGATCCAATTTTACAATATATAGACGTGTTTAGTAAGGGGGTGCTTGACTCAATTTTTTATTGATTCTTTATTCGCTCTCATCTATCCCATTTTCATATCCCAGCAAATGGAATTGTTTAATTAATAATTCAGACCTAAGTAATCTCTACCACTACCGCATAAATTTCCTCTCCCTTTAATTTAGTTTTTACAGGTTTTGGCTGTCACCCTATTGAAATTGGACCAAAGTTGCTCTTTTATACAACCTACACGTAGTTATCGTTATCATTAAGTTTTTAATTCAGATTCATTTCTTATATATTCCAACATTACTCCGACATATGCCTTAAATATTATCAGTGTATACTGCGTACTCATTTCCTATACGAGACTCTATAAAGGTCTACATAAGCAAACATGCCATTTTGTCACCACTAATGATGTTTCAACCACATCCATTATTTCATCGTTGCTAATGATGCCAATGCATTTTATTTGAAATGAAAAATCTAAAGTTTTCCTGGTACTCCATTTTTAACTTCTATATTTTCATATTTACATGGTTGATTAATTTATTCATGCTACTGCTTACAGATTTATTGATTTTGATTTGCGGACTTATGCTTCTATAATTATGGTTTTAGGTTTGTTGGTCACTTCGAATGGATCAGGGTCATCAGCCTGCCCTCGCATGATTGAGGTATTTTACTTTCATTTACTTATCATTTTTTTTCTTGATTTCCTGGATTCAGTGACTTTCCTATGCGGCATTGTAAACATTTTATACTGAAATATTTGTAGAAACAATTAATAAAATTAACTGACTTATTCATTGAATATTTGATAAAATCAATTTTAATTCGGATTCTGCATTAGGATTGTAATCGTAGAGTTCCTAAATTCATAGGTAATGCCTAACTAGATGCAATTTGATTTGAAATATATGTTGTTTGTTTAATCAATATCTTAAACAGAATGGAAAAATCTTGGAGATGACATAGTTAATCAACATGGGATGTGCATTGTTTATTTTATTTCAATCGTCTTAACTTAATATTTTTTTATATTGTGTTATTAATGTTCTCCTTTTGCTTTGAATATTAAGTCATATCTTACTCAATGTTTTAAATATTTTATATATAGTTAATAATTTTATGTCACACATTCTGTTTATTTTATTATGCTTTACTTCTCGATACACCATCGTTAGCAATATGTACCTTCAGTTTTATTCATTGCCATTTCATTATGTTCATCAAATGAATGTTACCCTCAGACATGATGAATCATCTATTGATAGGGAAATATTTGACCATAAACAATTTTCAAGCAGGAGTTACTTTACAATAATGTTTAACATGATATCATCCTACCTTGAGATGACGGTTATTGCTAATACTAACAATGCATGAGCTTGAGGCAATTATAACCATATTTTTAGCGTGAGAAGATTTATGTGTTGATGCATAGATTGTGGTGAATTATCAATTATTGAAACGCAATATTAACCTTTTTGTTGAGGATTCTTTGATAAAGAACGTGTTTCATTTTGTTCTCCATGCATTATCATTTTAATTTGAAATATAATGTTTTCTTAATCTGCTACATCATTTTCTGAAGCTCTATCCTATTTTCATTGAGTTGGTTGAACATATTACTGATATTGGATGCAACACAAGCGAATGACATATGCTCCATACTATACTACTTCTTTGTCAGTATATTAGTTATTTTTCAATTTTAAAACCTGTATGACAAGCCAATTTATTGTGGATCATATCTTTTTTACTGCCAATGTAATTTAGTTGATTTTACCACAAAATGCTTAAAGCTAGTGCAATCTGGAGTTCTACTTTAATGAATTTTAGTTTTATAGTGCATTATAAGCAAACAAGATCACTTGGCAAGTTCATTCAACTAAAGTATAAATTTTAAGCAAACAAGATGACTTGGCAAGTGTAGTGGAGGAATTTTGATTCAAGACCGCTCAAATCAAAAATCCCCAACGTCGCAGAAAACGAGATCGTGGTAATAGTGCAAAAACAACCAATCGAACAATCTCAATCTTATCTAAGCCAATCACAATCACCAAATAATGGAAATAATAGAGCAATAACGAGAAACTATGTAACAACCCGAATTTTAACAACATGATTAAGACAAGAATCAAGGCAGAATTAAATTATAAAATCTGAATCAGGGAAAACGGGTTGCGCCATTGCGTTCGTCTCGGAAAAATACGCGAAATAGAGTCCGAAATTTCATAAATCGGAGTCCGTATGACCGAGATACGGCCACGCGAAGTTTCACGAAAAATTCAAATTCAAAACAGATTCAAATTTCAGAAAATCAGGGTAGGCGGGAAAAATCCCGCCCAGACCAGGTCGACCAGGGGGTCGACCTGGGTGTCGACCCGGGTGGGACCAGGTCGACTGGGGAGTCGACCCCAGGGTTGACCTGGGGGTCGACCTGCCTGGTCGGACCCAGGCAACCTGGTGCACCTGTTTTGCTGTTTGGCTCGGTTTTGGAGGCTTGTGACGATTTTTGAGTGCTTGGATCTATCCTAGGGTTAATCTAACGGCCTAAACTACTCCTAATCTCTATAAAAAGACCCTTAAGCCTACCCTAAACCCTCACAAATCACTCATGCCACGAAGTGCTGCCCAAATGCCAAGTGATCATGGCCTCCATCTCCAATTCCTAGAGACTATGCATTCAAATCGGGTTCAAATCAAAAGGTGCAAGCTTTCTACACCAAATAGAGGCCAAATCAACGTTGCTATGCGAGTTTCATGACGATTCTTCAACAAAGGAGCCACCTTTCTTCAGCAAAACGATCCATGCTCCTAGCCCTCTTGCCACGCTATGTAAGTTCTAGCTACTTCGAGATGTTAACGGTAGTTTAATCATGGCATGGAATAAAATGTGGTTAAACATGAATGCTATAACCTATGCGAGCCTAGTTTGCTCCTTTATCATGATCTATGACCTTGGGCTAAGTTGTAGCGACTTAATCATGCCACTCATGTTATTTATAACCTAGTATATCTTGCAAGTTTGAATCTTTATCTATGGAATGCTAGCATGAACCTTTGGGAACCATTTGACTTGTGAAACATTGGCAAAGATTTGACTTTGGGGCTTATGCATGTAAATGAACCCAAACCCCTTATGTATCATGCATGTTTGTGACCAAATTCCCTTATGATACTATGCATGTTTGTGGCCAAATCCTCTTATGAAACTATGCATGCTTGTGGCCAAATTCCCTTATGATACTATGCATTTTTGTGGCCAATAGGTTGGCATAATACCCTACTATGTGACTCGCTTCCACTTGGGTTGGAAATACGTTTGGGTAGCTTAGGAAAAATGTGGGTATGACATGAAAAACTTGACATGGGGCTTACATGAGAACATGACATTCATGATACATTTAAATATGGTCATGACACGTGGGAAAACATGGAACTTGAACTTGACATGGGTGGGTTGTAAGTGTAAAGAAGACACTAGACCAAACATGAAAGTGGCCAACTCGAGGTTGGGTTGAGTTTGTAGCATAAATCTACCCGGACCCGCCCGGCTTAACTAGTGGCTACAAACAATAGGATCCAATGTGAGAAGTTGGTCATGTCGCGCTTAAGACCCGAGGTTAGACTAGGTTGTGGTGTAAAACTACCCGGACCCGCCCGGCTTAACTAGTAACCACAACAAGGTCTAATGTGAGAGGTTGAGAGTGCATTAATTAAATTAATGCCACATGATAAGGTTAAGTAAATTTGACTAATGATACTTAACCGATATAACACTAATGGATAGGTTAAGTGGGACCGGGCTTGATTTCTTAATGACACTTAACCATACATGACAATTAGGGGATGGGGTTAAGTAATTTACGCTTAACTAATCCGACTTGGTAGTTAGATGGGGTTAAGTAATCCACACTTAACTAATCTAAACACGGTAATTAGATGGGGTTAAGTAACTTAGACTTAGCTAATCTAAACACGGTAATTAGATGGGGTTAAGTAACCTTCACTTAACTAATCTAAACACGGTAATTCGATGGGGTTAAGTCAAACCCTTAACCAATCTAAACGTGGTAATTCAATGAGGTTAAGTAACCAATACTTAACCAACTTAACACGGTAATTTAATGGGGTTAAGTAACTTATACTTAACCAATTATACATGATGATTTGATGAGGTTAAGTAACCTACACTTAACCAATCTAATATGTGGACCTGGTAGGGTTAAGTCACAAGACCTTTTAAATTAGGCTTAACCATTGTAATACGATTAGTGGATGGGGTTCAGTTAACCTATGCTTAACACTACAACAAAAACAATCTATTACAACGTCATTTTTACAACGGGCTTCGGTTGCCTGTTGTGTTAAAGGGCTATTACAACGGTCAATTAAGAACCGTTGTAATAGATGCCCTATACAACGCCTTTTTTACAACAGGCACTCGGAGCCCGTTGTAATAGGTCTCTATTACAACGGTTCTTTCTGGCCCGTTGTAATAGATATCAATTTTACAATGTTCCCAAAATGTCCGTTGTAATAGATGTCAATTTTACAACGGGCAAAAAGTGACCGTTGCAATAGGTGCCAATTTTACAACGGTAAAAAAAATGCCAATTGTAATCGTTATAATAAATGTCTACTGTGAGTTTTCAATAATAAACAATTAATAGTCATAATGCTTTCTTAATTAATATTTATTATTTATTAGTATTTAATAATTTATCATTATTAATATTATATATATTATAATATTGCATTACTAATAATATTTATCATATGCAACTAATATTTATTACTCATTAATAATAGTATATTAATCATATGTCGCTAACATTTACAACATTTGTTTTAAAAGCATTGTAAATACAAACTTTGTTGCGACACTATTTGGATAAATGTTAGATTTGATTTGTTCAAAAAATATTTATCAAAAATGTGGTCAATAATCAGGTTTAAGAACACATTTATAAAATAATTATATATATATATATATATATATATAATTTCATTTATGTCAATTATTACAATGTCTTTGATGCATTTGATGTATTTAATATTAACAAAAATTCAAATTTGAAGACATGGTAAAATCATTATTTTTGACAACTTGTACTAAATGGTATAAACCATAATTAAAAAAATAACAAAAAATATATAAATTACTTGTAAGTGTTACAAACTAAAAACTCAAAAAATTTCCAAAGGTTTCAAAAGTTAGAAATGATATAAGAATATAAAAAAGTTGCGAAAATCTAAAAAATTTAAATTGCATTTGATTGTCACAAACTAAAAAAATATGTAGAAATAAAATTAAATAATCACTTTTTTACCATTTAAAAAAAATTGAAAAACTTGTTTTGAAAAGACCAGAATCAATTTGAAGTTCAAAACTTTAAAAAAAAATCAAATATTCAAAATTTCATTGATATTCAAATTGTTTTAAAAAATGAGTGTTTTAAAATATTTTTTATGTAGATATATTTAGTAACAATTTATTCATTTGAGCGATATTCAAATTTCTTTGATTTACATTGAAAATATTAAATAGCAAAACCATTAATTTGATTATCCATACATGTGCTTTTAATACGGATCGTTGGATGTTACATAATCCTGTTGCCGACTTATTTCGTCGTCCATCAGATCTACACAAATGAAGTTCTCGTTCTTCTGAGAAGCAAACCCTAGGTTCCAAATTTCCCACCCAATACAAAAATTAAATTCTCATGGCCTCCCTCAAACTGCCGTTCCACCGAGACGTGGCTCCGCTCTCCATCGTTCGCCGCCTCCTGGTTGTGCTCCGACCGCCAACAGTGGCTGCCCCGTCTCGCAAGTCCACCCGCGGTCTCCAAAACACGGAAGCCGGCTCATAGACAGGAGGACGCTGCTGCTTCCTTCCACACCTTCAGTCTTCGGCGTTGTAAGCACGGCGTCTCCGTCGTCTGTCCTCGTTCAGCACTGTTTTGAGTACACCCATTACCCAAGCCCCGCGTTCGAGTTTGAACACCGCCACTCGAGATCAGCGAAGCCACCTTTGGAAATCGTGCACCGCCAAAGCCGAGGACCAGCCCCCGACTAATTGCAGCTTGCCTGGAGCCGCTGCTTCCCTCTTCCGGTCCAGTCGAGCCACCGATGTTCGTCGCTGCTGTCTAAAGTAAGTTTATCTACGATTAAATTCATTTTAAGTTCACTTAAACTGTTGTGTATACATGTTGCATGGGAGTAAAAGCAAGTAATTTGCTAATTAAGGATTGCTAGCACGGCCATCTTATGTTTTTTGGCATGCTAAGACCTTTCTTTTATATATTTTGTTTCCGTAAAATTGCCGCACCATGTACTTCGAGCATTTATGTGCCGAGGAGTCCACTTTGGCCATGAGTGCATCTCATTTTGGAATAGCGTTACATGTTGACTTCGGAGATTTCGATTTTCTGCGTTCTTGAGGTGAACTGAAATTGTTGAGCTATTCATTTTAATGAAGATCTTTTTAGTACAGCTTAAATTATGATCATAGAAATAATATTATTACCGGGTATTAGATTGTTTGCAATAATATCCCTTTGGAATATTTTTTTTTAAGTGTAGACAGATAAAAATGTGGAAACAAAATGTTTTTCCAACTTTTCGTCTACGGTTAAGGAAGTCTAAAATCGATTTGGGGCGTTAAGGAAGTTTAAAATCCCTTTGGATGGTTTTGTTAAATTTATAAATGGTTTAGAGAAATTGTTTACATAATTTTAGGCTTTTTGAAGTCATTGTTTTAACTTGAATAAGTAGGAGCAATTGACTGTTTCTCTTTTTTTTACTTTGTTGATTTGTTTTTTTTTGGAGGACTAGTATGCGGTTGAGTATTAGGATGAATGATTGTCAAATTTAGTAACAGCACAGTCCAAATTAATTTAAGTTTGTCACCTTTGATTGTATGATTTGAATTGGTTTACCTATATATCTTGCCATCTTGCTGTAAGTTGGCAGTATTGGTTATTGCTTAAATTTCCTTACTTTTGGTTTGCACTCAAACTTGCATGTTTTGATTTTAGCAATGATAAGTTGGGGGAATGAAATAAAGAGGTTTACTCTTCATATCTTACATGAACTCCTGCCTGGATTGAGAGTAAATAGCTCCGGTCACACTCTTAATTATATACATGCATTTTGTTTATTCCAGTTCTCTCAAGCATGCATCTTTTACACCTGCTGTCATACATATTGTCTACATGATATATCATATATGTATGCTTATTGTTAGTCCCATCCTTGCTTGTTTCGATTACAGTCAGGGCCGGTCCTAAGAGATTTGCTACCTAAAGCCAAAAGTGAAAATAAGGCCCTTACACACTAATGTATTATCGCCAATTAAATGATCAAACATTGAATGATATCATATAATAATAACCAATACAATAACAAAAATATTCTAAATTATGGACATTTAGTCTAATGGTTATAATTTTAAAAAATTCTAGTTATGAATTAAAGAGAAATTCTTTTTACCTAATCAATCCGACTAAAATAAATATATACTTTTCTGCAAAAACATAGTTATTTATCGATAAATTTTTCGTTAACATTGGTTAAATATCCCCTGTTATTACCAAATAAATTACTAATACACAACTGTCTCAATTAACGATTTAATCCTTCTAATTTTGATTAAGTTCTTCTTAATTAATCTATAAATCAATCATGCGTTTTGCCAGTTTTGGAGTATGTGTTTTACGATTATATTCACTTCTGCCATATCAAGTTTCCACTTCATAAAATGATGATGCTACATTTTTTTTGCACTAATTATTGGTCCTGCTTTGCTCTGTTCATTATGAGCATGCATGTTAGAAATGATCACTTATGGATGTATATGTGCAAATATGCTCAAATTTATACTTCAGTATATCATTATTCCTCTTGGAAGTGGATGTCCGCAGCCATGTTTAACTACCCTGGGCTTTGAAAGAATAACATCAGAGTGCGCAGTTTATTACATTGAATAATCAATGGTTGTTGCTACAATAAAAACTATATCTAATACATGGAAACATGCAGTGGCAAAATAAGTGTTCTTTTCATGAAATTTATTTAAAATTGATCTTTGTTTGACAATCCCTTAGTGCTACATTGTTGTGCCAGCATAAAAGTTCTTGCATATTGCTCTGTAAAGCATATTTCGTCATGCATATTGTTCTTTCCTTGACAGTCGCATAATAAATCGATCTTTAAAGCCATTTGTGTTACAAACAAACATATTGCTTCCTGCATATTATTTATAGTAAGCTTAAAAATAATTGTACACTTATGGTGAAAGGTTGACATTGTGTTCCGTTTCAAATGTATGTAAACATGTTCCTCGTCTGTTTTCTTGAAGATATATGATTTACTCTAGATATGCCGATGCGCAAGTGAGCGATTATCATTTTATGCAAGAGCAATAGCAAAAGAGGAGAGATACGAGATGACGCATGTGCGCAAAGCTCGGTAAAAGCTGTAATTTATTATAATAAATTTATGTATAAAATCTATTTTTTTCCGCTGTATTAATATTGTAAACGATGATATTTATATAAAATTTTATTTGGCTACTATGCTGAGCACTGCGATTCTGTGTTGAATTCCACATTAAACCTTGCAAGCCAATAACAATCGGTCATTTTGAACGCTTCGACTTTGTTTAATTACCGACTAGGTGCAGTCAAAATGGCGGGTTGCTACAACCGTGAACTGATTCTTGATTTTTCTTTTGTTGGAACTTTGCTGTAATTTTTTGTATTATCTATTAGAGGCAATTGACAAGTTGGTGGGGCCTAATGTGAAAATGCAGGATGTTCTTGATGAAGAGACCAAGGCCATTGACAAGTTGGTGGGGCCTGATGATCACGTCATTTGTGCATTACTAGGAGTAGATTCTACTGTTGCAGCTACACTTGTTCACAAGGCAATTGGAGGACAACTTCACTGTGTTTTTGTTGACAGTGGCTCACTAAGGTAACCCACTTGACTGAATTTTTGCTCACTCATGAGGAAAATAAAACATATAGCCTTAGAACTATGCTTCTTTTATAAAACCGCCAACTCGGCATGCATCAAAATGTTTATATTGATTATGCTTACATTAACTATGCACTACATTCATTTCTAAGTACTTGTTTTTTGGTTTGAGTACAAATTTGAAGAGCTTCATAGGCTTAGCAATTGGCTTTGGGTCAATCACTTAAGATGAAGACATTCAGAGTGAGAGTGAGTGTAATGGAGTGTATGTAGTGCGGCAATACTTGTACAAATGAACATTTTGTATAGTTATTGTGTAACAAAGATAAACAGAACCTTGTGCTATTCAAAAGTATAATAAAATTATTTATTTGATTTGAATAGTTATTGTGTATGGTCGATGGCCTGTTGTAAAATAGGTTTACCAAGTAGTATAGTATATTACAAGCAGCTTTTCCCGTTGTAATAGCTAATAAATTATAAGCAGCTTTTGCCCGTAGTAATACAGTATATTACAACGGTCAACGACCGTTGTAATATAGTGTATTACAACGGGCAAAAGCCACTTGTAATTTATTAGATATTACAACGGGTTTATAACCATTGTCATACAGTCATTGCACGTGACAGAGTAAGTTATTACAACGGTCCTTTACAACAGTCATTGCCCGTTGTCAAATAGTTAGGAGCTATTACGACGGCGCATATTAAGACAGGCATACGCCCGTTGTGAAATGCATATTACAACGGTTTTTGCTCGTTGTAAAAGGGCTGTTTTGTTGTAGTGTAACCAATCCGACTCGATAATCCGATGAGGTTAAGATAATCTGTGCTTAACCAATCTAACACGATAACCTGATAGGGTTAAGATAAACAAGTACTAATTGACTTGATGATTGAATAGGGTTAAGTCATGAGCTTCTTGGTATACTTAACCAACTTGTAGGGCTAGGTCTTGGACTTGAATACTTAGCCGATCTTGACATGATTCATAGGTGGGCTAAGCCATGAACTTGAATAACAACACTTAACCCAATAGGCAAAACCCTAGTAGAGGAACTAGGTAGAAAATCGTAGTTAATCAAGGGTAACGGGGAATTGAAGCTAAGTGGTAAACCTTAGTTAAGTATAACTAAGTAATAATTCTTAGCCAAGGACATGGGACTAGTTCATGAATAGATGAGTAACCCGGTACGGTAGGTCATCGCTTAAAACACGAGGGGGAGCAAATTATCTGACTTAGATAAGGGCTCCAACGAACTGGGTGACGAAGCGGTAGCTTCGGGGGATGTGATGGTACTCTTGGTATCCCTCTGTGAGGTGGCAGATGGTCCGTGAAACCCGGCCTCACAGGGGTTAAGGTCTGCGGTAGAAGAGCCAAGAGTATGCCTTGGTTGCTTTGTGAGCGACCTAAAGACTGGGATGGATTAGCGTGGAGTCGACGATACTTGATTTTGCCCTGGATAACATGTCGCCGACTACCTACCATCTTTAGTCAATCGTGTACGAACGGAAAGGCAGGGAACTCCCAACAAACCATATACTGGCTATCGAGTTATGGGTGAGGTTGGCTATCTGGAAGTGGGCATCGATGGGCCATAGTGTAGTTCTCATACATGATTTTTCTTGGATTGCCTTTCAGTAGTTGAGGGAGGGGTCACGTGGGACCATAGCCACGGGTACAAAAACAGACCTTGATATCTGCACCGGCAGACGACTTAAACCTCCCGACCGAGTTCCGTATTTCTTGATTTGCCCTGGCACGGAACTCGGATGGCACATTGAGGAACATGTGCGTCTAGACATGGAAAACGATTCACGATACATACGCGGGATAAAGGGCGCGGTTGACGGGTGGCATAATCCCTAGTGGCCCTAGGTGGCTGAACCCAAACCGAGACACGGAAATGTTCATTAGGTAGTATAATCCCTAGTGGTCCTAGGTGGCATAAATCCTAAGTGAACACGCGATAGTTCATGGTAAGAAAACATAACTAGATCAAGGGTAGCAGTCCAAAACAACTTCGAGGATAAAATGGTACTACGTTGAGAAAGCCCGTACGGCCTACGGCAAAGGACTGAACTTATACATGGAAAGAAACATACGATTTGGGAAAACCTACATATGCTATATATTAGGTTGACATGGACCATTACATGACATTGGGCAATGGACATTCATAGTTAACACATGACGCGGCTTGGGATACTAGTACGAGAGGTGCAGAGCAAATATACATGATGGATACCGTGGGATGTTATACATGATAGATACCTTGTGATAGTATACTTGATAGAAACCTGACGAGGTGATACCTTGATTCTTGACACCATGGTTTATCACGATACCTTAGTTTACCTTGCTACAGTAGTTCATCCAGTTATCTTGGTTTAGCTTATCTATCTTGTTGTCATCCTTATGTTTACTTTCAGTTTATGCATGTCATGTTACCTTTACCTGTTTTTATGCTGGAAGTAGATAGGACTTACCAGTCTTTATGACTGACCCCGTTTTCTTTCGCCTCTTTGTCTTCCGTTTCCCCCCCAGGTTTTCAGGGAGGAAACACTGTTATTTAGTTCGGACTTCTTCTGCTTAAAGGTCATCATGCATGGCTTGGACTTCTCTTGGCTATGGCTACCTTACTGTTTTATTTGGGGAATAATTTATGAAAAGGTTTTATGCTTCTTTACTATTGCAAGACAGGTTTTGATGTATTCTGATGTAAAAGGCTTTAGACCTTATTTTATAAGGTAATGAAATTTGTTTTACTTCCGCTGTTTTATATATGTTCTGTCTTGTAATGTTTCTGTGCATGTTTACCTCGATAATGCTTCACCAAACCTAGTGCATTCCCTTTGTGAGTGACCCTAGCGGAGGTGGGGGTGTTACATTTGGTATAAGAGCAGGGTTACCAGACTGGGCAAAAGTTTTTAAAACTTTCTGAAAACTATTTGAAAAACCGTTTATAGAGAAGCATTTTTCAAGAAAAGATTATAAAGGCTATTCCCCAAAAGCCATTAGCACTATCCTTTGACTCCTTGATTGAATCTCTTTTCCTTTCTTTCCTCCATCTGTAGTCACAGTAGTTCTAACTGTGACTAATCTTTGTCTAGCCACGTAGGTGTTTCCCGTACGATGGAGGTGGTTCTCGAGAGACCTGTTGCTGTGGTACAAGGAAGGATAATAAGAGTAAGGATAAAGGACGCGAGCTTAAGGATAAGCAACTTGTTGGTATGGCTTAGTCCATCAAGGAGGACAAGGACAAGATCATCGGAGAGGGCAATTGTATGCCCTCAGTTCTAGTGTACCTAAGAGAAATGGTACCGTTTCTGGTAAAGGTTTAGTCGTTCTTTTCTATCATCCCGTCCAGACTTTGTCTTGATCATCGTATCATTTAAGTCTGCTTGGATAGTTGAGTCTCTGCACCTTAGTACTAGCATGGTAGAAGATCCCACTTTTGGCCCAAAATTCTGGTTGGAGAGTCGGTCCATTTATGCATGACTTGTTTGGAATTGAGAGTGTAAATGTCAAGTGTTGAGATTAGAAGCAATACTTCTATTGTTGAGCAATGGATGGATTCTAGGGATGAAGTGGTTATCCAGTAAGGGGTGCCATTCTCGGTTTTGGAAAGAGGGTAGTTAGATTCTCGACTCACCTTGGTGATACCCTTGAAGTCTCGTATAACCTTTTGGGTTCTGTCATGGTTAGTTACCTAGAATCTCGGGATGCAGTTGTTGGTAATCCGTTCGAATAGAATTCGCCGCTAAGGCAGATGGTTCGCTTCGCTTATGCATGAGTTATGAGAATCACCTTAGTAAGTACTCTTGGCAACATGGATTGGCATCGGCAAACGAGATCCAGAATTCCCTAGTGAATTTTGGAGAGCTTGCATGAGTAAGTGGATACGTTTGAGCCAAGTATACTAGGGAAAGGATAAGTGAAAGTGGAATAAGAAGCGACAATGAAATGAGTTCCAACTCATACCTGGGAAATAGGAATCAAGGAGCTACGAAATCATGAAGTCAAAGGCGGTCAAGGCACCGAGGAATTAAGCTCAAGGAAACGCGACTTAGAAGACGTAAGGCTAGACACGCGCATCGTACCTCTTTTTAAAGAGTGTATCCATGATCCCTGGTTTTTCCTGTAGAGCTTGCTCGCATGTTATCTTTTGGTGGATATCCTCTCAGTCCTGTTTCTGTTACAAACCCCGTAAGGAGTTTGTCTTGTTTATCTCCTCGATAGAACTCTATGGATGTAAACATGTACTTGAAACATGTTATGATTGATATGGTTGCAAATGGTTGCAAGTGGTTGCTCGTGGATGCGCGAATACACACTTGATACTAGATCGACTCAGGCACATTTCACGTTGCATATGCACGAGTATTTGTACTTGTTTATGGATGAAATTGAATGTGTTATCATGTGGATGTTGCATGTGGATGAATGTTTGTGCACACATATAGTACTTATATGACTAGGACTATTTGCATACATGTTGGACTCATGGCACTAAACATATTTATCATTAGAAAGATCATTCAGGCCTGATCATTAGCATTAGCTAAGGAGCATATACACACACGTTTTGCATATGTTCATATGGCATTAGAAATCGTCTAAGGACAATGGTTGCATGTGGATGATGTTTTGAGTAGATGGATGACTGATGGTAGGATATGTTCTTCCTAACTTGGAGATTTCGGGGACGAAATCCTTAAAGGAGGGGAGAACGTAACAACCCGAATTTTAACAACATGATTAAGACAAGAATCAAGGCAGAATTAAATTATAAAATCTGAATCAGGGAAAATGGGTTGCGCCATTGCGTTCGTCTCGGAAAAATACGCGAAATAGAGTCTGAAATTTTGTAAATCGGAGTCCGTATGACCGAGATATGGCCTCGCGAAGTTTCACGAAAAATTCAAATTCAAAACAGATTCAAATTTTAGAAAATCAGGGTAGGCGGGAAAAATCCTGCCCAGACCAGGTCGACCAGGGGGTCGACCTGGGTGGGACCAGGTCGACTGGGGAGTCGACCCCAGGGTCGACCTGGGGGTCGAACTGCCTGGTCGGACCCAGGCAACCTGGTGCACCTGTTTTGCTGTTTGGCTCGGTTTTGGAGGCTTGTGACGATTTTTGAGGGCTTGGATCTATCCTAGGGTTAATCTAACGGCCTAAACTACTCCTAATCTCTATAAAAAGACCCCTAAGCCTACCCTAAACCCTCACAAATCACTCATGCCACGAAGTGCTGCCCAAATGCCAAGTGATCATGGCCTCCATCTCCAATTCCTAGAGACTATGGATTCAAATCGGGTTCAAATCAAAAGGTGCAAGCTTTCTACACCAAATAGAGGCCAAATCAACGTTGCTATGCGAGTTTCATGATGATTCTTCAACAAAGGAGCCACCTTTCATCGGCAAAACGATCCATGCTCCTAGCCCTCTTGCCACGCTATGTAAGTTCTAGCTAATTCGAGATGTTAACGGTAGTTTAATCATGGCATGGAATAAAATGTGGTTAAACATGAATGCTATAACCTATGCGAGCCTAGTTTGCTCCTTTATCATGATCTATGACCTTGGGCTAAGTTGTAGCGACTTAATCATGCCACTCATGTTATGTATAACCTAGTATATCTTGCAAGTTTGAATCTTTATCTATGGAATGCTAGCATGAACCTTTGGGAACCATTTGACTTGTGAAACATTGGCAAAGATTTGACTTTGGGGCTTATGCATGTAAATGAACCCAAACCCCTTATGTATCATGCATGTTTATGGCCAAATTCCCTTATGATACTATGCATGTTTGTGGCCAAATCCTCTTATGAAACTATGCATGCTTGTGGCTAAATTCCCTTATGATACTATGCATGTTTGTGGCCAATAGGTTGGCATAATACCCTACTATGTGACTCGCTTCCACTTGGGTTGGAAATACGTTTAGGTAGCTTAGGAAAAACGTGGGTATGACATGAAAAACTTGACATGGGGCTTACATGAGAACATGACATTCATGATACATTTAAATATGGTCATGACACGTGGGAAAACATGGAACTTGAACTAGACATGGGTGGGTTGTAAGTGTAAAGAAGACACTAGACCAAACATGAAAGTGGCCAACTCGAGGTTGGGTTGAGTTTGTAGCATAAATCTACCCGGACCCACCCGGCTTAACTAGTGGCTACAAACAATAGGATCCAATGTGAGAAGTTGGTCATGTCGTGCTTAAGACCCGAGGTTAGACTAGGTTGTGGTGTAAAACTACCCGGACCCGCCCGGCTTAACTAGTAACCACAACAAGGTCTAATGTGAGAGGTTGAGAGTGCATTAATTAAATTAATGCCACATGATAAGGTTAAGTAAATTTGACTAATGACACTTAACCGATATGACACGAATGGATAGGTTAAGTGGGACCGGGCTTGATTTCTTAATGGCACTTAACCATACATGACAATTAGGGGATGGGGTTAAGTAATTTACGCTTAACTAATCCGACTTGGTAATTAGATGGGGTTAAGTAATCCACACTTAACTAATCTAAACACGGTAATTAGATGGGGTTAAGAAACTTAGACTTAACTAATCTAAACACGGTAATTAGATGGGGTTAAGTAACCTTCACTTAACTAATCTAAATACGGTAATTCGATGGGGTTAAGTCAAACCCTTAACCAATCTAAACGTGGTAATTCAATGAGGTTAAGTAACCAATACTTAACCAACTTAACACGGTAATTTAATGGGGTTAAGTAACTTATACTTAACCAATTATACATGATGATTTGATGAGGTTAAGTAACCTACACTTAACCAATCTAATATGTGGACCTGGTAGGGTTAAGTCACAAGACCTTTTAAATTAGGCTTAACCATTGTAATACGATTAGTGGATGGGGTTAAGTTAACCTATGCTTAACCAATCCGACTCGATAATCCGATGAGGTTAAGATAATCTGTGCTTAACCAGTCTAACACGATAACCTGATAGGGTTAAGATAAACAAGTACTTAACCAAATTGACTTGATGATTGAATAGGGTTAAGTCATGCGCTTCTTGGTATACTTAACCAACTTGTAGGGCTAGGTCTTGGACTTGAATACTTAGCCGATCTTGACATGATTCATAGGCGGGCTAAGCCATGAACTTGAATAACAACACTTAACCCAATAGGAAAAACCCTAGTAGAGGAACTAGGTAGAAAATCGTATTTAATCAAGGGTAACGGGGAATTGAAGCTAAGTGGTAAACCTTAGTTAAGTATAACTAAGTAATAATTCTTAGCCAAGGACATGGGATAAGTTCATGAATAGATGAGTAACCCGGTACGGTAGGTCATCGCTTAAAACACGAGGGGGAGCAAATTATCTGACTTAGATAAGGGCTCCAACGAACTGGGTGACGAAGCGGTAGCTTCGGGGGACGTGAGGGTACTCTTGGTATCCCTCTGTGAGGTGGCAGATGGTCCATGAAACCCGGCCTCACAGGGGTTAAGGTCTGCGGTAGAAGAGCCAAGAGTATGCCTTGGTTGTTATGCGAGCGACCTAAAGACTGGGATGGATTAGCGTGGAGTCGACGATACTTGATTTTGCCCTGGATAGCATGTCGCCGACTACCTACCATCTTTAGTCGATCGTGTACGAACGGAAAGGCAGGGAACTCCCAACAGACCATATACTGGCTATCGAGTTATGGGTGAGGTTGGCTATCTGGAAGTGGGCATCGATGGGCCATAGTGTAGTTCTCATACATGATTTTTCTTGGATTGCCTTTCAGTAGTTGAGGGAGGGGTCACGTGGGACCATAGCCACGGATACAAAAACAGACCTTGATATCTGCACCAGCAGACGACTTAAACCTCCCGACCGAGTTCCGTATTTCTTGATTTGCCCTGGCACGGAACTCGGATGGCACATTGAGGAACATGTGCGTCTAGACATGGAAAACGATTCACGATACATACGCGGGATAAAGGGCGCGGTTGACGGGTGGCATAATCCCTAGTGGCCCTAGGTGGCTGAACCCAAATCGAGACACGGAAACGTTCATTAGGTAGTATAACCCCTAGTGGTCCTAGGTGGCATAAATCCTAAGTGAACACGCGATAGTTCATGGTAAGAAAACATAACTAGATCAAGGGTAGCAGTCCAAAACAACTTCGAGGATAAAATGGTACTACGTTGAGAAAGCCCGTACGGCCTACGACAAAGGACTGAACTTATACATGGAAAGAAACATACGATTTGGGAAAACCTACATATGCTATATATTAGGTTGACATGGACCATTACATGACATTGGGCAATGGACATTCATAGTTAACACATGACGCAGCTTGGGATACTAGTACGAGAGGTGCAGAGCAAATATACATGATGGATACCGTGGGATGTTATACATGATAGATACCTTGTGATAGTATACTTGATAGAAACCTGACGAGGTGATACCTTGATTCTTGACAACATGGTTTATCACGATACCTTAGTTTACCTTGCTACAGTAGTTCATCCAGTTATCTTGGTTTAGCTTATCTATCTTGTTGTCATCCTTATGTTTACTTTCAGTTTATGCATGTCATGTTACCTTTACCTGTTTTTATGCTGGAAGTAGATAGGACTTACCAGTCTTTATGACTGACCCCGTTTTCTTTCGCCTCTTTGTCTTCCGTTTCCCCCCCAGGTTTTCAGGGAGGAAACACTGTTATTTAGTTCGGACTTCTTCTGCTTGAAGGTCATCATGCATGGCTTGGACTTCTCTTGTCTATGGCTACCTTACTGTTTTATTTGGGGAATAATTTATGAAAAGGTTTTATGCTTCTTTACTATTGCAAGACAGGTTTTGATGTATTCTGATATAAAAGGCTTTAGACCTTATTTTATAAGGTAATGAAATTTGTTTTACTTCCGCTGTTTTATATATGTTCTGTCTTGTAATGTTTTTGTGCATGTTTACCTCGATAATGCTTCACCAAACCTAGTTCATTCCCTTTGTGAGTGACCCTAGCGGAGGTGGGGTGTTACATTTGGTATCAGAGCAGAAGGTTACCAGACTAGGCAAAAGTTTTTAAAACCTTCTGAAAACTATTTGAAAAACCGTTTATAGAGAAGCATTTTTCAAGAAAAGTTTATAAAGGCTATTCCCCAAAAGCCATTAGCACTATCCTTTGACTCCTTGATTGAATCTCTTTTCCTTTCTTTCCTCCATCTGTAGTCACAGTAGTTCTAACTGTGACTAATCTTTGTCTAGCCACGTAGGTGTTTCCCGTACGATGGAGGTGGTTCTCGAGAGACCTGTTGCCGTGGTACAAGGAAGGATAATAAGAGTAAGGATAAAGGACGCGAGCTTAAGGATAAGCAACTTGTTGGTATGGCTTAGTCCATCAAGGAGGACAAGGACAAGATCATCGGAGAGGGCAATTGTATGCCCTCAGTTCTAGTGTACCTAAGAGAAATGGTACCGTTTCTGGTAAAGGTTTAGTCGTTCTTTTCTATCATCCCGTCCAGACTTTGTCTTGATCATCGTATCATTTAAGTCTGCTTGGATAGTTGAGTCTCTGCGTACTAGCATGATAGAAGATCCCACTTTTGGCCCAAAAATCTGGTTGGAGAGTCGGTCCATTTATGCATGACTTGTTTGGAATTGAGAGTGTAAATGTCAAGTGTTGAGATTAGAAGCAATACTTCTATTGTTGAGCTATGGATGGATTCTAGGGATGAAGTAGTTATCCAGTAAGGGGTGCCATTCTCGGTTTTGGAAAGAGGGTAGTTAGATTCTCGACTCACGTTGGTGATACCCTCGAAGTCTCGTATAACCTTTTGGGTTCTGTCATGGTTAATTACCTAGAATCTCGGGATGCAGTTGTTGGTAATCCGTTCGAATAGAATTCGCCGCTAAGGCAGATGGTTCGCTTCGCTTATGCATGAGTTATGAGAATCACCCTAGTAAGTACTCTTGGCAACATGGATTGGCATCGGCAAACGAGATCCAGAATTCCCTAGTGAATTTTGGAGAGCTTGCATGAGTAAGTGGATACGTTTGAGCCAAGTATACTAGGGAAAGGATAAGTGAAAGTGGAATAAGAAGCGACAATGAAATGAGTTCCAACTCATACCTGGGAAATAGGAATCAAGGAGCTACGAAATCATGAAGTCAAAGGCGGTCAAGGCACCGAGGAATTAAGCTCAAGGAAACGCGACTTAGAAGACGTAAGGCTAGACACGCGCATCGTACCTCTTTTTAAAGAGTGTATCCATGATCCCTGGTTTTTCCTGTAGAGCTTGCTCTCCTGTTATCTTTTGGTGGATATCCTCTCGGTCCTGTTTCTGTTACAAACCCCGTAAGGAGTTTGTCTTGTTTATCTCCTCGATAGAACTCTATGGATGTAAACATGTACTTGAAACATGTTATGATTGATATGGTTTCAAATGGTTGCAAGTGGTTGCTCGTGGATGCGCGAATACACACTTGATACTAGATCGACTCAGGCACATTTCACGTTGCATATGCACGAGTATTTGTACTTGTTTATGGATGAAATTGAATGTGTTATCATGTGGATGTTGCATATGGATGAATGTTTGTGCACGCATATAGTACTTATATGACTAGGACTATTTGCATACATGTTGGACTCATGGCACTAAACATATTTTGCATTAGAAAGATCATTCAGGCCTGATCATTCGCATTAGCTAAGGAGCATATACACACACGTTTTGCATATGTTCATATGGCATTAGAAATCGTCTAAGGACAATGGTTGCATGTGGATGATGTTTTGAGTAGATGGATGATGGATGGTAGGATATGTTCTTCCTAACTTGGAGATTTCGGGGACAAAATCCTTAAAGGAGGGGAGAATGTAACAACCCGAATTTTAACAACATGATTAAGACAAGAATCAAGGCAGAGTTAAATTATAAATCTGAATCAGGGAAAACGGGTTGCGCCATTGCGTTCGTCTCGGAAAAATACGCGAAATAGAGTCCGAAATTTTGTAAATCGGAGTCCGTATGACCGAGATATGGCCTCGCGAAGTTTCACGAAAAATTCAAATTCAAAACAGATTCAAATTTTAGAAAATCAGGGTAGGCGGGAAAAATCCCGCCCAGACCAGGTCGACCAGGGGGTCGACCTGGGTGTCGACCTGGGTGGGACCAGGTCAACTGGGGAGTCGACCCCAGGGTCGACCTGGGGGTCGACCTGCCTGGTCGGACCCAGGCAACCTGGTGCACCTGTTTTGCTGTTTGGCTCGGTTTTGGAGGCTTGTGACGATTTTTAAGGGCTTGGATCTATCCTAGGGTTAATCTAACGGCCTAAACTACTCCTAATCTCTATAAAAAGACCCCTAAGCCTACCCTAAACCCTCACAAATCACTCATGCCACGAAGTGCTGCACAAATGCCAAGTGATCATGGCCTCCATCTCCAATTCCTAGAGACTATGCATTCAAATCGGGTTCAAATCAAAAGGTGCAAGCTTTCTACACCAAATAGAGGCCGAATCAACGTTGCTATGCGAGTATCATGACGATTCTTCAACAAAGGAGCCACCTTTCTTCGGCAAAACGATCCATGCTCCTAGCCCTCTTGCCACGCTATGTAAGTTCTAGCTACTTCGAGATGTTAACGGTAGTTTAATCATGGCATGGAATAAAATGTGGTTAAACAAGAATGATATAACCTATGCGAGCCTAGTTTGCTCCTTTATCATGATCTATGACCTTGGGCTAAGTTGTAGCGACTTAATCATGCCACTCATGTTATGTATAACCTAGTATATCTTGCAAGTTTGAATCTTTATCTATGGAATGCTAGCATGAACCTTTGGGAACCATTTGACTTGTGAAACATTGGGAAAGATTTGACTTTGGGGCTTATGCATGTAAATGAACCCAAACCCCTTATGTATCATGCATGTTTGTGGCCAAATTCCCTTATGATACTATGCATGTTTGTGGCCAAATCCTCTTATGAAACTATGCATGCTTGTGGCCAAATTCCCTTATGATACTATGCATGTTTGTGGCCAATAGGTTGGCATAATACCCTACTATGTGACTCGCTTCCACTTGGGTTGGAAATACGTTTGGGTAGCTTAGGAAAAACGTGGGTATGACATGAAAAACTTAACATGGGGCTTACATGAGAACATGACATTCATGATACATTTAAATATGGTCATGACACGTGGGAAAACATGGAACTTGAACTAGACATGGGTGGGTTGTAAGTGTAAAGAAGACACTAGACCAAACATGAAAGTGGCCAACTCGAGGTTGGGTTGAGTTTGTAGCATAAATCTACCCGGACCCGCCCGGCTTAACTAGTGGCTACAAACAATAGGATCCAATGTGAGAAGTTGGTCATGTCGCGCTTAAGACCCGAGGTTAGACTAGGTTGTGGTGTAAAACTACCTGGACCCGCCCGGCTTAACTAGTAACCACAACAAGGTCTAATGTGAGAGGTTGAGAGTGCATTAATTAAATTAATGCCATATGATAAGGTTAAGTAAATTTGACTAATGACACTTAACCGATATGACACGAATGGATAGGTTAAGTGGGACCGGGCTTGATTTCTTAATGGTACTTAACCATACATGACAATTAGGGGATGGGGTAAAGTAATTTACACTTAACTAATCCGACTTGGTAATTAGATGGGGTTAAGTAATCCACACTTAACTAATCTAAACACGGTAATTAGATGGGGTTAAGTAACTTAGACTTAACTAATCTAAACACGGTAATTAGATGGGGTTAAGTAACCTTCACTTAACTAATCTAAACACGGTAATTCGATGGGGTTAAGTCAAACCCTTAACCAATCTAAACGTGGCAATTCAATGAGGTTAAGTAACCAATACTTAACCAACTTAACACGGTAATTTAATGGGGTTAAGTAACTTATACTTAACCAATTATACATGATGATTTGATGAGGTTAAGTAACCTACACTTAACCAATCTAATATGTGGACCTGGTAGGGTTAAGTCACAAGACCTTTTAAATTAGGCTTAACCATTGTAATACGATTAGTGGATGGGGTTAAGTTAACCTATGCTTAACCAATCCGACTCGATAATCCGATGAGGTTAAGATAATCTGTGCTTAACCAATCTAACACGATAACCTGATAGGGTTAAGATAAACAAGTACTTAACCAAATTGACTTGATGATTGAATAGGGTTAAGTCATGCGCTTCTTGGTATACTTAACCAACTTGTAGGGCTAGGTCTTGGACTTGAATACTTAGCCGATCTTGACATGATTCATAGGCGGGCTAAGCCATGAACTTGAATAACAACACTTAACCCAATAGGAAAAACCCTAGTAGAGGAACTAGGTAGAAAATCGTAGTTAATCAAGGGTAACGGGGAATTGAAGCTAAGTGGTAAACCTTAGTTAAGTATAACTAAGTAATAATTCTTAGCCAAGGACATGGGACTAGTTCATGAATAGATGAGTAACCCGGTACAGTAGGTCATCGCTTAAAACACGAGGGGGAGAAAATTATCTGACTTAGATAAGGGCTCTAACGAACTGGGTGACGAAGCGGTATCTTCGGGGGACGTGAGGGTACTCTTGGTATCCCTCTGTGAGGTGGCAGATGGTCCATGAAACCCGGCCTCACAGGGGTTAAGGTTTGCGGTAGAAGAGCCAAGAGTATGCCTTGGTTGCTATGCGAGCGACCTAAAGACTAGGATGGATTAGCGTGGAGTCGACGATACTTGATTTTGCCCTGGATAGCATGTCGCCGACTACCTACCATCTTTAGTCAATCGTGTACGAACGGAAAGGCAGGGAACTCCCAACAGACCATATACTAGCTATCGAGTTATGAGTGAGGTTGGCTATCTGGAAGTGGGCATCGATGGGCCATAGTGTAGTTCTCATACATGATTTTTCTTGGATTGCCTTTCAGTAGTTGAGGGAGGGGTCACGTGGGACCATAGCCACGGGTACAAAAACAGACCTTGATATCTGCACCGGCAGACGACTTAAAGCTCCCGACCGAGTTCCGTATTTCTTGATTTGCCCTGGCACGGAACTCGGATGGCACATTGAGGAACATGTGCGTCTAGACATGGAAAACGATTCACGATACATACGCGGGATAAAGGGCGCGGTTGACGGGTGGCATAATCCCTAGTGGCCCTAGGTGGCTGAACCAAAACCGAGACACGGAAACGTTCATTAGGTAGTATAATCCCTGGTGGTCCTAGGTGGCATAAATCCTAAGTGAACACGCGATAGTTCATGGTAAGAAAACATAACTAGATCAAGGGTAGCAGTCCAAAACAACTTCGAGGATAAAATGGTACTACGTTGAGAAAGCCCGTACGGCCTACGACAAAGGACTGAACTTATACATGGAAAGAAACATACGAGTTGGGAAAACCTACATATGCTATATATTAGGTTGACATGGACCATTACATGACATTGGGCAATGGACATTCATAGTTAACACATGACGCGGGTTGGGATACTAGTACGAGAGGTGCAGAGAAAATATACATGATGGATACCGTGGGATGTTATACATGATAAATACCTTGTGATAGTATACTTGATAGAAACCTGACGAGGTGATACCTTGATTCTTGACACCATGGTTTATCACGATACCTTAGTTTACCTTGCTACAGTAGTTCATCCAGTTATCTTGGTTTAGCTTATCTATCTTGTTGTCATCCTTATGTTTACTTTCAGTTTATGCATGTCATGTTACCTTTACCTGTTTTTATGCTGGAAGTAGATAGGACTTACCAGTCTTTATGACTGACCCCGTTTTCTTTCGCCTCTTTGTCTTTCGTTCCCCCCCCCCCCCCCCAGGTTTTCAGGGAGGAAACACTGTTATTTAGTTCGGACTTCTTCTGCTTGAAGGTCATCATGCATGGCTTGGACTTCTCTTGGCTATGGCTACCTTACTGTTTTATTTGGGGAATAATTTATGAAAAGGTTTTATGCTTCTTTACTATTGCAAGACAGGTTTTGATGTATTCTGATGTAAATGGCTTTAGACCTTATTTTATAAGGTAATGAAATTTGTTTTACTTCCGCTGTTTTATATATGTTCTGTCTTGTAATGTTTCTGTGCATGTTTACCTCGATAATGCTTCACCAAACCTAGTGCATTCCCTTTGTGAGTGACCCTAGCGGAGGTGGGGTGTTACAAACTAAATCACACAGGGATTTATAGTGGTTCCACCGACGTCTTGTCAGTGTACGTCCACTTTGTGAGAGAAACCTTTATTAATATAAATAGAAGAGTACAACAGATTGATTACAATGATCAAATTTACTAGAAAATTTTGATTTTGTGGAGAAAAGAATTGAAGAAGATTAGGATTGCCAAAACCCTAATTAGAATAAATCTTGATCTAATCTCTTGATTTTGTGTTATCTCCTTTTGGATTTGATGTAGCTTATATAGGCATAGAGAAGTATATGGAAATTCCCAAAATTTCCTCCAGATCCGAAATATCCTCCAGATCCAAAATATTCTCCAGATCCAAAATATCCTCCAGATCCAAAATATTCTCTACAATAGTATCGCATACTTCAACACTCCACCTCGATACTATATCCATCTACATCACAACCTTCAATGCACCCAAGCATTTCCTTCTATCTTCAATCAAGAAAGCTTGAATGTTTCCCCAATGAACTCCGACATAGCCACCGCCCATTGCACTTCACTAACGAGTTCAGGCATATCCCCCACCCGTCAATAAAGTGTTGAAACATCCAACACCTAAACCAGTCCCACCGAAAGACAATGTACTCGGGAGTGAAAACGAGTACTTACCATGAAGATAGAACAACAACCTCTCACCGATACTCTTCTACACCCAAGTTTCTCTCTCAACTGTGCCACCTCGTGGCACCTAGCATCTCTCCAAGCGAATTAAGTTTGAGCAATGCTCGAACTTCCCAACCGGCAATGTCTTAGTGAACATGTCCGCCGCGTTATCCTTTGTGTGCACTTTCCGAAGGCATACTTGCTTGTCTTCGTCCATGGCTACTAGAAATGACTCTCTCACTTCAATATGCTTCATTCGTGAGCTAAACGCCAAATTCTCCGCCAAATGTATAGCACTTTGGCTATCACATCGAACATCAATACTCTCATGTTCGAAACCCAAGTCACACAATAGTCGCTTCAAATAGAGTGCCTCCTTTGGCGCTTCCACAACGGCTATCAACTCCGCCTCCGTAGTGGATAAAGCAACTACGGTCTGCAATCTCGATCTCCAACTAATGGCCGTACCACCAAGTGTGAAGACATATTCGGAAGTTGATTTCCTCCGATCCCTATCACCGACGTAGTCCGAGTCACAATAACCAACTAACTTGCAACTCAATCCATCACTACCACCAAAAACAAGACCATGAGATGATGTGCCTTTCAAGTATCTCAATATAGCCTTCACAGCTTCCCAATGTGATTTCCCCGGATTAGCCATATACCGACTAACCACCCCGACAACATTTGCAATATCGGGCCTTGTACACACCATGACATGCATTAAGCTACCAACCGCACTTGCATATGGCACCTTTGCCATATAAGCCTTGTCTTTCTCTCCGATCGGTGATCCCTTATCCGAAAGCTTCATATGTAAAGGTAAAGGTGTATTTAACACCTTTGCATTCTCCATGTTAAACCGGCAAAGCACCTTCTTAATGTACTCCTTTTGAGTCAATCTCAACTCAAAACGCTTTCGGTCCCTTACAATCTCCATGCCCAAGTTCTTCTTTGCTTCTCCAAGGTCTTTCATCTCGAACTCCGCCTTTAATTTCTCTTTCAACTTGTTGATTTCTGCCTTGTCCTCAGAAGCAATGAGCATATCGTCCACATACAAGAGTAAATACACCCAACAATCATTTCCTAAAATCTTGAAGTAAACGCAAGCATCCTTGATGCTTCGATGGAAGCCACTTTCAAGCATGAAATGATCAAATCTCTTGTACCATTGCCTAGGTGATTACTTCAAACCATATAGTGATTTCTTCAACTTGCAAACTAGTTCTGACTTACCTTCTACAACAAACCCTTCCGGTTGCTCCATGTAGATGTCTTCATCCAAGTCTCCATGCAAGAAGACGGTTTTCACATCTAGTTGCTCCAACTCCAAGTCGTAAATAGCAACTAATGCAAGTAGTATCCGGATAGAAGTATGCCTCACAACCGGTGCGAAGATCTCATCATACTCCTTTCCTTTCCTCTGTGCAAACCCCTTAGCCACTAGCCTAGCTTTGTATCTTCCATCGTCCGTCACCTTATATATCCATTTGCACCCAATAGCACGGTTTCCTTGAGGAAGTGGAACCAACTCCCAAGTCTGGTTCTTCATCAAAAATTGCATCTCTTCCTCCATGGTGCAAATCCACTTCGAGCTATCACTTGAACCCATGACGTCATCAAGGTCCATCGGCTCATTTTGGACTACATGAAGAGCATAGTCCAAATTCTCACAAAAGCTAAGATAGTTCCAATCACCATATCTTTCGGGTGGCCTTATAGCACGCCGACCAACCCGAGTAGCAATACCATCACCCGGTCTTCCTTCAGCTCTATCTTGAACTGAAACTTCTCTAGGCTCGTGCACATCACCAACACTACTAGAGGAATCCTGTGGACTATGTGATGTAACATCAACCGCATTCACCTCGCAAGCACCTCCAACAACTCTACTCTCTCTAGGTCTGAAAGTGGGAATAACTTCCTTCTCCTTTGATTCACCATGAACCAAATCCGGAACATCCGATGAGCCTTCGTTCTCCTTGAACATAGCCGACTCATCAAAAGTAACATGACGAGAAACCATAGCATTCTTCGTTTCCGGATTCCAAATCCGATAGCCTTTGACGTCATCCATATATCCGAGAAAAATCCCTTTGAAAGCTCTAGGCGAGAGCTTATCATTCCCCGGATCATGCACATAAACAGGACTGCCAAATACACGAAGATAACTCAAGTCAATGCTCTTCCCTTTCCACACTTCCTCCGGAATTTTGTTATCAATAGCCGAGCACGGAATTCGATTAATAATATGCACCGCGGTTGACAAAGCTTCGGCCCAAAATCCCTTAGACAAACCCAATGTCAATCTCAAGCATCGAGCTTTCTCTAGTAGAGTTCGGTTCATTCTCTCCGCCACTCCATTAGATTACGGATCTCCCGGTGTAGTAAAATGCCTCCGAATACCATGATGCTTGCAAAAATTCAGAAACTCTCCGGAAACATACTCGCCACCATTATCGGACCTAAGAACCTTCAAAGATTTTCCATTCTCATTCTCAACAAGAGCCTTCCATTCTTTGAATCTTGCAAATGCCTCCGACTTGGCCTTCAATACATACACCCAAACCTTCCGAGAAAAATCATCAATGAAAGAAATATAATATCTTGCTCCTCCCAAAGAAGCTACAGGCGTTGGTCCCCAAACATCCGTGTGCACATACTCAAGAATCCCTCTTGAATCATGTTTTCCTTCACCGAATGATACTCTAGTTTGCTTCCCCATGACACATTCCTCGCAAAACTCCAACTTGCTGAAACTCTCACCATCAATCATCTCCCTTCGACGAAGAACATCTAAACTCTTCTCTGAGACATGACCCAATCTCAAATGCCACAGCCGTGTAGCATCTAAGCCACGAGAACTATCAACACTGACACAAGTTTTGCCTTGCACGGTCACTCCTTGAAGCAAATAAATACCATGAGTTCTAGCACCCCTCATAACCACAAGCACACCCTTCGAAACCCTCAAGCTATCACTATCAATCGTGATCTTGCAACCTAAAGAATCCAACTGTCCCAAAGAGATAAGTGACTTCCGTAGTCCTGGAACATAGCGCACATTAGTGAGAGTACGAACCACTCCGTCAAACATTCGAATTTGCATGGATCCAATGCCCTTCGACTTGCAAACTGCACCATTTTCCATAACAATTGATTTTCCTTCCCGTTCAACATAAGAAGAAAAACAATTCCTATTAGGCGTCATGTGATATGAAGCCCCCGAATCAAGCACCCAATCGCTGCCCGAAACATCTGATGCTACTGCCGACAAAACATTTACGTCTCCCTCACCAACATCTCTCTCCACCGCAACTGATGAAGATGCTACTTCCTTCTTCCCCTTCTCTGGACAATCATTCTTCTAGTGACCAGGTTTCTTACATATAAAGCACTTGCCATTTCTTTCCTTTGACTTTCCTCTTCCACCGGGCTTCTTAGACTTAGAACGCCCCCGGTTTCCCTTCTTCTCTGAAATTTCTTTCTCCGCAAATAAACCTTGACCATTACCAGCACCACTACTACCATCACTCAGCTCCTTCATCTGATCTCGCAATTCCTCACTAAGAAGACCCGTCTTGACATCATTTAGAGTCAATGTATCCCGGCCATAGATCAAACTGTTTGAGAACCCAGTATAGCGCTCAGGCAACGAACATAGCAATATCATCGCCTTCTGCTCCTCCTCAATCTTCAAATCTACCGCCTTCATCTTCATTAGCAAATCATCAAACACATTTAAGTGCGCCTTTAGTGAAGTTCCTTCCTTCATCTTGTAGGTAAAGAAAGTCCACAGCAAGATCAGTCGATTTGTGAGTGATTTCTTCATATACAACTCCTCCAACTTGTTCCAAATACCTTTAGCAGTCGTCTCACCATTAATTTCGGAAATAACATTCTCTCCCATGGCAAGTTGAAGTGTAGTGAATGCCCACTCTTCCATTTCTTCTCTCTCCACATCTAAGATGTCCTTTGGCAATAAATGTGTATCAAACACTACGCGATGTACCCGATTCCGCCTAAGAACCGCTTTCATCTTCCACTGCCACTTTTCGAAATCATTATCGCCATTCCACTTGTCGATAACCAATTGTGAACCAGCAGCTGCATACGACCCACGTACATAAGGATCTACACCACTTGGACCAACTGTTGATGAATTATTTGAACCTGATTCCGGCATTTCTACCACTATCTACCAACACCAATGCTCTGATACCAAATGTAGTGGAGGAATTTTGATACAAGACCGCTCAAATCAAAAATCCCCAGCGTCGCGGAAAATCAGATCGTGGTAATAGTGCAAAAACAACCAATCGAACAATCTCAATCTTATCCAAGCCAATCACAATCACCAAATAATGGAAATAATAGAGCAATAACGAGAAACTAAATCACATAGGGATTTATAGTGGTTCCACCGACGTCTTGTCAGTGTACGTCCACTTTAAGAGAGAAACCTTTATTAATATCAATAGAAGTACAAGAGATTGATTACAATGATCAAATTTACTAGAAAAATTTGATTTTGTGGAGAAAAGAATTGAAGAAGATTAGGATTACCAAAACCCTAATTAGAATAAATCTTGATCTAATCTCTTGATTTTGTGTTATCTCCTTTTGGATTTGATGTAGCTTATATAGGCATAGAGAAGTATATGGAAATTCCCAAAATTTCCTCTAGATCCGAAATATTCTCCAGATCCAAAATATCCTCCAGATCCAAAATATTCTCCAGATCCAAAATATCCTCCAGATCCAAAATATTCTCCTGATCCAAAATATTCTCTACAATAGTATCACATACTTCAACAACAAGAACATGGAACTTGACCATTTAATTTTATAGACATATAAAATGAATAAAACAATTTGCATCCTTGCTGTCAGTTACAAACATTTGACGTTCAGTTTTTAATTAAGCGTCTTAGTTAATACATGCAACCATCCATCAAAAATCACCATTTTGATATTTTATGTAATTGCTCAATTCTAAAGTTCTTCCAAAGTCAATTAGGTCTTTTATCTTATGGACTTTCAATGCGAATTGCAGATTTTCCAGACAGCAGTCCCATCATCCAATGCCTATGATGAACAATTTAGGTGTATACTGGTTCTTATCTCCTTTTAATATATATATATATATATTTGTGCTTCATGTTAAGCTCTACTTGACGTATATTGAGTCGAAGTATTTTATGTTTGTACAGTTTTCTTAAATCGGTAGGCATGCATAATGTTGTGGTTTCTATCCATGCTGATGTGTACTTCCTTCAATTGGGATGCAATTCAACCATTTTTTATTGAAGTAATTTCTAATGGTACTTGAATCCGGTTTTATCTTTACATCATCTATATCACTAAATTCATTCAGAATGTACCATTTTCTAGTCAATGCAAAAATATTATGTTCCATATTGCTAGCTATGTGCGAGATAATTTGCACTGATGATTGATTAACATTTAGATTTTCCATCAGATGTTGTCACCATCATAGTGATTTATGGCCAAGTTCGTATCAATATGTCTTAGTTTATTTGTAATCTGTACCAATATCAGCAAACATCTTCATCTCATGTCGTTTTACACTCTTGAATCTGCTTCTTAAAATTCTTACTGAAAGTGAGATTTAAAGCTCAAACCCAATGTCTCATTTCCAACCCTAAGCTTTATGGTGGAGACTGTCAATTTTATACCTAATTTATTCGCTTGACTTGTAAATTTTTAGGAAGCTAGTATCAACAAGAAAGGATACTGAAAGTGCTTACTGGGAACTAGTGATAAAAGACATTAAAGATGCATGCAAGCTATTTGAATCAATTTATGATGAAACTGATGGGACAGATGGATATGTATCTGTTGAAGTATCTCCTAGGCTTGCAAATGGTACCTATGGAATAGTCGAAGCAGCAAAATGGCTTCACAAATTGGTTAATTGTCGCAATGCATACATAAAGATCCCCGCAACTGCTGAATATGTCCCTTCCATCACAAATTAGGATCAACGACCTCTCTAAGCTTACAAGTTTGGCTTCCCTTTTTGTTATTCGTGTTGATACTCTTAGTAGATCACAATGGTGTATAATATTAAAATTAGATGCCATGCACCAATGTTATTTGTACACTTAACAGTTGTATGTTTGTACACCTTATTTACATATTGACCATATATATATTGGGTGTGTTTTATAGTTCAAGTTGTCTCATTTAATGAATTTAGTATTTAGTGGTTGTTTGTGTGTATTAGATCATCAATTTGCTTGGTGATCGAATGAGTTATGCTGCAACGAATATGGGAATACTAATCCACGTATTGGATACGACTTTGGGTCGTACCAAATTCCTATAATTATACGACTTAAAACCGTATCAATCTATGAATTTGATACGGTTTTAAGCCATATCAAATTTGTAAATTGATATGGCTTAAGACCGTATCAAAGGAACAAAGAAGTCATTTTTTGATATGAGCCTGAGCACTGCCAAATTGCATTTGATACGGTCAAAAGCACAACTTAATTTGCAGTTATGGTGTAGTGCAAGCTTGGTAATAGCAGTTGCACTAGCTCTTATTAGTCACTGTCAACTCCTCCAAGTCAGTGGACATCCACTTAGTAAGCTCGTATATACTCCCGCCATCGTGGTACTTCACAACGTTGTTTGCGCACTCTGTGTCAATGCTTCAGTAACTCATATTTCAGTCTATGTTAACTAGTTCAAATCAAGTTTATGTTAACTAGTTCATTTTTGAAAGGAATAAAGGATTATTAGAATTGCTTTTATGCTTACAATAAATTCTTTTTCTAGCATGATCAAATAAGGCAAAAATACACAATAACATGACAGCTTACAATTTGCAGCATAACAGGGGAAATCCTAAAACAAATCACCGTGCAAACTGATATTATTGGAATGGGTCTAATTTATGTCGCTAGTGTACAGAATGTCTAAATTAGGACCTTCAACAGCTAACATCCAAATTAGTACTTTCAACTAAAATCGAATCGAAGATGACCGAGACCTGAGAGCGGCTATTTGGAGATGGAGATTTGAATGTGCCTTGAGAGCGGCTACCTGGAGATGGAGACACCTCTACATAAAAGAGTAACCAATGCAAGAATCTGGACGAGAGGAGGAGAAGCCCTCGGGATACACAGAGGAGCAATTTTGATTTGGTTTGGGGAATTTTCGGATTTGATATGGGGATTTCGATTTGGGGAACGATGGAGAAGCGATTTCAATTTGGGGAGAATCTTCGGAAGAAATAAAAATGATGTAGGAACATATTCTATTTACTGAAGAAAGAAGTTGTTGATGACGTGGAAGAGGCTGATTGGAGGATTTTGATGGTTGCGTATAAGAGAAGTGATTAACGGCTAGATATAGCCAATTATGGGGGTGCGGATTGACAAAGAGACCTTTAACATCACACAAGAAGCTGATGTAAATGATGCATGGAAACTGATGTTAAAGCACATTTCAATTTATTTATTAATGTAAGATTATTTCTACTTTGTATTTTGCTAAGAAATAAGATATACCTTTTCGGATAGGGCGCTGCCCCGCACCCCGCCGGGGGCACTACCTCCTGAACCCCCGTCCGGGATGTCAACCGTAATAGACAATAGCTATTTTAAAAAAATTTGGTACAATCCATCTCATCATTAATACATAATTTTACTATAAAAAATAATTAATAAATATTAACTATAATTACTAAAAAATATTAACTATAATTTACTAATTATAATATAATTAATAAATATTAACTATATTTACTAAATAATATTTATATAAAATATAATTAATAGATATTAACTATCATTTATTAATTATTAATCATTAACAATAATATATTTAACAAGTGATGTAATAGACAACAACATCACTTTAAAAACTGTCGTTCAACAAGTGATGTAATAGCCAAGCGACCTAAGTTCAATTTTTTAAAAGTGTATTTAAAACATCAGTCGTTCAATAGATCGATGTCTGAGAAATCAATAACATCAATTTTAAAATGAGCGATGTTAAAAATATGTTTTGACACCGACTGAATTTAAGACGATGTTAAAATTGTGATGTTTATTCTACTGTTTCTTGTAGTGATGTAGTAGAAAGTATGAGTCCTCGGTGTTTGCATTGAGTGGTAGATTGTGTATGTTCGAGCATTGGAGCGAGCTAATATGGATACTATTTCACATTTTCTTATCAAACAATGGAACATCTATAATGTAGGTCACTTGCATTTGTCTTTACATATGTAGTTGGATTACTCTTTCATAGCTTTATGAAGGATAACTATTGAGGAGGGTACTATGGGCAGTACCTAGATATATTGGGCATATAACTACATATATATAGATTACTAGGTTTGATCTACTATGGATATACGAGTACAATTTACGCATAGACATGAGGGTGTTATAAACGGTAATAATCTAATAAAAAGTAAATCAGTGATAAAACAATATATGTAGTGTTATTCTTAAAAGTATAATTTTTCCATTCGCTTGGACTTTTGTTCTGATCCCTTCCTAATAACAAACCCACAAGTTCAATAGATGACCAAAAATTTCCAGCTTAGAGACACTTGCTTAGTCAGCGTTATTATTATGGCAAGTGTTTACTTATTATCATATTATTATGGTCGGTACATACCCATCATGAGTCAGACGCTGACGGATCATTTTCCAACGTTCACCAACATCATTGGTGAACATGGAATTCCATGTTCAAGCGTTCGGCGTGTCCGATGCATCAGACGCAAACACAACGGAATCATGGAAAAAAATGTCTACAAATACGCTCAATGCAAGAAACATATTGTAATTACTTCTATATATAAAGTATATAAATAGAGAGCTCATATGTGTTGTACATATATCTGAATCAATAGAAATAAAGACTCTCTTCCTAATATCTTATGTTCTCTTTAATGATTTCTTAATATCTTTTGTTCTTTTTAATGACTTCTCTTTTGTATTATATGTTCTTGTTTTATTTTATAACATTATCTATATTGACTTTATTGTGATTACTACGTTATTTCTTATATAGCATACTAACAGTATTATACATGTAATGTAACACCCCACCTCCGTTAAGGTCACTCACAAAGGGAATGCCTTAACTTTGGTGGAGCGTTATAGGTAAAAGATGCAGATAAATTACAAGACAGATAAATAAAGCAGTGGAAAATAAAGTCATTTTATAAACAATGTGGTTCAGTCAATCTTTTACAACAATTGTCTCAATCATATTTAAAAGTAATACATAGAAATTTTGTCCTGATTCGAAAACTTCCAAGTATAAAAGAAGCATATAAATAACAATGATATTCCCCAATAAAGCATGAACCAGCAATAGCAGTAGAAGAGAGAGTCCAAAGCAATACATCGACTATCTACGTGCTTGGAAAGAAAACTGAGCTAAGTGGTAACATTTCCTTCATGTGAACCTGGAGGGGGGGAGGGGGAAACGGAAGAAAAGAGGCGAAAAAATCTAGGTCGGACATAAGTCTGGTAAGTCCAGTGAATTTCAGCATGGAAATAGGCAAAAGTATCATGACATAAATAAAACTGAATATAAGACAATACCGTGATAACAAGGATAACAAGATAACATACGGATATGATAAGGCAAGATAAACCGAATGCGCTTCTACTCTTTCTCTGCTTCGCTACTACCTTGTTATTCTGGTTTTTATATCTCTGCACCGCCTAACTAGTGTCCCAACTAGTAATCTGTGTAAATTGATAATATTACCACATGATCTCAATCCCTATAATTATGGTAGCCTTCAGGTGTACATCTAGTATGAGGATCTTACCTCAGTCAGCCTAATTGCCATGAAGATGTTAGATGTACCCTTACTACCCTATCGATCGACTCCTTACTCGTATTAATTTTGCTTGTGTCTGTGTCAATCGGCCCTCTCTTGTGTGTAGGTACCCTGTGTTGGTCCCACCATAAGGTGTATCAATCCTTATGATAGCAACCCGACACGATTAAAGATGCATAGTGTATAACTACTGATACCCAGTGCCCGCTTTGTCCCACTCCGGAGTACGTGCACATCCGTAATCCGTCAGAACCTACACTGACGTACCCCCTGCCGCTATTTTGACCGCTTATAATTAGCCCAGTAATCGTGCCCCACCCTGCCTAGTTTCAGGGTACCTTGATACATCTATGTGGGTTACTGCTGAAATGGGTCCCCATTAGTAGGGTTTCTTACTGGTTAAGTTTATGGGCCTATATTTACTAATATTACCAGCCAACCCGATATGTACTTAACCCTCCCACTGATTCAAATACGTTTACTTAATGGTTAAGTTTGTGGGCCTATTTACTAATATTACCCACCAACCCGATATGTACTTAACCCTCCCACACATTATGTCATATTAGTTAAGTGCTGTCCATTCATGTTAACTTAACCCATTTACTCATCATGTCAAGTTGGTTAAGCGTTTCTTATTAACCCTTCTCACTTGTCATGTTGGATTGGTTAAGTGTTTCCTATTAATTTAACCCCGTTCATTCATCATGTTTTATTGGTTAAGTATTTCCCATTGACTTCACCCTATTCGTTCATCAAGTTACATTGGTTAAGTGTTTCTTATTAACTTAACCCCACGCGTTCATCATGCTGTATTGGTTAAGTGTCATCAATCAATTCAAGTTAACTTAACCCACCCACTTGTCGTGTTACATTGGTTAAGTTTTGCCTTCTTGTGTTAACTTAACCCTTCCACACATCCTGTTATATTGGTTAAGTGTTGCTCTCTTGTTTTAACTTAATCCTACCAACTCATCATGTCATGTTGGTTAAGAGTTTCTTATTAACCCTTCTCACTCGTCATGTTGGATTGGTTAAGTGTTTCCTCTTAACCCTGTTCATTCATCATGTTATATTGGTTAAGTATTTTCCATTAAATTAACCCCATTCGTTCATCAAGTTACATTGGTTAAGTGTATCTCATTAACTTAACCCCACGCGTTCATCATGTTGTATTGGTTAAGTGTCATCAATCAATTCAAGTTAACTTAACCCACCCACTTGTCGTGTTACACTGGTTAAGTGTTGCCTTCTTGTGTTAACTTAACCCTTCCCATTCATCATGTTATATTGGTTAAGTGTTGCTCTCTTGTTTTAACTTAACCCTCTCACGCATCATGTCATATTGGTTAAGTGTTTCTTATTAACCTAACCCTGCTCACTTATCTAATTAACATGTTATAATAGTTAAGTGTTCTAAATTTACTTAACCCCACCTTCTTGTCTAATTAACATATTATAACGGTTAAGTGTTCTAAATTTTACTTAACCTTAACATTCTTAGCATGTCTGTTTATTGGCATTAATTAATTTATTAATGCCCCAACCTCTCACATTAGAACTGTTGTTTGCGGTTGCTGGATGTGCCGGGCAGTTCCGGGCAGACTTCTACCGCAAACTCATTCTAACCTCGGGTTTTGGACTAAATGCGTTAACCTCTCACATTAGATCTGTGTTTTTGTGGTTACTGGATGTGCCGGGCGGTTCCGGGCGGTTCCGGGCAGTTTTACACCGCAACTCAATCTAACCTCGGGTTAGGCATGTTTATCTTTTAGCATATTTACCATATATGTCCGAGTCTAGATTTTATATGCTAATCATCCCAAATTCACAAAATTAGTCATGTTTCAAATTCTCAAGTTATACCCCAACATAGTTGATTGCAAGTTATGCCTCACAAATTCAAATTCAAGTTATTACTCAAAATAGGTTACACCCAATTTTTCCAAATTTGCAATAATAGTCATGCCCCAAAAATCACAATATAACAGATGCCCTAAGGTTTAGTCATATTGCACCGTACAAAATGTTCTCCAAAAACCCCTAATCGTGATTCACAGTATAAACTATGCCGAATTATAGCCTTTAATTACAGTGCATGCCAATTACCCAAAATCCCAATTTAGGCATGTTCACATTTTACAGTTATCCCTATCCTACTATAGGTTTTCATGCCTAAGACATACATCACAATAATCTCCTTCTTCCCAGTCATAAACTATCATATATATATACCCCAATTTTAGGTCTTAAACTACAATATGTACTATGCCTTACATGTTTACAGTTCAATTTACGCCCCGAAGCCCAAGCCATATATCCAATACACTTTATATTTTAAATACAACATGTGTTATGTCCTCAAATCAGTTACAAATCAGTTATGCCCTATTATACATAATTTAATACTTTTCCCAATTTTAGTTCTGGTCATGTCCAAACCATATATTATGCCCAATTTTGGCGTTGGTCATGTCCAAATCATATATTATGTCCAATTTTTTCCAACATACGTTCATCTCTTATGAGATTCGACACAGGCTCGCAGTAGCCTGGCTATAAAACAAAAAGGGAAGAAGGAAAGAAGAGACAAAGAATGGACATAATAATATCAACGAGATAGATCCAATGGATATAGAAAGACATATAGAAATAGGCATAATCTCAAATTCAGATTTATTACAATGTCAGAATCACAATTAAGTTTTTATTTCTGAAAGTAACATGAACTTACAAATTACAGAACGGTCTTTAATTCTGGGATCTGATTGCTAAATTTGATTAGCTATTCCATTGATGTAGACTTTGATTGTTAACTTGAAAACTCTAATTTGATTGATTAAGGTGGAGGCTAGGTCACTTCAGGTTTTAGCAGCATATAAACGCCTATGAATTCGTGTGGAGAAAACAATAGGTTTAGAGGTCCTTTTATAGGTGTAAAGGAGATTCAGGGCCTTCAGATCAGTCTAGAAGTCATCAGAATCGTCCAGAGAAGAATACCATGTCACACAGCGAATCAGAAAGCGACACGTGGCGAAACACGTCATCAGCCAGATCTGGGTCAACAGGGGTCGACTCCCCTATAGGGGGTCGACACCCCTATAGAGGGGTCGACACCTATGTCGACTCCCCCTGGGGAGTCGACACCTCTGAGCGGGAAATTTCCCACCCAGCTTGCTTTGACCCAAATTTGAGATTTGAAACCTGTTTTGACTTCTGAAATTATTTTATATGTATATATATATATATATATATTTCCTTGCGTGTATACAAACTTCTACGGCTTATAACTTCTTCATACGTTGTCCAATTTACGCAAACTCAGACTCTATCCCAAGCAGAATTCCGAGATGAACGCAACGGCGTAATCCGTTTTACTTAATTCTTCTTCTAAAATTAAGTACTCTTTAATTTGTTAATTTAATATTCTTAGAAAATACGGGGTGTTACATGTAACAAATTAAACTTAAATCACTCCTCATAATTGGTTGAAAATACATTATTGCACTTAATAATTTTGTAGCTGTTGTAATATATAAGAGTGAATATGCTTTTGTGATACTTTATTTAGTCCCATATGATGGGGATAAGTTTAACATCGGCTCCAAAGCCTATATATAAAGTAGCAAAGGTAATAGAAATGTACACACTTGAAGCAATAGAAATAAAAGTCTCTTCCCTATCTTTTTGTTCTCTCTAATGGCTTCTTGTTTATTATATGTTCTGTTTTATTTTATAACACGTTAACAGCATGAGATTCCACTAGAGCTAAAAAAATTATATTTTGAAATCATCTAGATCTACATCTATGAATTTGTTGTATCTTCTGCTTAGATGTGATTCATACTTCTAGATCTCTTTTCTTTTTCAGTTTTTTAGATCTAGATTCTATTTTAGTGGATCTAACTTTTAAGATATAATTATCTATATTGATCCTAAATATGTGTAGATATATTCCTTCAATTCTTTGCGGATCTAATTTTGAATTTTCCAAATCCAAATGGAGATTTGATTATATATGTATTGTTTACATTATTGATGATGTACAGGTAGATCTAGTTTTATCTTTTCCAATCTACTATTACTTTTCGTACGTAATTTTTTTTATCTCTTAAAAAAATGTTTTTTTAATGTATATCCAACAGAATTATGGGTATAAAATATAATGATGTAGCATTAAAATTCTATAGAAATACTTATTTATCATTGGAAGTGAGATTGAAAACTCATGATGTAAACCAATTCTTTAAATGAGGAACCTGAAGTTCATATACAATTTTTTTTCAAATGAGGATCCTGAAGTTCATATGCAAATGAGGAACTAGAAGTTCATAAAGAAATGAAAAATCATTAAGTATATTAATTCTTTGGAATTTGAAATAATATAAACCCGAAGTTCATATGTTGAAGAAGAAAAAATTGAAGCCCGAAGCTTTCTTAAAAGTTATGACATAAAAAGATTTTACTTCCAGAAGAAGTTAAAAGAAACACACACATTATAATATGTGACAATAACATTGGATTCAGTAGAAAATATCTCAATGGCATCTAACTGACATCATTCATGTACAGTTTAGATTAACTGAATATCCTGAAAATATAGTATGCATATTAATCTCTTGAACAGATGTTTTAGACATTTAATTTTATACAGCAAACCCAACATCCTAGAAGAGATGTTAGATTTTTTTTGTTGCATTGCAATTACATAAATAAAAGATACGTTCCTTGAAGGAATATCATACACTCCAGCAGCAGTGATTTATTTTCGCTCTTGAATCTTATTTGTATTTAATGCACCTAATTTCATTAATGAATTTAAGGTTTGATATGTATTTTTCTATATTGATATGACATTTTAATAGTTTGTATATATTTATCTCTGGAGGAGATAAGTTCATCCCAGAAGTAGTGATAACAAAATATCATTAGAGGATATTTGTATATTTGAAAATGGTAAAATATCTCTAGAAGAGACCTATTTATTTGAAATTAATAAATTATCTCCAGAGGAGATTTCTACAATTAAAGGTGATAAAATATTCGCAGAAAAAGTTCATAAATTTTCCCTAAAAAAGAAAATATGTATCTCGAAGATCATATGTAACGAACTAGAAAATTCGATGCTCGAATTTTTGACACAAATACATCCCGTGTCCAAACTCGAGTACCAAAAATCCAGAACGTTAAAGAAAGAAGTTAGAGGGTGAGATAAGAAAGAAAGAAATATTAGAATAGAAGAAATAAGAAAAAGAAACACATCAGAATCAGAGTCTCACTTCGCAGCTTAATAAATATAATATAGAAATAAATCTTTATTGAAAGCTTGAAAAATACTTACAGTCATCAGAGTACATCAACACATGTGGACAGTTATAATAATCTGTCCTCATATACGATACACAGCGGAATAAATACAAATATGTCTGAACTCTTCCAGCACGTCTTCTGAACTTCGTAGTGTCCAATAACCTGAACCTGTACAACCCGGTCTAACCCGAGCATTTCAAATACCGGGTCAGTCTGGTGGACCAGAATGAGAAAAACTCGCACAGTCTGAGGGGGATCATCCAACCTGGTTTTAAAGTTCAAAATCTTTTCGAAAGAAAAGGATGATCGTAAGACCAAATCCACACATTAATACAGATGGTTTTTACCTTACGATAACCCAAAACATTTTGAAACAGTATCTTCTTCTGATATTATGATAGTGTCTAAATACAAATAAATAGAATCTAGCAGAACGCTTACATCTCACGCTCCACATATATAGTATACAAACAAAAACCGTGAGCGCTTATTGGAGATTGGATTCCAACTATGACAAGGTATGGAACCACCTGCCGATAGTGTATATCTAGAGGCGAATACACTGGGTTCAACAAGAGCGTCTTGCAACCCGGCCCACACATGGCCGACTACTCATTTCTCTTTAGTGTATCGAGTAAATTGTCACCTCACGGCTGCGCAGCTACCGTTTCCCGGGAGATACAGAAAAGAAAAGGAGTAACAAATATGAATATTCTCTAGATGGTGACAATGCACCCTAATGGGTGCGACCCACATAGCCATGCTGCATGCCTGATTTTTTTCATTTCCCGGTTGTGAGGCTTGAGGTTATAATTGTCTTTTGAACATTTGGCCACCCTTCATTTTCAATTCCACATCATCAGATCCGTCCATACATGTTGTCCTGGGACTGGACAAACCGAAGGTACCCTCCTAACACATCCTAGGAATCACCCTATAGATTGGTAGCGAGTGGTCCTTGCAATCCATAGACTCCAACCACGACAGAATCACAGTTTATCTCTGGTTGCAGATTAGAGAATTTTAGTAATTCTTCCACTTATGAAGATACACGGTCTTCAATGTTCCAATTCGATCATCATCTTGATATCTTCAATATTCACGTATTTATTGGTCGGAATGGTTTTCGAATATAAATTCGATCTCGATCTTTCCGTACCAATAACCGTATGGGTCAGATTTTGATAGTCGGTTATTTAACTATCAAAATAAACAACCATTCAACTTGGAAATAAAACAAGTTCATTGGTTCAGTATTCAGCATCACTTGGCCCTTTTATAAATTTCAATTTGTTAATCAATCCTTTTAAATTTCCAATATTTTGAACAAAGCTCTTTTATTTCTTATTTCAAAAATACTATTATACTTAAAATCATCTCATCATTTTAAAACATTTCAAACTTTATTATATAATACCATTCTTCAAAAATTTTAGTTTTACTCCTTTCGACCACCCTCGTTTCTAAACTAATATCATTCTTGGATAATCATGAAGTCATTCAAGTAGGGGTATTTTATTTACCTCTCAGACCTTGAGTAACAACATTTCTTATCTTCAGAATAAATATAAGTTTATCAACGAAATCCCATTTCAATAATTTCCCCATATATTCCATTTACCATTCGATTTAAAATATAGTTTTAATATCACACTTCCATTTTGAAATCTTACTTCAATTTTTAACGCGTTTACTTAATTTTAAGTAAACTATTATTAACCTCCTCTACTAACTTCATAGTCTTTGAAACATTCTATACACATCTTAATTCTATTATAATTAGAATTCCTTTATAAACTTCTGATAAGTTTATTTCAAACCCATTTGGTTATATTTCGATTAAACCTCAGTTCCTATTAAGCATCGTGAATTTAAATCGCATCTTAATGCCTCACCATTTTAATTCCAACTTGGGTTTCCAATTCGATTTTCATTTCATACCTTTATCAGTTCCTAATCATAAATCAGTAAAAAAAAAAATGATTCTCTAAATATCAATCCCGAAGGCCGAAACCGACATCAGATCAATATTCAGAAGATCATTTAACTCAACCGATCTCCTGCTAGGTTCCAATTCTTTACTTTTACATCTTAGGTCTTTATTACATTAATAAACCATTTCAAATACTTGTTCCAATCGTATCTTAAATAAAACTTGGGATTTATAACAACTTCATTCAACTTGAGTTTTACAAAATCTGATTAATTAGAATTCTAATAAGAACCAAATTAAAACTTTAATTCAACTTATCTAGTATTACTATTAACAAAATTTACTTTTAAAATTCATTTAAATATAAATATGAATTATATTTTTATAAACCCCCATTCATATAATTTATATCCCAAGATTTACTATTTTGATTATTATTGAATAATAATCAAATATCAACATTTATTAAAAATAAATGTGGTTTACTTCTCCATTAACATCTCCATTAAATTAGTAAACTAATTAAATACTCAATTTTGTTACTCAATTGACTCGGTCAATTCAAACATGATAAATCCTTTAATCAAATCCAATTCGTCTTTCCATTTATTTAAAAATATATTTAATAAATCTCATTTACTTTGATTATAAAAATCACTTTTAATATAATTCCATTTGCTTATAAAAGTTATCTCATTATAAAATATTTAATATTTACTTTTAAACTTAGATAATAAATAGTAACCATTTATTCCCTTTTTAAGACTTCCTTTCGAAATAATATATTTTGAAATCTATTTCCTCGGTTATTTATAAAATTTATAACTTCACTTTTATCAGTTCTCCTGACGGAAAATCAATTCTTATAAAAACAGTGTATATTTGGTGCCATCTGCTTTAAATTCTTCAACCAATACCACCCATTGGTTAATAACAGACAAATGTTGAATTTTGATTCAACAAATCAAAATTCACTTCAATAATCCAACCATATTCACTAATCAGTTCATGTGATGATGATGTAAACAATAAATTTGATGATAACATGAATAATCAATTCAACTGGTCGATCAATAATAACAACTCAAGCATCCAATTAGTTAATATACGTTTATATTATTATAAACGTAACCAACAAGGTAGGTTATCTCGATTGGAAATAATCGTTAAAAATAACGATTGGATTTGATTAAATTAAACGACCGTTTAATTTAAACCAGTTATAAAATATCAAAATATATCCAAACAAATCAACAAATCAATCAACAACTAGCAACCATAGCATACAAATAACAAACCCGACTTATAATAAATATAAGTGGGATAACTGAGTGAGTTTAACTCACCTTCGTTTCCACTCGTCGTTAGGGCAGTTTGTTTTTAGTTACCATTAACTCTGTCCAAATCGGTTCCAACCGGTTACACTTGTTGGTGCGGTTCCAACGTCCCCTTGTTTTGTCCGATTCTGTTAACGTATAATATCGTTAAACATATTGTACGTATACTAATTTATTCCTTAGTTATATAATTTACTAAACTAACTAAATATATTTTAATAAGAATTTTTAATTACTTCCTAGATCCGATTAGACACGGTAATACTTAATTAGGCCCTTATAAATGGGTTGTAAAAAAAACGGTCGCTTTGTATGTAAAGATGGTCACGTTTTTAAATACTAGTAACCAAATATAATTTGGCATAATTAAACCCTACTGTCACCTTACTATATATATAGAGACAAACTTAGGTGAAATTAGGAAAGGTATTAGGCATACAAAAGTAGGTTCGGGTGTCTTATAAAACGGATTAGGCATTTCGAAGTTGTTCCATCCCAGGCACGTTGTGGGACAAATAGCAATATATATACCTTATTAACTAACTCCCTATATTTGCGTTAATAATATTTGAATAGGCATAAAATAAAATTAGACACGTTAGGCTTTTACTGTTCAATTCTTTTTTTGTTTACTATTATTATTATATATAAAAAAAATCCGAAAGGCCAAAACTGGCCCATTTAATTACCTTAGCCCATCCGCTTCATATCCATTTGCTAAGTAACGCGTTTCCTTCTACATGCTTTCAAAACCGATTCCATTCTCGGTACCCTTCCCTTCATGGAAACAACACCACGCTCTTAAACTCATAACACCGCATCACATTCTCATCTTGGGTGCCTGCACAGTACCACTTACATGCTGCCGCACCATGTTCAAAACATATAGCATGCCTTCCCTTCGGATGACACTTCCGTTCTTCCCATGCGAGCCCAACGTCCCCCTCTTATTCTTACTCCACCTCTTCCTTTTTTTTTAATTAGGCTCGAAACCCATCGTAACGCCATGGCCCAAACCACTTTAGCCCGCCATGTTCCTTATTCCCTTCTTCCCTACCCCGATGATACTCACGCCAGCAAGCGCAAACTACCCATTTTCCTCTTTCCAAACAAAACTGCAGCGTCCTCTTTTTTTATTTATTTTTTAACTTGAAAACTGATGGTAACAATAACGGCCTACCACTCCTCAATAGCCTACGTCATCGCTCCTTTTGTTTCTTCTTCTTCTTCCTGTTTCTAAAAGATGCCGCCTGAAGCTTTAAAGAACAAGGCCATGCTTTCCCTATTTCTTCCAGTTTGGTATATTTCTTTCTTTTCTTTCGTCAACAATTTAGGTCTCACAAGCCTCAATATTCTACCCTCTTGCTACAGCGTTGCTGACCAATTTTATCCATGCCCATGCAAGCTTTATCCCTTCCAAAGTCCCATCTGCCATTCCTCTTTCCCAATTCGAAGCTTGCAGCTCCCGCAGAAAAAAAAAGCATGCCCCTCACTTAACTTCGAGCTGCGCCACCCTACACCCTCAACATTCGCTACCTTCATCCCTACCGAAAAGAAAACGTTCGAACCCCCTCTTGAACTTATACGAATTCCATCTCAAGCTGAAGAGAAACAATGGAAAGTGATTTCGAGATTCGAAGGGGTGTATACTAGCTGTTTTAATTCTATTTTTGGTGGAGAAGACTACTGTGTCTTCATTACTCGAGCAGAAAAATATACATAGACAAATGGAGAGGCAGCGCTTTTTATAGGAAAAAGATACGTGGTAGACAAGGAATTATAGGGTGTAGATGTGCAGTAAAAATAGGTTAGCTGGTGCGTGAGAGTGATTCAAGAAATTTCGTGGCAGGCAAGGTTTTAAGCAAGATTGGCACGCAAGGCAGAGAAGGTGTGGCACGCAAGAAAACAGACGAAGGAGAGTATACAAATACATATATATTTTGTGGCACGTAAGAAAGAGACAACGTCACTTACCAACATTTTTATATTTATGACCACACACGAAACCTCAAAAATAACAAAATTAGACATGCTGCTACGTTTCGATGTTCCGGATCCAACGGGATTAATTTTGTTAAATTCCGACATCGTTTGTATAAGGGTTTGATTATAGTTCATCAGTTCACTTTTAAATGAATATACCGACAAAGCAACTCCAACTAGCTTCAAACTGTAAATATAACAATAACTAACGATACACATTCCAATAAAATTCGTTGCGTTGAAAACAGAGATCATTTTGAAAAACTGCTATTTCTAATGATACTACAATATCGAAATAATATTAAATAAATTCTAAAATAATTAAATTAAATATAATAAATTATTATCGTTGAAATGTCTGAATGAAATAAAATATCACTACAAATTCAATCAATATTGAATTGTAACTCAATATTAACAATTTTGAATTAAATGATATATGAATTATAATGAAATTCCCTTTAAATAATATTAAATAAACGTTTTAAATTATAGACTAATCCATAACGACTATTTTAAATTTTGATTTGGACATAATTTGCACTCTACAAGCTGAAATTTCGAATTTTCTTTTTCGTTAGAAAATTATAATCAAATTGATTCCATCTTTTCTTGTTACATAGAATTCCGACTTATATCGGATTTTGTATATCCAAATGAAGTTCAAAACCCAATATTATGAACTACCGCGCCATTTCGAGTTCGTTTTTAAATAAAATTATAAACGTTCACTTGTCATTTTGAATAAACAAATTCAATATAAAATCCATTAATATTCTAAATAAAATATTTAAACAAGTTTAAATATTCAATTCAAATAACTGGAAAATCCGGGTCATTACATCATAAGCTAAGATTTAAACATTGATCTTAATTTTGCACACCTGAAGTGTATGTAGAAGCAATTTTTGTTATAAAAATGGAAAATTTAGAACCTGTAGTTTCTATAATGGTAAGAGATATTTTGATATAAAAAGAAAAATCTAAAAGATTTTTATGTGGATTGAATAATTTTAACCTAAAACATGTAATTTTTATGTTGTGAATTTTATGTATAGTTCTGCAAGTTTATGGAACTATCCATATTAAAGAATGTAAAATCTCGGTTCTATAATTATGCACTTTTACTCAATTCTCAATTAGATATTATACATATGTATGGTTTTTTAACAAAATTATGATTATTGAGAATGCAGTACAACTATAAGTTATTTATTTCAGTTTTAACGTTGATCAATACTGTAGCTAGATCCAAATTTTATTATGTTGATTTAAGTAAAATTTATTTATTTGATTCATATATTTAGACCGTATAATGTTTATTTCTGTTATTTTTATAATAAATGTATTAAATGTATCATTATGGTAATATATATTGTATTGCCATATTATTATAAATGTGTGAAAAGCATTAGTTATTATAAGTTAAATGATGTATGTTTGTGTTTGGAATAAAAATAAACATATGTATTATTAGTCAATGTATTTGGCAACTAATATCAATGCAACAGAAAAAGTTGTATAACTCAGATCTGAGACCTGAAGTCTTGGATTATGAATAAAGAAACCTTTTGATGAAGTTTATAGTCTGAAATCTTGACAATTCGCAAGAATGCAAAAGATTCTAAATTAAAAGTATGTTAAAAGATTGAGAACCAGAAGTTCATCATAAATTAATAAACTTGATATACATATGTATGTGCATATATATATATATGCATAGGAACTTGAAGTTCTTTAATCAATGAACTTGAAATACTTCATAATTTGAAAGCCTGAAGCTTTATTGAAACTGTGTGAAATAATAACATTATACTTTTTAAAGAAATTACATAATATGTGGTAATGATAATGCATCCAAAGATTGTACAATTTTCAAAATGAGATGTATCTTGCTTATATATTTATATTTACATATTGTACTGAAGAATAAATTTTAATTAACTTGAAGTTATTTATATATTTTATTTGAACCAGAAGTTCAATACAGTGAAACCAGAAGTTCAATATAGTGGAACCAGAAGTTCAATACAGTTGAACCAGAAGTTCAATACAGTTTAACAAACTTGAAAATGTTCATATATTTCATTTGAGCCAGAAGTTCAATACAGTTCCAAATCAGATATTTTGGATATTATAATGTGATCTTTAAGATTTGCATTGACATTGCTTGATAAGTAAAAATTAATGATTGGAACCTTATGAACAATTTGTTCTAAAATAGGTAACTCGAATGAGAAAGAATATGCAAATTAGTTATATATGGAATACGTAGACGCACGTGTATATGCATATATGCGAATATTTAATTAACAACCTGAAGTTGTCTTGAGCTCATATTATAAATTATGCATATATTATTTAATATTTTAGAAATTCGATTGACACCAATATTGATTGACCTGAAGTCATGTGCATATTCAAATGATAGAAAATTCCTCCAAGTTATCAGATCAATGAAAGGGAATAAGCAATGCAATATGAATGCATCTTATCAACTAATAAGAGCATTATCCTTCTACAATTGAAATACATCTAATGTATTTGTTAGTTATAATGCGATAATGGATCAAAAATGAGAATCCAAAGAAGGTTTATTATTTAAAGTGGCAATGTTTGTCAACATTGAGGGGGAGGATAAAGGAATCATCGGTGTTAAATATTTGTTAACATATAGAATTATGCAAAGTATTAAGTAATTTGCATAAATTATCAATTATGTCCCTAATGGACTTTCTCTAATATACATTTGAATCTTTGAAGGATCAAAAGGTGTAAATCATAGTTGAAAATATGGTATAAAAGTCAGTTCAAAATATTTTGGGAGTAAGTCATAAAGATTCAAAATAAAGGAAGCGAGTGTTCCTAAAGAAACACTCAAGCGTGCTTTGAAAGAAACCCATGACATGATTGTCAAAATAATCTAGAAGTGGTTTAGGTACCTAAAGCATGATAAGTTTTGAGATCTCAATAAATTATGTATAGAACTAACAAGAAATAATCGTCGATGATAAATTAATAAATAATAAAGCGCTTATATTTATAAATAGATTAAAAATCCCATATTAGAGAGAGACATGATTGGCCATCATGAAATTCTCTCAAATAAGATATATGGACCTGTAGTCCATAAGATATGAACCTGTAGTTCATAAAATAAAAATAGAAATATAAATAATGACAAAAGTACACGGAAGTTACTGAAGCATCATAGAGTGTCGACAACATGTTAAGCGCCATGAGCATTGTATTTTTAGAGATAATTGAACTAATTAAAGTGTTTAGAATACTTAAAATACCCTGAAGGTATAAACGATGAAAGTATGCAAATTCCAGAAAAATTTAAATAACTTTAGTAGTGATAAAGAGCAAGAAATGTAGATTACAACATTCTTTTAAGTATTGTTGTGATGAAAACCTTGAAATGATTCATGATGAGTTGATCACTTCCTGCTTTCAAGAATTGTTGTAATGAAACTCTTAATATCCATTGAAGTGGTAGTTGCGATATGCAAAAAATTTTATAATATATATGTTCCTGAAGAACATAAATAACATTTGTTATTGTAAAGAATACCAAGAATATGGATGATAGATTACAACATTCTTCTAAGTATTGTTGTAATGAAAACAGTGATATACTTCAAGGTGAGTAGATTACTTCCTGCTTAGTGTTATTGTAATAAAACTCTTGATATACTTCATTCTTCTAAGTATTGTTGTAATGAAAATCTTGACATACTTCAAGATGAGTAGATTACTTCCTGCTTAGTAATGAATGTTGTCTTATTCATCAAATATGTATTGCAATATGCAAGTCTGATTGAAATAGAAAATTATAATCACCTGAAGTATATTCATAAATGAATATTAGTAACATACAAATCACAAAAGGAAGGCATTTTAAATAAGAAAACATGCCTGAAGTATGGAAATGCACATGAAGTTTTAAAAGAAAATCTCCATTAAGAAGTATTTGTAAGAAATTTGAGTTATTGAAAGAAGAATAAGAATTCAGAGGAAATTATTAAATCAGGGGGAGCATCCATAAGTATGATACAATGCATTCTTTTTCCTTAACTAATTTTTTCCCCACTGGGTTTTCTTATTAGGGTTTTAATGAGGCATGGGCCATGATCAAAAAGTATTAACCCAATATTAGGTATTTACAAGCATTTACAAACGTGTCACGCTCAAATACCACGTTCAAATGCCCCATTCACGTTCGTTCATATAGCATATTAGGTATTTACAACCATATAACCTGTATCTTGTTTCAGCTTGGGTCCTTGGTTGAAAATTCCAAATGGATTATGCAGCATTAATCTTCACATCCGACATGTATGGAATCACAGTTTACATCTAACATATTAATTTCCAGCTGACAGCTTAATTTCTAGAATGATGCAAGCAGATTGTGATGAGACCAATGTGATTGATATGGGCTTTGATAAGAATGCATCATGGATCATCAGTATGTTATTGGAGTATGATTCTTACATGTCAATTTGTTATGTAATATAGTAGATACCTACACCAATTTTTCATATAAAGCAATAGATAATATAATAACTTACAGTGGAACTATGAAAACGTTTTGTTAATCACCAATAACCGGAGACAGAACTGAAAACTTAGTTTGCAGATAGCCTGAAAAAAACAATAAAATGCTTTTAAAATGTTAATGGTATCATATGCATAATAATATGTAAGTGATTATTAAATATCATTAATTAGTTTCCCAGAAGTAAATTATCATTGGGAAACAGATCGCATGTATTCCATGTTTGTCTATGCAAAGAAAAAAATATGTTTCCCAGAAGTAAATTATCATTGGGTCATCGTCATTTCCAATTTTAGCTCTTCAAAAATTACAACCCTCTTTCCCCCAAATTTCACTATCTGCCCCAGTCTCTCAACGCGTCTCTATTCTTCTCAGATCAACTCCCACTTGCGCCTCCTCTTCAAGCTAGACTTTCCCCTCCAATTCCTTTGCCACCTGGTCCTCCTCCTATCCCTGACCCACAGCCTCCACCGCCTTACCCTAGCTTCTCCTCCGGTATGCTTTCTAGACTAAGAAAATGGTCCAATCTTTTGGATTCTAAACCACGAAACGCGGGATCTTTCTCACCGCCTCCATTGAAACTCGTTTTCCCCGGAAAGGCTCTGAAACCGACGACCGAAATTTTAGATGCTGAAAAGGAACAGTGGGATGGCTACTAGTTAGTGTTGAAGTATGCGATACTATATGTTGGATTGAAGAGGTCGAAGATAGCTTCGAGTCGGAGGTGACCGTTCGCAAATCGGAGCTCGTATGTAGGAGTTATGAGCTGGAAGAAGTTTGTTGTCAGCTGGGAACAGGGACAGACATCTGTCATTGGGAGTGACAGACGTCTGACTATAGGGAATTGGTTTCCCGAGAGTTCAGACAGACGTCTGACACATGAGGGACAGATGTCTGTGCTGATTTCATATGCCCTATTAATCTCTGGAAGATGACAGACGTCTGTCAAGCGATACGACAGACGTCTGATCGTGTCTTTGGGCTATTTCGGGCTGGAAATAAGCAAGCAGATTTGTGACTAATTCAGGGGCAATTTGGGTAAATAGCCAAACCTCTATATAAGCTATTTTCTGATGTGAATTGAAAGGAGAGCTTGGAAACTTGATTTGGGATCAAGGGTTTATTCTCAAGTGTGAATTAGGGTTTATAATCTAATTCCAATTTTTCAATTCTATTCTCCTCAAACTCTTTTCTATATTGAAATATAGTGATTACTGGATTAATCTCTTGTATTCCTTTCATTATGGTAATAAAATACTCTCTCCAAAGTGGATGTACACTAACAATATGTTAGTGGAACCACTATAAATCCTTGTGTGATTTATTTTTGCTACTTTAGTCATTAGTTCTTTGCTTGTGATTGAGATTTGAATCGTTCGTGATTGGTTGATATTGGTTTTTGTGACTAGAGTTATTGCTTTGGTTGTTTTTGCAAGTCTAACAACGATCTAATCTTCCGCTAGCACTTTTTGGTTTAGATATCGGATTCGAGTGGTCTTGAATCGGATTAATCACAATGGTTACAGCAGTTGGTATCAGAGCTGTTTGGTGCTTGTTAGGTGTTTGTGAAAATGCCGGAGACAGATAGTAGCTCGGTAAGTCCTTCAACCGGAAGTCCGAATAGTGTGGCGCCTTATGTACAGGGTTCATATGCGGCGTCAGGTTCTCAATTGGTTATTGACAAGTGGAATGGTGATAATGACTTTTAGAAGTGGCAATGGAAAATGAAAGCGGTTATTAGGCGGAATCGGATGCACCGAGTAGTATTTGATACTCACTTATTAGCAAGTGATATCTCGGAGGTTGAGAGAGAGGAGATGGAGGAATGGGCTTACACTACTCTTCAACTTGCTATGGGGGAGAATGTTATCTCCGAAATTAGTGGTGAGACTACCACTAAATGTATTTGGGACAAGTTGGAAGAACTTCATATGAAGAAGTCGCTCACTAACCGTTTGATCTTGCTGCAAACGTTTTTCACCTTCAAGATGAAGGAGGGTAATTCGCTTAAGGCACATTTGAATGCCTTTGATGACTTTCTCATGAAGATGAAGGCCGTTGATTTGAAGATTGAGGAAGAGCAAAAGGCGATGATATTATTGTGTTCGTTGTTGGACTGTTATACGGGTTTCTATAATAATTTGATCTATGGCCAGGATACCTTGACTCTAGATGATGTCAAGACAGGTCTTCTTAGTGAGGAGTTGAGAGATCAAATGAAGGAGATGAGTGAGGGTAGTAGTGGAGCTAGTAGTAGTCACAGGTTGTTTGTGGAGAAAGTAAAGAATGTGAAGAAAGGAAACCAGGGGCGTTCTAAATGAAGAAAACCCGGTGGAAGAGGTAAATCAAAAGAGAGAAATGGCAAGTGCTTTATTTGTAAGAAACTGGGACATTGGAAGAATGAATGTCCAGACAAAGATAAGAAGGAAGTAGTGTCTACATCCGTGGCGGTGGAGAGTGGGGATGGTGAGATAAATGAGAACGTGTTGACGGCGGTAGCAACGGATGTTTCGGGTAACGAATGGGTACTCGATTCGGGTGCGTCGTATTATATGATGCCAAATAGAAATTGTTTTTCAACCTTTGAGGTCAAAGAGGGTAATGCAATTGCTATGGGAAATGGTGCTATTTGCAAGTCGATGGGTAGTGGCTCCGTGCAAATAAGGATGTTTGATGGAGTTGTTTGCACGCTCACCAATGTTAGTTATGTTCCAGGACTTAGAAAGTCGCTTATATCTTTGGGGCAATTGGATTCTCTAGGATGCAAGATTACTATCGAGAAGGAATGCTTGAGGTTTTCGAAGGGGCATTTGTAGTTATGAAGGGTGCTAGGACTCATGGTATATATTTGCTTCAAGGTGTGACCATAAGAGGTGAGACTTGTGTGGGTGTTGATAGTTCTCGTGACTTGGATGCGACAGGGTTGTGGCATTTGAGATTGGGTCATGTCTTGGAGAGGAGTTTGGATATTCTTCGGAAGCTGGAGATGATCGAGGGTGAGAGTTTCAACAAACTAGAGTTTTGCGAGGAATGTGTCATGGGGAAGCAAACAAGGGTATCATTCGTTAAGGCAAGCATGACTTAAAGGAGGTTCTTGAGTATGTTCATTCGGATGTTTGGGGACCGGCACCGGTTGCTTCTTTGGGAGGAGCAAGGTATTACATCTCTTTCATTGATGATTTGTCTCACAAGGTATGGTTGTATGTAATGAGGGTCAAGTCGGAGGCATTTGCTAAGTTCAAAGTGTGGAAGGCTCTTGTTGAGACTGACAGTGGTAAGACTTTGAAGGTGTTAAGGACCAACAATGGAGGCGAATATGTTTCCCGGGAATTCTTGGAGTATTGTAAGCATCACGGAATCCAGAAACATTTTACTACACCGGGAGATCCGCAATCTAATGGAATAGCGGAGAGAATGAACCGAACTCTACTTGAGAAAGCTCGATGCTTGAGATTGACATCGGGTTTGTCTAAGGGATTTTGGGCCGAAGCTTTGTCAACCGCGGTGCATATTGTGAATTGAATTTCGTGCTTGGCCATTGGTAACAAAATTCCGGAGGAAGTGTGGAAAGGGAAGAGTGTTGACTTGAGATATCTTCGTGTGTTTGGTAGCCCGGTTTATATGCATGATCCGGGGAATGATAAGCTTGGAGCTAGAGCATTAAAAGGGGTCTTGCTTGGTTTCACGGATGGCGTGAAAGGCTATCGGATTTGGAATCCGGAAACGAAGAAGGTTGTTAATTCTCGTCATGTCACTTTTGGTGAGTCAGCCTTATTCAAGGTGAATGAGAGCTCATTGGACGTTCCGGATTTGTTTCATGGTGAATCAAAGGAGAAGGAAGTCATTCCCACATTCCGTCCAAGTGGTAGTAGAGATGAAGAAGCTCGTGCAGTTGAAGCGGTTGATGAAACATCACATAGTCCACATGGTTCCTGTAGTGATGTTGGTGATGTACATGATACTAGAGAAGTTTCGACTCAAGGCGGAGCCGAAAGGGGTTTGCGTGATAGTATTGCTACTCGGGTTGGTCGACGTGCAATAAGGCCTCCCGAAAGATGGTGATTGGAACTACCTTAGCTTTTGGGATCATTTGGACTATGCTCTCAATGTAGTCCAAGATGAGCCGATGGACCTTGATGACGTCATGGAGTCGAGAGAGAGCTCGAAGTGGATTTGCTCCATGGAGGAAGAGATGCAATCGCTTATGAAGAACCGAACTCGAAAGTTGAATCCACTTCCTCAAGGAAGTCGTGCTATAATGTGCAAATGGATTTACAAGGTAAAGAATGATGGAATGTACAAAGTAAGGTTAGTGGCAAAGGGGTATTCACAAAGGAAAGGAAAGGAGTATGATGAAATTTTTGCACCGGTGGTTCGCCATACTTCTGTCCGGGTTTTACTAGCCATAGTTGTTATCCATGACTTGGAGTTGGAGCAACTTGATGTGAAAACCGCCTTCTTGCATGGAGACTTGGATGAAGACATCTACATGGAGCAACCGGAAGGGTTTGTTGTAGATGGTAAGTCTAAAACGGTTTGCAAGTTGAAGAAATCACTATATGGGTTGAAGCAATCACTTAGACAATGGTATAAGAGATTCGATCATTTCATGCTTGAAAGTGGCTTCCATCGAGGCATCAAGGATGCTTGCGTATATTTCAAGAGGTTGGGAAATGATTGTTGGGTGTATTTACTCTTGTATGTGGATGATATGCTCATTGATTCCAAGGATCAAAATGAAATCAACTAGTTCAAGATGCTTTTGTAATCGGAATTCGAAATGAAAGATCTTGGAGAAGCAAGAAATTGGGCATGGAAATTGAAAGGGACTGAAAGCATTTTGAGTTAAGATTGACTCAAAAGGAATACATTAAGAAAGTGCTTTGCCGGTTTAGCATGGAGGATGCAAAGGCGTTAAATACACTTTTACCTTTCATATGAAGCTTTCGGAAAAGGGATCACCTATCGGGGATAAAGACAAGGCTTAGATGGCAAAGGTGCCATATGCAAGTGTCGTTGGTAATTTAATGTACGCAATGGTGTGTAGAAGGCCCGATATTGCAAATGTCGTCGGGGTGGTTAGTCTGTATATGGCTAATCCGGGGAAATCGCATTGGGAAGCCGTGAAGGCTATTATGAGATACTTGAAAGGCACAGCATCTCATGGACTTGTCTTTGGCAGTAGTAATGATAGGATTTGCAAGTTGGTTGGTTATTGTGGCTCGGACTACGCCGGTGATACAGATCGGAGGAAATCAACTTCCGGGTATGTCTTCACACTTGGCGGGACAGCCATTAGTTGGAGATCGCGATTACAAACCATAGTTGCTTTATCCACTGCGGAGACGGAGTTGATTGCCGCTATGGAAGCGGCCAAGGAGGCACTCTACTTGAAGCGATTGTTGTGTGACTTAGGTTTTGAACATAAAAGTATTGATGTTCGATGTGATAGCCAAAGTGCTATCCATTTGGCGGAGAATTTGGCTTTTATCTCACGGACCAAACATATTGAGGTGATGGAGTCATTTCTTGTAGCCATGGATGAGGGTAAGCTAGTATACCCTCGGAAAGTGCACACAAAGGATAATGCGGCGGATATGTTTACGAAGGCATTGCCGTATGGGAAGTTCGAGCATTGCTTGAACTTAATTCGCTTGTTGAGTTGCTAGGTGCCACAGGGTGGCACGAGGTGGAGAGAGTGATTTTGTGTTTGATGGAAAGGAATAGCGGTGAGAGATTGGAAATCTATCTTCATGATAAGTACTCGTTACACTCCTGAGTACATTATCTTTTGGTAAGACGGTTTTGGTTTGAATGTTTTCAACACTACAATGGCAGGTGGGGGTATTGCCTGAACTCGTTGGTGTAGTGCAATGGGCGGTGGCCATGCCGGAGCTCATTGGGAAAACATTTAAGTTTGCTTGGTCGAAGGTTGAAGGAAATACTTGGGGCATTAGAGTTTGGAGTTGAGATGGTTATAGTATCGAGGTAGAGTGTTGAAGTATGTGACATTATATGTTGGATTGAAGAGGTCGAAGATAGCTTCGAGTCGGAGGTGACCGTTCGCAAATCGGAGCTCGTATGTAGGAGTTATGAGCTGGAAGAAGTTTGCTATCAGCTGGGAATAGGGACAGATGTCTTTCATTGGAATTGACGGACATCTGACTGCAGAGAATTGGTTTACCGAGAGTTCAGACAGACGTCTGACACATGAGGGACAGATTTCTGTGCTGAGTGCATGTGCCCAATTAATCTCTGAAAGATGACAGACGTCTATCAGGCGATGCGACAGACGTCTGATTGTGTCTTTAGGCTATTTCGGGCTGGAAATAAGAAAGCAGATTTGTGACTGATTCGGGGCAATTTGGGTAATTGGCCAAACCTCTCTATAAGATATTTTCTTATGTGAATTGAAAGGAGAGCTTGGAAACTTGATTTAGGATCAAGGGTTTATTCTCAAGGGTAAATTAGGGTTTATAACCTAATTCCAATTCTTCAATTCCATTCTCCTCAAACTCTTTTCTATATTGAAATATATGTAGGATCTAAATTAACCCTAAAGGGGGGGTGAATAGGGTTTATCGCAGATTTTCGCAGAGTAATTAAATAATAACAGCATAGATAATAATCAGAATAAATGCGGAAAATAAATAACACACAGATATACCCAGCTTCGGCAAAACCCTGCCTAGTGCTGCATTCCCCAAGGTTTCTACTAGGAGTTAAAACAATCTCTTCGCTTACTATCCCCTGTAAACTCGTGACACTCGCTCCCAACTTTTCTTAACCCTACGCTCAAAACCTGCACTGGTTTTTATCCCCGAAACCAGATTTCCCTGAATTACAAATCCCGTAATTCGTCTCCCCTAGATTTTATAGATCTAGAAACTATTTGTTTGTTTTTTACGAATTAAACAAAAACAATTGTAAATTAAAAAATAGAAAAACCCTAGGATTTAAAATAAGGGTTATCCCCTTTTGTTTAACACTTGGCCGACCTCTTTTATTTTGCTTCACTCCTTTTCACTTGAGCCCGATCTTCTGGAAAAATGGCTGCGGCTTCAAGGAAATCAAACTAGGGTTTCTCTTGCTTTTACCCAAATCAATTCGACTCCTGATGAATCAATATGTTGTGATTTCTCTGATGAACTTTGAAGAATTTGATGCTCTTTGTAGTCACGATTTGGTTTTTCTCGATCGAAAACTGTGTGAGTATTTCTGAATTTGATTCTACTCTTTGAAATTGTGAATTTTTTTCGATCGATGATTGCTGATGATGATAGGTGAAATTTATAGGGTTTGTAAACCCTTAAAACTCTGATTCTAGATGCTTCGTTCCTCCTTGAATTGCTCTTGCGATTTTTATTCCCAATTTGATTTTTTTTTGGGACTCGTTCATATGATCTGAGATAAGTATCGATTTTTTATTGCCTTCTGGAACTTAGAATCGGTCTTGAATTTTTAGAAATTTGCGTGTGACTTCATTGCTTTGAATTGGTCCTGAAAAAATCCATATATATTTTTCTGGAACTTTGATTATATTTTCAGGTTGACCATTTCTAAATTGATCTTTTCCTTTATTATTCGAATGGAATTTTTTTCAATACTGTTTCCTTAAAAAAAAAACTGATATGAACAGATACTATACTCTGATTTTCCAAACGTTTGAACTGATGCTATATTATTATACTTTGGTAATTTGGCATTCGGCATGTTTGATCTTCTTCTATGGTCTGAAACTTAACCCACGGAAATCCGATACTTGAACTGATAAGAACTGTTGCTATTTGATTTGTTTGTGCACAACACTGTTTTACTGTGTGGACTTGTATCACTTGATTTTGAACTGATGCCATTCTTATTAGCCATGACTTGATGAACAGACACTCAACTTGATCTGCCATATATTTGAACTGATATTACTCTTGATACTTTTGTCATTCTTGCACCACCCAAGTGATTGTAATCTTTACTTGGGTCTGAGTCGCACCATCCATGTATATTTATGCTGAGCTGATCATATTCCACCATATGTATTGCCTGTCTTGATGTTGAAACAGTCTGTGCACCAAACTTTGCTCCATTTTGGCTTGTACTCGAGCACTGGTACCTGAACTTGATCACACTATCTTGTATGTTGCCATGTACAGCTGCACATTTTGTCACCTTGACCTGTTTACATATGTACTAAACCATTTGCTTGCACTCATGTGTGTTGCTGTTCAGCTGCACCGTGCTTTGTTCATTTGCATGATGTTGTCGTGTCCATCCATTACACACTTGCTTCATTTCAGCTGCACTTGTTGTCTCTGACTTGCACACACCTGTGTTCATTATAGTGTGCATTTTTGTTTTGTAGATTTGTTTGGGGGCTGCACTTGTGTCTTTGAACTGGCTCGACCAATCTGCTTGCCACTTGTACTTGAGACTTGAAATATTGCACACACACTTGGAAATTAAAACTACACCGTTGCATTTAATTGCTCGGCCGTGTCATAAACACCATGTTATTGCCACTGTCTTGGCTGCCTTGAAATTTTGGAACATTTAAAAACAGTTTGACCTCTTCCTTTAACAAGAACAGATGCTCTACTTGATATTGTTTGTGCACCCTCTTATATCTCGACTTGTTACTCGAGTTTGATCACTTTGATTTGTCTTTGAATTTTAAACAGTTGCGCCTTTGTGTATTTGCCAGTTTCAATTTTGTTTTTCTTTGCTGACCATGTATGTATTGACCATTCACACTTGGATTGATTGTACACTAGGTCGAGACGGTCCATGTGGCTACTCCTCGGTCGTACACTGATCGGCGAGGCAGTGCACACGTGTATGTATATGCACGTGTGTACATGCAGCCATCAGACGAGATTTTACTGTTCCTGCTTATCAGACAAAGTCTAAAAAATGATGAGAAACACACCGTAATTCTGAGGCAAATAAAATTTAAAAATAAATTTTTATTTGCTTTTATTTGATTTTTTTTTTTTTGCAGTCTACTGTGTGTGTTCTTCTGTGACAGGTATGAAGATGACTTGACAGTCCGAAGAACGGTGTTAAGACAAGAACAGTGTTGGTGTGTGTCTGTATTTGAAATGTTAACTAAGTGATAGTCTCAGTGTATAAAAGTGATTATATAGGTGATGAATGAACTGTAATGAGGAGTTGTGAGGGAATTGTACTGATTGTATGTAATAAACAGATTTGGTTGAAATAAAATATTATTTTATTGTGTTAAATTCAATTTGTCTATTTTTATTTGAATTCCTTCAGTATTACAGTTTGATGTGTGATGTGTCATGTCAGAAATATTCAAAACTATTTGAATTGTAAATAGCAGAGTGATGTATATGCACTATTTCAAATGTTGAAATAAAATATTTATTTAAATAGAAAATACTATTTGAATATTTAATTCTGTGTATTAGTATTCTATTCAAATTAATATTTGTTTCTGTGTGTGATGTGAAATCTAGAATAGTACTATTTACAAACACATTTATAAAATATATATGTTTGTTATCATCAAACAAAAATCAACTGTTATACTCAACAATCTCCCCCTTTGATGATGACAAACATATACAAGATTTTGAATGTTTTAAATGTGTTTGAACGTGAAATATATTACTCCCCCTATTTATTTGCTCCCCCTACAACTGAACTCCCCCTATATATATGGAAGATATAAACAATGAAATTCAATTGATCAACTCTGCTTCTAGATATTTAATTTCCAATCTTAAAATATTTTTGAATTGTATACCCATCAATCAAAATCTTGACCATTCTCCCCCTTTTGTTATCATCAAAAGGATAATAGAGATCGAAATAGTGACAAATTTAGACCATAAATATAAATTCAAAATCAGAGAGAGAATATATATAGCAAATCCCATCTAATCAAACAAAAATCATAATAATCTTTAAATCAGAAGAGGATTTCACTTTCAGAATGAATGGATTTACGATTGATTTTATAGAATGAGGAGAGTTCAATTAAAATTGAATATTTGAATATGAATTCTCACTACAACAAAATATCATATTTATAACGCTTTGTAATAACACATTTTTCTAAACTGTTATTAATTACACTAAACTCTTTCTTTAGCCTTTATTTTTTTTAGTAATTAAGGGGGTAACACGTTGTAACGCTAAGTTCTATTCAAGGCCACTTCAGAAATAATTATTCATCTTCCCCGCAAACCCTTCCTCCATAGCAATATCTCACAAATCATCCAGCGATTGCCGAAAACGTGGTCCATCTCCAATCTCATCAACCATTATTCACGGTCTCCCTCCAAAACTCCTTCCATCTCCAATCTCTATCGAAGCTAGGGCGGCGCGGTTCTATTACTCGATTTGGATTTTGGTAAGCGATCCATATTCTTTGTTTGTGTGTTGTAGATCTGAATTTACGATTATGGAATCAATTCGGATTTATGATTTTAGGGTTGCGATCTGAATTCACGATTATCTGAATTTTAGGGTTTTGACCTCTTTTGCTCTGTTGCCTATACACTTGTGCCATTCAGTACTTATTTTCTATTTCATCTCTCCCAGTTAGATGAATTGCATGTATTATATTAGCCTAAATTTATTTAGTTTTCTTGTTAAATTAATATAGTAATATTGTAAACCATGAATGCAAATGGATGTGCAAACTGAATTCGGAGGATGCAATATTGAGGATTAGTTGTGCTCTGCAAAATGTACGTTACTATTCACCTTTTTGTTTTCATATCTAATTTAAAGTAGTTTTTTTTAATAGAAGCCTATCAGTGTATTCAGTGTTTTAATATTATGTTCGTATATAATCCAATTAAAGTTATTTAAAGTATTAATACACTTTAAAAGCCAAAAATGTTGTACACTTTAAAGTGAACGTCATGCTAAGATACCACGGAATGGCCCATCCTAAGTTTTTATTTATATAACATTTATTTCGCCCACGAGTCCTTCTTTGGAAATAAGTAAATTAATATAATATTTGTTGAAATTGATGATACGCAAATCATAATTTTGAGCAACAAATAATCTTACATATTTTGTGGAGAGATTTGGTGCTAGATTTGATGAAGAGATTTGGTGCTAGATTTGATGAAGAGATTTGGTGCTAGATTTTATGGAGAGATATTGGTTGCTACATTTGTGGACATTTATTGCAAGGATATTTGGTGCTTAACCAAATAGTTTTATAACATATATGAAGATATTTGGGAGCCAAGTTTTCTTGGGCATGAAGCCAAGTTTTTCTTGGGCATGAAGCAATTCTCACTATAAAAAGGCTAGCTAATCTCTTCATTAGGTGTGGAAAATTTGCCATTATTCTTCATTGTCTTTCTCCTCAAATTTTTAGCCATTAGATATTCTCTACCTATTTCTCAATAAGGTTATTGGTTCAAGTTGTAATTGTTTGTAACGATAGTTGAGGTCGTTTGTAAACAATTTTTATTAGTGAATCAATAAAGAGGGTGGTTGGGTGGAATATCGTGTGCTCATATTTCCGATATTTTTTTGTTTTTCAATCAAATTCATCTTCAAATGATTGGGTGATAAAGATCCTATTTTTCTTGGCGTTTTGTCAAGCTTCCGTTGCGCACAGAAATCATAACAGTTTGGTATCAGAGCCAGATCATCGCATAGCTTGGAGTGTTTGTTGGATTGAAAATTGGAGATGTCGGAGATGATGACGTTTTCAAAGATGGCTATTTTAAATGGGAAGAATTGGGGTATATGGTAGCCGAAGATGGAGGAAATTCTATATCTCAACGATTTGCATGATCCCATTGATGGAGATGGGGTAAAGCCCTCGAATATGGATGAGGGAAAGAGGAAGAAAATGGACAAAAAGGCGATTGCGTTGATTCGTCAATATTTGGATGATTCTGTATTCCACCATGTGGCTAGTTGTGAATCCGCGAAGGCGTTGTGGGACAAATTAGTATCTTTGTATGAGTCGAGAAGTGCTACAAGTAAGGCTTTTCTGGTTCGAAAGTTGGTGCAACTTCGATTGGATGAGGAGAAGTCTGTTGTACAGCATTTGAACGAGTTTCAGGATGTCATCAATCAATTGGCAAATATGAAGGTCAATTTTGATGATGAGTTGCAGGCTCTTTTGTTAATGAGTTCTCTTTCGGAAAGTTGGGAGACTTTGGTTGTTTCATTGAGTAATTCCAATGCTAATGGAACTATCTCTTTAGAAACGGTTTGAAGCAGTCTTTTGAATGAGGAGTAAGGAGAAAAGGGTCGGAGTTGAAATCGGTTCAAACTGAGGCAATGGTAGCAAAGGACTCGGGGAAAGATACAAGAAGGAAGAAGAAAGAGGCTAGTGGTAAAGGCGCTTGTTATTATTGTCGTAAGAAAGGCCACAAGCGCAATGATTGTTATGCTTATCAGAGGGATAAGAAGAAGGCACAAGGTGATAATAATAGTGAATTGGCACAAGCAGGTTTTGCTGAAAGTACCGAAAGCGATTCTTTATGTGATGTCCTATTTATTGTTGCGGAGCCTTGGAAGATGGATTCAGGAGCCAGTTTTCACATATGTCGTGATGTGAAAAGTTTTTCTTCATATGAGAAGAGTGTTGGCATGATAAAGACGGCCAATGGAGTAGAGCTACCAATTTGTGGAGTTGGAGTTGTTAGGTTTCGGATGCATGATGGAGTGGTGAGAGAAGTGGCCGGTGTGAGGCACATACCCACTTGTTCGCATAACCTCAAATCTCTCGGTCAGTTAGATCACCGCGGTTGCACTTATGAGACTCGAGGTGGAGATTTGAGAGTGAAGAAGGGTGGTCGTGTGATGATGCGAGGAGTTTTGGAGGAGGGAAACCTATATAGTTTGGTCGGTTCGGTGGTCAATAATGAAAGGCGGGTGACAGTTGAAGAACCTAGTCCATAGCAAGGTGGAGAGGTTAATATGTTCACCGCTGATGGTCCTAAGGTGGAGGATCATGGTATCGACAAGGGTCTAGATGTTGATGATGCTCGAGGGATCCCGGAGATGAAGAGATCATGTCAAGCGGAAGACGGATGTCGAGTTGTGAAATCCACAAAGATGAGATGGAGGTCTTTGTGGTATTACAAATGCTTTTGAAGATCGCTAGTGGCGTGGTGCACGGATAAGGGAGGTGCATCATTAGTGGGCGATGGTGGAGGTTTGTAATGGTGTTAATTGAGAAAGAAAAGTTGAAAGTGAGAGCTAAGGGGATATTGTTTGAGTGGAGGATATGTTGTGATTTGGTATCAAGGTGGAGTGTTGAAATTGATGATACGCAATTCATAATTTTGATCAACAAATAATCTTACATATTTTGTGGTGAGATTTGGTGCTAGTTTTGATGAAGAGATTTGGTGCTAGATTTGATGAAGAGATTTGGTGCTAGATTTTATGAAGAGATATTGATTGCTATATTTGTGGACATTTATTGCAAGGATATTTGGTGCTTAACCAAATAGTTTAATAACATATATGAAGATATTTGGGAGCCAAGTTTTCTTGGGCATGAAGCCAAGTTTTTCTTGGGCATGAAGCAATTCTCACTATAAAAAGGCTAGCTAATCTCTTCATTAGGTATGGAAAATTTGTCATTATTCTTCATTGTCTTTCTCCTCAAATTTTTAGCCATTAGATATTCTCTACCTATTTCTCAATAAGGTTATTGGTTCAAGTTGTAATTGTTTGTAAGGATAGTTGAGGTCATTTGTAAACAAATTTTATTAGTGAATCAATAAAGAGGGTGGTTGGGTGGAATATCGTGTGCTCATATTTCCGATATTTTTTTGTTTTTCAATCAAATTCATCTTCAAGTGATTGGGTGATAAAAATCCTATTTTTCTTGGCGTTTTGTCAAGCTTCCGTTGCGCACAAAAATCATAACAATATTTTCATATTTAGCTTTTAATATTGGTGAAATATTGCTAAATGTTCTTAATTTAAACTTCGATTTTGTAAAGCCTAATTTCTCCTTTCTGTAGCTGGACAGTTTGTCTTTTGAAATTTAAAAAAAAAAAAACACCGGGCAATTTGGTGCTTTAAACAAATACCCGAGTATACCTTAAGGAAGGACACAGATTTATTCGTTTTTTGCTGGTAAAACTAGACGACCAAAAAATTCATACGGACTTGTAATGGTTTAAAGAAACGAAAAAATATTATAGAACATTTCAAATTTTCAATTATACAAGGTTTGAAACAGTATGCTAGGATTGAGCAATGAGCATCCAGGAATGGCAATTTGATATCAAAAGGCAGCTTTTAAGCATTGTTGTTTGTATTTGATTATTACACGTAGAACATGGAGCTGATACATTAAATCTTTGAAGATAAACATGGACGATGCAGTTTAGTCTAAATTGGATATGAAACAGAATGTCATTGAATTGAAATGCACGTAGCATGGTTTAATTTGAGTGAATATTTGAAAAGTATTCTTGAAATCAAAGTTAATTCAAAGCGACTGTTATTTTTTTATATTGTAAAATGGATCTTTGTTTTACTACATCTACACATTTTTGTGCATTTTTGCGGTGTTACTTAAAAAAATAAAATTTGAAAAATTGTTAATATCAACAGTAGAATATGATAGAAAAAGTTATAGAAATATCTGTGCTTATTGATTATTATTGTATTTTGAGTCCAAAACAAAAGCTTTGACTCATTATCTATGATTTTGCTCTGACTTGACAACATAAAAATTAGAACACTTAGATGAAGACTACAACAAATTAGTTTTCTATTACTATATAATTTAAAGGTTGGTTTTCTCCATCGCTGTACGATAATATTAGTAGCTTTGTTATAAGTGCGGACAAATGCATTAAGTTGTTGATCTTTGACTCACATATAAACTGCATAAAAATTCAAATATGGCGGGGTGTGCTATGACGCATGAACCATTTATAAACCAGAATATGGTATTCAGTCCCCTACTGCCCATTCATTCCGTTTTGAACTGTCCATTCATTGCAACTGTTCTACGGTAAACCTCACAAAAATCGCTTATGACCACTCAGTTATACGGTATCACTATCACCACACGAAATTAATTAAACGCCTTTACTGACATCACATATTATACAAGTCCTACTGACATTTCCGCAAAACAAATTACATCACTTACATTACATCGTTATAAACTACTTACTGACACATGTACATAATGTTGACTTGTCCACGGATATTATCATGGAAAAAGCTACAATACATAGGATTGTCGACGGATATTCTCCACCTGCCATGACAAAATGCATCTGCATATATATATATTGGAAAATGTCTATATATATTTGCCTAGATATGTCTGATAGGATCATACAGTAATATATGTGTACTTTTGATCCTATATGCTACTGTTATTTGTTTTGATACATATATCATAAATAATATATATATATATATATATTTGCTTTTATTGGGTTGTTTAACAAACTGACTTGATAAAACATGGGTCAATATGGACAAAGTTATATACATTTTATTGCAAAACTTGTTTTGTAATTTTGAAACAAAAAGATACTTTTCAATTTGCAATTTTTGGTAATCTGAACTATTTGTATTAAGGTGTATAGTATTCCTGAGACTCTTAGTCTAAATGGTTAGATATATATGTCTATATGCCATGTACATCTCGAAATATATATAAGATATTTGTTTTGAGAATGCCTGTTTCATTATGCCCATATATGTATACAATGATGTTTCTTAGGTTAATAATAATTAAAGTCATTAAATAGATGAATACAACACATAAAACCTGCTATGTGCATAAGATGTTATGTATGTTTTATATAAAGCTATTTGTGACACAGTGCCTTTATAATGCAAATATGATTTGGTGAAGCTCCTTGCACCATTTCAAAAGATAAGATTCTTCTGCTCATATATTTGAATTAAATTCATGGTCACTAGGCAATGGATATAAGACATTTGTTTTAAACTGTTAAAATAATATGTTTGTTGCCTTGCTATAACTGATAGATTATAACATAAATTTTATTTACATTTGATAACATGATATGTGTTTAATTCAAATGGTAAGCCAGTGGTGTTCATAATAATAAATGTTCTAATATGTCCTATTATTTAAAAACAAGTGTGACTTTATTATTTTCATGAATACACTGATTTATAGACTGCTTGGACATACATATATGCACCAAGACAAGAATTGGATTTAAAAGACCAATTTTCATCTTATATCTGCATCATATACTTGACAGATCATGTTTAATAGATTAGGATATTAATGAGCTGTTTGTAAATTTATGTTGATAAATATACATGATCCAAATTAGATTTACAAGTTCAGTGAATATAACATGATATTTGCCTTTATACTACATGTATAAACAAATATGTCAAAATTGAATTAGTTTTAGATTAATTCATAAACTTCTAATTTGGTCCATATATGAACATTAATGAATGATTTTCATGTTTATATACATGCATCTCCATTACCATATCTTTTAATACATATTTCATTAATAGCAATTATTCCTATACTTGTATATTTACACGAATTAGTTTTGAACTGAATTTTTTTTGTCTGTAACATCATAGTATATAGATAATAAATTCTGATCAGCCATCATAATTAACGATATGCATATATATATATATATATATATATGGTTATGTTTGCACACTGATGCAACAAAATGCACTGTACTTTTATAACATGGGAAAGGGCTCTTGCACACTGATGCACCAAATTTTTTATAACATGCTGGCATTTTTACAACAAAATAAAATAAATGTGTACTTTTTATAACATGCAACAAAATCCTCTGTCATTGCACATATATAATTAGAAATATGCTGGCATTTTTGTAATCATTTTTTTTACCTAATTCTTAATTTTATTTATGTGGTAGGTCTACCCACTGTTTGCTGATGTTGGCTCAGTTGTGGGTATCTGCGTGTATTCTCTTTATAGTAACATTACCATCAATCCTGAAGTCAGGTAATTTTATGCTGTCATTATTTTTTCTTTATTGGTTAGATTAATGTTTTGGTTAGTTGGTTATGAATATTTTGTGAGTAGAACGATATTTTTTTTCCAACTAATTACTTGTAGAACCTTGTTTTTAGAACATTATACCACTTGTATTTTCACTTTTATATTTTAGTACAAATAATTTCTTTTTAGAAAAGAAATCCATACCTGTTTTCGCTGAATTATATATATTTTGGTGCATACGCACTGTTAGCTCTAAAATCCTCCTTGACATAAATGTTTATATGCCTATGCATGTATGTATCATTGTTGTTGCAGTGTGATATCTATTGAAATTGACAATGTTGATGATCCATAAAGAAAGACGCCATTGGTTTAAACTTTGATACAAAATTTAAATAGGTTATCTAATTGCTATATCGTTAAAGTTTCAGGAGTCGCGTACTAAAGTCTCTTTTTAAAGACATTTTGCTGCCATATTGAAATCGTGCAAAGTGGTTAGCAGTGTTTCATAGTTTCTAGGATAAAACTGCCTTGTAAGCCAATATCAATGGTCTCTTGAACAAAGATTGGGGATGAATAATATGCATGAAAACTTGTTTAGAAAACTGATGATATTTACTGTGTCAATAGCTCGGTTTACATAAGGAAAAATCCGAGAGACAAAAATGGATGAGTCATGAGAGAATGTATCCTTTGAGCTTACTGGATGTTATTACCAAAACAAAATCAGTTTGAAAAATTTAGATTCGGAAATACAAAGTAATTAGAAATTAATAATTATACTTAGTTAACTTAGTTAACAAAATCAGTTTGAAAACATGGTATGTCCAATAGAAATCTTTAGTATTCCTTTGTAGAGTTCTTCGAGTGTAGGAATTAATGTAAACCTTTTTTTATATGGAATAATACTGATGCTTTAAATCAAATATAACACTCATTTTGAAGTCTTGATCGCTTGAACCCATAACCTCTAGAACTCAAGAATTCGGTCTAGAGCTTCATATCACTTGCCACTTGATCTAGTGGTGCTTTGACAATAAAGCATTAATTTTATTTCTGAAATTTTCTTTGCAAAGCAAGTATACAGTGAACTCTCCTCCTACATGTTCACAATCAAGCCTTCATCCAAGGACCCAAACAAGAAAGAAAGTAAGCTATATATTGAAAAGTGAAAGACAATGAATAGTAAAAATTAGTGTAAGAGAGAATTATTGTAAATATTATATATATATATATATAACTTTCCTAAATCTATCTATTATTTCTTTACAAAACCTTATGCCTTAAACACCTCGAAGTTTACGTCTCGCCTGGTGGGAATAAAAAAGTCTCAAATAAGCTTCTAATTTTAAATCTGAAAATCATAGGTTGACAATAAAATTATATATTACTGAGAGCACCACCATTTGATTATCAAAACTACTCAAACTAATCTCATATTGTCCGAACTTATTTTTTATACAACTACGTCTATAATTAGTTATGGGATAAAACCAAAGAAATTATATATTGTCCGAACTTTTTGGTGTAAAATTGGTCGTCCGACTTTACGTAAAATTGATGCCATGTTAACCATACCAGACCTTTGCACTCCTTAAGCATCCCAACATTGTATACATTTGGTGTATGTTATCTAAACATTTGTACTAATGCAATCTTTATTTATATAGGAGGCTTCCAAGTTGAAAATATATAACTAATTATATAAATTAGAATATATTTAAGCTAAACAGAACACAAATATCTAATACATTTCTTATATCAGCCAAGTCCATTCTGGGTTCCTATACCAAATTTTGACATATACTACATAGCTTATACCTTTATTTTAGGATGTTGTCATATCAATGCACTTTTGCCCATATTTACATAGGTAGAGATAATGTGTTTGTGCAGCCATACTTGATCACATGCTTGTTGTGTAGAGTCCCATCAGTGCCAGTATTTATATATTCGTATAAATCAATTTTAAACTTGAAGTATTATCTTCTTGTATATCTTAAATATTACATTTGTATATAATTCTAACTAACTTTATATTTTCTAAGATTTTGCAGAGTAGACACAGCGGGACAGAAGTAAACAAACCACAAGTAAATTTTTTTAGTTGGTTTCGCATCGTTCTTATTTTAACTTTTTATTCAATTAGTATCATTATTTTCCTATGTTTAAATGTAGTGTAACTTTGACGAAAATACGAAGAAGTGTGATTTACTGGATTGACGAGGGAATGAAGAGATCATTGCTGAAGGAAGATTCGTGTCAGATGATCCGAACCAGCTTGTCAATGATGTTCCTTTAGGGCCAGATGCGATGATTATTTTTGTTGAAAATCCAATCAAGCTAGATGCTTTTGTATGGAGGCCTACAACTTCTTTCTCACTTATTGGGGAGGCAAAGGATAATATTGTGGCATGGCCGAAGAATAGTGTTGTTCTACATTCAACCGATCATGATGGAGGAGGAGAAGATAAGGTAAATATTTTAATTCACAATGAACATGCACTTTTGTTATATACATTTTTTACTAAATAAATATTTTTACATCTAATAGAGTAGAAGTAGTAGCTTGGAATGCAAATGCAAGATTTTTGATTGGGGAGGGGGCAAGGAATTAGTGGCTTTAGGACGATTACATTCGAGCATCTCGGAGGAAATTGTTAACGATGTTCCTCTTGGACCGGCAGCTATGATTGTTTGGATAGATGAACCCCTAAATCCAGAATCTTTTTTGTGGAGGCCATCCCCTGGTTTGTTCCGAGTTGGAGATGCTGCTGGTAAGAAGGTTGCATGGCCTGAAACGCAAGTAGTTGTTGAGACAAGTGATAATACAGTTACTACTACGACTAAGGATGTCGTGAAAACATTTACGGTACTTGATTTTTATGTTTTTTTTTATTTTTTCAAGAATTAGCAACTTCATTTTTTTTCTTTTTTCAACTTGCAGACTGCAAATTCAAAAACTAGCAATAAATGCAAGATAATGAGTTTATCGGGAAATGGGAAAGTAGTAGCTTTAGGATGGGTGGAGTCAACCGATCCAAATGCAAGTGTACATTTCAAAGCTCTAGGAAACAATGCAGTTAAAGTTTGGATAAACACCGTAAAAGAGCCGGAAGTAGAGCTATGGAGGCAGACATCCGAATTTCAGTACATGGAAGATGCGCTCTCTTCTACTATAGCTTGGCCTGCTGAGCACGTCATAATGGAATGAATTTTAAGTAAGTCTTTACCGTTTAATTTTTATCTTAACTACTGCCGCATAACATGAGCCAAGAGCAATAAACAGTACATGAATTTAATTTCAAGACGGGGAGAAGTATTATGTGACTGTCTTAGATGACACTTCTGTGTTCTTCCAACAAGCATTGCAGAATAAATCATGTGCACTTTGGCTTGGAGCAATGAAATCCACCGATGGATTTCATGTACAAAAATAGACTTTTAAACTTTGTCAAATGTACATGAAGGGATAACACATATTGGCTGCAAATAGAATTTTAAGAAAAAAAACTTAATGTAGATAAAGAATTATATATTTATAAGGCTATGCTACTCGCGAAAGAATTTTGTCAAATTACAGACATTGATAATGACGATATCCGTACTTAAGTCCATTCGAATCATGCTAGCTATCGAATCATTAGGTGACTACAAAATATGACAAATGGATGTAATTTCTATATGGTGATTTAGACAAAATCGTTTAAATATCACACCTAAGGGTTTTCTGATCGATAGAAGTGAGTGCAATACTTAGAAGTTCATTTATGGTAAGGAGTTGGAATAAACCGTACGTGAATTTAATTTCAACTTCAAACAATAATCTGGGTCATATTTCTGCAGTATTAGCCCAATGCCGGTTAATGAGGTAAATTCAAAACTCAGAAGACATGCTAAGAGTTTAACATGTGCATACGTTAAAGATAACCATTCATATGATGTTCGCGGACCGAACTATATTCGATAGAAGGTTTTACGACTCCTGTTGGATTCTCTGGATTTTCCCATTAAATTCAAAAATAATAATTTGGATCATTTTTCGTTCACATACCATGAAAGCTGAAATTCAACATTTTAATAGTGTAGTATTATATTATGATATAGGAAGGATTCGATGGAAAGGAAGGGAAATTGGGGGAGTTTGATGTCAGTTGCCGTTGTCTGTTTGTCTGGTTGTTAACATTCTTTTCTGTTTTTTATAATCATGCGTGTTCCAAAAATGAACAAACAACTTTTATTTTTATGATTATTTTAAGTTAAAAGGCTCAAACGTAGTATAAGATAGTTTGTGCGTTTCACCATGACGGCATCGTACATTCAGGCCGACGTTGGTTATGTTGACCCGCTGACCATGGTTTGATTTGTACTGGGACCTACTTTTCATGCGCCAGACCAAATCGTGTTGTCATGTACTATCTTTTTAAGTCCTCATGAAACATTTATGAATTTTGGAAATAAAACATTTATTGAAAGAGTGAGAATATTTTACTTGCAGTGGAGTAGAAACGACGTAATATATTGACTACATTTCCAGACTTTGTAGGCTGGAAAATGTATTTAATTAGGTAATGTATAATCAATTAAATAATATGATGATTAATTAAAATACATGCATAACAGTTCCCTCCATGTGAACGGCTTCTGCAAAAGAATCAATGAAAGAAAGTATTGTTATAGCTAATAACACACTTACATAACCATCTTATCCCACATATAACAATAGTGTTTTTTGTAATTTGCTGGCTACACACATAAAAAATCAGCAGTTTTAGATTAATTAGCTTGAACAATAATCATATAAACCAATTTATTGTTCATGTCAACACAAATTTTGCTTATGTGACACATTGATATGTCAACACAAATTTTGCTTATAATCACACAGACATGGTATACATGTGGACATAAATTAGATGATGGTTGTGTTGATTTTCAAATTTTCCATATTTTGAGAAGACGCAAAATTTAAACTATTTGACCACGGGGGATTTGAAAAGGTTTTTAAACAATCTTTTTGCACTTGACTGTGTATAAAAATTTCGAACACGCGAAATATTTTTATATCGCAAGTCCAAAAAATAAGCCTGTTGTAACTATTGAATATTTGGTCACTGATTGGATTCGTGCTAGTATTGTTTGTATAAATGGTGCCAGGGCCACGACTGTGAACGCAAATAAAAACAATTGTATATTTTATATGTGTTCCCCATGAAAGCAAAATAGCAATATATCTTACACACACATATAGTAGTTTATCACAAGGTCAACAAATCATATAGTAGTGATTTTTAGCATCCATACCCATTTATAACACTTGCACACAACATACACTGAGAATCGAAAGAGATCGTACTGATTTTTAGCATATAGTAGTTTATCACAGGGTCAACAAATCATATAGTTTGTAATTGTTAAATAAAACAATATCCAATAAAGTACATTAGTAGCCAGACAAATAATCTGAATGAGTATATATATGAATTCAAAGCGGCATGAGAAAAATTAATGAACTAAAACAAGAGTAAATTAAGTAACATGCCTACTGCAGGTTGCGATGAAGAAAACCGAGTGTGCCCCGATTCTGCTTAGAGGAAGGTCTAAATTATGCAGTTGTTCTTCGTTTTAATTAGTAGTTACACGCGTAGTTTCGAAGACCGAACCGTGAATCAAATCGTGTTCGTGGCAGGTTAAAGTTTTTAGTGGTGAACATGTTAAAAAAATGATTAATTTGGTAAGTGTAGCAGTAGTACTTTTAGGTCAAAAATCCGAGCTTATTTCATGGTTATGCAAAATCACTATTAATGAATGCAATGTGCATATCAGCATGTGCATATCTTTGATCAGGATCCGAAAATAGTAGGAATTCATTGCTTTGCAGGGAAGAACCATGGTATAAGTTGCTGCTACAATTTTTGCATACTTCTGCAGTGAAGTTACTGCCAATTTTTGTTTTTATTTGGGTATTTGGATATCAGATTAGAAATGATAGAGCCGAAATTTTGTATACTCTGTACTCTTCAATGTTTGTGCAACTTTTTAACATGTCCTGCACTGAACATGTCCTGCACTTGGTATTCTTTATGGCTGATTGTTTTAACATTTCTATATTTGCAGGTGAGGAAATAAGACATGATTTTGGTGATGGTGCTGCGATTACCAATGGAGGGGTGTCTTTTGTGTGTTAACTGAACAGTTGTAAACTATGTTTTGTATTTTGTGTACTCAAGTTGACATTAGTGGGAATTGAGAACATATGTGTTGAATTAGGTGTTAACTCATGTATTGAATTTCTTTTGTTAGTTGATACTTTATTTGCTAGTAGTATAATTTTTGTGTTCATCTTTTAACTTGTTATGAATATTCATTTTGATTATTGTTATTAAAATGCATGAGCTATTATAACAGTAAACCTGCGCTATGAATAATCTCATATTTATTGAGATTTAGATGTATAATAGCGGCAAAAATGAGTTATTATATTGATCGAGCATAGCGGAAAAAATGAGTTATTGTATTGATCGAGCATAGCGGCATAAATGAGCTGTCAAAGGGGTTAGTAAAACTATAACACGCTTATTAATAACGCTGAATATCTGTTATCGAACACTTATTTTATAACGGCAAAATTGTGTTATAAATATTTTCTCTTTGAATGAGATTTTGATGTATTATAGCGGTCACCAGGAGCTACTGTAATAAAATAACATAACAACAAAATACCGCTGTCAAAAGTGATCTTTAATAATGGTATTGAAAGCGTTATAAAAGATCAGCAGTTTTTTATAACATGTTCATATACAGCAGTTATGAAACCGCTATCTTTCTTATTCATAGCGGTTTTGGGTCGCTATAAAACAGCAGTTTTGTTGTAGTGTCTAAAGAATTTAAATATGCTCAAAAATGTGTTAAGCACTTTCTAACCACGCATATCCCAAAGGTCTTTTAAATGGGGTTAGTAGTAACTTAACTTTATCCTCTCTAATGAGTTCCATCCATGCACAGCCCAAAGGTCTTTTAAGTGAGAATGGAAGCACATAGAAATTAAGGTACTTCACCCACGCATAACCGCGAGGATTTTTAAATGGGAGTGAATACCAAGGATAAATTATTTATTTATTTTTAAATTCCAAGAATAATTATAACTCCCCAAATTAAATAAAACCATGATGAATGACAAAAATATGGTAGATATAGATGATGGTCGTGAAGTAAGCACTAATTCAAAGATATTACAAAATCTGTCCAATCATCATGAGATTTAAAATAACATCTCCTCTAGTTATGAATTATACCATAGTCACAACCCATCACAAATTCATAAATCTATTAATAATTTTGATGAGTCACAAAACAATTCAAATCAATCAATAATTTCAATTTTTGAATAGATAATAAAAAATAATTTTAAAATTGAAAATATCAATTTCAAAAGGAGTTTTTGAAAATATCAATGCAAGTTGAAAATCAGTTTCAAAAATCAATCGATAGAATATGGAATTTTTCTAATGATTTTAATGCAGCTTGTTCCTAGACAATTTTCAAAGACATTTATATATTTAATTCAAATTGTCTATGGAAATTAAAGATATTTAATTACTGATTTTTCAACTCATCGTCCAATAAAATCAATTTCCTTATAAGAGCAGCACAAGATCATTTTCAAAGCAAGAATCACACGTGACATTCTCAGAGAATTTTTAGACAAGCACGAGAAACATTCAACGATCAAATCAAAGATAATTATTTGAGATCTCCAAAAAAATCAATTTTTTTTATAATGTAGGAAATTCAACAATCAATAACGAATGATTTCAAAATCACCCAAGTAGAAAATAAAAGAAATAAAAACTAAAAAGGAAAATAAACTAAAAAAAGGAATAAAAATACGAGTTTAGAGATCATACCTGACTTACCATAATCGATGTGATCCAATGAATTTCCAACTCTGAATCTATGGCTAAGGAAGTCCAAATAATTCGATAATATGAATCAATTTGAATTTTATCTATCTTAAGCACAGTTGTTCCTTAGCCTATCCTCGATACCTAAATGTTTAAGGGATCGAGTGGTTTAACAAAAACTATTTTACCACTCTTATCTTCGTTTACACGTTTTGGTACCCAAACCCGTTTATATAACAATCCACTACTATCCACTAGCGTACCCTTTAGAACCCAAATTCATTTTGACTTATTCAAATTCATTTTGTTATTTTTTGGAATCCAAACCGGTTTAAATGAATTGTTAATAAACAAGTTATCATTTTGTTTATGATTTAAAAACCCTTTGAAATTATTAGATTCCAAAATTCCAATTTGATTGTTTTCAATGCCATTTAAAGGATTTTTAAAATCATTAGGATTTTGTTTTTCAACTTGATCAGATCCAAAACCAAGTCCCTTTTTATTTTGAACAAAAAATTGGTTTTTAACAACATATTCAACGATTTCTCTCCTTTAGAAAATTTAGTCAAAGTTGACTCAAGTCGTTGAATTTTAAATTTAAGATCGATATTTTCTTTCATTAAATTTGAACAATGATTAATAACGATTTTCCTCTTTTCAGCATCAGTTTGTTCTAAAACCAAATTTTCGTTTTCAAGTGCTTTGATTTTAGCATTGGACTTAGAAATTTCAATTTCAAATTGTTTTCGCTTTTCAAAATCAAGTTTTTCAGATTCTTTAAGCTTTTCAATTTCCTTTTCAAAATCACGATTCTCATTTCTCAAATTCACGTTTTCACTTTTAAGTAACTCAAAATCAGTTTTGAATTTCAAAGAATCGTTACTCAAAAATTGACATTTTTCGCATTCTGAAAACGGTGAATTCTTAACTTTTTCAAGTTCTCTTTCTAAACTGTTATTTTCTTGAACTAGTTTTAACCTATCAGATTTCAATTTCTTAACTTTTAGTTCAAGAGAATCAACAGTTTTTGTGAGGCCGTGACACATTAAAATTAATTCTTTATAGGTAAAATTCGATACCTCACTAGAATCCTCTTCACTACCTTCCGAATCAGATTGAGCCATAAGACATAAATTAGCTTCCTCTTCATCACTATCAGAAACTTCTTCTCCTTCCTCGTCATCCCATGTAGCAGCAAAAGCCTTCTTCTTTCTTGTGAACTTCTTTTTTTTTTCATTTTTAAGCTGTGGGCAATTTGGTTTGATATGTCCGGGTTTCTTGCAGTTGTAGCAAAACACTTCATCATCTGAACTTTCTGAACTTTTGGATTTGACAGTTTTCTTCTTTTGTGGCTTGTATTTTCCTTTGGCCCACTTTCTCAAGACCATGGCTAGCTCTTCAGCGGAATCTTCATCATCACTTTCAACAGTATTATTTAGAGCGATCGTCTTTTTCTTTGATTCAGAATTCTTTCGTTCTTCTCTTGCTTTTAACTCCATCTCGTAAGTGATGAGATTTCCAATCAGCTCCTCCATGCTTATTTTATTCAGATCTTTTGATTCTTGAATCGCCGTAACTTTTGCTTCAAAATTCATCGATAGCACTCTCAATATTTTTCTGATCAATTCCACTTCGGTATAGGTTTTGCAAAGAGCTTTTGCATTGTAGACTAGTGATGAGAAGCGTCCATACATCTCTTTTATATCTTAATCTCGTTGCATAGAGAAATTTTCATATTCTTTGCTGAGAAGAGCGAGACGAGATTCCTTCACTTGAGATGTACCTTCGTATGTGACCTCCAACGTATGTCATATTTCCTGTGCAGTTTCACAATGAGAAATTCGATTAAATTCTGTTTTATTAAGAGCACAGATTAAAGCATTCATTGCTTTGGCATTAGTTGAAAATAATTTTTTATCATTAGCATCCTACATGTCTTTTGATTTAGGAATTTCAACACCACTAACAATAACAGTGGGAGATCTATAACCCGTTTCAATAATATCCCATACATCATAATTGACTGAACACAAGTAAATTTTCATCCTAGCTTTCCAATATGCATAATCAGTTCCATTAAACATTGGTGGCCTAGCTATGGACTGACCCTTAGAAAAAATGTTATTAGACAGATTCATGACTCTAGAGTTAAAATAAAATAAATAAAATACCTGCTCTGATACCACCTGTAGGATCTAAATTAACCCTAGAGGGGGGGAATAGGGTTTATCGCAGATTTTCGTAGAGTAATTAAATAATAACAGCACAGATAATAATCAGAATAAATGCGGAAAATAAATAACACACAGATATACCCAGCTTCGGCAAAACCCTGCCTACTGCTGCATTCCCCAAGGTTTGTACTAGGAGTTAAAACAATCTCTTCGCTTACAATCCCCTGTAAACTCACGACACTCGCTCCCAACTATTCTTAACCCTACGCTCAAAACCCTGCACTGGTTTTTATCCCCGAAACCAGATTTGCCCAAATTACAAATCCCGTAATTCGTCTCCCCTAGATTTTATAGATCTAGAAACTATTTGTTTGTTTTCACGAATTAAACAAAAACAAATGTAAATTAAAAATTAGAAAAACCCTAGGATTTAAATTAAGGGTTATCCCCTTTTGTTTAACACTTGGCCGGCCTCTTTTATTTTGCTTCACTCCTTTTCACTTGAGCCCGATCTTCTAGAAAAATGGCGGCGGCTTCAAGGAAATCAAACCAGGGTTTCTCTTGCTTTTACCCAAATCAATTCGACTCCTGATGAATCAATATGCTGTGATTTCTCTGATGAACTTTGAAGAATTTGATGCTCTCTGTAGTCACGATTTGGTTGTTCTCGATCGAAAACTGTGCGAATATTTCTGAATTTGATTTATGTTCTTTGAAATTGTGAATTTGTTTTTCTATCGATGATTGCCGACGATGATAGGTGTAATTTATAGGATTTCTAAACCCTTAAAACTCTGATTCTAGATGCTTCGTTCCTCCTTGAATTGCTCCTGCGATTTTTATTCCCAATTTGATTTTTTTTTTTTGGACTTGTTCATATGCTCTGAGATAAGTATTGATTTTTATTGCCTTCTGGAATTTAGAATCGGTCTTGAATTTTTGGAAATTTTCGTGTGACTTCATTGCTTTGAATTGGTCCTGAAAAAATCCATATATATTTTTCTGGAACTTTGATTATATTTTCAGGTTGACCATTTCTAAATTGATCTTTTCCCTTATTATTCGAATGGAATTTTTTTTCAATACTGTTTCCTTAAAAAAACTGATATGAACAGATTTTTATTAACTGGTTTGCACAAATCCTTCACTTGAACTTGCCATTGCATACTCGACTTTGAATTGTTGTTACATGATTTGATAAGAACAGATACTATACTTTGATTTTCCAAACGTTTGAACTGATGCTATATTATTATACTTTGGTAATTTGGCATTCGGCATGTTTGATCTTCTTATATGGTCTGACACTTAACCCACAGAAATCTGATACTTAAACTGATAAGAACTGTTGCTATTTGATTTGTTTGTGCACAACACTGTTTTACTGTGTGGACTTGTATCACTTGATTTTGAACTGATGCCATTCTTATTAGCCATGACTTGATGAACAGACACTCAACTTGATCTGCCATATATTTGAACTGATATTACTCTTGATACTTTTGTCATTCTTGCACCATCCAAGTGATTGTAATTTTTACTTGGGTCTGAGTCGCACCATCCATGTATATTTATGCTGAGCTGATCATATTCCACCATATGTATTGCCTGTCTTGATGTTGAAACAGTCCGTGCACCAAACTTTGCTCCATTTTGGCTTGTACTCGAGCATTGGTACCTGAACTTGATCACACTATCTTGTATGTTGCCATGTACAGCTACACATAACCTGTTTACATATGTACTAAACCATTTGCTTGCACTCATGTGTGTTGCTGTTCAGCTGCACCGTGCTTTGTTCATTTGCATGATGTTGTCGTGTCCATCCATTACACACTTGCTTCATTTCAGCTGCACTTGTTGTCTCTGACTTGCACACACCTGTGTTCATTATAGTGTGCATTTTTGTTTTGTAGATATGTTTGGGGGCTGCACTTGTGTCTTTGAACTGGCTCGACTAATTTGTTTGCCACTTGTACTTGAGACTTGAAATATTGCACACACACTTGAAAATTAAAACTGAACTGTTGCATTTAATTGCTCGGTCGTGTCATAAACACCATGTTATTGCTACTGTCTTGGCTGCCTTGAAATTTTGGAACTTTTAAAAATAGTTTGACCTCTTCCTTTAACAAGAACGGATGCTCTACTTGATATTGTTTGTGTACCCTCTTATATCTCGATTTGTTACTCAAGTTTGATCACTTTGATTTGTCTTTGAATTTTAAACAGTTGCGCCTTTGTGTATTTGCCAGTTTCAATTTTGTTTTTCTTTGCTGACCATGTATGTATTGACCATTCACACTTGGTTTGATTGTACACTGGGTCGAGACGGTCCATGTGGCTACTCTTCTATCGTACACTGATCGGCGAGGCAGTGCACATGTGTATGTATATGCACGTGTGTACATGCAGCCATCAGATGAGATTTTCCTGTTCCTGCATATCAGACAAAGTCTAGAAAAATGATGAGAAACACACCGTAATTCTGAGGCAAATAAAATTTAAAAATAAATTTTTGTTTTCTTTTATTTAATTTTATTTTTTTCGCAGTCTACTGTGTGTGTTCTTCTATGACAGGTATGAAGATGACTGGACAGTCAGAAGAACGCTGTGAAGACAAGAACAGTGTTAGTGTGTGTCTTTATTTGAAATGTTAACTGAGTGATAGTGATAGTGTCAGTGTATAAAAGTGATTGTATAAGTGATGAATGAACTGTAATGAGGAGCTGTGAGAGAATTGTATTGATTGTATGTAATAAACAGATTTGGTTGAAATAAAATATTCTTTTATTGTGTTCAATTCAATTTATCTATTTTTATTTGAATTCCTTTAGTATTACAGTTTCATGTGTGATGTGTCATGCCAGAAATATTCGAAACTATTTGAATTGTAAATAGTGGAGTGATGTATACACATTATTTCAAATGCTGAAATAAAATATTTATATAAATAGAAAATACTGTTTGAATATTTATTCTGTGTGATAGTATTCTATTCAAATGAACATTTGTTTCTGTGTGTGATGTTAAATCTAGAATAGTACTGTTTACAAACACATTTATAAAATATATCTATGTTTGTTATCATCAAACAAAAATCAACTGTTATACTCAACAATATAGTGATTACTGTTGAAATTGATGATACACAAATCACAATTTTGGGCAACAAATAATCTTACATATTTTGTAGAGAGATTTGTTGTTAGATTTGATGAAGAGATTTGGTGCTAGATTTTATGGAGAGATATTGGTTGCTATATTTATGGACATTTATTGCAAGGATATTTGGTGCTTAACCAAATAGTTTTATAACATATATGAAGATATTTGAGAGCCAAGTTTTCTTGGGCATGAAGCCAAGTTTTTCTTGGGCATGAAGCCAAGTTTTTCTTGGGCATGAAGCAATTCTCACTATAAAAAGGGCTAGCTAATCTCTTCATTAGGTGTGGAAAATTTGCCATTATTCTTCATTGTCTTTCTCCTCAAATTTTTTAGCCATTAGATATTCTCTACCTATTTCTCAATAAAGTTATTGGTTCAAGTTGTAATTGTTTGTAACGATAGTTGAGATTGTTTGTAAACAAATTTTATTAGTGAATAAATAAAGAGGGTGGTTGGGTGGAATATCGTGTGCTCATATTTCCGATATTATTTGTGTTTTTTTTAATCAAATTCATCTTCAAGTGATTGGATGATAAAGATCCAATTTTTCTTGGCATTTTGTCAAGCTTCTGCTGCGCACAAAAATCATAACAGTTTGGTATCGGAGCCAGATCATCGCATAGCTTGGAGTGTTTGTTGGATTGAAAATTGGAGATGTCGGAGATGATGACGTTTTCAAAGATGGCTATTTTAAATGGGAAGAATTGGGGTATATGGAAGCCGAAGATGGAGGACATTCTATATCTCAATAATTTGCATGATCCCATTGATGGAGATGGGGTGAAGCCCTCGAATATGGATGAGGGAAAGTGGAAGAAAATGGACAAAAAAGTGATTGCGTTGATTCGCCAATATTTGGATGATTCCGTATTCCACAATGTGGCTAGTTGTGAATCCGTGAAGTCGTTGTGGGACAAATTAGTATCTTTGTATGAGTCAAGGAGTGCTACAAGTAAGGCTTTTCTAGTTCGAAAGTTGGTGCAACTTCGATTGGATGAGGAGAAGTCTGTTGCAGAGCATTTGAACGAGTTTCAGGATGTCATCAATCAATTGGCAAATATGAAGGTCAATTTTGATGATGAGTTGCAGACTCTTTTGTTGATGAGTTCTCTTTCGGAAAGTTGGGAGACTTTGGTTGTTTCATTAAGTAATTCCAATGCTAATGGAACTATCTCTTTAAAAACGGTTCGAAACAGTCTTTTGAATGAGGAACTAAGGAGAAAAGGGTCGGAGTTGAAATCGGTTCAAACTGAGGCGATGGTAGCAAGGGACTCGGGGAAAGATACAAGAAGGAAGAAGAAAGGGGATAATGGTAAAGGTGCTTGTTATTATTGTGGTAAGAAAGGCCATAAGCGCAATGATTGTTATGCTTATCATAGGGATAAGAAGAAGACACAAGGTGATAATAATAGTGAATTGGCACAAGCATGTTTTGCTGGAGGTACCGAAAGTGATTCTTCATGTGATGTCCTATTTAGTGTTGTGGAGCCTTGGAAGATGGATTCAAGAGCAAGTTTCCACATATGTCGTGATCTGAAAAGTTTTTCTTTATATGAGAAGAGTGTTGGCATGATAAAGACGGCCAATGGAGTAGAGCTACCAATTTGTGGAGTTGAAGCTGTTAGGTTTCGGATGCATGATGGAGTAGTGAGAGAAGTGGCCGGTGTGAGGCACATACCCACTTGTTCGCATAACCTCATATCTCTCGGTCAGTTAGATCGTCGCGGTTGCACTTATGAGATTCGAGGTGGAGTTTTGAGAGTGAAGAAGGGTGGTCGTGTGATGATGCGAGGAGTTTTGGAGGAGGGAAACCTATATAGTTTGGTCGGTTCGGTGGTCAATAATGAAAGGCGGGTGACGGTTGAAGAACCTAGTCCACATCAAGGTGGAGAGGTTAATATGGTCACTGTTGATGGTCCTAAGGTAGAGGATCATGGTATCGACAAGGGTCTAGATGTTGATGATGCTCGAGGGATCCCGGAGATGAAGAGATCATGTCAAGCGGAAGACAGATGTCGAGTTGTGAAATCCACAAAGATGAGATGGAGGTCCTTGTGGTATTACAAATGCTTTTGAAGATCGCTAGTGGCATGGTGCACGGATAAGGGAGGTGCATCATTAGTGGGCGATGGTGGAGGTTTGTAATGGTGTTAATTGAGAAAGAAAGATTGAAAGTGAGAGCTAAGGGGCTATTGTTTGAGTGAAGGAGATGTGATTTGGTATCAAGGTGGAGTGTTGAAATTGATGATACGCAAATCACAATTTTGGGCAACAAATAATCTTACATATTTTGTAGAGAGATTTGTTGTTAGATTTGATGTAGAGATTTGGTGCTAGATTTTATGGAGAGATATTGGTTGCTATATTTGTGGACATTTATTACAAGGATATTTAGTGCTTAACCAAATAGTTTTATAACATATACGAAGATATTTGAGAGCCAAGTTTTCTTGGGCATGAAGCAATTCTCACTATAAAAAGGACTAGCTAATCTCTTCATTAGGTGTGGAAAATTTGTCATTATTCTTCATTGTCTTTCTCCTCAAATTTTTTAGCCATTAGATATTCTCTACCTATTTCTTAATAAGGTTATTGGTTCAAGTTGTAATTATTTGTAACGATAGTTGAGATCGTTTGTAAACAATTTTTATTAGTGAATCAATAAAGAGGGTGGTTGGGTGAAATATCGTGTGCTCATATTTCCGATATTATTTGTGTTTTTTTTTTAATCAAATTCATCTTCAAGTGATTGAGTGATAAAGATCCAATTTTTCTTTGAATTTTGTCAAGCTTCTACTGCGCACAAAAATCATAACAGTTCTGGATCAATTTCTTGTATTCCTTCATCGTGGTATTAAAATACTCTCTCCAAAGTGGATGTACACTAACAAGATGTTAGTGGAACCACTATAAATCCTTGTGTGATTTATTTTTGCTACTTTAGTCATTAGTTCTTTGCTTGTGATTGAGATTTGAATCGTTCGTGATTGGTTGATATTGGTTTTTATGACTAGAGTTATTGCTTTGGTTGTTTTTGCAAGTCTAACAACGATCTAATCTTCCGCTAGCGCTTTGTGGTTTAGATATCGGATTCGAGTGGTCTTGAATCAGATTAATCACAACGGTTATAGTAGTTGGAAACTTCCTCGACAAGCATCTTTCCTATAATGCGATCATCAAACACTTGAAAAAGCTCTGGCACCCATCTGGTGGTGTTAAGGTACGATCGACAGGAAAAGTCTTCTTTTCCTACATTGATAATACTAAGGATAAAGAACGGATCCTTTTTGCTGATCCTGTGATAATTCAAAGTAATCTTTTCATAGTACGACCTTAGGATGTTGACATAGGAGATTTAAACAAGTGTATTAAGTCAGTTCCTGTAGGGATAAAGCTGACGAATCTACCATTGTACGGATGGTCGAAAGTAGGCATCAGTTGGCTTGCTATGCAGGTAGGTAGATTCCTCTGCATGGATCTATCTGCTGAAAATTAAGCTTGAATGCCTTGAGTTTTCTAAATGTATGGTGGATGTTACACCAAATGTTGAATTACCAGTGAGCTTTCCTGTGTTATTGCCATATGGAACCAGAAAGAGGTTTATGTTTCTTACTTATGGACACCAGAAATTTGTGTGAAGTGTGCTGCTTTTGGTCACAAGACAGTCAAATGTGAAACTAACTGAAGTTAATGAAGTTGATGTAGCAAGTAAGTTGAAGCAAAAAGAAACTGTTAACACACCAAATGTTAGAAGTAAACATGCTGGTAAAGTGATCAGTGGAATTGAGACACAAAAGGAGAATATCTCAGCGTGGAGAAAAGTGTCAAAAAGAAGAAAGTTGCCATTGGTGCTCCATCTAGCTCAACACGGGAAAAAGGGAAAGGAATTATAGGTACTGTTGCCAAAGACAAAAATAGTTTCTCTGCTCTTGCAGACTTGAGTGTTGATGAAACAGAAGATGACGTATGCATTGACTGTGAAGAGGGAGAAATACAATAAGTAAGTGACTTTTTAAATAAGGCTTTCTCTAAACAAAACGGTGTGTTTGACACATTACTTGAAGCTTGTGCTGGGAAGACTGTGTGTCAAACTGATGGAATGAAAAGTCTGCAAAATGAAAAGAGTGATGAAATACACAATAACCATTTTGTAGGGGAGAAGTGCTTCGTTGAAACGGTTTGTAATGCATCTGTTAATGTTAGGATAGAAGGAACTGTGATTTTTCATGTTAATGCAGTGGAAGAGATTCATGAGAGCGGTATTTGTGTTGTCGATGGAGAAATACAGCTAGTGGACGAGATTCATGCTGATGGAGATGTCCAACAAGTTAGTATTGTCGATGATCACACTTGTCTTGAGACTTTTCTTCAAGGCAATTTCAACTGTGTGGAGGATGAAATGAAAGAAGTTTATGACAAACCAAAACCAATGAAAGAGAGTGAAAGTGGAGGGAATGACAGTGCTAATACCAAGGATAGAGTAAAGGAAGGGATCAATGTTTCTGGTGGATGCAAAGCTTCTTCTACTACTACATTTAAACCAGGTTTCCTGAACCATGGAAGCAAACCAACCATGAAGTCGCCATCCAAAGAACAATCAGTGTCAAAATGTGTCGAAAAAGCCTGGACCCTATGATCATATAAAGCCATCACCGGGCTACAAAGCACTACCATCTGATAGCTTCATCAACTCTCTCTGTACTAGTTCATCTAGACGTGGTATTGGAAACGCTCCAATCACAAGAAGCAAAAAGATTAAACTACTGAAAGGGATTAACGAAGACAAAGGATAAAGATGCAGCCTCCTCAACGCAGCTTGAAGTCAATTCAATTTAAATATGTAATACTTCATGTAATGTACCAAGTAAAATATAAAATGTAAAATAGGTATGTTATATGCTACTTTTGTCTTCCGCGTGGAAGATCTAATTGTTGATATGTATGCTGCATATCACCAGCTCTCAAATGTATTTTTATTTTTTAATAAATAAAGCGTGTTACGGACCATGTTAAAAACCGGCAATCGTTGCCAAAAAATAAACTATCATTAGGAAATAGACATGAAGGCATGGTTGGCTAATATACACCATAATTTTATTCAAATTCAGTTGAGTGATTTGCTGCAGTGTTATCATAACCAAACCAGGCCGGCGGCCCAACCACAGTTAACCATGGACCGCCGAGCTTCCCGATCCGGAGACTGATTAGACCTTAAATGCCAAAAGCCTTTTTAGAAGCGTGAAAACCGCCAAAACCGCGATCTAAAAGCCGAAAGGTCCAGCTTAATTATAAAATTTTCAGTAAAACCAAGCTTTGAGCCTAGTTCACCTACGGCCCAGCCTGCTTAAGTAAACAGGACTTACAACGCCTGGAAAAAGAACTACCTATCGATTTTGTTATATATATGAATACAAAGCTGTACTTGTTCACAATTTATGATGTGGGACAAATAAAAAACTAAAATTGCGTATCTGTAGCTTTTTTTTCTTGCACCAAAATAACAATTTCTGTTCAACATGAACCACGCCAACTGATTTCCCAGCTTTTAGAGCTTTAGCCTCAATTTCCACTTCATCATCAAGGAATGTTGCATTCAAGTAAGAAATGTTGATTTCCAGAGGGGATCCTTTTGTTTTTGCACCTGCTGTATAAAAAGCAGCACCTCCTCCCACCAGATCAACTAAAGATGCAATGGCTCCACCATGCATGAACTTTCCAGCATTGAGAAGACGAAGAGGGACGATCAACGAACAAAGGAGGCGCCCCGGCTCAATGATGTCAACGGTGATGCCATAAAGAACGAAGGAATCGTAAAATTTTGGGGAAAGAGATTCAAGGGTTTGGGTTTCTTCAATTTCTTTGGCTGCCGATTCTAACAACCTTTTTACCTTTCCTACATTCATTTTTATTTTGTGTGTATGCTGTAGCTTGCCGATTCTTATTTTTCTTTTATTTTTTTGCTCTTTTGAATCATCAGGTGCGTTTATTGTTGGCTAAAGAGGAAAAGCAGTCAAAAAGTGACTTTTTTATTGTTACAGCAAACTTAGTACACAGCCATTATTTATACCACTCAAACAATAAAATAGCAAAAGTAACGTAACTAGATCCAACAAAAAAGGAAGACTTAATCAAAAACTAAATACTTTGAATCATTCATTAACACTCCCCCTTGATTCAAAATGACCCAATCCCAGCTTCATCCTGAAAAAATTGTGCTTGGCTTGTGGAAGAGACTTTGTGAGTATATCAGCAACTTGCATGCTTGTTCCACAGTACTGCAAAACAACTTTTCCACTTGCGACGAGATCACGGATAAAATGATATCGAATATCAATATGTTTTGTCCTACTATGAAATGCTGGGTTTTTCGCCATTGCGATCGTTGCCTTGTTGTCACAAAAAATTTCAGTTGCACCTTCCTGTTCTTGAAGCAAATCTGCTAACAATCTTCGTAACCAAACCGCTTGGCATGCTGCTGCAGTTACAGCTATGTATTCAGCTTCCGACGATGACAAAGCCACTACGTCTTGCTTCTTTGAACTCCAAGAAATAGCTCCAGAACCTAGAGAGAATACATAACCGGAAGTACTTTTTCTACCTTCCAAACAGCCTGCCCAATCGCTGTCCGAGTAACCAATCAGCCTGAAATTTGATACTTTATTGTACCATATTCCATTATTAATTGTTCCAGCAACATATCTCAAAATCCTCTTTGCTATCCCATAGTGATGCTGTGTTGGATTATGCATAAATCTGGAAATGTAACTTACACAAAAGGCAATGTCAGGCCTTGTATGAGATAAATAATTTAGACCGCCAACAATACTTCGAAACTTCCTTGCTTCAGTCATACCAGTACCATCTTCAGATATCAACTTTTCATTAGCATTCATAGGAGTAGGGGCTGATTTGCAGTTCAGCATATTCATTTTATTTAGCAAGTCAGTAGCAAATTTCCTTTGAGAAATAAAAATTCCATCAACACTTTGAATCACCTCAAGTCCAAGAAAGTAATGCAACAAACCCAAATCTGTCATCTCAAATTGGCTCATCATGCAAGACTTAAATTCATCAACAACAGCTTCATTTGATCCCATATATATTATATCATCGACATAAATACTCACCACAAGAAAATCAGAATTATTTTGCTGTTTCACATAAAGAGCAGGTTCGTTTGGACTTCTCTTAAATCCATTTTGCTGAAAATAAGAATCAATTTTGTGCCATTGGAATACTAAACATTTTTCCATCAGATTTTTTTTCAGTAATAGTGCAAAAGCCATCATCAAACATAATTTTATATCCACCCTTCATCAATTGTCCAACACTCAACAAATTATGAGCTAAATTAGGAACATATTGCACATCATTTAGAAGTTTTGTACTACCTTGTGATGTCTTGATTGCAATAGTACCTTTGCCTTCAACTCGAACTTGCTTATTATCTCCGAATCGAACTTCAGTCTTGTGTGTTTCGTCCAGCTCCTTAAACATTGCTCTTGCTCCTGTCATGTGATTCGAACATCCACTGTCAATAAACCATACTCCATTCATCTCGCTGCTAATGAGAGAATGAGCCATAAACAGTCTACTTTCCTCTTCAACCTTCTCAGCAAAGTTAACTTGCTTTTGTTCATCTCTTTGCTTCAAAAAACAAGATGCTTCCTTATGCCCAAACTTTTTGCAATAATGGCACTGAATTGTGCTTCGAGATTGCTGGTGATCTCTGGACTGACCACGGCCTCTGCCTTGTCCACGGCCTCGTCCACCACGACCACGATAACCGCCTCTAACGCCTTGCCCACGACCTGCGAAATTTTCCGATTTCCATTTAGAAGAGGACTCCTCGTTCACTTGAAAGGCTCTCTTCTACCTTTGTAGCGGTCCTATTCAGTCTATCTTCATGAGCTATCAAAGAACCCATTAACTCATCAAAGGAATAAACGGACATGTCTTTTGACTCCTCAATTGCAGCAACCACATGATCAAATTTTGGAATTAAGGATCGCAACACTTTACTAACAACAGTTTGACTACTGACATCAGCGCCATATGACTTCATTTGGTTAACAATGGATGAGACTCTAGACATGTAGACTTGCACTGACTCATCATTCTTCATATTCAAAGTTTCAAAATCACGGCGGAGAGTTTGTAGTTTTACAGCAATTACCTTTTTTTCACCCAAATACTCCTTTTTTAAGATCTCCCATGCTTGATTGGAAGTGTTTGCTGCTGCAATTCGAGAAAATATTTCATCATCAAGGGCTTGTTGTATGAGGAACAAAGCCTTTGCATCCTTCTTTCGATTATCCCGCAACCGCTGCGCATCCGTGTCGGGATCACGAAATCCATTCTCAACCAAATCCCATAGCTCCTGTGACTTGAACAGAGTCATCATTTTAAGACTCCAAAAATAATAATTTTCTCCTTTGAAAATTGGAAGAGGTTGAGAGGACGAAGCACCATTGAATGCCATTTTTCCTAGATTTATTTTTGTTTGTGGCTCTGATACCAAAAACTGTTGGCTAAAGAGGAAAAGCAGTCAAAAAGTGACTTTTTTATTGTTACAGCAAACTTAGTACACAGCCATTATTTATACCACTCAAACAATAAAATAGCAAAAGTAACGTAACTAGATCCAACAAAAAAGGAAGACTTAATCAAAAACTAAATACTTTGAATCATTCATTAACATTTATAACATTTTTGTGTACATCTTAATCCTTTATTTTTTTAATTTTTATCAAAAGATAACATGTACGGTTCTGACGGTCCGACCGGTCGGACCTTCAAAACCTTGAACCTTAGGACGTCACGGTTCGATTGACGGTCCGGTCATGATAACATTGATTTGCTGAATAAACAGTGAAGCAAATGGTAGTAATAGATGAGGTACTGTGGAAACAGTGACATCAAATTAATCTTCAAATGCGTAGATCATATACCTAACCAATGAACAAAATTTGCTTTCAGTAGTCTGAAGTTTGTACTTCTGGAGATCAAATTATAAGTTTTCACAGTCAAAACAGGAAATTATCAAAAGACGATACATGCAGTAGCAATACATAAAAAAGGAGTAGTAAGTTAAGAATGAAAATAGTTTTCCAATTATATAACTAGGCAGCGAAATCCAAAATCTAAAGTACTGGGGAGGCTCAACACCAGAAGAAAAGATAAATAAGTGAGGTTTGAAGTAAGAAATCTCCGCCTACCCATACCTCCCCCAAACCCTAGCATACCTCTCTCCTGCCCTGCCTTTGCTTTCTCCCTCCTCCCATCCCCTCTTCCTTCCAACCCCGCCCTCGTCGACTCTCTCACCGGTGCCTCCATCTCCTACCCCGCCTTCCTTTCTCAGTCCTTCTCCCTTTCACGTGCCCTTAAATCCAGCCACGACCTCTCAAAAGGGGACGTGGCCTTCATACTTTGCCCTTCTTCCTTACAAATACCTGTCCTTTACTTCTCCCTCCTCTCTCTCTTAGAGTTGTCATCTCCCCTGCTAATCCCATTTCCACCCCTCAAGAAATTTCACACTTGCTCGCTCTCGTCGACCCCAAAATAGCCTTTGCTTCTTCCGCTTATGCGTCCAAACTACCCAACAACGTCGACACCGTGCTACTAGAAGACCTAGACTTCGAGTGCACCGACCCATATGATGATAATAGAGAAAATACTCATGTACATCAAATGGACGGAGCAGTGATACAGTTTTCGCCAGGGACGGCAGGCAGGGTGAAAGCAGCACTGCTGTCGCACTGAAACTTCATAGCCATGACTGCTGGATTTCATGCTTCGAGACCGTCATCTGAAATAGTGGAGACTACCCTTTTGGTGGCACCCGTGTTCCATTCGTTTTGATTTTTTACTGCACTTAAAGGGCTGGCGTTGGGAGAGACGGTGGTCATGATGACAAAAGTGAGGATTAAGGACAATTTAGTTGCCGCAGAGAAGTATGGCGTGACGTGGATGACGGCTGCACCGCCGGTTGTAGTAGCCATGGGGAACGATGATGAGGTCAACAAGTATGATTTGCAGCAGCTGAAAACGGTGCTTTGCGGCGGGGCTACTTTGTCTGTTCAAGCTTCTCGGAAATTCATGGCCAGATTTTCAGATGTCGATCTGCTACACGTATATAAACTTATCATTCCAGCTCAATTTACCTGTAGTTTGTACCCATTTTCCATTTGGCATGTTCAGTCACGCTTTAATTAGTACTTTTCTTGGTGGTTGATTGAGTTATACTGTGCTATCAAAATAACTACATATAATTAGTAATCATTTACCGTGAATTATCAAGAGACATTGCTAATATAAAATAAAAGATTCTCTAAACATGAAATTAAGGTCGATATTTTGTGTTTACATCATTCAAAACAAAATATGATAACTGATGAGAAATTTTAATTTTTAAGTTATTAGAAAGGAAAGAAAGGAACGATGAAGGAGATAGAGAAATGATGGAAGATGATGAATTGTTTTTCATTTTTTGTTATTTATCAAAACATAAAAAAAATGAAATAAATTTGTTTTCGATTTTAAGCTCTAGCCTTATTTTCTCTATTAGTTAACTTTTAAAAAAGGAAAAATCACAATTATAGGCTTGTTTTAAAAGATTATTACATGATTAGCCATGTTTCAGAAATAATAACAAATATAAACCTGTTTTGTTTGGGAAGGGATATTGGCGCCTTTTGAAAACTCGTCTTCGTGCGCATTTTCAAAACTCGTCTGTGTATTTTTAGGTCATTTCCAACCATTATATATACTCAACCACATCTTCTCAGCTCCATATATTTTCAAAATGACTTCTCAAATAATGGTTGAGTAAGAGGTTAACTCGTACCCAATTTGCTGCCACTGTGGATAAATGGCTGAAATTGTTGTATCTGATGATGGCGAAAACATTGGTCGTCGAAGTCTTCTTTGTTCCAATATCCCCACGGATGCAATTTTTCCGAATGGATTGACGAACCGCTTTGTCCAAGAGGCATAGCATATGCGAAAGAGCTAGAGCAAGAAATCAGACCTCTCAAAAAACTTCTAGAGGACTTGCAATTTAACCATAACCACTAGTGTTTCTATTACCTGTCGTCGTTGTCGGTTTCTGAAGTTTAGTGTGAGTTATTCTGTTATCCGTAGTCGTTGTAAGTTGTTGAAGTTTAGTTTGAATCATTGTTTGTTTGTTTGTAGGACTTGAATGATTAATATGAAGGACTGTATGTTTGTGTTTTCTAATAAATTATTTTATGTTTTTGAAGTTTGAATTAAAGCTTTGTATGTTAGCTGGTTGGTACAATACACATTATGACATAAAGATGAATTGACAACTCGCTGCCACAAATCAAAGCTGGGTCAGTCTTTTATGTAGAGTACGATATGCTGCAAATCAGGTGATTTGACTAGACATGGATAAAGTTGGTCTAATATTTGACAAGCATCTGCCAAATCTGACTCAATGTTTGACTAGACATGGATAAAGATGAATTGATAAAGTTGGTCTAATATTTTGAAATTGATGACATGATTAAAGCTCTCCCAATTCTGATTCAAGACTTGTTTTTTGTGATCAGGACGAGCATAGGACAATTGATGACATGATTAAAGCTCTCCCAATTCTAACTTGACAACGACCGTACTGAGTTGATTAAAGTTGATTTGACAATGACGTCGCTTAGCTGATTTCCCTATTTCATAGGTCTTTAGCACATTATTTCTCAAACAGTTCAATTCTATCTTCTAATAAACTCAAAAAAAATATACCCACTCAACAACGACGCCTACTTTTATTACTATACTATAATACTACGATGGTGAATTGGTTATAGATGAGCACCAAAATGGAAGTTATGTGGGAGGATTCTGCAAACCAGGAAGAGCTCGAAGGGGTTGCACGCTTGATGGTTTGAAAGAAACATTCTTCCAAACAACCAACATTAATCCTCTCGAATATGATATCGAGTTGTCGATTAACTGGCCTACTGAATCGAGAACGAGAACCGTAGCACTTTTAGAAGATGCAGATTTACAAGTACTGTTTTGCACTGTTAAGAAATCGATTGAGTTTTTTGTCGGAAAAATAACAAAAGAAATCATGGCTTCGCCTGTCATGGAGGAAATAATCACACCGCCTATAGTGAGTAGCGGTTTAGGTTATTTCACAGAAATGTTGCAAACTCATGATCGTTCACTCATCTTTAGTTCTCCTTTGTACACCAGTCCGTATTTTCCACCAAATGTGGACGAGCAGCAACAACAACAAGAACAACAAACAAATCAGTCAGAACTTTTAGATATGAGTCAAAGGTATGTGTTGCACATCAATTTAGTTTTATATAACTAATCATTGAAATGTAAGATTTAACTGAAATGCATTTATTAACAGATTGACTGAAGAACCTGAAGAAGACTGGGGTGTAGGTCCTTCACAATAGGCCGAACATATTGACAGCGTGGCGGTTGCCACGACAACTGTTGATGATACATGCTAGACCGAAGTCAATAATGAACCATTGAACTATGACTTTCCAAACATAGTAGATACCGAAGAAGATGGTGATGAGGTTCAAATGGAAGTACCCACGGACGATGATCTCTGCACGGCGCAAATGATGGCCAGATCCATAGTGGCTAATTAAGAGTTTTCTGGTGAAAAATTCTCGGCTGCCTGCGTACAAAATGGTTTTGCTGTTGGGATGGTATTCCAAAGCAAAGAACAGTTTCTCCACCAACTTACGGAATGGTCTATTCTGCACGGTGTTTCTTACAAGCCAATCAAGTCGAATAAAACAATATATACCGCTGTGTGTAATATTGATGATACTTGTCTGTGGCGAATACATGCTATAGTGTCCAAAAAATCACAAACCGGATTGTGGGAAATCAGAAAGCTACCTCACGAACATAACTGTGACAACCCTACGATTAATTCCAACCACAAGCAATCCACTTCTGCATTTCTTGTATCCAAAATCATGGCTTTTGTGAAGGCCAATTTGGATATCTCAGCTGGGACAGTGCAAGTGCTTGTCGACGAGCAACTCTTCATCAAAATCAGTTACATGAAAGCTTGGCAAACATTGAATAAAGCTTTGGAAAAAATATACGGTGACTGGGCCGAATCGTATTCGTATTTGCCTCAGTATTTTGCGGAAATAAAAAGACGCAATCCAGGTTCAGTAGGACATATAGTACACGATGAGTATGGGGTATTTGATCGTGTTTTTTGGGCATTTGGTCCTTCCATTGCAGGTTTTGTACACTGTCGTCCAGTGCTCTCTATTGACGGGGCGCATTTGTACAGTAAGTACAAATGAATACTGCTAGTTGCAACCGCTGTAGATGCGGACGACTGCCTTTTTCCATTAGCTTATGGGGTGGTCGAATCTGAATCATATGATAGTTGGGCCTGGTTATTTTCATGTATGCGTTAGTTCATTTATAGCGTACGAAATCGATACATTACATTTGTATCTGACATAATGAAAGGGATTCCAAGCGCTTTACAGGACAGATGGCGAGAACCACACAAGCATAGGTTCTGCGCAAGGCATCTTAAAGCAAATTTTCAAGCTGCAGGTCATCGAGACAAGCGACTTGTAGGCTTGTTTTACGCTGCTGCATGTGCTTCAGAAGTGGTTGAATACACTAAACTTAAAGAAGAAATCAAGACAATTAAGCCGGAGGCGCATAACTAGATTGAACGAAGCCTAGGGAATTGCGAAGAAAACTGGGCTCTTTGCAGAGATGACGGTGGCCGCTTCCATATTATGAAAACCAACGCATCAGAAAGTTTTAATGGTGTACTAAAAGGAGCCAGATCCTTGCCTATAAAGGCATTGGTTGCAAGAACGTTCTTTCGATCAGTTGAGTATTTTTATAAGAGACAAGAAAAAGGGGAGGATTTGCATTCGAAACTTACTCCAAAATGGGAAGCTAAAATTGAAGCTCGTGCTATTGACGCACAACGTTGTAGGCTTGTTCAATTTGGCCGATATACATGGCATGTGATTAACGGTTACGGCGATGAATATGATGTTGTGATCGACGGTTCTGATGTCACCTATACATGCAAAATCCCACTTCTGCAAAAGATACCATGTGTTATGTGATGGCGGCTTGTTCAGCACAGGATTTTGGTAGTAATAGAGCATATCACGATTTTGCTTCTGAATGGTACTCCATCCAAAGTTATAGAACTACATACGACCCAGAGTTTAATCCTATACGCGATAAGAAATTCCGGGACCCGTACAACGGTCCACGAATATTGGCTCCGCCTGTCAGAAGACTAGCCGAACGACCTAATTCAACGAGATTCAAAAATGTTATGGACGAGCATCAAACACCCAAAATAAACAGGTGCAGCAAATGTGGATCGCAGGGACATAACCGAAAGCGCTGTACTTCTGTAGCCTAAAATGGAGACGTATGTTTGTTGATGCGATGTCAGTGTGTTGCATTTCATGTATCTTTATTTCTTATGTTTCGAACTTATCTGTCTTTAACCGGGCTATGTATCTCTCTTCTATTTGAATATTAGAATTTGGTATTTGTTAAGTTGTTTGGTTAAGCTATATATACTATTTAAATGTCGTGGTAATTCGCAGTTTAACGTTTACAACTTCATTCGAACATATAGGAATCGTTATACGTCGGATTTCATTGAAACACAAAACGTTCGAATCTATAGAACTTTATTTTAGTAATGAAACAGAAAAATTGGAATTTCATATTATAGATATCGAGTTATGTCCAAATAAAATTTAAAGAAAGTCGCTATGGAATTTAAAACAACAAAGTATACAGGCGAGTTTACAAAAGTCGCATTTGTGCGAGTTTTCAAAAGGCTCCTTCGTTATTTCAAAACAGGTCTATTCTTGTAATTACTTTTAAAACAAGTCTATTTGCGTTATAAACTTTTAAAACAAGGCTAACATAGTGAATTTCCCTTTAAAAAAAGCGACAGCTAGGCTAAGGTCCAGATTAAGTTTTAAAATAAATAAATAAACCTCTTTTTTTTAATAAATTAGATCTCTGTTTTCAAAAAATCATTAAAAAAAAAGTAAAATTTAACTTAAAAAAATATCAAACTTCAAAACTTAATTTGATACATAATCATTTTCATATATTCATATAAAGAAAACACAAAAAAGCTTCAAAAGAGAAAATAAAAACACATTTCAGGAAAATCCTGCAATTTTTCGAAAATTTGCAAACATCGCATCAATTATATCGAAATATTGCGGGTTTTCATGCGATTTTTGCTGATTTGTTTCAGACTTTTAAATTTAGTGACATCTTTCATCTTAAAGAATACTTCCCTAATTTCCACTAAAAAAATCCATGCATTGTGCAAACAATTTTTTGGACAAAAACACAAAAGTAATAATGACAAACCAGAGGGGTCTTAAGATTTTGCAAACATGGAAATCCACATACAGACCCGACCCTACCAAGGCAGTCATCTAGGAACATGGTTCTTATTGTAATGGTTACCGTTCAACAAATACCATTACCATACCATTTTTATTGGTAAGCTAAAATAGCTTACCATTACTGCTATCGATTGACTAGTATACCAAAGACTCGTATACCGATAAACTGGTAACTGTTACATTGATAATGATAAATTACCGTTTATCTAAAAAATCAACGATTTGGCATATATTCACAATATAATGATGTCTTATTATATATTTTATCATGTCACTTAATATATACAAGATATCCATGAGCAAGAAAAAGTGTTTTTAGCGTCATTTGTACTGAACTGCGTTACTAAATTAATTATTTTCATGCTTCTAAGCACCAAAAATACAATATGTTATGTGAATACCCATGTATTGTAAATTGACTAGTAAATTTACGTTACTGTTGATTTTAAAAAATATTACCAGTTTTTTTTACTGTAGATAATGATAAATTTACCATTACCATACTGATTATATTATTATACCGATATTATTTGAAAATGGTAACCGGTTATTTGATAATAGTATGGTTATGCTAAATTTACCGTTACCGCAATAGCTTAGGATAATGGACGTAGAGGAGACAAAAGCGAAGGAGGAGACTTGATTCTCTAAAATAAGCAAATTTATATAATATTAAAACACAATTTAAAATAAGCAATATTATATAATATTAAAGCACAATTTAGATAACTATTATGTTAATTTCTTTAGTGGTTTGTTCATTGCCTAGTATAACAACTAATAAAAATTCAATTTCTGTTGCATTAACTAATTTTCAGGGGAATATTATTCGAACTCGACTGGGCAACAACATCGTTTGGGCACCTGCCCACATGCAGGCTAAGTTGAATGTATATTATTGAAATTATAGCATGCCTAGAAATGGTAGAACCGCTAATATATATAAAACCTAGCGTCTTTTACGGAATATGTTTTTGCTGGAAAATAAATCTTATTGCGTCACACATGCATCTTGAATTGTTTCATCAAAAAATTAATATGCTTACTATTTTATAATCTTTTAATTTGTCTTTAAAAACTTCAAATTCAGGTATATGCTTGATAAAATAAAAAAAGGTGAAATTTTGTTGTTGAATGCATATAAGTGCTTGCTGATAAAAAATACCAAATAAAATTTGTTCTTAGATACTTCTTGAAATATTTAATAAAAGTAACCTTTTAAGTACTTTGGATTAATTTCTCAAAGAAATTTAAACTTTATGCTGAATTAATAAATGCATGTTTAAATACTTTTGTACTGATCATAGGAAGGTAAGATGAATGTAGACTTACATTATATATATTACGTAAGTAGATGACGAAGAGAGAAGAAGAGGGAGGGAGAGGGGGGGGGGGGGGGGGGGAGAAGGGGAAAGGGAGGTGAAGGGTGATTATGAGAATTTGCCTTCAAAGTTGTGTAGCGTTGTGAATTGAAGAACCAAAGTTATGATAAGGACATTTACAAAATAAAGGTGTAACACACTCACACGTTAACAAGAATATGGCTCTACAGAGGTAGTAGGAACATCGGGAATTTGAATATAGAAGAAACAAGACATTCAAAATCTGCATGAAAACTAATAAAGTTGGTTTACAGGGATATGCCTCTACGAAGGCAGGAGGAATATCAGTAATGTTAAATTCAGAAGAAACAAGATATATAAAATCTATTGGAAAACTGATCGAGAACGTTGAAGCAAAAATTGTCGACATCGTAACTGGAATTCCTTTATCAGTTGGACAAAATGGAGAATTGTGCGTCCGGAGTCCCAATGTTATGCTAGGTAACTTTATTTAATTATCAAAAGCAAATGTTTTTCGATTTTGAATATAAAATAGTTGAAAATTATCTGATCAATAATGAAAATTTCATAAATAATCCTATATGTATATCCAAGATATATGGGGGATGACGAGGCTAATGCTTCAACTTTTGATTCTTATGGTTGGTTAAAAACTGGAGATTTATGTTATATAGACAATAATGGGTATCTTTATGTTGTTGATCGACTTAGAGAACTGGTCAAGTATAATGGTTATCAAGTAAGTAATTAGACATTCATTTGTTCTTATGAAATGAAGACAAACATATTAAACTTTTTATTGTACTCTTTGTTCCGCCTTCCTCCTCTTTTTTCAAAATTTTAACATTGGATCCTTTTACATAAGTGTATGTAGTATATAATATACTACATGACAAATAAGTTATCTTTATTCGTAGGTTCCACCAGCCGAATTGAAACATTTGTTGCACTCCTTACCGGGCATAGTTGATGATGCTGTAATCCCGTAAGTTCCCTGATTTTTATCTAAATATAAATGATATGTACTCCAGATGATTTTGTTATACACTTGCAACTATATATTAATAATAGTTTTCCTCAAGAAGAAGTTGGGCAGATAACTTTGGCTTTGTTGTTCGATAAAAGGGAAGCAACATAAGCGAAAAAAAGATCATGGAATATATTGCAGATCAGGTACTAAAACTTTGACTTAGGATCATTGTGCTTAACAATTATGTTTTTCCATGGACACAGTGCTTATTCATGTTCTGGTTCATCGCAGGTTGCACCATATAAAAAAATACGTAAGGTTCTTTTTGTGCATTCAATACCGAAATCTCCAACAGGAAAGATACTAAGAAGGGAGTTGGCAAGTCATGCTCATTCCATAGTCCCTACATGTAAGTTGCGATATAAAGCATGAACAATAAAGAAATGGCTAACATTAAAAAATAAAAATGGAAATTTCATGCTTGTATATGATGTACACTAGTTAGAATACTGGTGTATTTTTAGTATTCTTTATATTTCTGTAATCAAGTAATATAACCCAATTGTATTTCAAAGCCCATTAACTGATATAGGGTTAATGCAGCTATATATATGCTGTAACTTTCTACACGGTTTCATCATCAATAATAATACAAGTTTATAGTTTCTTTTCAATTCAATATTACAACTGACAACCAAATTATAAATTCTACATCAGAATTTCATCGTAGTATCGGAGCATACATTTTAACAACACAACTGTCATCCATTCCAGCATCAGAGTAATATCATAGTCTGCGGTTGCAACTGGCGGCAGATCGTCAGAGTAATATCATCATTTGATTATGCCTTTTTATAGCATTTGTTCCTACCATTTTACCATTTTCTCCTCTATTTTACCTGTATGAGTGGATTATTAAGCCTCACCAAGACCATCAGCTTTACTTCACCGGATCTCGACTGCTTTCACAACTCAGTAGTGTATTTCTTGGCATTTCTTGCCAGTTCTTGATGCCTGCATCTGCATTTCTTGCCCACTATTCTTCCATCCTTGTCACTTGTGTCAATCAGTATCCTTTCCAGCCATGAATTATGGAGACAATAGCACCGTGACATCAAGAAACTCAACTACCACCAACCCAAACAAGCAAAATCAACCTGAAAATTTATCCAAAATCATAATCATCCCCCAAAACTAGTTGATACCCATACATTTAGATGAAATCAACTATCTATTGTGGAAATTTCAGATTGAGACAGTTATTGAAGGTTATGGGCTTGATGAAACATCAATGGTACAAAACTCATCCCTGAACAGTTCATCACTGATGATCAGAGCAACATAGTGGTGAACAGAGAATACACAATATATAAAAGGCAAGACAGAATTCTATGTTCTTGGATTATGTCATCCATCAACTCAAGCATTGTTCCTCAGTTAATAGGATGTAAGACTTCTTTTGAAACATGGACTACTGTGCAGAAAATGTTTGGTTATAATGCATCAACCAAATTAATACATTATAGAAAACAATTTCAAAGCGTAAAGAAAGAAGAAAGCTGATGAGAGAGTATCTTATTAAAGTCAAAAACGTATGTGACTTACTTGCCTCAGCTAGTCAAATCATCTTTGATTCAGAACAGATTGTGTACATATTGAACGATTTAGATGATGACTACGAGGCTGCTGTGGTGGCCATCATATAATCCATGGACCCTACTCCCACGATCACTTATATTCATTCCACCCTTCTTGCACATGAAAGTAGAATTGACCACGAGAAGACTACAGTTTTATACTTACCAGTCAATTATGTTTCTATCAACAAAGGAAAAAAAATGGTCAAACAATTTTCAGAGAGTGGGTAACTCTTACAAAGGTCAAAGAGGAAGGGAGGAAGGTAGGGCAACACCAAAAACAATATGCCAAGATGTTAGTTTTTTGAAAAGGTCGGTCACATAGTGTTACATCCTAAAATGGTTCTAACACCCAAACTAAGGATGATTCTAAATGAAATAAAAAGAAAATGAAGAAAACATACGATTTATAGTGGTTTGACATTAAAGAGCCGACGTCCACTTTGAATTTCTCTAATTGATGATAGAAATACAAGTACAATGATTGTTTTCACTCAATTTCACTCATGCAATGAATAATTTCACTCAAACTTCTCCAAAATGTGCTTCAAAAGGTGATTGTGATCTGAATAAAGTTATGAAAATCGGTTATGGCGGAAGTTTTAGTTGATGATTTGCCCAAAAGATCCCTTCAAATGATCCTTGGGGTGTATTTATAGGTAGGAAAATCCCCTGAAAGGCATCCGGTTCGGGTACACGAGGTACTCATCGCTTCAAAGTCGAGATCGGAAGCTCTGGGATGGTGCCAGCGCATTATCTTCATGGGTGAATGTGGAGGAACGAGCACACAACCGCTCCGCATCTTCTGGGATCGTGTGTTATAACTATTACTATTTCTGGTTCGGACCGTACGCATGGAGGAGAGGGGGAGCGGATCGGACGACTCCGAACCAATTCGGTAGTATTCTTGTATTTCTATTTTCTACTTCAAAGTGTATCGATTCTGCTCCGGATCTCCGAACCGATCCGAGCCTCTATTATGCACTCTTTTAATCAACATTCTTCATCAATTGGTTTTTTGATTTTGTGTTGCCTAGTTCACAAAGTAGTCTAACATTTGCCCCCCTCGAAGTACACTTTTATCGAAGATAGAGTATGCTTCGAAATGGTTCACGCATTGGTTTCTGAATCAAAACTATTGAATGATCGCTTCCATCCCTTGTAGAGTTGTGTTGCTTCATCAAGTCGCATCTCTCGATGTTTATAAATATATCATTGTATGTTCAAATCATCCCTGTTGCTTTCGATTACATCGGGAATCTTCTTAATATTCAAGTTAGTTTCTTCAGGTAAACTACTACAGCGTACGCTTATGAATCTTTTATTTCACTTTGGACTTATCTCAAGTTTTGAATCAAAATGATTGATCACGCTTCGGTTCGGCTCAGGCCTACTTGATCCAAGCTGTGCTCCAAACATCATTACATCATCAGGTTGGATGGCTTTATGTTGGCCTGGTCTTTCTACTGAGCGGGTCGGTCTGAGTATTGGGGGCCCATGAGAATACCAATAGCCCCTTATTTTCATATAAATTTGCAAAAATCTCTTTTCCCCCTTTCATTTTACTTTTTCTTCACTCCCCCAATTCAGCGTGAACCCTAGTCTTTGAATCAGGAAGAAACTTCTCCGATTTCTTGAAGCATTTTTGTAGTTGGGACTTCAATCCCTAATTAACTTCAATTTAATCAATTCTAACCCAAATTTAGGAGTGATTTGAGTAATTCTAACTCCGATTTAGTCATATCCGCCGTGACGCTGCGCCTCTGGTCCTCTCACCATCGTCGTTGGTGGCCTCGCCGCCGCTTCAAGATGGTTATAGAGGATTTCAAAGCCAGTGTCGGCCATGCTAATCTGCAACTGCTTAGTCACGAGCAGGCTTTTGAAAGGAAAGAGGTTAGATAGTGTTGAAGGAGTAGAGAGGAAGAAGAAGAAGGGAGCGTGGTCGGTTCGATTTGAATACTTCAGAGAGATAAGAAGGTGCAGCTGATGATCGAGGGTGGAATCGGTTCGGGTCGGAAAAGAGGATTATGGTTGTAGAAGGAGGTTGAGTTGAATGGATAGGTCTTGGGATGTTGGTACGGTTTGGTTCGATGTCAACCGATCCGACCAGAGCTATCTTCCTTTAACCCCCTCCAATCCGATCCCTCCTCTTCCTTCGCTCTGAACCGATCTGCTCAAGTGAAGCATCCAAACCGGTCCGCTCATCATTTGGACATCCGAACTGATCCGATTCTAACACAAAGAAAGAGGACTTAAGTCGAATCGATCGTAGCATACACATCCGAACTGATCCGAGGACATCCAGCTTAATGTGCAAGAATGGTTTAACTAATTCAATCAACATTGACTGTGGCCTGTGGCTTTATGGACAGTTAGGATAGAGCCTTTCTAGATGAACTTTTTGGATTGCTCATAAATACATAACTGCATTGTTCATTCCTGCATTGCATATTTACATAATATTTCTTTAATTTGTCATTGCACACATACTTGTACACTTTAGCTCAAACACAGGCACGGGGGGACACGGGCAATCATACTCTGACTCCTGCTATTGTTTCTTCAATAATTTAGCAGAAAATGGCTGAGAGATGCTCATCTAGATCAGCAGAAAGAAAAGATGCTGCTAGATCATCCAAGAATCCACCCATTGAAGACATATCTTCCACTTCAGATTTGGGTTGGAATAGTATGGGTCCAGACTATGAAATAGGAACTCATGAAAGTGGTGTATCATCTGGGGGTAATGTTTCTCTAGGCGAGGAAGAAGGAGGAGTAGGAGATAATCGTGCCCCAGATGAGCTCGGGAATGTTACTATTTTGGAACTGCCAAAGGATTCGGTCGAATCAACGATCGATAATGATAGACTCGCGCGGACATGTCTAAAACACGGGATTCTTCGAAGAGACACAGAGTTGCCTTCGAAAATGGATCGTCCTCATAACCCACTGGAAGGGTTCATGGCTATCACTAGATTGATGTGCCTGGTTGGTGTCCATTTCCGCCATTCGTCGTCGATTTTCTGAGACAACTGCGGATTGCCTCCATGCAACTTCATCCTAATTGCTATGCTTACTTGTATACTCTGTACATAGCATACCAAGAAATTTTAGGTGCAGAGCTTACTTTCGAGGATGTTCATTTCTTTTACAATTTCAAGCATCGAACCAACGACACCCCGTCTTTTGTATACTTTGAATCGGTGCCAAAAAAGGAAAATTATCACCGTTCCATTTAGTAGCAAAGCTGGGGACCCGAAACCTAAATGGTGTTATGTTAAGCAGCAGCCCGGGTGTGCCAGAAGATGGCTTAAGTCAAGTAAGGACCTTGGTCCTTTGAGTTTTAGTCCCAACCTTTATCATAAATTTATAAAGCATTGCTTGTTTCCACTTGTAGTTCCTAACCTACCACAAGAGAAGCATCCGGTGCAATTTGATCGTTTGAATCGGTTACTTAATGGTGATAAAAAATTCTTGACAATCAAGGACTGTTTAGTAGATGAATATCTCCATCGGCATCGTCTAATTGCTATAAATCGTAGCATAGGCCACGGGGAAGGCCCTTACGTGTACATACCTCCAGTTGAAGGGCCAATCGACACTCCACTTAAGAGGGGAGAAAGCTCCAAAGATCCAACAGCACCCCTCAGGGATCCTCCTTCTCCCTCCACGACTCAAGATGACATTTTAGCAAATATCGCAGAAAAAGATAGAGACAAGTACATTACTCCCGAGGATGCTGCTACTCCTGAAAAACCAATATCTCCAAAAGAGTTTTCATTAAATACTCCTCAAGGAGATGCTGCTACTGTGGATGATTCTACACTTCGGGTTTAGGAGATCTTCCCTTACCCGAGACTCTTTACACTTTAGAAGATTTCGGAATGAATCCTTTGACCTTTACTTCCTCAAAAGAAACCACTCCTGTGAAGGCTAAGGAAACTGCACATGCTATCCTAACTCTGGGCTCTGGTTGGTTAGGGGGAATATCACTTAGGATGCGCACAACACATTAGCGCTGCATATCACAGCACTTATGCTTTGCGTAAACATTAGTTCTAAACTCTACATACCTTGTTTTGCAGGAACCAAGGTACATCCCCGCTATGATACTAGGAAGATCCGTTCCAGCGTGCCCAGACATGATTCCGACACTGAGCTTGACCGTTGTGAAAGCCGCGGCAGGGACGATAGGAGGCATTATGATTCCAACCATCCTCATTCTTCACGCTTTCGTTCTCCTCATCGGTCTGATCCAGACAAGTACAAGAGCCATCAAAGTCGTCATGAAAGAGACAAACAGCCTTCCAAAGATTCGACTCTTCCCAAATAGAAGCCTCATCAAGTGAAGCAATTATCTAAGCATGCTGATTTACAGGATAAACCTAAAGTTCCTGAGAAGAGGTCAGGCAAATGTGATATATCCATGGTACCTGCCAAGCGGAGAAATATTGAATTATCCATATCCAAGCCCGTGTCGCTCGATGACGAGAAAAGGCAATACTAGCAACTCTAAAAAAACAATTTCTAGATCATCACTTTAATCATATAGCGTTTGTTCCCGAGGTTGAAACTATTCCTTCGAATTGGGCTGACGATGGTAAACCAAAAATCGACTTGGTGGATTAATAATATACAGAAATGTATAAATATTCGCGCAAGCTTTCAAAGATTATCCGGGATCTTATCACTGATATTGGCCACATGAAGGAAATGGTCGATTATGATGCGAGCATCTTGAATAATTCTGAGAAAGATTTGGAGGATGCATAAGCTCAGCTTGCTCTAGCCCGACGGGATGCTGACAACTACAAAAAACAACACGAAGAACTAGAAAAGCGTTATCACATGCTCTTGGATTCCCATAGTCAAGAGCGCTTGGATCTAAAGAAGCAAGCTGAGGATGCTAAGTCTGAGAGTGTTAGAGTACAGTTAGCTTGCACTGCCCTTGAACAAGAGAAGGCTGAACTAGAGAAGAAAAACACTGATTTAGCAAAGCGAAATGCCGAACTGGAAGCGAAATTGCTGGAGGCTGAATATAGAGCAGTGTTGGCTGAGGGGAATACAAGTATCGCCCGTAAATCTGCCGAAGAGGTTCAAGAGAAACTTACCGAGGCGCAGAAGGAATTGGACGACTATGGCGAGCTGATGATAGAGTTCTTTGCTCAAGTGATCCGTCGTCGGGACATTTCTTGGATTGAGGATTACCCTATAACTCTGGTTTATGTATGGGACCAAATCATCGAATGGGAAAAGAAAGAGCTCAAGGTGGACACCATCGATGAAAACAAACTCATGGAGAAGTTCCTTAGGGGTGAGGAGCCGACACGTCTGACCGAAGGGCGTTGACTCATTGCTGCCGCTATGGAGGAAGAAAGACGTCAGGCCAAAGGAAAAATATATCATCGAAACCGGTTCTTCTTCTGCTGCCCCTGGGGCTACCAAAGTAGAGGGATATGATCCCGAAAATCCGGGAATTCCTGAGACGTCAGTTTTGTCTTATATACCTGAATCGACATCAGAGATTTTAGCCACCCCAATCGAGAAGTCATCTGAAGGTATCTCTACCTTTTCACCCCAATTTGTCAAGGCCATTTGGACCTTTCGCCACATTCTTGGGCAATCAATTGAAGATCCTTCGTTTTCCCTTGAGCTAACAGCTGTCACCTCTCGTTCTGTAAGTACTGGCCGACTGAAAAGACTAATAGGGAATAGAAAACAGTCATCGATGAGAAGTCTGTCGAAGAGACTCAGGAGAAATGGGATGAGGTCGTTGCTGAAAAATCTAGAAGGGGAGCTGAAGGCGAGAAGAAGGAAGTTGCTAATAAAGCTCTCATGCCACCTAATATCGAGACTCCCCATACTAAGGAGATGATTGATGCTCTAAAGAATAATGGCGGCGACGATGGACATGAAGAAGATGTTGATGTTGTTATAGCTGGGGATTCAGAGAATGCCAATGATATAACTTTATCCGAGATAAAGGCCAAACAGGATAAGCGTATGCAGCTGAAGGCTGAGGAAATGGATCCCAAAAATTTTAAACCTCTTGCGACAATACCTTCTGAGTAAAGGTTAGTTGTTAGACTTTCAACTAGACCAATTACTAAAGAACTTGCTAAGAAATCTTCTACTGATCCCAGCGCTCCAGTTCTAAGTAAGAAGAAACCAAAGCGGATCCAGACCGATGCTGAAAAAGGGAGAAAGAAAAACTTAAAGCTACCAAGAAAGCGAAGTCCACTCCAAAGTCCAAATGAGAGGCGGTTCTATTCTCATTTTGCCTGTTCCTTGGTCCGCCATTGTTGTAGCGAGTGCGGCCCTCGCCTTTGTTGATTAGTTCTTGTGTACAAACTAGCACTTGTGTTAATAAAATAGTTCGTTTCCCACTATATCAAATGCATGTAAGTTCATTGTTCGTTTCTATTCATGTCGAGAAATTAACTAACATAAGTAATGACTCAAGTTACCATTGCGAATTCCTGCAAATGACAAATTAAATTTCATTCATAGAATTTGTCGTTTAATTAAATAACATGAATGATCATAAAATGAATAATTGGCGGTAGGGTGCATTATATATACATGCCCCCAATCAATCTTGAATACAATGCTTGGCTGAAACTTGTTCGAGATTGATTAAATTTCCCCCAGGTCTTTTAGTGGGGTTAAAATTTGTTTTCTTTGGCACACACTCTTTGTACCTTTATACTCTCCTGTCGTCTGGTCAGGTTAGAGTAGATTCAAGGCGGTCTTTTGTCATGGTGCACCGTCACGCCTCGAGGATGTCGTCTTCTCGTCCTTTATACTCTCTCTTGTCTCGTGAGAGTTAGAGTTTGGGACGTCGTCTTCCCGTCCTTTTAGGTCGGTAGTCAAACGGTCATTTCATTTACTTTTGTACCAATTCAAATGTCTGATACTTCGACTTACGTGTTGACAAACACAGAAAAAATACAAAAGAAGGGTCGAACGGGTAAAGTAAATCACAGACAATATTTTATAGTGGTTCGGCCAAGTCATGACCTGCATCCACTTCATAATCTTTTGTTTATATTAACCATCCGATTTTAAGTTAAGTACCGCTGCAAATGTTGGGAATTCCATGCTCTAGGAATTTCTTCACCATTCACAGTCGCTAACTTGAAGGATCCCATGTCAAGTTTCAATCGGATGGTGAATGGTTCTTCCCACTTTGGGCCTAGATGAGCGGGAGGTGGAAAGACTCGCTTCAGCGCCAGGTCTCTAGGTTCGAAAGTCCTAAACTGAACCTTTCTATCATAGCACTTGACGTCAATGCCTCGAAGCACGCAAATCCGCTTCATCCCTCTTCTCTTCCACCATGTCCAGGGACTCTAAGAGGAGTGCTTTGTTCGTTATTGGGTCATAATATGTCACCCTATGAGAGGGGACTTCAAGCTCCACCGGAATTATCGCTTCTGACCCGAAGAAGAGTGAAAAAGGGGTATGACCAGTAGTCGTCTTAAAGGTTGTTCGATAAGCCCACAAGGCTAGCGGCAGTTCATCAACCCACATAGCTTTCGCTCGCTCCAACCACTTTTAAAGAATAGACTTAATGACTTTGTTAATTGCTTCGACTTGTCCATTTGACCGCGGATGAGCTACAGCGGTATATCTCTTGTCAATTTTATATTTCTGACATAAGTTTCTAGATTCCACGCTGTTGAATTGGGTTACATTATCAGTTATGATGGTCTTCGGAATCCCAAATCGACAAATAATATTTCTGACCACAAAACTTATCTCCTTTCTTGCCGTGATCGTGGTTAACGGTTCGGCCTCCACCCATTTTGTGAAATAATCCATAGTTACGATCGCGTATTTAGCTCCTCCTTTTGCAATTGGTAGGGTCTCGATGATGTCTAATCCCCACATTGCGAATGGTCACGGACTGACCATCGATTTAAGATGTCTTGGGGGTGCTCTCGGAACTTTGGCAAATCTATGGCATTTGTCACAGCGTCATGAATGATCAGCCGCATCTTTATTCACGGTAGGCCAAAAATAACCATACCGCAATACTTTCTTTTCTAGAGTTTGACCCCTGGTATGATCCCCGCACTCACCTTCATGTACCTCTTTCAATACACGTTTGATGTCGTCGTGTGCTATGCACCGCAACAGAGACATAGAAAATCCTTGACGATAGAGGAAGTTGTCCTGTAAAACGTATCTTGCAGCTTTACGTGTTACAGCTCGTCTCTCGCTCTTCTTTGACGGGGGTATTCCGCTTTTAAGGAAGTTTTTAATTAGTGTCATCCATGACTCCCTTTCTGGCTTAGCTTCCAGAGCTAATTCGACTTCCATTTGGTCAAAGCTTGGTGATTCCAATATCTCTATTGGAACCATTTCGGTTTCCTTAGGGTTGTCAGAACTTGCTAAATTAGCCAGTCAATCTACCTTCTGATTTTATGCTCTCGGAATATGTGTTATGCTGTAATGCTCCAGGTTGCCAAGTAACTCCTCTACTTTTTCAAGATAAGTAACAAGTCGAGGTCCCCTTGTTACAAATTCCTTTCGAACTTGGCAGACAACTATTTTGGAGTCATAAAATGTGTCCAATGTTTTTACCCCTAATTCCTTAGTGAGTTTCAACCTGACAATCAGGGCTTCATACTCAGAATCATTATTGGTGACAGAATATTCCAATCGCATGGCGTAGTAAATGGATCGTCCTTCAGGAGTGGTTAAAACAACTCTGGCGTCGGACCTTCAATCGTTCTTGGCCCCATCCATATATAATTTCCATGGACTGAGCTCTAACTTATGCTCTGAAGTAGCAACATTGTCATCCATTATTTCTTCTTCGGGAATCGTAAATTATGCTATGAATTCGGCTAAGGCCTACCCCCTTATTGACCACCTTGGTTGAAAATTCAAATCAATTGGCTCAACTCAATATTCCACTTAAGTAATCGCCCCGATGCTTCTGGTCTTTGTAATACTTGTCTTAGAGGTTGATTAGTATATATCACTTTCGGGTGAGCTTGGAAATAATAATGGAGCTTTCGAGAGGCAATCAAGAATCTGTAAGCAAGCTTTTCTATTCTTGCATAATTGCGTTCCGCAGCTGCTAACTTCTTACTTACATAATATACTAGCTTCTGGACATTGTCTTCTTCACGCACCAAGGTTGTGCTGACAGCATGAGATGACACTGCCGGATAGACGAACAGTTCTTTATGGTCCACCGGTTTCGACAACATTGGGGGATTCTCCAATAAGTCGAACAGACTTGGGAAGGCCTCTACACAGTCGGGAGTCCATTTGAAATTACGTTTTCCCCGTTTGATTAAATCAAAAAATGGGACACACTTGTCTGTGGCTTTGGAGATGAATCTGCTTAATGCAGCAACCTTCCCTGCCAAGCTTTGAACGTCCCTAATCTTTCGTGGCTCTTCTACATTCCTTATTGCTGCTATCTGGCTAGGATTAATCTCAATTCCTCAAGAACTTACAATGAACCCGAGGAATTTCCCTGATGCAACTCCAAATGAGCATTTTAAGGGGTTCATCTTCATCCCGTACCTCGGTAGGTATCAAACATATCTGCTAGATCTTGTGTATGACTAGAAGATTGCCTAGATTTCACGAGCATGTCATCTACGTAAACTTCCATGGTTTTTCCAATATGGTTATAGAACATTAGATTCACTAGGCGCTGATACGTGGCTCCGACATTCTTTAGTCTGAACGGCATCACCACATACCAGTACAATCCCAAGTTTGTTGTAAAACTTGTGTGTTCTTGATCCGGTACATGCATGGGGATCTGGTTATATCTTGAGTATGTGTCCGTGAAGAAAAGAAGTTCATGTCTGGCTATTGAGTCCACTAGCTGATCGATCCTAGGAAGTGGGATACTATTTTTTGGATAGGCCTTGTTCAAATCCAAAAAATCAATGCATGTTTGCCATTTCCTATTTGATTTCTTGACCAAAACAGGATTCGATATGCAGTCGGGATACGTCGAATCTCTAATGAACCCATTATCTTTCAACTTCTCCACTTCTTCTTTTAGGGTTGCCGACCTCTCCTGGCCAAAAATACGCCTTTTCTGTTTAACGGGTGGATGCTTTGGATTAATGCTCAATGAATGGCTCATGACGGAGGGAGATATCCCACACATATCAGCATGGGTCCAGGAAAACACTTCCAAATTTGCCTTTAAAAAGTCAGTCAATTCCTTTGCTTGGAGTAGATCCAACTGGGATCCAATCTTCAGTACCTTCATCGGATCAACATCGTCAATGGGCATATCCACAGTCATTTCATTAGGGTCGCCTTTCTATCCCCTGGCTCTTCATCCTCTCTGGGATCTATGTCCTCGGACAGTTCTCTGGGCGATTCCCTCGGGGCTGGTCCCTTTAGTTGCTATGCTGAACCCTCCCTTACTGGGGACACTACAACAAAAACACCATATTACAACTTTAATTTTACAGTGGTAAAATCACCGTTGTAATAAATGTTTTTTACAACTTTTTTCCAGAAAAGTTGTAATAAACTTATTTTTAACAACTGTGTTATTTTGACAGTTGTAATAAAAGCCTATCACAACTTTTATTTTTTCACTTTTGTAATATATGACTATATTTTAATATAATTAACAACTAATAATTAATATACAATACATTTATATTGATTATTTATAATTAATAACTAATAATTACTATTAATACTTAGCAATTAAGAAGAATAATTAAAAAATCTAGTTAATATTACATAATTACTATTAAATAGTTAATAATTAAAATATAATAATTAATGCTAATCATGAATAATACATAAGTAACTATAATAAAATTACAATATAAATAATAATAATTAAATAATAAACAATAATAATAGTAATTACTATTAGATAATGATAATGATAAGTAATTAATAATAGTAACTAATAATTAAAAAAAATTGTTTGAAAATAAATATTAACAAAAGTTGAAAATTAATGTTAAATAATAAAAATAATCAGTAATTAAAATATAATACTAAATAATACCAAATACTCTTAATTTATAATTGATAATTACTTTTTAATAAGTAATAATTAATTAAATACTAATTAAAAATTAAAATATAATTCTAAATAATAACAGTAGTATATTTAAATCAATAAATAGAAGATTTTATTAATCCATAATGTGTCTAAATGAACACTGTTTTTATAAAACCATCTGTATCAACGTATTTATAAGTTCATTTCCCCACAAGGACCGCTCCACTCTCACTGTAGTATACTTAAATTTTCGTTTCTCCCGCTTTACTGTATACAAATTTTCGTTTTGCCTCTCAAGCCCGCTTCAGTACGTACTGAAATTTTCATTTTCCCTCTGTGCAAACGAAAGGCAAATTTAAGTCCACAAACCCAAATACTCACCAGACCCAACTGAAAATTAAAAATACGTAACTCTTTCGATCTTGAATCGCCGCTCAAAATAACCCTAGATCTCACGAACTCGAATTGACGCGTCGCCATGGCCGATTTACTTCTGTAACTGAGACTTCGAAAGGAGCGATTCAAATAGTTGTTGCAGTCATCAAAAGGAGCGATTTTGTTCTTCCTGTTGGCACGATAAAATCTAAAGGTTCCTTTTTATTTTGGAAATTTAACAGTGTTACTTTTTTCTTATGATTTTTTTCTGACTCTACAAACAGTATTAGATTACCTATGACCTTTGTTTAAATATATTCAACATTTATTACCTCTTTGAATGGTTACTGTTGTTTCCGATTTTCTGGATTGTATTTCAAAATATTCTCCAGATTATGTAGAGCCTTGTGGCCTAGAAAATAATTGTAATTTGGAGATTTGAATGGTTACTGCTGTTTTCGATTTGAATGGTTACTATTGTCCTATTTGATAACCTTTGTTTCCTCTGTTACTGTAATTGCTTGCATGTTTGTAAGTGAAAACAATAATGTGATATAATGCATGGTTGGTAGTTCATGGGATGATAGATGGAGATGTTCTACTTGCAACACTATATTAAAACAAAGTAATTATTATTAACTTGTTATTGTTTAATTCCAAGTACTTGATTTTTCTTAGATTGGACCGTAAAAATTATTGGTAGTTGCAGTTGTTTAATTATTGTTTAATTTCCAAGTACTTGCAACACTATATGGAGATGTTCATGGTTGGTAGTTACAGTTGATGCTAAAGTTGAAATTAGAGTTTACAATCAAATGATGTTGTTTGTCTTGATGCTGAAGTTAGAGTTTGCAATCAAAATTATTGCTGGTTGTCTTAATGCTGGAGTTAAAACACAACTTGGTGCTTTATAGATTATTTCTCTTATAGTTGATATATTGTTGCTTTTACCAAATAGGTAATAGTCTTGGCAAAGGGTGAACCCAATCTTCCGATTCCTCCTGCGATTGATGCTCTTCTAGAAGTTCATAGTCGCATCATAGATGGCTTAGATGGAGAAGCTCATGCTCCCTCTATAACAGGTATTCCAGAAGTAACAAGACTACTTACAGCAGCTACCCAAAAATGCACCTTAATTGGAAAGCAAGGATCTAATATCAAATCAATCGAATGTGCTTTCGGCTGTAATGTTCGTGTCATTAGTACGCGTACCTTCTCATTTTACATGAGATGGATATTATGGACTTGCATGCTGCATTATTGCGCTGTAGTGTTTGTGTCATTGGTATGCTGTAGTGTTCCTGTCATCGGTATGTTGTAGTGTTCGTGTCATCTGTATGATTTATAAATTCAATGTATTATGTAAAAAATTGACGAGAGTTTGAAAAAAATTAATATATTATTTTGGTTCGTATTTTAAGTTTGTTTGATATCTTCAGTTTTTAAGATAATTTGTTCTGGAATGAATTTTTTACTAGTAATAAGTATATAATTTATAGATATATTACAATTGTAAATAATACGTTCAATAAAAATATATTACAACAGTTATAAACAGTTGTAATAAAGATATTACAACGGTGGAAAAAAGTTGTAAAATATACATATTACAACGGTGTTGCAATAGTGCAAAAAAGTTGTAAAAGATATTAGTCTATTACAACTTCTTAATACACGACGGTTTGCCCACTGTTGTAAAATGTATATTACAACGGTGTTCCATCGTTGTAATAGGGTCATTTTGTTGTAGTGGGAGGAGGTACCTTTAGCTTCAATGCTCAATCCCTTTATCAACGTCTTTAGTTCAACCATGTAACAGGCTCGTCCGGTGGCTTGATCACCTCTTATTACTCCCACTCCTACTTCGGTTAGGAATTTCAGCAATAAGCACTAGGGCGTAATGCAAGCCCTGAATTCCGCGAGGGCTGGTCGGCCCAAAAAGGCGTTATAAGGTGATTCAATTTCCAAAACAACAAATGGGAGAATTCTCACTCTCCGGCGATCTCCTTGTCCCAATGTCACTGACAATTCTACATATCCCATTGGAGCAGTCGATGCTCCATTGAAGCCACGTATCCAACCCTCGCAAGGCTTCAAGTCTTTCTGTTCAAGTTTCATCTGATCAAATGCTTTTTTAAAGAGAATATTAACCGAACTCCCATTATCTACCAACACTTTGTGAACTAGAGCTGGATCGATAGTGGTAGTGATTACCAACGGGTCCTCTATGGGTGATTCAATTCTAGAATCATCTCTATTACGAAATATGACATCATCTGACAACATTTTCTGTTGCTTCACCGGGGAGACGTCTTCGAGGTTGTTGCATTCTCCCACTCCAAGGTGCTTAACCGCATTGACGTATTGGTCCATAGCCCTATAATTATGGGCAGCGGGGTGAGGTCCTCCCACTATAGTATTGATAACAATTCCTTTGCCTTTTTGTTGAGAGGTGGGCTTAGGAGCAGATTGATTTTGATTTGGGGCTTGCCCTCCTTGCCCCCTGTCCTTTGGGGAAACCTTGTATTCGTCTAACTTTCCTTCCTGTAGCATCTTTTCGACAATGTCTCTCAGTTGCCGATATTCATTAGTAGAATGTCCGTAGGTTCCATTAAACAGACAGAATTTTCCTGTCGCCACCTCCTTCTCCATAGAGTCTCGGGGCGGAGGCTTTTTATATTGTAAAACGTTGTAAGTGTCCAGGTAGATGTTTTCCAATGTGTCATTTAGTGGTGTGTAGTTTTCAAAGGTTTGGAATCGAGGCCTTTTGCCTGAGTTACTTCCTCGGTTCCTGTTCCTCCTATTGTCGTTTCAATTCCTATCGTTACTTCTTTCATTTTTGTTGCCAACATTTACCTCGACTTTCCCCGAACTTTCACCAAATTTCTTCATAACAACGTTACTTTGAATTTCTTCTCTTGAAGCTCCATCAGATTTTCTCTTTCGACTGGCGTATATCTCTTCTCGCCGTAGACGGATATTTGCCTTTTCATAGAATGCCTCCCTAGTCAGCAGTGGCTTCCCAGCTAAATAACTCTCGAATTCAGTACCTGGATCAACTCCTTCAATCAAAGCCATCAAAATGGTTGGTTCATGGGGATCGCTTATCTTAGTAACTGCTAAGTTGAAGAGATCCAAGTATGATTTTAGAGATTCTCCAGGGGCTTGTTTAATTCTGGATAGTTCGATAACACTTTTTGTTCTGCGGGCATGGAGTCGGAATTGTTTCATAAAAAGCTCGCTTAGTTCTTGAAAACTCGACATCGATCGTGGGGGAAGTCGCGTAAACCTCATTAATGCAACATCCTCTAGATATATTGGGAAGGCTTTACATTTTACAACATCAAGTGCAGCTGCAGCATTCATATATCACGCATATCTCATCAAATGTTGCTTCGGATTTGTTCTTCTATTATATTGATCCGTATGTGGCAAATTGAAATGTTGAGGGAATTGGATGTTCAGGATGTCATCAGTAAATGGAGTATAACTGCGTTCAATACCCCAGTCTTCATTGGTATATCGGCTACTATCGGCATGATTTGACGCACCATCGCTTCTACTTCCGTGTTGGTTAAAGTCGGTTCGGGATCCCTGCTTCTTTCTCTCCTCATACGCCTACCACCCACTTCAGGTGACCCCCTCAGATTTCGGTTTGTAACAGAATCTCCTCTCCTCCTGCGGTCCTGGTCACTCACAGGACGAACAGGCTGAAGGAGTTGCCCCTGGGTGGGATTGGTAATATTTGGATCCCTGGGGAGAACATGTGATCCTCGGATCGGTAATAGCATTGGTTCCCTCAAACTTGGATCATCGGGCCCCAGCACACGGGCGGCAACCTCACGGGACCCCAAAGATCCGAATGTCAGTTGGTCCAAATTTTCGGGCCTTTCATATTGCCTCCTTTCACGTGGACGCTCTTCACCAGAAGATGATGAATGGTCTATTGTAGGATGACGAACCAGAGAGGACACCCTTTGTCTGCGAAGTTCGCTTATTTCTCCGTTCATAGCCCTCATGTTTTCTCTTATGAGAACACTATCGCGTTTGTGATCCTCCAGAGCATCCCTAGTGCTTTCAAGCATATCAAGCAAGCGGGAAAACTCCCTATGGGTTATAGGTGCAGAAGGTGTAGGCTAATCATCAGTTGCCACAGCTGGCATCAGAGCATTTGTAGGAACTCGAGTGGAGGTACCAACTTCAGCCAGGTTCGGTTCGGATCAGCCTCCCCCCGCCTGGGCGGATCGGATCAGTGGAGATCTTACAACAACATTCCGGGGAGCGGCTCAGATCGGTTCGGAGCCTCCAGTTCGGATTGGGGCCTATTCAGACAGAGCGGGAGATGTCTTACCGGATCGGTTAGCTCCTGAACTTTGTCCTCTCATCCTAGTAGTAACCATAGCTGGCTGATCTTCACTTGACCTGCTCTCTTTGCACATTCTGCACTTCTTTTCCTTTTCCCTTGGTCATAATATTCAGTTTATCGAAATCTTTTAGGAAGAGAACTTCAGAAATATTGAATGTACGGACTATATTCTTTAGATATGCAAACCCAAATAGTAGAATGGTAGCCTAAAAACGTAGAGAATTCGTGAATTATCAGTGAAAGCACCAAAATGTTAGATCCTAAAATGGTTCTCACACCCAAACTAAGGATGATTCTAAATGAAATAAAAAGAAAATGAAGAAAACACACGATTTATAGTGGTTCGGCGTTAAAGAGACGTCCACTTTGAATTTCTCTAATTGATGATAGGAATACAAGTACAATGATTGTTTTCACTCATACAATGAATAATTTCACTCAATCTTCTCCAAAATGTGCTTCAAAAGGTGATTGTGATCTGAATAAGGTGATGAAAATCGGTTATGGAGGAAGTTTTAGTTGATGTTTTGCCCAAAAGATCCCTTCAAATGATCCTTAGGGGTGTATTTATAGGCAGGAAAAATCCCCTGGAAGGCATCTGGTTCGGGTACACGTGGTGCTCATTGCTTCAAAGTCGGGATCGGAAGCTCTGAGATGGTGCCAGCGCATTATCTTCATGGGTGAACGAGCACACAACCGCTCCGCATCTTATGGTATCGTGTGTTATAACTGTTACTGTTTCTAGTTCGGATCAGACGCATAGAGGAGAGGGGGAGCGGATCCGATAGCTCTGAACCGATCCGGTACTGTTCTTGTATTTTTATTTTCTGCTTCAAAGTGTATCGATTCTGCTCAGGATCTCCGAACTGATCCGAGCCTCTATTATGCACTCTTTTAATCAACATTCTTCATCGATTGGTTTTTTGACTTCGTGTTGCCTAGTTCACAAAGTAGGCTAACACATAGTAAACAAATGTTACTTTAATTTGATTCTACCTACAAACCTACTCAAAACAACTAGAAAAATGGTAACATGAGTGTAAACCTGATAAATATGAATCAAGAACCAAGAAACCAGACTGGTAATTCTAGGAATGATGGCACAACAAATCCTGAATACATTCGTGATGAAGCTTAGTTTCCTGATTCAGGTGCTACCAACCGTGTTACTAATAATCCGAACAACTTAAACCTTGGAAATGAGGAGTATAGAGATAATCATGTATTCAAAAAGGTAATTGTTACTTTGCAAATATCACTCATATTAGGAACGTTTACGTCGAAGATGATAGAAAACTTTAATTAAATAATATTTTGGGTGTGGCTCAAATAAAAAAAATCTGATAAGTGTTTCTCAAATTACATGTGATAATAATGTTTATTTCGAACTATACCCTAACTGTTGTCTTATCAAAGACATATTAACAAAGAACATTTTATTATAGGGTAAAGATGACAAGGGGTTGTCACTGCTAATGGAATGAGAGAAATGAATAACAACGGTTCATCCTGCTAAGTGTCAGAAATTTCTGAAAAAATAAATAATGTTGACTCTTTTAAATTCTAGCATGCCAAACTTAGGCATCAAAGTAGGAATGGCAATGGGGAGGGTTTCTTGTACCCTAGATCCAACCCGGACTTTTTAAACCTCTCCACAGACCTGCCCCGTAGACCCAGTGCGGGTCTTGAATTTCGCCCCGTACCTGAAACCCGAACGGGTCAGGGTAGACCCGACCCGCCCCACGACCAGGTGCTATTATGTTCTAATGTACGTAAATTTATATGCTTATATTTTTTATCACTAAATGGTAAATTTTATACATATCAAAATGTGTTCACAATGATAAGAAAATGTGATAAAATGAGTTGTAATATAATAGTTCAAACTGTATGCATTTGTAATTATATTATTATCATTGATGCAGCTTACTACTACGAAAGATTTCTAGTCTTTTGATTAAAAGAAAATAATATTCAAGTTATAATCTTGTTTACCTAAGAAGATTATCGAGTAATCATTATAGTTATAAAACGTTTTAATGATGTTTCAGTCATGCGGGTCGGGTTGGGGCGGGTTAGCCATGCCTCAAACCCGACCCTAGACCCGAACCTTCAAAAGCGGGTCGTGGGTCTACCCGCTCCGAAGACCCTATGGGGCGGGTCAAGCGCGTTTGGACCGTAGACCCGCCTCATTGCCATCCCTACATCGAAGTATTGATGTTGTAAAAAGAATTTAAGTACAAAGGGAATTCATATTAATATATCATCAGGCTTTGATGTGTGTACATATTGTCAAATAAAAAGGAGTCACAAAATTTCCTTTGAAAACTCTGACACCAAGTTTCATACCGCTTTAGAACAAATAGTTCTAGACCTTTGGGGTCCAGCCCCTATTAATACTGACTATGGTTTCAGATATTACATGCCTTTTATTAATTCCTACTCCAGGTTTGTTTGGATATATTTTCTAAGAAGTAAAACTAAAACTACTAGTTTTGTGTTACAATTCATAAAATATGCTAAAAAACAAACTGAATGTAGTCTTAAAACTATCCAAACAGATAGGGGAACTGAGTTTAAACTACTCAAAACTTATTTTCAAGAAAAAGTTATTTTTAACAGAACTACTTGCCCTTAAGAAAAACTTATTGTGAGCTTGAACGAAAAGTTTTAACTTTCGAAGAAGCTAATGACCTTTCAGCCATTAAGCCGGAAGAGTGGATAAATAATCAATGTCATATGAAGTGAATTTGTAGGCAAAGAAAGATCAAGTACAAGATCGTAAATCAATAATCTTTCAAGCTAAAAAAGAAGAAGACTCTGATAAAGAGAAAGAATATATGACCTATGTAACAAAGAACTTTAAAAAATAAATACAAAAGAAATGATAAGAAGTTCAAAAGCAGCGATGATGAGAACAATCCTCCCAAGATTATGCTCAGATATTTGGAATGTGATAAAATGGGACATCTAAAGAAAGACTACCAAGACGCTAAGAAGAATGATAAAAAGAAAAAAAGAAGAAAGTTTTTTTAGTTACTTAGGATGTTTTAGACTTAGATTTATCTTCATCAGATAGTGAAAGTGACTCAAATAACAAGCTAATGTCTACTTTAAGGTCGTTGACAATGATGTAAGTGATTTACCTTTTGATGAATTATTAGAATTCAACACAAAACCTTTTAGTAAATATAAAAAGAAAGGTAAAAAACACAAGAATGTTAAAGGGAAACTAAACAAAGCAATTTAGAAGTTGAAATGCTTCGAGATGAAAAGAAAATTCTAGAAGAAGAATTAGAAAAAGCTCAAAATGAAATTAGAAATCTAACAACTCAAGTCCTCATTTACTACTAAACTTGAAATTCAAAAAGAGAAAAATGATTTTCTTAGCTGAACAAAACCATGATTTAACTCACCAGTAAAAAGTCTTGAATTAAGTAAAAATCAGTTTGGAATATACGTTTGAAAATATTTTAGAAAATGTTTCAAAATTTAATAAAGGAAGAGAAAATCTTTCAAAAATAATAAATGGTTCTTATAAAGCTATTCCAATAAAAATAAATATGCAGAAGTCATTGTGACTGAAGGGACAATACTAGTCGACCAAATTAAGAAAATTATAATATTTTACATATAGATTTAGTTCACTTAACATTGTATTCCATTCAACTGGATAATGATAAAAATAAACTAATTCTTCTGTCTTTGAATACAGTCGACTTCTAGCTAAAACCAATATTTTTTTCATAATATTCAATCGACTAGCAACGTAACCCAACCGACTAAAATATACCAGAAATGAACTGTTTACTCTCTATTTAAGTTTAGTCGACTAAAGACTACTAATTCAATACCTTTGAAAAGTTTTGTTTTTAAAATATGACAACTTTTTACAAACAAGCAAAACGATTCAATCTATATAAATTGAATCCATCACTTTTTACAGTCGCTTACCATCATTTCCATAATTATTACTACTAATTCAATACCTTTGAAAAGTTTTGTTTTTAAAATATGACACCTTTTTACAAACAAGCAAAACGATTCAATCTATATAAATTGAATCCATCACTTTTCACAGTCGCTTACCATCATTTCCATAATTATTCTCTAAAAACTCTCAAACTGAAATCAGAAAACCTTAAAATGGACCCTAAAAGAGCTAGAGCTTCCTTCTCCAACACAGGGCCAGGTGATTCATAAATCAAAAGCGGTTATACAATGACAAAGCTGTAAAGAGATTCAAAAGGATGAAATATTCAAGGGTCTTTGAAGGATCGTTTGCCAAATTCGACAATTTCTCTTCTTATCGGCTACAAGACTTAGCTAATCGCAGTGGTCCAACTTCTCTACTTAATTAATGCGAATAACCTCAAAGATTATCATCTACTTGTCAAACTATTTTATGCTAACATGAACTTGGAACATCGTACCATTCATAATCTAGATTATTGTGTTTGGGGATTAGTATGTAGAGTAATTTTTTCCCCTATATCTCTAGTTAGCTCTATATTGAAATGTTCATATGAAGGTTAAGATTTAAACGAAATTGAGGTTGACATGGATCATAGAGATGAAACAAGTCATTTGTTTTTGAAAGATGACTTACAAGAGTTAAATGCCATTGAACTTTAACCCAATGCCTGTATTATACATTGAGCTTCAAATGACATTAAGTTGCCAATTAATTCTTCTATTTTTAGAGTACTAATGTCATTGGCCTCTTTAATAGAAAATGTCTTTTAATCCCAATCAGGTGTAAGTGAATTTAATATTTTCCTAACTTGATCTTTCTTAGAATTTTTTACTAAGAGCAATTAATAAATTAAATACATCTTGAAATCTACTATACATATCAGATATTAACTCATTTGTGTTCATCTTAAATAATTGAAATTGATTAGTTAACATGGAAATATTGGTTTGCTTAACTTTACTAGTCCCTTCATGTGTAACTTGTAATGTTCTCCAAATATCGTATGCAGACTTACAAAAAGATACCCTAATAATTCCATTCCTACCTAATGAACAAAATAATATATTTATGTCTTTACAATTGCTTTATGCGAATGTCTTTTGATCAGCAGTCAATTGTGCATAATTAGTCTAGGGTTCAGCATACTCAATTCGTGTAACATTCCAAATATCTAATCCTACCAACTGTAAATAAATTTTCACTCTACATGCCCAATAAGTGTAATTACTGTGTTAAAATGTGGTGGTCTTGCAGTGGATTGACCCTCTACAAATGAACTAGTGGTCGTGTCCCCATTACCACGGTTGGTGGCTATTACTATTATTTTCAAGAATTAGGTAATGAAATTTTTGAAACCCTATGCTTGGATACTGATTGTGGGTGCAACAAAAGTGGATCTTATGGAAAATCTAACATTAAAAGTGGGGTGAATAATGTTTGTGGAATTTATATGAATCCTTTTGAATTACCTGAATTACACTTTGTATATATGCAAACTATCACAAAAATAACAAGAGAATCAAAATAATAAAAAAAATTAAAGTAAACGAAAGAACACATCGAATTATATTCTGGTTCGGAGATATTCAACATCGAATCTCACAGTAATGCCTGTACGGATTTTCATTATCTTCAAAATCTTATACACTCCTTAATTTAAAGGCTATAAGGAGACACCCTCTAGAATTTCTGCCTCTAGACACATAAGTCGTATATTTCCGGACCAACAAGACACACGCAATTTATTTCTTGGTATGATCAAACCCAACTTGATTTATGAGCTAATAAGTCACGCCCTTTAGAGTAGATTGGAGTGGATTTTACAATGGAATGAAGACTTGATCTTGAGATCTTGATTACAACAGCCATATAACTTTCATTTGCGTGTTGATATTGAGAGAGTGTGGAAAGGATTACAGAGAATCAAGAACTAAGTAGAAAAACACTTGAAAATTTAGTAGAATATAAGTATATTTTAATTTAGAAATAGTCAGGAAGAAAAGAGGGAAGAAGAAGATGATTTTTTTAACAAAAAATCATTGAAAATTGCTGCTATTTATAGAGAAATAATGGTTATTGTCCATTCATAATAGGATGTGACAAATAGACTCTTATTTTTAAAATTGAAATTTGAAAACAAATACCATGTCAACAAACTAAAAATGGCCATCTCGATATATCCCTATTTTAAATTTTAAAATTTTGTTTTTTAGATTGTTTTGAAAATATAAACTATATGATTAAACCTGAAACTTTAGAAACTATTTAAATAGTAAAAGAGAGTTTTGAACATAAACAAACTTAAGGAAAACTATCAAGGTAATTTAAACAAATTAAAATTAAGTGTATATTAAACAATCAAAATCAATATATAAAGTAAATTTAAATCTAAAACTAAAAGCTCAAAACAATAAGGATTAAAATAATAGTATGTAATTCAAAAAATAAAATGTATCAAACTATAAACATATATTAATTAAAGACTTAAAACATAATATCAAAAGAATCAAAACTAAAATAGATATAATATCAAATATAATAGATTTAAAATATAAAAATTAATTTAAAATTTAAATCTTAAAAACAATAACAATATATGCTATGAAAAATACTTAGAGAACAGGTGTTTGCGGTCATCTTATAAACCAGACGACTTTGCCAAAAAATAACTTAGAAAAATTAATTTGAAATTCATTTGAAAGATCATTTGAAAAACATTTAAGAATTATTTCAAAGGAGATCAGATGAGTGCAATCGAATTTTTACATATATAAATCAAACTCTAATACATATCTTTATTATCCTTGAATTCTCATACTCTTGATAACTCATTAGTTCTGATTTGCATCGCCCGACTTGATCAACATTTCTATAATATCACAGACTGTCTTATTACTACATAGTTTTGATTATCAACACCTGTTATAGTTTCTGTACTATACACTATATATATATATAATCATTAGGGGTAATAGTAAATATATTTTATACCAATACTTATCATACCTGTTGTTGTTATCATCAAAACATCCTTGCACTAACAGCTAAGTACAAAGTGGTTTCCTTAATTTCCATTCTCAAATCCTTTGCGTGAAATTATTTTTTATTTATCCAAATTTTCCTTAACACTAATTCTACCATAGCCATGTCTGAACTAAAATCTGATTTTGGTGCTATCTTTTCTCCTAATATTTATATATTCCTATTCCAATTTCCTCTTTACTCTTTCTGATATTATAAGGCTCCACTGTTCAATCCACTAATCTGAAATACTGAAATTTTTAGATATCAAAACATGTAATTATCCTTTTTTACTTCAAAACAAATTATGCACTTTATCCTCTAACCACTCAAGGGTCCGCTTTTCTCAAATTTCCATAGCTATTACATTAGTGTAATAACCCGGAAATCCGAGCCAATTTAAAATTTTTATTTTGGCAATTTTAATGAATTTTGAATATTTAAAATGAATTATTTTAAATAAAAACGACGAGAAATTTATTTTGAATAGAATTAGAACGTATATATTTATTTGAATCGTCGTTAGAATATAAATATTTATTTTATATTGTAAAAGGAATTGAAAATGGCGCGGTAGTTTGAAAATTCGATTTCAAAGTTCAAATGAATATACAGGATTCAATATAAATCAGAATTGAACGAAACAAGAAATATTTGAATCTATTTAATCATATCTTTCTAACGGATGTAAGAAACATAGATTTCACTTTATGAAGTATAAGATACGTCCAGTATAAAATTCAGAAAAGTCGTTGTGGAATTTATATATATTTTAATATATATATATAATAGCACTTAAAAATAGTCATTTTGCAAACCACCTCTGTTTTCGACGAAACCACTTTTGTTGGATCCGGGGTGTCAAATTATTGCTAGATTCCAAAATTCATAATTTTCTGAGTCAATATGTGAGTGTGGCGGAGTTAAACGTGTTTTGATAGTTTAAGTCAATTTTGATCGACCAGAAAATGGCCATTTTTCAAACGGTCTCAGAATTTGACGAAATTAGTTTTGTTAGGACCGTATCGTCAATACGAAGCTAGAAATAATTTTTTTTATAATTTTTAGGATTAGTATGTAGCCCCGGTAAATTGAAATATGCGTTCAAATTCAATATACATATTTATATTTTGATTTTGACGAAAACTGATCATAACATTCGAATTGGCTTACGAAACATATACCATTGTGTTCGGAATGGGGGTAATTAGCTAGGGGCGACAGTCGTTGGGTTTGATTTGGAGTTCGGAGAAATAAACAACTGATTAACGAATAAAATAATATTAAAATAAATATATATAAAAATTAAAATCCTTATTCTCCTTCTCATTCAAAACCCTAGCCGCTAGGAGCAAAAGAGGATAGCCGATATTGCTCCAAACATCCTTCCCTTCTAACTCCAAATTCCTTCAACCATTTTTGAAAAATCCTAATGGAAATTGAAGAGCAAATTATAGTCTCCAACTTCAACGGCAGAGATCAAATTCCGTTTTGTGTGTTTGGTGAAATCGAGCCCCAAACCCTTCATATTCTCCACCGTTTTCACGGCAGTAGGGCCCATCGAAGGGGCTGGTAATCGGGGAGATGGGAGAGGTGGCTAGCGGCTTTGAGATGACGGGTTCTGATCATGGGTCCGCTACCCTTATCGACGTGCAAGGAGGAGAGAGAGGAACGAAGGAAGGATGCGGTTTTTGTTCGTGTTCCAAAGTGAAGAAGGAGGGGTGAGGGGTAAAGATGGAAAAAAATGTAATTAAATATTGATTAAAATCTTAGTTATTTTTATAATTGTAATCAAAGGGTTTAATCGCCATAACTTTTTCATACGAGAACCGAATTCAACAATATCAGTTGTGTTGGAATCGTCTTCACGAGAGCTTCGCAACAAAACTGACCGCGTCCAAAACAGAGCACGTCAGAATTTCAGGCAATTTCAAATTGAAACAGAACAAAAATTCAGATAAAACTGACGGAGTGGATCCCAATGTGAGAATTCTCTCACTTTAAATTTTCTGTGCAGTTATTTATTTTGTAACTACATATATGAACTGCTCTCCGTCGTCCACAGACCATCGACGACTTGTTTGATTGTATTCTGTGTGAAAATTGATCGTGATGTGAAATGAAATAAATTGATCGTGATGTGAAATGAAATATATATATATATATATATATATATGAAAAGTGAAAATATCATATATATCGAAAGTTAAAATATCGTATATATTGAAAGTGAAAATATCGTATATATTGAAAAGTGAAAATATCGTATATATTGAAAGTGAAAATATCGTATATATATTGAAAGTGAAAATATCGTATATATTGAAAAGTGAAAATATAGTATATATTGAAAAGTGAAAATATTATATATATGAAAGGTGGAAATAATATATATATATATATATATGAAGTGAAAACGATGTATATATGAAATTAAAACGATATATATGTGAAATGTGAAAACGATATATATATGAAATGAAAACGATATATATATGAAATGTGAAAATGATGTATATGAAATGAAAACGATATAATATATGAAATGTGAAAATGATTTGATTGTTAAAAATATAATTTTTAACATATATATACACTGTATAAAATTGTCGTGTATATGGAATATTCAATTTTGATTAGAAATTGAATATGAAGTTGAAAACATTTTGAAAACGAATTTAAAACGATTTATAAAATACATTTTGAATGGAAATCGACGAAATATATATTATATATATAATGGCCTGAATAGAACGCGCCGCGCCGCGGCAGTTCGCGAATTTCGACCATTGACTTCGAATGGATATTGCGGGAGATCCGACCGTCGGATTCTCCTAAAACCAGAATTGTTGGGTTCGTATCAAAAAGAGCTTTCTAACGAATATTAGAGATTTGAAATCCAATGGTTGGATTTGGAATTATGTCCAAACCAAATTTGGAAAAGGTCGCTGTAAGTGCAGTTCGATGGCCGTTGATGGAAATCGACTGTACGGGCCTTGATAAAATTATTAAAAATATCAATAATTTTTGTAAAATCATAAGAAATGATTTGGGAAGAATTGGGATGAAAAACTCCATATTTGAAAAGATAAAAATAGATTTTTATCGAAATAAACTAGTTTTGAACTAGAATTAAAATTCTATTTATTTTTAAAATAAATAAAGTGGATTTGAAATGGTTTTAAAAATAAACAGAATTTCCAATAATTGAATTGGAATGGATTGGAATCGAAATTATCTTTGGAATATTTCGATGTTGGATTTCGTGATTATACAGATATTGTTATGGAAATTTGAAAGATATATTTATATCGTTATTTCCAATATGATATTTGTTGGTCGTAGAATTTGATATTGAATATAAGCCGATATATTTTCTATTCAGAGCCTTGTATTTAATATCAAATGTGATTTGGGTTTGTCGTGAATGGTGTCTTCATTGACACTTTTCTTAAACCTAGTTGAGGAAAAGATTAAATCTTTTTATTTAGATTTAATGAAGTGTACCAATTAAATAATATTTAATTGGAATTGAACTGGGATTGATTTTTGGGTTTATCGTGAATGGTGTTTTAAATAACAATGGTTCTTTAACCCGATAATTAATGGAATGTGATTTTGGGTTGTCGTGAACGGTATCTTCAATAATACTGTTCTTAGACCCAACTAAGTTAAGAAAATCAGAAACTAACTGGAGATTAGTTAAGTTGAATGGTTTGTTGGGTATTGATATGATGTTGGTTTCGGCCTTCGGGGTTAATATTTAGGGAATTGCTCACTTGCTATTTTACGGTTAAAGGCTGATACAATGGTATGTGATTTTGGGGTTTATCGTGAACCGTGTTTGAAATGACATTGATTCTTTAACCCAGTTAAAGATTAAAACTAAGTGGAGTTTTAATGAATCTTTAATTAGATTGAAAAGATCGAGAATGGAGTATCACCGGTTTTGCTCCAGGCGATAGTTAAATCTTTAATTAGATTTGAACGTGAAATGGTAATTGAATTTATCGATAACATGGTGGTGTTAGATATGAAGTATTACCAGTTTTACTTCATGGGATGAATAGGTTGGGATTGGGAAATAAAATAAATGATTACTTCGGTGTGGTTCGCTAATCCCGACTAGTTTGAAGTGATATTCAAAGGAAGATTAAAGAATGAATTTAAAAGAATTTATCTTTGATAAAATTAATGGGAACCTTTCCCTAAGAATGTGAAATTTAGTAACTAATTGTAGGTTAGCTAAGCAGAACGGTTTACTGGGTATTGATCTGATGTTGGTTTCGGCCTTCGGGGTTAATATTTGGGGAATTATTCTCTTGTTAATTTACGGTTAGTGACTGATGAATTTGAATGAGGCGTACATTGTGTTTGTGTAACACTTGTTTATTATATACGCGGGTTGTTCAGAAAGACCGGGTTTATCCCATTCTGAATAATTGATTCGACGTGGTGTCGAGGATGAAGACGGTGGTTGAAGACCGGAGGTCTTCACGTCGTTCGGATAATTACTGATGATCTTGATTGGGCCGTACACCCAAGAGGAGGGAATCAGTTGGTGATCGTCCAGATGTACTTGGAGATCGATGGATATGCGAGGTACAAGGTGCCTCCGGTTTCGTTCAGACCCAGAACGGACTTGTAAATGGACTGTGTGTCTGACATTGGATATCATTCTGTGTGATTGATGGATATCGGTTGCATGGAGTGGTGTGCCTGTGTGGCATGCTAAGATGCAAATGATTAAGGCTTCTGTTGAAAAGCAGAGTCTTGTGGTTGATGATCAAAGAACAGACTGTGTGGCACAGCTTGTGTAGCGTTAATTCGCGAGCCTCACACCCCGGTTGTGAACCAGAAACGGGAGAGGACTTCAGGGAGGGCATGCGTTTCTTTCTAGCTAGAAGTGGAATCAGTGGTTTTACACGCCCTGATGAGTTTGACTTATGTGTTTGTTGCTGTTGCGAGGCGCCTCGGATATATCGGTGACTGTGTGAAGCCGATGGAGTCATTCGTTGGCTCATTTACGCCCCCAAAGGGTGGGGAAACGCAGTGTTCAGGCATTTTAATCCACATCGGTGGACCGGCCCTGACGATCCAAGGTGCAGTTGCGGCTGTTCCTGAGACATGGTAGGCTAGATTGTCTCGAATTGGTAGAGGACGATCCCTGGCCTCGGTTCATAGATGGAAATCCAATTTCCAAATACGTGACTTTGCGGTTTTGATTGTAGAGCCTAGTATGGCGACATAGTGGGATAGGGGCACTTATGCCGTCTATGATTGATACTTATGATTGAAATTGTTTTGACACTATACACTTATAGTAATAATAAAAGATGAAATTTAGCGTATCAAGCATTCTTTGGCTATTATAAGGTAAAACCCTATCCTCCGGCTTGTGTTGCATTGTGTGATGGGACATGGGTCTTATAATGGCTTCATTGTTCTTTATTTAGCATTGCGTTGTTGGTTTATGCACTGGTATTCTTGGGAGGAAACCCGTTCCGTGTTATACGGCGTGGTCCCTTGATTTACCTAACTTTAAAATAGAGATTAATAACTGTTTTACTTCTCACACCAGTCGCATGACTGACCTGGAGTTTATTGTTTTAACCTAAACTTTGGGTGCCCTTATTTTGACACGGACAGCTAGTAGTTTTGGTTTTGCAGATTTATATTCACAGGATCCTGATGTACAGCTGGAACGATACTCGGAAAACTCTGTATCCATGTATTACTTTCAGTTGTGTGTTGTATTATTTTTCCGCTGCTATGTAATTTATTATAATCTCTGATATTTTCTGATGTATATTATTTGTTTATACTCTGTATATTCTTGTATTCTGATGAATTGTTGTAATAAACAATGAAATGTTCTTCTGTTTGCGTTCCGATGTGGCTTGTTCTCAACTCAATCCGTGATTTCCCGTGAGGGGGATTTCGGGTCGTTTCTATTAGTGTACAAAACTGATATCCCAACCTTTTCCATATGTTGTTTCCCTCGGGATTTCTCTATGGATCTAGGTATATATAATATAATATATTTATATTTTGAAAATACGAATACATTCACTCACTATATATATGAATCCTAAACCTAAGCTTTGATACCTATGTAGTCACCCAAATACCAACAGTCCTAAATTTTTTGCAAAATTCTAAATCCAAGTCCATTGAAACCTGAGTTGGTTGTTTGGTATCCTGTAGAAAGGCAAGGATGAATATATCAAAGCTCAAAATAAACATCTCTCAGTAGAACTGAAAAAATACGATAATAATAAACACTTACCATAATAATAGCACTGACTAAGAAAATGTCTCTAAGCTGGAAATTTTCGTTATCTATCTAACCAATGGGTTTGTTATTAGCAAGGGGTCGGAACAAAAGTTCAAGTGAATGGACAAATTATACTTTTAAGAATAACACTACATACATTGTTCTATCACTTATTCACTTATTATTAGGTTATTAGGATTTGTAACACCCTCACCTCTATGTGTAAATTGTACTCATTTATCCCTAGCAGATCAAACCTAATAATCCATATATGTGTCGCTATATGCCCAATATATCTAGGTAATGCCCAAAGTACACTCCTCGATAGTTATCCTTCATCACGCTATGAAAGAGTAATCCAACTACAAACGTAAAGGACAAATTCATGATGTCTACGTTACATATGTTCCGTCGTTTCATAAGAAAATGTGAAACCGCATTCATATTAGCTCGCTGAATGCTCGAACATACACAATGTACCACTTTGTACATACATCGGGGACTTGTACTTTTTACTATATGGGATCTTCTCATAAGGCCAACACTTGTACGGAACTCAGTCACGAATTTCTATTTCTATAAAGGACAGGTTTGTTAGGCCGACAATATAGATAATCTATTTGTTCTATGTATTTCTCCGTGACTATGGCTCCACACAGCCCCCTTCTCTCAACTAATTGAAAGACCCATCAAGAGCTAAGTGACCGTACACTACAATAAATAATCTAAACATCCATTTGGCATTCTCACTCATCCAATGTCTCGATAGTGAATGATCGTTGGCATGCGCGTTTAGCTCCAGTCTTTCTCATACTCGCTCTTACTAATAATGACATTTATCCAAATGATTACTATCTTTATTGGGTCCTGACCACGAATTCTACTCTTGGAGCCAAGGCAACTGCCAACCCAAAATTCTCCCATCAATCTTCTAGCTTCCCTTGATATAAATGCATCAACGACATACTCTTTTGATGGTACCACGATAGACCTGCCTTCGGGGGTGCAGCTTCGTTAGGCCTACCCTAGAGGGCCATCCTAGAGTATCCTCACGTCCCGTAGAATTCTCGAACTTCTCTCTATCTTTGCCAAACAATGTATTGGATGTTCTCCAACTATTTGCAATGATCTGCTTTGTTAAGCCTTGCATCAAGACTTCATTCGAACCGTTCCAAACACACCTCGCTATTTTATTAAATCTTATGTCTAATCTTTCATTATGCATCATCATACCTCATGTTTCTTCTATTATAACATAATTGGATTATACTTGTATTAGTGTAACTCTGATGACTGGAAAATGTAATTCGAACATATATGTTTTAAATGTTTTAAATCATTATTTGTGTGTTATATGTTGTCTTTCCGCTGTGAGATTCTGTGATTGTTTCCTCTTCTTTCTTGTTTTTCTTCTTTTTCTCAATAACTACCTATGTTGGTGATTTGTTTGGATCGACATGTGTGGATTATTGTCGATTTGAACGGTCAAAAATCCGGGTCGTTACAACAGTTTCCTTCAATTTGAGCTTAGTTACTTATTAACTTCATTGGTCACCTATTTTCCCCAATCAACTTTCGCTGTCGGAATGAACCACCACCGTTACATGCTTATTAAACTTAATCTAGATATAAGTTTTATTTATAATAAGTTTCTTTTACTTTAAATCATTATTCTTCTTTTAATAGCATCCTTGTATTGTAATTTTCTTGTAAACATTCAGATTTTGCCGAATCCTTCTTTCTTCCCTTTAGCTCAGTCATACATTGAACCCCAACCTATTGACTCAGCTCCTAGTCTGAGTGTTTCATATTCTATTTTAATCATAATAGGTTACATTTTTTCATGGCTATCAAGTATCTTAACTTGATTTCTTATTTTTCTTTGCTTTTTATAATGTTTTTCTGTTATGCTACTCTTTTACTTATCTTCTTTGTAAGTTTTACCTTTCAAAAGTTATACTTATTCCTAATTGGTTGGCTACAAGAAACTTAGTAAAATTTATTTCCATAATCTAATATGAAGCAACCCTACAAATAGGAATCCATAATTGCAAGATATTTCTTTTAATTATTTCTGAGTTACTGGATAGTGCAAAATACAACTAAATCCCTACTTCACACTAATCCAGTTCTTTTTCTCTTTATTTCCTGCAATTATATTTGCTGCTTTACTTACAATCTGAATTATCAAAATATATCCCTTTTTCTTAACCAACCAACCTAGGCAATCCCTAACTTCAAATTTCAGTAGGTATGTTTTAATTTTCATTCTCAATTTATTTCCCAAAATGATAAAACTTAAATCCACTCACCTAATTTGCTTTCCAAATCCTGAACCTGGTCCAGATCTAGCATTCCATGGTTTCCCCTAGCAAGATTTAGAACCAAACAACCATGGATCCACAATTCTTACTAAAAAAAAGGGAAGAAAGAGGAAGAAATAAAAGAAATTAAATTGACCAGGTCCAAGAAATTACCTTACTTCGAATATGATTCTAAACACCTTCTTACTGATAATCATTCTTTTCCTCCGTATCTTGAATCAGAATTTTCCTAAACTAAATATTCTATTTTTCTGAAGAGATTTGGGGAGGAAGAAGAATGGAGAGCTTAGGCGGCTTCTCAGAGAATGTGAGATTTAGGCTAGGCTCTACAAGCCTATTTATAGATGTTCGAGATCTTATCGTACACGCAGCGCTGAGTCAGCATTTGAACTTGGTTAAGAAAATAGTCCATATTCGTAGTCGAATCTAGCTAGATCTGGGGTAAGATCGACCCCCCTACAGGGGTGTCGACTTCTGGGTCGACACCCTATGGGTCCCGCGAGCTATTTTGGCACAAAAGTTTAATTTTCAAATATTTTTATTTCTAGAATTTATTTAACTATTACATTTACATATAGCCTCTTTATATGTATACAAATCTTCTAATGACCATTTTACAAGTATATTATATAAACACAACTTTTATTTCGTTTTAAAAATTCAAACGGTGTTGTACCGTTATTTAATTCTTGCCATATTTCTTTGATTGAAGCCTTAAATTTTATCCTTTGTATATATATATATATATATATATCTACATATATATACGCGTATATTTACATATACATGTATACATATATTTTTCTACACTTCCTTATATGTATAATTTTCCTTATATGCGCGTTTATACATATTTTCTCTTTAGAACATGTGTTATTTTAGCTATTCCCTCAAAATAAAAATATAACGCTAGTAGGGATCGAACTTTGAACCTCTTATATGCAAGATGCATGCTCTAACCAACTGGACTACAAAGGCTATTGTTAACAAGGCTTAAAACAACGGTAGTTATTGTTCTCTTCTTATTCCTCTTTTTCATGTTTTTTACAATATCTCATTTAAACCATTGTATGAATCTTTCTCTTTTATTTCCCTTTTATTATTAATGCATTATATTTGTAAATCAGTGCACGCAACATATTTACACTACATGCAACTAATCCAATCTTTCTTTTAATGCATGCATTACATTTTTATTTGCATAAACAATTTTTTTTCTTTTTTCAGTGCATGTATTTAGTACATGCAATCATATATTATCATTTTTTTAAATGTTTATGTCTATGCATATATATACACATTTGCATTATTTAATTGTTACAAGATGCGGGGTGTTACATTCTCCCACCCTTAGGAAATTTCGTCCCTGAAATTTGATAAGGGTAAAAATCAATTAACCCCTCGCATAATATACATCCATTATATGTGCATCCAATTTTTGCAAACATTGTGCATAGTGAAATACAACATAATAATACATGTATGCCTAAGCGGTACCTCCTATGTGTATGCAAATTTTTCCAATATTCTTTAAAAACACGATGCTTACATCCTAAATATACTGGCAGTTCTACATGGATGCAATATTTTGAAAATAAAAATACATTTTCGTCCAAATTTTCCCATACCCTTTCATAGCAAAAGCGCAGTTCATCCAATTTTTTGCGTCCAAAATCCTACCAACCAACTTTATTTTTTGAATTTCAGAAAAACCTAATTTTAGAAATTTGATTTCTTATGTTACAAAAAGGTGGAAAATCGAAAATTTCGCGTCTTTCGTTTTTCTTTAAGTACTTATTTTCCAACCGTACTTAGATTTAATGTAACTATTTATGAAGATTCTTTATTTTCCTATCCAAGCACAGCCCACATAAGAAAATTTTCTTTGTTACTGATTTTCTTTTTCATCTTATCTTGGAAATTTTTACTCTTATTCATTTTTCTCTCATAATTTTCCATTTTTATTTAACTGGCAAGCTTGTTGCTTTACTGAATTTGTTGTTTTCTTTTTAGTTGTACCATGTCTCTTTTCTTAGCTTTATTTAATCATCTGATCTAAGTTCAGTTTTCAGATAAGCCTTCTAGTCTTTCAACCAAAACAGGAAAATAGACACTCTACACAGCTACTATTAAGGGCCAAGAATCTCGGGACTATGTCCCCCTCAAACAGAAAAGTCCAAACCATCGGATTCACGATAGGTTCAGGTGTTACCCTAAGTACCAAACAGGAACAAAATAACAGAAGGATCCCAACAGAAATGCAATAACGAGTTGTACCCCTAGCATGAAAATTAGTAACAGGATCTAAATACTTACTTGCCCATTTACTCTCTAGTAGTCACCATTAGTCCTAGTTGTGTACCAACAATCATTTCAAGCAACACCCTAGGTTTTTCAATGCTTACGCATTCTACGCGTACTTACCATTATTCCAAGATAATTATCGCTATTTACTTTATAGCCCCAAAACTTTTCCCGTCTTTCCTAGGCACTAATCCTTACCTACTCCGTATTTTTAAAACATGGTTTAGCCTTTTCATTTAAATTTTATTTCAAAAATTCAAAAGCGTCATAACTTTATTTTCCTCATGAAACCTTACTTTTGCCAAACCATAAAAACATGTCATCTTAAAAAAATGTAAATCATTATTAAAAATCACAAAACTGGAGTAGATACGGACAACTATTTTCTCAATCAGGTTTACGAATTGTTCTTGCCTGTAAGGTCGGTTGAGTTTCTTACTACAAGGTGCAAACATTTACTCCGTTCTTAATTTCTACAACTTATTTTGTCCACCGAACAAAATTCTTTTATTAAAACAATTTATCAAAAATGATTGTCAAAAGAATAAAGATTTCAAAACTTTCTTTATTAAAAATTCTTTTATGCAATATAACAAGAAAACTAGCGAGCTATACATGCTCTATAATATGCACCTTTAATGAGATATTTAATTTTAGACAAAATTTTCGCAAGAAATCACTATTTTCAAAATATACTCCCTTTAATTCTAAACCCAGCATGTACTTCTTTATATATTTTAAAACTATCACTTATAAGATTAAAACACCATAAACCTTCTCCCAAAAACTTTATAATTTCAAGTTCTCAAAAGTTAACAATGGGGTTAGACTCAGAGCGGGTTTCCAATTTTCCTTGGCTTTCCTAGACACTCCCACAAGGTCAATTCTCTCAAACTATATATATTCCTAATCCATTTTTCTCTTTTTAACCTTTTCCAATTTATAAGGTTTTACTCCAAACCCACTAACCCAAAATACTAATCATATGGGATTCACCTTCCTTCCATACAGAGCACATTGTACATTTCAACCCAAATTTCCTAAGGGTCTCAAATTTCCATATTCATTCCTTTAGTATCAAGACAGTCATCCCAATTCTTATCATATTATACTCTTTCTATTTAGTGGGTTCCTCTATGGATTTAGGTATATGTATAATATATTTATATTTTAAAAAATACAAATACGTTCACTCACTATTTATACAGGAATCTTAAACCTAAGCTCTGATATCAAATGTAACAACCTGAATTCTGACAGACCGTATTTTTTTTCAAAATTTCGATCCAATGAAACTCGTGTTGGTTTCTCTGGTATCCAGCAGAAAAGACGGAGATATAAAATATATCAAAGATTAGGAAGTATGTCACAGCGGAATGGATAAAATATAATATAATCAAAATATAGCCGTACCCCAATTATAATACTGCCTAACCAGTATCCAAATCTTTCTATCTCTACCACAAGTGTAACCTTCAATTATGTATTGAGGAATGGGTCAAAACATAAGTTCTGGTGATTGGATTTAAACTATACATTTTGGATAACCCTACATATACCATTCAATCACATTTTCTTATTTATTCGGTTACTTGGGTTAATAGCACTCAAGGTTTATGCACACGTCGTACCCATTTATTCCCCAGTGGATTAGCCTAATAAAGTATATATGTAGCTACCCCCAAATTAAGGTACATTCCATGGCACCCCACTCGCATGGTCTCCGCTGTAACGCCACAGAAATACACACAGTCCCTCACCTTACGCCGGAATGACGTACGGACCTCTATATAACAAAGCTATGTTCCGTATAGGACCTCCATCGCCATGCTACGTAAGCGTACAGACTGCCACCTTTGATCGAATCAGATCGCAAAGTAATGCCCCAGAGCCTACGATACACCACCCAGAGAAGACATGCATGTATATAGACTTTCCCACGTACGTATCGCCAATCGTATTCGATGCCTTAACCGCACATAACCTCAAATGTGTACCGAGTTCCATGACAGGGATGTACAAGAAACACGGAACTCGATCGAGAGCTTTTCCATATCTGTACATGCCCGCCTTTAAGGGCCTCAAAATACAGATATCCTTTGGGTCTATTTTTCATGGTGGCTATGGCCCTACCTTGCCCCTCCCTCAACTAGTAAAGACTACAAGAGCTAAGTGACTTGCCCCTAATAAATATTCTAAACATCCAATTGGCATCTTCCCTCAACCTTTGTGCCTCGATAATGAAAGGTGGATGGCATTTTTGGTTTAGCTCTAGTCTTTTAGCATCCTACTGGCTGCCGATGACGGGTACTCGACGATCTACTATCATTGTTGGTCGTGACCCCTGACACCTTCTTGAGGCTACCGTTGAATTACCCTAGTGTTACCTCGTCACAAATTTCTGACTGCAAAGCTACTTTTACAGTCAAGGCTTACTCATCGGGTAGTTACGCGCAGACCCAACCTCTGTGAGCACAGCCTAAACGTCTGCCATCGCACAGAGGACTACCAGGAGCACCTTACGCGTCTTAGGAAGTCGCATGCTTCCCCTTCCAGTCCTTCGGAGCTAACAGAATAATCATATGGGTGTGCACTCCCCTCTTGCCTCATGACACTGCGATGATCTACCCCGTTGGGTTATTCACCTTAAACTTGCGGATTGGTCCAAGCGCCTTATTTTAATATGTTATTAGACCTTATTTCTAAACGTTCTATTATGTTCTTGCTTTACCTCATCGGGTTTCCATTTAACTTGGTTATTCCCATTCACATTGACTTCTTATTCAAGTTACCAAGTTCTTTGTGCTTATTACAATCATATAACTTTATCCATTTTAAGTTTATTAACAAAGCCCACAACATGTTATTCTTTAGATTGTAATCCAAGATCTGTAATCTACAATCTCTTAATATTATTCATAGTCCAATAACATGTTCTTACTTAATACGTAATTAAGTATATCTCAATTCACATGTTTTCTATTTAACATGTCACTTATTATTTATGATTAAATATAACTTATTTCTTTTTATAAGTTTGCTTCATTCTTTCTTATTTGATCATAATTCCATCTTATACTGTCACTACCACTTATTGTTGTTTACTTATTAACTTAGTTCTCTTAACTAAGGTTTACTAATAAGTTTTCTTTCCATAAATATAACTTATGTTGTCCTCATTCGTAGATTTCAAATTTTTGTTCTAAAAAATAACTTAATTTACAATTAAGTACAACTTATCTCATTACATAAGTTATTCCATTTTCTTTATTGTTAATTATAACCTAAGTTATAATTTCCGCTTGTCCCTAGGACAATCCTACTATTATATAACATTCTTATTAATGTAATTTATTTATAATAGGTTATTATCATTCCTTATTCATTCCCTTTCTTTTACTAGTTGTAACTTCCATTCATTTCCTTATTCATTACCATTAATCACAATTAATGCTATTTTATCAAATCTTGTTATTCACATATATTTATATATATGTTTATGCACTAGACCTCTCACATTAAGCCTACACTTGTGGATGCTGGATTTGTTGGGTGGTTCCGGGCAGACTTCTACCACAAGTTGACTTTACCTCGTGTCTTGGCACCTTTACATGTATATTTACGCGCTAGACCACTCACATTAAATTAACAACTTGTGGATGCTGGATTTGTCGGGCGGTTCCGAGGAGACTTCTACCACAAGTTGAATTCTCGTGTCTAAGTGCAGTTGTAGTTTTCTATTACTATAAATTTTCTATATACTTTAGGCATGTCCATGTGATGCATTTTATTTGCATTAATATTTTCTTCTTTTTTCAGTGCATGTATTTATTACATGCAAACATATATTATCATTATTATATTTTTTAAAATGTTTATGTCTATGCATATATATACACATATGCATTATTTAATTATTTAATTGTTACAAATTGCGGGGTATTACAATTACTGATGATAAAGCATTAAATTTTAGTGGTAACACTACAAGAAAAATACTCTATTGCAACTAGCTATTTGCAACAGACGACACATGACTGTTGCAATAAATGATATTTGGCATCAGACTTATTATAACAGTTGCAATGGATGAGATTTAGCAACATGCCTTTTCTTTCTGTTGTGAAAAACATATTTTTAGCAACAACGCTTCCCTTCCTGTTGCAAAAACATACTTTTAGCAACTGTGCTTCCATAACAGTTGCAACAAATATATTATTTTCAACTGCACTTCCATACCAGTTGCAAATAAATATCTTTAGCAACTGTTTTCGCCACTTGCAATAACTGTATTTTTTACAACTAGTAAAGCCAACTGCGAAAAACATGCTATTAAAATAAGTATAAGCTTTAAATGATTGACATTTAATAATAAATTTTAAATAGTTACTATTAAATGATTAACTACTAGTAATTATATAATAATTTCTAGTAATTATATAATAATTTATAGTAGTTATATAATAATTAAGACTGATATTTAATAATAAACAATAAATTTTAAGTATTATAAAATGATTTTTATAACATTTAATGAAATGATAACAATTAATAAATTACAAATAATAACAATTAACATTAAAATAATAATAAAATACATAAATAAAACTAATGGATAATAACTAATAATTAATTTGAAATATGAATATGTTTAAATATTAAATATTAAATATTAAATAATTAATAGATTCATAATAAATAAATGATAATTGATTAATATTACTATTAAGGAGTAGTTAATAATTAATAATAATTTCTTGTATGAATTAATTTATAATTTGTGTTTGATAGAAGCATTTTATTAATTAAATAATATTTTCTAGTTCCCATTAATAATTATTTTTATATTTTTAATACTATATTTATTTAGTAGTGATCAATAAATTGTACTTAGTAATCATCAATTACATTTAATAATAAATAAATAGTTACTATTAAATAATTAGTAATCAATAACTAGTACTTAATGATTGTTAGATCCAAAAATGGCTCTAACATCCAAGTAAACTGATTTTGCAGAGATTAATATCTAGAAATGAAAGAAAACATTGAGAGCACACGAGATTTATAGTGGTTCGGCGTTAACGAGCCTACGCCCACTTTATATCTTTTTGATTACACGTAGAACACAAGTACAATCAATGATTTCTCTCAATCTCACAATTATAATGATAATTCACTTAATAATTTTGTAATAACACTGATCAGAAATAATGGAGAAGCAATAATGGTGATAACAGCACTCATAAATACCAAAAGATCCTGAAAAATGCCAAGCATAGGGCTATTTATAGGTGGTATCTACGAGCGGTTCGTGATCATACGTGACACAAATCCCAAGGATCTCGGACTGAATCATGAGCAAGTGAAGAAACAGTCAATATGGCGGTTATGGACAGGTGTTAGGAGATCCTGGACTCTCGAATCGTGGAAGACCAGGTCATTGCCTTTATTCTTTTGCTCCGTGGACCGGATCGTGTGGTGGTTCGGAATCGGTTCGTGGCAATGGTACGGGTCGTGGGGGGTTGTCACGAGCGGATCACGATAGTAGTGATACGAGCCGAGGGCAACAGGGTGATCACGATCGGGCTTTTATGGCTTTTTCCAATAAGACTTCATATTGGACTTGCTTGTGAGTCTTGGTAGCTTGGTCCAAAAGCCAGCCAACATTCCCCCCCCCCTCAAAGTATGGTTTATCAAGGATATAACATGCTTTGAAACTATAATGCTACCTTTTCATAAAACGATGCAAACCAGTGTTTGTTTCTATTTGGAGCGTCGTGCTGTTTTGGATAGTCACGTTCCTTGATCAATATAAATATCAGTCCGGATTTCCAACTATTTTTCTGTTCATTGGTTAATTTCCATCTTCTGAACTTCAGATGTATCGCGCAGAACTTATTAAGTAAATCTTAAGTTCCATGAGCATTTACATATTACTTTTTTCTCCCTTCTCTCTTTTCTCTCTTTTTTTTTTTGCCATGCTGGAGTCCGGTCGTCATAATACTCATGTGGTTATCGGATCGGGTTATACACCACGGTCCAGGCCTCCTCCCAAACCACAATGGGGTCCCTTGGACGTTTGTGGCCCATGGATCTTCATGGTCCGCATGAGACAAAATCGGGGAGACGAAGGGTCTCCAGATTGGCTATATAAGCCGACGTCTCCTCTCTCCTTACTCTTCCTTCACTCTTCCATTTTAGCTGTCGCCGCCCTTGTTTCTTCATTTCAAACCCTAAATTGGAACCTCTTCTAGCCCTCAAACTTCCAAGATCGTTCATCCAATCCAAATAGGTAGTTTAGCGATGCTTTAGGTTGCAATTTTTATTTTTTGTTTAAAGTATCGATTTGAATTGAGCTCCGCTTCCATGAGTTTTCCCTTTTTGTTGGTTCTGGGGTCGTCGCTGACACTGGAGGTGATGGCGGTTGAGCTCTAGCACGTTCGTGGAGATAGAAGATGGTGGATTAGGGAGGAAAGAGCCTTGGCGAAGTAATTGGTAGGTTAGGGACCCGTTCGTGGTGAAAACCTTGTGAGTGGAGGAAGGAGATGTTGGAGAGGAAGGCTAGTTCTGTCGGTTCGTGGAGAAGGATAGAGAAGAGTGGAACTTCGATTCATAATGATGAAATGGTGGGTCGGGTCATGGAGAGGGGAAGGCATCGTTTCGTGAGCGGGTGGACTGAGTAGGATCGCGGGGATGTATAATGGAGTGGATCATGGGAGTCCTTCATGAGCCATTAAGGCGAAACGATGTGAGTTACCAGGTGGGCAATCCCACGATCCGAGGATTTCACCACGAGCCGAAGCCGGTCTCGCGAGTCAGAGTTCTTCCACAAACCTAACCTGTTGACGATCCGTTATCCGCAAGCCAGTCTCTGTTTCATGATCCAACATCTACACCATGGGCTGAACCCCAAGATTTTAACGAGCCATCTTCATTTACGATTCGATGCACACGTTGACTAAAAACTATAATGCAATTCTGATACATCAATGAACAGTTAGGCTAGAGCCTTTGAGATGGACTTTTTGAACTGAACAACAACGCAACACATCAGCATAAAATGACCATAACTACACTTATCCAGCTTTACTTTATGTTTCTATTTTTCTAGTATTATGCACATTTTCACACATTACCACCTGCACATGCACAGGGTTCACGGGTAATTGCATCCTAATCCTTCATGTTTACTCGCCAAAACAGCCATGTCAGATAGACGCTCCTCAAGAGTATCCGAAGTGGGAGCAAATCCAGAGTACCTACAAATAGCACAATCCCGACGTACTCCCGTTAGGTTCAGACTAGAGTAATTCTAGTTCTGAGTATGAGACAGATAAAGAATCGGTTTTTTCTGAGAGCACATCGCTTGAAGAAGAGGAAGAAGAAGATGATCGGGCTCCTAACGAGATCCTAAGTGTTAAGGAAGTAGAGAAAGAGAAGCTCACTGATTCTCTAGCTTCCAAATTGGATGATATAAAACTTAAGAAGATATGCTTAAGACATGGGATTCCTTGGGACGATGTGAAAATTCCAAAAGATGGAGATAGACCTCATTTTTCCCCAGAAGGGTACATGACTGTCAGTAGGCTCATGTGCTGGGTAGGCGCTATTCCTCCATTTTCCTAAATCGTTGTTGAGACCTTAAGACGACTGCACATTGCCCCAATGCAACTCCATCCTAATGCTTACGCGGCTTTGTACACTCTATGTGTTGCGTATGCGGAGATTCTGCAGACCGAGCTCACTTTCAAGGACTTGAAATTCTATTACCATTTCAAACACCGTTCCACAGGGACTCCAAACTTCACTTTCATTGAATCAGTGGCCAACAGGAAGGTTTTATCGGATGGTCATAGCAACATAGGGGATGCCAAATCCGATTGGTTTTACATAAAGCATCAAGTCGGATGCGCGAGGAAGTGGCTACAATCAAATAGGCTTTAAGTCTGTCGATGCATATCCTAATTGCATAATCAAGCGTTAACGCGTTCCTTTTTCTGTACAGATCACAATTTTCCAAAAACAGAAGGTTCGGTATATGAAGATCGACTATCCCGCCTCCTCAAAAGCACATCCGATTTCTTAAAAATCAAGAAATGTATTATGGATGAGAATCTTCACAAACACCGCCTTCTGGATATAAGATTCGGGCTTGGTACGGGTGGCAGGCCTTACAAGTATGTGCCCCCTACTCTTAGGGAGTCTAGTAGCGTACCCCCGGCCGAGGGAGGAGGGACCACAGAAGTCGTAAAGGCTGTTGAGATTACTAAAAGTCCTTCATCAATGATCAATCAGGATGACGAGGATCTAAATATATATAAAGGAGGAGAATCTCGGGTTAGCGAACCGGAAGACATCCCCTCCGCTAAAGGACAATCCCCCCGCGAAGACTCCACCACCAGTTGAACCTTCATTAACAGATGAGCAGATACATGAGAGTTTAGAAAAGATCCCCCTGCCAGATGACCTCTATACCTCCGAGGATTTTGGAGGGGAACCATTCTTCCCTACCTCCGAAAGAGAAACCTCCCCTATCAAAGAGAAAGAAACTGTGCAGACGAGCCAAGCTTCGTACCCTGGTCCGTTAGGGGGGATTACACGGGCACACATACACTACATACACCACCTATCACGATACTGATACACTAATCATATTCATAACCCTGATTTCCATTTGTTATTTTCTGTAAGAAACATGCCTCGTCGTTACTCTTACTCTCTCCACGCTCTTTGCAAGAATATTCCCAGGCTTTCTACCATGTCCGAGCACGATCGCAGTGACAGTCGTGGGAGGGATAGCCAAAGACACCATGATTCTTATCAGCCTCATTCCCCGCGCTCTCGCTCTCCTTCTAGGCAGGATCCCGGGAAGTCACATAGTCACCAAACACCACATACTAGGGGTAAAGAGATTCCCAAGGCTCCAACTCCTCCCATGGGCTTACCTCCTCAGGACAAAACTTCTAAGAAGCATCACGGACCCAAAGATAAGCATAAGGGGCCGGGAAAAGACAAAGAAAAGGAGAAGGCAGATTTGGTTCCTTTTGGCCAACGTCACCCGGAATCCACTACTACGTAGGAGATGACTTTGGCCCCTGATAACCAGGCTAAGCTGGAGCGCTTGCGGAAACAGTTTCTCGAGATCTATTTTGAGAGAATGGTATTCGTCCCAAACTTAGAACCGATTCCTGAGGACCAGGATGTTGAAATTGTGGGGAACATCGCCCATGTAGCCAAGCAATATAAGATAATGAAGAAACATGCCAAAAATCTTTCTGATGTCATCCGTACTTTAGAGACAGAGGTAGCCAGGGCCAGAGTAAAAATTGATAATGATGCTAGGGCCAGGGGTAAAATAGAAAAGGAGCTCGAGGATGCGCAAGTTCAAATTGCTTTAGCCCAGCAAGATGCAGGAAACTACAGGACTGAGCTGGAGGATGCCAAGAAACGATTCCATCTTGAGCTCGATTCTCATAACCAAGAGCGTGTGGCTTTGAAAAAGGAAATTGAAAATCTCAAGATGACTAACATTGAATTGAAAGCGACACAAGATCGTTTTGCTACCGAGAAAGCTGCTTGGGAAAAATAGAAGGCGAGTTTAGAAGACAATCTTGCTCTTGCTGAGAAGGAAAATGCAAGCTTAAACGATAAGCTCGCTCATGCTGAGAAGCTGGCGGCTCTTGCTGAAAGTAATGCCAACGCAGCCCTTGAGTCGGCCTTTACCGCCGCTGCTAATCTTACGGCGGCCAAGAAGGAGATAAAAGGATTTGAGGAGCTTCTTATGGACTTTTTCGCTCAAGTTATTCGAACCAGAGACATCTCTTGGATCCAGGATTATAACATCACTTTAGTTAAGGTCTGGGATATGATAGTCGAGGGAGAAAAACAGTGATTGAAGATTGAGGAGATTGATGAAGGCCAACTTATGGATACTTTCCTCAAGGGCGGAGGGGCTGAGGCTTTAGCAGAGGGTAGACGTATGATCCAAGAGGCCATGGAAAGAGAAATCTGATCTCAAGGGCAAATCTAAAATCGATGAGGGTTCCAGCTCAGCACCGGAACCCAAAACTTCTGAAATTGAAGAATACAGTCCAGATGATCCCTTGATCTCCGAAGCCCCAGTTCCTCCTACCGTTGGGGCTTCCACCGCAACGTTGGCTCTAGAATCAGCGGAAGGTATTTCCACATTTTCCCCACAGTTCGTCAAAGCTATTATAACTTGTCGTTGTATTACGGAACAATCAATTGAAGAGGCCACACTTTCTCCCAAACTAATAACTGTTGCTTCTCAAAATATAGGTGTCAAGTCCATCGAAGAGATTACAGAAAAGAGGGCTGAGGTCAAGAAGGTCAGCGTGCCCCCAGTTACTGAGATTATCCCCGAATATCCAAAGCAAACCAAGGTTAAGACAACTAGGGAGGCTACTGGGGTATCAAGCACAGATGCTCCAAAAGATGCTGAAATTGTTGGAGCTCTTAACGATACCGATGACGGTCACGAAGACGAAGAGGAAGATGTAGACGTCATAGGGGAGACCAAAGATGACGACAACGAGAGCTTAGATGAAATCAAGGCAAAGAGGGATAAGCAACTGGCTCTAAAAATAGAGGAACAACAACCTCTAGATGTACAACCGATTTCTGCAGCTTCCCCCGGCTCTGGGATGATCATAAAGTTGTCCGGTAAATCGATAACCACGCAGCTTGCAGCCCAGTCTGCCAATCTTCTAGTGGATCCTCCTTCTTACAACAAGAGGAGGAAACATGATAAAACTGATGCCGGAAAGGGGGAGACGGAGAAGAAAAAGGAGGAGAGGAAGCTGAGGTCGTCCTCAAAGCCCAAATAGTGCTAATTTAGTTATATCTTTCTTTTTTGCATTTCTACTGGACTTATGATGTAGCTGCGAGTATGGCCCTCGTCTTTTGCTTAGCTTTATTTTGTAAGTTAAAACTTAGTGAATGAAAACCTGTTTCTTTTGCATCGTCGCATACCTGCGAGTTTATCATTTACAAGCTTATCATATTTGCAAATTTATCATCCTAAGTCACATATATTAGAGATAATCGCAACTAAACTAAAGTCATATGTGACTAACATTAAAAATTCCTTGCACTACAGTTAAACACTTAAATGTGTAATGATATGCCCCCAATCAATCGTCAATATGATGCCTGGCCAGGGCCTATTGAGGATTGATTAGAGTCATGTGTACCTTGCCCCCCAGTCTTAGAGATGAGGTTTGGATTTAGATTTCAATCTGCTCCCCGATCCTTCAACGGGGTATGAATTCTTCGGTGATGCTAAGTCTCTAGCGCCTTTATACTTTCCTGTCGGATGTCAAGGGTAGAGTGTTATCGAGACGGTCTTTTAAATAAGGTGCACCCTCACGTCTCGCGGACAATTCTTTGTCCTTCATACTCCTTCTCTGATCATGAGAACCGGAGCATTGACGGTAGTGTCATTTACTTCACTGTACACTTAGACTCAGATCATTTGAGCCTTGAATTTCTTGAACTACCTATTATAAGAAGGTCGCAAGATTTCATTATATTTCATAATGGTGATAGCTCACACAAATAAAAAGTAGCAAAATACATATGCAGTACGGTAAAAGTAAACGACACACGATATTTTTATAGTGGTTCGGTCGAATCATGACCTATATCCACTTTATAATCTTTTGTTTAAATAACAAGACTGTTCTAGGCAAGTCGTGCCTTTTTACATAGTCCTAAAAACAAAAGAGTAAATTGACAATTTTATGTTAAGTAATGCCGCAGATGCTGGGCATTCCACACTCTGGGGATTTCATCTCCATCCACGGTCCCCAGCCTGAAGGTTCCATTATCAAGCCTTCGTAGAATGGCGTATGGTCATTCCCACTTTGCGCCCAAATGTACTAGGGGTGGAAAAACAAGTTTCAAGACTAAGTCTCCGGGCTCAAAGGTTCGGGCTCGAACCTTTTTGTTATAATATCGAGTGACTTGTTGCTTATGCCTCAAGGCACGGAGGTCGGCTTCGTTCCTCTTTTCTTCAACCGCGTCCAGAGATTCAAGAAGTAGCTTGTTATTGTTCATCATGTCATAATAGTGGTTCTGTGAGAGGGTACTTTTAATTCAACCAGAATGACTGCTTCTATTCCGAAAGCGAGGGAGAAAGGTGTATGGCCCGTCACTGACTTGTAGGTTGTCCTGTAGGCCCATAGAACCAAGGGTAGCTCATCGACCCACATGGCATTGGCCCGCTTCATCTTTTCTTCAAAATGGACTTAATCGCTTTATTTGCCGCTTCGACCTGTCCGTTCGATTGCGGATGTGCCACAGAGGTGTACCTTTTCTCAATGTGGTACTTCTGGCAAAAGTCTTTGAATTTCGTGTTATCAAATTAGGTTCCATTATCTTTTATGACGACCTTCAGAATCACGAATCAGCATATGATGTTTCTGACGAAGTTAATTACTCTCTTGGTCGTGATTGTAGTCAATGGTTCCGCTTTGACCCACTTCGTAAAGTAATCCACGGCCACAATGGCAAACTTTGGTCCACCCTTTGCTATGGGGAGACTACAAATAATGTCAATCCCCCACACAACTAAAGGCCATGGGCTCATCATTGTCTTCAACTGACTAGGGAGTGCCCTAGAGATCTTTGAAAACCTTTGGCATGCATCACATCGCCATGCATATTTAGCCGCGTCTTTGTTTATGGTGGGCCAGAAATAGCCATACCGCAGTATCTTCTTTTCCAGCGTTTGTCCTCCAAAATTTTCACCACATTCACCTTCGTGCACTTCTTTCAGTACACGCTTGATGTCGTCATGGGCTATGCATCGGAGGAGAGGCATCGCGAATCCTTGTCTATATAGGATTTCGCCTTGCATGATATATCTGGAGGCTTTTCGGATAACAGCACGCCTCTTGCTCTTCTTGGTCGGAAGCGTTCCATTCATCATAAAGTTCTTCAAGGGTGTCATCCACGACTCCCTTTCTGGTTTGATTTCCAATACGGAATCAATTTCCATCTGATCAATGCTTGGAGAGTGCAATACTTCGATTGGGGCTAGCTCGGTGTGTTCAGGACAGTCAGAACTAGCCATATTTGCCAACTTATCTGCTTTTTTATTCTCTTCTCGATGGATATGGGGTGCTGTAATGATCAAGGTTATCCGGCAGTTTCCTCACTTTTTTCAAATATGACATCAGTCTTGGACTCTTGGCCTGAAATTTCTCATTAACTTGGTTCACAACTACCTTGGAGTCGCAAAAGATAACTAGCTTTGTTACCTCCAGCTCCTTTGCAAGCTTCAGCCCCGCAATTAGGGCTTCATACTCATAATCATTATACGTGGCATGAAACTCCAATTTGAGGGCGTAATATATCAATCGGTCTTCGGGAGTTACAAGCACAACTCCAGCGCTAGATCATCTGTCATTCTTGGCGCCATGAGTATATAATTTCCAGGCGTTAGGGTAAAGAAGTTGTTTCAAAGAAACATCTTCTTCACTTACTACATCATCCTCTGGGACAGTGAACTCTGCTATAAAGTCTGCCAGAACTTTCCCTCTTATTGATCGCCGGGGCTGGAAATTCAAATCAAACTGACTCAACTCAATGTTCCATTTGAGTAGTCTTCCTGAGGCCTCTGGTCTCTGCAAAACTTGTCTAAGTGGGTGGTCAGTGTATACGGTGATAGGATGAGCTTGAAAATAGTGGCGCAACTTCCTGGATGCGATCAGTTTACTATACGTGAGCTTTTCTATTCTTGAGTAGTTTCGCTCGGCTACCGCCAAAATCTTACTCACATAGTACACCGGCCTCTGAATCTTATCTTCTTTCCTTACTAAAGCTGAGCTTATCGCGTGGGATGATACTGCCAAATATACAAACAAGTCCTCATGATCGATTGGTTTTGACAGTATCGGGGGTCTCTCAAGATGATTCAGAAGGTTTTGAAATGCTTCTTTACAATCAGGAGTCCATTCAAAATTGCGCTTTCCTCGCTTTATCACTTCGAAGAATGGAATGCACTTATCCGTTGCTTTGGATATAAATCTACTTAACGCAGCTACTTTTCCTGCGAGGCTTTGCACATCTTTGATTTACCTGGGTTTCTGAATGCTTCTGATTGTTGTAATTTGGTCGGGGTTGATCTCAATTCTACGCGAACTGATAATAAATCCTAAGAACTTCCCAGAGGAAACCCCAAATGAACACTTCATAGGGTTGAGTTTCATCCCGTATCTTCGGAGGATATCAAACATTTCTGCTAAGTTGGTAGCGTGGTTGGACGATTGTCTGGACTTTACTAATATGTCGTCAACGTATACCTCCATTGTCTTCCCGATTTGGTTGTAGAACATCCTATTCACCAGCCGCTGGTAGGTAGCGTCGGCGTTCTTCAAACCGAATGGCATCACTACATAGTAACCCTAGATCTGTGATGATGCTGGTATGCTCTTGGTTCAGAACATGCATAGGGATTTGGTTATATCCTGAGTAGGCATCCATGAAGGAGAGGAGCTCATGACCTGCCGTTGAATCCACCAGTTGATCAGTTCTTGGTAGCGGAAAACTGTCTTTCGGGCAGGCTTTGTTTAAATATGAGAAGTCAATATAGGTGCGCCACTTTCCGTTAGCTTTCTTCACCAGGACCGGGTTTGAGATCCATTCTGGGTATGTTGAGTCTCTGATAAACCCATTAATTCTCAGCTTCTCTACTTCTTCCTTCAAGGCAGCGGACCTGTAACACCCCGAATTTTAGTTAATACTAAAATTCACTAATTACAGGATAAATAATCTCAGATGTGGGAATTGAGGGTAACGGGCTGCGTTATTGCGTTCGTCTCGGAAAAATACGCGAAATAGAGTCCGAGTTTTCGAGAATCGGAGTCCGTATGGCCCGGTTATGGCCCAAAGAAGTTTGCAGAAAATTTAAAAACTAAAAACAGATTTAGAAAGGCAAATTCGGATTTCACAGCAGAACCAGCGGGGCCAGGCGGGAAAATTCCCGCCCTAACTATGTCGACAGGGCTGTCGACAGGCCTGTCGACAGGGGTGTCGACTTGCCTGTCGACACGGCGTGTCGAACCAGGGGGCTTGGGTGCACCAGATCTGGTTTTCTGGCTAGGGCTGGGCTGGGTTCTAGAGATTTCCTAAATCTAACGGACCTAATCTAATCTAGGGTTAATCTAAGGGCCTAAAACACTCACCTAATCTATAAATACACCCTAAACCTACCCTAATCCATACTAAAAATGGAAATGATGGCCTCATGCCGCCAAATTAAATCCTAGAAGGAGCCTCCACTAATCTATGAAGGAAGTTGCAAGCTAATCATTCTCTAATCAACCTCTAATCATCATCTTCTTCATATTTAGCAACTAATTTCACTTCATAAGTTTGCTAATCTTGGGTTTGGTGAGTTTCTATCACTTTAACATCAATTGTTAAAGTAAGTAGATTGGGTGTAATAAGACTTATGGTCTTAAATGCGGATTAGTGAGTTTGAATCATTTGTAATGATATGCTACTCTATGTTTTCCTATTTTTATGCATAATTAATAAGTGGGTTTATGCATGCTTAATAAGTTGGTTTATGCATGTTTAACAAGTGGGTTTATGCATGTTTAATAAGTGGGTTTATGCATATTTAATAAGTGGATTTATGCATGTTTAACAAAGTGAGTTATGCAAGTTCATATGCAAGTTATGTGTATGATGTTATGTGTAGGTTGTTATGCAAGTTCATATGCAAGTTATGTATATGTTTAAATGCAAGTTTAACATGATATGCAAGTTATGCATGCTTATGCAAGTATATGAATGCTTATGCAAGATATGTATATGCTTAAATGACATGATATGCAAGTTATGCATGCTTATGCAAGTATGTGAATGCTTATGCAAGTATGAGAATGCTTATGCAAGTATGTGAACGCTTATGCAAGTATGTGAACGCTTATGCAAGTATGTGAACGCTTATGCAAGTTATGTGTATGCTTAAATGCATGTTTAACATGTTATGCAAGTTATGAGAATGCTTATATGCAAGTTCAACATGTTATGCAAGATATGTGTATGATAATATGCAAGTTTGGGTTAAATATAGTTGGGTTAATATATGTTCATATATGCAAGTTGACATCCTCTTAACCCATGACAAAGTTATATGCTAAACCCATGATATTTGTGATGGATCTTCCCCTTTATTATGTCATGAAATGAGAACGATTTACGTGGGGAACGATGGGGTTGGTAAATATGTTAATAAATGTATGATTGGGTATGATTAAGCATACCATAAAAATAAATTACCATAAGTGGGAATTTACCTATTGAGTTAGGTCTACCCCATGGGAATTTACCTATTGAGTTAGGTCTACCCATGTTATGGAAAACTTGATATTAATTAGGGATAATTAATATGGGGGTGATTAATTAGGTGTAATTAATCGACTAAGACACGAGGTTGGACTCATTTGTAGTGTAAAACTGCCCGGACCCAACCGGCTTAACCAGTTGCTACAAATGTCAGCCCAATGTGAGAGGTCTTAGCCATAAATTAAATACGTGATTAAAGTAAAGACACGAGGTTAGACTCTGTTATGACGTAAGACTGCCCGGACCCTACCGGCTTAACCAGGCGGTCATAACAGCCAGTCTAATGTGGGAGGTCTTTATGGGAGATCACGGTCTTAATTAATTAAGAAACACTTAACCATATTAGCATGTAGTGGGACATGAGGGGTTAAGTGGGTGCCTTGGGTGGCATGTGGAATCTAGTGGTTGCCTTGGGTGGCATGTGGAATCTAGTGGGTTGCCTTGGGTGGCAATAGAAAATACGATTAGAATACTTAACCAAGTGGAAACATGTAATTAAACATGATTAAAGGGTTAAGTGGGATACACTAGATAAGTGACAAGCTTAGGTGGGTAGCTTGTGGGGGCCCATTTCAACCAATATCCCAAACGTATCTTTGTGGGCTCGACCCATGTCGAGTGACGGGACACGCATATTGGGCTTGACTATAAGAGGCCAAAACGGGTTAGCGGTGGCAACGCAAGTCCAACGGGTTTCATATGCGTGTGTAGGCCCGGGCTGGTAGATAAGCCGTTGTTGCATCGTGTAGATATAAAGCCGTGCACCGTTGATATTATCAGGTAGCCACCCTGGGGAATGATACACCCCATTGTGGGACCAGCACGGGTATCTACGGTAGGGAGCCGATCGCTGGGGAGTAGTGGGTACACCTAATGAAGATAGGGGCAGACGGCACCTATGTAGGGGTACACGAAACTACTGGGTAAAAATTACTAAGTACACCTAGGGGAGATAGGGGCAGACGACACCTATGTAGTGGGCTAGGAGTACACGAAACTACTGGGGAAATTTTCTAAGTCCTTGGAGGGATCAACCTTTAAGTAGGAATGACTGGTGTGGTGCAGTTAGTAGTTATCCTTGGGTGGGTAGATGCGTCTTTACGGTTATCTTAGTTTATCCTAAGTCTACCAAGCTGCTTAGTGTAGCCATTCATCCCCAGATATTACCGTAGGTCAAGTTTATCTCTTCTCTGGTTACTTTAATGATTGTATTGCTAAAGTTATAGGACTCGCTCAGACTTATGTCTGACCCCGTTGTTTTTATCTTTTTTCCCAACCCTCAGGTCCTACGGTGGATCCTAGCAGTAGTGGAGCTTGATCGGATTGCTGTTCCAGTCTTTAGGAGCTTGGATAGATGTAAAGCTCCAGTTACCTAGTTATCTTTTCTTTTGTTCTGGCTATTGTATGAGAGAGTGGGATTATGTACTTCTTTATTTTGATGGATATTGTACTTGACTTTTATCGTGGTTTTATGATGTAACCAGACATGTTTATTTCCGCTGTTATGAGATGATGTTTTAAATTTCAAGTACTATTTATATCTGTCTTCTTGTAATTTTTCTGTTCTATATTCACTAAAATACTCCACCGATGCTATGGCAATCCCTTAGTGAGTGACCATAGCGGGCGTGGGGTGTTACACGTGGTATCAGAGCAAAGGTTACCGGAACAGATAAAATTTTTAGAAAACTATTTTTCTAAAAAAAATTTTGGAAGAGATATTTTCAAAAACATGTCTTTTAAGAGAAAAGTTTTTGAAAGAAAAGCATAATCCCCAATAGCCATATCTATATCCTTCGAATTCTCCGTTTTGAATCTTTCCTTTTTCGTTTCAGCATGGCTGAGGATCTTAACTTTCCGGAGGGTGTGACGGTACCAGTATGGTATAGGAGATTGATGGAGGCTAGGGCCACCACTACGGGTCCAGCAAATGTTCCTCCACCAACCGTAGCACCCGATCTTCCTCCTCCCCCTCCTCCTCGCATGGATACTTTTGCTAAGACTTGCAAGGAATTTAAAGCTATGGGAGGGAAACCTTTTCAAGGATCTGAAACTTTTGTGGAGGCTAGAGATTGGCTTAAAGAGGTGGAAGAATTGATAGATATCTTTGAGATGGAAGAAGGAAAGAAAGTCAAGTTGGCTGCTTGGTTAATGAAGGGAGAGGCCTCATTCTGGTGGGAGGTCACTAATGGAGAACGTCCCGTTGACTCTTGGGCAGATTTTAGGCAGAGATTTGTGGCAAAGTTTCTCTCAAGGGCGGAGGAAAACTTGTATATGGAAAGATTCTTGACTTTAAAGCAAGGAAATCTCTCGGTGAAGGAATATGTCAACAAGTTTAATCAATTGGCAAGGTTTGGCCTAGATATGGTGAATACACCGGAGAAGAAGGCTTTGAGGTTCGTGAAAGGCTTGAAGGAACCGATGCATGGGTTGGCTATGACTCATATCCCTATGGGGGCCACCATTGAGAAGTTAGTTGACATGGCACTTATGCATGAAGAAGAGAAGGGTCCCAATGCTAATAGGGCACCCGAAAAGAAGGGAGATCAAAAGAGACCTCAGCAACAACAACAAAACAAAGGTGGGAAAGGCAACGGTGGCAAGGGCAAGAAGAAGAAGTGTTTCAATTGTGGGACACCTGGCCACCTAAGCAAGGATTGTCGCAAGAAGAAGAAGACTGGCTGCTTCCACTGTGGCGAAGCAGGGCATCTAGTGAAGGATTGCCCTAAGAAGGGGCAAAGGACGGAGTCTACCTCAGGAGGACAGGTGCAAGCTCTTATGGCACCGGGTCAGGCTAGGGGGCAAGTACAGGCTCTCGTGGTTCCACCAATTCAGGAAAGAGGTAGAACTATTTCCGTTGAAAGTCTGGTTTTTCTATTTGATCATCCTGTTCGTACATTGTTTGATTCTGGCGCATCGCATTCGTTTATCTCATCATCATTAGTTGAGTCACTGCACTTAGACACCAGTCTGGTAGATGATCCCTTGGTTGTTTCAAACCCAATTGGGGGCTCCACTTATTTGTCCATGATATGTTTGGGTTTGAAGATTTCTATACTTAGCATTGAGTTTAGATGTGATGCTTATGTATTGGGCTTCACGGGCTATGGGTTGATTTTGGGCATGGACTGGTTATCCAGTAATGGTGCCGTTCTTGATTGCGAAAGGAGAGTTGTTAGGCTCATGACCCGCTTGGGTAACACTCTCGAGATTTCTTGTAATCCCATGGACTCTGTTATGCTAAGTTATCTTGAATCGCTTGACGCTTCGGTCGAGAATTTTCAATCTGTTAGAGTGGTCCGGGAATATCCGGATGTGTTTGAGGAGGTGAAGGGCTTACCTCCAAAGCGGGAGATTGACTTCCGAATATATCTGGTGGATAATGCTAAACCTGTATCTTTACCAGTGCGCCACATGGCTCCTCGTGAGAGGAGGGAACTCCATAAGCAAGTAGGGGAGTTGCTTGAGAAGGGGTTCATAAGACGAAGTATATCGGAGTGGGGTGCTCCAGTAGTATTTGCTACGAAGGCGGATGGGTTCCTCAGACTTTGTGTAGACTATAGAGAACTCAACAAGCTCACAAAGAAGAATAGACACCCATTGCCGAGGATTGATGATCTTTTCGATCAGTTGGTTGGCGCTTCAGTATTTTCTCAGTTGGACTTAGCCACGGGGTTTCATCAGTTGAGGGTGGCTGAGGATAGCATAGACAAGACTGCCTTTAGAACTCCGGATGGTTTCTATGAGTGGCTGGTGATGCCATTTGGGTTGACGAACGCCCCTGCATACTTTGTTGATTTGATGAGTATGGTGTTCAGGGAGTTCCTTAATAAATTCGTGGTGGTCTTTGTGGATGATATCTTAGTATTTTCTAAGAGTGAAAAAGAGCATGCCCTACATCTTGGGGAGGTATTGAAAACTCTTCGAGCGCATAGCCTTAAGGCTAAATTCTCTAAATGTCACTTCTGGAGGAAGGAGGTGCGGTTCTTGGGGCACGTGGTCTCCAAGGAAGGGATAGCTGTGGATCCCGCGAAGGTAGTATCAATTCAGGATTGAAAGGTTCCGAAGAATGCTACCGAAGTAAGAAGTTTCTTGGGGTTGGCGGGTTATTATAGGAAGTTTATTAAAGACTTCACGAAGATATCAGCCCCATTAACCCGCTTAACGAAGAAGAATCTTGTTTTCACATGGGACGTAGATTGTGATGATGCGTTCCGACGGTTAAAGAGAGCTTTAACCACCGCTCCAGTTTTAGTGTTGCCAGATGGGAGCAAGCCATTTGTTGTCTATACCGATGCCTGTGGGACAGGACTTGGCGCAGTCTTAATGCAAGAGGGAAGGGTAATAGCCTATGGTGGAAGGCAGTTGAGGGCACATGAGAAAAATTACCCTACCCATGATCTAGAGCTGGCCGCTATTGTTTTTGCGCTTAAGATTTGGCGTCATTATCTTCTTGGTGAGAGATTCGAGTTGTTCACTGACCATAAATCATTGAAGTACTTATTCTCTCAGAAGGATTTGAATCTGAGACAGCAAAGGTGGATGGAATTTTTAGCATCCTATGATTTCGAGATAGCGTATACCCCTGGTAAGGGTAACGTGGTGGCGGACGCCTTGAGCAGGAAGAGGTTGTCCTTGAGTCCATTATTCGTGGAACGACGAAACTTGGAATTTATCTCGATGTTTGATTTCAGACCTTCCGTCGATTATGTACCCGGTTTGCTAGCATCCTTGGAGGTTAGACCTACTCTTTTGGGGCGGATTGGAGAAGCACAGAGGGATGACCCACAGTTGGTTGAGTTGGTGGAGAAACTCATAAGGGGGGAGTCATCCAGCCATTTGAGTAGGTACACCCTAGACGATAGGGGGTGCTTGCGTAGAGACGGTAGACTTTGTGTACCGCAAGACGAGGGTTTGAGGAAGGTTATTCTTGATGATGCACACCGTTCTAGGATGACCATTCATCCCGGTGGGGACAAGATGTACCAAGACATGAAGAGGGTTTTCTTCTAGGCCGATATGAAGAAAGATGTGGCCGAGTATGTCGCTCGATGCTTGGTGTGCCAACAAGTGAAGGCGGAGCAAAAGAAACCTGGTGGGTTGCTTCACCCATTGGAAGTTCCGCAATGGAAGTGGGATAGCGTCTCGATGGATTTTATTGACGGGTTACCCAGGTCAAGAAAGGGTAATACGGGAATTTGGGTGGTGGTAGACAGACTTACTAAGAGCGCCCATTTCATACCTGTGAAGAGTAAGAGGACTGCTCCATGGCTAGCTTCTGTATATCTTCGAGAGATAGTTCGATTGCATGAGGTACCCTCTAGCATAGTGAGTGATCGAGATCCTATCTTCACTAGCGAGTTCTGGAGAAGTTTGCAAGAAGCAGTGGGGACTCAATTGTGTCTGAGCACCGCATATCATCCTCAGACGGACGGCCAGACTGAGAGGGTGAATCGTGTTCTAGAAGACCTTTTGAGGCTTTGTATCTTAGATTTTGGAGGTACATGGGAAGAGCATCTTCCATTGGTGGAGTTCGCATATAATAACAGCTTTCAGTCCAGTATTGGTATGGCTCCTTTCGAAGCTCTCTATGGAAGGCCTTGTCGATCACCTACATGTTGGTGGGAATCTACGGATAAGATCTTGCTTGGGCCTGATATGATTAGGGAGACTTCTGAGAAGATTGACTTGATTCGAAGGAGGATGAAAGCAGCGCAGGATAGGCAAAAATCTTATGCGGACAAGAGAAGGACGGATCTTGAGTTTGAGGTTGGGGACATGGTTTTTGTTAAGGTATCTCCGTTGAGAAATGTTGTTCGCTTTGGATCCGTTGGGAAGTTAGCACCGAGGTTTGTTGGGCCGTTTCCTATTAAGGAAAGGATTGGACGGATGGCATATAGGGTGGAGTTACCCGACAGACTTGGTGGTGTTCATGATGTATTCCATGTGTCCCATCTGAGGAAGTGCTTACATGAGACCGCAGAGGTGGTAGAGCCGAGCTTGCTTAGAGATGTAGAAGTAGAGCGTGATGCGACTATTCGACGAGCTCCTACTCGCATCCTTGGGTCAGAGACTAGGAAGTTGAGAAACAGAGAGGTTCAACTAGTCAAAGTGCAATGGGGAGAAGATGAGAGCAACGCAACTTGGGAGACAGAAGCGAAGATGCGTTCATTGTACCCATTTCTTTTTTAGGGTATGTCTTTACTTTCTCCTCTATCGTTGTCTAGTACTTATCTTATCTTTGGTATATCCTCTCGATAGTACTGTTTGACCTTTAGATAGGGTAAACCTATGGTTGAAACATGTGTTTGAGACATGTTATGGTTGATGGATGCAAGTGGATGCAAGTGTTTGCTAGTGGTTGCTCGTGGATGCATATACACACACTCTAGGCACTAGATGCATAAAATTGTGTGTAGGAGGCTATATTTATGGATGTATAATGATTGTGTTATCATATGGATGATGCATTTTGGTGAATGATTGTGCACTCATGTAGATATTGTATGTGTCGATAGGGTTCTCTCGCATACATAATGGATGCATGGCACTATCATGGTTTGCATATGTCCATACATTAGATAGGGAACATATACACACACTTTTTGCATATGCTCATACATCATTAGAAATTGTTTAAGGACAATGGATGCCCGTGTTTGATGGATTGAGTAGATGGTTGTTTGGATGGTAGGATATGCATTCTCCTTAGCTTAGAGATTTCGGGGACGAAATCCTTTAAGGAGGGGAGAATGTAACACCCCGAATTTTAGTTAATACTAAAATTCACTAATTACAGTATAAATAATCTTAGATGTGGGAATTGGGGGTAACGGGCTGCGTTACTGCATTTGTCTCGGAAAAATACGCGAAATAGAGTCCGAGTTTTCAAGAATCGGAGTCCGTATGGCCCGGTTATGGCCCAAAGAAGTTTGCAGAAAATTTAAAAACTAAAAACAGATTTAGAAAGGCAAATTCGGATTTCAAAGCAGAACCAGCGGGGCCAGGCGGGAAAATTCCCGCCCTAACCATGTCGACAGGGCTGTCGACAGGCCTTTCGACAGGGGTGTCGACTTGTCTGTCGACTTGCCTGTCGACACGGCGTGTCGAACCAGGGGGCTTGGGTGCACCAGATCTGGTTTTCTGGCTAGGGCTGGGCTAGGTTCTAGAGATTTCCTAAATCTAACGGACCTAATCTAATCTAGGGTTAATCTAAGGGCCTGAAACACTCACCTAATCTATAAATACACCCTAAACCTACCCTAATCCATACTAAAAATGGAAATGATGGCCTCATGCCGCCAAATTAAATCCTAGAAGGAGCCTCCACTAATCTATGAAGGAAGTTGCAAGCTAATCATTCTCTAATCAACCTCTAATCATCATCTTCTTCATATTTAGCAACTAATTTCACTTCATAAGTTTGCTAATCTTGGGTTTGGTGAGTTTCTATCACTTTAACATCAATTGTTAAAGTAAGTAGATTGGGTGTAATAAGACTTATGGTCTTAAATGCGGATTAGTGAGTTTGAATCATTTGTAATGATATGCTACTCTATGTTTTCCTATGTTTATGCATAATTAATAAGTGGGTTTATGCATGCTTAATAAGTTGGTTTATGCATGTTTAACAAGTGGGTTTATGCATGTTTAATAAGTGGGTTTATGCATATTTAATAAGTGGATTTATGCATGTTTAACAAAGTGAGTTATGCAAGTTCATATGCAAGTTATGTGTATGATGTTATGTGTAGGTTGTTATACAAGTTCATATGCAAGTTATGTATATGTTTAAATGCAAGTTTAACATGATATGCAAGTTATGCATGCTTATGCAAGTATATGAATGCTTATGCAAGATATGTATATGCTTAAATGACATGATATGCATGCTTATGCAAGTATGTGAATGCTTATGCAAGTATGAGAATGCTTATGCAAGTATGTGAACGCTTATGCAAGTATGTGAACGCTTATGCAAGTTATGTGTATGCTTAAATGCATGTTTGACATGTTATGCAAGTTATGAGAATGCTTATATGCAAGTTCAACATGTTATGCAAGATATGTGTATGATAATATGCAAGTTTGGGTTAAATATAGTTGGGTTAATATATGTTCATATATGCAAGTTGACATCCTCTTAACCCATGACAAAGTTATATGCTAAACCCATGATATTTGTGATGGATCTTCCCCTTTATTATGTCATGAAATGAGAACGATTTACGTGGGGAACGATGGGGTTGGTAAATATGTTAATAAATGTATGATTGGGTATGATTAAGCATACCATAAAAATAAATTACCATAAGTGGGAATTTACCTATTGAGTTAGGTCTACCCCATGGGAATTTACCTATTGAGTTAGGTCTACCCATGTTATGGAAAACTTGATATTAATTAGGGATAATTAATATGGGGGTGATTAATTAGGTGTAATTAATCGACTAAGACACGAGGTTGGACTCATTTGTAGTGTAAAACTGCCCGGACCCAACCGGCTTAACCAGTTGCTACAAATGTCAGCCCAATGTGAGAGGTCTTAGCCATAAATTAAATACGTGATTAAAGTAAAGACACGAGGTTAGACTCTGTTATGACGTAAGACTGCCCGGACCCTACCGGCTTAACCAGGCGGTCATAACAGCCAGTCTAATGTGGGAGGTCTTTATGGGAGATCACGGTCTTAATTAATTAAGAAACACTTAACCATATTAGCATGTAGTGGGACATGAGGGGTTAAGTGGGTGCCTTGGGTGGCATGTGGAATCTAGTGGTTGCCTTGGGTGACATGTGGAATCTAGTGGGTTGCCTTGGGTGGCAATAGAAAATACGATTAGAATACTTAACCAAGTGGAAACATGTAATTAAACATGATTAAAGGGTTAAGTGGGATACACTAGATAAGTGACAAGCTTAGGTGGGTAGCTTGTGGGGGCCCATTTCAACCAATATCCCAAACGTACCTTTGTGGGCTCGACCCATGTCGAGTGACGGGACACGCATATTGGGCTTGACTATAAGAGGCCAAAACGGGTTAGCGGTGGCAACGCAAGTCCAACGGGTTTCATATGCGTGTGTGGGCCCGGGCTGGTAGATAAGCCGTTGTTGCATCGTGTAGATATAAAGCCGTGCACCGTTGATATTATCAGGTGGCCACCCTGGGGAATGATACACCCCATTGTGGGACCAGCACGGGTATCTACGGTAGGGAGCCGATCGTTGGGGAGTAGTGGGTACACCTAATGAAGATAGGGGCAGACGGCACCTATGTAGGGGTACACGAAACTACTGGGTAAAAATTACTAAGTACACCTAGGGGAGATAGGGGCAGACGGCACCTATGTAGTGGGCTAGGAGTACACGAAACTACTGGGGAAATTTTCTAAGTCCTTGGAGGGATCAACCTTTAAGTAGGAATGACTGGTGTGGTGCAGTTAGTAGTTATCCTTGGGTGGGTAGATGCGTCTTTACGGTTATCTTAGTTTATCCTAAGTCTACCAAGCTGCTTAGTGTAGCCATTCATCCCCAGATATTACCGTAGGTCAAGTTTATGTCTTCTCTGGTTACTTTAATGATTGTATTGCTAAAGTTATAGGACTCGCTCAGACTTATGTCTGACCCCGTTGTTTTTATCTTTTTCCCAACCCTCAGGTCCTACGGTGGATCCCAGCAGTAGTGGAGCTTGATCGGATTGCTGTTCCAGTCTTTAGGAGCTTGGATAGATGTAAAGCTCCAGTTACCCAGTTATCTTTTCTTTTGTTCTGGCTATTGTATGAGAGAGTGGGATTATGTACTTCTTTATTTTGATGGATATTGTACTTGACTTTTATCGTGGTTTTATGATGTAACCAGACATGTTTATTTCCGCTGTTATGAGATGATGTTTTAAATTTCAAGTACTATTTATATCTGTCTTCTTGTAATTTTTCTGTTCTATATTCACTAAAATACTCCACCGATGCTATGGCATTCCCTTAGTGAGTGACCATAGCGGGCGTGGGGTGTTACAGGACCTTTCTGGACCAAGCATTCGCCTTTTCTGTTTGACGGGTGGATGCTTCAGATTGATGCTTAATGAATGGCTTATAATCGAGGGGGATATTACGCACATGTCAGCGTGGGTCTAGGAAAACACATCCAAATTAGGCTTCAAGAATTTCGTCAGATCTCTTGCTCGAAGGGGATCCAACTGAGATCCAATCTTCAGGACCTTCTCTAGGTCTCTATCATCGATTGGTACATCCACATTCGTTTCACTGGGAGTCGCCATGTTGCCCCCAGGCTCTTCATCCTCTCTGGGATCTATGTCCTTGGGCAGTTCTCTGGGCGACTCTCTCAAAGTTATCTTCTTTAGTTGCTATGACGTTTCCTCCCTAAGAGGGGCGGAGCGCCTTTTGTTTCTACATCTCTTCCTTTACATAACAACTTTAACTCCACTATGCAGCATGCTCGTGCAACGACTTGATCTCCTTTTATTATTCCTACACCAGCATCCGTCGGGAACTTCAACAACAAACACCAGGGTGCAATGCAAGCCCTGAACTCTGCTAGGGCCGGTCGGCCCAAAAAGTACTGTATGGCGACTCAATATCCAAAATCACGAATAGGAGGATTCTCATCCTTCGGCGTTCTCCTTCCCGAAGGGTGACTGACAGTTCTACGTATCCCATCGGAGCAGTTGAGGCTCCGTTGAAGCCGTGTACCTGTAACAACCCGCATTCTACGCATCGGAAGATTGTAGAATACTTATTTCTTTCTTATATGAAGTCGTATGGTCATGTGGCTTCGGGAAACGACATAGGGGTCATTTCCCATGTTCATGATTTTTGCCGATTTTTAAATGACCGTTTTACCCCTAGCTGATCTTGTTTCGGCCATAACTTTTGATTGGAAAGGAGTTTTGACTTGAAACCACTTCCATTGGCTTTAGATGTTGGTTTAACTTTCCATAGAGTGGTCACATGTGGAAAACGGAGTTACCATTTGGGAGAAATGGCTGAAATAAGGTTTGGAAGGTGAAAAACTGCTTAATCGGGCCAAATAGGGTGATTAGTGAATGGGCCCGGAACCCATTTCGGGATTAGGGTTATGGGGAGGCTGAGAAGAGTTAGGGTTTCATTCCATTTCAGTTTTCTAGCCTCCACTTACATCTTAGAAACCCTAAAAATGGCCTTCAACCTCAAAATCACCACCAAATCACTTTCTAATCAAGGATTAAGCTTAGCAACATCAAATCAAGGGAGATCTTCACCAAATCAAGATTAGAGCTGCTGTTTAGCATTGGTATTCGCGCCATATCAGAGATCTATTTCAGATCTAAGGTTTATTTGTGGCTAAGGTGAGTGATTAGCATTGTTTTTCACTAATTACGGCTAATTAGGGGTGATTAGTGATAATTAGTGAATTTATGCATGTTAAAAATCTGGAAAAATATTTATAAATTCTTAAATGATGTTTTAGACCTCTGTTAGAAACTTGGGTTAATTTGATTAAGTTTTGCTAATCCTATCATTAATTATGCTTGAACATGCTTAAGGGAAAATATGGGGTTTTGGCTATGTTTGATCCATTTTAACCTATCATATTGATGTTTTGGTGTTTGAGGTCACTTCTATTTGTTGTTATGACTTTGTGGTATGTTTGTGATTGATTAGAATAGTTAGAGTGGTCGAAAACGCCGTCGAGTGGCGTAAACAACTCGCTGGACAAAATGCAGGAAATGGACAGGGACAGGATCGAATCGGATGGGGAGGTCCGAACCGAACCGTTCGTGTGGCCCATCCACGATCCGCCCCCTTGCATCCGAACCGAGCCTGCATGCCACGAGCTGACTGGAAACTTGGAGGAGATCACGACCGGACCGATCCGCCTGGAGTTCCTCGACCCGATCCGCCAGAGTACCCCGATCCAACCCGGCGTGCTTGGAAGGAGGCTGATCCGAACCACCACGAGCTGGAACATGGAGCACGACCCGAACCCGATGGCACCCTCCAATCCGATCCGAAGAAGCTTGGTACGAATCGATCCAGTGGGGGATACTGAAGGACGAACCGAACCGATGGCTATGAGGAGATCCGAACCGATCCGGTGATGACCAATAACCCGAGATGAAAAGGTAGTCCAAATGGAAGTTAGAGCTCAGGATCCAGTTGGGAATCAATGAGTTCACTTCATGATTGGGCTTTGCTGCGGGACGTGTGCTAAGAAGTTGTCGATGTTCATAACTTCGATTCACCACTGAAAAGGAATGATGGGCTACGTATCGGTGCAGTAGAGCCATCATGACTCGAGGGGCAAAGTGATCGTAGCAGGACTACGTATCAGTGCAGTAGAGTCATCATGACTCAAGGGGAAAAGTGATCGTAGTAAGACTATGAGCTAGTGCCTTGGAGCCATTGTGACTCCATGGGGAAGAGTGGACATAGTAAAGGATTAGTAAGGCTATGAGCCAGTACAGTGGGGTGTGTACGACTCCATGGGGGCAAAGTGGACATAGCGAAGGATTAGTGGCTATGGATCAGTGCAATGAAGCCGTTGTGACTTCATGGGGCAGAGTGATCATAGCAAAGTATTGGGTGATCGAAGTGGTGGATATCGTATGCTTTTCGCACTGAGTGAGAGATGTGAGGATGGTTGCTATGCTTGATTGTTTGCCATCACTATGACATGCACACCCCCACCCCTGTATGCTTGTACATCATATGTTAGTGGCACCTTAGAGTGTTGTACAGTATGTAGTGCTAACTATTTGGTTGCAGGTCCAGGTTCAGGTATGGTTTAGTATACCTGTTATTATTATGTTTAGCTGCTTATCGCTCATGCCAGACTTTTGTCTAACCCAGAGTTTTATGTCTCTTCTTATTACTCCGGTTGCTCCTAAACGAGCGGACTAGAGACAGGTTAGCTGGTGATGCACGAATAGCTGATCCGGAGGCGAGACGGAGGCTTCCACGTATGATATATATATATATATATATATATATATATATATATATATATATATATATATTCTCCATGTGTCGTTGGTGGTTACTACTTGGGCATTAGTACTGTACCTTCCTTATCTTGCTTTTAGAGACAGTTTTAAAAGTTGTAATAATGATGTTGTGGAACATAAACTGTATCTGGATTTTCCGCTGCTATGATAATTTGTTTTCAGCTTATGCATTGTCTCACCTGTTTCGTGTCAAGTATATGTTATGATTATATTTTATTCCATGCACTGTGAGACATATTACAGGTTCTTTATTGATTCTTCGTCTTCTTCCTTTTTCTTCTGACGACCGTCCCGTGCTAACTAGACATTTGTACAACGCACTTTTGGAGTAAATGTCGGTTGGTGCAGGGCGGGCCGTCACATTTGGTATCAGAGCTCTAGGTTGCGTAGTTAACCTAGGAAAATACACTAGGGAGATATAGTACGTATATGAGAGTGCGTATTTGTGATTACTTTGGTTTTCAAAAGCTATATATATACTATTAGTAGTATAAGGATGAAGTCGTACTGCACTAGCACCACTATGGAGATAGTTAATCGTTTTCTCTTTACAGATTGAACGATGAGTCGAGACACGAGGGGTGCTGGTAGAGGGGCCAATAATGGGAATGCTCCTGACATGAGGACGATGTTCACTGACTTCATGAGAGAGATGCTTAGGGATGTTCAGGGAGCAGTTCCCAATGCCGGTAATGGTGGTGGTCCAGTAGTGCAGGCGCCTAGGGCCAATTTCGCCAAGCTGTGCAAGGATTACACTAAACTTGGTGGGAGGCCGTTCCACGGAACGGAGTCGGCCACGGATGTTCAGGATTGGTTGGATAGCTTTGATTGTATCTTCGACGACTTGGGTATCGAGGATGCGATGAAGAGAAGGCTAGCGTCTCGTCAGCTGCAAGGGCTAGCGATGAATTGGTGGAATGCTATTAAGACAGCCACTCCAGAGGATCAAGTTACTTGGGATCAGTTTAAGACTCGCTTTAGCGACAAGTTTATCCCAGCTGCTTAGAAGTCGGAATTGTTTAGGAAGTTCTTGGAGCTTAAGCAGAATGGTAGGGCAGTCTCGGACTATATTGCTGAGTTCGACACTTTGTCGAAGTATGGATTATCCCTTATCGATACTCCTGAGAAGAAGAATGAGAAGTTCATTACTGGTTTGGATGGATACTTGGGGGAAAGGCTTATCAACCACATCGATGAGACTTTTGAATCGATTGTGGGGAAAGCTTTGAGATCAGAGAGTCTTTACCCTAAGTCAAAGACTGAGGTTGCATCTGTAGAAGGGCTGAAGCCGCAAGCAGGTGGTAGAGGCAAGAATAACACTCAGAACAAGAGGAAGCAAAACCAAACTAGGGATGGCCAGAAAAATAGCAAGAAAGATGTTGAGTGCTTCAGCTGTGGTAAGAAGGGCTATTATGCCAAAGAATGTCGGGCCAAGCCAGCGGATAGGAAGTGCTACAACTGTGGCCAAGTGAGACATCATAAGGATAGATGTCCACAACCTCTTAAGGAGAAGCAGATTGTGAAAGCATATGCTATCAGAGCTATTCCTTCTTCGTCGAATGCCCCAACTGCGGCGGAGAAAGGAAAGAATGTCATCATTCAAGGTATGCTTTCTATTCTTGATGTACCTTTTCGAGTTTTGTTTGATACTGGGGCTTCCCGTTCCTTCATATCTAGTGACCTGGTAGATAGGTTGGGACTGGAACCCGAGATAGTCGATAGACCGTTGGTTGTGACGAACCCGATTGGTGGTTCGACTAACCTTAGTATGATTTGCCGTAATTTGTTCTTATCGAGTCATGGATGTATGTTTGTTTGTGATTGCTTTGTTTTGGGCTTTACTGGGTATGGCATTATATTGGGGGTCGATTGGCTCCAAAGATACGGGGTGGTGGTAGACTGTGAAGGCTTTTTGGTGACAGTTAGGGCGGATGACGGGCGAAGGGTAGTGTTTGGTAGTCTACCTAGTGATGGGATAAAGGCTAGTTTTATAAATTCCCTCGACATTCCGCATAATGAGTTGTCAGATGTGCCCGTGGTTGGCTATCCGGACGTCTTCGAGGAAGTGACCGGACTTCCACCACACCGAGAGATTGAGTTCCGTATTGATTTAGTGAAAGATGCCAGACCTATAGTGATGCCACTTCGTCGTATGGCACCAAGGGAACAGTGAGAGCTCGGGGTGCAAGTAAGCGATCTTTTGAAGAAGGGGTTTATTAGAAGAAGTGTCTCCCAGTGGGGAGCACCAGTTGTGTTTGCCACTAAGGCAGATGGTTCCCTTCGTTTGTGTGTGGACTATCGCGAGTAGAATAAGGTGACGAGGAAGAATAAGTATCTTCTACCGCGGATAGATGATTTGTTTGATCAACTGGAAGGAGCAAGAGTGTTCTCCCAATTGAACCTCGCGATAGGATTTCATCAGCTCCGAGTAGCGGCTGAGAATGTTCCGAAAACGGCATTTAGGACGCCGTCTAGATTCTATGAGTGGTTGGTCAAGCCATTTGGGTTGACCAATGCACCAGCATACTTCGTGGATCTTATGAATCAGGTATTCAGAGATCAGTTGAATATGTTTGTTCTTGTGTTCGTAGACTACATCCTTGTTTACTCGAGGACAGAGGAAGAACACAAGGGACATTTGAGGATAGTGATGGAGGTGTTGAGAAAACACCAATTGAAAGCGAAATTTTCTAAGTGTCACTACTGGAGGAGGGAATTGAGATTCTTGGGCCATGTTGTTTCAGAGAATGGTATTACCGTGGACCCTGCGAAGGTGGCTACGATACAGGATTGGTCTACGCCCAAGAATGCAACAGACGTAAGAAGCTTCTTGGGGTTAGCTGGATATTATCGTAAGTTTATCCAGGACTTCTCTAAGATATCAGCACCGTTGACTCAGTTGACTAGGAAGAATCAAGCCTTCGTCTCGGACGGAGTGGGTGAGAATGCATTCAAGAGTCTAAAAGAAAAGTTGACACGTGCGCCAGTGTTAGTCATTCCTAAAGGGAATGAAGAGATGACGGTATACACAGATGCTTGTGGTACCGGACTAGGTGCTGTATTGATGCAAGGAGGTAGGGTTGTCGCTTATACTAGTCGGCAACTAAAGCCGCATGAGAAAAGGTATCCTACCCATGATTTGGAACTGGCAGCGATCGTGTTCGCGTTCGCGTTGAAGATGTGGAGACATTATCTCTTAGGAGAAAGATTTGAGTTGTTTACCGATCATAAATCATTAAAGTATCTCCTCTCTCAGAAGGATCTGAATCTCCGCCAGCAGAGATGGTTAGAGTTCTTGGCTTCGTATGATTTTGATATCGCATATACACCTGGGAAAGGCAATGCTGTAGCCGATGCCTTGAGTAGGAGACATGCCAGTTTAGGGGCTATGTTTCTTGAATGGAAGCAACTGGAGTATATCGCAGGGTATGATTTCAGACCAAAGTGCGAATTGGATCCAGAGATGTTAGCTAGTTTGACGATCAGACCCACTTTGATTGAGCGGATTGGTTCTAGTCAGAAGGACGATCCTAATCTATTGGAAATCATCTCCAAGTTAGAGATGAATATCGACAGTGAGGAGATGAATTTGTATGGGCTTGATCGAGAAAGATGACTTCGAAGGAATGGAAGACTAGTTGTACCCAACGTGAATGGTTTGAGAGATGAAGTGCTTAGGGAATGTCATCACTCAAAACTGACTATACACCCCGGTGGTGATAAGATGTATCGAGACATGAAGCAGACTTACTACTGGGAAGGGATGAAAAGAGACGTTGGGATTTTTATATCCAAATGCATGAATTGCCAGCTAGTTAAAGCCGAGCAAAAGAAGCCTAGTGGTTTGTTGCAACCATTAGAAATTCCCGAATGGAAATGGGAGCAAGTCTTGATGGATCTCATTGATGGTTTACCAAGGACTAAATCGGGACATGATAGCATTTAGGTAATTGTGGATCGACTGACCAAGAGTGCAAGATTTATACCAGTCAAATCGACTAGAACGGCAGCTAAGTTAGCATAACTGTATATGAAGTGGGTAGTGAGATTTCATGGAGTACCTAAAAGCATTGTGAGTGACCGAGACCTGTTGTTTACTAGTGGGTTTTGGAAGAGCTTACAAGAGGCTCTAGGGTTGGAATTATATCTCAGTACCGCGTATCATCCTCAAGCCGACGGTCAGACAGAGAGGGTGAATCGTATATTGGAAGATCTCTTGAGAGCTTGTATATTGGATTTTGGTGGATCATGGGATGACCATTTGCATTTAGTAGAGTTTGATATAATAATAGCTACCAATCCAGTATCGGTATGGCTCCATATGAAGCTTTGTACGGAAGACCGTGCAACTCACCATCATGTTGGATAGAGACCGGTGAGAAGTTTGTGCTTGGACCAGATGTGGTAAGGGAAACTTCAGATAAGATTAAGATCATTCAACAACGGATGAAGGCAACCCAGGATAGGCAGAAAAGTTATGCTGATAAGAGGAGAAGAGATTTAAAATTCTCCGTTGGTGACTTGGTGTTTGTCAAGATTTCTCCGTTGAAGAGCGTGATACGATTTGGCAGGAGAGGCAAGTTGGCACCAAGATTTGTTGGCCCATTCCCAGTTCTCGAACAAGTTGGGAATTTGGCATATAGAGTTGACTTACCCGAGAAGATGGCGGGACTTCACAACGTATTTCATGTTTCCTAGCTAAGGAAGTTCGTGCACGACCCAGATATGACTATTTCACCTGATCAGTTAGAGGATCTCGAAGTGGAACCCGAGGCGGTTGGGAACCGCAAGCCGATTCGTATTGTCGAGCACGATACGAAGCAACTTCGAAGGAAGGCGGAGAAGCTAGTCAAGGTTCAGTGGGGCGAGAATGAGAATGACTGTAATTGGGAGACAGAGAAGAGCATTAGGAAGACGTATCCAGAACTCTTTGCCTGGTAAGATTTACTTTGCAATTTAGTTATGCCGCATGCTAGGATAGACTTGTTTTGCTTGTTTTGCATGTTTGATTGTTGTTTTATGGCTGATAGGCATGCGGTACCCTTTGTGTGTTTTGGTAAGGAAATTTCGAGGGCGAAATTTTTGAGGGGAGAATGTAACAACCCGCATTCTACGCATCGGAGGATCGTAGAATATTTATTTCTTTCTTATATGAAGTCGTATGGTCATGTGGCTTCGGGAAACGACCATTGGGGTCATTTCCCATGTTCATGATTTTTGCCGATTTTTAAATGACCGTTTTGCCCCTAGCTGATCTTGTTTCGGCCATAACTTTTGATTGGAAAGGAGTTTTGACCTGAAACCACTTCCATTGGCTTCGGATGATGGTTTACCTTTCCGTAGAGTGGTCACATGTGGAAAACGGACTTGCCGTTTGGGAGAAATGGCTGAAATAAGGTTAGGAAGGTGAAAAACTGCTTAACCAGGCCAAATAGGGTGATTAGTGAATAGGCCCATAACCCATTTCGGGATTAGGGTTATGGGGAGGCTGAGTAGAGTTAGGGTTTCATTCCATTTCAGTTTTCTAGCCTCCACTTACCTCTTAGAAACCCTAAAAATGACCTCCAACCTCTAAATCACATCCAAATCACTTTCTAATCAAGGATTAAGCTTAGCAACATCAAATCAAGGGAGATCTTCACCAAATCAAGAATAGAGCTGCTGTTTAGCATTGGTATTCGCGCCATATCAGAGATTTATTTCAGATCTAAGGTTTATTTGTGGCTAAGGTGAGTGATTAGCATTGTTTTTCACTAATTACGGCTAATTAGGAGTGATTAGTGATAATTAGCGAATTTATGCATGTTAAAAATCTGGAAAAATATTTATAAATTCTTAAATGATGTTTTAGACCTCTGTTAGAAACTTGGGTTAATTTGGTTAAGTTTTGCTAATCCTATCATTAATTATGCTTGAACATGCTTAAGGGAAAATATGAGGTTTTGGCTATGTTTGATCCATTTTAACCTATCATATTGATGTTTTGGCGTTTGAGGTCACTTCTATTTGTTGCTATGACTTTGTGGTATGCTTTGTGATTGATTAGAATAGTTAGAGTGGTCGAAAACGCCGTCGAGTGGCATAAACAACTTGCTGGATAAAATGCAGGAAATGGACAGGGACCAAATCGGATGGGGAGGTCCGAACCGAACCGTTCGTGTGGCCCATCCATGATCCGCCCCCTTGCATCCGAACTGAGCCTGCATGCCACGAGCTGACTGGAAACTTGGAGGAGATCACGACCGGACCGATCCGCCTGGAGTTCTCCGACCCGATCCGCCAAAGTACCCCGATCCGACCCGGCGTGCTTGGAAGGAGGCCGATCCGAACCACCACGAGCTGGAACATGGAGCACGACCCGAACCCGATGGCACCCTCCGATCTGATGCGAAGAAGCTTGGCACGAATCGATCCAGTGGGGGATACTGAAGGCCGAACCGAACCGATGGCTGTGAGGAGATCCGAACCGATCCGGTGATGACCAATAACCCGAGATGCAAAGGTAGTCCAAATGGAAGTTAGAGCACAGGATCCAGTTGGGAACCAATGAGTTCACTTCATGATTAGGCTTTGCTGCGGGACGTGTGCTAAGGAGTTGTCGACGTTCATAACTTCGATTCACCACTGAAAAGGAATGATGGGCTACGTATCAGTGCAGTAGAGTCATCATGACTCGAGGGGCAGAGTGATCGTAGCAGGACTACGTATCAGTGTAGTAGAGTCATCATGACTCGAGGGGCAAAGTGATCGTAGTAAGACTATGAGCCAGTGCAGTGGAGCCATTGTGACTCCATGGGGCAGAATGGACATAGTAAAGGATTAGTAAGGCAATGAGTCGGTGCAGTGGGGTGTGTACGACTCCATGGGGCAAAGTGGACATAGCGAAGGATTAGTGGTTATGGATCAGTGCAATGAAGCCGTTGTGACTTCGTGGGACAGAGTGATCATAGAAAAGTATTGGGTGATCAGAGTGGTGGATATCGTATGCTTTACGCACTGAGTGAGAGATGTGAGGATGGTTGATATGCTTGATTGTTTGCCATCACTATGACATGCACACCCCCACCCCCGTATGCTTGTACACCATATGTTAGTGGCACCTTAGAGTGTTGTACAGTATGTAGTGCTAACTCTTTGGTTGCAGGTTCAGGCATGGTTTAGTATACCTGTTATTGTTCTGTTTAGCTGCTTATCGCTCATACCAGACTTTTGTCTGACCCAAAGTTTTATGTCTCTTCTTATTACTCTGGGTACTCCTAAACGAGCAGACTAGAGACAGGTTAGCTGGTGATGCACGAGTAGCTAATCCGGAGGCGAGCAGGAGGCTTCCACGTATGATATATATATAGATATTCTCCCTGTGTCGTTGGTGGTCACTACTTGGACATTAGTAGTGTACCTTCCTTATCTTGCTTTTAGAGACAGTTTTAAAAGTTGTAATAATGATGTTGTGGAACATAAGCTGTATCTTGATTTTCCGCTGCTATGATAGATTGTTTTCAGCTTATGCACGGTCTCACCTATTTCATGTCAAGTATATGTTATAATTATATTTTATTCCATGCGCTGTGAGACATATTACATGTTCTTTATTGATTCTTCGTCTTCTTCCTTTTTCTTCTGATGACCGTCCCGTGCTAACTGGACATGTGTACAGCGCACTTTTGGAGTAAATGTCGGTTGGTGCAGGGTGGGCCGTCACAGTACCCATCCCTCGCAAGGCTTTAAATCTTTTGGTTCAAGTTTCATCTGATCGAATGTCTTCTTGAATAGAATGTTAATCGAACTTCCATTATCTACTAATACTTTGTGGACTATAGCTAGACCAATGGTGACAGTAATCACTAATGGCTATTCTGTTGGGGAATGGACTCCAATACTCTCTCTACTACGGAATATAACGTCGTCGGACATTGTTTTTTGTTGTTTGATTGGAGCAGAATCGTCAGGGTTACTGCATTCTCTAACTTCAAGATATTGTTTGGCCGCATTGACATACTGCTCCATTGCCCTGAAGCTGTGTCCTGCCAGATGGAGTCCTCCGACTATGGTGTTGATTACAATATTCTTCCCTTTCTGCTAAGGGGTAGGTCTAGCAACCGGTTGGTTTTGGTTCGGGGCCTGTCCAGCTTGTCCCCTATCTCTTGGAGCCACTTTATATTTGTCTAGTTTTCCTTCTCGGAGTAGCCTTTCAACCACATCTCTCAAATGGCGACATTCGTTAGTGGAGTGACCATGAACTTGGTGGAAGAGGCAGAACTTTCCAGTTTCGCGTTCTTTCTCCGTCGAATCCCTCGGGGGATGCCTCTTGTACTGGAGAACATTATAAGTATCCATAAAGATGTTCTCTAGTGTATCATTTAATGGTGTGAAGTTCTCAAATGGCCTGGATCGAGGCCTTCTCTGGGAATCATTCCCCCGGTTCCAGTTCCGACTGTTATTTCCCGACTGGCGGCTATTTTTATTTCCGACATTCACCTCGACTTTCCCTGAGTTATCTCCTGTCTTCTTAACGGCCACGTTGCTCTGTATATCTTCTTTGTCGGCAGCCTTCCTTTGCGAATATTAGCTTTTTCATAGAATATCTCTCTAGTCAGTGGCGGCTTGCCAGCTAGGTACCTTCCGAATTCAGTATCTTTGTCCACCCCATCAATTAAGGCCATCAAGACAGTTTGTTCATGAGGGTCTCTGACCTCTGTGACAGCTAGGTTGAAACGATCTAGGTACGACCTCAGAGTCTCGTCAGGACGTTGTTTAATAAGGGATAACTCCATGACATTTTTAGATCTCTGAGCATGAAGCCGAAATTGGTTCACGAATCTTTCACTTAGTTCCCTGAAACTGGATATCGATCGTGCTGGCAAGCGGGTAAACCACAGTAATGTCACATCTTCCAGGAATATCGGGAATGCTTTACACTTTACGACGTCGGAGGCTGCAGTGGCATTCATGGACCACGAGTACCTCATCAGGTGTTGAACTCGGTCTGTCATGCCGGCATAACGATTCATAGTTAGCATATTGAAATGCCTCGGGAATGTAACTTCCAATATATCATTGGTGAAGGGCGTATGACTGCGTTCTATACCCCAATCTTCATTTCTCTGCCCACGGCTATCCACCATGATTTTCTTGATCATTGCTTCAACATCGGCATGAGTCACTGTAGATTCAGGATCAACACATCTTGCCCTACGAGGCCCTTCATCGTTCCTTCGACGGGCTGCCACGAAGTCTGGAGCCTGAGCAGAACTTCCTTGCCCCCTGTTGCCACGGTCAGTCATGCGGCGAGGGGGTTGCGGTGGTCGATTCTCAACAGGATCATTAACGACTTGTGCTCTAAAAGCGCTGTAGGACTATTCAGATTATGGTCAGCAAGTCCTAGATGAAGTGATGCCTCTTCTCAGGAGGAAAGCGATCCGAACCGAAGTTGTTCTATATTTTCAACTCTTTCCAATGGTCGCCGTGGGGGTCTCGGAGATTCCCCAGACGAAGACGAGTACTCTGGAGTCAAAGGACGGGCCGACGGAGGTGCCCTCTTCCTTTGGAGATCATCAATGCGCCTTTCCAATGCAGTGAGGTTCTGTCGTAACAGGGAGCTCTCTTGTCTTTGGGCTGCTAACTCGTCGTTCGTTCTTCCCAACATATCAAGGATACAGGAAAGATCTCCTTCAGTCGCTGGAGCAGAAGATTTGAATTGATCGTCAACATTATCTCTTATGCGTAAAGAACTCGAGCCAGGCCGAGCAGAAGCATCAACACGAGCGGAACGAGCCATAATCTCCTTTCCAGGTCGAGTTGTGGTCTGATTGTCATTTTGGGTCGTGGTCCCCCTCTGTTGATGGCTCGTGGTGACCCCCTGAAGTCGATTCGTGGTAGTGTAAGCAGGAGGCATCGTGACCTAGTCCTCAGATCGGGTCGTGACACCATCAGTCGTTCGGGTCGTGATACCATCGCCGGGTCGGATCGCCCTCTCCTCACCACAATCCGTGGACTCCACTTCGACCTGCTCCTGAATGCTTTCTTCAACGGCTTCGTTTGCAGCTTCATTTGTTTGTGAAGCTCGTGCATCTTTGGATTTCTTTCCAGCCATAATGTCTTGACTTTACAAAAATATTCAGGAACTGAAACAGTGGAGATTCGGACTATTCTCTTCAGACTTGAATATCCAAACAGTAAATTAATAATTCGATATGCTGAGACTTCAGTTCTCAGTGAAAGCACCAAAATGTTAGATCCAAAAATGGCTCTAACACCCAAGTTAACTGATTTTGCAGAGATTAATATCTAGAAATGAAAGAAAACACAAAGAGCACACAAGATTTATAGTGGTTCTGCGTTAACGAGCCTACGTCCACTTTATATCTTTTTGATTACACGTAGAACGCAAGTACAATCAATGATTTCTCTCAATCTCACAATTACAATGATAATTCACTCAATAATTTTGTAATAACACTGATCAGAAATAATGGAGAAGCAACAATGGTGTATAACAGAACTCGAAATTGCCAAAAGATCCTAAAAAATGCCAAGCGTAGGGCTATTTATAGGTGGTATCTACGGGCGGTTCGTGATCATACATGGCACAAATTCCGAGGATCTCGGACCGAATTGTGAGCAGGTGAAAAAATGGTCAATGTGGCGGTTATGGACAGGTGTCATGAGATCTTGGACTCTCGGATCGTGGAAGACCAGGTCATAGCCTTTATTCTTTGGATCTGTGGATCAGATCGTGTGGTGGTTCGAGATCGGTTCGTGGCAATGGTACGGGTCGTGGGGGGTTGTCACGAGCGGATCACGATAGTAGTGATAAGAGCCGAGGGCGACAGGGTGATCACGATCGGGCTTTTATGGCTTTTACAAATAAGACTTCATGTTGGACTTGCATGTGAGTCTTGGTGGCTTGGTCCAAAAGCTAGCCAACAATGATTAGTACTTAACATTTAATATTTAATTTATAAATAACACTTAAAGATTACGCATTAGTATTTAGTTGTAAATTTTAAATAATTAATAATTACAATTAAATAATAAACTATTAGTTAAATAATTAATCATGGTTAGTCATGAAGTAATAAATAATAAATAAGAATTTATCTTTTAATAATTATAATTAAATATTTAATATTTAATAGGCAATATTCAAAACTAATAATTAATAGTTTATAAATCTTATACTTAATAATTGATAATAATATTAAATAATTATAAAGTAATATTTTCTATGTACTAATTAATTATAAATAATGGTTAATTAATAATGACCATTAAAAAATTAAGAACTAATAGTTAAGACAAATATTTAGTAATTTATAATTAATAAGCAATATTAATAATCAAGAAGCAACAACTGCTATTTAATATTTTATAATTATATTTAATTGTAATAGTTGATAATTATATAAAATATTTAATATTTAAAATTATAATTAATAATTACTAAATAACAAACATATTTTTATACTTTTATAGGTTTGTAATTGCGTTCTCAACTAGCAGTGTATTTTATAATTTTATATGACAAAATATTATAGGTTATCTATAAGCACCAAACCCCGTCATTTAACTTATTTTTATAATTTTGTAATTTTACAATAAATGATTTTTAACAACTTGTATTTTTCTACTAGTTGCAATAAAAAGTTTTTTAACATTTATTATATGGGTCGGTTGAAATAAGAGCAGAAAATTTTCAATCTTGCCGCTTTCGTTTTTCTTCCACTCACCATTGCTACTAACAAAATTTGAAGTTCTGCCTGAAAGCCACCTACAGCAAACATACACCGCACTTAAATCCCAAATCAATAATCCCTGGATCTAAACACATATTTTATAATTCAAACAAAACTCAATCACACCATTTAATGGCAGCCAGTTAGATCTGAAATCTCCTTCATTCTCGCTCTCCTCTAGGGTTCAAGATATGAAATCCATATTCCTCACAGATCCGCGCTCTCTAACTCCACAATCTTCTCAGAAGCAGAGAGGACGCCTCGATCAGCCAAGGAGAATGCAGATCTGAACTCTATGACAGTTGAGCCAAACTCAAGTTCGTTCCGATCAAAGTTTTTAGGATTCAAAAGCAAGAGCCCGTTTCCACCTCGAGCTCTGGCGAATTCAAATGCTAATCCCCTTAAAAGGAAGCTGAATTTGGAAACCGTAGTTGAAAATGAAGGGTAAGTTCGGGCTCGTCTGATTCTGGCGTCCATGTATAAATTTTTGTGCATATTTACTATTTAGTTGGAGTAAAGATGTTAAATATGCATCTCTTAGCTAAAATTGAGCAATGGAAAATGTCTTAGAATGATGATGAATTTTAAAGCTCAGTGAATCTCTTACTCCTATTTTAAATCCCTTTGTCACATGTTTTAAAGCATGTTTTCAATCGATTCTCCCACAGAATTGGGCATCAGGGTTAAAGGGCTTTATATTGAATTGGACACAGTTGTCTGAGCGTTGGGATGGATAGTGCTTTTAGCGAGTTGGGCGAGTGCCATCAACTAATAGGTGAAATTCAAGCGACTCCAGAAGCAGCAATAATTGATGCTGCCGTCCAAACTACTAGGCTTGCAAACAAGGCTCATGTTAATGAAACGAGTATTTCATGGGTAATGGAGTGAGTGCCAACTTATATGTGAAATTTTGGCAACTCCAGAAGCAAAAACTGCTGTTGTTGATGTCCAAACCGCTAGGATTGCAAATAAGGCTTTTGTTGATGAAAAGAGCTAATTCCAAATGTTGTAGAGTACGAGAACTACACTACGGTAGAAGGGGATCATTTTGAAGTTTTGCCTACCTTAGTTTCTAGACTTTAACTAGCACCTTTATGTTTGAAAATCGCTTGTGTATCACAAGAGAAGTAATGATGGAAGAAGTCATGGAGGTGAGTCATTTGTTCAGTTTTATCGTTAAAGGATCACATGTTTTCATTTTATACGGATGTTGTTGATAGGTTTACTTTATCTTGAGTTATAATTTAATAATACGTATGCAAAAACATAAAAGAAGTAATATATACTGACGTGTATCTCAGATTGTAGCCATTATCTTAAATTTTTGTATTACTAGTTCTATCTTTGTAATTAATTTGCTTATGTCAATGAAAGAAAACATTGTCAGCTTATATTAGAAAATCGAAAAATTCATTTTCATGTAAATGCCAAAAACAGAACTGGGAAGTCAAATAAAACTCTGTTCATATTATTCAGTTTTAGGCCCAAATAATTTAATAGTGAAAAAATAACTTATTGGCATTCGTTTCTTTGTTTACACTCTTCATGCGTTGGCCCAAAAATAAGTTTTGAGGATCTAGAATATAAAAAGTTGTTTGATCTAAAATTGTTACTTGTACGTTATTGTGTTTGAAAAGTATTGAGTTAGTCACTTAGAATATATATTAGAACTATAGTCATATATAATATATTTAGTAGCTGACTTTTCTAAATGATTAACAAATATGACGTTATATGGTTTTCATATGATTATGGATGGTATTTGTCTGTATATGGGACAATGCTAGCACCAAACCGAATATTTTTGTTGTTCATAATTTAGCTTGGTATGTGAATTAATAAAAGATTATGGATGTTCCTAAAAAAAATTGCGCAGATAACTTTTAAATTGTAAATGTTGACTACTAAAAATAAATGTGGTAAACGATAAATACATAATATATGTATTTCTGCTTCTAATTTGCGTAGGTGATCGTGAGAATGAGACCATTAAACAAAAAAGACGAAAAGATTGATCGGATTGTGCAAAAGATATCCTCGAATTCGGTTTCAATTTTTGACCGTGTGTTCACGTTTGACTCAGTAGCTGATACTCAATCAAGTCAGGTAATTAATTTTAATTTTTCGATGGAGTGTAATTTTTCCTTTTATATCATAATGACTTTGATCACTTCATTCAACTTTTATCAGCATGAAATATTTGAACTTGTTGGACTTTCTTTGGTGGAAAACTGTTTGGCTGGTTTTAATAGTTCGATTTTTTCCTATGGATAGGTATTTTTTATTTGCATAAAGTAAATGCATATATGTTTTTGTTTAACTACATATGTTTAATCATTATATATGTTTTTGTTTTTGTTTAACTACATATGTTTAATCAAGGTGCGCTCATATTCTGAAGCAATGCATGGAGGTTTGCTGGTGGTTCTGCGAAGTGTGCATTCTTTATGAAAATGACCGTTTTGGTTAGCAGCAGCATTCTTCTGTACAAGATGAAGGATAGGTTCATTGTAATTGATTTTGGTTCCCGCCGGGTAATTTACTTTCTTTTTTTGTTAAGAAAACATCATAGATTTGTTGAAACAAATCAGTAAAAAAGTTGGATTTTGCAGTACTGCACATCAGTGGGTGGCAAGGAAGCACAGAAGATGTTGTCAGTTCTAGGTTTTTATTTGATGTAGAGTTCGTAGGAATGACATACATATTCCTGGATAGGCATGTGCATGTTCATGATCGACACTAACTTGGAGCATGAACTGCAGATTTTTTCTAGTGAACTAATGATATTTATTCCCTTGTTATAGTATATGTATGATAGAGTATAAATATGATTAGAAAAACTCTGTTCGAGAAAAATGCGTTGTGTGAGAAGAAATTGTTATACATGAATGGTGTATGAAAATTGTAGAAATTTTTGTTGTAATTGTTTGTACTATTAAAACTTTGTTAAAATAAAAATTTTATTTGTTTACTTCATTCTGCGACATACACTACTACTAAAATGAATACATTTAATATGTAGTATGTATAAGCTATAAAAAAATTTTACCAGATTTATAAATCTATTGCCACGGGCATATACTGTTGCAAAAGGATCTGTTGCAATAGTAAAAGTCTGTTGCAAAAAGTCTACCGCAACAGGAAATAACTGTTGCAAAAAGTATTTGTTGCAACATCAAAAGCCTGTTGCAAAAAAGTATACTGCAACATCTTATTGCAAAAGGCGGAAAATGTTGCGAACTTTTTACAATTCCGGTTATACCAACAGGCACGGGTTTGTTGCAATTGGTCATCTGCAACAAATACTGCCTGTTGCGAAAAGTGTTTTTTGTTGTAGTGTAAGAATTTAACTTCTAATTAATTTTTAGATGTCATAGTAGGAATAAAGTTAAAAAGAAAGAAAACGACAGTACAAACATAAGGTAAACATAAATTATTCTCTATTTATAAAGCTTTATTTCACAATCTACATTTTTTACCGTTCAAATTAACAGTGATCCACAAATGCCGACTTAAACAAATCAAAAATACAAATATTTATTTGGATTAAAATAAGAAAAAGAAGAAAGAAGAAAAACAATCATAGAATTTCACAGCGAAAGGACAAAATATAATAAATAAATAACAGTTCATGAAGCTGTTAAAAAATACATTTGATTATACATTTATAACGATTATCAGAGTTAATTAACATAAACATACCAATATCGCAGCGGAATAATAATAATAAATACACATGTTGAGCTCCATCTTCATCTTCATCACAGTATCTTCAATAACTAAAACTTTGGCTGACGCAAGCACAAAAGAAAAGACAAAATACTTGAATCAGAACTAAAATATTCTCATATCAGTTAAATCAAATCCATGTGATAATATGAGTCCAATAACTTAAGAGATGTTACGGGTATTTCCATCTCCTACGGATCCGTTAAACTGGATACTATATAATACAATACGTTATTATAATAGTGTCTATGGTTAAATATAACATATTAAAATAGCGTAAGTGGGATTACATTTTTACCCTTACACCATTTATACGTTGTTGTAAACATTGCATATAAAACACCTAGTAATGGTCGGTCGATAGGGATGCGCCGCTATACGACAACGTTAAATCAAAATCGTAGGGGCTCGATCAGGACAATATGACAAGGCACACGAGGAATGCCCATAGTAGGAATATACTAGTTGCACGCCTAGACTAGTTGTAACGCATAGCCTCGACTACCTCCCACCTCGAGCAACACTCCCAAGTCACAGATGCACATCAAATCAATCAAACCGAGGGACTATAATAATAAAGGAAGAAGTGTTACCGATGGAGGTAGCTCACCCCACTTTGTCCGGTATAACCCTATTTTAGTCATTTTAATTATAACTCGAAAGTCAAGGACATCCATCATCGTTCTTTTACTTCATTCCAGTAGCGTTCGCCAAACCAAGCTATTTCATTCTAGAACTCCACCGCATGCACAATTGTTAAAGTGGTTTTTGGTATTGGTAGATTGTCATATCCGATCCCGGTCTCTATAACAACCAAACGTTTACATTTTTTACACCGGTCGGTTCTTTTACATTTCAAAGAGATTCATACTCCATATCATATTTTGCTTTAAACACGTTTCAACAGTCAAGATAGAATATTTCATAGTAAAATTTCCATTTAAAACCATACTTAAATCTTAAAACAATTCCAACTTTAAAATAATTTGAATACTAAAATAGTTAAAATATATTCAAAATAGTTTAGATATATAATTGAAATAGTTTGAAAATAAATAATTTGTATTTAAAATAGAAATTTCAGATTTAGTAAAATCTATAGTCAAAATATTAAATAGCTTATAAAATAAATAGTTAATTATTAAAATGGTTTATTTAAAATAAGTAATAGAATAAAATAGTTATAAGGTAAATAATTTATAAAGAAATTAATTATTAGAAAAATAGTTTATAAAATGGTTTAAAATACCATAGTTGGAATTAGAATCGTTTCTTCAAAATTTAACCAAACTGGAAATCATATTCCAGTTTCAAATTAATTCGACCAAATTTCGATATCTTAATTCAAAAGGATTTGACTTCCCATTTATATTTCAATTTGCTTCAACCGTTCGATTTCAAACAATTCGATTTAATTATTCGACTCAAATAATTGAATTTCAATTATAATTCTCAATTTGATTTATTTGTTTATAAAATCTCGAGTTCACAATTCAAATATTACTATAAATCAAGTTAATATAAAGAAAATATCAAAGATGGATAAACAATTCAATTTCGGTAAATTTAATTCATATTCAATTCAGTTTTCAACTTCAGTTATCCACATTTACAAATTCTTTAAAATTTAAAATTTCAAAGCTCAAAGTTCAAATTTAAATAGAATTGATTAATAATATCATTTATTTTGTCTTTAAAACAGTATTCCAATATTCAAGGTTAATAACAATTTTTATTTAACCAACCGGTGTCAGTATAAAATTTTCTATCCTATAGCCAAGTAATACTTAAAATTTAATTTTAGTATTTTAGGAAATGATATATATCATTTCAATCTAAATCAGGGTCGTAGGTATTTATCATTTCAACCTACGTTCTTAATTCATTTTAATGATTAATCCCGGTTTTATTTGATACCCGTAACATCTAGGGTAATGGTTGAGACTAATCAACAAAAATCAATAAGCATATATAACAATGTCGACAACAAGATGAATTACATATCAATACATTAAATATATAAATTCAAGGCATTCATCAAAATCAATACATCTAAACAGTTCAATATAATAACTGTGTACTAGTAATCAGGTATGAGATTCTTTTTTTAAAACTAGAATTTAAATTCTAACTGTACACTTTATGACAACAGTTAATTAAATTATACTGTCTATACCGATTAACACAAATAAGCGGTTTAAACAATCAAACAACAAACAAAACAATCATATCATAACAAAAATTTGTTTTAACTAACAATCAAATATTTTAGTTAGGTGTGAGTGAGTTTAATCACTCACCTTTGATTTCAAATGAGATTGAAATTCAAATTTTAGCCCACAAATCAACAGTCTCAAAATCAGTCTAAATCAGCGACATCGCGAAGAGCTCGTCGATACGATTCCAACGCAATTTATTTCGTCCAAAACCGACTTCGTAGCAGAAAGTTATAAACGTTTAAACATTTGGAATTTAAATTATAATAAAATAAATAAACAAATTCCTCACTGCTAAAAAAATTGCCACGTCTCCCTCCTCTTCTTCTCCTACACTTCATGCTACAGCAAAAAAACACGCATGTCTTTCATGTTCAAACCTCACCATCTAATCCCCTTACCTTCCTCTATGCTTCATGAAAACCAACACCAAGTTCACCAACGTTCTTCTTTTTCCGATCCCTTCTCTCCTATCACCATCTGATCCAACTCGGCCTCACCAAGAATGACGCATCATTCTCCTCCACGTACAAGTTGCGAAATTATTTTTTATTGCCGGATCCCTTTAAATTTTTACCGTGGGTGCTAAATTCAACCACGAACACGAATATAATATCCAATTCGTAAATCATACCCTATACTGAGCATAGATCCGAACCCTAGCCAAACAAACCCAACAATCATTCACTGTAAATGCATCGTTCTCCTCCTCCACAACTCCTATCACATCCAAACTCATTACAGACGAAGAACTCACCAATCTAAGCATAAGGATTCATGCCTTGATTTTTGATTGAATTTCTTTTCAATCACTTTTGAATTTTTAAAGCCCTCTTTTTTTTATGATAAGAAGAAGTAGCGGTTCTTCCATTCTATAAGAGAAAGAAAGATGGATTCGTTTAAAGAGGTGGGTTAGGTTAAAGTTTATAATTATTTACGGAAAGAATTTCAATATTTTAATTAATGAATAAAACATTCCATCTTTTTGTATTCATCACTAATTAAAGTTAATAAATTAATTCTATTCGAAATTAGGACTTGTATTAATTATAGAAGTAAAATGCATATATTATGGATCTAGAATTCAACTTTCCAACAATTTAAATTGAGCAATTTTTTATATAATCAATTCATTTTAAGTTTTAATAATTCACTATAAATTGCCAATTTCAAATAATAATCCCCTAAAATAAGGATTATATTAATTAGGAATAAGTTACATACGTTATAAATTGCTCGGTTTCATTAGTTAGTTTTAAAATGACAATATTAATTACAGGAATCAATCAAAATTTTAATGTAGTCAATTATTTCCATTAATCAATCCTTAATTCAATTTCAAACTTTACCAACTTCATGCTAAACAATCATTGGACTCATATTAGTTAAGTTTTTTTTTTTTTTGTTAATTATAGTCCAAATCACATAAATATTTCAATTTACCACTTGATTTGTATACATTCATATAACCAAATCTACTTCCATTCATATTCATTTGCATTATTCATCATTTGAAAATTTCTTTAAATACTCTTCTCTTCATAATACACAAAAAGAGTACAACATTTAATGACCCTAGATTTATTTAACTAATTTATTTCATTACTCCAATTCCATTGTCTACGACATGTCCCTTTTAACAGCGTATCATTTCATATAAATAATGTACAAATTATAGTCACTAAAAATTAATTAAGTTTATTTACCTTATAAACGTCTGTCTTTCCTTTACTTAGTTTTATGTTTAATTACCGTTACAGGAATAATTATAGCAAAAAATCTCATTTTTATTACCAATTACAAATCTATTGACTTTACAGTTGTTGCGGTAAATCGTTAACAATTCAAATCAACTCTAATATATAAATTTTAACCATAAGATCAATTAATTATTTAATTCAACCAAAATTTCCATAAAATGATATTAAACGAAGTAAATTCTGAATAGTAAAATATGGGTTGTTACAATTTAAGCACAAATGAAACTGAACACATGGCTATAAGTACAATGGTAGATGTAATTCAGATTACTTTTTGCTAATCTTCACATATTTATTTGTTGATAAATGCAAATTAATAATTCCAACTTTCACTACAAGGAAAACTGCGAATAGCAACAGATAATAGCGACGGATTTTTCCGTCGCTAAATTTGTGACAGATTTGCATGTGCTCTACAAGGGATATTTTTTAGCTTTTTCTGTTCGAAATTATCTTCTATTATCATCGACCTTTATCATATATTATCCACCACTAAACCATTGCAGATTTCGTCAATTTACCAATGAATAAATTTTGACACTAATTTCCATCACAAATTGAGGCGGATTACGGACGAAAGCATTTTGAAGCTATTTTGCGGTGGATTTTCCAACGAATTAGCAAGAGATGCTTTTTTTTTGAATTAGATTTTGGGAAGGCTTGTCCAATTTAGCCATGACGAATTTTGAAATATACATATTTAATAATCAATAGTTAATAATTAATAATCAAAAAATAATTTTTAATAATTAATTTTTATTGGTTACTAACTATTACAAAATAATTCATAATTAACAATACATATTAAATAATTTCTATAAATAATAATTATTATTAACAAAAATTAAATAATTACTATTGATAATAAATAATAATTAATTAATATTTAATAATAAATTAATAAATTAATAATTATAATTAAATAATTAAAACTAATTTTCATTATTTAATATAGTTTATTATTAATAATTAACAATTATTATGTAGTCTTTAATAATTGAGAAATAATATTTATTATTTAATTTCTAATATTTAATAATTATAATTGATATTTATTGACTAGTAATTATTATTAATAAGTGTTAACGTCAAAAGTTGGTCACTAGTGACGTTCAACCCCCAATCGTGTGAAGAGCACATGAATGCTGATTAAAAAGTACAGAAAAAGTAAACGAAATGGGCAAAACACAGACTTTTTATAGTGGTTCGGTAAAGACTGTGCCTACGTCCACTTTATATATTATTTCTGCTTTTAGATTACAAGTACAATGCTTTTTCTCTTTGAAGAAAAGAGAGAAGACGACTATCTTTCTCTTCCAGATAAAGTCTCTCTGGGAAGAAAAAGAAGTTGAAGTCGAAAAAGGTCCCTTTCTTCTTTAAGCTTTGAGGTATTTATAGGCGGAGATGGCGACTTGGGCTGTTGTGAAGTGGCCCGACCTTTCTGGAAAGTCTTGGACGTGTGGAGTCCATTCCTTGGATGGAATAGCGGTTGGAAGGCTAATTCCACTATTCATAAATAGTATCCTCGGAAGTTGTGGCTTACGTGGCATCCACAGTGAGGTGTATCAAAAGTAGAGCTTTGTCCGGGTGTGGTTGACCGCCTTTTCTTCCTTGAAAGTCGGGCTACGCATTTGAACAACTCAGCGGTATATTTCCATGTAGATCCGAAATATTTGGTCGATATGCCCTATATGAGAGCGGTTCTCTCGGTCGACTGGGAGAGCGAGTCTTCCAGGAGTGAGATATTGGTTTGTTTGAGAAGCGGCTCGGCCCAATACGTGATTTCCTTGTACCAAGCTTTTGCTGGATTTCCTGGTGTGCGATCTGTCTAATTTGGTTGGCTGCGCATTTTGGGCTTCGAACTGACCCGTTGCGACTTTTGCCAAAATGAGGGCTAACATTTCCCCCTCAGAATGCATCTTCTTCGATAGAGGGAGGTGTGTTCTAAAGTATAAATTGAAGCACAATCGTGGACCATATTAAGGCCAGAAACCCAACGATTCCGATGATTGTATTAAGGCCAGGAAACCGACAACCGAATTAGGTTGTATTAAGGCCGGAAAACCGACAACCATCGGGAACCGTATTAAGGCCGAGATAATTATCGCCTTATGAGAGTTAGTTCCTGGAAAGACAAAAATAAACCGTTCTCGACTCCGAGAAGGCTGATGGGTCGAGCATTTTATTTCACTTGGCTTTGAGGAGTGGCGAGTATCAACCATACTCGGCTTAGTGGCGAGCATTGACCATACTCGGCCTAGTGGCGAGTATTAACCATACCCGGTTTAGGGGCGAGCATTAACCATACTCGGCTTAGTGGCGAGCATTAACCATACTCGGCCTAGTGGCGAGCATTAACCATACTCAACTTAGGGAAAGTGTTTTTTATGCTCGACTCATGTTAGATTAATGTGTCCAGTGAGCAGTAAACGCTCGTGGTATAGAAAAAGAAGGGGCGAGTATCATCCATACTCGTCTTAAGGAAATATACCACACTTGGCTAGGGGAGCAGGTGTTTAGAAGTGGTGGTAGGCTTTCGCACTGACCACATTGAAGGGGGGCGAGCGTTATCCATACTTGACTTTAGAGTTTCCTAAACATTATCCATATGTGCAAAAGGAAATTCATAATTGCTAAGCAATTGTTACTGAGAAAAGAAATTCTAAGATGACATCGATTGATTCCAGAGAATGCCTAGGAGCTAGATCCTAACCACGTACATGTGTACATCAAGGTGTCATTTTTATTGAAATGAACAACACATAAAAAAAATCTAATTAATGATAATGCCGCGAGTGCTGGTCTCAGGGTTCTTTCCGTTTCTAGGAGCTCGTGGATCGACCGGAGGAGCTTGGGCAGAAGATCGCGGCGGCAAGGCTGGGGCGCGACGCTTGACATATTCGGGTAGTTCCCCCATTCTGACTCGATCCTCGATGAGATCGCGCAAATGCCGGCATTCATTGGTGCTATGTCCAGCTACGTTGTGGAATATGCAATGTTTGCCAGAATCGAGCTCCATCTGCGTTGGCTCTCGTCGAGGTGGTCTCAGAGTAGGCATGGACCCTCGTATGTCAAGGTAGATATCGAGCAGAGAGGAATTGAGTTCGGTGTACTGATCGTGCTTACTTTCAATTCGAGGTCGCACGTGACGCTCGCTCTTTTTGGGGGTCTTCCCTCTTCCTATTCTGGCTGTCGCTGTTGGATGGACCTTGTTGCTTGGCGGCTAAGACCTCTAGGCTTTCCATCTCAATGCTAGCATCTTCTTGTCGGAGGAATCGCTCGGCCTCGAAATAAAAATCATCTGTATCCTTGGGGGATCTCTGGTTATGGAGGTTGAGAATTCTGATCGGTTCTGAACTCCCGTAATAGCGGCCATAAGTACCATCGATGGCTCTGGCCGATCGACTGACGCTACTGCCACGCTGAATCTTTCGAGGGATGATCTGAGCGTCTCTCCTGATCGATGCTTGATGGTGGATAAGAACATAACACTTTTTGGTTGGGAGATATGTACCCTGAATTGCTCGATGAAGCGGGTGACCAGCGTATTCCAACTTCCGATTTACTCCGTCGTCAACTGTCGAAACCACATTCCAGCTATGTCTGTGAGGAAGAGCGGGAAGCACTTTGCCATGACGTTGGTCGATGCACCAAGCACTTCCATGTGTCGCATGTATCGCATGAGGTGGAAGGTTGGATCAGTGCGACCATTGTATGGTTCGATAACAGGGAACTTGAAGTCCGGAGGGTTTCGTGAATTTTTAATTTCCCTAGTAAAGGGGCTGTGATTGACATTATCTATGTCCTGCTGCGAGGAAATGCCCCGAGTAAAGCATCGGATGATGCTTGCAAGCTGGCTTCCATCTCCGAGGAGTCGTTGCCACGAATTTAGTTCGGCATTCGGAAGAACTTCGGTGCGAGGATCTGGAAAAAGCATGCTCGAAAGGATGGGCGTTGGTTGGACCCGTCTTCCGAGAGTTGAGTGAAGGTGCGAGGGAAGGTGAGCCCTGGTGGGAGGCTCTGGAGAGAGTGGCCCCTCTTAAACCTAATGAGTATGTCGTACCTATAACAGAGGGCCTAAGTTGATTCAGCATAACATGTGATGTTCGGGGATGCCCTCGGTAGGGGTGAGGTTAGGAGGGTCTATGGTAGCGTTTTCTTCTGCCACAATGAGGACTGGTACGGTGGGGTGGCCTCCCTGGTTCGAAGGGAAGGCCGCACCAGCTCTTCGTTGAGGGGGAAGAGTGGCTAGACTGGTCTGTGGTAAGATTCCGGATTGTAATGGGAATGGTGTTGATTCCGATGGGCTTGGTGGTTTCTCGACTGGTTCGATAGGTCGAGCTGTTTCTAAGAGTGGAGGCAAAGTGTTCAACCGACCTAGATCTTGATCGCGGGCCTCTTGGGGTTCTGCTGCTGCAGCTGCGTTGGTCGCTGGAAGCGATACTCCTGGCTGTGATTGATCGGTTGGTGGGACCAAACCAGGATGAAATAAAGTGTAGCCTGATCAGTAGCCTGATATGTGCGGATCGAAGATCAGTTGTTGCTCCAGTCCCGGTCGGTGGAGAAAATGATGTTGAAGCGTTTAGTCTTGTCTCCAGTCGACCGAGAAGGTGATCCATCAACACCTGCTGTTGTTCCAGGAGTTTACCCTGAGATGTCATATGGTCTCTGAACTTGACCATAATTTTATCCATGTCGTCCCGGGTAAGAAATCGAGACATATTTTCATGAGAGGAAACCTCGTGGCTTGCTTCTGCAGCATTAGTATCGGCTGCATCGGTGTTTGCGGGACGAGAGGATGTTGCATCTTTCTTTCGTTTGTTCGCCATGGACTAAGGCAAGCTTCCCCTACCTGGCACGCCAAAGTGTTGACGTCAAAAGTTGGTCACTAGTGACGTTCAACCCCCAATCGTGTGAAGAGCACACGAATACTGATTAAGAAGTACAGAAAAAGTAAAGAAAACGGGGAAAACACAGACTTTTTATAGTGGTTCGGCAAAGACTGTGCCTACGTCCACTTTATATATTATTTCTGCTTTTAGATTACAAGTACAATGCTTTTTCTCTTTGAAGAAAAGAAAGAAGACGACTATCTTTCTCTTCCAGATAAAGTCTCTCTGGGAAGAAGAAGTTGAAGTCGAAAAAGGTCCCTTTCTTCTTTAACCTTTGAGGTATTTATAGGTGGAGATGGCGAATTAGGCTTTTGTGACGTGGCATGGCCTTTCTGGAAAGTCCTGGACGCGTGGAGTCCATCCCTTGGATAGAATAGTCCTGGCCTTCCAGGTGTGGTTGACCGTCTTTTCTTCCTTGAAAGTTGGGCTACGCATTTGAACAGCTCAGCTGGATATTTCCATGTAGTTCCGAAATATTCGGTCGATATGCCCTATATGAGAGCGGTTCTCTCGGTCGGCTGGAAGAGCGAGTCTTCCGGAGTGAGATATTGGTTTGTTTGAGAAGCGGCTCGACCCAATACGTGATTTCCTTGTACCAAGCTTCTACTGGATTTCCTGGAGTGCAATTTGTCTAATTTGGTCGGCTGCGCATTTTGGGCTTCGATCTGACCTGTTGCGACTTTTGCCAAAAAGAGGGCTAACAATAAGTATTACATAAATTCTTTTATTATCCAATTTAAATATTATTTATTGTTTAGTATCTAATATTTAATAATTATGATTGAAATGATATAAATGCATTAATTAAATAAAATAAAATATTTGCAAATGTTTTTGTCAATTTATGAAACTAATGCAAATGGGGTCGTTTGAGGTGCGATTATTTTACATTGCAATCGAATCAAAGTGCTCTACATGATGGAGTGAATGTGAGTTGAATCCAAACAACATACTATTTGTTAATGTCTGTTCAAATCACGTTACATTAGTTTCGAAATCATGGCATTCTACATAAATGCCGAAAACCTAACCATTTGGATAATGGTGCTTGTCATTTTTATATATACTCAATAATTGATATGTGATAATTTATACTGAATAACAAGTGCTCTTTTAAGGATTACTCATTTTTCTAAAAATAACAAATAATGAACAATTCATAGATAATAATCCAACATCAATTATTAATGTATTTAGAATTAACGCTTCATTATAATGATTTATAAATAGTTATAAGTAATAATTTTTGTTTAAAAAATAATTAATCCTAATAGTTATGTATTTACAAATAGTAAATTGCGCTTGTCGCTCAAATTGCTACGTACTAAAATTTTAAAGCCTGCCTCAGCTTGCCTCCTAATTTTCGTTCGTTCCGCCTAAATCTTTATCGAAAATGCTAATATATCCGACTGATTGTTTTGTCAGATTCTGCGACACAGACATTAAAAACAAATGGTCCACCATGAATTACAACTTTACCACTGTTGATACACCATCAATTACCCTTTTACCCCTGCTGAATTCAAAGTTTCCACAGTGCCGCGTTTTTTGACAAAAAGTTTCACCGGGTATTGTAGCATTTTGCCTGAAAGCAAACCGAAATCACAAAATCAAAATCGTTCGTACCGAAATCATCACTAACCCTAAATCCTAAATCAGAAATCGTTTTTGCCTCATCTCTCTGTCCTCTCAGATCTATTTCCTCTCATCTCTCCACGCCCTTCCCCTTTTCATCATTTTCATCTCTCACTAGCCCTTTTTGCCACCTCGCGTCTGCTTTATCCCTTTTAATATTTTTTGTTTGTTGCTCTCTTGCTTGGGTTCAACTCCTATGAGTCCGTCCTTGCTTTGCACCTCAAGTTATCCCGTCGCGAGCCTCACCTCACCTCAACCCTGCAATTCAAAGACAGTGCCAGTTGGTGTTGTGTCCATTGTGGGATAATGACCTCGTTCTATTTTTCGAAGACTGAAACTGGTGGTAATCGTCTTCCTTTAAAGGCAGAGTAGATGTATGTTATGTAAAAAAAAAATACAGTGGTCAACTGCATCGTGTTCTTTAAACGTGGGATGCATAGTTATTTGTAATTTACATTAATGGTGTCATGCTTTCTTGCTTAAGTATCTAAAGTTAATATGTAGAGATTGCTCGCTATGACTCAATACCTAATTTTAGTTTTTGCTGAATCACAAAAAATAGCATTGTTGAGTAATGAATGTATGCAATATTACACTTTAGTTGGAAACAAATTGACTCTTTTTATGGGTTTTGAGCTTATTTGTTCAGCTTGATTCTTTGCGCTGTAGAATTAAAGGAAGGAAGAAACGATTCTTTCAAGGAAATAAATGTGCTGTCTTCTATTCTAATTTCTTTGCAGAGTTGTTGCAGTTTATGGTTAAATTCCTGGATTTGGGCTGAAAAACTTTAACACTGTATGCAATGTGCTGATTTGTTAATAATGTTGCATAAAGACCATGATGATGATGCTTACTAACCAATGGGAAGCAAATCGTTGAGCCTAACTAGGTTTCTTTCCGTTGGGAAAAACCCTGCTGTTTAAGGTTAGTAAGTTCCAAGTTATTTTTAATATAAAATGCATACCGAATTCAGGAAAATCACCACCATTCATTTTGCTCTATGATTTCTTGTCTAGACTTTAGTTTTTGTTGACATTTTTGCAGTTTCCCAACATTTAACATTAACAAAATATATATCCTTGATAATAAAACAAAGATTGCAATTATAAAGTTGGTAAAATTCATTATTAAGGCAGTAAATCATACCCCCTCTAATGTGCTCAGTTTTGTCCCTCTACATTTGGTAAAACACATATTTTAGGCGGTAAACCATATGTGAAATCGATACAAATGACATGTTAGATTTTGATACAAAATGATGTATGAATGATTGCTTTGATATTTGATGTCTTGAATGTAGATTGCTATTTGATATAGATGAGAATTGGAAAGTCTGTATATTGATTAACAACTGCATTGTTTCTCTGTTTAATAGTACACGGAGTATTTATATACAAGCTTTGATATTGGGCTACTAGGCCCATCTAAGAAACTCGTTACCCTTCAGATGCAGAAAAGGCATTTAATGGTAGTGCTACAACTATAGGAAATCAAGTTTCAGGCTATCGTCTCCCGTTATCTTACAGGAGCAGCAAATCCTTCTTCTCAAGTGGCAACACCATCGGTAAATCAAGTCCGGAAGTCTCCTCTTCCTTATATAAGGAAAGTCTTCCTTATATAAGGAAAAGTCTTGAGAACATGATATGTTCTATGGGTGGAGTGGGTATGAAGCCCGAAATGAGTGAGAATCTTATTGGCGAAATGCATGATTTGTTGTCGAAAGTTGATATACTATTGACTGGACCAGCAGCTGGTGCCTCTACTTAATTCGGTACGTTTCAGATTTCTTGCATCAATATGCATGCTCTTTCATATTAGTTCAGGCTTTCGGTTTCTTCATTTTGGTTGCCTAGTGTCAATCTGAGTCGTAATTTAGAACATTGTCCTCATTTGCATGGTGCCTTATGCTTTATGTTCGCATGAAGATGTACTTGCTGATTGTTTCGTGAATAGTTTCCTTATGTGCACTGCATAGTCTGAATCCAAGAAGTCTCTCTCTTTTCTTTTTTTTTTTTTAAAAAGTACTTGTTACCCAGTAAAAAAATGTGTACAATATTTATATTCCCGGTTCCTCCCTTCAAACCCTGAAACAATTTATCAGTTGTGTGTCTATAGCGTATTTTTTGGTATGATTATACGCAAAAGTGTTCTACATGCTTGTATTCTTGTTGACTCTGTGTGTGTAATCTACTGAGTCTGAAACAGAGTCCATGCGGGTATGTGAAACATGATGTGTTGACTAAGAATTTCTGCTTAATGAAAACAAAGAGAAGTTTACAACTTGTCATGCTTTGTTTACTGTTTCCATGCTTTCATGTGTTATCAAAATATGCATTTATATTTCTTAATCACAATTCTTGCTCTCTTTTTGTAACGTGAAATAGCATACAGAATTATAATATACAAACTTAATATATACTAGTACATGTTTCTTAACCACGTAATGTTTAAAAACTTGTGCTTAATGTATGTACTTCTCTATATTTAATTACTCATTTGTAGACTAATTTCATTTAAACCGTTTTCAGGTTGAAAAAAAAGATGGCAAAGAGTAGTTTGTCCATTTAATCAAAGTGGACTTTGAAGTGCAAGTTCGGTTCTTAGAGGGAGGTGTTACTTACGTAGTTATGTTGTGATGTATGATATCAAGAATTTACATATAGTGCACTGCTATCACCAAACGAAATTTAACGGTCAATAGGTTGCTAGAAAATTTGTAGCGTTATATGTTTAACTTACGTGTCATTAGATTTTTTTGATATGTTGGTTGTTGTTGTGACGTAACGTGCCATGAATATTTTGTTATATAACAAACATGGAATTTGGAGATTCAAAGATGACATTTATGACATTAGCAACACATTGTGATGGCTATAAGTGGAGAAAATATGGACATAAGCCCATTTCTAATTCTTTTTATTCAAGGCAAGCGTTCATTATCCTTTCCGTTAGTTTGTTAAAATGCTAACTAGATGTAGCATAAGAAAACGAAGCTATTGAAGTAATACCACACGGTATATTTTTGGTTTAATTGACCCACATTTGAATTAGTATTTGCATGTTTATATCCCTAAATCGAGATAAATCTACATTCTTACAAATATGGTAATGTATATTATTTCGGTTTCATGTTCTACAACATTGCAAATTCAAATGGAAAATGATCAAAAATGTCCAGAAATAAAAAAGATTTACCAATAATGTGAGGAGAGGAACAATTACAATGCTTTGTTTTCGGACTTTTTTTTTTTTCTATGGAGCAACATCACACTTACAGACTGCAAAATCAACATTTTTTGTCTAGGGAGCTTGTATATTAACTTTCATATCTTGCTGCGTGTAGTGTCTGTAACTTTAGATTAAAAGAATTATTTTTCTTATTTGATGTGAAATGGAGTATTTGTTTTAAGTGAAAACAACGTAGGCACTGTGGGGATCATTATTTAGTTTAATTTAATTTTTTGTCATAACCGACCGGTTTTTATGGTGTTCCGTAACACTTTTATTATGACTAATAATAAAATTATAATATAGTACAGGTGACTATAGTTAGCAGTCAGTTAATTCGGTTTTTAAGATGGACCGTCCATCATCAACGGCATTTATAGTGGGCCGTCCACTGAATCTACTATAGACTACAATCGAAGAGCTAGTTTAAGTTACGAGGCTATTATATTTCATACTCCACGCGAGGGTTTTATTACAATACTATATATATATATATATATATATATATATATATATATATATATATATATAGAGAGACACACACACAATGTAAAGTACAGAGGACAACAGAGTAAACGACTACAATATAGCAACAGCACGCTACCCACAGTAAAGAGTACAGTAAACAATAAGGAATAGAGTCCCTTACCATCAATAACAATCACCGCAGGCACATATCCATATGCACGGGAGCCTTGCCTAGTTGCAGACAAACCTAGTCTTACGTATGTAGAGTACAATAGCACTTCACTTTGCTGAACTCCTCCCATTGTAAAGAGAAAAAAGAACCACACAGGCAGATGCGAGAGACAGCGAGAGAGTAGAGCAACCAATTTCTTGACAGCATCCATGAAAGTTTGACATAGATAAGCATAATCGACAAGCAGGGGAATATAATGATAGGTCCAAGAACAAGCAGAACTAAAACCCCAAAACAGCAAACTCTCCGTAGACAAGCTATCGCCGAGAGTTGCCGGCAAGGGTAGACAGTGTACAATGCCCTTGAAACTACGGTAAAAAGTCATAGAACCCCACTAGTTGATCAGCTATGCATAATTAAAGAACATTACATCCAAAATATGACATGAACAATTTAAAAGGAAGAAGGTGGCCGAACAAAGAATCAACCTCTGTCATAGCTAACGTTGGAGCAAGCTTCCCATGTGTAGCTGTGGATAGCGACGATAAAAGATAAACCAGACCACCCATCTCCACAACTTCATTCCAAATGAAAACAGAACTACGAAAACAAAATTGAAAAAACACCAAGGAAGTGCAAACGCAAACCAAATACACAAGGGAACTCACAATAATCACAGATAAACTACAAAGAAACCATAAAACAAAATCAAAACATCCCCTCGTTAGCTGCTAGTAGTCTCATGTGAGGAGCGATCGATAAGTAGAGAGATCTAAGCGGAAACCATGTATATCTGCGACACCGCCCAAGATCAAGGGCAAGCGGATCATTAGAAACTTAATTGGGTAAATCTAGAGAGCTTCGATAGATCTGAGAAAATGAAAATTGGTTTGGAATGGAGAGCATCTTCAAAGAACTAGGCGTGATGAAATCAAGCATATAAATGATGGAGTTAGAAGAAATAATGAGGTGTGTTCGAACCGGGAAGTAGTAGAAAAGGAAGAGGGTTGGAAGGAAAGTTTGCCTCTCGCCATTTTCGGTTCTTCACAGAAATGCCTTTTTTTTCATTATTTAAATATTATATGTAAAATGAACATAATATTGCAGGCAAATTCTATTTCAACCCACAAATTTAGTTAGTAGCCCTCATTTCATTAAAAAAATATGATGACCAAAATGCCTTTTTTCCATCATATTTTTTTTTCCAGCTTTTTGAACACCTCGTAGTTGTAGTACGTGGTTTTTCGATGTACCTCGTAGTAACCCTACGTGGTCCATGAATGAACCACGTAGATGATCTCCGTGGTACTTTGACGAACCACGTAGGACAGCTACGAGGTACACCGAAAAACCACGTAGTCCCCCTACGTGGAATGATATTTTTGGTTTTTTTTTTTAAAAAAACGGGGGCTACTAACTAAATTTGGGGGTTTACCAATTATTTCATGATTTGGGGGGCTACTACCTAAATTTGTGGGTTGAAATAGAATTTGCCAATATTGTATATGAAATGTTATTATTTGAATCAATGAATTTTATGCATTTAAGTCTATAAATTTTGGTGTATTTTAGCAATTTTGTGACATTCTTTGGGATAAAAATATAAGAGTTTAATGACATATTTGCCTATGAAAAATGTTTTGACTAAAATTTAATAATCATTGCTAATCCCTTGCTAATTAGCAAGGATTTATCGGCAGTTATGTATAAATAATAATTTCTAAAAAAATATGTATTCGTCGTTAATCCCCTGCTGATTAGCAAGTGTTTATCGACATTTATTCATAAATAATAATTTCTAAAAGAATACGTATCCGTCGCTAAAACATCGGTAAATAAATTTTAATTAATTCAAAAATAAAATTACATTTTGAGAGATATGACGGAAAATGGTCGCAGAACTCACGCTAAAATCTGTCGAAATTTTTTCACATAATATTGTCTTGAAATTTACCGACCACTGCGATCCGCCGGTAATCCGTCCCTAATCCCTATATAGTGACAGATTACCTGCGGATTACGTCAGTGCAAAATCAACTTTTTCTTGTAGTGTTTGTACTAATTTACACTGATTGATATCCAGGCCTGACCCGAATGGGATTGTTGCACCATGCGAGAAAAAATTGAAGAAAATGGGGGTTCCATGGAAAAGATGGGGTAAAAATTACTCATTAGGGATTGAACCCTAGTTTCCCACGAAATAGCAAAGGACACCTACCACCCACGCAGTTTAGTCATTACATTCGAATTATAAATCAGACTTGACATCAGGGACGGAGATAGCTGTATGGTGACCTGGGCTACAGCCCGGGTGCCGAATTGTAAAAGTAAATAGAAGCTTTCATTTAACAGCCCAATAACCCAATAAACCAACCTAATAAACTAAAATCAGATGACAGAAGAAGAATACGCTGCTTCATTTCTTCTTCTTGCAGGCGCAGGCAGCAAAGCAGGCAAATATATATTTTCTCTATTGCGGCTCAAATCCATTCTAAACTGAAATAAGGGTAATTTCTAAATGAAAATTTCTTCTACTTCTTTTCTAATCATTGATATTTAATCTTATGTTCATAAAGTAGTTGCAGAGTTCAAATGATTTGTCAAATTGTATTCAATTGAAACTCTTGGTTTGTTCGTTAATTATTATATCCAGTGCACTGCCACCGCCTTCTTCCTTATTATCCTTTGCTACTAACTCTCTCGTCTCCTCTTTACCCTGAATTTGAGTCTCTGGTTTATGAGGAGGCTCGTTTCCATTCAATGGAGAAACAGTGTTGGATCTAGTTTTAATGTGAAGCCAATGTGTTGAAGGAGGTGAGAACTTCTGTGGAGTAGGAGGATGTGCTCTCACCTCTTTTGGTATCAATGAACTGCTGTTATTGTTTTCTTCAATCTTCTTTGAAACATTTTCACTGTTATCCACTTTTACAATCAGGTTTCCGTTCCTCACTGATTTCCCAAACCTCTCTTCCCTAGGTCATAAGTTAGCCCAGGTCATCATGAAATCCTATCTCCGTCCCTGTTTGACATATCTAAACTCGTGCTACTGCTGCCCCCTCCTTCTCTAGCTTCCCTAGGTGGTTGGCACGATTGCCTACCCCTAGGGTTGGGCCTGTTGATATCCTAACCAATTGGATAAAGGACTCTTTTATTAATAACCAAAATAATTTACTGACCTTCCACTTGTACTGTATTCCAGTTAAGTTTATATTCCTCCCCCTTTTTATTTCGGCCAACTCTGATTTTCTAGATATGTCTGCAACTGCCAAATATTAATGAAGAAAATGTTTTGTATTCATTTTCTCTATGACATGTTCGCACATTATTGTCATGTCATAGGCTTTGTTCACTTTGCTTATTGAATAATTTGGTATGTCCTGTTACTTTTTTGCTACCACTGTCATTGATGAAATCAAAAAATAATTTGGAGTTGATAAAAATTGGCAGACAGAAATAATATACTTATTTTTTTTACTCAAAATTGTTGATGTTTATAATTCAATTAACAAAATTGATTGTCAACAAAGTATTAGAATCAGAGTAGAAAAACCAATACAGATGAAGTTGACATAAATATAACTGATTTGTTGATAAGGTATAGTTACCTTTATATGATAGTTAATTGGTCAGCAAAAAGTTACCAATACATAAAAATGACCAATTTATTGATAAGGTATAGTTAACTTTATATGATAGTTAATTGGTCAGTTCATGTGGACAATAACACTAAAATTACATATAATTCAATGTTTTTCCGTCCAGTCGGGTCGATCAGTTTGGGTCAGGTTTTATCTGGCCTTTATTGTATTTTTCATCACCTAGACCTGACCCGTGACCCACCGGGTTCGTGTCTTTTCGAGTCGGGTTGGTTCGAGTTTTCGGTTTTCAGTTCTAATTGCTAGCTCTATACATTGGTTACGGCATCGACATAAAATATTAACCCAGCAAATAATCCATCAAATATAGTACTTAATATGCAGCAACTAATATGTGATGCATTATCCAAACTGCGCACTGTGCATTTATTAAGGAATTAGTTAACAAAATTTGGGTTTAAATGGTAAATTAAGTTTTTGGTTTGATCTTCTAATTGTGTGAGTTCATATGCAGTGGAATTTAAACTCATGTTACCAACAATTGTTAGCACTGTTGACTATTACGTAGATATAACATTTCACGACTTTTTCTAATCGTGTAAATGCAGACGATGGATACACTACAAGAAAAACTGCATATAGCAGTGTCAGAATCCGCTTCTAATTCGTCACTATATTGGCTTTAGCAACAGATTTACTGCATAACATAGTGGTCGGTAAAAACCATGACGGTAATTGTGTCAGATTTTGCGACGAACTTTAGAATGTTTTTTCCGACAGTTTTCCGTCATTTTACTAACTATATAATAAAAATAAAATTTTATTTATTAATTTAATTTTAATTTATATACAGGCTGTTTACAGATGGATAATTAATTTATAATAAAATATTATTTGAAAAAAGAGTGGGTAAACCCTCACTAATTGCCAAGGGATTAGCGACGGAAATTAAAATGGGGAAAGTTTAACCTTGCTTTTTTTTGTTGGTAATCTGTCGATATTCCCCTTCTGATTTACCCATACACACACACACACACACACACACACATATATATATATATACACACACACACACACACACACACTATAGTATAATTACTACCAGAAAACCTACTGGATATTCTACGCTTATCTAAAGCTGAACCGCCCCCATTTCCCCTTTCACGAATTTCTCCTCTTAAACCCTACCTCCTATTCAATCGCTTTGCATTTTCCTTCCTCCCATATCAATCCCATACCCTTCTCTTCCCCAAACCGTCATGTCCATTCTGCCTTCCCCCATCCATGAAACGCGTCATCCACCTGCTCCCTTCTCAATCTTCCACTGATAGCTGTTTTCAATTGGCGGTAGGCGCTTTCAAAGCACTACAGTTCTTTCAATCCCCTCTTCAACTAATCGACCTTTTTCGATCTTATACTACTTCCATCTTCCCCTTGCAGCCTGTGCTTATCAGAATCTGTTGTAGCAACCCAAATGTGTGGTTTGTCGACCTCCTCCACCAGCAGTAGCAGTTATAGCCAAGTGGTCACTTTCCATCGTTACTCCTTCTCTTCTTACTACATCAACAGCGTAATTTAGGGAAAATAAGTTAGCCCTAGGTTGTTCGCCGACGTGCTTTTCGGGAAATAACCACCATCATGTATTTGGGATTTCTTTTCGCGTCTACATCTGCGGTTTGCCTCTTTCCACATGTTTGTTTCCAAACACTGCTAATTCGACTACATTCAATTCAATTTGTTGTTTACTGCGAACATTTGGAACCACCTTCTTTCCAATTCAGCATGTGAAGGTATCATTTTTCCGTCTAAGCCGAATTTTATAGTTGAATGCTTTTGTTTGGTTGTTGTTTATACTGGTAGATTCTCAGCGATTTCAATAGTTCTGGCTGTTAGTTAGGTAATGATCATTCATGGTTTTACTAATACTAAATTAGCATCTTTTTTTCTATTTAATGCTATAAGTTATGTTTCATTCAGCGTGGTTATGTTTTTTTACACGCATCTTTTTTTCTATGTAGTAGTTTATTATTCCATGTTATTTGGGAAAACTGAACAAAGTATAGGGTTTAAATGTAAAACTTCCATGAAGTTAGGAGTATAAAGTACATAATTGTAGCTAAGAAAATTCGATTGGTCAGAGTCAGCAATTTGTAGTGACCTTATTACAATAATAATAACTGGAATTTATGTACTTGCAACTCAGTATAGAATATTTTGTTGTATGAATATATTTTACGTATTTTCATTTCTGCTTAACATTTTTAACTTTACGTACTTGGTGCAACTACATATTTGAAAGTGTGTTGTGTGCTTTTATGAATAGTGTGATGTTAATGAATTTATAGTCATTTTAATTAAATGCTAATATTTCTTTATTTCCTCGATTAACAAGGAAATGGGGAAGTGCGAGCTTTGTCAAATTATTAACTATGCACCAATGCAGAAATATTATTTCATGACCTGGAAACATATGTGATTAGGTTAATGTTTACAAGTTATTAATTAAGTATGTAAGTGTATGTGTGTGTGTATATATATATATATATATATATATATATATATATATATATATATATGAGGAGCGTTCAATGACGCCCCCAAATAGTGAGCACTCCAAAAGCCCCCTACAGAAACCAAGCATTTATATTAGTTTAAGTTAGTGGGAGGTGAGAGAATGAGTAGAGGGAGAGAAAAAGGGATATGTGGTGGAAATCAGGAGGCATTTTGGGGTGCTACACTGTTTCAGGTGCCACTGAACGCTCGCCTATATATATATATATATATAATATTCTTTTTAAATGATTTATTAATGAAACCCATGTGCATAACATGAGTTCATTCTAATGTTTTGTAGTTGTTCCTATATTACTGTCAGACTGATCTTAATTCTCTTTGTGTATTGGTATAAGTTACACATATTTGGTCATTATATTGATGTTTGGTCATTATATTGATGTCCGCATGGAGTAATTTAAATTTATTCTACAAAATAGAAAATGATTATATTTTCATGTGGTACACTAATGTATATTCATTAGTTTCCATGAATAAGAAAAATAAATATCTCAACAGTTTTTTAAAGGTTTTGATTAATAAAATTACATGCGTACTCTTTACTGAGTCAAAATTATCGAGTCGTTGATTTCTGTTTTCTTATTTTCGTTTCAAAAAATCGAATTCCAGCTATTTGGAGAATATTTCTAATTTACCAAATTACTTTCATTACAAGTAGTTAGTTGATGGCTAATTGTTTGTGGAAAATATCATCGTCAAGCTTGATTTCCAATTTGATTTATCTTCAAAAAAATATTCTGGACATACTTAATTTTTCTGCATTCAATTATACTTAACTTTAGTGATAGTGAACTTAACCTAAAGATAAGTGCTATTTAGTATAAATATCTTTAATGATATGATATCATTAAATTATATCCTAAATTTTATAAACATATGTCCTTTGTTTTTTAAGACGAGCTATTGCGTTAACATAAATTTATTTACTGGTTTCAAAAATTAAGTTGCCTTCTGTAGTTTTTTTGGTTTATGCATTGTAATGATCATTAATGCACAATGATATTACTTTTTGTTTAGCGTGCTAGGAGTTTTCTATGTGCTTAATGTTTCCTCTTATTTTAATTACAATGTTATTGATTAAAATGGTTATATGCAAATTTCTGGACATGCACATATTTCATGTACCTATTAATTACACTTATTATGACATAAATTTTCCTTCCTTAGCTTTACAGGTTGTCAGGGTTATCATATTGACCTTTAGAGGATTTCATTAAAGAAGGTTCTTTTGCTGATCAAATGGTTGCTTCTAGGAATCTGGATTACCTCAAATTCTACACCACCCATAAGGACAATTTGAGTGATAAGGTCTGATTTATTTTCTTGCCTTGCATAGTTGAAAACAAGATAGAATTTGTAGGATAATATGATTCATTCAAATATTATTGTTTTATCAATCAGCGTGGTATGGCAAATAAGTTTTAGTTTGTCACTCAAAACCAGTTTTTTAAGTTCCTTAAACAATATTCTGTTGTGGTGATAATTACGTGCAACCCTGACTAATATCACTGCCTGCATTGTAGAAAACAACACACACTCATTATTACCAGTAAGCACTATAAATTTGATTTTTTTTTTTTTACAGCTTTGCATGGATGATTTTTTATTAAACCCAAACTGCAACGTGAGCTTTATTTTTTAACAAAGTAATACTGCTTTTTCTTAAAAGGACCACTTTGATAAAGCATGGACATGCATCCTGATGTCCTGACCTTGACAAAGTCAGAGCTCTTATTTCGTGTCATTTTATCAGGAAATTTACAAATTTATCATGTTTCTAACATATTTTTGTGCATTACTTGAAGCTTAGACAAAGTCATCTATAAGCGCATTAACATTGTTTTAATGTTGGATATTTTTTTATTAGCATGGTATGGAAAGATGCAATTGAATCGAATTAAAGTTGTGTCCTATAAAGTATTCCAATTTTAACATTCAAATTAATGTATTTAGATATTCTTAATGGTTTATTACTAATTTATGTTTTATAAATTAGGCAAAAGAAGTGATAGACTTAAAAGGGAAAAAATTTAAATCAATAATCGCAAAAATAATCATTTAATTTTTCTAGGAATTAAACACATCACTACATTCTAGAGATAAAATACATCACTACATAATTAATGTGCTAACGGCTAAGAATAAACCCACTTTTTTTTTGCTTTCAAAGCGTACAATGCGACTCAAACTTTAGAAAAATATAGTAAGACAGTATATTATACTGGTTGGAACTTTAAGATATATCTGTTAAACAATATTTTTTTATGAAACACTCAATTACCCCTTTAACAAAAAATAATGAGAAGACAAACAAAGATAGTCATAAAGAAATATTATTGAACCATATGTGTATTAGTTCTCAAAACAGCATGCTGAATATATGGGTTAGAGAAGATTTTGTATAGTTTGTAAAGTTCTGCAACTCTTCTCCATTTCTTCCTATAGAAAATTTAATTAGTCCATTTATGCGTGTACATGCATGTGTATCGTTAGATACTTTGTCACCAAAGGTGCTTGCCAGTTGACTTTTAAGAGTGTGATTATCTCTGCTAGGTCTGTAAAATATTTTTAGTAAATCAAGTTTGTCATGGAAAAACAATCAACCATGGTGTCCTCCGACCTAACAACAGACCCTTACCAATTATTGAACCAATACTACAAATCATACATTTTCATGTATATATGGTCTTTTTTTTAATCATCTTCCTATATTTTATGTTACTACTACATAATTTTTAATCATGGACACATGCGCATATGCGAACACCCACTAACGGATCCATCCACACACAATCCAATTCATATGATTTTTTACGTGTTTTAATTTAATTAGTTACTGTAATATATTTATTTCGGCCTCCTTTTAGAACTATGGTTTCACAAATGGAAGTTAATACAAAGTTTTCAAATTTCGGTGAAAGTAAAATTACCATGCCTTAATTCTGATTCTTATAATTATATTTAACTTACGAGTATATAGTATCTCTGATTTTTTTTGGATTAACCAACTTAGTAATATGTGGTAAGTCATGGCTATTGAATGTTTAAAGTTTTCTAAACATTTATGATTGATTTGATTTGCATGTCTTATTGTTCTACACATTCTTGAATATCAATAAAATATTTTAAGTTATGCAAGTATTTTTATAAGTATATGTGAAAAAGTTCTACAATGCAATCACGCTTAAAGTGCGTGTGCTCAACGGCTTTAACATGTTACCATCTAATTCCTAATTATAGGTTTAATTTATTCAGAGTGTTTGGACATGCCAATTTTTTTTAATAATAAATCAATAATAATTCTGTTATTTAACTCATTGTTCACATTTGTATCAAAGGGTTAGCAAGAAGGATTTGTTAATAAGTTGTCATCGTCTGTTTTTATATGAAGTTATAAATTACTCCCTTTACGTGCATGCATTGTCTGCTTAATTAGTACATATTTCATGGCACATGCATTTAGATAATGAATTTCTAACGAGTGACTCAGTTACTATCTATTGCATGTAGATAATGAATATCTAACTATTGACTCAATTACTATCTATTGATTTTTTTGCTGTAATTTACTGTGGTCTATTTTAGAGATATTAGTTGTTCAACACCTACTTCAAAAATAAGCAACTTTCACATGATTTGTATACATGCAGCAAAGAGTCAACAAGTAATTTTTGTTCAAATGTATTAGGTTTCCTATGTTTTACTTTCACAATTGTGGTTGTTCTTTATGATAAGAAATCTGGGAAAATTTTACCTAATTTTTAAAAATATATTTCTGTTGCTCTAAACCATGTAAGTTATTTCAGTTCATTGTTAGTTAGGTTATAAATTACTTCACCTGTATATGAACATCTTTTTTAATGCTACCTGAATCTTTGGCAAACTGAAAATTGTTTTATCCTTAGTCTGTAATGCAGTTGGTTGTTGGATGCTGGGTGTATTTAAACATTGCTAGAGTAACTATTGAAAGCAAATAATTATATTCAGGCATTGCAGGAATTATTATTAAAGGCAAACAAAACTTCAAATAGTCAACAGCTGACGTGCTTTAATAAAGAGTGGAGGATGTTTTAATTTATACATTGCCTAGCTTAGATGTAGAAAATTTTCCCTAGGCCAATTGTCGAGCAGTTATTCAGTTACACAGTGCAGACTTGGGTGGCTTTGACAGATTTCCCTATTGCATAAAGCACTCATAGTATAAAACATTGTGTGCTCATAATGTATATAGTGAAAATTACATTTTTGAACTAATTTAGGTTGTTTAATCCATTATCGCTATTAGATAGTAGCAAAATTCATGTTTAGTTTGATTATCATGGATCTATGCCATATGTACCATTTATGATTTACCATTTGAAATATTTTTAATGTGTATTCAACTATTTCTGGAAATACTATGTCTACATGTACATATAGGAATATTTTTTTTCTTAAAAAACCATATAAGTCGCCCCTACATGACACTTAGAATGCGTTTACTAAATATATATAAATATCTAACAAATACATTTTTGGTTAATAGATGTTGTATTATATCAAAATTGCGTGTTTAATGCACCAAATTAAAAAAATACATAGCCTAAACTTATCTTGAGAAAGATGAGCAGTTCTCCTCATTTTGTCTTAGCTTGGACTGCTTCATCATTTTCGGTCAAAGTAGGCTCACTATATTTTATAGTCAAGTGAAATGGTGTTTCCCTTCCCTTTTAACCCTTGGTGTTTCCTTATGTTGCAATGGGGAGGAATTTGACTAACTTGATTGTGTAATGCAAATAATTTTTTTTTTTGGCAAGACCGACCGGTTTTTATAGTGATCCGTAACACTCTTTTATTTATTACAAAATAAAAAGTACAAAGTATTCCAGGTGATATGCAATCCACATATCAGCTTTTGGTTCTTCCACACACAGAAGAAACCACCGCCAAACACTACACACTCCTGATAATGACATTCAGATACATACATGATTACAATAACTTAAAAATATGACATAAAGATCTGATAACATGGAGAAAAAGGCTCCAAACTCTTCAGCCCTTGTCGTCGTCAAGACCTTTGAGAAGCTCTATTTTCTTGCTTCTAGTAGTAGGAGCACTACCCAACGTAGTACCAGAAGAAGAAACAGCTAACGGCGAATTGATGATTGGATTTGGAGGCGCTTTGTAACCTGGAGGAGGTTTAATGTGGTCATAAGGTCCAGGTTTCGTCCTGATATTTTTCTTTCCTTGATACCATACAGAGGGATGGTAATGCTGAGATTACAATCAGTGTGAGTGGAACTAGTTTCAGGTGGGTTTACAATCAGCCTGGAAACCTTGGAAACATTACTCCTACTAGCATTGAGAAATCCTGGCTTGAACACCTGCGCAGGCTTGGTCACGCTCAATTCATTTTAAATAAGCCCAAACCTTTCTCACTCAACAGCATACAACTCCATAGAGTTGTAGTTATATATCATAGTGTCCATAAGCTTTAGTTTCTCAGCACAAACAAAATGATCAAACATACCACTTTTTATTTCAGCATGCATGGTTTCAATGGTCTCACGAACTCCTTTTTCTTCTACTATGTATTTAGCTTTTTCCTTAGCTTTAGTTTTCTTCTTATCCACTTCGCCGCTGACATCCGCACAGTTAAAATTCTTTAGCAGGAAGGAATCAAGATTAGTAACTTCCTTATTAACATGCATATCCCGACTATCACCTTGAACATCGTTCTTTGTCATCTCGTCGGATGTTTTATGATCTACGGCCTTTCCTAGTTGATGATGATCATTCTCTGTCATCTCATCGCACGGACTGGGTTTCTTTCTACCAATTTCGGCATTCTTCTCAAGGCCCATGCCGTTATTCTCATTTACTATATCAGCTAAATTACTAGAACAATCAATTTGCGAAGCAGTAGCATTTTCCGACTGATTGACATAAGGAGGAAAAAACACGGGATAGCAGCTCGCTGACTTGCCTTATTTCCCCCTCTTCACTGACATTCTCTTCAGCATTACCTACAACACAGCAAACCTACTACTACTTGCTTCCCCGACACCTAACAGATCTTTCGCTTTATCCATCCTCGAAATAGGATCCTTTCTTGGAACATCTTTTCTTTTCCCTGTCACTGTCGTCCACATCGAGCTAGGACGCATCGTGTTAGTTCCAGTACTCACTTTAGAATTTGACAGCACTCTCTTCGCATTGGAGTTTGTATCAAGTCTACCCTTATCAGATTTTGAGATTCCTTTAGGTGATTTTTCCTTGAACTTAATACAATTTGTCATTGCATAGCCAAAACTTTCACAATGTACGCAAATAGCAGGACGCCACAAGTGTGTTACCTGCACAGTTTGCTCATTACCGTCTGGTAGTAACACAGGGAAATCATAAGGTAGTTCATCGCGGGGAGAAACTTCAACCATACATTTTGCGTACTCAAGGCGTTCAAGCTTCTCCGTTGAGAGATCCATGCAAAGGAATTTCCCTATACGCATCGCTAAATAGATGATACCGACTTTTGTCAGACATACAAGCGGCAAGTTATAGAATTTTACCCAAACAGGAACCGAATCAATAGATCTATTCAGGTCACCCAAATTAGACATCCAGGGATGTACAATGAATAATTTGTGTTGGATAATCACCGGATCCGCTTGCAATATCCTTTCACGATCCTCGACTCTTTCAAAAAAGAAGAAGAACACCTTACCTGTGGATTTTATCTTTATTCCCCCTGTAGGTTTCCAGAGCTTCTTCAAACGATAAGAGACTACTGAGAAGGGTAAAGGTCGATCCAAGAAGTGTCCTATGAGGTATTCACCCCATTTTTCCTCTGCGGCTTCAGAGATTTGGTCTGGAAGCTGCAAAGCTTTGCCTTTGAAAAGAAGCTTCATGGGCGGAGGAGAGAAAGATCCAGCATTTCTAGGCTTCGATTCAAATAGCGACGTCCATTTCTTTACTGGAGGGCCTTCGACTAAAGTAGGGTTTCTGGATGGCGGATTAGGGGGCGGAACAGGTAACGGTGGAGGTTCTGGTGGCGAAGGAGAAGTAGTTTTGAAGCTTTGCAAACCCTTCTGCTTTGAATTTCTGAATTGAAAATAACACTTTTAAGTGTTGCAAAACTTTGAAAAACCATATCTTTTTAGTTCGTTAACGAAATTCGATGAAACAGGAAACATCGTGACCGTGTGGACGTCTTCTACATTCTAGAAGAGACCGCATATTTTTCTGAGCCTTCTGCTAGTTTTGGTGGAGTGGAACCCAATGTGAGATTTCTAATTTATAAACGATATGGAAAACGACGATGTATAAATTATATAGTTGATGTATGAGTTATATAAGCGCTGTACACCTCTTGTATAAGCGTTGTATAAGTTGTATGTTCGATGTATAAGTTATATAGGCGTTGTAAAAATTATATATGTGTTGAAATAGAAGTGAATTGCTATATATATATATATATATATATATATATATATATATATATATATATATGCCCCTCGTCCACAAACCATGGACGATATTTATTGGTTGTGATTGGTGTGAAAATTGATTGATAGCGAATGGTTGTCTGGGATTGTTTGTGGTTGATATTGATTGATTGTGGTTGAAAAATACCCATTTGTGGTTGAGAAATATTTGGTTGAAACCACATAGGATTAGTTTGTGGAAATGAAATAAATATACATGCCGCCTGCGTGCGAACTAGATGCATGATCCCCGTTGTCAAAAACCGCGAGGTTTTAAGGTAGAGCGAGGAGCCGTACTAGGGACGGTCCCAGTTTTAACTACCCTGCCGTTATGTTGCCGAAATTTTGAATAATATTCATGTGTTTGAATTATTTTCATTTGTTGAAACTATATTTATTCGTTGAATAGAAAACCTTCATGTGTTGAGTCGATATTCACTCGTTGAATTGAAATTCATGTGTTGAATGGTATTCGTGTTTTAAAATATAAAAATCACATTTTTATCTATATATATAAACTATAGAAAACCTTCATGTGTTGAGTCGATATTCATTCGTTGAATTGAAATTCATATGTTGAATGGTGTTCGTGTTTTAAAATATAAAAATCACATTTTTATCTATATATATAAACTATAGAAAACCTTCATGTGTTGAGTCGATATTCATTCGTTGAATTGAAATTCATGTGTTGAATGGTGTTCGTGTTTTAAAATAAAAAAATCACATTTTTATTGATATATACAAACTACAGAAAACCTTCATGTGTTGAGTCGATATTCATTCGTTGGATTGAAATTCATGTGTTGAATGGTGTTCGTGTTTTAAAATATAAAATTCACATTTTTATATATATATATAAACTATAGAAAACCTTCATGTGTTGAGTCGATATTCATTCGTTGAATTGAAATTCATGTGTTGAATGGTATTCATATCTTGAAAGAAATTGTTTTATAATAAAAATCCCATTTTTAACATCAATATGAAAAGTATAAAATAATCCTGTTTTGAAATAAATTGTTTTACAATAAAAATCCTATTTTTATCCCCTATATTAACTATAAGAAATAATAGTGTTTTGAAATGAATTGTTTCACAATAAAAATCACATTTTTATTATATAAACGAATTGTTAAAAATAGTGAAGTGTTGAAATAGAAGACAGTTAGATAAAAGTATCATTTTTATCAAATGTATGAAAAAATGTAGCTTTGAAATCGAAGAATCGATATATATATATATATATATATATATATATATATATATATATATATAAATAGAATTAAAATATATTGAATAACGACGCTGCAGTTCGTATTTTGAAACCGTGATTTCAAACGATTATACCGGAAGATCCAACCATCGGATTTTCCTGAAATCGCAACCGTTGGGTTCGCCTTGGAAATATCTTTCCAACGGCACCAACTTTGTAAAAATCCAACGGTTGGATTGCCTGGAATGTTTAATTCAAATCTGAAGAAAAACAGCGCCAGAAACGATTATATTTATATATATATATATATATATAAATATAAATATAAATATATTTAATCGAGTAACGACGCTGCAGTTCGTATTTCGAAATCGAAACTTCAAACGATTATACCGGGAGATCCGACCGTCGGATTTTCCCGAAACTGGAACCGTTGGATTCGTTTTAAAAAGATCTTTCTAATGATGTAAATTTTATGAAGATCCAACGGTTAGATTTTCAGATATGTGTAAATCAAATCTGAAGAAAAACAGTGCCACTGCCGCGTTATGGCCCGAAGCGTCGTTTTGAATATATTTGCTATTTTAAAATAAATAAAAATAGTGATAAATCGTTATAAAATATTATAAACGATATGGATGTGATTTAGAAATTAACTGAAGGTTGGCTAAGTCGAATGGTTTCCTGGGTGTTGATCTGATGTTGGTTTCGGCCTTCGGGGTTAATATTTGGGAAATCATTCTCTTACTGATTGACGGTTAGTGACTAATGAATTGAAATGATGCGTGTATATATTAGTATTGCACTTGTTTATTATATACGCGAATTGCTCAGAAAGACCGGGTTGATCCCATTCGGAATAACTGAATCGACGATAAGAAATCGAAGATGAAGACGACGGTCGAAGACCGGAGATCTTCCCCTCGTTTGGATGGTAACCGAGGTCCTGATTGGGAGGCATCCCGAAATATGGACAATGAGTGGTGACCGTCCAGACGTACATGGTGATCGATGAATATGCGAGGTATTTAGTGCCTCCGGTTTCGTTCAGACCCAGAACGGACTTGCAAATGAACTGTGTGTCTGACATTGGAATTCATTCCGTGCGATTGATAACCATCAGTTGCATGGTGTGAATTGCCTGTGTGGCATGCTAAGATGCAGTGATCAGGGCTTCAGTTGAAAAGCAAAGTCTTGTGGTGATGATCAAAGCACCGCCTGTGTGGCGTAGCTTTGTGTATAACGTGAAATCGCGAGCCTCACACCCCGGTATGAACCAGAAACGGGAGAAAGGACCTCAGGGAGGGCCTGCGTTTCCTCCTAGCTAGAAGTGGCGTCAGTGGTTTTACATGCCCTGACGAGTTTGACTTATGTAGTTGTTGCTGTTGCGAGGCGCCTCGGTTAGATCGGACGATCCGGGTCCGATGGAGTCATTTGTTGGCTCGCTTACGCCCCAAAGGGCGGGGAAACGTAGTGTTCAGGCATAATAATTCACCTCGGTGGACCGGCCCTGACGATCCAAGGCTTGCCTGCGCGCTTGCCTGAGACTCGGACTAGGCAGTCTCGAATTCGGTAAGGACTATCTTTTGCCTTGGTTCAAGACGGAAATCCGATTTCTAAATACGTGACTGTGCGAATTTGATTGTATACCTATATATGGCGACATAGTGGTATGGGGCATTAATGCCGTCTATGATTGATAGTTATGATTTGAAATTGTTTTCAAAACATATAAACACTAGTAGTAATATCAAATGCCTTTGTTTTATTCGTATCAAGCATATTTTGGCCGTTATAAGGTAAAAACTCTATCCTCCGGTTTGCGTTGCATTGTGTGATGGGAACTGAGTCTTATAATGGCTTCATTTTTATAAAATGCATTGCGTTGTTTAAAAGAAAGATTTGTTTTTAAAGCACTGGCAATCCGATGGAGTAAACCCGTTCCACGAAAGTGCCGTGATCCTGTGATTGGCCATATTATAAATGTGTTGAATAGATTTCTCATACCAGTCCCATAACTGACTCGTAGTTTGTTTTGCTTTCAAACTCGGGTGCCCCTTTTTCTACACGGCAACCTTGTATTCAGGTTTAGCTGGTTCTTCCTCGGGATAGCTGGAGCTGAAGATGGATTCCATCATTTATCTCTTTTTATGCTGTTCAACTCCTATTGTACATTATGTTTGTTTTCCGCTGTAGACATATATGTATAGTTGAACTGTAATTGTACTAAGTAAGATCCTGTATACTGTGTAACTCTGATGATTACTTTTATCCAGTATATTCTATTGTTCATTATCTGGTGTATTTATTTAATTCTGTTCTGCTATTATCTGTTTCTGTGTTATATTCCAAGGATTACCCTTGCCGCCGTCAGTACGGGGTTTGGGGTCGTCTCAATTTGGTATCAGACTTCATTTTTTCAAAGATTTGCTATAACTGTTACTATTATTTTAGTTCACTGGTATTACAAGTAATTTTTATCCATATCCAATATCTTTGTATATCATTTTGGTTTTTTTTCTCTACATGTTGATAAAAATATTTTGAATCCAATTTAAGTTCCTTAAATTATGGTCGCTTATTCTTTGGAACAATTGATGTGCAATATAATTTGATAGTGTCAAACTTCATTTTTTGTTTGATTAATATGTATCTATGTGACGTATATCATTTATAATTTGTAATTTGTACTATTTTTGAAGCATACTCAATTAATCTTGGAAATAGTTTAACTGGATGATAAAGTATATTTGTTATTTAACTTTTCCTTTCCCATTATTATTTGAATATAATAATGTATTATCATTTTATGCTATTATTATTTTTGCTAATTCCAATCGGATATAACCTCTTTTTCTCAAGTTAGAATTTGTTTAGTGGTACTGGATCTTCACTGTATAATATTTTATTTCCATTATCATGATAAGTCTACCTATATTTAAAACTCAAATGTGTATAATATGCAAACTATGTAAATCCTTAAAAAAAAACTCTCTGTTTGTTTCTAAAGTTAGTGCATTTGGGATTTAACAAAAATGTGTAGTTTCTTTCCAATATGCTAATAATCTAGTAAACGAAATAAGTTGGTAAGTCCTTTTGCTTATCATGACATGGGTATCGCATATCGGATTCAAATCCCCTCTTTACCCATCTCGCCCAATAATTTTACTTGCAATTTTCCTAACTTTGTATATAGCCTGTTCATATCATTTGAAAATAAAGACAACAATATCTTGGTGAATTATAATTTAAAGTGAAATGGCATTCACCAACGACCTCGAATTTTCTTCCTAATTTCCACTATTTTGTTCAATTTGTCTCTTTTATTTTACATTGAACATACCTATTTGTGTATTTGATTTGGCGAAATCATGCATTCCATTTTCAAGCCTGAGATTTATTGCATTTAGAGACATTATACATTCCATTTTCGATCTTCTGTTTATATTTGAGCCTTTTTCCATAATAAGACTTTCTCATGTCTTCATATAAGCTATGCCAGGTTACCAACTATGATTATCATAGTGTCTCTCATTTTTAATCAGGAGTAGGTAATACAAGAGTTCTTTTAAAGCTTAGTTATTTTATTGTCGGTAAATTTGAACTTAGAGTAATTAAAAACAAAACTAATTATAAAATGTCATTGATGACCTGTCTTTCATTTTTTTTAAATATAAAATAAGAATTATCATTAACTCGAATATGTAAGTTGAAATATAACAGGAATTGCTAATAACTATCAACTCATGATTGCATTTTTTTTTAAACCTATAATGCCACTTGCCAATCCATTGCTCTTATGCAAATGTAACCAATTTACCCACTCAGATCAACTGCTGTCTCATTTTGCATATAATAAAGGAAGTATAGTGATGTAGAAGATTGCTCTTTTTGCATTTTATTTTCTTCATAACAATTCGGTCTAACTAAACCTTAATCATTTCCCTTACTTACATCTGGATCTGCGTATTATTCCATGAATGCTACCAGCGTCTTCTTTTAATAATCAAATATCAGTTTTTTCATCTCTCTAAAATCTGAAATTTGACTTCCTATAGCTGCAGCATAAGGATATGAGCTCTGAAGTGCTTTCAATTAGCTAACAGAATGGAAGATTGATCAGAGGTCAGAATTCTAGCTATGCTACGAATCTCAATTTTTATGGCCCAACGGTTTAACTCAGAACTACATAATTTTTATATAAATATAGATGATATTAGATGTGCCACAACATGAATACTCCACCTAAATTTATGATCATACAGGAGCATTTATAGGAGAACGTGGACAGAGGTGTATGTAGTTTAATAGGAAAAATTGATGAGGTTTGAATGTTCCTTTAATTCAGTTTATTCTTTCGGCTTTTAATATTTTGAAATTTTAGATGCTAAAATTGGGAATAAATTAATATTCTTTTGACTCCCACATATTTGGTAAATTTCAGCTTATTGAATCACCATGATAATTAATTTCTTAACCTTATTGTATCCCTTTTTTGTTTCAACTTTACCCTTCTTAAAATTTTGAATTAAATAGTATTTTTTTTTGGCATGGGCGACGGGGTTAAAGGACCCCGACCTTTTTATTGAAGCAATAAGAGAAAATACAAAGGCAGTATAGCGATAACACTATAAAGTAGAAGACGGAGATAACAATGCTTCAAGCACGGGAAGTACGAAGGAAAAAACAAAAAAGAAGGCAGGAAGATTCACGCAACAAAAAGGTCCATGATCCCAGGTTCAATAGCAAAAGACGCATTTTTCATGCACTGAAAGATTTCATGCACAATCCACTTCAGGCGAGAAGACTTTTCCTTAGCATTTGCGGGCTTGAAAATCATAACATTCCTCTCCTTCCAAACACACCAAATAAGTTTCTTCACAACCATGTTGAGCAATCTTTTCTCCAAGTTTTTGGTGCCAGTCTGAGTATAAATTTCCTCCCATTCATTAACGTGGCTACTGACATTCCTTGTTCTTCCCATTCTTGTACATATGTTGCTCCATATTTGACCGGTTTCATTGCATTCGAAGTAGAGATGGGCTATGGATTCCGACCAAGTACCACAGTAAATACATAAACCATCAATATTCATGCCTCGTTGTATGATCTTGTCTTTCGTCATAAGCGCGTCGTTCAGCAGTTTCCAGAAAAATAGGTTCTCCTTCGCAGAATTGTCAGCCTTCCATACTCGCTTGCACCATTTCCAATCGATCAAGTCATCTGTGTTCTTCAATCTACCATACATATCTTTGATGGAGAAGGCTTTGTCATCCGCGAACCAGTTGACGTCATGTAAACTACGGTTATTCATCCAGTTGTTCCTTATCCGCTGCCACATCTCATTAATTCTCGGGTTAGTGGAGTTCGGGAGGCGCAGTCCAGATCTTCCAACAATATCAGCCAACATAGCTTGTTGGCGAATGCCTGTTTGTACAATCTCTTGATGGTTGAGTTTCTGACTGAGAATTTCACCATAATTCAGCCACGGATCCTGCCAGAAAAGAACGTTGTTATTCATGTTCATATTTAATTTAACAAATGGCAACAATACTCCCCTTAGTCTGAAGAGACAACGCCACGTCCAGCTACTCTTAAGAGGAATATCCATGCTCCACAAGCCTTTATTCTTTATGACATGTTTTGTCGACCACTGAACCCAAAGACTACATCGTCGTTTCAGGAAATCCGCCAAATGTTGAGCATGTGCAGCTCTATTCCATTCTCGCAAGTCAATAAGGCCGAGCCCACCTTTGATTAAAGGTTTCTCCATTGCCGAGAAAGAGATTGGAGCAAGGAACTTGCTCGTTGTGTTGCCTTTCCAGAAGAACCGCATCATCGCAGTCCTAATCATTTTTATCAATTTGTAAGGGAGAATAAATGTTCTAGCCCAGTAGACATTCATAGAAAAGATAATTGATTTAATAATCGTCAGTCTACCGGCTTGACTCAAGAAACGGTTTGCCCAAGAGTCAAGTTTGCTAATAATTCTGTCATAAAGAGGATAACACTGTTGAATGGTGATACGAGATGTGGAGAGAGGTAGTCCTAGATAGGACATAGTTGTGTTATTATGTTGCAGGCCAGTAGTGCTCATAATGTGATTATTTTGCTCAGTGTTAAGACCAGCGGTGGTAAATTCCGATTTAGCTAGATTAATCTTTAATCCAGTTATCAAGTAGAAATCATCCAGACATTTAAGAATGTTATTCATAGGTTTCGCATCAGGTTTACAAAATATAACGAGATCATCAGCAAAAAGAAGCAAGACAACCTGGGGTTCCTTGCATTTCGGACGGAGGCTGATTAGTCTCTGACGAACAAGTTTATTCAGCATTTGCGTCAACAATTCCATCACTACAATGAAAAGATACGCAGACATTGGGTCTCCTTGTTGAATGCCTTGATTTCCTTTGAAAAAACCTACACAAGACCCGTTAATAACAATAGAGTAGTTCACAGTAGAGATGCAAGCATATATCCATGATATAAACGGAATCGGAAAGTTCATGTAACCTAATATTCTCACAATCGCATCCCAATGAATTAAATAGTATTGAATGTCAATAACTAATATTTAATTTCTCATTTTAATATCTATTGCAATTAGTATCTCTATTCTTAAGCTCAAAATTTATAGTGACTGAACTATTGCAGTAATGGTTGTAGTTGATTATTGTGGTCCATAAATAATCAATAACAGAGAATTAGCTGGAAGGTTTGTTCTGTGCATGTAATAGCATGCAATTCTATTATATAAAGTTGATTGAATTGGTTATACAGTTTTACTAAAATTTTCTACTGAATTATTACTTGGATTTGATGATCATTTCTACATGAGAATGCAAGTTCGGAATAACCATTAGGAATTTTCAATAGCAGTCCATCAACTTAAAGGATCTGTGATTTCAATATCTTTTCCATTTTGCAAATAAATGAGCTATGAATTTTCTTACAACCTGCCATTCGTACTTTGTTTCCTAACTACGTTTTTCACTTTTACCTATGTACTAAGCTCAACTGTATAATAATTTTCTGACACTATTGTTGTATGTTTCTATAACAGGAGAAATACGTTAGCATCTCAAATTGTTTAGTTGAGAGCTAATAGGGATCGAATTAAAAAGTGTCAGCCATTGCAGTTTTGGGAAATGAAATATAGTTGTATTATACTGCTATTGTCCCTTTATGTCTTATGTCAGGCTTCGAGAAAACTGTAAAACCAAGTTTTTTGATGCTAAACAACTGTGCTTTTTTTTATTCTATTATGTCTTATGTCCACCTGTTTCCCGTGAAATTATGTTATCCATGTTGAAGTTGCGCTTGTCTTAGTTTAAAATAGTACAGTGCATTGATCATTCTATCTATGTTTTGAAAATAATCGAATAGCAAGGCAAACACAACAAAATCACATGTTTTTGGTTGCATTGTTACATAACTGTAATTAATGACAAACATTACTTCATTGAGCGTATTCACTCTTGATTAGTTACCTTACCTGACTGTAGGCGTTTGCTCTTATTATTTACACAACGTATACTTTTTAAATTTCAATGCTTAATGCATCTGCTATTATTATCGGATATTTATCGTTTTTGCCTCTGTTCCCACTGACATTTTTTTTCTTATAGCTTCTAAGTCTTCCGTCTGCGAGTATAGTTGGCAACATTCCCCAACAATCTTGTACCTATAATATTATTTATATTTGATATTGTAATCCATGTAAATGGAAATAGAATAATCTTATTATGTATTAATATTTTAATTATCTACGGTCAATCATCACATTTTTGCAGGATCCATGTGCGAAGCACATGTTCGTTCTAGTGCATATATATATATATATACACACACACACACACACACACACAGAGCCGGCTCAGGGGCTAGTCTGAGCAGACGGCCGCCTAGAGCAATCCCCGGACGGGGAGCAACAGCCACTGGTGATCGTCAGTTGTACACAGTGAATTTATATAAATAGAAATTAATGGAAGCTTTTCCAAAAGACACTTGTAGCTCAGCTGGATGTGTGGCGGGTTAGGAACACTGAGGTGTAGAGTTCAAACCATCCAGGTGAATAAGAATGAATATTTTTATGGAGGTGCAGATTTCGAGCCTTCCAAGTGCAATGGGAATGAATGCTTTAACTGGGGAAACATTTTTTTACCCACAGTTTGTAGCTTTTTTTGTTGTATATAACAGTGTTGTATACACAATTATATGATTTTTGTTTGATGATAACAACCAAATAAATATTATTTTAAATGTGTTTGTTACTGTATTGTTCTATATATATACATCACAGACAGAAATATAATATTTATATTTAAATAGAATACGACTGTACAGACATTCATATATTCATACAACATTTTATTTAAATTAAATATTATATTTCAATCTTTCAAATAGTACAACTATTTATAACTCCACTATTTACAATTCAAATATTTTTTGAATATCTCTGACATAACACATTTAACACATCACAGAAATTGTACTATTAAAATATTCAAACAAAATAAACAGATTGAATTGAACAACAAAATATATTTTATTTCAATCACATCTGTTTATTACAAATGACAGTACAATTTTTTTATCACGTCTACAAACACTCTCATATACAGAAATTCCTCACTTATACAATCACTTTTATACACTGACTTATCACTGCATCAATCTTTATCTTTTGTCTTCACAGCATTCTTCTGATTGTCCAGTCATCTTCATATCTGTCACAGAAGAACATACACATTAGACTACAACAAAAATAAAATTCAATACAAACAAATAAAAATTTATTTTTAAATTTTATTTGCCTAAGAATTACGGTGTGTTTATCATCATTTTTCTAGATAGGTCTGATATGCAAGGACAGAAAAACTTGTCTAGATGGTTGCATATACACACGTGTATATATATACACATATGCACTGCCTCGCCAATCCAGTGTGCGACTGAAGAGTAGCCACTTGGACCGTCTCGACTCAGCGCACTAGAAAACAATTCAACATATCACAATATAGACGAGTCACAAAAATACATGTTTTCAGCAAAACAATGGTACAACCATATATAGGTGAAATTAGTTATAATCATAATCGAGCACAATGGTAATCAAGTCCAAATGGAAAGAGACAAAGTGCAGCATGCTCGAGTCAGCAAGCAAAAGTGGTGCATGGACTCGGACAAATGTGCAAAAGCATCAAAACAGCATAGTGGACATGGTGAACAACTGAAATACCTTGGTGCAAATATAATTGCAACAGTTTTAAAATGGACAACTATTTACAAAAAACAATTCAGTTTCAAGGGAAAAGGATGGACACCATTACAACCCAGTTTTAAAGTGAAGCAGAAGTACAAGCAGCATAGTGCGGCAGTTTTAACAAAACTACAGGAAGTAACAAGATGATGAAGACAAGGCACGGATTACATAGATGGTGTAGATCAATGCAAAACAGAGTGGCATTTTATACAAGGCAGTCTTCATGGTGAAGCAGCATTGGTAGAGGAGTTCACACATCAACTATGATGTAACAGACTAGTTAAAGATGCAAACTAATTAACAAGAAGGAAGAACTCAACTACAGGGGGTCGAGAACAATGTCAAGCAATACAGCATAATGATTCACAATGACTCCAAATTCAGCACAGACCAAATAAGTGTACCATACAGTGAAACAGCAGTGGTGCAAATACAAGTGATAGGGTAATGAAAGCATACACATTTCATGTTCATGGCAGCTCAGCAAATCAACATACAAATGCACAAATGGTCGAGCTCAGTAGTACGACATGGGCAAGCTTAATGGTAAATGATCAAGTGGTGTAGCAAAAATGACAAGTAGCACGGAAAGCATGGTTTCAGCATGGCAAACAAGCATATGGACATAGCAGCAGTTTCATGTTCAAACAAATTGGAATGTAAAAGCAGTGATGAAGGAGACATAATCAAAGCATTCTTATCAGTTCTTAGATTTCAAATAAAACATCAGTTTAAAACTCAAGACAAGTTCAAGTAATGACTGTTTTTATTTCAAAGGCATCAGATCAAAGACGACGCAAGTAAAAGTGTGTAACTGTTCTTATCTAAGTGTGTGAGAAGATATCAAATTCACCAAAGCATTCATCAACAAAGTGTCTGCATGACAAGTTCAATTTTAGATGCAATAAGGGCAGACACAAGTGATACATGACAGACAGATATGCATGAACCAATTTCAAGTGCAAAGAACAAGTGTAGAGGTGTTCTTTAATGTCAAGCATAGTATCTATTTAAGGCGATAACAAGAGTATTCACAAGGGTAGAATCGGTTCTTATCTCGATCAAGAGTAGCGTCTAACCAAACTATTATCATATTCCATTCAAAATTTACTGAGAACAGGTTAACTCAGAAATGGTCAAAGAAAAATAAAATTCAAAGTTCAAGTGTTCAAATGTAGAAGTCAAGCCAATAAGAAATCAATTCCAGAATATTTGACTCTAGAAAAATATATACGACAATTATTTTAAGGACCAATTCAAAGCAGGAAATTCAAGTTTAAAATATACAGGTTAAATGCAAGTTACTCCACAAAATTTGAATTCCAGAAATCGAAGAAATATCCAGAAGCAATTCTAGAAACCACGAAGATTTCAAACCCAAAATATACGCAATATCAGACCAGTACTAATACGAAATATGAGCAAAAAATTAGGATTTTAATCCTATAAATACACCGATTCATCACTGGTTTCAAACAATCCAAGATCGAAGAAATTAAAAGCAAACAATTGAATTAAAAATCATACTAGGAAAAGGAGAAGACTTGGATCCAAATCAAAGCTTCATCAACTCAACCGAAGAAGAGCTTGCAATAGGAACTCGAGAACATCATAGCGTCGGATTTCAGAATCAAAGAACCAAAACCCTAATCACAGTCGCCATTTCTATTTCAGAAGGAAACCCTAGAGCCGCCAGTTTTCCAGTAACAAAGTGATTGGACTCAAGTGAGAAGGAGTGAAGCAAGTAAAAAGGGCCGGCCAAGTTTTTAAAACCAAAGGGGATAATCCCTATTTTAATTCCTAGGGGTTTTCAAAGTTTTTCTTAAGAGTTTTTTTATTGTTTTGATTTTGTTCGTCTTTAATTTCAATTTGTTATCAAGTCTAGAATTTTCTAGTTTGTCTCTAAAACTAGGGAGACGAATTACAGGGTTTGTAATTTGGGGAAATCTGGTTTTAGGGATAAAAACCAGTGCAGTGTTTTGAGCGTAGGGTTAAGAACAGTTGGGAGCGAGTGTCGCGAGTTTACATGGGATTGTAAGCGTAGAGATGGTTTTAACTCCTAGTAGAAACCTTGGGGAATGCAGTAGTTGGCATGGTTTTGCCGAAGCTGGGTATATCTGTGTGTTATTTATTTTCTGCATTTATTCTGTTTTTAATCTGTGCTGTGATTATTTAATTACTCTATGAAAATCTGCGATAAACCCTATTCACCCTCCCCTCCTCTAGGGTTAATTTAGATCCTACAAGTGGTATCAGAGCAGGTATTTTTTATTTTATTTTAACTCTAGAGTCATGAATCTGTCCAATAACGCGTTTTCTGAGGGTCTGTCCGTAGCTAGGCCACCAATGTTTAATGGAACTGATTATGCATATTGGAAAGTTAGGATGAAAATTTATTTGAGTTCAGTCGACTATGATGTGTGGGATATTATTGAAATGGGTTATAGATCACCCACTGTTATTGTTAGTGGTGCTGAAATTCCTAAATCAAAAGACAGGTGGGATGCAAATGATAAAAAATTATTTTCAACTAATGCCAAAGTGATGAATGCTTTAATCTGTGCTCTTGATAAAACTGAATTTAATCGAATTTCTCATTGTGAAACTGCAAAGGAAATATGGCATACGTTGGAGGTCACGCACGAAGGGACATCTCAAGTGAAGGAATCTCGTCTCGCTCTACTCAGCAACGAATATGAAAATTTCTCTATGTAAAAAGACGAAGATATAAAAGAGATGTATGGATGCTTCTCGTCACTAGTCTACAATGCAAAAGCTCTTGGCAAAACCTATACTGAAGTGGAATTAATCAGAAAAATATTGAGAGTGCTACCGATGAATTTTGAAGCTAAGGTGGCGGCGATACAAGAATCAAAAGATCTGAATAAAGTAAGCATGGAAGAGTTGATCGGAAATCTGATTACTTACGAGATGGTGTAAAATGCAAGAGAAGAACGAAAGGATTCTGAATCAACACTACACCAGAAATGACCTTTGGTAGCGTTTGAAAAACGCTACTAAAACTTCTGGTAGCATTTTAATGAACGCTACTACAGGTCTCGCAACTAAAAGTCTGAATTTTTTGGTTGCGTTTTCATAAACGCTACCATATGATCAACATGGTTGCGTTTTCGAAGCGCTATTGAAGATCTGTACTAGGTTAATTTTTGTTCTTCTGTAGCGTTTTTCAAACGCTACTAAAGGTCTATATGTAGATCATTCTTTGTTATTCTGCAGCATTTATTTTGTGCCACTAAAAATTCAAATAGTATACTACATTTGTTTCTGTAGCGTTTCTAAAACGCTACTAAAGGTATTGATTGCTTTGTAGCATATTTTAAATGCTGCTATATACCGTTAATGGCTTATATTATTTCGAACAACTAGTTATATAATAGTCATTAAAATTATCAACGATCATATAAATGTCTTATTTAAAACAACAATCAATCAATCATATTCAAATAACTAAAAACAAATTAGTCACATAATTATTTTCCATAACCATTTAGATAACGGTTATTTGATAAATTCAGCAAATTCACATACCACAAGCATTCATAAACAAATTTACACAATAAGTACCAACAAATACAATAATACACAGAACAATTAAAGTCTTGTCCATTGTTGTTGTTCTTCTTCACTCTAGAAAAGCTAATTACCTGTAGACAATATTAATTGGTTATTATTAAAACAAGCACATAAACAATGTTAAATATTAATAGTTCTCGACCATGAATAATATATTCCACTTTATAATTCCGATCTGCACATAAACAATATTAACCCTGCGCTCCTTTCACTTCACACAAACTCAGCCTACACTGTTAAAAAAATTCGACTAAATGGAAAAGATTTCAGAAATTTTCAAGCAAGTCAAAGTTAAAGACATTCTGAATAAAAGCATGCTTATTATGAAATCATGCTGTCAAAAATATCATACCTAAATATTTATATTGATTTTATTTTGACTGATTAAAAAGAAATCCTAGGTATTCTAACGTGGTACATAACACAGTACACATGGGTATTTTGCATGTTCTAACAAAAATATACGGTCGGGTCGTGTTTCCATATTATAAGTTCAATAGTCAAATTGTAGTTGATATATTCAATAGTCAAATTTAATTTATTATTGACATAAATTAAGTAGCCTAGGAGTAGGTCTTGAATAAGTAGATGCACATAATATAGAAGGGATAAAATCATTTTAATGATAAAATTATTTGACGAAGCTTTTGAGTAATAAACAAACCTTTTTATGTCCTAGTCTTTTAACAGTTGTGTCCGCTGCTTTCTCTCCCTGCAACATGAAAACCATAGTACATTAACCAACACACAATGAAATGTCACTAGACCACGAATTCAACTTCCATCATTCAGTGCTGTATGCTCCACCATTCACACCACCTGCCACTTCACATCTAGTAACACTATCTCCTTCCTCCCTTAACTTCCTCTGCGCCCTACATTTCACATCAAAAAACACAAACAAAAACAACTCTACCTTACCAACTCATCACCCTTCTCCTGATATTAGCAACCACAACTATCTCTCTGAATACAATTGCATATAACTCTTCCAAACCATATCTTTGAATACAATTGCACATAACTCTTCCAAACCAAACCCTCACCGTTATTGCAAACTCAATTCCTAGGGCTACATATGTTGCTTCTACAAGGAAAGCTATCTACTATGAACAAGTTGCAAGAAATAGCCACTAAAATTTCTAGGCTTAGCCAAGGGTAACAACCAACATACATGTTTTCTTTCAAGGAAATATGTTTCCTTTCTTCCCTCAGCTGTTTTAGAATCCAGAATATCCAAACAACAAAAAATATATAGCTAATCTACTTGTGAAACATACACATCTATATCAAAATTGTACGCCGAACGATAAACTAAATAGACGTGCCTCTGATAACCTTTTTCAATTATATATAGGACTAGCTCGCACACTACTCAAAAAAGATTCAAGAGTAGTAGTCACTCACCACGAGTACCATGGGAATGCATAAAAGAGAACAGACCAAAGAACAGAGATGAAGGGACCATATGGATCAAGACAATTTTGGCCTAGGAAGCTCTTCCATATTTTCCCTAGGATACTTTGTATTCTGTCAGCAACTAACACTCCAGAAACTGCTCAATAGGTATAATAATTCAGTGCAAAACATAAATAGAAACATGCATGCCAAGCTGATAAAGAAACTTTCATGTTAAAAAAAAGAGGCATAGTTACTATCATATATAAATATGTACACAAAAGGTATATTTGATATACTCTAGTTTACATATACATTAAATTAAGTAAAATTTATTCATGAAGTAAAATAAAATAATGATTTCGCTTAAAAGAAACTTTAAAAAAAATTGTAAATGAGTTTAGACTTCATAGGCCCAATAAAGATCCAAATTTTTTTTATATAAAATTCATCTGTTTCTTCCACTACAGGCTTAACCAAATCCAATAGTGGGCGTCTTTGATTATTTGGCGAGAGCTTCCCTTTTTTTGGGTTCGAGAGATGGAAAGTGGAGTTTCTCGCCTTTAGTGTTAGATTGAGAGTGAGAGCCCTTAAGCAAGATGGACGGGGAGCTCGACGCAGATGGGGCTGAATGTGCAATGATAAGAATAGATTCCAACCCAACAGAGGATTGTGGAGTGGACTTAGACAATTCATAAGCGAGATGATCATTATTAATTGCAGGCCGAGTTTGACATGGAGGAGATCTAAACAGTTGCATGTGTGTTTGTGGAAACTTTGTGCCAACAGAGAAACTGACAGGATCAACTAAAAGAACTTCAGAGAGACTTATACCTAAAGGATCTTCACAATTAGATAGAGATTGTTGGACCACTCCTAAACCAGAGTCTTTTCCTGTCAAATTGTTGAAAGATATGGAAGATCGAAGATGAGGCAGCGAATCACCCAGCTCGGAGCACTGTTCTTTATCATAAAGCAAATCATCCTCGACCGCATTAAAACCGAATTCTGTAGGAAACAAAGCATTGGCAGCTTAAACAGTCGACGAGGCATGCCGACTGGCCTGGCTATCGGAGTGCTTATGCAGGCGACCACGTTCGTGTTTGGCAGGCGCAGACCCGACTGAATCAATCTTGCATAGGGAAGCAAGTCCAAAGATGAAGGCCTGGCACTACTGCGCAATTCGTTATCCCCCCAGTACTGACAAACCTAACCTGCACCATAGCATTCTGAGAAGCGCCAAGAGCAGCATCACTCATATACTTGTCAGCAAATTGCACCCTCTTCATGTTTTCTTGTTCTTGCACCAACATATTTACAGGTTCCAATAATCACTCACAAAACCAACATATTTTTATTGCTTTATCTTTTTCAAGTGCAAAACTGCGAACATGGTCTCTCTCTTCCTGTAGTTCTTTCTTAGCTTCCATCCAATCTCTTTAGACATTACTGCTTTCTCGCCAACGCCAGCTTACCAAAATTCAATGCCAACATCAGGACTAACTACATGGCACAGAGCAAGGAAAACTGCAATTACTGCTTTCTTGCCGGCTGATCATAATTGCCCAAACTCAAAAATAATAACATCAGGGACGATGCTTGTTAGTACTGGTGCCGTCATGGGGATCCCGGACTAGTTTAGATTTGCTTCTTGTATGTATTCATATAATCTGTATATATGTATATAAGGTATATTGCATCAATTGTCTTTAGATTATACTACTAAACAATACTGAATATTTGAAAATCTTAATGAAAGATAAACTGATGGAAAATCTGTTAGGTATGGCAAGTTTAGATGGGAATTGCCCATTTTAATTATTAATAGGGGATTATAGTTCGAAATCTCATAATGAAAACATTTGATTTTTTTTTCTTTTTTCTAAAAAAAAAAAAGTCAGTCCAGTGATAAGCCTCAGTTTACCTCTATAGAACCTATTAACATCATATGTACCAATATTAAGGCCATAAGATTGTAGTGCAACTGACACTTCAAAGGAGACATGACCCTATTTGTGACCATCAAAGAATCAATTTGATAATGTGTAGCAACAATTAATCAAATGAAGTTGAAACAGTCAACAGTTCTATGTCGGCATAGATGCAAAAAACTATATAGCTGAAATGAAGTGAGATTAAAGCGGAAAATATCATAGATGCAAAAGACTATATTGGATAATAGAATCCAGTTTCCAAGAGACTGTATATATCATTGGTGCGAAGATGTTGGTTTATTTTCTTATACGCATACAATAGTATTTATGCTGTAGCATGAGCATATTAACATATTGACCATTGTTATTCAGTGCACCCAAAGTTTCTTATGGATGAATACATCATATGTTCAAAACTCGCAGATATTAGTTAAAGGAAAGAAAATGCATGCATTTATATTACTGTTGTTCCAACAAATTATCCTTAATATCATCGGCTCATCGTAAGATTTAACATTTAAATGGGTTTGTAACGTGACAGGCAGTGACTTATACCCTTAAAATTTTATAGTATTTGCAGGCCAGCATATACGGTTTAAACAATTCAACGTCATCTTCTAAAATTTGTTAACAATAGCTTACACATGTTATGGTAATGATCACTCTCGCTATTATGCAAACACCGGCACCATACTGCTTTTTACTAGCAAGCTAAAACCACTTACCGCCGATTTGTAGATATATCAAATACAAGTAACTTATTGTCTTTTTAAATTCTTGTCCAAAAAATATACAACTTGATATGTTTTTACACTCCAATGACGTTTCAACATAACATTGAATGAAATACATTGGTGAGCAAGAAAATAAATTATTTTGGTCATCTAAACCGAATTCGTGAACCAAAATATGACCATTTACTTGATTTTAAACGTCTGCAGTACAACATATTATACAAGTATTCGTGGATTCAAAATGGGCAGGCAAGTGGAAAATTCCAACTATTGTTGTTTTTGAAACAGTAGCACCGACGTTTCATAACAATCACTAAGACGTTATTCCCAAACAAATTGGAGTCGGCTGGAGATGAACAAAATCAATTTTAAAAAACATTTAAAGGTGAAATGAGACAGTAAATATAAATGATGGTGCTAGTATGTGCAATAGTAATACATTCAATCCACATGGTGATTAGTACAAGAATAATATCATAATAAATAAGTCAGGGACTGGAATGAAACATATTATACATGAATGAAGAACGAAATAACATATAAAAGCTAAATTACGCACAAAGGACATCTGGAGATAATCATACATGATTTAATCAGAAGCACTGTCCTATTTATTTAATTTTACAAAACTCTGACACCAAGAAAAAAAAGATCTTGAAAAATAATGCTAATGCAGTATAAAATGCATTAATTTGCTATTTATTGAATTTTTCAGGCAATAACCAAAATGTTCAGGCTTAAGAATGAAATTTTCAGTTCTGACAGTGCGATCAATCATTGAAATGGGCAACCAACATCTCTACTGCATATTTGCATGAAAAATAAAAGGAAATAGATATAGAATCTCCAGATGAATCATACCTCGACTCATTTTAAATACTCCTCATGTTTTCTTCTTTCGTTGTCTCTTGCGTTCTGAAGAAACCAACATACAATAAAATATGATATTCCATACTACGATTTCTTTGTGCTTTAAGATACTTGTGGTGAAATGCAATATGTATACCTCGCGAGCCTCCTCTGCATTCTGAATAGTGTCCATACTTGACCGTAAAATATGAAAACAGTTACCCACATACACATAAGTATGTACGTATAAATAAAAGAGCAGTGAACATAATTTTGCTACTTCCAGGAATATAACCGTATTCTAGCATCAAACTATATTAAAGGCCATCACACGACTAAATTGACCAGGAAAAGAAAAAAGAAAATGTTACAACCGAAGTTCGAGAAAACATTTTCGTTCATATGAAAATTTCCTAGTTCCGGACAACTTCACAAATTTTGAAAGTTTCGGTTTCGGCCTCGATTTCAGTTTTCAATTGTTAGTTAATGAAAATGTAGTAGATGTAAATAGAGTTTAGCCCAATATATTTATACTAAATTAAATAAATTTAAACTGGAATAAGAATTGCTTACTCTACACTAAATTAAATCAAGTAAAATAGATCAACCCAATATGTTTCATTACATTCAACTCTAACTGAATAACGTTAAGTGATATTTAGTTTAATTCATTTCAAAACCCAAGCTCAATCTATGTTTCAGTCAGTCATGTTTCCCTTCATCCCTAATTAACAGAACCTTCTCAATTCAAGTCTTTCCTTTCAGTTGTCGACCTTTTCCCGTTCCATCAACTCTTCATTAGTTTCCCTCCCTTCAACGTTAAATCGACATTTCCACTTTAACCTTAAATTGACATCTTCTCTTCAACCCTAAATCAACCTCAACAACGATTGGTGCTTTCAAAATGACAACGACACCTGCTGCTATGATATTGACAACAATGATACTAACATGAATTTGCATACCAAATTCGATCAGTTATTTATAGATTACTTTCTTCTTTTTCCTGATTTATTTAATTGCAACTTGACTGGAGATTATTATCAACTATTATAGTTAAAATGCTAGTTAATTGGAGATAAGATAATTTTTCATGTTCTAACATATTAGTAAATGCGGAGATGTACAATCTTGTGAAAAGAACATTGTGATATTGAGTACAACCTAAAACCAACCCATACTTGAAAAGTATCCTTGACTTTTGTTCTCAAATGTTCACAACAGAACTTAGAAGTATCCATTGCTGATTTCCAAAGTAAACAGAACAAAGGCTTGCTGATTTCATAAACATATGGACTGCTGATTTCAGGTTTAATGGTATAAAACTTGGGCACTTATAATGGCCGAAATGGAGGATGGATGATTAAGATTTTTAAGTATGAAAATTAGTGAAATGTACCTGGCCGCAAGGCTGATAAAGAACAAATAGAAAGCTGATGAGATTTATTTCGTTGAGGCTGTTTCCAGCAAGGAAGCCATGATGGATAAAGTGTTGTGCACTTATTTAACCTTACAAACAGCAGACTGGCCACAATAAGGCTTATTCTTAGCTGTTTTATAGAGCATAAGTCTGCTACATGCAGGTTTTACTGCCTAAAAGTGCCGACTTTTGTAGATTCATATGGCAAGGATGATGTGTAGCCATGTCATTGCCACCCGGTAGACTAACGTCAAAATGTCAAGACATGATGCTTTCCAACCTACCCTGCTTAGTTTCTTTGGCTTAAATATTAGGTGCAGATGTCTAAAACGAGCTTAAGATGCTAGTCAGTTTCGTTCAAATGTGCTAAAACCGAATCTACAGAAAATTTCCCAAACAATACATACACCCTCTCTTCACACCACAAATTACCCCCAAATACGACAAAACTGAATCCCAAACACCAGATTAAATCCAAAACAATCACCATTCATTAAATACCTCTCTGTCAATTCCCTTTATTTCCACCAAACTCCTATACTATGGCAAACCTGCATCTCCATCACTATCACAATAACAACCAGATCAACCACTCTATCACTTCACTAAATATAGACATCAATCCATCACTGACCCCTGCTTCCACCAGACATGCACTTCATCAAAACTGCCTTCTCCTTCTTTCATCGTCATTGCAAACTATCCTGTCAGCGACTGCCTTGCTCATTTGTCCACAATCATAAACCATCGTTTATCAACGTGGCTTACATGTATAAAAATACAAGAGAGAATCCTCTATTCCCAAGTCTCATTCTGGCTGGACTCCTACAAATAATATTGCAAAAGCCAGATATCCGTGCAATTCAATGCATGATATAAGAAATTTATCAACATTGGAACAACTACTGATTATTTTGAACTTTCGAAATATCTAGCTCAATTAGTCCTCTTGTTTGAGATAATTCTTTAAATTCTTGACCTGAAAAGGCTCAAGAAAATTTTCAAACTTTCAAATAATATGATACAGAGGAAAAAAATATACAATATACATATTTGATGAAGATTTGGAATATAGAAAGAAACTGAAACTGAATTAAGATTGCAAATTGGTGAAAATTTCTTAATAATTTTCTACAAAAACCAACATATATCAAAGCAAGTCTCGGAAATTTGTTCAGGTATATGCATGTTAGAAGGTGGTCCTTAACTGGAGTTACTTGAAGTCATAGAGTGGAATGCCTTCCACTAACCTAACTGTTCCTTAGATATATCCAAGTTAATTTTCTTATCTACTGAAACTTACACCCTACCTATTTAACCTATAGCCAAACTGTAAATCAGTTTTCACACAACTAGTGTGTGAACTAGTCAGAAGCAAAATTAGAATTATGACTCGTATCTAGACCCCGATTATAAACTTGAGCTAGGACTCAAGTTTTCTCGTTTATTACTTGATTTGTCAATTTGAATGACTTCGCAAATGTTTAGTTTTCACATATCTATTTCTGTTATCATACATTCATATACATTAAGGAAATCATTATAAAAAGAAGTAATAAAATGTTATTGGAAACCAACGTGGCAGTGAAACTTTACTAAAGTATATGATATTATTTAAGGTATATATTTGTATATTGAATCCTATGATATTTTTCCGAAAATTGCATGTAAATCAACTTATACAACACATGTTCTTGAATTGTCCGATGTAAAATACTGTAAAACACCGTATATTAGAAAATACTGAAATACTTTTAATTGCATACTTTGAAGATCTGAAATACAATATGAGCTTTCAATAATATTGGTAATATAAATGTAGCCAATCTGTTCACTTCTGTTCTTTTGCAAATTGTAGAAGGCCAAGGTGATTTAATATCTGTAGCAGATAAATAGAACCCATAATCAAGAGAGACACAATACATTCCTAAGATGGCAGTGTACTTATATAGAGCACTAAACAATTATATCCGAACCAAATACAAACCAATCCATTAGCACAGTTGCCATGGGTTCTAAAAGCAAATAAATAAAAAGAACTCAGTTTATAAAATCAAACATTGATATAAAATAAAACCATTTTATGGGATAATACATTTAAAATTAACAAAAATTAAGAAATAGTGGTGATTTCTAGAACCCAAGAGGAAAGAATCTAGGGTTTCCTGATTTCTCATCGTAGTAAAAATAAACTACCAAAACACTGATTTTGTTCATAATAAAAACGTGTGCACTACCTTTAGTAGTTTACATTCACGGTTGAAGGTAGAAAAATGCACAAATTAGCAAGTGGAAATTGAAATAAAATTAGGGAAAATCATATGAAAATTAAATTATAAATGATAGCTCAATGAACATATTAAAATTGGTCACCTCACATGATCCAGCAGAAAATAAATTAGGGCATGATAATTGCGGCTCTGACTCTTCGTGGAATAGTGCTCGATGAAGACACTAACGACTTTTAGTTCAAGGCAGATCGGCAAGATTGAGTTTGATGAAGATTCATGCTTTGACGATCGTCAATAGGATAGGTATGCTTGGTTTGGAGGGAGATGAAAATTTTAGGCTAGGTGTTGAGAACGAGAGTAGCGAGAGAAAGATAATGAAAAGTTGATGGCAGGGTTAGCGGGAATGGAAAATAATTCCCGCTTGCTCCTATCTAAAACTTAAACGCAACCATTTTATTTTGATCAACAAAACAGCTGCATTTGCTATTTAAACGCCGCTGTATAGTGTAACTATAAGAACAATTTCTTGTAGTGCAAAGAAAAAGACGATCGCTCTAAATAATTCTGTTGAAAGTAATGATGATGATCCCGCTGAAGAGCTAACCATGGTTTTGAAAAAGTGGGCCAAAGGAAAATACAAACCACGAAAGAAGAATTCAAAAACTGACAAGTCCGAAAGTTCAGATAGTTCATACGATGAAGTGTTTTGCTACAATTGCAAGTAACCCAGACATATCAAACCAAATTGCCCACAGCTTAAAAATGAAAAGAGGAAGAAGTTCAGAAGGAAGAAGAAGGCTTTTGCAGCTACATGGGATGACGAGGAAGGAAAAGAAGTTTCTGAAAGTGATGATGAAGAAGCTAATTTGTGTCTTATGGCTCAATCTGATTCGGAAGGTAGTGAAGAGGATTCTAATGAGGTATCAAATTTTACCTATAAAGAATTAATTCTAATGTGTCACGACCTCACGAAAACTGTTGATTCTCCTAAACTAAAAGTTAAGAAATTGAAATCTGATAGGTCAAAACTAGTTCAAGAAAATAACAGTTTAGAAAGAAAACTTGAAAAGGGTAAGAATTCACCGTTTTCAGAATGTGAAAAATGTCAATTTTTGAGTAACGATTTTATGAAATTAAAAACTGATCCTGAGTTACTTAAACGTGAAAACATGAATTTAAAAAACGAAAATCATGATTTTGAAAAGGAAATTGAAAAGTTTAGATAATCTGAAAAACTTGATTTTGAAAAGAGAAAACCATTTGAAATTGAAATTTCTAAGTCCAATGCCAAAATCAAAGCACTTGAAAACGAAAATTTGATTTTAAAACAAACTGATGCTGAAAAGAGGAAAATCGCTATTAATCGTTGTTCAAATTTAATGAAAGAAAATAGAGATCTTAAATTTAAAATTCAACGAATATGTTGTTAAAAAATCAATTTTTTGTTCAGAATAAAAAGGGACTTGGTTTTGAATCTGATCAAGTTGAAAAACAAAATTTTAGTGATTTTAAAAATCCTTCAATTGGCTTTGAAAACGATCAAATTGAATTTTTGAAATTTAATAATTTCAAAGGGTTTTTAAATCCTAAACAAATTAATAAGTCGTTTAAAAACAATTCATTTAAATCTGTTTGGATTCCAAAAAATAACAAAATAAATTTAAACAATTCTAAACAAATTTAGGTTCCAAAGGGTAAGCTAGTGAATAGTAATGGATTGTTATATAAACGGGTTTGGGTATCAAAACGTGTAAACGAAGATAAGAGTGGGAAAACAATTTTTGTTAAACCACTCGATCCCTTAAACATTTAGGTACCGAGGATAGGCTAAGGAACAACTGTGCTTAAGATAGATAAAATTCAAATTGATTCATATTATCGAATTATTTGGAGTTCCTTAGTCATAGATTCAGAGTTGGAGATTCATTGGATCACATCGATTATGGTAAGTCAGGTATGATCTCTAAACTCATTTTTTATTCCTTTTTAGTTTATTTTCTTTTTTTGTTTTATTTCTTTTATTCTCTTTAATTTTTACTTGGCTGATTTTGAAATCATTCATTAGTTGAAATTCCTAGATAATAAAAAATTTGATTTTTTTAAGTGATCTCAAATAATTATCTGTCATTGACTGTTTCTTGTGTTTGTCTAAAAATTCTCTGAAAATTTCACTCATGATTCTTGCTTTGAAAATGATCTTGTGTTGCTCTAATAAGGAAATTGATTTGATTCATTTTAAGTGTGTTGGTGATTAAATGATAAGTTAGAAAATCAGTAACTAGATTTAGTTAAAATTCATAGGCAATTTGAATTAAATATATAAATAGTTTTTTTAAAAATAAAATAAAATTGTCTAGGAGCAATCAGTGTTAGAAATATTAGAAAATTCCATTTTCTACTGATTGATTTTTTAAACTGATTTTCAAAGTGCATTGATATTTTCAAAAACTCCTTTTGAAATTGGTGTTTTCAATTTTAAAATTATTTATTCAAAAATTGAAATTATTGATTAATTTGAACCGTTTTGAGACTCATCAAAATTATTGATAGATTTATGAAACTGTGATGAGTTGTGGCTATGGTATAATTCATAACTAGAGGAGATATTATTTTAAATCTCATGATGATTGGACAAATTTTATAATATCTTTGAATTAGAGCTTATTTCACGACCATCTTCTATATCTACCATATTTCTGTCATTCATCATGGTTTTATTTAATTTGGGGAATTCTAATTATTCTTGGAATTAAAAATAAATAAATAAATAATTTATCCTTGGTATTCACTCCCATTTAAAAGTCCTCACGGTTATGCGTGGGTGAATTACCTTAATCTCTATGTGCTTCCATTCTCACTTAAAAGACCTTTGGGCTATGCATGGATGGAACTCATTAGAGAGGATAAAATTAAGTTACTACTAACCCCATTTAAAAGACCTTTGGGCTATGCGTGGTTAGAAAGCGCTTAACACATTTTTTTGAGCATATTTAAAATCTTTAAAATTCATATTCAAATATTCAATTTTTATTGAACTCTCCTCATTCTATAAAATCCATCGTAAATCCATTCATTCTGAAAGTGAAATTTGCTTCTGATTTAAAGATTATTTTGATTTTTGTTTGATTAAATGGGATTTGCGATATATATTCTCTCTCTCTTAATTTGAATTTATATTTATAGTCCATATTCATCACAGTTTCAATTTCTATTATCCTTTTGATGATAACAAAAGGGGGAGAATGGTCAAGATTTTGATTGATGAGTATTTAATTCAAAAATATTTTAAGATTGGAAATTAAATATCTAGAGGGAGAATGGTCAATTTGATTTCATCGTCATATTTTCCATATATATAGGGGGGTTCAATTGTGGAGGGAGCATACAAATAGGGGGAGTAATATATTTCACGTTCAAACACATTCAAAATCTTTTATTTGTTTGACATCATCAAAAGGGGGAGAATGTTGTATATAACAGTGTTGTATACACAATTGTATGATTTTTGTTTGATGATAACAACCAAATAAATATTATTTTAAATGTGTTTGTTACTATACTGTTCTATATATATATATATACATCACAGATAGGAATATAATATTTATATTTAAATAGAATACAACTGTACAGACATTCATATATTCATACAACATTTTATTTAAATTAAATATTATATTTCAATCTTTCAAACAGTACAACTATTTATAACTCCACTATTTACAATTCAAATATTTTTTGAATATCTCTGACATAACACGTTTAACACATCACAGAAATTGTACTATTAAAATATTCAAACAAAATAAACAGATTGAATTGAACAACAAAATATATTTTATTTCAATCACATCTGTTTATTACAAATGACAGTACAATTTTTAATCACGTCTATAAACACTCTCATATACATAAATTCCTCACTTGTACAATCACTTTTATACACTGACTCATCACTGCATCAATCTTCATCTTTTGTCTTCATAGCATTCTTCTGACTGTCCAGTCATCTTCATATCTGTCACAGAAGAACACACACAGTAGACTGCAACAAAAATAAAATTCAATACAAACAAATAAACATTTACTTTTAAATTTTATTTGTCTCAGAATTACGGTGTGTTTCTCATCATTTTTCTAGACATGGTCTAATATGCTAGGACAGAAAAACATGTCTGGATGGCTGCATATACACACGTGTATATATATACACGTGTGCACTGCCTTGCCAATCCAGCGTGCGACTGAGGAGTAGCCACATGGACCGTCTCGACTTAGCGCACTAGAAAACAATTCAACATATCACAATATAGATGAGTCACAACAAATACATGTTTTCAGCAAAACAATGGTACAACCATATATAGGTGAAATTAGTTATAATCATATTCGAGCACAATGGTAATCAAGTCCAAATGGAAAGAGACAAAGTACAACATGCTCGAGTCAGCAAGCAAAAGTGGTGCATGGACCCGAACAAATGTGCAAAAGCATCAAAACAGCATAGTGGACATGGTGAACAACTGAAATACCTTGGTGCAAATATAATTGCAACAGTTTTAAAATGGACCAACTATTTACAAAAAACATTTCAGTTTCAAGGGAAAAGAACGGACACCATTACAACCCAGTTTTAAAGTGAAGCAGAAGTACAAGCAGCATACTGCGGCAGTTTTAACAAAACTACAGGCAGTAACAAGATGATGAAGACATGGCATGGATTACATAGATGGTGTAGTCAATGCAAAATAGAGTGGCATTTTATACAAGGCAGTCTTCATGGTGAACCAGCATTGGTAGAGGAGTTCACACAGCAACTATGATGTAACAGACTAGTAAAAGATGCAAACTAATTAACAAGAAGGAAGAACACAACTACAGGGGTTCGAGAACAATGTCAAGCAATACAACATAATGATTCACAATGACTCCAAATTCAACACAGACCAAACAAGTGTTCCATACAGTGAAACAACAGTGGTGCAAATACAAGTGATAGGGTAATGAAAGCATACACATTTCATGTTCATGGCAGCTCAGCAAATCAACATACAAATGCACAAATGGTCGAGCTCAGTAGTACAGCATGGGCAAGCTTAATGGTAAATGATCAAGTGGTGTAGCAAAAATGACAAGTAGCACGGAAAGCATGGTTTCAGCATGGCAAACAAGCATATGGACATAGCAGCAGTTTCATGTTCAAACAAATTGGAATGTAAAAGCAGTGATGAACGAGAAATAATCAAAGCGTTCTTATCAGTTCTTAGATTTCAAATAAAACATCAGTTTAAAACTCAAGACAAGTTCAAGTAATGACTGTTTTTATTTCAAAGGCATCAGATCAAAGACGACGCAAGTAAAAGTGTGTAACTGTTCTTATCTAAGTGTGTGAGAAGATATCAAATTCACTAAAGCATTCGTCAACAAATTGTCTGCATGACAAGTTCAGTTTTAGATGCAATAAGGGCAGACACAAGTTATACATGACAAACAGAAATGCATGAACCAATTTCAAGTGCAAAGAACAAGTGTAGAGGTGTTCTTTAATGTCAAGCCTAGTATCTATTTAAGGCGATAACAAGAGTATTCACAAGGGTAGAATCGGTTCTTATCTCGATCAAGAGTAGCGTCTAACCAAACTATTATCATATTCCATTCAAAATTTACTGAGAATAGGTTAACTCAGAAATGGTCAAAGAAAAATAAAATTCAAAGTTCAAGTGTTCAAAGGAAGAAGTCAAGCCAATAAGAAATCAATTTCAGAATATTTGACTCTAGAAAAATATATATGGCAATTATTTTAAGGACCAATTCAAAGCAGGAAATTCAAGTTTAAAATATACAGGTTAAACGCAAGTTATTCCACAAAATTTGAATTCCAGAAATCGAAGAAATATCCAGAAGCAATTATAGAAACCAAATCAGAGCTTCATCAACTCAACCGAAGAAGAGCTTGCAATAGGAACTCGAGAACATCATAGCGTCGGATTTCAGAATCAAAGAACCAAAACCCTAATCCCAGTCGCCATTTCTATTTCAGAAGGAAACCCTAGAGCCGCCATTTTTACAGTAACAAAGTGATCGGACTCAAGTGAGAAGGAGTGAAGCAAGTAAAAAAGGTCGGCCAAGTTTTTAAAACCAAAGGGGATAACCCCTATTTTAATTCCTAGGGGTTTTCAAAGTTTTTCTTAAGGTTTTTTTTATTGTTTTGATTTTGTTCGTCTTTAATTTCAATTTGTTATCAAGTCTAGAGTTTTCTAGTTTGTCTCTAAAACTAGGGAGTTGAATTACAGGGTTTGTAATTTGGGGAAACCTGGTTTTGGGGATAAAAACCAGTGCAGGGTTTTGAGTGTAGGGTTAAGAACAGTTGGGATCGAGTGTCGTGGGTTTACAGGGGATTGTAAGCATAGAGATTGTTTTAACTCCTAGTAGAAACATTGGGGAATGCAGCAGTAGGCAGAGTTTTGCCAAAGCTGGGTATATCTGTGTGTTATTTATTTTCTGCATTTATTCTGTTTTTAATCTGTGCTGTGATTATTTAATTACTCTGTGAAAATTTGCGATAAACCTATTCACCCCCCCCCCCCGCCACCCCCAAGGGTTAATTTAGATCCTACATTTTTTGCTCTCTTTCTTTTTTGTGCCAGAGGTAGCGGGGCAAGGGGCAACATTTTTCTGCCCATAGTTTGCCGCTTCTTTAGTTTTCTGTGCCGAAGCCATGTCTTGCCTAGGGCAACCCGAGTTATAGAGCCGTCTCTCTCTCTCTCTCTCTATATATATATATATATATATATATATATATATATATATATATATATGGATGTATGTATATGTATATAGAACTAATATCATTTATAAAATATCTTGATAAGTATAAAAGATATGTGCCTCTAAGTCTTTTTCTCTCCCTCAACACGATCCATAACAAACAACATACCAGAAACTTGAATATACAAACATCTTTTCAACTTACCAAACATTATAAGCCTCAGCTAATATATGATTAAACACCTTTTGGCACAAGTTTTCTTTGTTTTCCCTTGTCTCGTTGCAGCAACAGTTTCACTTAAGCCTAACCATTATAAAAAAAATGAAAGTGTAACAAGCATGACATGGTTTAACTAAAGAAAAGCAGGTATATTATTTTACATTTGCTTCTGCATGGACGTTTCCTACTGGAAAGACAGAAATAATCACCATTTGCAAGCTACACATGGTTTAACTGCTCCATACCCTGATACAGCAAAAATGAAGGGAAAAAGAAAAATAATAATAATCAGGATGTAAGAATTAGGGGTGTAAATCGGTCGGACCGGACCGGACGGAGGTATGTTCAGTTTCTGTCCTAAAAAAAATCGGACCGAACACGGACCAGACCAAATTTTTTCTCGGACAAATTTTGTTGTCCTAATTCGTGTCCTAAATAAAATCGGTCGGACACGGACACGATCAGACTAGTCGGACTCGGTCGGACATGACTATTTATATCATATTTTGTACATTTTACAAGATTTTCTCTCTATTATACGACGAATTTCAAATAATTCGGACGAATTCGGACGAGTCCGGACCGGACATGATTTTTTCTCGTACAGATCTTGTTGTCCTAACTCGTGTCCTAAATGAAAATCGGACGGACTCGGACGGACGTAATTCGGTTACGGACACGAACGGACGTCGGACATTCAAACAAAATTTACATCCCCAGTAAGAATGAATGTACAGTAAACAATTATAATCATTCCTAAACAATGACAAGACTCAGCCCCTTATCACAATGTTTACGTAACCAAGAAATGAATAAAATATGAACCAAATTTTATGGGAATTCGAAACTTTAAAACATACATATTTGAGTCGTTCGAGGTGGAATGATCCAGTAATCAGATCAAATTTTCTTGGAAACTGATATTCTTTATCACATTCATTCATTATACTCAACATACCACTTTCTCTCTCCAGATATTTTTAAAGAAGAAACCTTAGAAATGAAAAAGGACTTGCGTTCCCAGTGAGTGGAAATAGGAAGAAATAAAAGGGAGAGATATGTAATTGTTTAAAAGTATTCAAATGTAATATTTTAGTAGAAATCTTGCACCTTCGTGTGAAATAGAAAGCTTCTTACTTCCTCTCTCTTCTTATTCTTTATGTTCTCTCTCAAGTCTCAATCAAAACTAAAAGCCTACATCGACGTCAACCTCCGTTCTCCGACCAACAATGCTTCGCTGAGCCTCCTTTGAACCGCATGTCACCACTAGAAACTCTTCCTTCACCATTAAATGTTATACCACCGAAAACCCTTGCTGCCAGAGGCTCTCTGAGTCCCACCAAGATAGAAAACCCATAACCCGCCTCCACCTGACACCTATCAATTATCGAGCTCCGACTGCTTTGCACGTCCTAAACAAACCAAGGATGGAATTTAAAATATTGACATTAAGAAAACCAATAGACTTACATGAATATGCAATTCAAAATTTACTGGTTCCTAAACAAACAAAGGATGGACTAGGAAGAAAGTCAGGTATATGAAGTTTATATCAGCTAAACCATCAATCAGCTTCAGACATCAGAAGTCCCACATCACAAAACTGCTTCAACCCCCTTCAACCCGCTTTAAGACCAAAACCAACCATCCGTTCTGTTCAGTTATTCTCTCTCATGTTCTGCAACTGGTCCAACGAGCCGAGTACCCAGAAAGGGCGAACCAGCCACAGACTGGTTTGGGGGAGGGGGTTACAACGGCAAACTCTTTGCCGTTGTAACGTTATAACGGCAAAGGTTGTAACGTTATAACGGCAAACTCTTTGCCGTTATAACTTATAACGGCAAAGAGTTTGCCGTTATAAGCAAACCCTCTCAAAACCCTCCCCCAGCCGCCTTCTGCTTCATTATCCCCTTTCTCCATTTTCCTAACCCGAAAACCATCTTCCAACCCCCATTTTTCACCTAAATTTTACCTTCAATTCACCAATCCGTCAGCTTCTAACCAAATTAAATACCGTATTTGAAATATTCGTTCGAAAATATGGCTAGATTACTAAAAAAAATCGCCAAAAAAATCATGCACGGCGACGATCGTGGCACCGATTGTCCATATTCAAATGAAAACAATTTTGTTTTAAAATTTAAATCGCTTTATACGTATTTGATTATTTATTTATTTTGAATATGGACAATCCAATATATAAAGATTTCGCGTATACGCGTCATGAACGTATAGTCGAAGTTTCAATATACTGGATAGATATAGAGTCACATTCTAGACACCCGGGGATAATTCTGGTGATGTGGACACATCATCAGTATTTATATTCGGGTTTCGAAGGTGTGATATCTATATATTTCCATTAGGCTGGTGTGAGAACCAAAACTTATACAGATAGATTTATTGTTGTGAATTGACATCAAAACATGATTTTCTGTATATATGTATCAAAATTATGAATTTGAAACGTTAATTCACTAATTGATTGATGTTTGTGTTGTTTGTTTATTTGTTTGATAATTTTGAACCATTTAGCCTAATTGAATCACATATTGAATTGTATTGAAAATTAGTCGCATTTGCTTGCATATACATGTACTTACATTGAAAAGGTCATAGCAAGGAGGCTAGAGCCGAAGAATAAAATTTGTTTGCCCGACAAATAGGTACATGTTTATCATAATTTAATGTTTTGTTTGGGTGATGATGATTTTATGAGCCTATTGGCTAGCCGCTTGGCTTTTTCTTTTTCTTTTTGAGATCAGAATGCCTATATGGCAATTTCGGGATTTTCCCGTGGCTTCCGGTGCAGGGGATGTTATGGCGAAATTTTTCGAAAATTTAGGGTGTTAGCCAAATTTTTGAAGAATTGGGAAATTCTCAGAAACTGAAAAGTTGGAGAATGGAAGCCAGATCGAACGTAGAGTTGATTGATCAAACCACTTTCGACTTTGTTCCTTTTTGGGGACGAAAAGTTTTAAGTGTGGGAGATTGTAATAACCCGAAAATTTGGGCCAGTTTAAAATTTTTGTTTTGGCAATTTTAACGAATTTTGAACATTTAAAATGAATTATTTTAAATAAAATCGACGAGAAATTTTTTTTGAATATAATTCGAACGTATATATTATATATGGCGTCGTTAGAATATAAATAATTATATATAATTATAAAAGGAATTGAAAATGGCGCGGTAGTTCGATAATTCGATTTCAAACTTCAATTGAATGTACCGGGTGCAAAACAATCCGGATTTTAGTGAAACCAAAAACATTAGAATCTAATTGATAATATCTTTCCAACGAATCCGAAAAATTGAGATTTCATAGCGGGAATCAAAAGATATGTCCAGTTGAAAATTCTGAATAGTGGCTATGGAATTCCGGCCCTTAAAAATGGACATTTTGCAAACGACCTCGGATTTCGACGAAACTACTTTTGTTGGATCCGTGATGTCAAATTATTGCTAGGTTCCAAATTTCATAATTTTTCGAATCAATATGTGAGCGTGGCAAAGGAAAACGTGTTTGACCAGTTTTAGTTGATTTTAATCGACTGGAAAATGGCCATTTTTCCAACGGTCTCAGAATTCGACGAAACTAGTTTTGTTAGGACCGTATCGTCAATACGAAGCTAGAAAATATTTTTCTGCAATTTATAGAGTTCGTGTGTGACCCTGGTAAATTGAAATGTATGATTAAAATAGAATATATAGATTTAAATGTAAATTCAACGGAAACTGATTGAAACGATCGAATCAGCCTACGATACATATCCCATTGCGTTCGGAATGGGGGTAATTAGCTAAGGACGACAGGCGGTGGGCCTCGTTTAGAGGTCGTATGTAAAAGTCAATATTTTGAAATTAAAATATTAAAAATAATAAAAGAAAAATTCTCTTTCCTCCCCCTATTACCTCTCTGCCCCCCCCCCCTTTTATTTTCTCAGAATCAAAAAAAAAACTTGCTAAACCCTAGAAGGGCGCCGCCCTCTGCCTGACCACCATCGCCGGAGGCGGCGGGCCCCTCCTCCCTCAAGCGGCGCACCGCTCCATTGTCCCTCCCCTCCCTTTCCTGTGGCACCAGCTCCGACGCCCGAACCCCCACATTGAAGGAGCCCAACGCCTGATGCCAAGCCTTGCCGCGCCACGCCCCATCGCCTGTCCCTGCCCTCCTTCTTCTCCTTCCTCTCTCCCTCTCCTGCGTGAACCCTAGCCCCTGAGATCGAACCCGCGCCCAAAACCTCCGAACCCGCATCCAACAACCACCGCGACGTTGCTGAGACCACCCCCCTCTTCGAAAAGTAAGTTCTTCCTTTATATTTAATTTAAGTCAGTCTTTATATTTAATTTAAGTCAGTTTTTATATTTAATTTAAGTCAGTTTTTATATTTAATTTAAATCAGTTTTTACGTTTAATTTAAATCAGTTTTTGTGGGTATTTACATAGTAGGAAAATCAGTTTTTAACATAGAAAAAATTCGATATTTATAAATATAAAAGGTATGAGTTTTAATTGACAAATGTATGATTTTTAATCGACAAAAGGCTTGATTTTTAATGAAGAAGGAGGTTTGTTTTAAATATGAAAAGACGATATTTTTAAATATGAAAAGACGATATTTTTAAATATGAAAAGACGATATTTTGATATGGGTAGTGAAGTAAAAATATGATTTTTACTTCGAGAAAAATATAAATCTTTATATTTGAAAAGGCGAAATCTTTATATGAAGAATAGCGTGATAAAAATATAATCTTTACTATATGAACATCGATGTGAAAATATAGTTTTATCTATATAGTAGCGGTATAAAATTCGATTTTTATATATTGAATAGCATAGTAAAAATTCGATTTTTATATATTGAATAGCATAGTAAAAATTCGATTTTTATATATTGAATAGCAAAGTAAAAATTCGATTTTTATATATTGAATAGCATAGTAAAAATTCGATTTTTATATATTGAATAGCAAAGTAAAAATTCGATTTTTATATATTGAATAGCATAGTAAAAATTCGATTTTAATATATTGAATAGCAAAGTAAAAATTCGATTTTTATATATTGAATAACGAAGTGAAAATGTGATTTTTTATATATAGTGGCTACGGGCAACGAAAGCGACAAAAAAAGGCGAGAATGGCGATGATTTCTCTAAATGAAGTGTCGTGGAGTTGGAATAGCTATCGGTGAGAACTTCTCACTCAAAATTTCTTTTTCTAGTTATATATATATATACTAGGATGCAGACGGTGTTTAGTAGCACCCGACACCCGTCATCCACAGACCATGGATGGCTTGTTTGTTAAATTGTTTGGTTGTGTAGTTAGTTAGAATACTTGAGTTGAATTGAATTGTTTGGTGAAATTAAATTGATTTGATTGATGTGTGAATGGCGTGGGCCTTCACTAGACCGGGGATATCGTCTCGTTACTAGTATCGTGCCGTTATGCCGCCGAAATTTTCTAAAATATGTTAGAAAAATAAAAATATCATTTTATTTGATAAATGAAATGAATAGAAATTCATGTGTTGAAATAAAATATATTATCGTTAAAAATATAATTTTTAACGTGAAAGTGAATAAATAAATATTTATAAACAAATCGGCCGATTTGTTTATATACACTGATTTGACTGATATTGATTGGGTCGATAAATTTTACACATCGCCCAACTGCACAACTAAAATCTGTGTTTGATTGTTTGAAACCCCACACGGGTGTTGGGATGAAATTTGAAGTTCACTCATCCTGACTGATTAAATATGTCGATCGATTGATTGACAGGCTGTTATAAGCGTTAGATATCTATATTTGATGCTTATACAGTGTAGTGCACTTTGGTTGATGGTTGATCATTTTTCAATGCTATTATATACATGTGTTGTATGGAATCCATATAATTAACATTATATGGTGATTGATTGGGCCTCATTCCAATCGAAAAAATAATGAATATTATAAAAGAAGATTCATGTGTTGAATATAAAAATAGTCATGTGTTGACGATGTTCCTGAGTTGAAAATATTTGTGTGTTGAGTGAAATATTTTATACAATGAAATTTACATCTTTATCATATTTAAAATTAGAACTACTTCACGGTGGAATCTAATTAAAATCAAACGATAGATACCATAGTTTTATAAAATATTTTACATAAAAAAATAGTCGTGTGTTGGAAGAAATATAGATTCATGTGTTGAATAGAATATATATTCATTAGTTGAATAGAATAACGAATTTATTGAAATATATAAAGCCGTGTTGATTAGAGTTGCGCTATTTTGACGTGAACGATATTTATATCGATTTTATTCGTTTTACAATGAATATTGAAAAGGTGATTTCAAAATTTAATATTATGAAATGAAGTTCGAATTAAATAGAAATGAATTCAAATTGAATTAAATTGAAATTGATTGAAAAACGAATTGAATTCGTTTTGAATGAAATTTAAAACGAACTGAAATTGAATTGAAATCAATTTGAAATGAATTCGAATTGAATTAAATAGAAGGTAAATTCAAATTGAATAGAAACGAATTAGAATTCAAATTGAATTGAAACGAATTTGAATTTGAATTAAATAAAATTGAAATGAATTCGAATTGAATTGAAATCAAATCGATTTGAAATTGAAGATGAAGTTGAAATTGTTTTTGAAACGAATTTAAAACGATTTATAAAATACGTTTTAAAAGGAAATCGACGAAATATATATAATATATATATTATATATATATATATAATGGCCTGAATAAAACGCGCCGCGCCGCGGCAGTTGTGAATTTCAACCATTAACTTCGAATTGACGTTGCGGGAGATCCGACCGTCGGATTCTCCTAAAACCGAAACCGTTGGGTTCGTATCAAAAAGAGATTTCCAATGAATATTAGAAATTTGAAATCTAACGGTTGGATTTGGAGTTATGTCCAAATCAAATTCGAAAAAGGTCGCTGTAAGTGCAGTTCGATGGCCGTTGTTGGAAATCGACTGTACGGGCCTGGATAAAATTATTAAAAATATCTATAATTTGTATAAAATCATAATATATGGATTGGAAAGAATTGGGCTGGAGAATTCCACATTTGAAAAGATAAAAATAGATTTTTATCGAAATAAACTAGTTTTGAACTAGAATTAAAATCAATTTATTTTTGAAATAAATAAATTGAATTTGAAAGTGATTTTAAAAATAATCAATATTTCCAATACGTGGATTGGACTGGAGTTGAATCGAAATTATCTTCGGGATATTTCGATGTTGGATTTCGGGACTATACAGATATTGTTATGGGAATTTGAAAGATATATCTTATATCGTTATTTCCAATACGATATATGTTGGTTTCAGAATTTGATATTGAATATAAGCCGATATATTTTCTATTCAGAGCCTTGTATTTAATATCAAATGTGATTTGGGTTTATCGTGAATCGTGTTTTAGAAGACATTGGTTCTTTAACCCAGTTAAAGGCAAGATATCGATTTTTGAAAGGATTAAAACTAAGTGGAGTTCTAATGAATCTTTAATTAGATTGAAATGTAAAATGATAATTTAAATTATCAAATTTGAAAGGTGATCGAGAATGGAGTACCACCAGTTTTGCTCCAAAGCGATAGTTAAATCTTTAATTAGATTTGAACGTGAAATGGTAATTAATTTTACAGATAACACCGTGGTGTTAGATATGGAGTATCACCAGTTTTTCTCCATGGGATATATAGGTTGGGATTGGGAAATAAAATAAATAATTACTTCGGTGTGGTTCGCTAATCCCGACTAGTTTGGAAAACCATAAAATGGTTTGAAATGATATCCAAAGGAAGATTATAGGATAAATTTAGAAGAATTTATCTTGGATAAAATTAATGGGAACCTTTCCCTAGGAATGTGATTTTGTGAATAAAAGAATATTCTGAATTGGAATGAGGCGTTCGTTGTGTTTGTGTAACATTTGTTTATTATATACGTGGGTTATTCAGAAAGGCCAGGTTATACCCATTCTGAATAACCGATTCGACGAGATGTCGAAGATGAAGAAGGTGGTTGAAGACCGGAAGTCTTCACATCGTTTGGGTGATTACTGATGATCTCGATTGGGCTGTACACCCAAGATGAGGGAATCAGTTGGTGATCGTCCAGACGTACTTGGAGATAGATGGATATGCGAGGAAAGTGCCCCCTGTTTCGTTCAGACCCAGAATGAACTTGTAAATGGATTGTGTGTCTGACATTGGATTTTATTCTGTGTTGATTGATCTCTATTAAATATACATCTGTTTGGCGGCGGAGAATTTATTCTCTTGCTTAACGCCCTTCTCTGAGATGTACGAGCTCAGAGGTTGTATATCGATGGACATCAGTCGCATGGAGTGAATTGCCAATGTGGCACGCGTAAGTGGCAATTGATCAAGGCTTCTGTTGAAAAGCAAAGTCTTGTGGTTGATGATCAAAGCACGGCCTGTGTGGCGTAGCTTTGTGTATAACGTGAATTCGCGAGCCTCACACCTCGGTATGAGTCAAAAACGGGATACGGACCCAAGGAGTGCACGACGTTTCTTTCTAGCTAGGGTGGTGTCAGTGACCTACCAGCCCTGACATTTATATACTTTTCACCTGTGTGGTTGCTGGATACGAGGCGCCTCGGATATAGGTCTGTATGGACCGGGAAACGTGTGTTCAGGAATTGCCAATCCTCAAAAGTAAGAGAGGACCGGCCTTGGAGGTTCCAAAGGATCAGAGTGGGGTCCTGAGGCATTGCTAGAGTGTCTCGAACGCGGAGAGGAGCTTGCCCCTTGCCTCGGCTCATGACGGAAATCCAATTTCCAATACGTGATATTGCGGTTTTATTTGTAGAACCTAGTATGGCGACATAGTGGTATGGGTCATTCATGCCGCCTGTGATTGATATTTATGATTGAAATTGTTTTGACACTATACACTTATAATAGTATCAAATAATGTGTTTTAAACGTATCAAGCATGCTTTGGCTGTTATAAGGTAAAAACCCTATCCTCCGGCTTGCGTTGCATTGTGTGATGGGACCTGGGTCTTATAACAGCTTCATTTTTCTTTATTTAGCATTGCGCTGTTTGGTCTATGCACTGGTATTCTTGGGAGGAAACCCGTTCCGTGTTATATGGCGTGGTCCCTTGATTTACCTAACTTTTAAAATAAAGAATAATAACTGTTTTAGTTCTCACACCAGTCACATGACTGACCTGGAGTTTATTGTTTTAACCTAAACTCTGGGTGCCCCTATTTTCGACACGGGCAGCTAGTAGTTTTGGTTTTGCAGATTTATATTCACAGGGTCCTGATTTACAGCTGGAACGATGCTCGGAAAACTCTGTATCCGTGTATCTCTTCTAGTTGTGTTTTGTATATTTTTCCGCTGCTATGTTATTTATTGTAATCTCTGATATTTATCGAATGTAATTTATTCATTTATACTCTGTATATTCTTGTATCTAATGGAATTGTTGTAATAACAATGAAATGTTCTTCCGTTTGCGTTCCATTTGTGTATTGTTCTCAAAGTATCCGCTCTTTCCTTCACGGGGAAGTTACGGGTTCTTACAATGGATAACGAAGAAATAGGGGCGCACGAGGAAGGCGCCCATCGGGGACGTGGCGGGCGTAGAGGCGGACGAACTGGCAGAGCGCGTAGGGGTGTTGGATCGGTTTCCGCTAGACAGGTCGATCTCGATGGCTATGTGGATATGAACCTCAGCGCGGCGAAGCTTCCTATGCTATCCAACTTTCGCATTCTTCCAGATGACGAAGTACACGTTAGCACGCAGTCGAGTTTGGCTGTAAGTATTTTTAGTAATATTTAAATAGTGTTCTTTGAGTGTTAGATATTGGGTAGATAGTATAACATTTTGTTGAACCGTTAACAGTCGCGGAATATACGTCCACGTGGTTCGTTAGCGACCACACTTAGATATTATCATGCACACTTGCGAGTAAGGAGGGGGTCGCAGGACTGTTACATGCTCTTGGATTTCAATTTTTTCTAGGTAATATTATAGACCTTTTAATGAAATAAGTGGATAATTTAGTAGTCATATTTTATCTTATTGTGCTCTTTGCTATTTTAGGAATAAATCATGTTATAAATGCCGATGTCCAATTGTGTGCGGCCATTGCTCTACGGTGGTACAAAACCACCCACACATTTCACTTTCCTTGTGGTGAGTTAGGACTTACACCGCTTGATTTCTCCATGCTTACTGGTATTAGCATTGGAGTAGGTGCTTATCCCCCACTGCCTTATGACGATGGTCGATGGCGTGATCGTGCACTTGTTCATGATCTACTGCCTCATTTGGATGTTTCTGCTACGTCGTATGTAACAACCCGTATTTTCAATAACCTGTAATAACATAAATCGAGGCAGAATTTAATTCTAAAATGGGAATCAAGGGAAACGGGCTATGCCATTGTGTTCGTCTCGGAAAAATACGCGAAATAGAGTCCGAGTTTTCGAAAATCGGAGTCCGTATGACCAAGATATGGCCTCGCGAAGTTTCACGAAAATTCCCAAATTAAAGTATACTTAATTAAGTGAAATGGGTTGTGTAGATATATATATATATATTGATATATATATATATATATATATATATAATTGAAAATTTAATAAATAAATATGCAAAAATGCTCAAAACAGCGAATTGGGAGAGGGGAATAACCGAACCGGCCGATTTTTGAAGTCGACCCGAGCCCGCTGGGTCGACTAGGGGTTAATCCAGGGTGTTTGGCTGTCAACCCGTGGGCCGATTCGCTCAAGTGCAGATTTTGCATTTGAATGGTTCTCATGGTCCATCTTTAATCTAAAGGCCCTAGATGGTTCCTACACTTGACTTCTTCCCCAAGACATGCTTTGATGGCTTGGATTGAATCTAGGGTTAATCCTATGGCCTAAAACACTTGCCTAATCTATAAATAAGACCCTAACCTACCCTAATTCATTCATAATTAAACCTAGTGACTAAACTATGGCAAAATGCTAGCTCTCATGGCCTCCACTAATTTTATGAAGAGGGTTGCATACTAATCACTCTCTAATCAACTTCTAATCCCTTCTTAGCATCTTAATCTTCTTCATTTGGTGTTCAAAGTTGCTAGTTGTGAGTTTCTATCACTTTGATGATCTTTTGGTAAACTAATTAGATGAGATGTGATGAGATTTATGGTTTTGTATGTGGGTTAATGAGCTTTGAATCATATGATATGATGTTAGCATTAATCTTATGTTTATGCATGTTGAGTATGTAAGCTTATGCAAGTTTAATATGATGTATGTTATGTTTGCATGATGCTAAATATGCAAGTTGTGGGCTATGTAATCATATGCATGTTATGCAAGTTCATGGTAATATGCTATGCAAGTTACATGTTTGTTAATATGCAAGTTACATGTTTGTTAATATGCAAGTTACATGTATGTAAATATGCAAGTTACATGTTTGTTAATATGCAAGTTACATGTTTGTTAATATGCAAGTTACATGTATGTAAATATGCAAGTTACATGTTTCTTTATATGCAAGTTACATGTTTGTTAATATGCGAGTTACATGTATGTAAATATGCAAGTTACATGTTTATTAATATGCAAGTTCATGATGACACATTATGCAAGTCTATAAGCTAATATGCAAGTTTGTTATGCAAAATGAATATGTAAGTTATGTGACATATTATATGCAAGTTATGTGACATGTTATGCAAGTTCATATGCAAGTTATGTGTTTGTTAATATGCAAGATGGCACCTTTGAAACATGTTCATTCATATGCAAGTTGACACCTTTTATATGTGTTATATCATGAACGAAATTACGTGGGAACGATGGGGTAATTAAATGCATAAGTTAATAAGATTGTGTGAAATTAATATAATTATGCATAACACAAAATAAATAAACATAGTATGGGAATTTGCCTATTTGGTTAGGTGTACCCATACTATGTGTTGGGAATTTACCTATTGAGTTAGGTCTACCCCATGGGAATTTACCTATTAAGTTAGGTCTACCCATGTTAAGAAAACTTGATTAATTAGGGATAATTAATATAAAATTATGAGGGTGATTAATTAGGTGTAATTAATTGACTAAGACACGAGGTTGGACTCAGTTGTAGCGTAAAACTGCCCGGACCCAACCGGCTTAACCAGTTGCTACAAATGTTAGCCCAATGTGAGAGGTCTTAGGCACAAACTAAATACGTAATTAATGTAAAGACACGAGGTTAGACTCGGTTATGACATAAGGCTGCCCGGACCCAACCGGCTTAACCAGCGGTCATAAAAGACAGTCTAATGTGAGAGGTCTTTACAAAGGTTACGTTCTTAATTAATTAATTAAGAAACACTTAACCACATTAGCATGTAGAGGGACATGAGGGGTTAAGTGGGTGCCTCGGGTGGCATGAGAAAATCTAGTGGTTGCCTTGGGTGGCAATAGAAAATACGATTAGAATACTTAACCAAAATAGAACATGTAATTAAAACATGATTAAAGGGTTAAGTGGGATATACTAGAAAAAGGGACAAGCTTAGGTGGGTAGCTTGTGGAGGCCCATTTCAACCAGTAACCCATACGTATCTTTGTGGGCTCGACCCATGTCGAGGACGGGACACGCATACTGAGCTTGACTGTAAGAGGCAAACGGGTTAGCGGTGGCAACGCAAGTCCAACGGGCTTCATATGCGTGAGTGGGCCCGGGCTGGTAGGTAAGCCGTTGTTGCATCGAGTAGATATAAGCCGTGCACCTTTAGTTTCATCAGGTTGCCACATTGGGGAATGATACATCCCACGGTGGGGCCAGCACGGGTATCTACGTTAGGGAGCCGATCGAATGGGAAGTAGTGTGTACACCTAGTGGATTGTAGGGCCCCGTGGCGCCTACTTGGTCACCTAGGGGTACGCAGGTACTAATTAGTAAATTTTATAAGTCCTTGGGTGGGATCAACCTTTAAGTTAGGAACGACTGGTGTGGTGCAGTTTAGTAATTTACCTTAGGAAGGGTAGATGCGTCTTTATCCTTTATCTTCGTTTAGTTAACTGCTTAGTATAGCCGTTCATCCCTATATGTTACCGTATATCAAGTTATGTCTTCTCTGGTTACTTTAACGATTGTATTGTTAAAGTTATAGGACTCACTCAGACTTATGTCTGACCCCGTTGTTTTTACCTTTTTCCCAACCCTCAGGTCCTACGGTGGATCCTAGCAGTAGTGGAGCTTGATCGGATTGCTGTCCCAGTCTTTAGGAGCTTGGATAGATGTAAAGCTCCAGTTATCCAGTTATCTTTTCTTTTGTTTTGGCTATTGTGTGAGAGTGGGATTATGTACTTCTTTATTTTGATGGATATTGTACTTGACTTTTATTTTGGTTTTATGATGTAACCAGACATGTTTTACTTCCGCTGTTATGAGAAGATGTTTTAAAATTTCAAGTACTGTTTATATCTGTCTTGTTGTAATTTTTCTGTTCTATATTCACTAAAATACTCCACCGATGCTATGGCATTCCCTTAGTGAGTGACCCTAGCGGGAGTGGGGTGTTACACGTGGTATCAGAGCTTAAGGTTACCAGAACAGATAAAATTTTTGAGAAAAACTACTTTCTAAGAGTATTTTCGAAGAAAGTATTTTTAAAAGCATGTCTTCTAAGAGAAAAAGTTTTTGAAAAAGAAAAGCATAATCCCCAATAGCCATATCTTTATCTTTCGGAATCTCCTTTTTGAATCTTTCCTCTTTCGTTTCAGCATGGCTGAAGATCTTAACATCCCGGAGGGTTTAGTTATACCACTATGGTATAGGAGGTTGCAAGAGGCTAGGGCCGCGGCTGCGGGTCCGGCCAATGCTACTACACCAGAGACAACCGCTCCTCCTCCTCAGCCTAGAGTGGATAATTTTGCTAAGGTTTGCAAGGAGTTCAAGGCTATAGGAGGAAAACCTTTTCTTGGTTCAGAGACTTTCGTAGAGGCTAGAGATTGGCTTAAGGAAGTGGAAGAGTTGCTAGATATCTTTGAAGTGGAAGAGGGAAAGAAAGTCAAGTTGGCGGCTTGGTTAATGAAGGGAGAGGCCTCATTCTGGTGGGAGGTCACTAATGGAGAACGCCCTGTTGACTCTTGGGCAGATTTTAAGCAAAGGTTTGGGGCTAAGTTTCTCTCAAGGGCGGAAGAGAATCTGTTTATGGAGAAGTTCTTGAATTTGAAGCAAGGGAATCTCACGGTGAAAGAATATGTCAACAAATTCAATCAATTAGCAAGGTTTGGCATAGAGTTGGTGAATACACCGGAGAAGAAGGCTTTGAGGTTCGTTAGAGGCTTGAACGAACCATTGCAAGGAATAGCTATGACTCACATTCCTATGGGGGCCACTTTTGAGAAGCTTGTCTACATGGCACTTATGCATGAGGATGATAAGAATTCTAAGGCACCAGAGAAAAAGGGGGATCAGAAGAAACCGCAACAGCAACAACAAGGCAAGGGCGGAAAAGGCAATGGTGACAAAAAGAAGACGAAGAAGAAGTGCTTCAATTGTGGAACACCAGGACACCTCAGTAAGGATTGTCGCAAAAAGAAGAAGACCGGTTGCTTTCATTGTGGTGAAGCAGGGCATCTTGTGAAAAACTGCCCAAAGAAGGGGCAGAAGACGGGGTCTACCTCAGGAGGCCAGGTGCAAGCTCTTATAGCACCACCTCGGTCAGGGGGGCAAGTTCAGGTTCTCTCAGTTCCACCGATTCAGCAGAGAGGTAGAACTATTTCCGTTGAAAGTCTGGTTTTTCTGTTTGATCATCCAGTTCGTACTTTGTTTGACTCTGGCGCATCGCATTCTTTTATCTCATCATCGTTAGTTGAGTCACTGCACTTAGACACCAGTCTAGTTGATGATCCCTTGGTTGTCTCAAACCCAATTGGGGGCTCCATATATCTGTCTATGATATGTTTGGGTTTGAAGATTTCTATACTTAGCGTTGAGTTTAGATGTGATGCTTTTGTATTGGGCTTCACGGGCTATGGGTTGATCTTGGGCATGGACTGGTTATCCAGTAATGGTGCCGTTCTTGATTGCGAAAGGAGAGTTGTCAGGCTCATGACCCGCTTGGGTAACACTCTCGAGATCTCTTGCAATCCCATGGAATCTGTTTTGCTAAGTTATCTTGAATCGCTCGATGCTTCGGTCGAAAGTTTGTGTTCTGTCAGAGTAGTCCGGGAATATCCGGATGTGTTTGAAGAAGTAAAGGGTTTGCCTCCGAAGCGGGAGATAGATTTCCGAATTTATTTGGTGGATAATGCCAAACCAGTGTCTTTGCCAGTACGCCACATGGCTCCTCGTGAGAGAAGAGAACTTCATAAGCAAGTAGGGGAGTTGCTTGAGAAGGGGTTCATAAGGCGAAGTATATCGGAGTGGGGAGCTCCAGTAGTGTTTGCCACGAAGGCGGATGGGTCCCTCAGACTTTGTGTGGATTATAGGGAACTTAATAAGCTCACGAAGAAGAATAGACACCCATTACCGAGGATAGATGATCTCTTTGATCAGTTGGTTGGCGCGTCAGTATTTTCGCAGATGGACTTAGCTATAGGGTTTCATCAGTTAAGAGTGGCGGAGGACAGTATAGAGAAGACTGCTTTCCGGACTCCGGATGGTTTTTATGAGTGGCTAGTGATGCCATTTGGGTTGACAAACGCCCCCGCATACTTTGTTGATCTCATGAGTAGAGTGTTCAGAGAGTATCTGAATAAGTTTGTAGTAGTTTTTGTGGATGACATCTTGGTCTTTTCCAAGAATGAAGAAGAGCATGCCTTACATCTCAAGGAAGTGTTGGAGACTCTTCGAGCGCATAGTCTTAAAGCTAAATTCTCTAAATGCCATTTTTGGAGAAGAGAAGTGCGATTCTTAGGGCATGTGGTCTCTAAGGAAGGGATAGCTGTGGATCCCGCAAAGATAGTATCTATCCAGGATTGGAAAGTTCCTAGAAATGCTACCGAGGTAAGAAGTTTCTTGGGGTTGGCAGGATATTATAGGAAGTTCATCAAAGACTTCGCGAAGATATCAGCCCCATTAACCCGCTTGACGAAGAAGAATCTGGTTTTCTCATGGGATGTAGATTGTGATGATGCTTTCCGACGGTTAAAGAGAGCTTTGACCACCGCTCCAGTTTTAGTGCTTCCAGATGGGAGTAAGCCGTTTGTTGTTTATACCGATGCTTGTGGAACAGGATTAGGCGCAGTCTTGATGTAGGAGGGAAGGGTAATAGCCTATGGAGGGAGACAATTGAGAGTGCATGAGAAGAATTACCCTACCCATGATCTAGAGTTGGCCGCGATTGTTTTCGCACTTAAGTCTTGGCGCCATTATCTTCTTGGTGAGAGATTCGAGTTGTTCACCGACCATAAATCATTGAAGTACTTATTCTCTCAGAAGGATTTAAACTTAAGACAGCAAAGGTGGATGGAGTTCTTAGCATCCTATGATTTCGAGATAGCGTATACCCCTGGTAAGGGTAACGTGGTGGCAGACGCCTTAAGTAGAAAAAGGCTATCTTTGAGTCCATTGTTCGTGGAACGACGAAGCTTGGAGTTTCTTTCTTTGTTTGACTTCAGACCTTCTGTTGATTTTGTACCTGGTTTGTTGGCATCCTTGGAGGTTAGACCTACTCTTTTGAGACGGATTGGCGAGGCTCAGCGAGACGACCCACAGTTGGTTGTGTTGGTAGAGAAGCTTATAAGAGGGGAGTCGTCCAGCCATTTGGGTAGATACACCATAGATGATAAGGGATGGTTGCATAGAGACGGTAGACTTTGTGTACCGCAAGATGAGGGTTTGAAGAAGGCTATTTTGGATGATGCACATCGTTCAAGAATGACTATTCATCCCGGTGGAGACAAAATGTACCAAGACATGAAGAGAGTTTTCTTTTGGGCCGGTATGAAGAAAGATGTGGCCGAGTATGTGGCTAGATGCTTAGTGTGCCAACAAGTTAAAGTGGAGCAAAGGAAACCCGGTGGGTTGCTACACCCATTGGAAGTTCCACAGTGGAAGTGGGATGGTGTCTCGATGGATTTCATCGACGGGTTACCGAGATCGAGGAAGGGCAATACGGGAATTTGGGTTGTGGTAGACAGACTTACAAAGAGTGCCCATTTTATACCCGTAAAGAGTAAGAGGACCGCTCCATGGCTTGCTTCAGTCTATGTTAGAGAGATTGTTAGATTGCATGGCGTACCATCCAGCATTGTGAGTGATCGAGATCCTATTTTCACTAGTGAGTTTTGGAGAAGTTTGCAAGAGGCTGTAGGGACTCAGTTGTGTTTGAGCACCGCATATCATCCTCAGACGGACGGTCAGACCGAGAGGGTGAACCGTATCTTAGAAGATCTTTTGAGGCTTTGTATCTTGGATTTTGGAGGTACATGGGAAGAACATCTTCCTTTGGTGGAGTTCGCATATAATAACAGCTTTCAGTCCAGTATTGGTATGGCTCCTTTCGAAGCTCTTTATGGAAGGCCTTGTCGATCTCCTACATGTTGGTGGGAATCTACGGATAAGATCTTGCTTGGGCCGGATATGGTTAGAGAGACTTCAGAGAAGATTGATTTAATTCGAAAAAGGATGAAAGCAGCGCAAGATAGACAGAAATCTTATGCGGATCGGAGAAGGACGGATCTTGAGTTTGAGGTTGGGGACATGGTTTTTGTCAAAGTATCTCCATTGAGAAATGTTGTTCGCTTTGGGTCCGTAGGGAAGTTAGCACCGAGATTTGTTGGGCCGTTTCCTATTAAGGAAAGGATTGGACGGATGGCATATAGGGTGGAGTTGCCCGACAGACTTAGTGGTGTTCATGATGTATTCCATGTATCACATTTGAGGAAGTGCTTACATGAGACCGCGGAGGTGGTAGAGCCGAGCTTGCTTAGAGATGTAGAGGTAGAGCGTGATGCGACGATTCGACGAGCTCCTACTCGCATCCTTGGGTCAGAAACTAGGAAGTTGAGGAACAGAGAAGTTCAGCTAGTTAAAGTGCAATGGGGAGATGACGAAAGCAATGCTACTTGGGAGACGGAAGCAAAGATGCGTTCTTTGTATCCATTTCTTTTTGAGAGTATGTCTTTTAACTTCTCCTTTATTGCTTGTCTAGTACTTATCTTATCTTTAGTATATCCTCTCGCTAATACCTATGACCTTTAGATAGGGTAAAACCTATGGTTGAGACATGTGTTTGAAACATGTTATGGTTGATGGATGCATATGGATGCAATTGTTTGCTAGTGGTTGCTCGTGGATGCATATACACACACATTAGGCACTAGATCGGCTCAGTCACTTCATGTTGCATATTGCATAAATGGATGTGGTAGTTAGATTGATGGATGTATCATGGCTGTGTTATCATATGGATGATGCATTTTTGTGTATGGTTGTGCACGCATGTAGAAATTTGTATGTGTCAATAGGGTTTCGCATACATATTGGATGCATGGCACTATCATGGTTTGCATTAAGGAGGTTTACTGTATCAGTAACCGCCTGATTTTCGCATTAGGTAAGTACATATACACACACTTTTGCATATATCCATCCAGCATTTAGAATCTTGTAAGGACAATGATTGCTCGTGGATGATGCTTTGAGTAGATGGATGATTGGATGGTAGGATACGTTCTTCCTAACTTGAAGATTTCGGGGACGAAATCCTTTAAGGAGGGGAGAATGTAACAACCCGTATTTTCAATAACCTGTAATAACATAAATCGAGGCAGAATTTAATTCTAAAATGGGAATCAAGGGAAACGGGCTATGCCATTGTGTTCGTCTCGGAAAAATACGCGAAATAGAGTCCGAGTTTTCGAAAATCGGAGTCCGTATGACCAAGATATGGCCTCGCGAAGTTTCACGAAAATTCCCAAATTAAAGTATACTTAATTAAGTGAAATGGGTTGTGTAGATATATATATATATATATATATTGATATATATATATATATATATATATATATAATTGAAAATTTAATAAATAAATATGCAAAAATGCTCAAAACAGCGAATTGGGAGAGGGGAATAACCGAACCGGCCGATTTTTGAAGTCGACCCGAGCCCGCTGGGTCGACTAGGGGTTAATCCAGGGTGTTTGGCTGTCAACCCGTGGGCCGATTCGCTCAAGTGCAGATTTTGCATTTGAATGGTTCTCATGGTCCATCTTTAATCTAAAGGCCCTAGATGGTTCCTACACTTGACTTCTTCCCCAAGACATGCTTTGATGGCTTGGATTGAATCTAGGGTTAATCCTATGGCCTAAAACACTTGCCTAATCTATAAATAAGACCCTAACCTACCCTAATTCATTCATAATTAAACCTAGTGACTAAACTATGGCAAAATGCTAGCTCTCATGGCCTCCACTAATTTTATGAAGAGGGTTGCATACTAATCACTCTCTAATCAACTTCTAATCCCTTCTTAGCATCTTAATCTTCTTCATTTGGTGTTCAAAGTTGCTAGTTGTGAGTTTCTATCACTTTGATGATCTTTTGGTAAACTAATTAGATGAGATGTGATGAGATTTATGGTTTTGTATGTGGGTTAATGAGCTTTGAATCATATGATATGATGTTAGCATTAATCTTATGTTTATGCATGTTGAGTATGTAAGCTTATGCAAGTTTAATATGATGTATGTTATGTTTGCATGATGCTAAATATGCAAGTTGTGGGCTATGTAATCATATGCATGTTATGCAAGTTCATGGTAATATGCTATGCAAGTTACATGTTTGTTAATATGCAAGTTACATGTTTGTTAATATGCAAGTTACATGTATGTAAATATGCAAGTTACATGTTTGTTAATATGCAAGTTACATGTTTGTTAATATGCAAGTTACATGTATGTAAATATGCAAGTTACATGTTTCTTTATATGCAAGTTACATGTTTGTTAATATGCGAGTTACATGTATGTAAATATGCAAGTTACATGTTTATTAATATGCAAGTTCATGATGACACATTATGCAAGTCTATAAGCTAATATGCAAGTTTGTTATGCAAAATGAATATGTAAGTTATGTGACATATTATATGCAAGTTATGTGACATGTTATGCAAGTTCATATGCAAGTTATGTGTTTGTTAATATGCAAGATGGCACCTTTGAAACATGTTCATTCATATGCAAGTTGACACCTTTTATATGTGTTATATCATGAACGAAATTACGTGGGAACGATGGGGTAATTAAATGCATAAGTTAATAAGATTGTGTGAAATTAATATAATTATGCATAACACAAAATAAATAAACATAGTATGGGAATTTGCCTATTTGGTTAGGTGTACCCATACTATGTGTTGGGAATTTACCTATTGAGTTAGGTCTACCCCATGGGAATTTACCTATTAAGTTAGGTCTACCCATGTTAAGAAAACTTGATTAATTAGGGATAATTAATATAAAATTATGAGGGTGATTAATTAGGTGTAATTAATTGACTAAGACACGAGGTTGGACTCAGTTGTAGCGTAAAACTGCCCGGACCCAACCGGCTTAACCAGTTGCTACAAATGTTAGCCCAATGTGAGAGGTCTTAGGCACAAACTAAATACGTAATTAATGTAAAGACACGAGGTTAGACTCGGTTATGACATAAGGCTGCCCGGACCCAACCGGCTTAACCAGCGGTCATAAAAGACAGTCTAATGTGAGAGGTCTTTACAAAGGTTACGTTCTTAATTAATTAATTAAGAAACACTTAACCACATTAGCATGTAGAGGGACATGAGGGGTTAAGTGGGTGCCTCGGGTGGCATGAGAAAATCTAGTGGTTGCCTTGGGTGGCAATAGAAAATACGATTAGAATACTTAACCAAAATAGAACATGTAATTAAAACATGATTAAAGGGTTAAGTGGGATATACTAGAAAAAGGGACAAGCTTAGGTGGGTAGCTTGTGGAGGCCCATTTCAACCAGTAACCCATACGTATCTTTGTGGGCTCGACCCATGTCGAGGACGGGACACGCATACTGAGCTTGACTGTAAGAGGCAAACGGGTTAGCGGTGGCAACGCAAGTCCAACGGGCTTCATATGCGTGAGTGGGCCCGGGCTGGTAGGTAAGCCGTTGTTGCATCGAGTAGATATAAGCCGTGCACCTTTAGTTTCATCAGGTTGCCACATTGGGGAATGATACATCCCACGGTGGGGCCAGCACGGGTATCTACGTTAGGGAGCCGATCGAATGGGAAGTAGTGTGTACACCTAGTGGATTGTAGGGCCCCGTGGCGCCTACTTGGTCACCTAGGGGTACGCAGGTACTAATTAGTAAATTTTATAAGTCCTTGGGTGGGATCAACCTTTAAGTTAGGAACGACTGGTGTGGTGCAGTTTAGTAATTTACCTTAGGAAGGGTAGATGCGTCTTTATCCTTTATCTTCGTTTAGTTAACTGCTTAGTATAGCCGTTCATCCCTATATGTTACCGTATATCAAGTTATGTCTTCTCTGGTTACTTTAACGATTGTATTGTTAAAGTTATAGGACTCACTCAGACTTATGTCTGACCCCGTTGTTTTTACCTTTTTCCCAACCCTCAGGTCCTACGGTGGATCCTAGCAGTAGTGGAGCTTGATCGGATTGTTGTCCCAGTCTTTAGGAGCTTGGATAGATGTAAAGCTCCAGTTATCCAGTTATCTTTTCTTTTGTTTTGGCTATTGTGTGAGAGTGGGATTATGTACTTCTTTATTTTGATGGATATTGTACTTGACTTTTATTTTGGTTTTATGATGTAACCAGACATGTTTTACTTCCGCTGTTATGAGAAGATGTTTTAAAATTTCAAGTACTGTTTATATCTGTCTTGTTGTAATTTTTCTGTTCTATATTCACTAAAATACTCCACCGATGCTATGGCATTCCCTTAGTGAGTGACCCTAGCGGGAGTGGGGTGTTACATCGTATCAGGCAGAAGGCGCTATTAGAGTAAGCGCGATCCGTGCGGCTATGGACAGGATACTCGATCACTACTCTGTTGATGACGACTTGGAGCTTGCTCGATTATTTATGTTATACCTTATGGGTAACCTTTTCTTTAGTTCTTCGAGCAGTAGCGTTCCTGTGGGGTTTTTTGCGGTCGTGGCTGAGATAAATGCCGATGGGGCGATTTTATATGATTGGGGCACACCTATCCTTGCATACCTATACAGATGTCTCGACATGCAGTGCACCATCACTGATTCTCAGGTTTCTTTATTTGGATTCTGGGAGTTGTTACAGTATTGGTACTTTGAGTACTCTAGGAAATTTCATTTTATCACCCATACTGCAGACCCATCGACCTTTTTCCCCCGTATATGCTTTTGGACTGTGGACAACCGGGGGTCCAGAGATAATGAGTCACGCCACGTGTATCCCGTTACCCATAACCAGATCGAGTTGAGGATGTATAGTGATCAGATTCTATGGCATCCATTTGAGCAGAGTACATCCATCGATCTTGAGATCATACAGATTGCAAGGATGCTTGCCGGACGGAGATTTCCACTTATATCTTCTCCCGTGGCGCTAGGTGCTTATTGGTATCTTGGTGAGAGGTGCTGGAGACAGTTGTATGACTTCGATGCTATTTCAGATGATCCACACCCACATACTTATCGGTGTATGATTTACCCGAGGGAGCAGCTAGATATAGCCAGGGCAGCAGGCTGGTGGACGGCTGAGAGCTTTGTTATTATCGGGGAGTGTTACCTTACCTTCTGGCGTAGATTTTTCACCGGGTCCTCAGACACGATTACGCATGCAGCATCGATTGATTTAGTAGGGCCATCTGCTATACGACACGGCATACGTCCACCCGTTGTCGAGGATATTACCCAGCCCAGCCAGAGTTTTCGTGCAGCTGATCATGTGGCGGCCGCCAGTCATTTTGGATGGACCATGGCAGTGCCCACCATTGGACCGGATCGTTACGTTGACGTGTTTCATCCTCCGGCCCATCACGATTACCCGGATCCTACACAGATATCATATCATGATCTGTATGATATGCAGATGGGGATTAGGCATACAGGCTATATAGAGCATAGGCATAGCCTAGATTACTATGATGGTGAGCTACGTCGTGTTGCAGAGGAGGCACGACAGCAGCAGGCGCATTTAGAGGCCCAGCTTGAGGCAGAGCGCAAGAGACTTCAGGACTTGCAGATGTATTACCACCATAGGTCTAGTGCTGGGTCCAGTCAGCCTCCAGATGTTGGTGATGATGAGAGACGTCATCGGCGCCGCACACGTCCACGTACACATTCAGATGACTCGGACGACTGAGTTACTACCACTTTTATGTACTTTCGCAGTTGTCAGTTGTATGGTCCTACTGTTGGAGTAGACGTTCTGCATTTGTTGACTACCACTGTTATGTATTTTGGTTGTATTACCACTGTTATGTACTTTTGTTGTATTACGTTTTCCTAGTTGATAGTTGTATGTTCCTGTTGTTTGAGTATGCATTTTGTATTTGTTGACTACCACTATTATGTACTTTCGATGTATTTTGTGTATGTTTTGATTATGTTTCTGTGTAGAGACTGCATTTGGTTATGTGGAGAGACTGTATTTCTGTGTAGAGAATGTTTTTGTGTATAGCCGGTATGTTATGTTGTTCTAGTTCCTGTAAGTGTTGTTTGGAATGTAATAGCGTTTGAATTTGATGTTGAACAAGGTTTCCCTATTCTCGTGTATAAATGCAAAATTCTTAAATAGCACGCCAACATAACAAGGTTTGCAGATAACTCCATAGTCTACGCACAAACATCAAATTAAATAGACAGTAAAACAACAATAAAATCACAATACCATAAGTCTACTCAGTTCCATAGCGGGTCATCCAACTGTAGCGGAGTTTATACGCTTTGTAACCAACGAACTCCTCACCATACTCGAAAAGGTAACGAGAATCATATGTTGCTTGATTTGTTTTAAATATGTTCTCGTCTTCAACAGTTTCGATAATCTTTGTGTACCGATCACAAGCGTCTGCAAAATGATGATTAGCCATTTGGATTTCAACCGATGTTCATGTAGTGGGCCGGGAACGATGGTTGTTGTATAGCCTCGTGATCATTGCCCATCTTTCTTCATATATTAAACCCCCTCCACTTTGCATTAGCAACTCATCCCTCTTTTCAACCTCAATATAGGATTTAACGAGGGCCAGCAAATCCTTAGAAGAAAATTCTGAAGTTGGAGAATTCAATGTTCGAGCTCTATTACTAGGTCGTTGATTTGCTGGAGAAGGACGCGGAGCTGTAACCGCTCGATGTTGAATAGTGGCAGGCACCTCTTCAACTTGTGTATCATGAACTAATCCAATTTCGTTATTGTTCACTAAGTTTCATTCGTACTCATCAAAAATCCTTCCCATTTCTTCATCACTTATTTCTGAATCGTCCATGTAACCTGTGCATCAGTAGAATAAGTAGAGTTAGTAGAAGTACGAATTTTGTTGATAATAAACGTTACCTATAAGACAACAAGAAAATAAATTTTCTCACTTTAGTCTACAACGGTGCAGCTTGAAGCTGTAGAAGGTATGAGATGGATTATCAGATATGGAGTATTTGTAAGGGCAATGTACGACCAACAGTTACAATTCAACATAGTAGAATACCCGTTATAGGGTTCTCGTGATATTATGGGTGATTCTGTACAATGACTGGTCACATCATTGCAGCCCGAAAAATGGTGCCATCACATGAAATGTTGTCATTTAATTCGGAAGAGACCACTCAATGCAGTGAGCGAAAGATGGAGACTTTTAATGGAATCACAGCTACGAATGATGGAGACGCGTCTTTATTTTTTTTCTTCTCAGTGACTGGTCCAATCATGTCGTACGTGCATGTGAAAGGGTACACTCTACATACACGTGACTCGTATTAAATTCACAGTGATATTGCAGTATGTAATATTGTTGTATGACTCAGTGTCTAGTCATTTCATTGACTGTAGCAGCTTTTGGAAGCATTATTCGTAATTGTTTTGTCATGGTGGTAATTTTGTGTATATGTAGGAGTTTAAAAATAGGGGTCGTCCACCAGTGCTTTAACCATTTCAATTCACGACAACTAGTACAACAGAAGGAAATGCCAAACCATATTCATACAAACTTCAACAACTAGTACAACTATTGAGCAATTATAACAACTATTGAGCAATTATAACAACTGAAACAACGACAACTAGTACAACAGAAGGAAATGCCAAACCATAATCATACAAACTACAACAACTGAGCACACAAGCATCAAATTCAAACACGTACACCTACCATGGTCTAGGGAAAGGACCATCTCTTGTCGTACCCGCCTTAGTCTTGCTCAAACGTCTTATTTCTGCTTGCGCTTCGAGTGCATACTGACGTCCACGTTCGCAAATGGGAGGGTCAATCCACTCCTTAAAGCAACAACAATCAATGTCACCAGGATAATTCATGTGGTCGTTGAAGGCTTGACAACCGAAAAATCGACGACCGGCATTTGTTTCGGTCTCGTCAATAACAACGACCGACACTTGCCCACAATGGCAAATAGGGTTGTATCCAATCGTCCATAGTGGCACGGATACCTTCCCTTCGAGTACAATCTCTTTTCCAGATCTTTGATGAACGGAAGAGGCATCTTCGTTTGAATACGGTGAGTATCTGTATTCGTGAGTTGGGCGAAACGATTGCTGGTCTTGAACCAGACGTTGCATGGCATATAATGACGAGTGCGATTGGGCCATGGGTTTCTTGCTTGCAGATTTTTTGTCGGTACGCTTCGGTTCAGACGAAGACATTTTTCTGGTTGTCAAAAAAGAATTTGAGAAGGTGGTCTAGTTGTGTGGAACAAGGAGGAGGTAGGTTGGTATATAAAGGGAGGGAATGCGACCGATTAAGTAGCCACTGTGGTGCCACGACAAAAAATATAACGGGAAACAGTTTGCCGTTATATTTTAATACAGGATATATATTTTCCTAGTGTGTAGGCCGGTGACTCTTTTTCTATAGTTTTCAGACCAGAGTGTGGTCATGTCACTCTTTTTCTAAAGTTATGAACGCATTTTCCAACGTAGCTATAGGAAACAGTTCACAGTGTACAGTATACAGCGGACAGTGTGCAGTCAATAGTGCACAGTATACAGAGCACAGTCCAACGGTTGCAATTACCCGTTGTCAATTTGTTTTCACATTCCGTGTCTTTTGAAAACGGGAAGTAATTTCCTTATGCAGTGGTAACTAAATCTCCTCCTATATATAGCTAACATTGCTTAAGCAATACTCGATCCATACGGACTGGACACTGTATCTCAAATAAGAAAAATGCCAATATCGTATCCATCTTCTTACAATTACACGGACCTTCTCTCAGGACCATCTTACAATTACACGGAACCTAGTGTTTGTCTAATCTACCGTTCGTTTAATTTATCATTATTTGTAACTTATTATCACATTTTCGATATTACGAGTTAAAAATAGGGGTCGTCCGCGGGTGCATTAACCTTTTCAATACGTGTAGGAGTTTAAAAAAAGGGTCCGCATACTTTATGTCAAACATTTTTCGGAAATGGGCAAACAGTACACAGTGCAAACAGTGATACACTATACATTGATACAGTACCAGTAATTCTGTTACTAAAAAAGTTGATGCATTAAATATCAAAACCATAAATTTATCACGGGTATCACCTACTTTTTGTTTCTGTTGGGAAGTTCAACATTCCTTTTTACAAATCTAGCCCTGCTTTTTGCGTAAACGCAGCAATAAATATGCACCAGGTTAATATCTCTAACAGAACAAAAATTCCATACACTTCCCATCCATTTCAATTGATTAACGATTTGTTTTGTATTGAAGCTATGGACAACTTGGAGATTGACGATGAAACAATGAATAACTGTTATGAAGAGTTTGAACGGTCAAGGAGTAGTGTACAACACAACAAGCCTACGGTGGAATTCGGAGAAGGAGCACAAGTTCATTCTAAATCAGTGAAGTCGAGAACAAAATCTTTCAACGCTCGATTGCGCGAAGTTGTAGCAAATCAAAGACCTAGTAAGCAGATCATATACGAAGGACAAGAAATCGAGCCCCTACATCCGATCGGTCCAACGCTACCTAGTGGAGCTTACCCTATTTGCTGTTGTGGAGATGAATCGGTTGTTGTTGTTGCCAAAACTGAAAAAAATGTTGGACGCCGATTCTTCGGATGTCCTGCCTTCGAAGACCATAGGTATTACCCCAATGATATTCATTGTTGTAATTTTATGCAGTGGATAGACCCGCCAATGTGCCAACGTGGACTTCAATATGCACTGGAAGCGCAAGCCGAAATAAGGCGGTTGAATAAGATTGTTGCGGATGCAACTAGATCTGGCTATCTCAGAAATTGTTAGGATTTAGTTTTTCTTGAATCAAAGATTTATTACTCTACTTTGAATTTGATGTTGCAATGTTCTGTTGTTCTGGTTCCTGTAAGTGTGGTTTGGAATGTATTACTGTTTCAATTTGATCGTGAACAAGATTATCGTCTTCTCGTTTACAAATGCAAAATTCTTACATAACGCGCCAACATAACAAGGTTTGCAGATAACTCCATATTCTACGTAAGAACGTAATGGGTCAACCAACTATAGCGCAATGACTGGTCAAGTCTTGCATACTTCGCATAGTGCAGTCATGTCATCTGCCAGATTCCATTTAGTGTTCCATACAGTGTAGCTTTTGACCGTTCACACCATTGCCCATCTTCCAGCTATATATACATATGTTAATTTACTCACAACATGCAAAACTCAAACAACTTCTTCCCCATTCTTAGAGCACATCCTTTGATTCGCACTCACTGAAAATGTCTTCGTGGGCAACATCTACAGATTCCGAGGAACAAGCTTACGAAAACATGAGGCTACAGGAGCTTGTAGACGAACTTCAGTTCCTAAACCAAATGAAACCGCAAACTATACCGCCGTACGAACAAGTGAACGTTCAAACTCCACATGAAACCCCAGTACCCCCTGTTCAAGTTCCATCTCAACAAGAGGTCACTCAAACAACGCAAGAAGAAGAGTTCTTTCGTGTACCACTGCATGAACATGTAGTGGATTCTTATCCAGTTCGTTGCTATTGCGGGTATGCAGTTGAAGTTGTCGTTCAAGCAGAGGGCAACAATATAGGTCGGCGCGTGCAGCGATGTCCAGCCTATCCAAATGGCTGCAAATACACGGACTGGATATACCAACCTTTGTGTCCTCGGGGAATAGCATACTGTAACGAACTCGAATGCGAGAATAGACGTGTTCGAAGTGAAAATGCCCAGTTGCGATTGAACATCCTGCGATTCCCATAAGACTAAAACGTAAAATGGGGTTTACTGAAGTTGCTAATTTTCACTTCATACTTTGACGAAGCTAGTTCGCATGTTATGTCGGCAGTTGTTGTACCTTTATAAACTATTGTATCTTTATGCTTATTGTTGTATCTTTATAAATTGTTGTATCCCCGTATCCTACTCCACGGGTTGGATTTAGTGGAGATTTTAAACATATTTGGATATCACTTTATATCACATCATCTGTCCGAATTGACAACTCAACGCAGAGATATTATCCAAACCATTATAAAGGAATTTGACTACTCAACGCAGACATATTATCCAAACCATTATTGCCTACTCAATCTGCCAACCATTAGTGCTAACCGTTCACAACACAACAACTTTCTGAATTGACTACTCAATGACAGAATTATTACTATCCCAACCTTTATGTCGGAACCATTATTGCCAACCATTAGTGCCAACCGTTCACAGCACAACAACTTTCTAAATTGACAAGTCAATGACAGAATCATTACTATCCCAACCTTTATGTCAGAACCATTATTGCCAAAAAATATATTTAAAATATGTTAACCATCATTGCTTATATATATCTGTCGTACGTCTACACTTAGGCAGAACAACGAAACTCAATTTATAAAAAAAGCAAGCAATGGATCCAAATCTACGTCACCATTACTACCACATGAATCAAACTGAAGATTACGACCTAGAAGATGAGGAAGAGACGGAGGAGCAACTGGAGCAACACACAATGGTTGGGTATTCCAATAATTTCGCTGAAAGCTCAATTAGCAACCATCGAGGTAGTATGTCTGGCCGGCGTGACCGGCGGTATAAGAGAGACTACAGGATTGGACATGAAAGACTAATGAGAGATTACTTCATCGACAATCCAACCTACGATATAACTTTGTTCCGCCGTCGTTATCGTATGAGTCCGACAATCTTCTCTAAAATTTATCTTAAACTTAATCAGTCAAATCCATATTTCACTTATAGACTGAACGGAGCACAAGAAATTGGCCATTCGCCCCACATCAAAATTTCTACGGCATTGAGGATGTTAAGCCATGGAACAGCTGGCGACCAAATGGATGAATATTTCAGAATTGCAGCATCAACAGCAATAGAGTGTCTGAAAGAATTCTGTAAAACAGTTGTTCAAGAGTTCGGGAACGAGTATCTACGGACACCTGGACCAAACGATATAAGCAGGATACTACGCAGGGGAGAAGCTAGAGGATTTCCAGGTATGCTTGGAAGTTTAGATTGCATGCACTGGCCTTGGAAAAACTGCCCAACGGGATGGAAAGGAATGTTCACCGGACATAAGAAAGTGCCATCAATGATCCTTGAAGCAGTAGCAACAGACGATTTATGGGTTTGGCATGCTTTTTTTGGAGTCCCAGGTTCATTGAATGATATAAATGTTTTAAAACAATCATATCTTTTCACAGAGCTTGCTAACGGACTGTCAACAGATGTTTCATATAACGTTGGTAATATCGAACACAAAACTGGATACTATCTAGTGGGCGGAATATACCCAAAGTGGAGAACTTTGATTCAAGGATACATAGTACCATCAAATGACAAAGAACGTTATTTCACTGAGAAAGTAGCTAGCTACAGAAAGGACATCGAACGTACGTTTGGTGTTCTACAAGCCCAATTTCATATTTTACGCAATCCTGCTCGTTTTCATGATGCAAGAGTGCTTTCAGAAATCATGTACGCTTGTACATTAATACATAACATGATTGTGGAGCCTGAAAGAGGTGGGTATAAGAATCAAAAGTCTAATTATCCTGACATGTTTACGGGGTCAAATGCAAAACCCCATAAAGATGTAAACTCAATGGACGAGTATGTTGATATGGTTCAACATATTGAAGATCAAGCTGCACACTTCCAATTGCGTGACCAGTTAGTGGATCATTTGTGGGCGCATAAAGGAACAAATAGTCAGAATCAGTAGTTGGTACTAGAACTATGTATCGGTTTGCACTCGTGCACTATGTATCAGTGTGTATGTTGGGTCAATAAATACCCACTAGTGTATCGGTTTCCAATCATATTGTCGATTGTATCATTGTTTCAACAACCAGTACATAAATACTACAAACAGATCACAATCATATTACAACTCAACCCAACATATACAGCTACTACATAAACAACTACTGCATACATACTACAAATAGGACACAATCATATTACAACTAAACCCTAGCTAGTACATAAATACCCACTAGTATGTAACTACTACAAACAGTTCACAGTCATATTACAACTTAACCCAACATACATAGCTAGTCCTCAAACGAGCCACTACAGCTTCCGCCTCCGCTTCCTTTGCTTCTTCTGTACTCTGCAATCTGCTCTTTTACTAGTTCTTGCTGTAAAGGGGAAAGCTTACTAAAATCACATGTAATCATTTTAACATAATTGCTCTCCCGCACTAGTGCTTCCTTCTTCTCCAGCCTTGCTCGTAACAGGGCTTGTTTCTCCGTATGTTGTTGTCTGCGAAGCTCTCTATCAACACTAACTGCTTTGTGGAACTCTTCGTCACTGCGGTTTCTTTGCTTCGAAAATCGTAGTCTATGCTCTTTTGTCTCCGTAGCTGAATTCTCTACTGTTTCAATAAATCTAGAGAACTCTGCACCGCGTTGCTCCAGCTGAATTGACTTGGCTCTGCCAACAGGTCGTCCGTCACTAGTTCCAAATAAAGGGTTTCTTTCTTGCGAGCTCGGGTCAATTCCTGGACTAGATTCAGAGTAGTTCATCCTTCTAGCTTTGTTTTGCTGTTCAACCATGAAGTTGCTTGGGTTCTTCCACTTAGGCAACCTAGATAGAAGCTCGAAACAGTCGTTAAATTTAAATGGAAGTCCATACTTTCGTTGGTAGGTTGTTCGTGACTCTTCAATCTATAACATAAAGTCGAAAGTGTATGAGTGTATGACATTTCTAACTAATCAAGCATAGTATACTAACTTATTTTTAAAAGTAATCTACGATACTTACAACGTCATAAGGTGCAGCACCGCTTTGCTGCCTGTTCTGCAAGCCTGTCAGTATTGCCAGATAGTTCTGACATGCAGCATTCATAACTCTATAACCGCCTCTAAGTGATCCCCATGTTCTACTCCTCGTTTCCAACGAATTGTAGAAATCTGCAACTCTTTCCCAAAATTTATGACCTTTCATATTATTCCCAACAATGCTGTCTTGTGAAATGCGTATCCACGATTTAGCAAGTGAAACGTACTGCTCGGAAGTAAAGTTACATTGTTTTCTTCTTCCATCCGCTGCTATTTCTTCCTCTTCAGCATGATCATCCTCAACATCTTCTATTCCGGGATCCGGCTCCGATTCAACTTCGGTTTGGTGTCGTTTACTGAAAATGCCGCTTAAAGACTTCCACTTCGTCTTCTTTTGGTTATATTCGGGACTGACAGGTGCAGTGTATTCTTGACTAAATTCTTCAGAATTTGTAACATTCGCATCCTCATTTGCATCTTCGTCCTCCGGCTCTTCCGTTGAAGTTTCAACATTTTCTTCGTTACTAGGAGAGACAAACCCGTACGAAAACTGTCTTTGCAGATTTTGTGTACCTTCGCGGTCACGAACCTCGGTCTGTTGCGGAGGTAGGTGAGGTATTCTCTTTGCCGTTATAAGATTATAACGGTATTCTCTTTGCCGTTATAAGCTCTAGCCTCTGTTCAGTGAACCAGCCACGAAGGAGCTCAAAACTAGCCACGAACCAGCCACGGATGAGTGAACAAGCCACATCTGATTGCTCCGTGGCTTGTTTAGTCACTGAACAAGCCATGGTTGGTTGTGCTCTAACTGCCCCAAATCCACAAAACTACCCAGCTCTACTGAACCGCACTGCATCCCTTGATTCTTCTCCATTTACCATCAACAGTCGCTATTGATGCCCCTCACCAACCCATAGTAGTTGCATCCTCATCCAAAAAAAAACAATCACCTTTTCAAAACAATCCCCTATTCTCCTCTCCAAACACTCAATATCTGTAACAGCAAAACGCAACCCTCATATATAAATCCCCAGAACTAACCAATATCACGAATTCAACCAAAATCCCCAAAAAACCAAACTCCCCTATGCTCAAATCACCAGAAACAGCCCTATAGCCGACGTTCAACCCCGACACTCAATCACGCAATCTGCACTTCAGCAACTTCAATAATAAAGCTTAATTATAATAACCAATAAGCCATATTGAAGGAAGAAAACGAAGAAAAAGGATTGCAATAAAGAAACCGCATCACCTTCTTCTCGCTATACGAAGTATAAGAATTTTGATGGAAGTAAAGCAGGCGAAAGAGAATTAGGGTTTTTGGATTTGGGTGTTGGGAGTTTTCATATGAAGCGGAAAAAAATTAATCGTATGAAGGATGCGGTAGCACGAAAAAGAGGGGTTAGGGTGAAAATTAGGATGAAAATTTTGACTTGGAGCCAAATAAATTTGGTCTGGAGCTAAATTAACATTTGATTTTGGAGCCACAATTTTAGAATTGCGGGGAGAAACCGTAAAAATATTTGAAATTGATTATTAAAGTTAATTAGTTAATATTAATTATTAATTATTGAACAATTTTAGATTTTCATGTTTTATTTAAAATCAAAACTGCAAAACTAATAAATTGATTGTTATTCACTAGCACAGAACGTAAAATTGCGATAACGGATATGAAGAAAGTGAAATGGTGCAAAGTAACTGAAATAGGGATATATAAGAAGAAAAATTTGAAGTGCTTACCATTAGAAAGATAAATTGTTTCTTCTAAGAACAGAAAGAAAGAGAAGATCTCAGATTAATCAGGGATCCATGACAAGGCTATATGGCTTAAAGAGTTTGATCAATTTGCAAATAGTTACTTTTTTAAAAAAAAGTTGCTAAAAATTTGTAGGCAAAATCGCTTGATAAAAAAGTAGTCGTAAATTAGAATTTACAACTTCTAGATTTTTTTTTTTTTTTTTGAGTCGAGTAAATTTTTTCGTTATTTAGGGCTAGATAAACTTGTATAAGTCAAAAGTAAGGTAACAAAAAGTTCATAGCTTGAATTTTTTTAACATTTTCCGATCTTACAATAACTTGAACATCACCGTTGTAAAGGAGTGCGGCAGATTAGGTCAAGTGTAATTTTGGGTCCTGTAAAGAAGTATTCTGCGTTTCAATGAAGTGAGAATTTAAATTAATAGTCGGGATGGGTAAAATTTTGGATTGGAAAACACTAAACGCCTATGCTTTGGACATGATTTTGTTTAATTATGTTTACTTTTTAAAATAAAAGCGACGCCAAACATAAAATTTAATATATTATTTGATATGATAAATTTTGATCATTATCGTCGTAAAATTGGCACCTATCAATAGGTATTATAACCATTGTAAAATTAGAACCATTTATAATGGTCATTTTATGATCGTTATAAAATTGGCATCTGTTACAATGAGCATTGAGTGAACATTGTAAAATTATCATCTATTAGTTCTTATTTATTAATTATTAACTATTAGCTCTTATTTATAAATTATTAATATTAATTATTAAAAATTAATCCTTATTTTTTTAATAATAATTATCTATCTTTATTTTTTAATTATTATTATATTAGTTACTAAAGAATTATTATTAATAGTGACTATTTCATGTCTCGAACGCAGTTTCAATTATTTATTAATAATTATTGTTTATTAGTCTTAATTATTATTTCTAATTTTTTAATATTAATTATTAAATATTAGATATTACCCCTATTTATTAATTATTACTTATTTCCTCTTAATTAAATATTAATTATTTAATCTTTATTATTATTTTTTAATTACTTATTTTTATTTTTAATTGTTAATATTAATTACTAGAAATTAATTTTCATTCATAGTTATGTAATAATCATTAATCATTATTTAATCATTATTATATTAATTATTGAATAATAATCATTATTCATTATTATATTAATTATTAGGAATTGCTTATTAATCGTTGGTTATCAAAGATTACTTATCTGTATTATTAATTATTATTACCTTTTAATTATTTAGTAATTATTAATTAATTAATAACAACAAGTGAATTTTAGTTACGATTAATAGTAGTTATTTGTTTCTTGCTATTAATTTATTATTATTATTAACATTAAGTACTTAAAATTTATTTTTAATTATCAGTTACTTAGTAAAAACATAACAGTAAAACAATTTATGATGAATAAGCATACGAGTCCCTTGCAAATCCCTTAAAAATCTGCGGCAAAATAGCTTCAAAAAATACATGACGGTAAACTATCTCAAATTGCAACGGAATTCAGGGATGAAAAAATGATGATGTTAAAGTGTTACAATTTGCTACAGTTTAGCGACGTAATCAAAACTCGATGGTAATATTTTAAAACAAGTTGAAATAAAAATTCATAGATAATATTCCTTAACGATTCAATGAAAATCCATGGCTAATTTACGATGGAATTTTCCGCTGCTAATATCTGCAGTTGTTTGCGGTTTTTCTTATAGTAATACACCTACTAACTTCTAAAATAAACAGCTCAATAATGGTAATATATGTAAACTGTAGTGATAAGTTATTTACTGAGTAACCTCCATTTTCGTAAGAAAATTAAAGAAAAATTTGTCTTTTTTTGTTTTATATTTTTTTCCTTCAATTTTAGCTTACCTCGTAGAGCCACTACAGACAACTTTTAGTGCACTATGCAGGGGAACTTCGTGATACTACAAAGACACTGTGTAATAGGTGTTGCTTTCAAAGCACCACTTATTGGTCCTACGAGGAATGATAAAATTGAATATGTTGAAAATTTTCGTCATTTAGTTCGCTATTTTGAGTTATTATTGGCTGGGTTGAACTCATAGAAGTACAGAATTAGTGGTTTAGGTTTGAATTCTTATAGGGGTTATTCTTGGAAGATATCAATTTGCTTAATTTAGCTGTTGAAAACTTCCATTTTTCCCTACTTATCCATTTTTAATGCTACCCTTTTTACAATTGCCACTTTTTTGTGGGTTCAAATAATAGTTATTATTGCAATTATTAGTTAATTGTTGACAATTTATGTGGAGAAGCAGGCATTTTTGAATTGATGAACTTTCAAATGAGTATTGAACTGCAGTAGGTAAAGGTGTATTATTTATGAATGGTATCGAGGCATTTGAGTGTGAGTGTGACACGATTGTAAATGGGGAATGCATTTTTTGCTACGAACGTGATATTTAAGATGTGTTATTTTGTAGTATGCGTTTAATTTTAACATTGTAAAAAAATACATTTTCAAAATATTGATAGAAATACAAATACAATTTCAAAATAACGATAGGAAATACAGATAATGAAATATAAATTTAAAATACAGATTCAGATACAAATACAGATATGGTGGTATGTTTCAGCGCAGTCTTGCAACAACCAACTGGTCTCTTATGGTATCTCAAAATGCTGACATTTCTTGGTATCCATTTCGTTTTACACGTTCAGTGCCTCTATTCGTCTCATTTCTCAGAGCATAATAATCCTCCAAGTATACATCGAGAATAAGTTCAGGATCATCATCAAAAGCCATAAAATTTGGATCACCACTATTATATTTGCGTATGTAGTTGTGTAAGGCCATTGTAGCCACGAAAACTTTGACTTGAGTTTCAAATGAATATGTTGACATACTCTTCAAAATGACAAAATCTTTTTTTCAAATGCCAAAAGCTCTTTCAACGGCCATCCGTAAACCCAAATGGTTGAAATTAAGCACTTCATTGACAGATTTTGGTTGATTCACGGTCTCACAAAAATGCGGAATATAATACCTCATATTTCTATAACATGGTGAATATCCAGTCTAAAGTGGATAATCCAAATTGACCAAACAATATTGTCCAACTGGAGGTTTAGGAAAGTTGGAGTTTCTATAATTTATAACCAAATTAAAAAATTTATGTCATGTGCAGTCACTTCCCAACCAGTCATAACATAAGTAAACTGCAAATTGCAAGATCATACCGCTAATAGATTCCGTGTAGCATAACCTTTCCTTCTGATATATGGAATAACTCGATCAGCAGATAAGTGTGCAGTTACGTCTGTACCATCTATAGCACCTATATAGTTTTTAAAATATGGATAGTACTAGGTTGAACTATTGATGTGATGTGGAACACTATTAAATTCTGGATCGTCTAGCTTTATTATATCAGTACCAAGTAATTGAAAGCGTTTAAAATAGAATTAAAACAAACAGAAATTGTATTACTACTCTTTGAAATCCTTCGCTAAGTTGTCTGTTTAAGAGTCCAGTAGCCACTGTGTAAACGAAAATACCAACCATTTCACTAACAAAAACTTCTGCCATTGAAGAAAGGTCATGATGTTGTAGTTTGTCACATAACGAGTAGAAACAAAGCCTATTCATACCAAAATTATTTTGACAATGTTGTTGATGCCCGTTAAAAATGTCGTTGATCCAAGCTAAACCAGTATACTCTGAAATATTAATCTGGATCATACGATTCCTCCGTGAATTTTGGCATGACAATATCCCGTATAGATCAAGCAAATTGTTGAAATTGGAGGACGAATCGGAGGTAGGCATTTTTTTAGAAGACGATGATGATGGATGAGAAGTGAAGGAAGTAGAGTAAGGAATGGTAAAAGGAGCCGTTGGGAGGTGAACATCGGAAAATGATCCGTCGGACGGGCGTTGGATGCGTCCGACGCCGACGGATCATTTTCCAACATTCACCAACATCGTTGGTGAACGTGAAATTCCACGTTCAATTTCACGTTCAAGCGTCCAACGTGTCTGACCATCGGATGCCAACGCGACAAAAACGTGGCAAAAATTGTTTGCGAATACGCTTAATGCAAGAAGCGTATTGTAATTACTACTATATATGAAGTCTATTAATAGTGAGCTCATTTGTGTTATAAATATATTTAAATCAATAGAAATAAAGACTCTCTTCCGAATATCTTATGTTCTATTTGATGATTTCTTAATATCTTTTGTTCTTTTTAATGATTTCTCTTCTTTTATTATATGTTCTTGTTTTATTTTATAACATTGTCTATATTGATTTTACTGTGATTGAAACTACGATATTTCTTGTATAGCACATTAAAACAATATCATGCATGCAACAAATTAGACTTAAATCACTCCTCATAATTAGTTTAAAATACATTATTGCTTTTAATAATTTCATGGCGTATATTGACACTAACTGAAAACAATTTACTGAAAAGTTAGAAAAATTTGGATATGAATTTGATATTTGCGGTAAAGACAAACATATATATTTGATATACATTATAACGCTTAAATTTCCATTTATTTAAACATGACTTTTGCATATGCCTCTTTTTTTAAAAACCGTAGTTTGTTCTCATTTACATCGAACTTAATTTATTATGATGCCAAATTCTTTGAATTTCATCTGTTGTTTAAATTGCATTGGAAACGAGATTAACTAACTATATATGTGAGAAGAGAACTGTTATGCACAGTCACGTGCACGACTATGCGTCAGCACTCGTGTAACAACCCGGAAAATACGAGCCAATTTAAAATTTTTAAATTGGTTATTTTAAAGAAATTTAAACAATTGAAATAGAATATTTCAATAAAATAAAGAGTTAGAAATGGTGCGGAAGTTTGAAAATTTGAATTCAAATTTTGACTGACTGTACCGGGTGCAAAATAAAACGGATTTCAGTGAAACCAAAAATATTTAAATCTGTTTATGAATATCTTTCTAACGAATCTGAAAAATCGTAGTTCCATAGCGGAAATCAAAAGTTATGGCCGAATGAATTTTCAGAAAGGTCGCTGTAGGGAATATATAGCCCTTGAAAATAGACATTTTGCAAACGACCTCAGAATTCGACGAAACCACTTTTGTTGGATCCGGGATGTCAAATTATTGCTAGGTTTCAAATTTCATAATTTTTGAAGCTAGTATGTGAGTGTGGCAAAAGAAAATGTGTTTGGTCAATTTTTGTTAAATTGGATCGACCGGAAAATGGCCATTTTTCAAACGGTCTCATAATTCAACGAAACTAGTTTTGTTGGGACTGTAGCATCAAAACAAAGCTAGATTTATTTTTCTGTAATTTTTCGAATCAGTTTGTGGCCCTGGCAAATTGAAATGTATGTTTAAGTCGAATATTGAATGTTTTACATTTTAATTTGAAGAATAACTGACTGTAACAGTCGAACTGGCCTACGAAACATATCCCATTGTGTTCGGGATGGGGGTATTTAGCTAGGGGCGACAGTCGTTGGGTTTGGATTGGTGTTCGTTTGAAGAAACACTATTTTAAAAATTAAATAAAGCGTCGGCCAATCAGAAATTTCCAACATAATTTAAAAATAAAAAAACTTCAGAAACCCCCGCCCCCCCTCTGCTCTCGACGACGCACGATATTCCCCCCTTCTCGGCCATTTTTCGACCGCCACAGCCACCATTAGCCTCTCCCCCAGTTCAACTTTTTGAGGAACTCTCCTCCCTCGTCAAATCCATACCAGGTGCTCCTCCTCTCGTCGCTCCAATCGAGAGAATGACCGTCGTGAACATCGCGACTTCAAACTGCCGGCCTGCCCTCGATCTGCGTGCGAGTGGGACCCCCTTGACCTCGACGTGCGCGCCGTTCCTAGCCCTACACCGTGGTGCTACTCGATTTCATTATCGTGCAACAGATTTGAGTAAAAATCGAAACCTAGTTTCGAAGGTTCAGAGAAAGGTATCGGCTTTGGTTTATTTGAATTGAAATAACACTTTTAAGTGTTGTAAACTTTGGAAAATCGTATCTTTATCATGTATTAACGAAATTCGATGAAACAGGAAACATCGTGATCGCAAGGACGCTCTCTACAGTCTAGAAGTGTCCGGAGATTTTTCTGGGCTTGCTAGGACTTTTAGAAAATCAACAACCAATGTGAGGTTTCTAAACTGAAATGTGAATGGACATGTGTTGTATACTGTTGTATAAGTTATACGAGCGAAGTATGAATTATACATGCATTGTATAAATGATATGTGTGTTGGAATGGAAATAAATATATATATATATATATATATATATATATATATATATACTACCCTCGTCCACAAACCATGGGCGATATTTATTAATTGTGAATTGGTGTGAAAAATTTGGTGAATAATGCGAATGGTTGATAGGATTGTTTGTGGTTGATATTGTTTGCATTGTGGTTGAAAAATACCCATTTGTGATTGAAACAAAATTGGAATAAATTGTGGAAAAGAAAAACATACTCGCCTGCGTGCGAATTAGATATATGAAATCCCCATTGTCAAAAACCGCGAGGTTTTAAGGTAGAGCTAGGAGCCGTACTCGGGACAGTGATTTTCAATAATATTCATGTGTTAGAATTATTTTCATATGTTGAAACTATATTCATGTGTTGAAACTATATTCATGTATTGAAACTATATGCTTGTGTTGAATAGAAATTCATGTGTTGAAACCGTATTCATGTGTTGAATAGAAATTCATATGTTGAATAGAAATTCATGTGATGAATAAAATTCTTTGAAAAATAAAAATAACATTTTTTCACATATATAAACTATATAAACTATTCGTGTTTTAAATAAATTGTTTTAACATTAAAAATTACATTTTTAATATATATATATAAACTATAGAAATTATTCAGGTGTTGAATAAAGGATTAGAACAATAAAAATCATATTTTTATCGTATGTGTGAAGTGGATAATATTCATGTGTTGAATATATAGATTGAACAATAAAATTTACATTTTCATTGTGAATATTAAGTGCTAAAAATGTTCATGTGTTGAATAAATATTTTAGACGATAAAAATATCATTTTTATCATGTAAATAATTCGCTAAAAATATACAAGTGTTGAAACAAATATTTGTTTGCTATGAATATTATTTTTAACATGTGGGCGAACTAAATAAAATAGTCATGTGTTGAAATATGTTTTTGTTTGCCAAAAATATCATTTTTATGCGAAACGTGAAATGTTAAAAATAACCACTTGTTCAAATAAATATGTGTGGGTTGAAAATATTATTTTTAACATGTGTAGGAAGTGTTAAAAATAACCATATGTGGAAATAAACCTTTGTTCGCTAGAAATATTATTTTTAGCTTAGTTTTGCACATATATATACATGTATTGAACAGGAAGTGGATTAGCTGTTGAGTAAAGAATTTATTTGCGTGCCTGACAAATAGGTAAACCTTAATGAGTTGGATGTGCAATTTTATTATTATATCAACTCCTGTGAATGCCATTGGATGCAGAGTGCTGGTTGTTCTGTGTGTAATAATAAACATCGCCATAGGTTAGTAACAATTGATTTTGAACTACACTACATGGCATACTTCTTGAAGATAGGCATACTTCATCATATACCACATAAGCAATGGGCGCTTGTGTGATGAGGTTGAAGATTTACCAAACGAGCGAGAGGCTTGTATGGCGATAACTTTATATTACAGGTTGAACCGATGATTGATCTGGACTATATAAATTGTAACGATAAATTGCAAGATTAATAAAAAAGCCACACGGGTCTGGAGATGACAATAAACACGTCTCTCTGGTCATTAAGGCACAAAAACCATTTATAAGGTGACGAGAATTTATTCTCTGGAGTTATGATCTATACACACTCCCCTGTAGACACCGGAATATATCACTATAAATATGTGCATGCTTATTAGGATTTATTGGGTACCTAATACGGCCCAATAAATTTCCAAACCCCTTCCCGTACAAAGGAGGTTCTGGCGAAAATTTTCGAAATATAAAGGTGTTAGTGAAATATTTGAAGTGAAGACGATATTGAAATCGCCGAATGAATTATATATATATATATATATATATATATATATATATATATATATAAATTAAAAGGAATTGAGGCCGTGCAGTTCGCGTTTTGAAATCGTAACTTCAAACGATTATACCGCAAGATCCGACCATCGGATTTTGACGAAACTGGAACCGTTGGGTTGGCATTGGGAATATCTTCCCAATGATATAAACTTTGTTGAAATCCAACGGTTAGATTTTCAGATATGTGTAAAACAAATTTAGGGAAAAACAACGCCAGTGCCTCGGCACGACCTGAAACGTCATTTAATTAAATAGAGCCGTTTTTAAATAAATAAAAATGGCGATGTATCGTTATAAAATATTATAGACGATATAGAATGAGAATAAACCAATTCTGCTTGGTTTACTCGATATTTAGTGGTTGAATGTGTTTGACATGAAAATTATACTAAAGAACTGAAATGTGAATGTCGAATAATTTAATCATGTGAAGAATTGATTTGAAAATCTAAATATACGTGGATTATTTGAAAAGGCCGAGTTAATTCTCATTTCAAATAATCGATCGACGGTTAGAAGTCTAAGAGTTGAAGACGGTTCAAGATCGACGATCTTCACATTGGATGGATGGGCGCTACTGATGCTCATGATTGGAGTAGCTACCTTGAAGGAGATGAAGTGGTAGTCGTTTGGACGTATTGTTGATTGTATGGATATGCAAGGAATTTGGTACCTCCGGCTTCGTTCAAACCCAAAACGAACTTGTAAATGGACTGTGTGTCTGACATTGGATTTTGTTTTGTGCTGATTGATCTTTATTAAATATATATCTGTTTGGCGGCGGAGAATTTATTCTCTTGCTTAACGCCCTTCTCTGAGATGTACGAGCTCAAAGGTTATATATCAATAGAAATCAGTCGCATGGAGTGAATTGTCTGTGTGGCACGCCTAAGTGGCATATGATCAAGGCTTTTGTTGCAAAGCAAAGTCTTGTGGTTGATGATCAAAGCATGGCCTATGTGGCGTAGCTTTGTGTATAGCGTTGATTGGCGAGCCTCACACCTCGGTATGAGTCAAAAACAAGATAGTGACTGCAGGGAGAACACGACGTTTCCTTCTAGCTATGGGTAATGTCAGTGACCTACCAGCCCTGACATCTATATATTATTTTACCTATGTGGTTGTTGGAATGCGAGGCGCCTTGGTTATAGGTCTGTAAGGACCGGGAAACGTGTGTTCATGAATTGCCAATCCTCAAAAGTAAGAGAGGACTGGCCCTGAAGATCCAAGGATCGCTGTGTGTGATCCTGAGACATTTGCTAGAGTGTCTCGAATAGAGAGGAGCTTGCCCCTTGCCTCGACTCATGATGAATCCAATTTCCAATATGAAATTGCGGATGTGATTGTATTACCAGTATGGAGATATAGTAGATGGTAGCTATGCCGTCTGGGATTGATATTTATGATTGAATTTGCTTTTGAAACCTATATGCACTAGTAATAATATCAAACACTTTTGTTTTATACATATCAAGCATTTCTTGGCCATTATAAGGTAAAACTCTATCCTCCGGCTTGCGTGGTATTGTGTGACGGGACCTGAGTCTTATAATGGCTTCATTCTTATAAAAAGCATTGCGATGATTTAATAATTTACTTTATTTCATGCACTAGCAATCATTGGAGTAAACCCGTTCCGCGAAAGTGGTGTGGTCCCTTGATTTGCCTTATTATTTTCGTTTAATTAGTTAAGTAGATTCCTCATACCAGTCACATGACTGACTCGTAGTTTGTTTCACCTTGCAAACTCGAGTGCCCCTTATTTTCACATGGGCAGCCCAGTAACACGTAGCTGGCGTATTTTGGCTTTGCACCGCAGTAGAGGTGCACCTTTTGATCATGGCGAGGCTTGAATTCACAGTGTTGACTATTGATTTTTCGCCATTGTTATTATATGCATATGATTCCGCTTATGGCGATGTAGACTGATCATGTATCTTTATGCACTAAGTAGTATCATGCACTGTGCTATCTGATGTTGTGATATGTATGATTACATTGTCATATTTGTGTAAATTATTCTATTTTCTACTTATGCTATTATATGTGCTCTGCTAATGATGATTAATGTGTTATATTCCAATGATTATCCTTAACACCGTAGCACGTAGTTTTGGAATCGTCACAACTCGTGGGCCCCTTGAGAGGAATTCAAGGTGCCCGTTGTATTTTTTAATACTTTTTTAAATTAAACGAGACGCCCCACTACTTTCTCTGTGGTGGGGCCCGTGAGTGAGGTACAGTCACGACTGTGCCTAGCATTTTCCATATGAGAATGTCACAATTAGAGACTTAAGTATCGTTCGCAGGCACGACATGACACGTTACCGTTGTGATGGCATCGAACGTGTGTCATGCCTACCAACAGTTATGAGCCACGCTGCCGAACGATAGAAATTGAACCGTTAGCGTCCGACACGTCGCATCATTTGCAACAATCCAATTTTAACGTTCAGACCATCTCCTATATTACATCTCCCCATCTTCTTCCAACTCTCTACACTTTCAACGTACAATCCTCTTCTTCTTCTTTTTGCTTCCTACCAAATCCGAGCATCAAAACATGGTTTTTTTTTGTTAACTTTTAGTTATTCAACATATTTTTGTCCTATATTTTTCTGGGCATCTTTTTTATTCAATTTGCATTTCTAATTTTCAGTATGGCCAACCAAAAAACTGCACATCACTGGATGTTTGAAGCAACTCAGATTATGATACAATGTTGTTGAAGCCTATGATGTTTGTGGTAGTAACAAAAAAGGTATGCACAAAGCAATAGCAGAAAAGTTCAACAACGCTGTACAGAATGATCCAAACATCACACTGACAGACAAAAACAAAATGAAATAAATATAATAGTCTTCGACGAGAGTGACTTAAATGGGATAGTTTGATGAACAATACTGGTGCTGGTTGGGACCCTAATAAGGGGACGGTTTCTGAAAGTGATGAATGGTGGGGAAGATCGTGTAAAGGTCTCTGAACATGAATTTTTATGGTCTATTTATGTTACTTAAAATTTATTCTTTATTTTTAGGAATTTGGACCAACTATTACAAATTATAGGAAATGTTCGCTTGAACATTTGAAGATGATGCAACAATTATTTCATGGGACCAAAGCTATAGCCAATTGTCGTATACGCCTTCTGCTACTGTATAACCATCGCAGATTGGTACATATCCTTCAACACAGAGCACGTTTGATAGAACATGGGCTTTTGATGAGTTTTTTTAATCCATTGGATGAAACGCAAAATGAACAAATTCAAAATTTGAATTTGCCAAAAATCCTTCATTGCCCCAAACTAGAATTAATCATTCATTTCACGAAACTACAATGAATCCTCCTTCGCAATAAATTTTACGTCATGTTCAAGAAGACAACATGGTGAAAATGAAGACAAAATGGCCGAGCTCATTGGAATAATACACGAGAAACAGATGAAAAAATCTCGCACGCATTCTGATAGTCTGAATACCGATACCAGTGTAGAATCAACAGGAAGTTATGCAATTATGCAAATATGGTTGCTCGCATTCAATGTCTTGGAGAAGGGGGTGAATTTGATATTGTAGAAGCAATATTATTTTGTTATGGAACCCAATAAGAAAGAGGTATTCTGTAACGACTCGAATTTATTGGTCAATACTGACCATATTATAGGTTCAATAGGACTGGGAAATGTGTGTTCAAGAATTTCCAAACCACTAAGGTATATTTGTGGACCTGCCCTGCAGAATCCAAGTGTTCACTGCGGGGGATCCTGAGACATTGCTAGAGTGTCTCGAATCGGTAAGGAGATCATTCCTAGCCTTGACTCTTGATAGAAATCCAACTTCCAATACGACATCATGCGGTTTTGATTGTAGAACTAGTATGGCGACATAGTAGGATGGGGTACTATGCCATCTATGATTGATACATTATGATTTAAATGTTTTTGAAACATGTTTACACTAATAATAATATCAAATACGTTTTATCGTATCAAGCATTTTTGACCATTATCAAGGTAAAGCTCTATCCTCCGGTTTGCGTTGCATTGTGTGATGGGACTTGAGTCTTATAATGGTTTCATTTTTCTAAAAAGCATTGTGTTGTTTAACGATTTACTTTATTTAAATTTTGCACTGGCAATCCAATGGAGTAAACCTGTTCCGCTTTAGCAGCGTGGTCCTGTAATTAGCCTTATTATTAAATTAGTTAAGTAAGATTTCTCATACTAGTCCCATGACTAACCTGTAGTTTGTTTCACTTTGCAAACTCGGGTGTCCTTTTTTCCACATGGGCAGTTGAGTAGCTTATTTTGCAGATATATTGAGCAGGACCCTGGATCGTAGCTTAAAGCTGTGTCCAGAGCATTGATAGACTTCCGCTGTATTAGTTTATTGTTTTCCGCTACACTGTATTAAATTATTGTAATTTAATCTTTCGCTGTTGTACTATCATATGTAACATTATTGTAATGTTTATAAAGGTCTTCTGTTATTTGTTCTGATGTGTTGTATTCGCAGAGTTAGCGTATTCAGGTTTTGAACAGTCTTGGTCGATTTAGCGGTCGATTAGGTCCGGGTGAAATTTGAGTCGTTACATATTCATTGTTCTTCCCAACTATATGGCGAAAAGTTGGTTGATATCAGGGGTTGGAGCTCAATGCCACACAAAAGAATACCAATCTTCTTCTATATAATAATTCCCACTAATCTTACCTTTGGTCCGACCTTGAAATACCGAAATTTCCCCTTACTTTTTAAATTTCAGCTAATACTCACTACTTTTAGTTGTGTATAATTATTTTCCTAAAACTTTGCATGCAACCTTTCATAAATAATTTGACCGTATAAACATTTAATTATCTGATCCTTTCCATATTCCATATCCTTTTACTATTGTGTTCTTACCAAGAATTTACTTTCCTTCACTTTGATCAAGGCTATTTGGATGGTTATACTTTTTAATTAGGGATAGAAGAAATACAAATGACTATTTATGGAAAGCAATTAACATCCTCAATTTTCTTATTGATTACCATGACATTCTTCATTTCATTTTATCTCTTAACAAAAACCTTCCCTTTTATTATGTTGACCTTCTACCTTCCTTTTTAAATGACATTTATACAAATAGCGTATTAGAAGAATTAAATCATGTAGTTGATTTCGAATTGCTAAAGCTGCCTATTATCAAAATCAATTGACCAATATGCAAATTTATTTGCGTAATTTGGATGGAAAATAATTCTAAGCATATTGTTTGGACCACCGCTTTTCTACCATTAAATTTTTTTCATAGTAGATTTGTACTTTACTAGATATGATAATCTAGATTTCTAGTAGCCTTAGATGTTGCAATGGATTTTTATTATCTATATCTTAACATATATGTGGATTCAATTTATTTGTAATGTACGCTGATAATTTACTTATTATTGTTGTTTTTTTGCGCTTTCTATTTCTGTTTAGTGGTTTTATTTTATGTGTTTGGCTTATATGGTATATATGTTATTTTTTTAAAAATTGTTTTACTTAATAAGAAGATGCCTTTAAAATTTCTGCAATACTAACATTTTTTTATAGATATTCATACATATGGCAAGATTGAATTTCTTATAAAGTCAATCAATAATGTATAATTTACATAACGATTGATTTATTCATAAGAACATTAAATATGTATTGCTTAGGCAATGATTTGAAATTCTTTTACAATTTTGTCATATTTTGTTTATGTGTAATTTTTAATTTTATTTTCTTGTGTTGATATAGTAAGTGATAATTTTTTGGATTACAAATAGCAAGATTCCAAATTTAGAAGTCAATGACCCTAATATAGCTGGTGATAAAAAAATATTTATATGAAATTATCACAAATAAGAGAAAATTATTGGTGATATAATTGTTTTGCACTGATATGTCATAGTTAACTGCGATGAAATGACCATTACAGGTTATGTATCTTACACTGGAGTAGCTGCCAAAATTAAGGGTGCGTTTGGTTTTCCATTTTCGTATCATTTTCAGTTTTTAATTTTGAAAAAACGCGTTTCTTTTACCATCTTGAAAAACTCATTTTGAAAAATTATTATTTCTGAAAATGGGCCTAATAAAAAGAACTCAAAACAAGATTATTTTGTTTTCACCATTTTGAGGTCCACTTAAAAATTCAAAACACAAATACCAAAACCCAACAAACACGTCCAGTAACCTAGAATTATTTTCTGGCCGCAAAAATCTCTTTCTCTCTAATTCGCCTATCGTTCACAACAACTTAGATAAACTCGTGATTTTCTTATTTCATTCAAAATTTATCTTATATACTTAGCGTTGATGGCTATGATTCGTTGCCGCCCCTTTTGTCAACAATTTTGGGATTAATTTTAGCTCTGGTGGTTATGATTCATTTCGCCCTTTTGTCAACAATTTTGGGATTAATTTGCATGATGTATTTCGCTCTTCATTAGATACAATTTTGGGATTAATTTTAGGGATATTCAAATTAAATGTTTTTTTTGATTCAATTTTGGATGAGTTCGTCGGGTGTAAATTCGACCGTCTTTCACTACTACAAAAGTGGGCATATTCGATGCTAATTTGTTGTGGCCATAGATCAAAAAAGCGTTGTCGTAGGGCCTTTTTTCAAATAGGCAACACCAGGGCGGCGTGGCATCCGCAGCCGTTGCATTAGTCTTCTAAGGCAACGCTTTTGCCAATCTTCGGCCACAGACAGAAAGTGTTGCATTATAGACGTAATGCAACACTATTTGCACGTAATGCAACACTATTCAGCATTGCCTTAAACATTAGTTAGGGTCTGGCTTCCAGTGGGGCCACGTCAGCTGTCTACGTGTCACACGAAACGTCATCTCTTCATGTCAGCACTCCACGTGTCACATAACACACCAGTTATTCACGTCAGTTGTGGGGTCCACGTGCGACGGGTAAGCAATTATACTTAATGTAATGCAACACCACTGCAATATGTAATGCAACACCATTATCATGAAATGCAATATCAATAAAAGCTAACACAACAGTAGAAGAAGGCAAATGCAACACTAATTTGATAGCAAATACAATGCTTTAATTAAAATTTTTGCAATACAGGTTTTGTACAAGAAACTCATCCAAAGCAATTGTTTTAATTATCCAAATATCAAAACTCAAAAATCAGCTACACCGTTTTCTTCATTGTATATAGTAAGTTCAAACTACTTCAAAAATAGGTGCATGGCATAAGGGACATTATCCTGATCCATTCTTGGCCAATTCTTTAGCGCATTCTGAACATGTACACATGTGTCCACATCTGTAAAATGTATTACTCATTTATATATGTGAATCATATATATGCAGCAATCCGATTGCAATAGGAAATATATATATATACGTATGTACTTATACAAGAGGTTGACATCGAATATATATATGTGTGTCACATCTGCAAAATGTATTCGTCTACCTAGCTTCCAGAATTAAATATGCACATGATCAAATGATAACAAGTTATTTGATAAGTGGTGGCATCTAATGGCCATTGGCCTTGTTAACAAAATGTTATGAACACAATTATTACAATTGACTTACTGACCAATGGCGATTGGTCACTCATGCCAGCCAAGCCCAACAAATAAGCAATTTCAGTATGCTTCGTCTTCTGAGCAAAAAGTTTTCAGTTCGCATATTACTGCCACGTACAGTGTGTCACTTCATATCCTGTCAAGCTTCAGAAGCATATCATCATCTACATCTTCAACTCCTAAACAAAACTCCATCTTCAAAAGTTAAAAAAAAAACAATGGAGGACTCTTCACTATGCATCATTGTCACCGTTCTTTCAAGACATTGGACTTACGAATTTGTGCATCTCACGCTTAGGCATACTCTGAAGCATAATGAGGAGAGGACTATACGGGTTATACCCAAAAACTCTTTTCTAATAACATGCCCATCTTACAGTAAGCGTGATCATGCGCTAATGTTGAAACTTTTTACAAAATGTGGAGGTGCTTTTTATGTGCAACAATGGTCTGGTGAAGAATTTGAGCCTGAACCAGCGTTCGAGGCAGAATCATGGGCTAGAGTTGTTGGCTTTCCCGAGTTCCTGAAGAAAAATGTTCCTGCAATTAAAGAATTAATGACGCCAACGGGAAATGTGTGTGAAATTGACGACTTTCATTGGTCTCGAATTGACCATAGATCATTATACCTGAAAATGGAATTTTATGAAGGCATTGGCTTGGAGAATACTTTTGCTGCTCGATTCGACAACAAGGTTTACCTCATTAGGGTTCAGCGCACCACACATGCTCATCCTGGGACAAGGCCTGAAATTCTGTTTGTGAGCAATAGGGAGGAACCGGTGGTGCCATTTTTTTGTGATCATAGGTAAATTTTACTTCCATCCACAGTTTCTTTTAGTTAATCCACAATATGTTTGGTCAATCGAGGTAAATTTGCCAAAGAACATAATTACAAAGTGTTCATCCAACTATGCTCTATCCTTAACAGCCTTATAGTGAGACACAACTACACATGCACACACTCACATACATGCATACAAGGTTATAATGCCCCATCCAAGATTCTGAAATAATAATACAAACTGGTGCTCTGTTAGTTGTACATAGATGTGGTTGTATGGCTTGAATTTGAGAGACTGTTAATGTATGGCTTGAATTTCCTTCAGATGTGGTAAACTGCTACCATGAAAAAAAATCATTTTACAAATTGAATAATAACTTCAACCATGTTCACTGCTACCATGAATTAAGGAGTTTATTAATTTTTCTTCCAACACCCTAATGTATAGATCTTTTGTGGGTGGCCACTTTATAAATTATCATAGAATAATGTCATTAAGTTAGAGAAAAAGTAATCATGGAGTATAATGTTCTTTTTATATGCAGAAACTGCTTTATCTTCTGAAATATAATGGAATTTTATGAGATCACTTCCAATTTCTAACATTACTAGAAAAAAAAAACCAGAGTGGTAAACTGTAAAAAAAAAACCATACTCAATGTGTGTTACATGTCAAATTGTTTGATAATTAAGGCATATAAACTCTTAGGTGGATCACATTATTTGAGTATTGAATCATATAATATATTAGGTGGATAAACTAATTAAGTTTTACATGTTAAAAGTCAAAGATCTTACTTTATAGGATGGACTAGGTGATCAAAAATGTGTATGGAACTAGAATTTACCTATTAATTTTTGCTGCATCGATATGACTAATTCCCATCGAACCCTTTTACAAATGTACGTTACTATTATATTATTGAAGTTTGATCATCCAAAGATCACTTTGTAACTTTTTCCCCCCACAACAAGAAATTCTGGTTTCGTCGCTGACTATGCTCTATCCTTAACAGCCTTATAATGAGACATAACCATACATGCACACACTCACATACATACATACAAGGTTATAATAGCATTATAATGAGACACAACCAGATGACCGATATTCAACTAGAAAGTAGCTATACCAACATTAGCATAAAACAACACATTATCACAAGTGGATTATCTTATATATCTAGAAGTTTCTTCTTAAAATTATGATCATTTATATAAGTGCTAATTGGAATATATCAATGATCATGTAATCCCCATTCAGTCACTCTGACATAGACATTGACTCTGACATGGACACTGACTCCGAAGAAAAAGAAGAAGGTACTGGTGTTGATGCTGGTGTGGATGCTGGTGATGATGCTGGTGATGACTGGTGATGTTTGTGAATGTTGGTTTTTTTTTGCTGGTAATGATTTTTGGCTTGAAAGTTTGTGAATATTTGTGAAACTTTGTGTGGTTGTGGAAGTTTGTGATTGTTGGTGATGACTAGTGATGACTAATGATGGATGCTGTAAATGTTTGTGAATGGTACGTAGTGAATGTTTGTGAATGCTGGTGATTTTTTTAATCTTATGATACTTGTGCGTGTATACTTGTGCGTGCCTTCAGATGGCTGCCTTATGATACTTGTGCGTGCATGTATACTTGTGCGTGCGTGTATACTCGTGCGTGTCTACTTGAGCGTGTATACCTATGCGTGTATACTTATGATACTTGAACGTGTATACTTGTGATACTTGTTCGTGTATACTTGTGATACTTGTGCATGTATACTTGTGCATGTATACTTGTGTGTGCCTTCAGATGGATGCCTTATGATACTTGTGCGTGTATACTTGTGCGTGCGTGTATACTTATGATACTTGAGCGTGTATACTTATGATACTTGTGCGTGTATACTTTTATGATACTTGAGCGTGTATACTAATGATACTTGTGCGTGTATACTTGGCGTGTATACTTATGATACTTGAGCGTGTATACTTGTGTGTGCGTGTATATTTATGCATGCGTGTATACTTGTGCGTGTATGCACTGCGTGTATGATGTGTAGTGTAATAAAACGAAAATGCTTGAGTGCCCGCTTCAGATTTTGTAAAAATATGCGGTAAGAGGCTTAAAATTCGGATGTCCCCACCATCATCAGATACAAAATTACCATCATACCCCACTGATTTTCTTAGTTCCCACTGAATCGCACATTTTACCTGGCTTTACACCCGGGCATAATAGAATCGTCCGTAGTAAAAAAATCATGTATACTTGTGCGTATATGCATTGCGTGTATCACAAAACCTCAGTGCAAACACACCGCAGTGCAAACACACCGTAGTGCATACACACCGCAGTGCAAATTAACCTCAAGCATACAAATTAACCTCAGTGTAAGGTATGAACCTCAAGCAGTGCAAATTAACCGCTGTCCCTATTCCTTAACTAGCTTGACCTCTATAATAAACCAATGTCCTTTTCATGCCAATAGCCCGGTTCTCACAATTTATTGCTGGGTATTATTTTCGAATAAACCTCAGCATAATCCCAAATCAATAATAAGTGCAACTAATTACTCATAAGCGAATGGGTTTTCCAAAATGTAACAAATGAACTAATTACTAATTACTCATAATCCAATCTATAATAAGCGCAACTAATTCACTGTCCTATACAAACTGAACCTGAGGGAAAAAACTGGCGATGTCAGCGCCCTGACCAATCAAAGCTAGAAAGCGTTTCTAAACTTCATCCTTTTCGGAATAGAATTTTCTGTCGAGGAGAGGAGCGATAATGACGTGAATTTAGGTTTAAATTTTTGTCAATAGTAAAAAGGGGAAAAACGATTAGATGATAGAGAAGAAAACGATTTCATGAAGGGAGAAGATCGCGCCAAAATTTCGTCAAAAGAATGCAATGACGTGGCTGTCAATGATTGGATGATGGCTAACATTAAGATCATCAGATCCATAGATGGTTTGAACCGTTGGATTAATCTTTCATCTACGGTTGGGGTTTTTATATGTTGATAACGCGGATCACTGAGCTGGATTATATATACGTAATGCTACGCTTTTAACTGGTGTTGCACATCAAAACACTAAAATTCCCACCGCAACAGTGCATCCACGTATAATGCAACAACATATGAATGCTGTTGCAGAAGCTCAAAGAAATCATAGCTTTCACCACACTTTTCATGCAACGCACACAAATTAGTGTCGAATATGCCCACTTTTGTAGTAGTGTTTGTCTGATGTAACTTGTTTGCTTTATGTATTAAGCCTGGATTATCATCGTATGCTAATTCAAAAAGGCTATTCATTTTCAAATGTTGAAACGGTTGCAAATGCTTAAAATCCTTTTTTTTTTAGATACCACATTTAATAAATTTATTAAGTATATGTATAGGCTGTAATTATATTGAACATTCTCATATAGCATATTCTCATGTAGCATATGCTTACTTACTAAGGTTATCTTTTTACATCCATGAACAGTAGCATAATTTGATGCTTCTAAAAGCCTTTTTTATCCATATCTTGCAGCACTTTAATTCCTCCACCAACTGTATTTAGTAACTAACTGTATTGTAGATTAGGGTTATCAACATTATGTATTGAGGCTTTCCATTGACGTAGCATCACATACATTGTACATCTTATTTGGAAAATCCGATGAATTTCAATGAAACAACTAAAAAAAATGTACACTTCCTTCTTGAAGTTGCCTTACAAGACATGTCGGAGCATATTCTTTTTCATTACACATCCTTCTCTAATATGTTTTTTCATCCTACGCCACTTTATGTTTTGAAAAAAAAAATTTGAATTAAGTACGTAAAGTTTTTTAAACATGTAATGCTCATATCAATATTTATGAACTTAATTTTGCGATCTTGCTAAAGCAGAAAAGTTTTGGTTCCATCTTTTTGTTCTATGTTCAAAAATGATAATTATTTCCATTGTTATAGTCATCGGCATGTCCCAGTTCTAAAATTTCAATTTGGTTCTGGCATGACTTCTTTTGTTATTTCTACTTCCATGTCTTTGTTTATTTAGATGCTGGCTTGTTATTTTTTTGGATACACTAGTCATACTCAAAAGTATCACTTTCTTTCACTCTTTTAATGGAAGAATTTTTTTTTTTTAATGATTTTCTTCTTTGGCTAGCAGGTTTTATTGATTCTTTTCTTGATATTGTTTAACTTTTGCATTTGAAGATTAGTAATTTGTAGATTTTGAAAGACGGAGGTCTTAAGTCCAGTATTATAACATTCAAAGGTGTGATTTGTGTATTCGTAGTCTTTATCTTCTTCGATTTTTAGAGCCTCTTCCTTTTTTCATTACATTTTACCTTGATTTGTTGGAGAAACGGTTTCATATGTTGGAGAAACATTCATGCATTCCAATTGTTGTTTGTTTCTCTATGCATGTATTATTTCTTCCAGTTTCTTGCATGTACTATTCTTTCTAGTTTCTTGTTGGACTTGTTCTATATAAGGCTTAGCAATTTTTTCTTCATGTTGTTCGTCATTTTTTAAGGTGTTGTCTTGTTTTCTTGATTTTCTATTCCAGTGTCTACATGTGCTCCACTGTTAAATCTGCTCCATCTACAATGTATGGTTGCTTAACTTCAGTCTCTATGCTTCTTTCTCCATTCTTTTTTAAGTCTTTCAATTATTTGAGTTCTTGTTCTAATTTCAATATTTCCTTCTTCACCTCTTCCAAAAGCTTCTTTAATTTTCCATTTTCTACTTTGTTTTGTCCATTCCTTCCGGTTAATTGTTTTCTTATTTATGTTGTTTGAAGAAATGCTACTTAATAAGAAGAAATCATGAAGCCTAAGAAGCTACAATATCGTTCCATTACAAGTCAGAAACAGAGTAGTGCAACTGTGCAAGTATTTACCTCTCATTACCTTGTTAAACAAAAAGAATATAGAAACCAACAATATGATGCTCGATCCCAAATTTAACAAGCAGCAACTACAGCAGGCTCGCTGCTTGACATGGACGTTTTGAAAATAGGAGAAGCAGAAACAAAAAACCAAAAGCATGGCCGAGAACAACAACGATAAGCACACCAACATTAAAGGACATAACAGGTTGGACTTTTTCCTGCCTTTTACATCCGAGTATCTCATTTCTATCTCATTTTACTGCCATTTTTTTAGCGTTCTTATATATATTTACATAAAAATCATTGAACATTTGTATTATCTCATTTTACTGCCATTTCGCTGAAATACCCCGCTATAATACTCTGCTTCCGCTTCACTCAAACGCACCCCTAGCATGCGAATATAGTTTAGCTATGGAAACAGGAGGTCGTTGCTGTTTGCAGCGAAGTAGGCTGCTGCCAGCGTTTTTTTTTTTTTGGCGTGTTTTAAATAATTGTTAGCTTTCTTAACAAGTTCTTATTAATTACTTTTAAAAAATTTCCCAATTTTATTGGAAAATCGGATCAAATGGGACATGTTTAGGGGTGTAAATCGGTCGGACTAGACTAGACGGAATTGTGTTCAGTTCCTGTCCTAAATAAAATCGGACTGGACACTAACCGAACAAAATTATTTCTCGTATAAATTTCGTTGTCCTAACTTGTGTCCTAAATGAAATCGGTCAGACACGGACATGCGTTTTCCGGACACGAACGGATCCAGTCGGCATAGCTATTTATATTAAATTTTATACCTTTTATTAGATTTTCTCTCAACTATATATTGAAGTACAAGGAATTCGGACGAATTCGAACGAACATGGACCGAACATAATTTTTTCTCGTACAAATTTTGTTATCCTAACTCGTGTCCTAAATGAAAATCGGACGGACTCGGTCGGACGTATTTCAATCACGGACACAAATGAACGTTGGACATTCGTACAAAATTTACAACCTTAGAAATGTTATAGATCAAATAAGCACATAGATGTGGAACGAGTACGTAACAATTCATCATTTATAGTTCAGGTATAATTTTATTTCAATTTCAATTTCAAGATTCATTCCATCTTTATTTCAATAACATATTTGAATAGTTCAAGTACTCTTATTTTTATTTACTTTTATGTTGTGATTCAGTAGATGTTTTACTTTTGTACTATCATTTGCACATGTGACTTGGAAGACATCAGAAGCTCTTTGCTTCCAAAATTTGTGATTGATATAAATATCATATTGCTATGAAAGATGCTTGAGCTGTTCTCTTTCAACCTTCTCTTTGTTTAACTTAACTCTTATATTATATATTTGAAACCGTGTTATGAACTTTTTATTGTAATTTTATTCCTGTACAATTCGGCCTCATGTAGTTTAAAATATGGTATTCTCTTTAATATTGTGTTCTCTTTAACTTGATCTAGGTCACTGAATCGTTTTGGCTTTATATGAAAAAGCGGAATTCTTGAGTTGATTGAATGGTAGATATTTGTTGTGTCATCCATTATATTTATATTTTGTGTTTAAATAGACATTTCCATATTGTATATTACGTATTATGCTTTAAACGTAAAATTTGTTTAAGTTGCCAAAATGAAAACTCAAATGTCCAAAATTTGAAAATTGTATTTCAAACCAAACGCATTTTTCAATTTTCCGTTTTGAAAACATGTTTTTGAAAAACGGGTACCCAAACGCATTTTGAGAAATAGTGAAAATATTCAAAATGAAAAATTGAAAACAACCATGAAAAAACTCAAAATTGAAAACTCAAAACACAAACCAAACGCACCCTAACTTCCATTGCCTTTTAAATTTCTACAATTCTAACATTTTTTTATAGATATTCATACATATGGCAAGATTGAATTTCTTATAAAAGTTAATTAACTATGTATAATTTACGTAATGATTGATATTCATAAGAACATTAAATATGTATTTCTTAGGCAATGAATTGGAATTCTTTTACAAATTTGTCTTATTTTGTTTATGTGTAATTTTTAATTTTATTTTCTTGTGTTGATATGGTAGGTGATAAATTTTTGGATTACGAATAGTAAGAGTTCCAAATTTAGAAGTCAATAACTCTAATATAGCTGGTGATAATAAAATATTTATATGAAATTAGCACAAATAAGAGAAAATTAAAGGTGACATAATCGATTTGCACTGATATGTCATAGTTATCTGCCATGAAATGACCATTACAGGTAATGTATCTTACACTGGAATAGCTGCCAAAATTAACTGCCATAATTTCCACTGGCTTATCCAGTGTAATTAATTACCTGCCACAATTTTGCACTAATATGGTAGACAATTTATGGCAGTTGAAATTTCTATGTAAAATGGATGTTTTCCATGTTTAATTTTCACATAAGAATGTGTACCATAAACAATCAGTGTAACTTCTATTTCGTGCATAGTTATAATTTTTAAGACATGTATATTTTTAATTTTTATTTCTTAGACTTGCTAATAATAACCATGCATAATTTTATTTCCCCTTTTTTTCCATTCACCAATGCAAAATTATAATTATAGGGTGCTACTATACACACCCCGGTATATACTTCCGGCCACCTTTATAAATTTAATACAAATTAATATTTTTTATGCTCTTCTGGCCACCAAATCTGATTCTTTCACTCAATTATTCATCACCTTACTTCTCCTTAAAAATCACTATTTCTCTACAATGTTAAACCCTAACAAAATCAAATATTCTTTTGTGTTTATTAAGGCTGGAAGATGAAAATAAAAGGAAGTTACAATTGCTTGATTTTTATTGTTTTTATTTATGATATAGAACATATTGTTAGGTTTTTTTTTTAATGATTATTAGTGTTTTCCATTGCATTTCAGGATATTTTTTATGCTTCATTTGAAATTTCAAGCTAGGAGGACGTTAAATTTGGCGACGTTGTAATAGAGAATGATAATGTAAGTTTTGACTTGTAGGGTTTTTATCCGTATAGCTTACATATCTTCTTTTACAAATTAATACATTAATTTTATTTTATTTTTTGTCGTTTGATAGGTGAAGTATTTGAATGATGATAAATTGGACGATAAACCTGATGGTTGTGATAATATGACGCAAGACATTCGATCAAATGACCAAAAAGATATAAATGTTGATTTGACGAATCATTTCACAACCGACGAAGTAAACACTTATTTATAAAAATTGAAATTGCTAATGTGGCTATGAAAATGGATTGTTTTATTTTTTTCTTGAATTATTTGCGAGCGTTTAGTTGAAGGTGATGGTGGCCTCATCCTTTTGTTATTAAATTAAATGTTGGCCAGTAAAGGAAAATTGTAAATATCGGGGTGCTTTTAGTTTTGGTGGCCAGAAGAGTAAAACGGGGTACGAATAGTAGCACCCTAATTATAAGAACATCCATTTATTTTCGTTTCTAAGTATCCTAAAATTATTTTCTATACTAAAAGCATTTCTTTCTACAAGTTTGATTCATGAAACAGAGAAAATTAGGGTGGGTTTTCAAATGTTTTAGTATTCAACCGTGTTACACAATAGTCAATCCACTGAATTTCTATTATCATCTTTGTCGTATTTCTTCATCAATTTAGGAGCACTAAAGAACTTAGTTATCAATTATGCTAATTCCAATTTTTTATGCAGTAAGTTAGATTGTTGTGCTCTTGACTGGTTCCTACAGGCTTCCCAATACACTATAGGCATTTTTTTACATGTAATATGATGATTTTTTTATTTAGGAAAATGGCTATTGTAATATTATTAATTTGGTGTGGTTGGAAGAATTTTGACTAGAGCAAAATAACACAAAGTAAACAACACAAAATGGAATGATTGGATGAACACAAAGTTAACATTTCTTTTATGCATTAGCTGCTAAAATGATAGATATTATATTGCTTCATATTCCATACTTCATTCTTTCATTATTTAATTTATCCCCAAAATTAAGGTCATGACTCATAACAATTTGTTTCGGTTTCAGAAATCCATCATCATGGCAAATTCGAGTGGTGCTTACTTTTATAAAGAATAACCGTTTTATAGACATATGGATGATTCATTTGGGTCTTCTTCAGATTTTATGCACTATGTCACTATTGTTGTATGTCAACAGTTTTCCAACAAGGCAAATAGAATTTCAGGAGGGATTTTCTTTTGATTTATGTATTTCGGCGGTGACCTTATATTCATAATAAATTAGTATTCAGTTTGCAAATATAAGAAAATTATTTGATTAGCTAGATATAATTTATTTTATTATTAGACGACAAGCTATTAAGTTTGTTTTAGATGATGAATCAGCTGACCATTTAAGTTATTTTATTTACTGTAACAACCCGAATTTTTATAACATGTTAAAGTCATAAATCAAGACAGAATTAAATTTTAAAATAAGAATCAAGGGAAACGGGTTGCGCCATAGCGTTCATCTCGGAATTCTACATGAAATCGAGTCCGAGTTTTCGAAGATCGGAGTCCGTATGACCAAGATATGACCCTCCGAAGTTTCAGAAATTTAAATAAAATAAAACAGCTCGAACATAAAGCCAGAAATTCGAAATTCAAACCCAAAGAAGGCTGGCGGGAAAATTCCTGCCCATGTACCCAGGTCAACCGGGGAGTCGACCCCCCCCCCCCCCCCCCGCCTGGTCGACTGGGGAGTCAACTGGGGTGTCGACCTCCCCATGATCAGGTCGACTGGGGAGTCGACCTGGGGGTCGACCTGCCTCCCGAAACCACTTCTTGAACCAAATGCATCCTGATGTATTTAGACTCGTTTTCTGTCCAAATTCGTCTGCCTAACCCTATATAAGCAACCCCCTAGCCTCATTCTCTCCACACCATTTCATTCTGTCCTTATGCTTCTTCTGAGATAATCTAAATAATAAGATAAAAAGGAAGAAAAAAAGGCTGCTCCTTCCCCATCAAGACTACGCTTAGAGATTTGCAAATTGGGGGGTTTCAATTAGAACACGATCAATCAAATAGAGATTCAACAATCAAATTCTTCTTTCTAATTCTCGATCCACGCATCTAGGATCGTAGAATATTTATTTCTTTTTCTAGGTAGGTCGTATGGTTGTGTACTTTTGGGAAACGACTAGTGGGGTCATTTCCCATGTTCATGATTTTTGCCAATTTTAAATGACCGTTTTGCCCCTAGTTGATCTTGTTTCGTCCATAACTTTTGACTAGAAAGGTATTTTAACCTGAAACCACTTCCATTAGCTCCGGATGATGGTTTCTCTTTCCGTAGAGTGGTCATAATAGCCAAGCGGACTTACCGTTTGGGAGATATGGCTGAATTAAGGTTTAAAGGGTTATTTTCAGCTAACTGGGCTTAACCGGGTAATTAGCAGCTAGGCCCAAAGGGGGATTTCGGGATTAGTGGTATTTAAGGGCTGCTAGGGTTATGATTTCGGTTTTTACTTCATTTTCCAGCCGCCTAAGACATTCCTTCAAGTATAGCTATGGCCTCCACCTTCTAATTTCACTCCAAATCACCTCTAATCACTTTCTAATCAAAGATTAAGCAAAACTACATCAAACCAAAGGGGATTAGCATCAAATCAGAGAGAGAGTTGCTGAAACACATAGAGATTGGATCTATATCAGAGGAGTTTCAGTTCTGAAAGTTTAATTGTGCCAAAGGTGAGTGATTTGCGTTGTTTTTCACTAATTACGGCTAATTATGGTAATTAGCGAAGATTAGCGAAATTATGGCTCAGAAAAATCTAGAAAAATTCCTAAAATTCTAAAACATCATTTTAAGCCTCTGATATGAATTTGGGTTAATTTTGACTAATTTTGCAAATCCCGGAATTTAGGGGATTAAGGAGTGATTAGTGATAATTAGAGAAATTATGCATCATAAAAATATGGAAAAATATTTAGAAATTCCAAAATATTATTTTAGGCCTCTGATAGAAAATTGGGTTAATTTGGTTAAGTTTTGCTAATACTATCATTAGTTATGCTTAAACACGATTAAGGGGAAAACATGAGTTTTGGGTACCTTTGATCCATATTGTTATGATTAAATTGTTGTTTTGGTGTTTATGGTTGATTATACATGTTGCTACTACTGTTTGGTATGACCTATGATTGCATTATAAAGTTAGAATGGTTGAAAACGCCGTCGAGAGGCGAAAATAGCTTGTTGAAATGGTGTAGGTTTTCTTTGGGTCGAGTTAGACAGACCAGGGGAAGGTTTTGACCGACCGACCCGAGCTCACGACCGATCCGAATAGAAGGAGGACATCACGACCGACCCTGTATGAAGTGTTCGACCGACTAGGGAGACCGACCAGGCTGGGCAAGACCGACCACTATGTGATGTTCGACCGACCCCATACGATGATGAAGTACGACCGACCAGGGATGGTGAAGTACGACCGACCAGGGATGATGAAGTACGACCGACCAGGGATGGTGAAGTACGACCGATTAGGAAGGGTGGAGTGTTCGACCGACCAGGGGGCAATACCGACCGACCAGGGATGGTGAAGTACGACCGACCAGGAATGGTGAAGTGTTCGACCGACCAGGGGGCAATACCGACCGACCAGGGTAGAGATGATGAAAACCGACCAGAATGAAAGATTCTTGACCGACCGACCCGAACAGGAGAAAACCAAAACCCGAGATGCAAAGGTAGTTTAAATGGAAGTTAGAGCTCATGATCCAGTTGGGAACCAACGAGTTCACTTCATGAGTTGGGCTTTGCTACGGGACGTGTGCAAAGGGGTTGTCGGTATTCATAACTTTGGTTCACCACTGAGAGATGGATAGTGGGCTTGTAGTAATATTTGTACGGGATTGGATTCCGTCATGGCCCAAAGGATTAGGTGACCAAGGTAGTGGGTATCGTATGCTTTACGCACTGAGTGAGAGATGTGAGGATGGTTGTTATGCTTGATTGTTTGACATCACTATGACATGCACTTCCCCACCCCCGTATTTCTTACACTGTATGTTAGTGGCACCTTAGAGTATTGTACGGTATGTAGTGCTAACTCTTTGGTTGCAGGTCCAGGTTCAGGTATGATTGGATTATACCTGTTATTGTTCTGTTTTGTTTAGCTGCTTATCGCTCACACCAGACTTTTTGTCTGACCCAGAGTTTTATGTCTCTTCTTATTACTCTGGGTGCTCACACGAGCAGACTAGAGACAGGTTAGGTGGATGCACGGGTAGCTGTACTGGAGACGAGCAGGAGGCTTCCACGTATGATATTTATGTATTATCTCCCTGTGTTATCAATGGTCACTGCTTGGGCATTAGTAGTGTACCTTTTCCTTTCTTTTGCTTAGAGACAGTATTTTTGAAGTTGTAATAAGGATGTTGGATCATAAGCTGTATTTTTGATTTCCGCTGCCATGTTAGACATGATTTAGTTTTTCAGCTTATGCACTGTCTCGCATGTTTTATGTCAAAGTTATGTTATTATTATATTTTATTCCATGCGCTGTGAGACATTCTACAGGTTCTATGTTAGTTCATCACCTTCTTTCTTTCTTTCCGACGACCGTTCCACGCTAGTTAGACATGTGTACAACGCACTTTCGGAGGAAATGTCGGCTAGTACAGGGCGGGTCGTTACATTTGGTATTAGAGCTCTAGGTTGCGTAGTTAACCTGGGGAAAGTCATCAGGGAGAGATATTATACGTATATGAGAGCGCGTATTTGTGATTATTTTGATTTTTCAAAACTGGTTTTCAAAGCTATATAGATATATATATATATACTATTAGTATAGTTAAGGATGAAGTTGCACTGCACTGACACCACAAAGGAGATGGTTAATCGTTTGCTCTGTACAGATTGAACGATGAGCCGATATGCGAGGGGTACTGGCAGAGGAGCCAATAATGGGAATGCTACTGAGATGAGGACTATGTTCACTGACTTCATGAGGTAGATGCTTAGGGATGTCCAGAGAGCGGCTCCTAATGTTGCTAACGGTGGTGGTGCAGCGGTGCAGGCGCCTAGGACCGATTTCGCTAAGCTTAACAAGGATTATGCTAGTCTTGGTGGGAAGCCGTTCCACGGAACGGAGTCGGCTACGGTTGTTCAGGATTGGTTGGATAGCTGTGAGCGTATCTTCGGAGACTTGGGTATTGAAGATGCCATGAAGAGGAAGCTAGCATCCCGTCAGCTTCTAGGACGAGCAATGAATTGGTGGAATGCTATTAAGGCAGCAACTCCAGAGGATCAGATTACATGGGATCAGTTTAAGGCTCGTTTTTGCGATAAGTTTATACCAGCTGCTCAGAAGTCAGAATTGTTTAGAAAGTTTCTGGAGCTTAAGCAGAACGGAAGGGCAGTTTCAGAGTATGTTGCTGAGTTCGATACTTTATCGTAATATGGGTTATCTCTTATCGACACTGCCGAGAAGAAGAACGAGAAGTTCATAACTGGTTTAGATGGGTACTTGGGGGAAAGGCTTATAAACCACATCGATGAGACGTTTGAACGATTGTAGGAAAGGCATTAAGGTCAGAAAGTCTTTACCATAAGCCTAAGACTGAGGTCGCTACTGCATCTGCAAAGGAGCCAAAGCCGCAAGCAGGCGGCGGAGGCAAGAATAATTCCCAGACTAAGATGAAACAAGACCAAACCATGGATGGTCAGAGTAAGAAGAATAAGAAAGATGGCGAGTGCTTTAGCTGTGGCAAGAAGGGCCACTATGCCAGAGATTGTCGAGAAAAGCCTGGGGAAAGGAAGTGCTTTAATTGCGGCCAAGCGGGACATCACAAGAATGAATGTCCATAATCTCCTAGGGAGAAGCATATCGTGAAAGCATATGCTATCAACGCTATTCCTTCTTCGTCGAATGCCCCAACTGCGGCGCAGAAGGAAAAAGGTGTCATTATTCGAGGTATGCTATCTATTTAAGATGTTTCTGTTCGAGTTTTGTTTAATAACAAGGTTTCCCATTCCTTCGTACCTATTGACCTGGTAGATAGGTTGGAATTGGAACCCGAGATAGTCGATAGACCTTTAGTAGTGACAAACCCGATAGGTGGTTTGACTAGCCTTTGTAGGATTTGTCGTAATTTGGTCTTATCGAGTCATGGATGTATGTTTGTTGTGATTGCTTTATTTTGAGCTTTACTAGGTTTGGCTTGATTTTGGGAGCTGATTGACTCCAAAAGTATAGAGTGATAGTAGATTGTGAAGAGCCTTTGATGACCGTTAGAGTGGATGATGGACAAAGGGTGGTATTGGATCGCCTACCTTATGACGAAGATGATAACGGGAGTTAGAGAAGCAAATGTACATTGGATGTACAGTAGTTGGTCAGGACTTGGTCATGCGATCGATGATAATTTCAAGCAAGATTGACGAGGATAGCCAAAGTCAGTTATGGATGCTTGAGTGTTTGGATATTTTGCTCATGTCATCTCACGTAGATCGTCTGAACTCGGAGGAGATGTTCCTTGGGTGCTTGTCTGATATTGGTTTAGGCCTTTGGGACTTGTGCTCGGGGAATGTCGAGGTCGACTAGGATGGTCTGCATGAGAGATAGGTAGTTGTTGCGATTTTCATTGGATGATATCTTGGTTTACTCGAAGAGTGATGGGCAGTTGTGACAGGATAAGACTATTCGATGGTATGGACTGCCCCGAGTTAGACTCGATAGGGTTATGAGATGACTCGAGCGGGACTCAAGAAAGATGCAAAGTAATGAATTATTTAGGACCATATGTTGATGTTCTTTTTGAAAGAATAGGATGTGTTCGTTGGTCAAGGAAGGTGCAACGAAGGTTAGGACGATTCAAGTTGGACTTGAACTCGTAAAATAAAATAGATGTTCGATTGATCTTAGAGATGCAACGAATAGGGAGACGACTCACGTTGGACTAGAGTTTGTAGGTAATGGATACTCAAGACTGGGTCTGAGTTATGGGTAATAGATTGACTCGAGTTGGACTCGATGAGGCTGCGAGGAATTGGATTGGCTCGAGTTAGACTCGAGAGGGCAGCAGGATAATGGATAGACTTGGGTGGGACTCGAGTGTTTCAGGCGGACTAAAAGCAGGGGTATCTGGGGACGCCCGTTACCTTGGATCCGTTGGACGTGATCTAGTTATCCTTGGAGGATAAACGTGCGTTGGACGTACGGTAGTCCGTTTGGAGGCTGGGCTTCCATTAGTTATTGATGTTGGTTGGACCAGACATATAGGTGTTGATGTATTCAAGGATTTAGCAGGTGATAGATAGGATTTGTTTGATGGATGCTATGGTTTCTATGTTTGTTCCTACCTTTCTTCTCTTGATTAGACTATCACCTGTAAGGATCCTGTTAAATGGAAATAGGATAGGTTTGTTGATCATAGTGAGATGATGGGTGTATGATACTTTACGTTAGACTTGAAGTATGTTTGGGCATTGTGGAGCGTCCGTTGATCTTGGAGATTCAGCGGATATAGGAGATTCAAGTTGGACTTGGACTCATAGGTAGGGTACCTAGATTCATTGGATGAGTCTAGTTCACCGTTAGAAGGTGAATGTACGTTGGACGTGCAGTACAGATATGGGTAAGGTACCTAGATTCATTAGATGAGTCTAGTTCACCTTTAGAAGGTGAATGTACGTTAGACGTACAGTACGGATATAAATGTTGTGCCTAGGGTCATTGGATGGATCTAGTTTGCCTCTAAGAGGTGAATATACGTTGGACGTTCAGTATGGATGTAGGCAAGATTCGGGTTAGACTTGAAAGGACATTTGGAATGTAGTTGGTAATTTGACGTATATGGTTGGATTACCTAAGAAGATGACAGTACGGACGGATGCCGTAGTACCGGACTAGGTGCGGTAGCTGATGCATTGGGTAGGAGACATGCCAGTTTAGAGGCTATGCTTCTGGAATGGAAGCTACTAGAGTATATCATGGGGCATGACTTCAGACCTAAGTGTGAATTGGATCCAGAAACGCTAGTAAGCATGACGATTAGATCGATCTGGATTGAGTGGAACACTTCCAGTGAGAGGAACGATCCTAACCTATTGGAAATCGCCTCTAGGATAAAGATGGGAATCGATGGCGAGAGGACGACTGTACTTGGGAAGTAGAGGATGACATAAGAAGGTCGTATTTGAAGCTCTTTGTCTGGTAAGATCTTAGCGGCGATGATTCTTCCTTTGTTAGAAAACCACATGCTAGGATATGCTTGTTGTACTATCATGTATGTTTGATTGTTTGAAATTGGTTGATAGGCATGCGGGACCCATTGTTGTTTCTTAGTTAAGGAATTTCAGGGGCGAAATTTCTTAAGGGGGGAGAATGTAACAACCCACATTCTACGCATCTAGGATCGTAGAATATTTGTTTCTTTTTCTAGGTAAGTCGTATGGTTGTGTACTTTTGGGAAACGACTAGTGGGGTCATTTCCCATGTTCATGATTTTTGCCAATTTTTAAATGACCATTTTGCCCCTAGTTGATCTTGTTTCGTCCATAACTTTTGACTGAAAAGGAATTTTGACCTGAAACCACTTCCATTAGCTCCGTATGATTGTTTCTCTTTCCGTAGAGTGGTCATAATAGCCAAACGGACTTACCGTTTGGGAGATATGGCTGAATTAAGGTTTAAAGGGTTATTTTCAGCTAACTGGGCTTAACCGGGTAATTAGCAGCTAGGCCCAAAGGGGGATTTCGGGATTAGTGGTATTTAAGGGCTGCTAGGGTTATGATTTCGGTTTTTACTTCATTTTCCAGCCACCTAAGACATTCCTTCAAGTATAGTCATGGCCTCCACCTTCTAATTTCACTCCAAATCACCTCTAATCACTTTCTAATCAAAGATTAAGCAAAACTACATCAAACCAAAGGGGATTAGCATCAAATCAGAGAGAGAGTTGCTGAAACACATAGAGATTGGATCTATATCAGAGGAGTTTCAGTTCTGAAAGTTTAATTGTGCCAAAGGTGAGTGATTTGCGTTGTTTTTCACTAATTACGGCTAATTATGGTAATTAGCGAAGATTAGCGAAATTATGGCTGACAAAAATCTAGAAAAATTCTTAAAATTCTAAAACATCATTTTAAGCCTCTGATATGAATTTGGGTTAATTTCGACTAATTTTGCAAATCCCGGAATTTAGGGGATTAAGGAGTGATTAGTGATAATTAGAGAAATTATGCATCATAAAAATCTGGAAAAATATTTAGAAATTCCAAAATATTATTTTAGGCCTCTGATAGAAAATTGGGTTAATTTGGTTAAGTTTTGCTAATCCTATCATTAGTTATGCTTAAACACGATTAAGGGGAAAACATGGGTTTTGGGTACATTTGATCCATATTGTTATGATTAAATTTTTGTTTTGGTGTTTATGGTTGATTATACATGTTGCTACTACTGTTTGGTATGACCTATGATTGCATTATAAAGTTAGAATGGTTGAAAACGCCGTCGAGAGGCGAAAATAGCTTGTTGAAATGGTGCAGGTTTTCTTTGGGTCGAGTTAGACCGACCAGGGGAAGGTTTTGATCGACCGACCTGAGCTCACGACCGATCCGAATAGAAGGCGGACATCACGACCGACCCTGTATGAAGTGTTTGACCGACTAGGGAGACCGACCAGGCTGGGCAAGACCGACCACTATGTGATGTTCGACCGACCCCATACGATGATGAAGTACGACCTACCAGGGATGGTGAAGTACGACCGACCAGGGATGATGAAGTACGACCGACCAGGGATGGTGAAGTACGACCGATTAGGAAGGGTGGAGTGTTCGACCGACCAGGGGGCAATACCGACCGACCAGGGATGGTGAAGTACGACCGACTAGGAATGGTGAAGTGTTCGACCGACCAGGGGGCAATACCGACCGACCAGGGTAGAGATGATGAAAACCGACCAGAATGAAAAGTTCTTGACCGACCGACCCGAACAGGAGAAAACCAAAACCCGAGATGCAAAGGTAGTTCAAATGGAAGTTAGAGCTCATGATCCAGTTGGGAACCAACGAGTTCACTTCATGAGTTGGGCTTTGCTACGGGACGTGTGCAAAGGGGTTGTCGGTATTCATAACTTTGGTTCACCACTGAGAGATGGATAGTGGGCTTGTAGTAATATTTGTACGGGATTGGATTCCGTCATGGCCCAAAGGATTAGGTGACCAAGGTAGTGGGTATCGTATGCTTTACGCACTAAGTAAGAGATGTGAGGATGGTTGTTATGCTTGATTATTTGACATCACTATGACATGCACTTCCCCACCCCCGTATTTCTTACACTGTATGTTAGTGGCACCTTAGAGTATTGTACGGTATGTAGTGCTAACTCTTTGGTTGCAGGTCCAGGTTCAGGTATGATTGGATTATACCTGTTATTGTTCTGTTTTGTTTTGCTGCTTATCGCTCACACCAGACTTTTTGTCTGACCCAGAGTTTTATGTCTCTTCTTATTACTCCGGGTGCTCACACGAGCAGACTAGAGACAGGTTAGGTGGATGCACGGGTAGCTGTACTGGAGACGAGCAGGAGGCTTCCACGTATGATATTTATGTATTATCTCCCTGTGTTATCAATGGTCACTGCTTGGGCATTAGTAGTGTACCTTTTCCTTTCTTTTGCTTAGAGACAGTATTTTTGAAGTTGTAATAAGGATGTTGGATCATAAGCTGTATTTTTGATTTCCGCTGCCATGTTAGACATGATTTAGTTTTTCAGCTTATGCACTGTCTCGCCTGTTTTATGTCAAAATTATGTTATTATTATATTTTATTCCATGCGCTGTGAGACATTCTACAGGTTCTGTTTTAGTTCTTCACCTTCTTTCTTTCTTTCCGACGACCGTTCCACGCTAGTTAGACATGTGTACAGCGCACTTTCGGAGGAAATGTCGGCTAGTACAGGGCGGGTCGTTACAACTGGGGAGTAGACCAAGGGGTCGACCTGCCTCCTGAACGCACTTCTTGAACCAGATGCATCCTGATGTATTTAGACTCGTTTTCTGTCCAGATTCGTCTGCCTAATCCTATATAAGCAGCCTCCTAGCCTCATTCTCTCCACACCATTTCATTCTGTCCTTATGCTGCTTCTGAGAGAATCTAATTAATAAGATAAAAAGGAAGAAAAAAAGGCTGTCCTTCCCCATCAAGACTACGCTTAGAGATTTGCAAATTGGGGGATTTCAATTAGAACACGATCAATCAAATAGAGATTCAACAATCAAATTCTGCTTTCTAATTCTCGATCCACGCACTGTAAGTTCAAGTTACTTTTAGATAAAAGCTGTAAACTTAATATCCATATTGTAAATTGGAATTGGATTTGTGTATGGTAATTGATTCATATCTATTCTTGTTCATCTTGGATCTTGACTTTCGTGAATATTGCTTTGGACCAATTCATGTTGTAAATCAAACTCTCTCGTGTCTATAACCTTAACATGCCTATGACGTTGAAACTATTGTTAATGGCCAAGGACTATGACTGTGAACATAAGACTACGCCTTTGCCTATGACTGAGAACATAAGATTATGCCTATGACTGTGAACATAAGACTATGCCTATGCCTATGACGGTGAACATAAGATTATTGCCTATGACTATGACAAGGACAATGGTGGCTAATCACCTATGACTCTTGACTATGAGAATCATTACCTATGATTATGAACACAAGGCTATTATCTATGACCATGACCTTGAAACTATTATTGTTAATTGCCTATGACTATTGCCTAGAACTATTTTGGATAATTAACTATGACTATTGTGATTAATCGCTTATGGTTCTTAATTATGAGATTTCTACCTATGACCATGACTATGACTATTGGGGGTTAATTATCTGAAACTATTATAGTTGATTGTTCATGCCCATAGTTGAAACCCATGTTGTGCACCGAATTTGTAGTTTGTTGGATCTAATACCTAGGGTGTGACTTGCTTAGTTTATTCGCTATTATGTACACCAAAACCATTGGATCCATTATCCTTGTATTTGGCTTGCTTTCGCATACCTATTCTTTTATGTCAAGTTTTTATCAGGACTATCGCCTTATTTTGCTAGATTTGAAAACCCTGTTAATTCCTATATGCCAGTGATGTTGTAACCGATTATCTCAAGTCATGTCACACCAGTCTTGTAATCTCTTTTATCGCTTTATGCTTGCCCCTTATGCCTATCATAGTTTTGATGTTATTCCCTTTATTTCTAGAATTAGATTTGCTTGTAATTTAGGTCGATTAACATTTACATACGATGGGAATACGATTTGGGTAGATTAGGAAAAACATGAATTGGTTATGAACATGAATTATGAACTTGATAATAGGCAAAACTTGAAACATGAACATTGTTATAACTTGAATCTGGATGTGGGTATGAAACTTATCCTTGAAACTTGACATGAAACTTGAACATGGTCATGACACTAGAATGAACTTGAAAATGACCAACTCGAGGTTGGGTTGAGTTTGCAGTGTAAATCTGCCCGAAACCGCCCGGCAAATCCAGTTACTGCAAACAATAGGATCCAATGTGAGTAGTTGGTCATATCGCACTTGAAACCCGAGGTTAGACTGAGTTGTGGTGTAAATCTACCCGGAACCGCCCGACATATCCAGTGACCACAACAACAGGTCTAATGTGAGAGGTTGGGGTGCACTAATGAATTAAATGCCACATGATAGGGTTAAGTCATGAACATGGAAGACAACACTTAACCAACTTGAAAATATGATTGGTAGGGTTAGGTCACGAACTTGAACGACAACACCTACCCAACTTAACACGTAAATGGTAGGGCTAAGTCACGAACTTAAATGACAACACTTAGCCAACTTTATATACTAGACTGATGGGGTTAAGCCTCGAATTTAAATGACAACACTTAACCTACTAGACGGAAACCCTAGTTACACGGTCCGTTTCAGCAGTAACCCACTAGATGTATTACGGTACCCTGGAACTAGGTAGGGTGGGGTACGATTACTGGGCTGATTGTAAGCGACCAGAACGACGGCTGTGTGGGTGCGCCAGTGTAGGTTCTAACGGAGTGCGGGCGTGCACACACTCCGGAGCAGAAAAAGCAGGCATTGGGCATCAGTAGGTTTATCTGTGCATTCTTGATTCGTGTCGGTGGTTGGCACCATAGGGCTTGATACACTCTATGGTGGACCTAGCACAGGTGACTACATTCGTGATTGGGCCGTATGATAGAAACACAACGAGCTAGAATTTGTAGGGAGCCGATAGATTAGTGGATCGTTCCGTTGGACCCAGTAATGGTCATTTACGATTTTGGGCCAGGGGATTGTTTCATGATTAATACTTGACATGGGTTGGGCTACTAGTACAGTTGGTGCAGCGAACCTTGAACATGCGATGCTATTCTTGACCTATTCTTGATTCATCATGTTATCTTAGTCTATCTTATCCATCTTGACATCGTACTTATGTTTACTTTCAGTTTATACATGTCATGTTACCTTTACCTGTTTTTATGCTGAAAGTCACTTGGACTTACCAGTCTTTATGACTGACCCATTTTCTTTCGCCTCTTTTTCTTTCGTTCCCCCCTAGGTTCTTAGGGAGGAAACTCTAGCACTTAGCTTGGATTCTGCTTGCTTTCTGTCAGCTCATATACGGTTTGGTCTTGAGCTATGCTATGGTTGCACGTCTGCTATTTTTGGGGAATAATTTACTTTTGTTATTTTAAGTTTATGCTTCTTTATTTAAAACTTGATGTAATGGAATAATGGCAACTTGTACTTTGGATATATGAGATTTTGACTCTTTTCTTGAAAGTAATAAGATTTGGTTTTTAATTTCTACCGCTGCTTTATTTATGTTCTGTCTTGTGATATCTCTGTGTATGTCTACCTAGATAATGCTCCACCAAAACTAGTGTATTCCCTTTGTGAGTGACCCTAGCGGAGGTGGGGTGTTACATTTACTTTTTGCATATAGCTCTGGAAGGTGTCATTGTCATTTACTCATTATCACTACGTGTCTCATTATTCACGTTCTTTCTTTTGTAAGTGTTTAATTTATTTTTCGATATGTAGGTAATTAAGGTTGGATTAAATAGGGACATGACAATTTATGTGGTCTGATGGAACCAGTATATTTCGTAGCACATATAAGAGGTATGGCACCATCAATACTCATTATAATTTTATAGACATTTGGATAATTCATTTGGGTCTTCTTTAGATGTTATGCACTATGTTACTATTGTTTTATGTCAACAAGTTTTCCAACAAGGCAAATAAAATTTCAGGAGGGAATTTTTTTTTTAATTTATTTATTTCGGCGGTGATCTTAGGTTCGTAATAAATTAGTATTCAGTTTGCAAATATAAGAAAATTATTTGATTAGCTGGATATAATTTATTTTATTATTGGATGACAAACTATAAAGTTTGTTTAGATGATGAATCAGCTGACCATTTAAGTTATTTTATTTACTTTTTGAATATAGCTCTAGAAGGTGTCATTGTCATTTACTCATTATCACTACATATCTCATTATTCATTCTTTCTTTTGTAAGTGTTTAATTTATTTTTCGATATGTAAGTAATTAAGGTTGGATTAAATAGGGACATGACAATTTATGTGATTTGATGGAACCAGTATATTTCGTAGCACATATAAGAGGTATGCCACCATCAATACTCACTATAATTTTAGTCTCATTTTGTAGTCATTGTTTTGTATTTTATCTAATACGTAGGATAAACATGTACCTTGCATATATTTTGCATCACACTCTCATTTAATGGAACATAATTATATTATGTTTCAGGCTGGTGCAAGTTAATACCTATAGTTGACGAAGTTGATAAAGTCGGCCAAAAGGGAAGCTTATAGTATGTGACAGTTGTAGAAACAATAACTGAGATATAAATTATGGAACAATCATTACCTTGAGAGGTAAGAATAAAAAATAATAGAGGACTGCTTTTTGTTCAAAAGACCACACAAATGCCTCAAGAAGTAGAACCAAGTACATAGTAGAAGTTGTTAAATTCTTTCGTGAGGTAATATATGTGATAGCATGATTTGTACCTAAACTGTACAATGTTCCAAATTGTGGTGCCTGTTTTCTTCGAATTAAGATAGAGAAAACATTACTACAGGGCTACATGAAATTATAGAATCAGACATATCTTCATTGTCTGATTGCTATACTTGAAAATTATGATGCTGTTTTTTTGAATTAATGAAAAATCTTATCTTAAAGTTCAAACGTATCCTGCATTATTACTATAATCTTTTTCTTCATTACCTACATTTTTTGATAGACTTTCTATTCATTATGTTGCAAAAATCTCTAAGGTTTATAACAATTATAGTGGTGAATGAATCCAGATGATTATTATAGAATATGATGTTATATTTGAAGTGTAATTAAGAGTATTTCATAGGACAAGGAGGCGGTACTGACCTTCTTATGTAAGATGAAATAAGGAATGTGGGACTATTTGGATTTTCATATAATAAGATGAAAAGATAGGAAATGCAAAGTAATATAGGTGCACAATGTTTGAATTGTGGCATGGTTCGAACATGCAACTGCAATAAAATTCTCTTCTAAAAATATGTGAACAATAGAACGTCAGGTGTATTACTGTGTATTTCCACATTTGCAGATTGATCACGAAAGAGCAACGTTGTGGAAGAATGTAGAAAAGACCCAACGTAACTACATATGTAGGATTAAGTTTAGGAATGCCTTAATCAAATGCTTTTTTTTCTACAACCTGTAATGTCACAATTATTGATCTCAATTCTGCGAAACTTAATATGATTTTTTTCTTAAGTTATCACTTTCTATTATAACCAATGTATTACTTATTTATTCTATATTCATGTAGTGAATACTGACTATAAAATGAGAAAACTACATGTAAATTCAATTTTTATAGAATTTCAAAATTGTATGTATGAGATACCGTAAGAATATACACAATTCACCATTGAAAATAAGTTTTTGCGGTTGTAAGTCCTAAATAGAAGAGCTATCTTAACACTTTTATGTGCAATAGTACAAAAATATACTAATGATGTACCTAAGTACCAGTTGATCGAGCAACAAGGGTCCATTTGATACTTATTTGCAATGCACACATATCGATGATAAAATTATTTTTGGATGAACAACAGAACAATTTATTGTTGTTGCCGCATAAATTATAATATTTAAAAATACATATATATAACTATTTAATATTAATTACAATACTTTATTTTTTATATTTAATTATGGCAATTTTTTTAATAGCATAAATTTTAATGCTCAGCAAAGCGGGCAAAAAAATACTAGTTTCTGATAAAACAAGGTAGTGCCAACAAGGAGGATTTTCATGCCATTTTGTTATCGTATTTCTGTTGTATTTGTTTTTTTTTTAAAATATAGTAGATATTTTTATTTGCAATCAGCATTTAATTTTCAAAAATAAAATAAAAATAAAAATAAAAAATACATTATACAAATACAGAGCTCAAATACCCTGTTTGTAGCAAAAAACGCATTCCCCGTTTATAAACATATCACGCTCAAATGCCAAGTTCAAATGTCACGTTCAAATACCTCATTCGCGTTCGTTAAAAACACACATATAGCGTATTAGGCATTTACATCCATATGACCGGTATCTTGTTTCAGCTTAGATCCTAAATTCCAAATTGATTATGCTGCATCAATCTTCACATCCGATATGTATGGAATCATAGTTTCCATCTAACATATTTATTTCCAACTGACAACTTAATTTGTAGAACCATGCAAGCAGATTGTGATGAGACCAATGCGATTGATATGGGCTTTGACAATGAATGCATCATGGATCATCAATCTGTTATTGGAGTATGATTATTACATGTCAATTTGTCATGTAATATAGTCGATACCTCCGCTAATGTTTCATATAAAGTGATAGGTAATATCTAAAGCACAATCAAGAAAGTCGAGGCTTTTCGTTTCCAATACACTAAAAAATTCGTAGTCTCAAACCTGTCCACAAAACAAACAAAAATGCTACCATAACAAAAAATGTTGTTGTCAAAAAATACACCAAAGACAAAAAAATAGAAGGCCCACCCCTTGAATTACACAAATACCCCCCTGAATTCAATGCTTACCCCCCTTAAATTCCGGATTTACCCATATTTCTTGCTTTTTGACAAAAAACTTTTTCGGGCATTCTAGCATGACTCGAAAACAAATCCACGCCATTGATCCGTCCACACACATAAACAAGGGGATTGTTAAAGGGACTCCACTTTTAGTTGGGGGGGGGGACAAAATTTAAATTATTGTTCAATTGTTAAGGGGAGGATCAAAAAAATTAGCCCACCCTTAAACATTTAATTAAAAATTCCAATATTAACTCCATAATCTTATTTAATGTAAACTTTAAAAGCTAAACCCTAAATAATGATCATAATTTAATGAAATAAAAAATAGGATATAGTTAACATAATGAAGACATAAGAAAGTTGTGTAGATCAGAAGATATCAGATCAGGTAAGTCAATGAATATCATTTTAGATTTCGATGGTTCAATTTAAAATACTTAAATATTCATAAACAAATCTGATCGAATATGTATAATTGGAACATTAATCGAGATGCGGATGTTTTTGCGCCTTGGAAATGATAAGAAATTGTATTCATGTATATGCAAATCAGCGCGAAATATAAAAAAACAATAGTGAATTGTATGTTGTGATAAGGGGTAGTTTAGTCCATGTTTTTTCTGTAAAAAAAAAAAAAAAAAACCAAACCCTCCGTTGACAATTTTTTTTTAAAGTGGAGTCCCCTTAAAATTGTCCTTCCCTTAACCAAAAGTTTTTGGGAGTCCCTTTAGCAATCCCCGTGAACAAATAAAACAAATCAAACAAAATGCGCCCCATTCAACCCTAATCCCCTAATTTTCTACACACGGACATTCTCCTTCCTCTTCTTTGATGCCCACATCGTTGTCGGTCGATCATCCATTTCGGTTGTCGCTCTTTCCTCTTCGTGCCGCCCACGTAGTTAACTGACGTGCCCTTTGGATGCGATTGATTGCTTCCCCTTTTCCTTTATCCACTCTTTCCATTTTCTCTTTTTTTTCTTAATTATCTTATCATCGAATCCAGCGCTATGCTTTCTTCTGCTTACAACAGGTCGGTTTTGCTGCTGGTGTTGCTTCATTTCAGGAACTAAGGGTGCGTTTGGTTAAGAATGAGTTTTGGATTTTTAGTTTTCAAAATTAATTACAAAACATTAAAGTGGTGAAAAGAGGAATGGTAGAATGAAAGGAAGATGGAGGGGACCGCGAAGGGGATGAAGCAATCATGGAAGGAAGAATTAACCTTCATGTTTCTCTCATTTCTCAAAACATGAAAAATGGATAAAATTTATTTTTTATTTTGTGTGTTAGTATTGTTTTCTAAAATGGTTGTTTTCCATGATATGCATGCGTTGTGCACATTTTTGTATGGATGAAAACCCAAAATTTAAAATGGTAAACCAAACACTACCTAATTTTCACTGATTTGTTTCCTGAAGGGGTGAATTCCAGAGTTGTAATATTATAAGGTATACTGAATTTTTTTAGTTTCATCTTGCCTAGACCGTATATCAAGTAGCAATTTTCGTCAGCATTTTGCAACCTCAGTCCTGCCTCCTCATTTTCGCTGGTCAGGTAAAGAGAAGAAAATTTTGAACTGTGGAACCGAATAGCATCTTAGAATAATAAAAGTGCTTTTCAAATAGTTAACAATTGTTGTGATTTTAAGTAATTCTTATTCTTTATCATCATCAAAATTGATTTTCATGTTAGATGCATGTGTTATATTCATCGTTGAAGTGGAATTAGCTTGCATATAATTTAAAATGGTAAACCAAACACTACCTAATTTTCACTGATCTGTTTCCTGAAGGGGTGAATTCCAGAGTTGTAATATTATAAGGTATACTGAATTTTTTTAGTTTCATCTTGCCTAGACCGTATATCAAGTAGCAATTTTCGTCAGCATTTTGCAACCTCAGTCCTGCCTCCTCATTTTCGCTGGTCAGGTAAAGAGAAGAAAATTTTGAACTGTGGAACCGAATAGCATCTTAGAATAATAAAAGTGCTTTTCAAATAGTTAACAATTGTTGTGATTTTAAGTAATTCTTATTCTTTATCATCATCAAAATTGATTTTCATGTTAGATGCATGTGTTATATTCATCGTTGAAGTGGAATTAGCTTGCATATATTTACCTACCATGAACCATCACATATGCCCATGTCTGATTGGCTAAGAGGCCCACACATAGACCAGTGTTTTAAGGACCATATTACACATAAACCATTGGAATAGACCAACTCTTAAACTCTCCATCCACGAATGATACACCTGGTACCTCTATACTTGGTCCAGAACCAGGGCCGGCTCCAGGGCTAGGCGGAGCAAACGGCCGCCTAGGGCAACCCACCTTGGCTGGGGCAACGGCGGTGGTGGTTGGCAGTGGTGGTTGTGGAAATTAGTTTATAAATATACAGCTGATAACTTTTATATTGCAAGTAACTGTTGGTTCAATGGTTAAGCTTTGGAATGTCAGAGTGGAGGGATTGCATGTTCGATTCCTGCCTTCTTTCTTCGTCATCTTTTCCCAGCTTTCTGCATTTTTTCCGTGTCTTCTTTTTCCCTGCCTGTTCATATTTTGATCTCACCATTTTGCCTTTGTTTCAAAGATTTTACAGCTCATCATAATTGTTCATACCTTGTTTGGTTGGTCAATTTACTCTTTCTCCGCATGTTCTTATTCATTGGTTGGGCAACAAAGAAGGATTTAGTAATCAATTTTTTTTGGACTCGCCTAGGGCATCCCGAACCGTGGAGCCGGCCCTGTCCAGAACCCTTAGAAAAATGCAGCATTAAAGCAAATACGCAATTTCTACAAACACTTATAAACAAAATGAAACATTACATAATGGAAAATGTAACGTGTATGTGCGTGTCATGCATAAAGAGAGACCATGGTTACAAGACCATTCACAAACCTCTTTTTTCACTAATGCCTCTTTATCCAACCATATAACTTCCCAAGATCATGTTGCACTTATTTCCACTTCAAACTAATTCTTATCCGTCTTTTCCAATTTCGGCTGCCACAACAAACTCACTTTTTAATTATTTGACCAACTCTCACTAACTACCATTTCCTAAAATCACTTTCTGATTGGGTTGCTATTTCAGTTGAATTGTTTACTTTTATTCATGGTATGAGGTTCCGGCCGGAACCACGAGATTCCGGCCATCTCGTCTCGGTTCCGGCCGGAGGCGGGACGAGATTAGGTCAAAATCTCGTCCCGCTGTTCGTGGATGAAAAAAAAAGTCGAGATTTTTGCAATCGCTGCTTCAATTAAAATAAAAAGAAAAATAACATCAAAAATCAAAGGAGAACAAAATTTAATTAAAGATCTGACATTGGAATCGATTTTGACTTCGACTGCATGCGAGAAAAAGTTCGGATCCGACTTTCGATTTTGATTTTGACTACATGCGATGAGATTTGTCTTTGATCTTCCATTTCGAACTGGAAATCGTTTTCCTTTTCTTCGTTTTCTCGTCCATTTTTTTTTTGTTTGCTGAAGCGAACTGGTTTGAGCGACGGGTTACGAGAGAATAAAGTATTTAGGGTTTTGGATGGGGTGAAAGTGGGCTCGGATGTTTTAGTATTGGCTTGAGCTGGCAAATATAAATTAGGGCTAATAAACATATTTGTGGCTAAAGTTATTTTGGGCTATTGTTATGGGCGACCAAGTAAAAAATGACAGCAGTAAAGATAATATGTTACAATTTGAACATTAATCATTAAATTTTCTATAAAAAAAATATAAAAATTTGATTTTTGGACCGAAACCGAAACAAAAACCGAAACCGCCGAAACTGTCGAAACCGTCCGAAACTAGTAAATTTTCAAATGAGCGAGACCGAGTTTTCGAACCATGCTTTTATTATTTAGCCTAGAAGTCAACATGGGATTAACAATAGGAAGAAGCTTACTCAAAATGTTTACTTTCTTCTATTTAAGTCTGAACTTTATTATTTTTCAGACGACATGCTATTTTTTATTTCTTCCATCGAAGTCCTTTTTCTTAAACTTGTTTAGAAAGGGAATACATGTGCAGCTTGCTTAAGATGAACAGATCGTATTCGTTTATTTATAAAGGACTTCATCAATCATAGTTGACTCTTTTACTGTTTATGTACTTGAACTGATGATATCAAGTTAATCACTCACCTAAGGCCTTTTACTTCTTGCATTAGAATTTTACAATTTACCAATCACACTTAATGTATTTTTCAGTTACCCTTTATCAAGATCCAAATTGTATGTAGATTTAATTTTTTTTCATATAAAAAATATATTGTGTGTAAAATATATATACTATTTCAGTTATTCAGGAAAGAAATTATTATATGGATATATAAAATTTATACTATCTGTTTTTATTATGTTTGTTAAATATCTTAAGTTTCATTTATTTTTATGCTGATTGCAGATTTTGCTTGCTTTAGGCTTTTTATCCATATTAATCTGAGCATTGTATCTTTTCTTTCATTCAGGTGTGGATGTTAAATATTTTATTTCATGTAACTTTTCATTGGGATGAGATATTTCTAAACAGAAACCCATGTCTACAAAATTTGAAGATATGATAATGAGTTATGTTTCTTATCTTCTTTGATAGATAACTATTTAGATATCTTGCTACATATGATTGCGTCAGTTATATAAATTAGAATATAATATTTTCCACCTCTAAATAATGAAATTGACTGTCCTTTGAATTATAAACCATTAGTCATATTTAGTAATAGCAAATTTCCAAGTATCTTAATTTAATGCCTAAATTACATAATACATATTTTATATTATTCTCCATGCATTGATGTTTTTATCCGTTCATATAAACTTTGCCTGGATAAAAAGAAAGCAATGCTTCTTTTTTTCCAATTTCGGTTTGGTGAAATTCTAAAAATGTTGACATTTTTAAAACTTGAATTTTCTATCTTATTTTTTACTTTCGAAAAGATTCAAACTTTTCAAGATTTTCTATTCTGTTATATGTAAAACCTTTTCAAGATTTTCTGTTCTGTTATATGTAAAATAGAATGTTGGATCAATATTTATCCATTTTCTTATTAATTCTATGCTTAAATGCTTTTTCCCCGGTGTTCTGCTTGGAAATTTTACACTAAGGCCGTCCTCCAAAATCTTAAAGATACGTTACTTCACTTATAACTAATTAGATTTAACTAAAATCCAACATGTTTATAGCTGCTAATGATGGCCGAGAAGTTCGATTGCCTTAGTAATCTTCAATGATCCCTTTTAAATACTGCTTCAAATTCAGTTTCCGCTATATATCTGGCTTTCACTCTCCGCGTTGCAGTTTTGGTCTAGAATTTGATTGCATTACAGAAAACTTCAAATCCCCCATTTTCTTCCCTTTCTGATAGTAATTATTTACGTAAATCTACTTCACTATACTAATTTAAATTTATTTTTTTAACCTTAAATGCGCAAACTATCAGTTCCAGTCCATCGGTTGTGTTGCACTGTAAAGGGCATTCTTTCATCCTTTTCATTTCCCTGAATTGTTCTTTTCATCTGGTGGTTTGTTATGTGTTAGATTTATTCTTATTCTATACCTCACATATGTTACATGTTAGTTTTCTGTAATATTTGGTCTAGTTGTTACTATTTGTTTTTCTGCCAAATACTTCTGTTTTTAATGATTTCTATTTTTAATAGAATATCGTAGTACTACAGAAAATAACTCATCTTCCCTTGTGTGTCATCATATGCTTGGTTCAATCAGAAGTATGTTTATATCATTTTCTAAAGTAAACCATGTTTTTTCTTAGAAAATTATTCATTAGGGATTAACACAGTTACTGCAATCTTATGCTTCCCACTCAGCCGATATTTTATTGTGCCATCATATGCTAGGTGTCTATGGTTCAATTTCTCCCATAATAAATTTACCAAATGAAGTTGTCTATAAAAATTAAAAACTATATTCATATTACTCTTAATAATACTATTAACCAACTGATTTTATTTTCACTCAGAGAACTTTTCGTCATTTGTTCAATATTTATTTATTCTTATCCACCATTTTTTATATTTCCTTAAACTTAAAAAATATAATTTCTACTACTTGGTTACTCACCATGATTTTGTGGAAATTAGGGACACATTTCTTTTTTCAAAATTTGTTCGTTTTACATTTTAGAAGCTTTTTTTCTACATCCTTTTAGAAATTCTTTGTTTTCTGTTCTGTTATTTCCAAAATAAAAAGTGGCATCTATGACATTTATTATTGCAGGCATAAGTTATAGACATATACCTTAAAAGCATATTTTAGCTTAGTAAAATTACCAACTACCCCTTGAAGTTCATCATTTTATCTTCTAAAGTTAGGGATGTAATCAGTGATATATCTCAAATTTTACCTTTTTTCTTTTGTTGTTTACTTTTACGATAATATTTGTTTCATTCATGCGGAATCATAATGTGTATAATTAAAGAAAAGAGATACAATCCCCATTGATTTGTTGGTTCTAGACCTTATTTCAGAGCAAATGATCTAGATGAAAGTTCATACTTAATATTGCTTGTCAGCTGTTTTCCGCATATGATACTTCATTAGTCCCTTCTCCCCTTTTACTCATTGCGTACAAGTTGATATTATTTATCTATTCCATTATATTATATGAAAAAAAGAGATTACGAGGCAATAAATATTCATACTTCTCAATCATTCCTGCTCTTAATCCTTTTCTTTGGTTTATTTGAAAGGAAAAGTTTCGTTTACTGCTCTAATAATTATTTATTGTTCCAAGTTCCAAATTAAATGCTTATTATATCTTAATAACAGTGTGCCCTTCCACTTTCTATTTCATTTAAATGTTACACGCTTATTTCTACTTCTTGTTTTCATTTCTCAACTTCTTATCTTATCTATAATAAATCGTTTTCTAATTTCTTTTCTTACTTCCATTTTCTATAATTCCTATCTGAAAATTGTTTTAATCCATGAATAATATAATATCGTATTTTCTAGTTCGACTCTAATTAGTAAATTTGCTCCATCGGCTATGATCATAAGGTCCTTATCCATATTCATGTCATGCTTCTTGCTTTTCAGTATGTAATTTTTGTTCATTAGATTAATGTTGGCTGATATGAATTAGAGTTGACTTGGTGTTGCATTAAATATATTAATGCATAAAATAAAATATTTTGCAAAAATTAGATTAAGAGATTTCGTTCTTCCATAAAGTGACTCTAATCTTCTTTCTTTTGGTTCCAGTAAAGAGATTTTTATTTTGTTTCCAAGGTAATAGTACATAACCTTTGATCAGTCTTCTCAGCTTTTTTATTTTAACTAGATTTTGATTCAATTATCCCTAACTTCGCAATCGTCTTAAATAATTCATGATTTAATTTATTTCATATTTTTATCTTGCTTTTAGTGTTATCAATTTTAAATGATTTATGAGTTTATTTGTGTATTACATTGTGTTGGTATGATGATCAAGCAGTAGAAAAAAGTTAAAAAATAACATGGTCATAATTGTTAGAGTTGCTGAACTTTTAGCAAACAGGTATACTTCTGAATTCAGAGTGTTAGACGCGAGACAGTGGACCATGGAAAGGACTTCTTTGGGATGATCACTGCTGAGCAGAGCTTCTAAGTGCAAGATGTTGGTTTCAAACAAACTGGCGGTGGTATAAGGGAGGGATAAAGAGAGGGCTATTTTTGCCAAAAAATACAAAATTTTCTAAGCTTGATGTTAGTATTCGCGGATTCAGTAGCTTAGTAGTTGGAGGATACAGCACCAACCGGCAGTATCTGGTTGGTAATAGGAGGCATGCATGAGAAACTTTCAATAAGCCATTACAACTGTACATGAAGGGATGCTGCGCATGTAGAAAATAAAATTTGAGAGGAGAAAAAGATAAGACAAACTTTTTTTTTTATTGCTTTTTTTCTCCAATTGCTTAATTCAAAGATTACAAAAGATGCATGCATTATTTATACATGCATAAGAAATTTCTAGATAAAATTACATTAAAACAATACCAAATAAAACAGAGAAAGCAAAACAGGAAATGCAATTAACGCATGCAATTTAATGCAATATTAATGGAGTTTTAATTTATTCCAACAATCTCTCCCCTAAATTAAAACTTTCTCCTTATTCCCAATCTTTCTGCGTTTCTCCTGAAAATTTGTCCACTAAGTGGCTTCGTGAAGATATCCGCCATTTGTTTTCCTGTTTTGTAATACTCAACATTATTTTTCACAAGCTCCCTTAAAAACCAATTTTTTTTTTTTTTTTTTTTTTTTTTTTTTTTTTTGGATAATTTTGAACTTTTCTTCAAACTTCGAAGCTTCTGAGAACATCTAAACTTTGATTGATTTATATCTCACGTGCTTCGGCAATAAAAAAAGTGATATCCCTACTCTTGATTCAGGCTCAAGTTTTCTTCGATTGAACAAGCATAACGATCCACCACATTGCATTTCTTTGGCATCTTCAACATCCTCCATATTCTCGTCTTCTTTTGTTATAGCCATTTCGATGTCTTCTTTGTCATCATTTGATGATAAACTAATTGATTTCCATATAATAGCCTGATGAGCACTACGTGGAGGTGGGCTCTTTGGACTTGAAATTAACTTGCAATAATTTTTATCTGCATCATAACGATATAGATTGCCATAAACAAATGTCTTGTTATCAATGTTAAATTCCCTTCCATACAAAATCAGCTGAGTCACTTTCAGTGGATTAAAGAACAACGAATGATTAGACCTTGGAGAAGGCCTTGCCACATTTTCTTAAACAAGCACTTCCTTTTTCTTTGCTTCTTCCATTTCGTCAACCTTGCAAAGTCCATGGATAAGAGCTTTATAAGTGAATTCATAAGTGAATTCATCAAGCTTCAAACTCAACTCCCACATTTTATTCCTCACATTACATGCAAAGTGCATATTCCCTTTCTCACTGCAAGCATTAATCAAAGTATTGCAAGTGAAATTATCAGGCTCAATATTTCTTTTATCCATCTCATCCAAGATAGCATTAGCAGCCATCATTTTACCCTCTTCGCATAACTTACGAATTATTGAGTTAAATGTCACTTCTCCATGATACAAACCTTTTGCCTCCATTTCTTTATGAAGTTTCAATGCTTCGTCAAGCTCATCTTCTTTGCAAAAATTATGAACCAATGAATTATAAGTTACGATATCGGGTTTGATCCCAGCATCTCTTCTACGTTCTTCCTCCTCTTTTCTCAATCTTTCCTCTTCTTTCATTTCCTTTCTCTCTTCTTCTTTCTTCTTCTCTTTTTGATTCTTTGAATCCATCTCGCTCTCTTTTGGCTCTTCAGTTTCAGGAGCTTTTTCTTTAGTCTTTTTGCCTTCATCTTCTTCATTCTTGTCCTTCTTTTTTTTCTTGTCTTTCTTCTGCTTTGCATCTCTATCTTCTTCATCATCTTCTTCTTTTGCAGCTTTCTCTTCATCTTCTTATTTAGCTTTTTCTTCTTCATACTTATCGACCTCTTCAAACATTTCTTCCTTTTCTTCCACTGTTTCATTTTCTTCATTTTTGTCCTTTATTTCTTTTGCTTCTCCTTTCACTTTTTCATTTTCGTCTCCTTTGTTTTCGTCCTCTTCTTTGACCTTCTCTTGTTCTACATCACTTTCTGTTTCTTTCAACATGTTGTATTTGTTTTCTTCCTCATCTGCAGCCTCTTCTTTTTCTTCCTCTTCTAACGTGTTTTCTCTCTCCGCCTTCTCCTTTTCTTTTTCTTCTTCATCCACTTTGTCAGCTTCTACATCAGCCTTCTCCTTTTCTTTTACTTCTTCATCCACTTTGTTAGCTTCTTTGCTTTCATCCTCTTCTTCCTCTTCTTCGACCTCCTCTTCATCTATTTATTTTTCTTCTATTTTTGTGTTATCCTTTGCATACACCTCTTTCAATAAATTCCACGAATCTTTTGCGAATTTTTCTTCAAGAATATGGTCCCTTGCTTCTCCATCAACGTTCTCACTCATCAAAATACGAGCTTGAAGACATTTCCGTCTCAAGCTTACAAATGCTTTACTCTCTTTCTCCGTCATGTTTTTAACATCTTTTGGCCATTCGTAGCCACTTTCAACGATCTCCCAAAGCCCTTTGGAGATCAATTATTCTTTCTTTTTATTACTCCACTCTAAGAAATTTTCTTTTGTGAGGACAAACGGTGAGGAGAATAGAAAAACCATGGTTTTAACCAGGCTCTGATACCAATTTGTAGAAAATAAAATTTGAGAGGAGAAAAAGATGAAGAATTTTTTGAGGAAGACAATTTTTTTTTTTTATTGCTTTTTTTCTCCAGTTGCTTAATTCAAAGATTACAAAAGATGCATGCATTATTTATACATGCATAAGAAATTTCTAGATAAAATTACATTAAAACAATACCAAATAAAACAGAGAAAGCAAAACAGGAAATGCAATTAACGCATGCAATTTAATGCAATATTAATGGAGTTTTAATTTATTCCAACAGCGCATGGGGGAGGATGTTGCACATGGGGGATGCAGCAAATCTGACTGTGGCGTGGGCTTGCTCAAAACGAAGACCAACCTGAGATGGAGCCAGGCAGGTAGACTAATAGTGATATCTGGAGAGTGTTGCTGGCGATACCGAAATGCTGACTAGATGCCACTGGCAGCAGTCTGAATGGAAGAACAAGTCATCATGTGCACTGGGCATACACAGAAGGAGCAAATGGAAGCAAACCAGTAACTTTTTAAATCATGCTTTAAGTTTAATATGGTTTCCATTTTGTTCGATTTTCTGTAGTATAATAAATATATAATAAATCTGTGGCATGCTTCCTTCCCTTCATCACTATGATCGAAAACTAACAATAATTATGCATGTATATGTTAATTTTATGTTTGAAATAATATGCTACATGTTTGTTTGTAAGCAAGGTCCAAAGTCAATTCGAAATGTGTCCTATGTTTCTTCAAATGACAAGCTTGGTAAAAAAAAATTATAATTATAAAATGATTATGTATGACCGTTTTCCTATACGTATTGTCAATGTTTTTGTTTCTTTTTTTTGGGCTAATTGCATTTCGGATAGTACGTATTATTGCATACTCATACAGAAATACCATGTTTTGCTATTTACCTTAAATTCATCTATACAATGTCCTATGCATTTTTAAAACTTCTGAAATGCATATGGTATCATGAACCCTCTAGGAAGATAAAGTCGTCTCTATACAGTATAATGACTCTAACATGACAATGACAGTTAAGTGTATAAAAATTTAGTTAGTTATTGCTATACCGGAAAGGATATATGCTATAATGCAAAAGGTGCAGGTATATATGCCAATTTGTGTGGCATTTTTATCATTCGTGTTTTACCTACTGCCCAAACATATGTATATCAATAATTTTGAAAGTCATCCAATATCGTTTTCATCTCCAATGGTATAGTTATGAGGACACCTCTATTTCCCATTGATTAGCTTTATTGGTTAATACTCCTATTTTAAGCTTAAGAAAATATAGGATTGTTTTATTATGGAAATGGTTCGTATGTTGTAAAATTAAACTTGATACTACATGCCTAGCTGACTGGAAACTAAGTGAATTATCCACCTAACAGGATATCAAAACCCTTATTAAGATATCCAGTACACGAATATGCAGAAAAGCTTTTTTGTTCAATTTGATTTTATTAAGTGGTTCTTAGCATGCATCTTGAATTATATGTATTTATGCACTGCACATTCCAATGTTTGCTAAGAAATGTTGGTGGAAAATGTTGAAATTCGTAAGTATTGAATGAAATATACTTTTTTCATTTAGCGAACAGGTGCGATGTTAAGTGAAAGGATGTGACTATTAGAAGCATGCTTTTCCGTGAAAAGACACTTTGTGAAAAGACACTTCGCGAAAAGACACTTCCTTTCACCAACGGTCATATTTCCCCACGGTCATATCTCAGTGAAAAGACACTTTGCAAAAAGACACTTTACGAAAAGACACTTCGTTTCGCTAAACGGTTACATTTCGACGAAAAGACACTTCCTTTCATAGAAAGAGATGCGTCTGTACAAAGAGGTACGAGTACGACCGTTCGAAAGAGATGCAATCGTACGAAGAGGTACGGGTGCGACCGTTCAGAAGAGATGCGACCATCCGAAGAGGTACCGGTGCGACCGTTCGAAGGGATGCGGATAAACTATAAATAAGGAGGAAACTTGATCACTTTCCTCGCTTATTCCAATCCAAACTTCCTTCTCTCCTCTCTAATACTCTTTTATATAATCGCAGAGTGACATACTCATTACAATCTCATGCAGAAAACGTCTATTGTATCTTGGGAGAATTTTGAAATAAAATTCTTAAGGAAATTGTTACGACAAGCTTCAGACGACATTATACGGTTAGATTTTGATTTATTTGTATATTATATACATTATTTTATAATATTTCCGTTCTGTATGTTCTGTTATTTCTTAAAATAGTATAATGTTGTTGTTGTAACTTGATTACAACATTCTTATTGCTATTATTAAAGAGTATTAATTTCTAGTATAGTGGAAATTTGAGTTATAAACTTGTGCGACAAGTTTATAATTGATTATTCTCTGTTTTGGTATACTAGACGTATAACAGAAAAGAAAAGAAAAATAGTTGAAGTTTACTGTTCATTCTATTTTACATGTCCTCTGCCTTTCCATCAGCAGTCTTTGCTCTTACAAAACACCTTCATTAAATTTTAGTCTTCTGCTATTCCAACATTTACATATTCCTCAAAGGAACAATTTAATTTAACAAATTATTATGTGGAAACTGAAACAAATATGAAAGAATAACACCCGTTATTAAAATTTTCATTGAAAATATACTAATTTTGTTTTACTAATTTTAGCGACGTACGTTACTGTTTTGCTTTTTTTTCCCCTCTGTATGAGACCTTGAAGTTGCAGTACCGTCAATCATTTTGGCACCAAACGGTGTAGTTTTCAGTAATAACACATGGTTATGGATAAATTGCTCATTTTCAATATGTCCACTTAGCACTTTCTCTACATTTTTTGTTCAGATGTTTTCCAGCAATTGAAGCTTCGGCCGATTACTACACATGGAAGTTTTGGTGTGAAAACCATTTCGAAGTGTACTCTTGGATACGTTAGATGTTTTGATTGGTAGTATTTAAATAAGCTTTCCACTTTATCTTAGTCTTTGTAACATTTGAACTGCGCTTCATTTTATACGGAGGCATTATTATGATGTTATTCGGTCCATTTGAATCTGATTGTAAATTCAATGTCAATGTTGTAGATAAATGTTTTAACCTATTTGTGTTGCCTTGGCTATGCATATTTTTGTAAGATGCATATTTTTCCTCAACTAAGCATGAAGCCAACCATAACTTTACCTTAGTTTTTTTTCTGCCGGAACAATTAGCATTAATGCCGATAGATATTTTTCTTCATTTTGGTTGGATATCTAGCATGAAACTTATGCATGCTTTGGTACAATTTATCAATGTGTACGAATTATGCTATGCTAATATCAAGTTCTTCACATATATTTCTTCACTTTTCGTCCTTGCCTTCATGCGTGTAATTGTACTTCTCTCACGACCACGTATGTACATAAATCCATGCCTTCAAAAAATTTGTTGCGTGCTCTAAATGCATTTTATATTTGTTTGCGCAACTTCATTACACCGATCTTTTGGCAGTTCTTAATATATAAATGGAGTTTGTCTCCATGAGAATATGGCATTGTTATATGTTTACCCTTCCTTTTTGTTTAACAATCTTAAAGACTAACACATTAACTGGCATTATCTACATTGGAATTCGACTTTATTGAAACAATCCATGGAAAAAGGAATATTTGATTTGAGTCAAATGATATAGTTTTGAGGAAAGAAGGTTCAATGACAGTTGCAAAAATAACATATAGGTACACCCCGTGTGCGTAGCATGGGCTCACATTAGTTATAATTATAATTTATAGTGGATATTTGACAAGTATGCAAATGTTTTTTTCAATCATCAATAACTGGAGACAAAAATGAAAATTTATTTTGCGGATAGCGGAAAAAAAAATGCTTTAAAAAAGTAAATGGTATCATATGCATAATAATATGTAAGTGATTATCAAATGTCATTAATTAGGTTCCCAGAAGTAAATTATCATTAGGAAACAGATCATAAGCGTTTCATGTTTGTCTGTACAAAAAATATATAGCATTACCCAAAGCGAGCATCGTCGAACGTGAAGGGATGATTCACTAATATGCGCCATAACTAGGGTTGACCATTTATTGGTTGAAACCAATTAAACCAACCAAACTGGTTAAGTTTGGCCGGTTGGTTTAGTTCTGTAAGATAATTGGTTTGTTTTGGTTTTTATTTTTATGTTACTTCGGTTTATTGGTCAGATTTGGTTTTTAATATTTGAAAATCGAACCAATCAATTGAACCAGACTTACAAATTTTTTTTTTTTAAAAGTCAAAAAAAATATCACGAACAATGCTATTATTTACAACATTTTCATAACAATATTATTTTTTCTTTAATTTCATATTGACATTTTCAGGAGAAGAGTTTGATTTTTGAAAATTTTCATCATAAGAACTTGATTATTTGTTTTAGTCATATGTTATATCAACGACTGTAAGATCTTTTTCATTTTAAGAGAAACCAAACAAACCAACCAAAGCGAACCATATATCGTCGGTTCGGTTGGTTTTGGTTTTAGAAAATATCAGTTTGGTTTGGTTCGGTTTATGTTTTTTGAATAGTTATTTTGGTTTCAATATTTTTGATCGGTTTGAAGCCGAACCAGCTATTTGCTCACCCTTAACCGTAACTTCATTCAGATTCAGTTGAGGGAGTAGAGAACTTGGTCCAGCAAAAGCATGTTGGCCATGAATCTTGCTGCAGGTTCTGTGGTAAGACCTTATCCTTGACAACTGCAAGGATATCAGTCGGTGTGCAGGATTTTTCTTAATCTTTTACTGCTGAACTGTACATTTGCAGTACCAGTGGACATATGTAATGTGATCAAGATCAATGCTACCTGATAGTGATGTCATTACATATTAAAACATGTAAGGCTTGGGTAAATAGTCAGTTATAACTTATAAGTAGAAAAAAACGCAGGTCAGAGGACGTTGAAGATAGAAATAGGGCATGTATGCAAAAATATATTCTATCTTAATTAATTTGATAGCGATATCAAAATCTTTAAATGAACAAGATCTAATCTTGCACATTAGTCTATTAATATTAACAAAATTAGTAATTATTTTTTTGATTCAATATCTTCTTACATTTCATTATGCCACACAAACATTACAACGAACTATAAGAAATTAAATTTTGTAAATAAAATTAATAATAAATTATAACTTTGTTCCAATCAACTTTTGTCCTATGACATAAAAAATCCACATATCAGAGATAACAAAATTTTTTTAAATGGAATTTTAGTAAGAACAATCTATATGAAGTAATGGGTCGAATTTACCAGTTAATTTTAAACATATAAATATTATCAAATATGCTTTATTACACACATTTAAAATCAAATAAATGATATATTTAGTTCAATAATCAGATGAAATAACTCCAAATTCACTTATTTTCTTTTTTATTTATGTTTTTATATAAATTAACACTGCATATAGTAATAAAGGCACACTATGTATAGAAAACATGTCAAGATACAAATATTTTTTTGACAAACGGTAATTTACCTTTACCAGTGTAACGATTACCAAATTATCAGTATACCGGTCAATCGGTAATGGTAAGGGTAAGAAATTTGGCTTACCAGTAAAAACAGTATGATAATGGTATTTGTCAAACGATAATGATAATCATTACCATAATAGCCCTAGGTAAACCAATAACGGAAATAATTGATAGCTGTGCAACATGTTGGGGAAACAACATTGATTGAGGCCGCTCAATCCAATCACTAATGCAATAGAAAACAAGCTAGATTGTGCTAGACAGTGCGCAAACAACCAATCTATGATCAAACCAACCTCAAACGGTTCAATCCATCACAACCACAAAACAAGCAATATAATAGAGCGATAACAATAAAATTAGTCCCACAAGATTCATAGTGGTACCACTAACATGTTAGTGTACATCCACTTTGAGAGAGAGCTTTTATTATCACCAAATGAGAAGAGTACAAGAGATTGATTACAACGATCCAATATTCACTGGAAAATATAGGTTTGTGGAGATAAGAATTAAAGAAAAATTAGGATTGCCAAACCATAATTAATGGAGAATAAGACCTTGATTTGATGAACTAATCACACCCTTTCAAATCAAAGAAAAGATAACTTATATGGGTATAGAAAAACCCTAGGCAATTGACCACAATTCCCTTTTGCTAATCACAAATCAACTCAAGTTATCCAGGCCCAAAAATAGACCGAACCCGATTCAGACGTCTGAAATAACATTCAGGTTTCCACTCTAGCTTGAACCAGACATCTGGATTCCTTACCGGACGTCTGAATGACTTCCTAAACGTCTGGGATTCTTTCCCAGACGTCTGGATTACTGTTCGGTTTCTATCCTGGCTGATTTCAGACATCTGGAATTTTTTCCAAACGTCTGAAAATGCTTTTAGCCCAACACCTTGTTGCCTTCTCCGCCACGTCTTCCACATCCAAGCTCTGATTCACGAACCGACTTCTCCTACACGAAGCTACTTCCATCCTCTTTGATTCTACCATATAGTATCATAAAATTTAACATTTCACCTTGATACTATATCCATCTCCAACACCAATGGTACTATACCATCATTTACAACCAATAGCTCCAACTATCACCACTTTTACCTTCATCCAAGCTTGTAGGGCTGCACACAACCCATATCCAACCCGACCCAACCCACCAACCCGACCCAACCCACAGAAACCCAACCCAACCCATCCTAGTTCGGGTCGGATATGGGTTACAATTTGTAACCCATACTATATATGGGTCGGGTTTGATATCTTGTTTAACCCAACCTTATTTTAACCCAACACAATCCTATATTAAAAAACTAATTTAATATCAGTCCACTTAAAATTAGAATAGTTCCTAGAATAATGTTTATTTATTCTATAGTAAATATGCAAAAAAGCATATTTTAAGTCAATCCAAACTAGATAGAATTTGGCAAATATATTTTAAAGAGCAATTTAATGTACCTTAAAATGAAACGCTTGTTCTGCTATGTAGTAAATTGATTTCATATAATGTGTTTTACAATGAAATTTTAGTACAATATGTCTTATAATGAATCGGTTATTTTAAATGCATCATTCTAGAAAAAATATGATATATTATACCGAATATTTTAATATTACTTTTTAAAAAAAAATCCCTTATATTCTCATTTTTGATTACATTCAAGCAACCCAACCTAACCCTACTAAACCCGATCCAACCCATACTTCAACCCAACCCATATCCAACCTCATATAGTGTCGGATATGGGTTGAACTACCTTAAACCCATACCTATGCGGGTCGGATGTAGTATTTGGTCCAACCCGACCCAACCCATACTTTGTGCAGCCCTACAAGCTTGAATGCTTTCCCAATGAGTTTCGGAAAGGCCACCCCCAATTGCACTTCATTAATGAGTTCAGGCAATGCCCCACCCGCTAATAAAGTGTTGAAAGCACTTAGCTCCAAATACGTCTCAACCAAAGACTAAAGTACTTAGGAGTGTCAATTAGTATTTACAAGATGATAAAACTTCAATCTTACACCACTACTCTTCCTAGGGCTGCACAAAGTATGGGTTGAGTTGGGTTAGACCAAATACTCCATCTGACCCGCATAGGTATGGGTTTAAAGTAGTTCAACCCGTATCTGACCCTATATGAGGTTGGATATGAGTTGGGTTGAAGTACGAGTTAGGTCGGGTTTAATAGGGTTGGGTTACTTATGTAAAAACCCGTTATTTTTAACAATTTAAATTCTGATTTATATCGATATTTTTATTTTGAAAATATTCTATGGTTTCTCGTAACGGGAATTTAGAATTTGAATTACGTACAGTGAGATATAGCAGTAGTGAAAATTTCATCGAAAAATTTGAATGTTTGTTGATCGTGCAATTTTCAGTGCAAAGCTGCGCATAACAGATCAAATTTTAGTGATTTTAAAATTTCTCCAAAACCAGTTCGGACAAACACAAAAAATATTCTATATGTTATCACGAATCCGACGGCGAAACTCGGACGTTTTGACCTCCGTTTTCCGTCCGCATTTTTACGTCAAAGGGGTCCGTAACGCGCTTTTGAACGGAGCATCCTGACACTGCAAATTTCATACCGTTGTGTCCGTCTCATCGCGCTGATTGCCACAATATATTCATTTGTCAGTTTTGGTGTTCGGTTCGCGCTGAAATTGTGATAATGCTTACATAGTTCATTTTTAAAACAGAGCCGTCTGAGTTCGATGTGTCCTTTTTCCGATCTTACATACTTTTCTAACCATTTTGGGTCTGCAAAACTCGTCTTTTAATTTTACTAAACCATCCATAAATTTTTTTATTTCTTCCAAAGCTTTATTTGGACACTTTAGTTTCTTTCCAACATTCATATAAATGCATGCATACGTTAGTTAACCTACCTTGCCTTTTCACGCTTCAAATTTAAGTATTTTGGTTCCCATCGTTGAAAACTTTGAGCAAACCCTTCTTTCAGCCCACTATCAAAACCATTTATGGGAATTTGAATTTTTCTTCACGTCAAAACTAAAACTTAGTTTAGAAATAGTAAAAGTGGATCCATATTCAATGGCAAAAGCCAAGCATGATCTCACGTTATTATTCCTTCGCCTCTTCATTTTAATGAAACGTTGTATCCTCTCTCCTTCCACCTGCAAACTCTTCCACCGAAATCCTTCTTCCGCAGCTTAGGTCTTCTTTCACAAAAAAAAAGTCGGCTTGCTTGCCAACATTCACGTTTATTTTTTTTGTTTGCTCCTTTCCCTTTTCTCACCAACGCATTCTCCAAAAAAAAAAAAAAAAAGAATTTTAGCGGTGACTTTTGCACCCATCTTGCTCCGCCATCGTTGCCGCCAAGATCCGTTTCTTCCTGCGATGACAGTCCAGTTTCCTCCCTTCTTTTATTGACAGAAACTTTGGTAGGTTTTACTTCCGTTGCATTTGGGTGCTTCACTGAAAAAGAGGATGAAAACAAGGACATTGATAAGGATTGTGGGTTATAGTTTTCGTTGAGGCCGAGTCCATTTTTTTTTTTTAAAAAAAATCCTGTAGCTTAAGTTTATTCATTCGAGACAGTGAGTTGAAGTTGCTGTGTCATATTTTGGCTGAGAGTATATTGAGCTTGCTTGGTTAGAAAAAAAAATCATTTGGTGCGGATTTGATTCGAGTTACTTATCGCGTTTATCCTATCTTGGGATAGTGCTTGTCTGTCGTAGTCTCCATCGGATTTCATCATCTACCGTGTGTCCGTTCAATTAATCTTTTTTTTTCATGCCACGAACGGTGAGTTTATCTCACACCAGACTCACATTTATTTCATGGATGATAGATCAATAATGAACTGTTATATGAAATGTATAGGATTGTTGATAGAAATTGCTTGATTTAATATATATACACATTACATATGTGACACAGTATATTCATATGACACGTAGTTGCACTGATGATATATATGTTGTGAATTGTTGTTATGTGAGTGTTGTTGTGTTTGTTGATACCCCTAGTTTAGGAAAAATCACTAATGGTTGAAATGATACATACCCGAACGGACATTAGAATAGGGAAAAATCATTATGGGTTGAAATGATAGACCTGAACGATTTTTACTAAATTTGGGATCGCGGGTTGAAATGATAGACCCATAGAAATTTTATAAATTGCGGGTTGAAATGATAAATATCCGTATCACTTGACCATAGGGTAGAAAACTATATATGGACACCGTCGGTCATGTTTTTGAAGTAAAAAGAGTTTTATTTTAAAATATTTACTTAAGACTTTATATTTTATTTAAATTTAAATTACTTTGAATATTTTAAATTATGTGTTTTAAAATGATTTTATCTGTAAATAGGGATTTAAATGTTTATTTAAGATTTTATTTATAAATGTATCTATTTTGAACCATATAATTTAATCCTATAAGTATTTTAACCTTTTTATATCATTATAACTATTTCTTTAAATCTATTTTATATTATTATAAACTTATATATGTTTATAATCTATTTCTAATTTATTTTAGAATTTTATAAACTTATATATTTATTTTCAAAGTTATATTTTCTTATATATATATTGTAAACTTTAATAATAAACTGATTGGTGAGTAAGTAAGGTTCTCGCGATTCGAATTCGACATTTAAAGATTTGAATTTAGATAACGATACTGATTTAACGAATGAACTGATATAGGATATGAATATGAATTCGAATCGATATTGACTTAAGAAATGAACTTGAATGTGAAATTTGTTTTGAAATTGAATTTCCAAGTTTAAGGAGTGAATTCGAACCTATAATGAATATAAATGAATTTGATCTTAAGTTAACTACATGCGAAATTTGAGATGGTCTAAATATTGAAAGAAATGAATTTGAATTGATACGGAATGAATTCTATTTTAAAGTGATTGAATATGAATTGGAATATATAAAATTTTATATATGTAATTGGTGTTATAAATTGTTTGATTTTGAATTAAGAAATTGTTAGAATCGAATTTATATGAATAGTTTAAATCTTATGATTTGAATTTAAGTAATAACTTTGAACAGTACGATTTGAATTTTTAAAATAAGATACAATTTTGTTTAAATTGAAGTTTAAGATTTCGTTTTGAATTATATAAAAGGAAATTTGAACCTAAGTGTTGAATTTCATTAATCGACTAAAATGAATGCTTTAAGGGGGTAAAACCAAATTATATGAATTATGAATAACGATTTCGAATTATACGACTTGAATTACATAACTCGATATGTTTTGTTTAAATTGAAGTGTAAGTTTTGAATTGAATCTCATATTTCGAATTTCGAACCAAAGTGTTGGATTCAAATGAATCGACTTGAAACGATTTCTTATAAAGGAAAATTTTGAATCATTTGAATGGATTCGAACTTGAATTTTTGCGAATATAAGCCGAACCAAAAATTATAATCGAGGTTAAAGGTTTTGATATCGATTTAATCGAAAATTGAGATATTTAAGGTATAACTTAAATATAAGTCGATTTGGGATTTGAAAGTTGTTATGCGATTTTTGTCGGAAACTTATATAAATCAAAGTTAAATAGTATAGTATTTGCTTATACTATATTCAGAAAATTTTTCGATATGGTTTTAAATCGATTTGATTTGAGCGATTCTCGTGAGTATTTTCCAAAATTGAATATAATCGAAGTTAGATATTTAAATTTGATTTCAGATTCGAATATGAGAATTCGTATAAACTATTTTATAAAGTGATTTATAAAATAATGACCACGGTGTGAAAAATGTAAACGATTAGTTGTTAAAGAATCCGGGATCGGCTATTGTCATACTCTCTGCCAATACCGAAAACTACTTTGACAACTGTGTATGCGGTGGAGTTCCAGAATGAAGGGGATGATTTGGCGAACGACTCCATTTTTTTATTTCATATTAATTACGAGATCCTGACTACCTTGAGTCAGCTTGATGTGGCTAAAACAGGAGCTATGCACGGACCAAGTGAGGTCATACCTCCTATCGAGCACACTTCTTCGATATTATTCTATTAATGTTGAGATTCGATTTGGGCCCTTTTGATTATGGGAGTGTGTGTCGAGGTGGGCGGTAGTAGCTACTATGCGTTACCACCAGTCCGGCTCTGCAAACGGTGAATCCACCCTGGCATTCCTTGCGTGCCTTGTCACATGCCTTATACGAGCCCACTATGATTTTATTTTGCACCATTTTATATGGAGTGCCCTCTGATTAACCTCCAGTTTACGGAGGAATTACGGTACTGTATATACTATGGGAATATATAAACAGTGTAAGGGTAATCATGGTAATCCCGCTTACGCTATTTTGATATTTTTACTTTACTGATAGACACTATTATTGTATATAGCGTGTTATACTATATAGTATTAGTTTGACGGATCCTTAGAGGATGGTGATCTCAAACATTCTTTAAGTTACTGAATGCATTTCATTGAACATTTCATTTGAGTTGATTTACTTCCATGAGAATGTCAGTCCTGATCCGAGTTGTTTTGTTTTGCATTATTGCTCGGGTCGGATCGAGTATTCCAGTTTGGAGATTTATCCTTGGAGTTGGAGCTTATCTTGGGTTTTGCTCACCTATATCTACTCTTTGATCAGTTGTTCCAATGTCAGCTATTACCATTGTTTTGTTTCAGACTGTTATCTATTATTTATTATATTAGACTTCCGTTGTATTATTTATGTAAACTCTGATGTAAAATTTATTTAGTAGCTTCGTGAAGTATTATTTTATTTTAAATTTTTCCGCTGCGAGATATCGTATTGCTCTGTATCTATGTCTGTGATCTGTGATTCTATGATTTATTCTAATTACCTCAGAAGCTAATAACAATATGTTGTTTTGGATGATTCGAGTTGACATGTTTTGTTGATTGTCAAAATGGTGGGTCATTACATGTGGTATCAGAGCTTTGGTTTTATCATCGCTTTAGCCTATGGGGTAAAGGCTCATTAGAGATAGGGTAGTGATACCTTAGAGTGAGTGGAATCAGTCGCAGAGTTCTTCTTGAGAGAGAGTATTTTGAAAGTATAAATGGTTTTAAAATGATTTTAATAAATATTTTTGGATATAAAAATTTTGTTTAATATTTAAATCTTTTTCTAAAATTCCCTTCCATTTGAATCAATCTTCGCTCGTAGATCCTCTTTGATTAGGTTCTTTCGTTCGTTCAACTTTAAAATCGAATTCTATAACTTATCCTTGACAGGGTAAGAAGTAGAACGAGAGTATAAATCTTCTAGAGATCCTTCCTTATTAAATGTTGGCTTGAAATAATTGTTTTAAAGATATTACAATATAATTTTTCTTGATGCAATATTGAAATTTGATATGTATATTTGTGAATAACATTATGTTTTGGTAAAACCAATATTTCGAAAGGTTTTATGTTCATGCTTTAAGTTTGTACATATATATACTTTGGATAAGTTTTAAAGATGTACACTTTATAAGAAATTAAGTTTATCGTGATTGAATAATATAGTTATGTATTTGATTCAATAAAAATATTGTTTGTATGTTTATTATGGATTATTGTTGAATTTTATTAAATAAACGAGTGAGGAGAGATATAATTTTTCCTTACTTATTTTTAGTGATTTGAAATATATAATTCGAAAATTTTGGTATATATTATGTTTAAATATAGAAAGATGTTTTGAGTAATTATTTGACGCAAAAAATGGCCTACCGAATACTTAGTGATTTGGTGTATACGTCTGATCAACGTATATGTTAAATCCTATACGTATTAGATAGATATAGAGTCACACTCTAGTCACTTGAAAATGATTCTGGTGATGAATGTAGCATCATCGACATCTATTTTCGGGTTTCCAAAGTGGGATGAATATATATTGCCAATCGAGGCATCGGGTGGATACTTGGAACTATTTTGAAATGTTTGAAATATTTAACTTTTGACATATACATATATGATAATAAATATGAACCATTGATTTAAATATAGTAAATTATTTAATTACTGTTTCTCTGTCTCGTTCCTTTTCGGGGACGAAAAGTTTTGAGTAAGGGAGATTGTAACAACCCGTTATTTTTAACAATTTAAATTTTGATTTATATCGATATTTTTATTTTGAAAATATTCTATGGTTTCTCGTAACGGGAATTTAGAATTTGAATTACGTACAGTGAGATATAGCAGTAGTGAAAATTTCATCGAAAAATTTGAATGTTTGTCGATCGTGCAATTTTCAGTGCAAAGCTGCGCATAACAGATCAAATTTTAGTGATTTTAAAATTTCTCCAAAACCAATTCAGACAAACACGAAAAATATTCTATTCGTTGTCATGAATCCGACGGCGAAATTCGTTTGGCGAAAATCGGACGTTTTGACCTCTGTTTTCCGTCCGCATTTTTACGTCAAAGGGGTCCGTAACGCGCTTTTGAACGGATGACCCTGACACTGCAAATTTCAAACCGTTGTGTCCGTCTCGTCGCGCTGATTACCACAATATATTCATTTGTCAGTTTCGGTGTTCGGTTCGCGCTAAAATTGTGAAAATGCTTACATAGTTCATTTTTGAAACAGAGTCGTCTGAGTTCGATGTGTCCTTTTTCCGATCTTACATACTTTTCTAACCATTTTGGGTCTGCAAAACTCGTCTTTTTATTTTACTAAACCATCCATAAATTTTTTTTATTTCTTCCAAAGCTTTGTTTGGACACTTTAGTTTCTTTCCAACATTCATATAAATGCATGCATACGTTAGTTAACCTACCTTGCCTTTTCACGCTTCAAATTTAAGTATTTTGGTTCCCATCGTTCAAAACTTTGAGCAAACCCTTCTTTCAGCCCACTATCAAAACCATTTATGGGAATTTGAATTTTTCTTCATGTCAAAACTAAAACTTAGTTTAGAAATAGTAAAAGTGGATCCATATTCAATGGCAAAAGCCAAGCATGATCTCACGTTATTATTCCTTCGCCTCTTCATTTTAATGAAACGTTGTATCATCTCTCCTTCCACCTGCAAACTCTTCCACCGAAATCCTTCTTCCGCGGCTTAGGTCTTCTTTCACAAAAAAAAAAGGTCAGCTTGCTTGCCAACATTCACGTTTATTTTTTTGTTTGCTCCTTTCCCTTTTCTCACCAATGCATTCTTCAAAAAAAAAAAGAATTTTAGCGGTGACTTTTGCACCCATCTTGCTCCGCCATCGGTGCCACCAAGATCTGTTTCTTCCTGCGATGACAGTCCAGTTTCCTCCCTTCTTTTATTGACAGAAACTTTGGTCGGTTTTACTTCCGTTGCATTTGGGTGCTTCACTGAAAAAGAGGATGAAAACAAGGACGTTGATAAGGATTGTGGGTTATAGTTTTCGTTGAGGCCGAGTGCATTTTTTTTTTAAAAAAAAAATCCTGTAGCCTAAGTTTATTCATTCGAGACAATGAGTTGAAGTTGTTGTGTCATATTTTGGCCGAGAGTATATTGAGCCTGCTTGGTTTGAAAATAAAATCATTTGGTGTGGATTTGATTCGAGTTACTTATCGCGTTTAACCTATCTTGGGATAGTGCTTGTCTGTCGTAGTCTCCATCAGATTTCATCATCTACCGTGTGTCCGTTCAATTCATTTTTTTTTCATGCCACGAAAGGTGAGTTTATCTCACACCTGACTCACGTTTATTTCATGGATGATAGATCAATAATGAACCGTTATATGAAATGTATAGGATTGCTGATAGAAATTGCTTGATTTAATATATATATACACATTGCGTATGTGACACAATATATTCATATGACACGTAGTTGCACTGATGATATATATGTTGTGAATTGTTGCTATGTGAGTGTTGTTGTGTTTGTTGATACCCCTAGTTTAGGAAAAATCACTAAGGTTTGAAATGATACTTACCCGAACGGACATTAAAATAGGGAAAAATCATTATGGGTTGAAATGATAGACCTAAACGATTTTTACTGAATTTGGGATCGCGGGTTGAAATGATAGACCTATAGAAATTTTATAAATTGCGGGTTGAAATGATAAATATCCGTATAACTTGACCATAGGGTAGAAAACTATATACGGACACCGTCGGTCATGTTTTTGAAGTAAAAGGAGTTTTATTTTGAAATATTTACTTAAGACTTTATATTTTTATATTTATATTTTATTTAAATTTAAATTACTTTGTATATTTTAAATTATGTGTTTTAAAATGAATATGTTTATTTAAGATTTTATTTATAAATGTATCTATTTTGAACCATATAATTTATTCCTATAAGTATTTTAACCTTTTTATATCATTATAACTATTTCTTTGAATCTATTTTATATTATTATAAACTTATATATGTTTATAATCTATTTCTAATTTATTTTAGAATTTTATAAACTTATATATTTATTTTCAAAGTTATATTTTCTTATATATATATATATATATTGTAAACTTTAATAAATTGATTGGTGGGTAAGTAAGGTTCTCGCGATTTGAATTCGACATTTAAAGATTTGAATTTAGATAATGATACTGATTTAACGAATGAACTGATATAGGATATGAATATGAATTCGAATCGATATTGACTTAAGAAATGAACTTGAATGCGAAATTTGTTTTGAAATTGAATTTCCAAGTTTAAGGAATGAATTCGAACCTATAATGAATATAAATGAATTTGATCTTAAGTTAACTACATGCGAAATTTGAGATGGTCTAAATATTGAAAGAAATGAATTTGAATTGATGCGGAATGAATTCTATTTTAAAGTGATTGAATATGAATTGGAATATATAAAATTATATATATATAATTGGCGTTATAAATTGTTTGATTTTGAATTAAGAAATTGTTAGAATCGAATTTATATGAATAGTTTAAATCTTATGATTTGAATTTAAGTAATAACTTTGAACAGTACGATTTGAATTTTTAAAATAAGATACAATTTCGTTTAAATTGAAGTTTAAGATTTCGTTTTGAATTATATAAAAGGAAATTTGAACCTAAGTGTTGAATTTCATTAATTGACTAAAATGAATGCTTTAAGGGGGTAAAACCAAATTATATGAATTATGAATAACGATTTCGAATTATACGACTTGAATTACATAACTCGATATATTTTGTTTAAATTGAAGTGTAAGTTTTGAATTGAATCTCATATTTCGAATTTCGAACCAAAGTGTTGGATTCAAATGAATCGACTTGAAACGATTTCTTATAAAGGAAAATTTTGAATTATTTGAATGGCTTCGAACTTGAATTTTTGCGAATATAAGCCGAACCAAAAATTATAATCGAAGTTAAAGGTTTTGATATCGATTTAATCGAAAATTGAGATATTTAAGGTATAACTTAAATATAAGTCGATTTGGGATTTGAAAGTTGTTATGCGATTTTTGTCGGAAACTTATATAAATCAAAGTTAAATAGTATAGTATTTGCTTATACTATATTCAGAAATCTTTTCGATATGGTTTTAAATCGATTTGATTTGAGCGATTCTCGTGAGTATTTTCCAAAATTTAATATAATCGAAGTTAGATATTTAAATTTGATTTCAGATTTGAATATGAGAATTCGTATAAACTATTTTATAAAGTGATTTATAAAATAATGACCACGGTGTGAAAAATGTAAACGATTAGTTGTTAAAGAAACCGGGATCGGCTATTGTCATACTCTCTGCCAATACCAAAAACCACTTTGACAACTGTGTACGCGGTGGAGTTCCAGAATGAAGGGGATGATTTGGCGAACGACTCCATTTTTTTATTTCATATTAATTACGAGACCTTGACTACCTTGAGTCAGCTTGATGTGGCTAAAACAGGAGCTATGCACGGACCAAGTGAGGTCATACCTCTTATCGAGCATACTTCTTCGATATTACTCTATTAATGTTGAGATTCGATTTGGACCCTTTTGATTGTGGGAGTGTGTATCGAGGTTGGAGGTAGTAGCTACTATGCGTTACCACCAGTCCGGCTCTGCAAACGGTGAATCCACCTTGGCATTCCTTGCGTGCCTTGTCACATACCTTATACGAGCCCACTACGATTTTGTTTTGTACCATTTTATATGGAGTGCCCTCTGATCAACCTCCAGTTTACGGAGGAATTACGGTACTGTATATACTATGGGAATATATAAACGGTGTAAGGGTAATCATAGTAATCCCGCTTACGCAGTTTTGATATTTTTACTTTACTGATAGACACTATTATTGTATATAGCGTGTTATACTATATAGTATTAGTTTGATGGATCCTTAGAGGATGGTGATCACAAACATTCTTTAAGTTACTGATTGCTTTTCATCGAACATTTTATTTGAGTTGATTTACTTCCATGAGAATGTCAGTCCTGATCTGAGTTGTTTTGTTTTGCATTATTGCTTGGGTCATATCGAGTATTCCAGTTTGGAGATTTATCCTTGGAGTTGGAGCTTATCTTGGGTTTTGCTCACCTGTATCTACTCTTTGATCAGTTGTTCCAATGTCAGCTATTACCATTGTTTTGTTTCAGACTGTTATCTATTATTTATTGTATTAGACTTCCGCTGTATTATTTATGTAACTCTGATGTAAAATTTATTTAGTAGCTTCATGAAGTACTATTGTATTTTAAAATTTTCCGCTGCGAGATATCATATTGCTCTGTATCTATGTCTGTGATCTGTGATTCTGTGATTTATTCTATTTACCTCAGAAGCTAATAACAATCTGTTGTTTTGGACGATTCGAGTTGACATGTTTTGTTGATTCGGCACGGTCAAAATGGCGGGTCGTTACAACTTGAATATAAACAAATTAGAATATAAGGGCAATTTAAAAAAGAAAAAAAATATTAAAATATTCAACATAATATATTAAATTTTAGCTAGTATAATGCATTTAAAATAACCGATTCATTATAAGACATATTTTGTTAAAATTTCATTGTAAAACACATCATATGAAATTAATTTGCTACATAGTAGAACAAGTGGCTCATTTTAAAATACATTAAAATGCTCTTTAAAATATATTTATCAAATTCTATCTAGTTTCGATGGACATGAAATATGTTTTTTGTATATTTACTGTAGAATACATAAACATTATTCTAGGATTATACTATTCTAATTTTAGCTGGGCTGATATTAAATTAGTTGTTCAATATAGGGTTGGGTTGGGTTAAAATAAGGTTGGGTTGAACGAAGTATCAAACCTGACCTGTATATAGTATGGGTTACAAATTTTGACCCATATCCGACCTGAACTAGGATGGGTTAGGTCGGGTTGGATATAGATTGTGTGCAGCCCTAACTCTTCCTCATCAAAACTAAGCTCCTCTCTCACCCGTGCCACCATGTGGCACCTAACACTTCTCCAAGCAAATCAAGTTCGATCAATGCTCGAAATTGCTCAAACTTACCAACCAGCAACGTTTTAGTGACCATATCCGCTGCATTGTCATTTGTGTGCACTTTTCGAAGATATAATTGCTTATCTTCATCCATGGCTACCAAGAACGACTCTCTCACTTCTAATTGTTTAGCCTATAAGCTAAACGTCAAGTTCTCCGCCAAATGGATATCACTTTGGCTATCATAATGAACATCAATGTTATCGTGTTCAAACCCCAAGTCACACAATGAATGTTTCGAATAGATTGCCTCATTTGCCGCCTCCACTGCGGTTATCAACTCTGCCTCCGTAGTGGATAAAGCAACTACGATTTGCAATCTCTTAGTAATATATATTTATCTAAGTTGTTGTCTTTATCATTGCTGGCACTTTGATGTAGGCCTGTCAACGTATGCTTTCGGATACGGATAGTGCCATATCCGTATCCGTATCCGAAATCATTTTCGGATATCGGATATCCGTATCCGTTTAATTTTCGGATATTGGATATACGTATCCTCTTAGTTTTCGGATATGGGCGGATATCAGATATTTATCCGCTCTGCCTGTAATTAATAAATTTAAGAGTATAAATAAAAAAGTTTGGATCAACATAAAATAATTTTTGTATTAATGTTTTTAAAAAACAAGGAAATAAAGAAGTATAATAAGGAAACAATATTTTATACTAACATCCATAAGCATATCCAAAAATATTCCAAAATTAAACACAAAAACTACCATTTTTCACTAAAAATGAGCAAAGAATTATATCATATTAACATCCAACGGTTACAAAATAATTATTAACTCTATTTTTCTGGTTTGAGTTACATATATTACATCAACCCGTCAGACGGATATTTTCGGATATGGATATCACTATAACCATATCCGTATCCGAAAAGCTTTTCGAATATCAGATATCCATATCCGCTTTTCAGATAATACCGGATAACAGATATTTAGGATATGCATTCGGACGGATATCGGATTTTTTGGGTATTCATTGACAGCCCTACTTTGATGTTGAGAATCTGTGTCACTGTTAGTGGTAGTGACCCCATACTCTTGACCTGATCCATTGTTGGATATTGTGTGTTGAGGTGTGCTAACAGTTTGTGTAACTTGTGGGTGCGCCATATTATCGCTAGAATGTAGCACATGCACAATATCATCAAATTCTTCAGGAATTGACGGAACATAATATCTTAGAATATAGATTTTCTTTGTGGTTTTGTACGTAGGATTGTTGCATGGAAAAACATTTTCACTAAATACAACATGCCTAGATATGTATGTTTTTCAATTACTGTCAAGACACTTATAACCTTTGTGATTTGTAGTGTAACCAAGAAAGGTGCATGGTGCAGATCTATAATCAAGTTTATGTTTGGTTATATGGTCTAATGCGAGGAAAACGCAGACACCCAAATACTTTTAAATCACTGTAGTCTTGTTTGATCTGAGTTAAAACTTCAGTGGGACATTTGAAATCCAGAACTTTAGTTGGTAACTTATTTATTAAATGCACTGTTGTGGCAAAGGCATCAAGCCAAAATTCCAGTGGCAATGATGCATGTGCAAGTAATGTTAATCCAATCTCTACAATATGTCCGTGTTTTCTCTCTGTGAGACCATTTTGTGCGTGGGCAAGTTAGTCTATGTGTGATACTATTTTTACAGAAATATTTTTTTAATGGTAAAAACTCTTTACCCTCATCACGCTGTAATATCTTTAATTGATGATTCAGTTGATTTTCAGCACTTCCTATGAATTACATAACTACATTGTATATGTCAGATTTTGATCTTAAGAAATATATCCACACATAGTTAGAGTAAGCGTCAATGAATGAAATGTAATACTTGTACCCATAGTCAGTATCAGTTGGTGTTGGACACCATGGATCAACAGCAACCAGTTCTAACGGGTTGAGGTATTTAGTTTTAGAATTTGAAAATGGGAATTTATGACTTTTTCTCATTTGACATATATAATTTTTGGGAATGTCAATCACAATACCATTACTATCCTAAAACCTCCTTTACAATTCTAGCATTGGGTGACCAAGCTTACAATGCCACATATCAAAGGCCATATAGTCTTTATTTACTTTTAATTCTGCCACATTACAGAAATTTCCCTTTAATTCAGTTTTTCTAGACTTTCCATGGTCAAACTTGTATAGCCCATCATGTTCTCTACCCTGCAATAAGATTTCCTTAGTTAGCATGTCCTTAACTAGAAAATGTTTTGGATAAAACTCAAAAGACACATGACTGTCTTTTGCACACTGTGACACATTTATTAAGTTCTTTCCTATGTGTGGTGTACGTAATAGGTTATCTATATAATGTTGGTTGACACCCTTGATACTAGCATGTCCAGTGTAAGAAATAAAGACAGAATTACCATTATTCATAAGTAGAGTTTGCTTACCCTTACATTCTCTGTGCCTAAGATTGAGATTATTTAGATTATTGATAACATGATGGATAGCTCTAGAATATGGGTACCAAGCTTCATCTTGAACATCTTCATTTGTGGCAAAATTTGAGCTGCTTTCTTGATTGTTCTTGATATTAGTCTGACTATTGACCATATTTGCATTGGGCTTGTTGTTTCTGCTATCGTTATTAGCTTACTGATTCACATTGAAGCTATTGTCAAATCTGAAGTAGCATTTATTGACTGTATGACTAATTTTTTCGCATGTTTGGCACTTTGGCCTGATGTTGGGGTTCCATCTCCCTGCTCTTCCTCGTCCTTTGTTGGACTGGCCACCTCTCAGGTAAGTATTCCGATTTCTTGTGTTCTTGGTTTGATTCTTTGGTTTATTGCTTGCTGTGTAATTAACAAATAATTTGTGCCTTGCTCTTTCTTTTGTAACAATCTTCCTTCATGTCCAAGTAGCATGTAATAAACACTTTGTATGGATGGTGTGGGTTCAATGGATGTGGTGAACGCTATTACAGCTTCATATTCATCTTCAAGACCCCCTACTATGTATAATATATGTTCATTTTCTCCAATCTTGTGTTATGCACATGCAAGTTGGTCACACAGATTTTTAACCTTCATAAGATACACATTCATGCTTGAGTTGTCTTTCCTTATGCTTTGCAGTTATTTCTTGTAATGTAGCACTCTTGCAGTAGAGTGACATATAAATGATCTTTCAAGTGTTGCCTATATCTTGTGCGTTGCCAAGCACTCTTTAAATTATCTTGCCTTTGATGTGTTGTGAATTCTTGATTGGGAATCAAACTGTTTCCACTGTCTCTGATATATTTTGCAGGAACAATCTTCGTTCCATAGATATAATCTTATAATCCGTAACCTTTTACTTTCGTCTCTGTTTGCAGCTTCCATAAAAGATAGTTGGACTCATCCAATTGGATTTAAATGAGTTGAATTTGAGGATTTATGATTGCCTTGATGAGATCCTGGATGTTATCAGCACTGGACTGATTGGATCTTGTTGTGGATATTAGGGAGTTGGAGACACCTTCTTTGACTATGATTGCTACTTTTAGAATGATGCAGGATCAACAGGGTAAGAATTTCTGAACTCCTGTGCTTGAATTGAGATTTTTGAGAACCTTTACTTGAGTTTTAAAGCAACCAAAATGCTAAGATGATGACTTTGAATTATTTTGTGATCTGTTTTGACGGATTAACTTTCTTGGATGGCTTTATTCTTCAACTGAATGGTTTTCTTTGATTTCTTGATCAATTTACAAGAGTTTTTGATTTCTTTTACCACCAAGTCTGAAGATTCAAAAATTGCTGCATCCAAATGAAAAATGGTGAGGCACTATTTTTGAATCTCAACCTCAACTCTCCTGTGAAGAGATGAATAATCTTGATTGAGAGGTATCCAAGTGACAAAGCCAAAATCTGATGGATAATCTATCTTTTGATAGATCACAAATGTGGCTGAAATGATCTGGAACAAAGACCTGATGTGTTAGCAGTTTGGCTCTGATACCATGCTCGAAATAATGGAGAATAGGAGATTTCGTAACCATAGAAACTTGTTATTGAATCGATAAAAAGAATGTACAGGGTGCGACAGTATGTATATACAGAGTACTTGAGTCATTGAGGCCTTGTAGAGGCCGAGGAATAAAAATGTGCCTAGGCCCGTTTGTACACAAAGTAATAAAAGGTGTGTATGGGGTCTTCAGTGTAAACACTTCATCGTTTGTTTTGCAAAAAAAATTGCAAATATTTTTCTACAACATATTTGCTGCAATTTGTGTTGCATATTTACTTGTTTACCTAGCAATTTAAATGCCAACATATCATGTAAATAGTAGGAGATGGAAAAGAAGAGGAAAATTTGGTGCAAGATTAGCATCAGTTCAGAAAAAATGGTGACAAGTGTGTTCTCAAATGCAAACTAAGCTGATTCAATAGGTTAAAAATTAAGAGAAGGCTTTCAAGGTTTTTTCAAATATTCACATTTAATTGATACCATTTTCAAATGCAACATATAATTCAATTATATTTGAGGCTACAGAATATTGTGGACTAAAGTTAGATTACTTATTGAAAGAAGAGTTGATGGAATCATTTCAACCAGAAAAGGAACATTATCCTATGTTAAAACCATCCATGCAACTTCAAATGAAGTTTCCGTCTTTATACAATAGTATAATGCTAAAAACACCCCAATTTCCTCTTCCGATTACCACAACTAAAATGTACCACAAAATTTACCTTTACACTCTTCCTAATACCTCAAATTTAAAAATAGGGGCTATCACCGTTTATACCTGTTTCTCCCTCTCGGCTTCAATTCATTTGTTCCTTCTCTTTCGAAAACCCTAGACTACCATGATTTTTTTTCCGATGTGTTCATCTATCTTTTTCTTCACCGAATTCTATGCTACTACAAGAATGAGTGGATGCAAATAAAAAAGCTGTGAATAAAGATCGAATTTAGCAAAATGAGATACGTGAAGATGAATTTTGAAGATGTAAAAAGTAGCGGTGGTAAAGGAACGAACAAAATAAGGTTTTAAATTAGGGTAGAATACGTGATTATTTCGGCAATCAGTGGTTGAATGAGAGATTAAAAAGATGATCAATGTGGTATTAGGAAGCATAAATAATTTAATATATTTTAGGTTTTTAGTTATGGTAATACGAAAGGGAAATTGTGATGCCCTTGGCACCACACTATAATAAACCTTGAAAAGCTTTTCATAGCGGGACATGGGAGATGCTTTTTAGTATTAGTTCGGGCATTCCGCAAGGTCGACACTTAGGTAGCGTTTGATTTTCGTACAGGCCAGTTAACGTTCGCATCGATGCATCATATGTGGGACCCACACGTTTGCCCCTTCGAGACGAACAGTTTGAAAGATAGCTTTCGCGTCGGACGAGCGTTAGACACGAAAGAAAATTCTGGATCAGCCGGTTCTCTTCTCTCCCCCTATATATTCACTCTTTTTCAACATCAAATCCAAAAATTCAAGCTCCAAACCCCTTCAAATCTTCTATTTTTTTAGTTTTTTGTTATTATATTTGTGCTTTTTAGCTTCTTAACTCCATTCTATATTTTTTTCCGTTAATTTTGGAATTTTTCCCCCCAAAATGGAAGCAAGTCAGTCCTCTTCCACCCATTCCATTGCTGAATGGATCAACAACACTACCAATGCTTTCATCGATGTGTGCATGGACCATCTGGAGTTCCGTGCGCATACTGTTGGAAATTGGTACCAGTAGATCGCAGTGGCTTTCAACCAACACACCGAGTTGGACAACAATGCAGGTCAAATGAAGAACAAGTTTGACAACATGAAAAGAGAATGGAATCCGTGGAACAGGCTGCTACAGATTAATGGCGGGGCGTGGGACGAGCAGCTGAATACCGTCGATGGGACGGACGAGTGGTAGGCGACGGTGCCACCAGCGTCGCGTAAATTCAAGAGTGGGTCTCCAGCGCGATTCATAGAGGTGGATTCTATGTTTGGAGGCTGCATTCATACTAACAAATGTCAGTACCGAGTTCCAGCCTCTCCACCCGTTCATCTGCATGAAGCCCAGATCTTTGGCGATTTTATTCGGGGTGATACTACTGAGATCTCAAGTCGTCCCGCTCGTACGCAAATCAGGTCCGGTGCTGGCCCTTCTTGTTCTGCTCCTTCGTCCGTGGACTGAGATGAGCTTATACAGTTGTGTCTGTCAGTACATCAGATCGAGGAGAAGTATACTGAGTGTGAGGTTGCAGTTGTTCTGTAAGAGAACGACATAAAGGGCCACAACCCTTTGTATTCTCTGATTGACAAGCCCGCACAGCTGAGGGGTTGTGTTCTTCATTATGTTCGCAAGCTGTGGGCTGGACATCTATAGGTTTCTTATGTATTTGTTGTTGCTTTTTATTTGTGTTATGTTTGCATGTTTGAATTGTTTTTTATGTGAACTAGTATTCTGCGTTGTACTGCTGGTTGAATTATGAAATTTAAATTCTACAATTTGTAATCTGCAGTTTGTACTTTGCAGTCAATAAAAACTATAATAAACACAAATAAATAAGTAATAAAATGATAATTTTACCCCTTTTAATTTATCCCTTCCGTAAAAACAAAAGCTACCCCGTTCGCAACAATTCCCCTTCAAAATACCCCTTTCAAATAACTATTCCCGTTCAAAATCAAACGCACTCTTAAAATAATATCAGACGCCAACTTATTTATCCATTCACTTTCTACATTAAAACCTTTTTGTGCGGTATGTGGTCAGATTCAAAATATTTTAAAGCATGGTGTTATTATAAGTAGTTTATTGTGCATTCGCTGCTTGTTAATATCAACAAAGTCCTTTTCTAGCGCTTGTTGATATCAGCAAAGTCTTTCTCCAGTTGTGAGAGGTGATTTTCAATGTAAATAAACAATATATTTTTCTTCGAACATTTTGATTTATTAAAAGTAATTGGAAATAGTCTAAGAAATCAAGATACATATGTCAATTAAATAGCCACATAAATTCAATCGTGTTGACAAAAACTTAACAACCAGTATAACATGCAGTCAATCAATATCAAATGAAATCATAATCGGATTTTGTGTACAGTGCCAGTAATAAAACAAAAATCTTATGACCGATGCTTTGAAAGTAGACCCGCTTGTCGCTGCTTGTCCGTAGCCGGCCTGCGGTTTGAATTAGGGCTGTTATGGTAATTATTACCATTACCATTTGACGAATACCATTACCGTACCATTTTTAATGGTAAGCCAAAATTGCTTACCGTTATCGTCACCGATCAACTGGTATACCGATAATCTGGTAACTATTACACTAGTAATGGTAAATTGCCGTTTGTCTATCAAACTTTATATCTTGACGTATTTTCTTGTACAAAGTGCATCTTTATTATACTATATGTAGTGTTAGTTTATAAAAAATCACAAATGAGAAAGAAAATAAGTGTATCTGAAATTATTTCATTTGATTATTGAACTAAATATAATTATTTATTTGATTCTAAATGCATGTAATAAAGCATTTAAGATGAATATACATATATTTCGAATTAACTGGTAAAATTACCATTACCACTGGTATTGAAGAAACATTACCGATAATTTACCGTTAAAAATGGTAAATTTACCATTACCATACCGTTTCAACTGGTATACCAATTTCAATTAAAAACGGTTATCGATCGATTGGTAATGGTATGGTAACGGTAAATTTACCGTTACCATAACAACCCTAATTTGAATGTAGAAATATGGAAATGGACGACGAATTTGGTATTTGAGGACCAAAGCTTTCGATCTTTGGCTAGTAAAGATGCAAATTTTCAAATTTAGGAGGGCTGGAAAGGAAACACTGGGAAAGCAGTTTGCAAACATTGTGGTGGAACAGAGAGAGAAGCAAGTGGGTGGACAACGGTTTGGAAAGAGAGTGGGATGAAGGAAATGATTGTATCGTTCAAAATTAAAGGGGAAGTGATGAACGTGCGTTATTTTGAAATGACAAGTATTGGTTTTGCCACATAAGCAACGCTTAGATCTTGTTTGTATATTTAACTTTTAAGTAATGTGGTGCTAAGGGCATCCCGATATCCTCTTCCTAATACCGCAAATAAAAAAAAAACTCATTAAATTTTATATGTTTCCTAATACCACATTATATCTCCGTTCTAATCTCTCACTCAACCAGTATTTGCTGAGCTAATCACGTAATCAAACCTAATCTGAAAACCTTAATCAACGGCAATCGTTGTCTATTTCATCTTTCCCACGGGAAATTCAAATTTTTACCATTTGAAGCCCTAAACTTATTGTTCATAACAATGCAAATATCGTAGGAACCTGATAGCAATCAATATAATGTCACTATCCAATTGTCACGTGAAGAAGTGTTACTAATTCGAAGTAGAATCAAAATTAGCAACGGCAAAAAGCGTGACTAGATTTGCAACAGTAAAAAACCGTAGCAAAACAAAGAGCAGAAAGAAGTACCTATCAGTAATGTCCGAGTCCAGAGTAAATCTGTTTCCTTGAAACAATATTGCCCCCTCTACGGCGCTGAAGGTATATGAGCAATTGTTTCACAAGATGAAACGGACCGATCTTTGCAATGTAGCGCTTACAGTTGTAGAGCAACGATGAACTCAAGTAAGTTATTTTAAGAACAGTGCAGCAAGGAAGAAGAAGGAGACAGAATGAACTAATTATTTGGATGATCAGTGGCTCTGTCAGACCGTCCATATATAGCGGCGGAGGGGTGTCTTTCTTGGTAGTTGCGGCTGTCCGTACAGGTGCGCCGGTTCAAACGGTCGCATATGATCACTGTTCAGGAAAACAGACGCATCTTCTGTTCCAAACGATTGCATTTGCATAAAAAGAAACCATTTTCCGCGTATTAAACAATCGACGACCCATTGGATCACGAGACCCCAAGAGCCCCGAGACCCAAGGCCGTTATCTTTGACATTTTAATATTTAATATGAAAGCCCAATGCCCACATAGCCCATTCATTCAAGTCCTTATGTGCTCATGTCATTTGTTTGATATAGCATGTGGGGCTTTGGTATTTATGGAGATATATCCAAAAAACATACACAATGTTGGACTTTGTTTCTTTGAATTTCTCTACTACCACATAACCTCTTCTTCCCTATCCTTCTCATTCATTTCCAACAATCCCCCACACGAATGAGAGGTTACTTAATTTTGTTCTTAAATTTTTTGAAACAATTAACGTATCGGTAAAACTAGCGCAATGGCCTTGAACTTTTCCTAATGTTTATCGTTATAACTTACTGGCGAATCAGTGGACTATATTGTCTTTGAACTGTAAGCCTTTTGTGTAAGTATATAAAGAATGAAATGTTCTTCTGTTTGTGTTCCGATGTGCCTTGTCCTCAACGCAATCTGTGCTTTCCTTCAGGGGGAAGTTCGGGTCGTCTCAGTAAATATTTTTCTAATGGAAGAGAAAAATCGAGATTTCGTCGTGTAGATTGTGAGTTTTGTCCAAATCAAATTTCCAAAAAATCGCTATGTAATTCCTTTATAATTTATAATGATTTATTTATATTATAAAAGGATTTTAATATAAATTGAATATCGATATAATCTGGAATTTCGAAATATTGAGTTATAAATCCTGATATATTTATTTTGGGTAATATGATATCGTATGTGAATATATATATATGATAATATTAATTTAATTATTTTTAAATATATTAATATTTAAAAGGGTTTATTTAAAGCTTAAAAAATAGCTTGTTTTGCAAACAACCTTCATTTTCAACGAAACTAATTTTGTCGGATCTGGAATATTAAATTATTGTGAGATTTCAATTTTCTTGATTGTTGGAGTCAGTATATGGCCGTACGGAATTTTTATGTGAAAAACAAACAATAATTTGACTTTGAAAATACGCTATGTGAGCAAACAGACTCGGAATTCGACGAAACAAGTTTCGTTGGGTCCGTAATGTCGAAATGTAGCTGCATGTCCATTTTTATCGAATTTAGATATTGTACGTGATCGTAGGAATTTTTAAACAGTAAAATAAGTAACGATACATTAAAAATCAATATAATAATTAAATAAAATAATATTAAAATCTCTTTATAAATATAACCCTAGAATTTTCTAACCTAGGTCATATTACTTTTCTTTAGTCAAACATAAAACCGTCGTTCTATGCTTTCTCAAAACCATCTCGTGGATCTTCAAAATTCAACAATAATTCAAATAAAATTCTATAAATTAGAATATAAACATTTTTGGATTCTTCTTAGGTTCATCTTCACATCCATGTAGATTTTTTTGAGATCGACATCCTTCTGTTTCACTACTTTTTCTTCTCGTGTGAACTAGGGTTCATTGAAGTGGGGGTGTAGAAGCATCATTATATGATTTTGAGGTTGCAATGGAGTTTAAGGGATTGAATAGATTGTGTTTGCCAACTTTGGATGGATTCCATGAGTTATGAAGTCGCATCTGTTCCTGTATGCCACGAATACTGGCTTGTTTGACATGGTGAAAGGTGAGCATCGAGTATTTCGTGAATTGTATGATTTGAGGAGAATTTAAAGAGTTTGTCTGATTTTTGGTTGAGTACATAATGTGATGCGATGGAGCAGTTAGAATTCAACGATGAAACTGGAGTTGTGCAGTTTCCAGCAACAGATGCATTTTGATTTAAGGAGACAATGCATCATCGTGGTTATGCATTGTAAGTGAATTCCATGAATTGATTTCTGGGGCGTTTTAAATGAACTAGTTATGAGTTGAGATGGGAGAACGAGACTTTAGTGGAGGAGGTAACTGAAGTGAATGAAGGGGTAAACGGGAGGATGGTATTCGGGAAGATGAAGTTTAGAGGATGGGATTAAGAGCAGTAAAACATGGGTTAGGCTGTTAATCCAAATGATTAAGGTTTCTAATTTATCATTGTTTAATTCATTAATCCGCGCAGCTTGGATTGGAAATAATGGCAAATGGAAATCGTTTGTTACTACGGGTTCAAATTGGGAAATTGTAGGAGAAAGAGGTGAAAGGTTAATTGGTTCAAATAATAATGTGATTAGGATTAATTATATAATTAATTAATATTGTTAATAATAGTCATGTATATGAACTTATTAAATCGATAATTTTCTCCTACATTATCAGAATTGAGCAAAATAAGATCCGTTGGGATTGTATGGACTGTGGCTACACAATGGAACTGACTGAGAGTGAATTGGAGCTCATTACAATTTATTGCAAAATAAATCGTCCGTCTGAATCAAAGATAGTTAATCATTATTTAACGATAACCGTCCAGTGTGAGTAAATCTCACTAACTCTGTACAGTTTATATTTTTATAAATATAATCTAGTATTGATAAATGATGATTAATTGATGTGTGTTGATTATTTGGTTGAATTGCTGATGTATTGGTTGAAATTATAGATAACAATATATATATATATATATATATATATATATATTATTAATCAAATATTGATTCTGTTTATCAGAATATTTCATATTGAAATGAAATCGATGTTACTTATATTGTTTAACGTCTATGATGCAGGAAAACAGGTTGGAGGGATCCAATTGGATTCCTCAATATTAATAATACTGTTTGTTTTCATATATTGTGATATATGATGTGATATATAATCTGTGATTGATTATGGGTGTGTAGATGATGTTGATCATGGTTATTTGGTATTTTAAATACCATAAGAAATACCAGAATGTGGAAAGGAAATTTTCAAAGTGTAAACTAAAAATAATATATTTATAAAATCAAAGAATTTTATAAAAGGAATATTTATTTAGAAAGTAAATAGAATTATAAAAGGGATATTTGACGAGATATAAAAGAATTATGAGATGATTGTTTAAAGTGGATATTAAATAGAAATTTGTTTTAACAAATAGATTAAGAAAATTAATTTATAAATAATGTTTTATAAATTAAATAAAATATTTATCATTTGATAAACAGAATATATAAGACTGGATTTATATAGAGAAGTAGGAATTGGTTTTAACACCGATATTTTAAATGGAATTTGAGCAGCATTTATAAAGGTGATTATAAATGGGATTATAAGTGTTAGAAGAATAAAATGAGATTTTATATAAAAAAATTCTATAATTAGAAGTATAAATAGAAATTGGATTTGGGATATTGTTTTAAATATGAAATCAAACTGTTTTGATTGCAAAGAAGGAATATTATTTACATTTAATGTGAATAAAGGATTTAATTAAATATTTTGCTAATAAAATATTTATAAATGAAATAGGGTTTGAAATTGGAATTAAAATGGAGTTAAAGGAATTAGAAACTGACTAGAGATTAGTTAAGTTGATCAGCTGTTTGGATATTGATCTGATGTTGGTTTCGGCCTTCGGGGTTAATACGCAGGGGGTTGTTCTCTTACTAATTTACAGTTAGAGAATGATATATGTGAGAAGATAGTGATGCGTGAATCAGAAATGGAAACGTTTTCCAAAGTTAATAATGTCTATTTTCTAAAATTAGAAAATAAGGATTTGATGAATATATGGAAACGAGGAATGGGGAAATGAATAAATGTTGATTGATGACTGATCGATAGAATTTCCATCTGGAAATAATATCGTTGTTTGCACACATGTTTTTCTTTGATAATTAAATCACCGACTATCAAAGTTTTTGACCATTTTTCCGTCGTCAATATGGAGAGACCGGGATCAGACTCATTATCTGAAAACCACTCTGTATGGGCGTTAGCGTTGCAATCAAATATGATGAAGATAATTGAAGACGAAGTTATGTAAGGGCTGTCCTATTTACAGAATAGTGCCTTCAGTTTGTCCAGTCCCAAGATGACCTGTATGGAAGAATCACAACACCAAAAGGTAAAATCAGAAACACTTGGTTTTATTGATTTGAAACACTATAATAATGTTGTTAGGCTTAATACACTTTTTAAGGGTTTCAGTTCCTAGACAAGTGTTTCCGAAATTTTATTTATTTCTTTTATGAGGACAATTATGTTATAAATGTAGTGGTTTCAAGGCCCATGCGCTAAATAAACGTTTTATTCTTGGACCGTTCCCAAAAAAAATTGTATGGCCGCAAATATTACAATTAAAAGATTACCGTTCCCCAAAAGTCCTATCGACATTTTTCTGGATCAATTTAAGTCTCTCTTCAGATTACTTCTGCAATGTCGAGAATCCATCGTTGATTTGTTTTACCAAGCATCCTTCATACAGCTCAGCCTCCTTACATGTAATGCCTTCTTATCGATCTATTCTAAAACCCTAAGGTAAGGTAGATAACCTCCAATAAACTCTGATTTCTTCAGCTATGTCTTTATTTCATATTATATCATATTACTTCTTAATAGAACGTGGACAATATGAAAAAAAGGGAGTAACAAATTGGTATAAAAAAAGGAGTAGTGAATTGGTTGTTTCTTTAAGTTGAATCTTCGGCTAGCAAGTTTGAATTTAGAAAAGATAAATTTCTCCTTTGGGACCATTTGATATTTCTGCTCCGCTTACATAGTTGTTTAGTAATTAAGGATCTTGGTTGCTTCTATATGTTGTACATTCAAAGTTTTTAATGGTGCAAATTTGGTTCTAAATTTTGATGTCTTCTCTCTAAATATTTGCTAATATTTCAATTTCAGTGTGTGCAAGCAAGCTGTTGATGAAACGTTATGATGAATTGTAAACAACATTGCTAACCCCATAAAATAGTGAGCAGCTAATGGCATCATCAGTCAGCATGGAAAAATCTTTGCTGATAACCCATTTTGGAATCCAATGATCAACTGTTATTTTAGAAATGTCACCATGTGTTTTTAGGAACTTTCTTATTGTCTTCACGTTTGTCTTAAGCCGACAAAAGAAATCTATGATGACAAGCTGATGTAGCAGCTAGCGTAGTCTGGTGTCTACATTGTTGTTATGATGATATACTTGTTACAACCCATTAGTTAACGCTGACATGCGTATATACCTGTTTAACATGCCTCTGTACCTTTACTTTCCGATTGCAAAATGTATTTCTGCAATAGACACAATGTCGATTCAGAAGGAATGCATAACCTGCTCGATAAATAAAGAAAAGCAGATGATTAGTAATATGCGATTTTTCTATCTTATACATATTCGTATCATTAAATCGTGTTTAACTACATGTTATTGCAGTTTGTAGGTTTATCCATCACCTTAGGTATTTGCATTTTAAGCGTCGTTGTCAAACATAATTTTCAAGTAACATAACCTCTTCTAATTACATTTCCGCTATCGTTACATATAACTTATATAGCTGTTATTCCTAATCTGCACATTTCTGTGCACATCGTACTATATTTTTACTTTAAACTTTCATACCTTTTTAATATCATTCTATTTGTGTACACTGCGATATTCTTTTTGAAATAATTACTCACAAAATCTTGCGTGTATTGAATAAATTGTACGTTTATTATCATAGTTAGTACGAGTTTAAATCAATCTTCTTCTCTGTTTTTTTTACAACCAACAAATAGTTGTCAATTATATACAAACATGGAATTTGGTAAATGAATCGTTGCATGGTGCTTCCATATGATTTATATGTGTGTACTAAATTTACACAAACCTCTGTTAATAACAGGTTTACATTATACTCCCCATTGGTCTTTTCTTCAATGGTAGATTGTTGAAATTCCCCAATATAGAGAGGCTTGCTAAGCAATTGTAAACCACGTTATATTTACATATAACTATAGTTACATGCGCAATTTTAAGTGCATGTTCATTTGTGTAGTCAATAAAATTTGTGCTTCATGCTTTCTCTACCTAACTTTCATTTTTAAGCACATACATATAGATATTAAGTTTTTCTAGTGATTTGGTTATATTTGTTTCTATGTATTTGGCAACTTGTTGTATATAAATAACACACATCAGTACTTCCAGAATTTGTTGAATGCTTTACGTACGCAACTCTGTTTAAATAATTTACTGACCATGATATCTATTTTAATGGCGTTTATGTTGTTGCTACGAAAGTTGTGTCTAGAGACCGATCTCTGTAAACTATGTTATGCATTTGTATGGACTTTTACTATGAACTCTGACTTTACTTACCCTTCCAAACATAAATGGCAACTTAAATTTATTTACAATACAAATGTTGGCCATCGTAATATTGTATTTAAGGTTAAAAATTGATTTTCTAAACTATAAAGCAGTCGGTGCCGCATTTTACATTTAAGGAAATGTTTATTATTATTATTTAAACTACCACAAGATACCATATACAACGACACCCGTTGTACCTTTTACGCAAGGATATTCACTTTGTTTTACTCCTTTGTTGAGAAAGATTATTGTTGAATATTATTATATGGCTTTTTACATGCTATATGATGTTCCTTTTTTGCACTGCATTTTTTTGCATATTATATCACCCTATGTCCAACATTTATTTCCTTGGCATAAAATACATTACTTTCTTTCCATGCTGTATTATTTTTCAGGTGCTCATTGACAGCCCTAGTTAGAACCAGCAAATACTAAATATGTACAAATATTTGTCTATCACTGGTAAACAATAACTGTCAAACAGTTCTATATAAGATTTAATGTCGCTACTCATATGAGCTATTCTTAGGATTAGACTTTTTACTGTCGAACAGTTATATAAAACGTGATAATCCAGTAACTTATTTATATTCTTGAAATATTGAAAAGTCATTGATTTGAATTTGTTTTGGTTTCCACAGAAGAAAGTCTGAGAAGATTCAGCTTCCGTAAAATAGAAAAGGCCACCAAATGCTTCAGCAAAGAAAACATGATTGGGTCAGGTGCATTTGGAAGTGTTTACAAGGGAATTTTCGATGATGAAGTTCTTGCAATCAAGAGAGAACATGTAGATTCATATGAGAATCGTAAGGAGTTCAAAAATGGTATAATTATTGTAATCAGTATTTACAGTTAATTTTAGGTTTGAAAATTTAACAAGTATATGAAGTTATAGACATAAATTTTGATGCAGAGGTGCGCTGCTACAAAAGGTGAAGCATATGAATCTTCTGGCTCTGGTCAGATTCTTCCATGAGTCGGGTGTGAGTAGAACATACCTCAATCCTTCTACTTTAATATCGATCATATATTCTAAACTTTGTTCTAGAATTAATTAAATATGACACAGCAGATCATAGCCATTGGATGCTGTTTATATTGTTTAATTTCGAAACTTGTGTACAAAAATTTTTATAGCATAGAAATACATATATGTATCATTTCTCTTAGCCTGTGCATCATACAATGCATAACTTCAAGTTTCTTGCATGTGCGTGCAATGACTAGTTCCCATCTTTTATGCTAGAAGTCATTGTAAATGTAATGCAGTTAGTTTTTAGTGTTCTAAGCTTCCTCTACTTTGTTTTTTTAAGGAACAAATTTGCAGCACTATATAAGTATAAGGTAGAATATTTTAATTAGATGTGTTCGTTGTTAGACGGTATCTTATAAGCTAATGCCAGATTAATTATATTATGTTCATGTCACACAATTCTCAATTTTCCAGTAATTTATAAGCAGGAACCTTTTATTATTAGGTTTTTTTTACTGTTCTTATTGCAGTTCAGTTGATCTTGGTGGGTTTGTACATATTGGAGTTGGTGCGTGGAATGTTTTTTTATTTTATTGTATACTAAAAAGCTGATGTTGGTGATAATAATGATATGATTTTTTCTTTGTTTTCAGTGAATTTTTCTTCTTCTCATCTGTTATCTAAGTAACCATTCATGTTTAATAATTTCTCAATTACTTCAATTATACTATATAGTCACATCATGAAATTTCAACATATTAATTTTTGTAGTGTATGTCACTTGTTTTAGTCCTAATCCATGATTAACATGACTATGGAGTTCTGTATCACTTTTAGGGAAGAGAAAGGTCTGTATCCATGATTAAAATGTAGCTACAGCTTGATGTTTTATCATTGTTTCGGTACTGTTTTCTTCCTATATGCTACATCAGGCTTATCTATGTGCGCAATTTTGCTCTATATGGTAACTGGCTGAGGACAAATTTATAAACTCATGGTTTTGTATACTAAGATAACTACTCCCTTTGTTGACTTGGATGGTTTTGATTTTTCATGTATGTAGATTGTGGCATTTCAGCTAAACCAATTCATATCGGAATCTATGTCAAGTGATGCAAAAGATACAGGATGTGTCATATTAATTGCATTTGTGCTGCTAGTGTTAAGTAGCTGAGGATCGCTCAGCTATAAGTTAACATTTGTTGCAGTGGATTTATCCCATCGTTATTTTCTTGCACTTCCTCTGTTATTATATACTGAACATAGTCAGGTAGTATTTCATCTTCCCCATGTCCTCTTATTTTTCTACATACCATTTTTATTTGTCACTTGTTACAGTCAAACAGAGGTCAGTTCTATCTCTATTATTTTTCAAAAACATTTAATCAGCAGTGTTTATTTGTTATTACCATACTCTCTATACAGGTTTACATTGTCTATCTTGGAGAGCAGGAGGTGACCAAAATAGTATAGGAAATTCATGACCATCACCACTTTTTTCTTGTATCCATTAAGAAAAGGTTATAACTGACATCAAATTTCAAAAAAAAAAATAAAAAAAATTAGTATCTTGGTCTTGAGACTTGATTTTCACTTGTGAGTTTGTCTATGTTTTCAGTAAGGAAGAGGCCATAGAGTCTTTGCTTCATAGCTACAAGAATATCAACGCTTTTGCTGCTTTCCTTTCCGACGAGGAAGCATCATATATATCAGGTCTTCCATTAACACATATGTAATATCTAAATCACGAAGTAACTAAATATCCCAAACAAGTGCCAATTATTTATTGAAATATGTCAGAAATGGAAGGAGTAATGTCTGTTTTCATGAACAAAGAGAGGTCCTCTTTACACACAACCAAGTCCTGGGAATTCATTGAAAACGTAGAGGGTTTAGTTGGTTCAAACAAGGAGTATTCTCTTGCTAAGAAAGCAAAATATGGAAAGGATGTCATAGTTGGAATGATAGATTCTGGTAAATGGTTTCTAACTTGTCATAGTTACCTTTTCTATAAATCATTACAGAAAGAATCATGTTATGTACATAGAAAATTCTGAGAAGAAAATATTATCGCATGAAAATGGAACAGGAGTATGGCCGGAGTCAAAAAGTTTTGATGACAAAGGGATGGGTCCAATTTCTAAACGTTGGAATGGGATTTGTGAAGGAGATTCTTTCAATTCCTCTTCCTGTAATAAGTCAGTTTCACTATCTTATTTTCTCACATACTTTATGTCCTTATAATATCTATATTAAGCTATGATTAGTATATATGGTCATCGTATGCAATTATGCATGTTTAGTGCATGTCTATGTTGTGCGTCTATTTCTCTTTTGGTAAGAGAATAGTAGTCACTAATGTAACAATCATTGGTCATCATCGCCTACAGATAAATAAACCAACCATTGCATGTTTTATCGATTTTTCATTTATATGGTTATTGTGTTTCTCTGTGCTTTAAGATACATGCTAATGCATGTCCTTTTCGGGTGCATGTGATGCACGTATATATCAAAACAGAACCAAGTATGGAGTTTGGTATGTATGGTTTGAGAGGAATTGACGAGACGCTTGTGATCAGGGTACCAGACAAGTAAAGTTCAGTAGATTCACTTATCTTCAATTAAATTGACTGTCTCCACTTGATTCAGTCCTTGTGAATTGTCCTACAATCCAATATACCTCTCCGTGTTAAAAGTGAGATAGCTGCATGTCTTGTAAAATCAGAATCACTGCTAGTCAATACAACTATAAAGATCGAAAACGCAATCAACGTGGAAGTATTCATATATGAAACGATACCTTGCCTGGTCTAGCAATTGGAAGAACCATTTTCGCCTGAAAAGAACGAAACCGCTGCCATAGAATTGAACAATGTTATGTCAAAAGACGGGATAAAGTGAAATTCTAAGTGCAGTTCATTTATTACCTGGTTAACTTACCTCCCAAGAAAAACAGCAAATAGTGAAATAACCACAGCTTTCACTCTTTAAAGTGTTCAGCTGTTGCTTAAGCATTGGTGTTCAGCATGCATTGTTGATTCACTTATCCTCATGTTTTTCTTATAACTTCAATTGTAGAAGTTGGATTTGGACAAAACAAGTTGTCAAGTACGCCTTCATGCATGGAAACATAAGGAGTGAGGTTATTTCGTACTTTATTTGATGTATTTATCTTGTGCTATTTGTTATTCATTCAACAGGTTATGTGAGAAATAGAAGAATAACGCCTATATTCAAATTTGTTCTTTGCTTGCAATTCATAGTAAAGGATCAAACGTGACCAAATTGATTTATTCTTCCTTCTGTTTGCATTTATTTTAATATTATGTATACATGAATCATTTCAAAATAGTGGTAATTAATGGTGGGTCCTTAAAAATAATCAAACTTTATATAAGATGTTCTTATTAAATTTTAATGTAGATCCATCGGTAATTTGGTTAATCCAAGCATTAAGCAAATGAGATGCAATCTATTTTTTTCCGCATTAAACATTTTTTTCAAAACTGAAATTTTTTAATAAAATAAAGCAGTTGTGTTTTTCGCTTGCATCATTAAGTTTGAAGTTTTAGAGTGAAAGTCTTAGTCTATTAAAATCTGTGATGTGACGCTAAAAATTTGCGCATCCATAATAACCAGATAGGCGTTTTGGTCTTTTTACCGTCACTTATCTCAATAATTAATAGAGTAAATGCCCTGTAGAATTTGTAAAAAGAGGTTACAGAATAACTATAATTTTGAGTTACCTGCGTAAGCATTTTGTGACTTGAATAATGGATGGGAATGCAACCCAAATGACACTATTACAATGTACCTGGTTTCTTAACATGATATGAAAAATCTGGTGCTCAGGCAAAACGGTATATCGTAAGCATATTCCCTGCAATGTGTTCCTTGCAATCCAGATACAATGTACCTGGTTTGAACACAATCAGGTAGTATTATATACTGAACACAATCACGTAGTAGTTCCCTCTTTATTTGGGATTTTTTTAGAAATGTTGGGTATACCTTTAAGCTTTTGTGTCTTACTTGTAGTAATTATCGTCATATCAGTTGAAACATGTAGTTATTGTGCTTTTATGTAGGACTTGCTGAGAATTGTACATCCGCTTTTACTTTTTAGTTTCTATGCTTTTATGACATTCGGGCATGCCTTTGTTTGTTATTCCAGGGAGTGCGGATTGGAATTCTACTGATGGTCTAGCTGCGATTTGTTTCAACTTAATTGGGGACGCCTTTTACCAGATTTCATGAGCTGATCACTGCTGGTGGAAGCACTATTTGGGGAAGTCCTAATGATGTAAGGACTTATCAGATGCCAGAAATTTGCTGCTGACTGTGATAACAATGGCAATGATTTGGATACTGTCAAGTATATGTATGCCCTATTGTTTTGTTTTTGTTTTTGTTTTTATTCAATAATAAAATACTGCAAGCTAGCGATGTACTTTGCTTTCATTCTTCCAATTTTATTTTGGATATGGTTTTTGTGCATTAGTCTTTGTTTAAATGACAATAATCATCGCAGGCCTATGGCTGACTGGGCGAAGTCATCAGGAGCTGACCAGTTTTCTACATCAGCAGTGTTGGCATTTACAAACCAACTGATGAAGTTCCTCATACTGAAAGGTTATGCAAACATCGGTGAAATTTTTGTATATACTAGTCACATTTTTAAGCATAATTTTTTGTCGAATGATTGTATTTTAGTTCACATTTTCTCTAGTTTCTATGGAGTCATACAACTCACATCTACAATACTCCAAATTTCCTAGTAGATTTCTCTATTCTTCTACCTTTGTATATAATTTTGCCATGAAACGCATACAACTGCGGGATGCAGTCAGGCAGAAGCCAGTCATGTCCAAGTGGAAAAAACTTTTCATGCCTGTCTAGCTGTGCATTATCCCATCCACAGTATATGATAGGGTTTGGAAACAAAATAGACGATGAAGACTGGTTATTTGATCGCAAGTCCTTTATGCATTGTCTTCCATGAACTTTTTTTTTTGACAATGTTCACTTTGAATGCTTAAAGACTGCATCGACGTCATATTTGTGATAAAATGCAGAAATATTTCATGGCAGAACAACGCTAATTCCAGGTTTAGGAATGCAACTAACCATTTCACACGTGGGAGGTTTATTCAGCATGCTTTCACAAGCAGTTGAAAATCGAGCAGCTCCAATTGTGTGAGTGTGTTGTCACTCTAGATAGATTTGCGCTGAATGGTTGATAGGTTAACGTTCTAGTCTCTAGCATAATGTAATTACGTTTGTGATGACTATTAAGACTTATTGACAAACTAGTTTTTGATGTAATTTTGGAAAAAGTTGCATGTATGTTTTTTCATATCTTAGTGTTGTTCGATATAGTGTATGTGTATGTGCATATATATACACACACACACACACACACACACACACACAGTTCATATGTTGTATGGATATATTTTAATTTGAGGCAAGCAATTTACACAATTGTTTTCAATGGAAAATTTGTATCTTTCATCGGTGCCATAGATTGTCAATTTGAAACGTATGAGGGGGTATTGTAGACTATTAAATTGAAACACTGTTTGTGTTGCAATTCACTAATATGAAACTCTTCGGGAGTGTTGCAGTTCACTAATCTGAAACACTTCGGGAGTGTTGCAGTTCACTAATCTGAAACACTTCAAGAGTGTTGCAGTTCATTATTCTGGAACACTCTGGAGTGTTGCAGTTTATTAATTTGAAACACTACACAAGTGTTTCAAAATTCAATTTGAAACTGTTAGTAAGTGTTTCAGATTATCAATATGAAACACATTACAAGTGTTGCAAAAATCTACAACATACAAATCTGCAACACCTGTAAAGTGTTCCTACAAATTTTAGTAACATTTTATCATCGTTTCAAATTGGTTCTTTTGGTGTAGTGAATCTCTGATAGAGTATATTTAATATACCGCGTAAGTTGATCTCTTCAAACGTACTTACGTTTAGTGGTGGAGGAATTGTTTCTCTTAGTTGTATACCCGTTGTATTTTTGAGGAAATCGATTTGTGATTTGGCGGGTATGACGATGTGACATTCAAAGTAAATAAAGGTGTGATCTGTATGTTTTGGCCTCAAGCCTCACAAACCGTAGGTCGCATGGCTAAGTGGTTAGCTTCAAATTAGGGTGTATTGTCACCTGATCTAGAGAAATTCCATTTACTTCTATAATCTATTTCGATGCTGTCCCTTTCGGGAAACGGTTGCTGACCCCAACCGTTGGTGATAATACATTCGGTACACTCAAGCGAAATGAGTGATCGGTCATGTTTAGCCTGGGTTACAAGATGTTCTAGTTGAACCCGGTGTATTCCTCTCTAGAGATACACTGTCGGAAGGTGGTCCCATACCTTGCCAGTTGGAATTCATTAACCAATAAGCGCCCGTGGTTTTTGATTTTATATTATGTGTAACGACCCGGAATTTTGGGGCCAATTTAAAATTTTTATTTTAGAAATTTTAATGGGTTTTAATATTTAAAATAATTTATTTTAAATAGGAACGACTAAAAAATTTATTTTAAAACGAATAAATTTAATTTAATTATAAAAGGAGTTTAAAACAGCGCTGCAGTTTGAAAATTTGAATTTAAACTTTGACCGACTGTACAGAATTAATTTTAAATCATAATTGAACGAAACAAGAAATATTTAAATCTGTTTAATCATACCTTTCCAACAAATATGAAAAAACTGAAATTTCACTTTATAGTTTGAAAGTTATGTCCAGTTTAAAATTTAGAAAAGTCGCTGTAGAATTTATATATATTTTAATATAATATATTGGCCTTAAAAATAGCCATTTTTCAAACGACCTCTGTTTTCAACGAAACCACTTTTGTTGGAACCGGAATGTCAAATTATTGCTAGGTTTCAATTTTCATAATTTTTTGAATTAATATGTGAGTGTGGCAAAGGAAAACGCGTTTTATCAGTTTCAGTCAAATTTAATCGACTTGAAAATGGCCATTTTTCAAACAGTCTCAGAATTCGACGAAATTAGTCTTGTTAGAACCGTATCGTCAAAATATAACTAGAAATAAATTTTCTATAATTTTTAGAGTTAGTATGTGGCCCCGGTAATTTAAATTGTACGATCAAACTAATTAAATAAAGGACTACATTATTAAATTAAAGAATACAGGCTACAGACATTCATTTGGGCCTGCGGGACGTAGCCAGATGAGTCCGTAATAGGGGTAATTGGGTAGGAACGACAGTCGTTGGGCTGAAATCAGACAAAGTGGCTAAAAAGGCCTTTTTTAGGGATTAATAAATATTATAATAATATAAATACACTTGGAAATGTCAAAACCGAAACCCTAAAACCCTTTTCAATATAGCTGCCAGAAAACCAAATCAAAGGCCATCGATGCTCCAATCTTTTTTCCCTTCTATCTCCTAAATCTCTCAACGATTTTCAAAACTCCAAACACCAGTTCGAAGAGCTCGGCGAGGGCTTTAATACCAACGGTCAGGATGGGGTCTCATGATGTGTACAGGCCGAATTGTTTGCTCGAAGTCAGTGGGGTTGGGGCGGTTTTCGAGGCTGCAGGTGGGGCCGAGTTCGGCGAGGACCGGGGAGCGAGGAGGCGACATCATGCCGGTGGTCGGGGGTATCTTGGATCGGGGTCCGACCAAGCCCAGTGGCGGCGGAGACGCGGTGTTCAAATTGAAGAAGTTCGGGGTTGGGTTCTGTTTTCTTGAGCAAGAGAACGATGATGAGGAAAGGATTAAGGGAAAGGTTAAACTAATCACTAATTAATTAATTATTTAATTTGTATAATGTTTAAACAACGATAACTTTTGCAAACAGAGGCGAAATCGAACGAAAAGCGTTGGACTCGTATGGATTAGATCTACGTTATGAAGCTGACTAGAGTTGAAACCGAGCATGTTGAAAATTCAGGAAAATTCAGATCTGAATAGCAATGTGAGGAATTTATTTATTTCTTTCCTTTATAATTATAAATAATTTCTGAAATCATTGTTATTAATCTACAGTAAATTCATACTGTTATTATTCGGTGTTAAATGTATAATATCCATCTGTGTGCTTGATGATGTTATGTGGCAATATTTATTTTACTGTTGAAATTAACATTTCTGTTAGTTAGAATTTGATGAAAAAAAATATAGTTTTTGTTTATATAAATAGATCAAATGTATAAAACAACAAATTTTGTAAATTGGTTGAATTAGACTTTTCAACATACATGGAACACAGGATTTTGTTAATTTGTTAAAACAGCCATTTTAACATAAAAATGAATCAAACCTTTTATTCATTTTTGTTGAGTCAAATTTTGCAATAAAACATGAATACATATTTTTGTGTTACTTTGTTGAACTAGTTTTTCAACAAAAATAGAATAAACATTTTTACGTTATTTTGTTGAACTAGATTTTCAACAAAATAGAATACACATTTTGATGCAGTACTGTCTACATAAAAAGAATAGATTTTTAAAGATGCCTTTTTATTTTTATTTTCAAATTAGAGACAAAAAAAAAGAACTGATTTCAAAGTTGCATTTTTATGTAATCTGTTTTCAAATTAAAAGATTACATTTTTAATGTAGTTATTTTTTTTCTTTTCATTTAAAAGATTGGATTTTCAATATTACATTTTTGCGTAATATTGTTTATATTTAAAAGATTAGAATTTCAAGTTATCTTTTTTTTATGTAATATTATTTACATATAAAAGGTTAGAATTGCAAGACATCATTTCTAGGTAATATTGTTTACATATAAAATATTAGATCAAAAAGTACATTTTTGTTAGAAAATGTGTATTAGATTAAAAAGTACATTTTTATTAGAAAATGTAAATTAGATTAAAAAGTACACTTTTATTAGAAAATGTGAATTAGATTAAAAAGTACATTTTTGTTAGAAAATGTATATTAGATTAAAAAGTACATTTTTATTAGAAAATGTAAATTAGATTAAAAAGTACACTTTTATTAGAAAATGTGAATTAGATTAAAAAGTACATTTTTGTTAGAAAATGTATATTAGATTAAAAAGTACATTTTTGTTAGAAAATGTAAATTAGATTAAAAAGTACACTTTTATTAGAAAATGTGAATTAGATTAAAAAGTACATTTTTGTGAGAAAATGAATATTAGAATATAAAGTACATTTCTGTTAGAAAATGTAAATTAAAATAAAAAGGACAAATTTAATATTTTTGTTAATTAGATTATAAAGAACAAAAACAACATTTTTGCCAAAACTTGATTAGCGAACAAAAACAACATTTTTGCCAAAACTTGATTAGCAAACAAAAATCCACATTTTTGTTGAATAAGAATAGACCAAACAAAAGAATTACATTATTTGTCAGAATTTGAGCAATGAAAAGAATTACATTATTTGTCAGAATATGAGTAGTGAAAAAGGTCAACCTTTTTGTTAGAATTTGATTAGTTAAAAATCTACATTTTGTTAACATTAAAAAGATTAGTTAGATTATACATTTTGTTAACATTAAAAGGATTTGATAAGAATTAACATTTTTGTTGACATTAAAAAGAGGAAGTTAAAAATGTATATTTTTATACATTAACAAGTTATGAAATGAAAATGTATATTTCTATACATTAAAAAGTTATGAATTGAAAATGTATATTTTTATACATTAAAAAGAGAATGAGTTAGAAATGAACATTTTGTTTAAAAATGTTAAATAGGATTAAAAAGAACATTTTGTTAAAATGTACATTAGAAAGATAAAAAGGACATTTTGTTTAGAAATGATCATAGAAATAAAAATCACATTTTTTTTTTAATGAAAACATGATTATTAAAAAGAAAAATATACATTTTTATCAAATGTAAAGGAATAAGAAAAATATACATTTTTATCAAATGTAAAGGAATAAGAAAAATATACATTTTTACCAAATTTAAAAGAATAAGAAAAATATACATTTTTACCAAATGTAAAAGAATAAGAAAATATACATTTTTATCAAATGTAAAAGAATGAGAAAAATATGCATTTTTATCAACTGTAAGAGAGATAAAATTATGCATTTTTGGTCAAAGGTAAAAGAATGACAAAAATATTCATTTTTGTCAAATGTAAAGAATGAAAAACATTCTTTTAAAAAGAGTGAAGTATAAATAATCATTTTGTTTACATTGAAATGAATTAGACAAAACTGGCATTTTGTTTACATTGAAATGAATTAGATTTAAAACATAAATTTTTGTTAGAAAGTAAAATATACATTTTTGTTAGAAAATGAATATTAGAATAAAAATCATATGTTTAAATATGACATTAGTGATACCTTGTAATGTATGCATGTAATGTTGAAAAGTTGTTGTATCCAATATATTAATGATATCCAAATTGAATATTACACTCCCATTTATAAGTCATCCGACCTGTTTATGTGATTGGGTCGATAATTTTTACACATCGCCCAAGTGCACAAATAATTTATTATTTGATTGTTGGATGAAACCCCACACGGGTATTGGGATGATATTGGACACACACACTAATCCCAATATTTAATTTTCTCTCAATCGATGGATTGACAGTATGTGATGAGCGTTATTTATTTACTTTAATGCTCACACAGTTGTAAATTCCACTCTGGTCATCATTGGATGTTTAATAATTATTTATCATGATTGTTGATTACATACAATATATGGTTGTTGATAGAGTCACATTCCAATAAAGAATATTCTAGAAAAATAATATCTTAGAAAAAGGATATTTTAGAAAAAGAAAATATTTTAGAAAAATATATCTTTATTGAAATGAACTAGTTATTAAATAAAATAAATCATTAAATTAAGATTTAATGAAATTTTCCAATTAGTGAATATGTAATTGAAATTAAATTAAATAAATTGGATTTTGGGTTTGTCGTGAATGGTGTCTTCAATAACACCTTTCTTAAACCCAGTTGAGAAATGAATAAATCTTTTAATTAAGATTATTAAAAGTTTTCAATTTATATTTAGTAATTGGAATAAAATAAAATGTGAGTTGGGTTTATTGTGAACTGTGTTTTTAAGCGACATTTGTTCTTTAACCCAACTAACAGTGAAAATATGATTTGGAATTTATAAATCTTTTATTAAGATTTAAATGGAAATTTTCCAAAAGCCAAGTTTTCCAATTTAATATATTAGATTGGAATTGAAGAGAATTCGAATTAATTATAGCTGATATAAGCTTCTGTAAAAGAAGACCGATACTACATATGGAATTTAAAAGGCTTTTCCGTTATTCCATTTATATTATTGGTTGGATACAGAAATTTATAACGATTATATATTGGTATGATTTCTGTGAGGATTCCATATTTTATGGAAGACGATTTTGGGTTTACCGTGAACTATGTTTTAAATGACATTAGTTCTTTAACCCAGTTAAAGTTAAGATTAATTTCTTAAATTTAAATAATCATTGAATAATGAATTTTTGGTATTTAAAACCCAATTGAAGTTTTGATAAATCATTAAAGAAAAGATTTAAGGATAATTTAAAGAATTTATCTTTGATATAATAATGCAAACATCTTACTAGAAGAATATTCTGAATTGGAATGAGACGTTGGGTGGTGCTTTTATAGTACTTGATTTTTATTATAAAATACGCGAGTTATTCGGAAAGACCGGGTTTAACCCATTCCGAATAATTACTACGACGATGAAGAGTCGAAGACGAAGACGGTGGTTGAAGACCGATGATCTTCACATGGAATGGATGTGTTGCTACAGAGACCCTTGATGGGAGTAGCTACCTTGAAGGGGCTTCAGTGGTGGCCGTCCGGACTATTGTTGATTGTTCGGATTTGGTTTTCGCTCAGACCCAGAGCATAAGCTTGTAAATGGATGCGTGTCTGACATTGGATTTCGTTCCATGTGAATTAAATTGATTTCTGTTAATGTATGTTTGTTTGGTGGTGGAGGATCTATTCCCTACTTAACACCCTGGTATATATTAATAGCGACTGATCGCATGGCGTGAATTGTCAATGTGGCACGCCAAGATGCAAATGATCAAGGCTTTTGTTGAAAAGCAGGGCCTTGTGGGATGATCAAAGTATAGTCTATTACGGCATAGCTTTGTGTATATCGTGACTTCGCGAGCCTCACACCCCGGTATTAGTCAAAAACGGGATATGGACCGTAGGGAGTGCACACGTTTCTTTCTAGCTAGCGGTAGTGTCAGTGCTTAAACTGGCTGGCATTTTACTTATGTGGATGATGGATTTTGAGGCGCCTCGGATTTTTATAGGCCGTTAGTGGTCATACTATAGGTTCAAAGGAACCGGGAAACGTGTGTTCAGGCATAACCAATCCACTGCCGATAAGCGGGGACCGGCCCTACCGCTCCAAGGGTTCACTGCGGGGGATCCTGAGGCATTTGCTAGATTGTCTCGAATCGGAGAGGAGCTTGCCCCTAGCCTCGAATCATGATGGAAATCCAATTTCCAATACGACCTTTCGGTTTTGATTGTAGAACTACTATGGCGACATAGTAGGATGGGGTACTATGCCGTCTATGATTAATACATTTTGATTGGAATTGTTTTTAATATATATATATATATATATACCCATAGATATACACACTATTACTAAATCCGTTTTATCGTATCAAGCATCTTTTGACCATTATAAGGTAAAACTCTATCCTCCGGTTTGCGTTGCATTGTGTGATGGGACTAGGGTCTTATAATGGTTTCATTTTTCTAAAAAGTATTGCGTTGTTTAAACGTCTTACTTTATTTTATGCACTGACAATCCAATGGAGTAAACCCATTCCGCGTTAGCGGCGTGGTCCTGTGATTAGCCTTATTATTAGATAAGTTAAGTTAAGATTTCTCATACCAGTCCCATGACTGACCTGTAGTTTGTTTCACTGGCAAACTCGGGTGCCCATATTTTCCACACGGGCAGTCGAGTAGCTTTTTGCAGATTTATTTACAGGATCCTGGCTTACAGCTAAAGCGGTATTCGGAAAGCTCTGTATCCGTGTATTCCTCCCAGTTGTATATTTGTATTATTTTTCCGCTGCTATTTAAATGTAATTTAAAACTCTGATATTATTGTATTCCTATTATGTAATAAGTATTCGTACTCTGTTACATTCTTGTACTCTGATGTAATTGTTGTAATCAGCAATAAAATGTTCTTCAGTTTGTGTTCTGATGTGTATTGTTCTCAAAGCAATCCAGGCTCTCCTTTACTGGGAAGTTTGGGTCGTTTCATTATGTATGTGGAACATGAGATGAAAGCATTCTGCTAGATGATTATTATATTGTGGTTGATAGACACTATCATAATATCAAGGGAGTTTTGATATAAAAGATCATTGTTTCTTGCAAAAGGATTTTTATTGTTAAATCAAATGCTTTGGATTCTCATAAGGGAAAAACCCATTCTGTTATACGACATGATCTTATGAGATATCGTTTAAATTGCTCAAACTGTTTTAAATTGTTTTACTCACACCAGTCTCATGACTGACCCATAGTTTATTTTGTTTTCCCTAAACTCTTGGGTGCCCAAATTTGTACGACCAGTCAAGTAGTCAGGATTTTACAGATATATTGAGAGCTTGAAGTAGGAGGCTTCAGGATTTTATAGCAATCATTTATTTCCGTTGTGTTGTAAGTGTTGAACTCTAATAAATGTTATTGTATATATATACTGGTTTTGTTTCAAAGTTATGTTATCTATTATATGTTTTTTGTTCCGTGTGAGATTCGTGCTACTTTGATGTTGTATATTCTTCTTCTTATTCTACTCTAACTTTCTATCTTATCTATTCTCACCCTCTATTTTCTTTCATTAACTATCTGGTATCTCTGATGCTTGATAGTTGACATTGGATTATATGTCGATTACTCAGGATCGCGGAAACTTTGGTCGTTACTCTTTGATTGCGGGACAGGACAATTAGGATGTTGTTTGTTGTTTTTCTAGGCCACATCACTAGCTCTCAATTCTGTTTGTCTTTCACTAGTTGTGGGGAGGGGTCTGGTGGGACTATAGCCACCGTGAAAATGCAAACCATAGTATCTACGTATACAAATATCTAAAAAGGCTCTCGACCGAGTTTTGTGTTTCTGATACAGCCCTATTACGGAACTCGGTGCATAGTAGATAATACGTGTGAATACATGTATACCATTTCCGGATGGTGTATCATCAAGGCTGAGGCATCGAGTACGATTAATGATACGTACGTAAGAAAGTCTAGATGCATGCATGTATGCTCCAGGTGGTATATCATAGACTTTAGGGTATTAGTCTATGATGGAATCTGATTCGATCGAAGGTGGGAGTCCATACGCTTACGTAGCATGGTGATGGAGGTTCTTTGCGGAATGTAGCTCTGTTCTATCGAGATCTGTATGTCATTCCGGCGTAGGATGAGGGACTGCGTATATTTCTGTTGGCGTTACGGCGGAGACCGTGCGAGTGGGGTACCATGCAGTGTACCTTAATGTTGGGGATAGCTACATATATGATGTATTAGAATAATCCACTGGGAAGTAGATAGGTACGACGTGTGTTTAAGCCTTGAGTGCGGTTAACCCAAGTAACCTAATAAATAAGAAAATAAAATGAACGGTATATGTAGGGTTATCCAAAATGTGAACTTTAAATCCAGTAGTCGGAACTTGTGTTTTGACCCCCGCCTCATAACATACTTGTAGGCTAGATTTGTGGCAGAGATATGATTGCTTTGGATACTGGTTAAGCAGTATTATTTTCAAGGTAAGGCTATATTTTGATTATTGTAACAACCCGAAATTTGGGGCCAATTTAAAATTTTCATTTTAGAGATTTTAGAGGTGTTTAAATAGTTGAAATGAATTATTTTAAATAAAAATGACTAGAAATTTATTTTGACTGAATTTAATGCGAATATATTTAATTTAATTATAAAAGGAATTAGAAAAGGACGGTAGTTTGAAAAGTCAAACCTGAACTTTGACTGACCACACAGGATGCAGAGTAAACCGAATTTTGGTGAAACCAAAAATATTTAAATCTGCTTATGAATATCTTTCTAACGAATCTGAAAAATCGAGGTTTCATAGCAAGAATCAAAAGTTATGGCCAAATGAATTTTCAGAAAGGTCGCTATAGAGAATATATCGCCCTTGAAAATCGACATTTTGCATACGACCTCGGAATTCGACGAAACCACTTTTGTTGGATCCGGGAAGTAAAATTATTGCTAGGTTTCAAATTTCATGATTTTTGAAGGTAGTATGTGAGCATGGCAAAAGAAACTGTGTTTTGTCAATTTCGGTCAAAATTAATTGATTGGAAAATAGCCATTTTTCAAACAGTCTCAGAATTCGACGAAATAAATTTTGTTAGGACCGTATCGTTATAAGAAAGCCAAAAATAATTTTTTCGGATTTTTCTGACTTCGTATGTGACCCCGGTAAAATTAGAAAGTACGTTCGAATTTAATATAATAGAATTAATTTGAAAATAAAGAAAACATACTGTAAACTTCAGAATTGGACTTCGGCAATAGCACCATCACGTTCAGAAGACGTGAAAACATATTGTTCGATAATCGTTGGGGTCCGTTTGGAGATCGGATGGAAAAACCCTAATTTTGGACTTAATTAAAAAAAATATAAAGAAAACACCCTAGTATACCGTATAAATACGGTGCTACTGTCCTTCTTCCTCTTCGTATTATCAGCCGCCGAACCCATTATACATCAAATCTTTGAGCTCCGATTTCTCCCAATCCATGGCGAATTGACATATGCACCTTTGGACTTTTCTGAAGATCTTGGAACGCTCTTCGATCTCAGACAAACCCCGCCCCTCCTCGTGCCCCGAATCTCGAGAATCGCGCCTCCAAAGGCACGGCCTTTGAACCGCCGCCGCCCCCACCTATCGCCGCCGCACACTCCACCGTGCTAGGCGCACGTGCGCCTCTCCGAGGCCGACCACCTCCAACAAACCACACCCCAAACCGACCTTCATTCCTCACGAAAATAGGATTCAAAGATTGGAACCAATTCTGAAAACCACGGCCTTAATTTAAAGGTATATTTTCAGAAATTGTGACGCTTATAAGTGTTACAAATTTAGATTTAATAATTAAAAATTGATAATTAATTCGTACGAACTCCGATTCTGAAAATTTCAGATCCGACGAAACCGTGAGGACGTATGGTGGTTGCTGAGACTGATTGCGGCCATTTCTGAATTTATTTGGATTTGTGATTTCTCTTAAATCGAGGTGAGAATTTATTTTTAATTTAATTAATTTAATTATTATTCTTGCATTATGTGAAATTGAAAGTCAAATATAAATGGATCTGCGATGGATGTTACCATAAGTTATGGAGCTGAATTGTTTGTGATGTTATGATTTTAGATCCATTATTTTAAATCATAGTTCTGTCAATTAAAGTTATAGTTCTGTTATTTTAAATCGTAGATCTGTTAGTTAGATTATAAACCTGTAGTTAAAAGTTCAGATCTGTTAATTAAAATTATAGATCGGTAGGAGGAAAAAAAAAAATTTACCTTGTTTAAATTTGTTGAAGTATGTCTTGTGGATATGAATCATGTATAAAAATATATCATCTTGTGCTTGTTATGGAATACATTACCTCGTATAATGACTTGTGCAAATAGAATAACCATTCGGGTTAATCAAAGACATGAGTTGAAATTGACATCTTATATGTAATTGGAAATGACAATTTACATCATATGAAATTTACATAATTTTTAATGTGAATAAAAGTAGAAATTTACATCGTGTGAAATTTACATTATTTTTAATGTGAATAAAAGTAGAAATTTACATCGTGTGAAATTTACATTATTTTTAATGTGAATAAAAGTAGAAATTTACATCGTATGAAATTACTTTTTTTTATGTAATTAAGAAGTAGGATATTTACATTGACTAAAAATTACATTTTTCTATGTAATTAGAATGTGAATTTACATCGTATGTTAAAATTTACATTTTTATATGTAAATTATATAGGAAATTACACGGTATATTAAAAATTACATTTTTCTTTGTAATTAAAAGGTGAATTTATACTGTATGTATAAAATTACATTTTTCTTTGTAATTAAAATGTGAAATTACACGGTATGTTAAAAATTACATTTTTCTTTGTAATTAAAAGGTGAATTTACACTGTATGTTAAAAATTACATTTTTCTATGTAATTAGAATGTGAATTTACATCGTATGTTAAAATTTACATTTTTATATGTAAATTATATAGGAAATTACACGGTATGTTAAAAATTACATTTTTCTTTGTAATTAAAAGGTGAATTTATACTGTATGTATAAAATTACATTTTCCTTTGTAATTAAAATGTGAATTTACACGGTATGTTAAAAATTACATTTTTTTCTTTGTAATTAAAAGGTGAATTTACACTGTATGATAAAAATTACATTTTTCTATGTAATTAGAATGTGAATTTACATCGTATGTTAAAATTTACATTTTTATATGTAAATTATATAGGAAATTACACGGTATGTTAAAAATCACATTTTTCTTTGTAATTAAAAGGTGAATTTATACTGTATGTATAAAATTACATTTTTCCTTGTAATTAAAATGTGAATTTACACCGTAGATTAAAATTACATTTTTCTATGTAATTAGAATGAGGGTATGCATTGAAATTAAAAATTTACATTTTTTTATAATGTAACATATGATGAGAGTTTGCATTGTAATTAAAAATCATATTTTTATAATGTAAATAGAAAGTACAATTTGCAGTGTAATTAAATTTACATTTTTATATGTAAATTTAGAATAGGATTCACACAGCAAATAAAAGTTACATTTTTTTTATTATGTAATTAAGATGAGAATGTACATTGAAGTTAAAATTTACATTTTATATGTAATTTAAAAGTAGGATTTTGCAATATATCAAAATTTACATTTTTACATGTAAATAGAAAATAGAAATTAAATTTACATGTAAATGAAAAGGACGGAATTTACATTTTTAATGTAAGTAAAGAATGAATTTAGGATGTTGTGATATAATCTTCATTTTCAAATGAATTAAAATTTAATAAGGATTGGTAGTTGTTAGAGCGTTGTTTAAATCAAACGACGTTATTACAATTAAACGATGATATATATATATATATATATATATACATATATAATTAAAATTAAACGAATGGAGCGCGGTAGTTCGCATTTTGAAATCGTACCTTTAAATGACTATACAAGAAGATCCGACCGTCGGATTTTCTTGAAACTGAAACCGTTAGAACCGCCTTGGAAAAATCTTTCCAATGATATCTATTACGTTAAGATACAACGGTTAGATTCTGAGAAATGTAAAAATCAAAATTGATTGAATGTAGGGCCATAGTCGCCCATTGACTTAAGGCATCGTTATATATAAATTTAATTATTTTAAATAATTAAAATAAGAAGTAATCATTATAAAGTGATACGAAGGATTTTAAATATATATATATATATACGAGGATTATTTGGAAAGTCCGAGTTCACTCATTCCAAATAATCAAACGACGTTAATGGAAGTATGAAGATGGCGTATGAAGACCGTAAATCTTCCCTCGAATGGACAACGATAGAGGCCCTGGTTTGACTTGCTCCCAATTCAAGGGTCATGGTCATTGCCCAAACGTACATGTTGATTTCACGGGTTTGGTTTTCGCTCAGACCCAGAGCGTAAGCTAATAAATGGATTATGTGTTTGACATCGTACTCCATTAAATATCATGTTATTAACCTTCTGTCGAATGTATGGATGTTTGGTGGCGGAGAATTTATTCTCTTGCTTAACACCCGTTCATATATTTCGGCAAAGGATTGGTAGTGCGATATGGAGTGATGATGTGGCATACTAAGATGCATATGATCAAGGCTTTGTTGAAAAGCAGGCCTTGTGGGATTATCAAAGCATAGTCTGTTTAGGCATAGCTTTGTGTATAGCGTGACTTCGCAAGCCTCACACATCGGCGGAGTCTAAAACGGGAGAAGGGAACGCAGGGAGAGCAGCACGTTTCTTTCTAGCTAGAAGTGGTGATTGGGCTTTAACACGGCTCGACATTTTACTTATGTGGATGATGGAATGAGGCGCCTCGGATGATAGGTCCTATAGGACTGGGAAACGTGTGTTCAGGAATAACTAATCCGCAACTCGTGCGGTGGACCGGCCCAGCAGGATCCAAGGGTCCACTGCGGGGGACCCTGAGGCATTAGCTAGAGTGTCTCGAATCGGTAAGGAGCTCCTCCCTAGCCTTGACTCATGATGGATATCCAGACTTCCAGTACGAACCTACGGATTTGATTGTATTACTAGTATGGAAGCATATTATTATGGTATCTATGTGTCCTAGGATTGATACATTTATTTGAAATGTTTTCATATATACTAATAATAATATTAAGCTCGTATTTGCCGTATTTAGCATGTTTAATCACCATAAGGTAAAACCCTATCCTCTGGTTTGTGTTGCATTGTGTGATGGGACCTGGGTCTTATGGTGATTCCATTTTTCTCAAAAGCATAGCGTTGTTTTACGATTCACTTATTATTTATTCTGTCACTTTAGATTATGCACGGCAATCCATTAGAGAAAACCTGTTCCGCGTTAGCGGCGTGGTCCTTGGATTTGCCTTATTACTAGTAGTTAAATTAGTTAAGAATTCTCACACCAGTCCCACGACTGACCCGTTGCTTGTTTACACCTTTTTGCAAACTCGGGTGCCCTCCTTTCTACACGGGAAGCCAAGTAAACAGGTTCATTCTTTGCTTGGAGTCTTTTCTTTGGAGCTGCTTATTATCTTTCTTGGATTTACTTTCGTGGAGAGGTGATGACTTGGAGCTTGAAGACATCTATCATTTGCTGCTATTGCATCTTTCTCTTTTTAATTCCAGACATTAAACTTGTTTCATTTCACGTTGTTTAAGTTGGAGTTGGAACTTATTTCTTTTTCTGCAAGCTTGATGTAATAATTTAGAATTCTATGATTGTGGACTTTTTGTGGTTGATGACATTATATTTCCGCTGCTATGATGTTGTTACTCTATGAATTTCCTATGCTATGTTGTATCTGTGATATGTATTATTGTATTTATGTTGTATTCCAAATGATTATTCCTTACTTTCATCCCGTGGAAGTTTGGGGTTCTCACAGTTGGTATCAGAGCTTTGGTTAAACTTAACTTTGGAATATAACATATTTATGATAATTCGTTTACATAGAATCACAATATTCTATGGCGAACATTTCATGTGAATACATAATAGTCAGTCATTCTATCATTATCTTTTTATCTGTCCTTTTATCTTTATCAATTCTTTAAATTACCATTATAGTTGTTCTGACTCTTTCCTTGATTGTACAGAACTAACTAGAAATGAGTACCGTTGCCGCTAGAGCCGCTAGAGCTAGAGCAAGGAGGAAAAATATTGCGGAAACTGAGGAGGCCACAGTTCAACAGCCACCACCGCTGCCCTTTGATTTGGATAAGGTGGCAAAGAAGTACAAAAACCTGGGAGGAGTGCCATTCAAGGGTACTGAAACTGTGACACAAGCTCAAACTTGGATGAGGAACTGCGAAAAGATTTTTGGAGGATTAGAGCTGGAGGATCATAGGAAAAGATTAGTGGCTTCATGGCTGCTATAAGAGGAAGCTCAAAACTGGTGGGACACAGTCACGGTTGGAGGGGTTGCAGACAATATGACTTGGATAAGGTTTAAGGAGCTTTTCAATGACTAATACATTACAAGGCAGGAGGTAGAAAGACTACATGACGAGTTCGCCAATCTGAAGCAAGGCGACAAGACCATCTCAGAATATGTACGAAGATTTGAAGATCTCTCCCGCTATGCCCCTGAATTGATTTAGGATGACTTTCAGAAGAACAAGAGGTTCATAAATGGGCTTGCGAGGAAGTATATTGATATAGCCACTGCCCACATCGACCATTCTTTCAATAGGCTGGTGGAGTTTGCTTGTCGATATGAGGAGAATGATAAGAAGAATTCCCAACAAGACAGGGAAAGGAGCTTGGCCAACAATAAGAGGAAACAATCCGAGAAGAAGACTGAAGGAAGCAGTTCTGGAGCTGCTAAAACCTACGATAAGTCAAAGGTGCAATGCTTCAACTGCCAGAAGTTTGGACACTACAGCAAGGACTGCAGAAATCCAAAGAAGGCCCGAAGGGACGACACCAAGGAATGCTATAATTGCCACAAGAAGGGTCATATCAAGCCTAATTGTCCGCTGCTGAAAGGAGCGCAGGTTGCACATGTGTATGAGGGGGCAAGTGCATCATCTTCTTCCGCTCCTACTTCTTCCGAAGGAGCAGGTAAGCCTGATGTTTTAGATGGTACCATTTCTGTTAAAAACATTCCTGTCACTACCTTGTTTGATACGGGTGCATCAAGAAGTTTTATTTCTAGCAATACGGTCCAGAAATTGAAACTAAAACAAAGGAGTCTTAAAGAGCCAATTAATGTTCATAATCCTGTAGGAGGTTTTACCACTCTAGATTTATTTTGTAAGGTGCCTGTATCCTACTCCTACTTCCAGTTTCCATTTAACTTGATCATTATGAATTTTTCTGAGTTTGATATCATACTTGGTCTGGATTGGCTAACAAAATTTGATGCCAAGATAAGGTGTGCAGATAGAGTAGTTGAAATCAAAACAAAGTCTGGAGATATTAATTCCATACCTTGCCATGGTTCAAAATCGGATAGGAAGGCATTTTGGTCTTCCCTGGAGATCACTCCTATTTCTTTAGAAAATATTCCCGTGGTCAAAAATTACGCGGATGTATTTGAAGAAGTAGACAGCCTACCCCCGCGAGGGGAAATCGATTTCAGGATTGATCTCGTTCCAAATGCAAGACCTGTAGTTCATGCTATCAGAAGGATGACTCCTAAAGAAAAGGAAGAATTGCAAACCCAAACTAAGCAGATCTTGTGGAAAGGACTCATCCGACCTAGCTTTTCTAATTGGGGTGCAGCTGTGGTGTTTGTCCCCAAATCCGACGGTACTCTAAGGCTCTGTGTTGATTACCGCGATCTTAACAAACAAACATTGAAGAACAAATACCCCTTTCCCTGCATAGATGATTTGATGGACTAATTGAATGGAGCCAAGGTGTTTTCGAAGATGGACCTAGCCACAGGTTTCCACCAACTCCGCATAGCCGAAGAATGCATACCTTTGACCGCCTTCAGAGGTCCTGACATATTCTATGAATGGTTAGTGATGTTGTTCGGTCTATGCAATGCTCCAGCCTACTTTGTTGACTTGATGAATAGGGTCTTCCGTGAGGTCCTAAATAAATTCGTCCTAGTTTTCATTGATGATATTCTAATCTATTCTAAAACTAAGAAGGAGCATGAAGGGCATTTAAGGGAAGTGTTGGAAATTCTGCGAAGAAATGTTTTAAAAGGAAAGTTTTCCAAATGCACATTTTGGCAAGAAGAAGTAAAATTCTTGGGCCATGTTGTGTCAAAAGAAGGAATTGCAGTTAACCCAAGTAAAATTGCCGCCATTCGAGATTGGAAGCAGCCCAGTACACCCACTGAAGTAAGAAGCTTCCTAGGATTGGCTGGATATTATAGGAAATTTGTCAAAGATTTCGCCAAGCTGTCTAGCCCATTAACAAAGCTCACCAAGAAGCATACCAAGTTCAATTGGACATCGGATTCTGAGGAGGCATTCCAAAAGCTAAAAGTGAGTTTGACCACTGCTCCCGTACTTACCATCATCGATGGCAACCAAGACATAAAAGTTTATACGGATGCTTCTCAAAGTGGTGGTCTTGGAGCAGTACTGATGCAAAGGGGCAAGGTTGTTGCCTATGCAAGTCATCTATTAAAGCCGCATGAGAAAAACTATTGTGTCCACGACTTAGAGCTGTTGGTCGTAGTCTTTGCTTTAAAAATTTGGAGACATTATGTTTTGGGCGAAAAATTTAAATTATTCACAGACCATCAATCCTTGAAATATCTCTTCGATCAAAAGGATATGAATTTAAGGCAGCAACGATGGCTAGAATTTCTGGCGGCATACGATCTTGACATCTTATATACGCCGGGGAAAGCCAATGTTGTGGCGGACGCGCTCAGTAGAAAGGACGTCATTGTCGCAAGCCTCATCGTTACCCCTTCCTTGATTGATAAAATTTCTTCTCTTCAAAAGGATGATAAATTCATTCAGATAATGATCAAGAGAATTGAAGCAGGTGAAAACACGAACTTCCAAATAGATGGTAAGGGAATTCTTAGATTTCAAGGGCGGATTTGTGTTCCATATATCAAAGACCTGATAAAGGAAGTTTTGGATGAAGGTCACAGATCAAAGCTTTGCATCCATCCCGGTGCGAGCAAAATGTATCAAATTTTGGTGGAGATCTATGAAGAGGGATATATCCATTTATGTGAGTATATGTCCCACATGCCAACAAGTAAAAAGTGATCAACAAAAGCTTGCAGGGTTGTTGCAGCCATTGGAAGTTCCAGATTGGAAGTGGGACCAAATCTCCATGGATATTATAGATGGTATGCCTCGTACCAGGAAAGGAAATGATAGCATATGGGTTATCGTGGATCGCTTCACAAAATCCGCTCATTTCATACCTGTCAAGTCCACTAGTACTACTCAAAGTCTTGGGCAAATCTATTTCAAAGAAATCGTCAGGCTACATGGGTAATAAAACTAAATCTTTCCTTTTCATCATAATCTGAATGAAAATTTTCTTTTCCAAATTAAATAATAGTCTTTTGTTGTAAACAGAGTTCCTAGTAGCATTGTTAGCGACCGTGATCCTATCTTTGCTAGCAAATTTTGGGAAGCATTCCAAAATGAGTTGGGAACGAAGTTAAATTTCAGTACCGCATATCACCCTCAGACTGATAGCCAGACTGAGCGAGTGAATTGCATTCTTGAAGATCTATTGCGAGCTTGCATACTCGATTTTGGAGGTTCTTAGGAGGACCACTTGCATTTAGTTGAATTCTTGTATAACAATAGCTATCAAGCAAGTTTGAAAATGTCTCCATTTGAAGCCTTATATGGTAGGCCATGTAGATCACCCGCGTGTTGGGTTGAAAAAGGAAATCGGCTTGTGTTGGGTCCAGACATGATCCGGGAAGCTTCGGACAAAGTTGACTTTATTAAGAAGCGACTATTGGCTGCCCAAAGTAGACAAAAGAGCTATGCAGATGTAAGAAGGAGAGAGTTAGCTTTTGAAGTGGGTGACTATGTCTATCTGAAAGTTGCTCCAATGCGAGGTGTAATCCGTTTTGGAAAGACAGGAAAATTAGCACCTAGATTCATCGGCCCCTTCCCTATTCTTGAAAAGATTGGCACCCTAGCCTACAGAATTCAGATGCCCGACTGGTTGCCTGGAGTGCACGATGTATTCCATGTATCTCAACTTCGAAGGCATGTCCATGATCTAGATCTGATTGTGGAAGAAGCAGCACAACAAGATTTGGAGATTACCCCAAGCCTTGCAGTGAGAAGGGAACCACTGAAAATTATTGGCAAGGAGACTAGGAAGCTGAGAAATAAAAGTATCAACCTAGTCAAGGTGCAATGGAGCTGTGATCCTAGAGACTGCACTTGGGAAACCGAGGAGAGTATCAAACAAGCCTATCCCAAATGAAGAGTGGATATATCCGATTAGTTTTTATTTTGAGGTACGCTTAAAATATTTTCCATTCTTCATGTTGGTTCCTACCCTTCTATTCTTCCCTTTTCCTGTTCGAGGACGAAAAGTTCTTAAGCGGGGGAGATTGTAACAACCCGGAATTTGGGGCCAATTTAAAATTTTCATTTTAGAGATTTTAGAGGTGTTTAAATAGTTGAAATGAATTATTTTAAATAAAAATGACTAGAAATTTATTTTGACTGAATTTAATGTGAATATATTTAATTTAATTATAAAAGGAATTAGAAAAGGACGGTAGTTTGAAAAGTCAAACCTGAACTTTGACTGACCACACAGGATGCAGAATAAACCGGATTTTGGTGAAACCAAAAATATTTAAATCTGTTTATGAATATCTTTCTAACAAATCTAAAAAATCGAAGTTTCATAGCGGGAATCAAAAGTTATGGCCAAATGAATTTTCAGAAAGGTCGCTATAGAGAATATGTCGCCATTGAAAATCGACATTTTGCATACGACCTCGAAATTCGACGAAACCACTTTTGTTGGATCCAGTATGTAAAATTATTGCTAGGTTTCAAATTTCATGATTTTTGAAGCTAGTATGTAAGAGTGGCAAAAGAAACTGTGTTTTGTCAATTTCAGTCAAAATTAATTGACTGGAAAATAGCCACTTTTCAAACAGTCTCAGAATTCGACGAAATAAATTTTGTTAGGACCGTATCGTCATAAGAAAGCCAAAAATAATTTTTCCGGATTTTTCTGACTTCGTATGTGACCCCGGTAAAATTAGAAATACGTTCGAATTTAATATAATAGAATTAATTTGAAAATAAAGAAAACATACTGTAAACTTTAGAATTGGACTTCGGCAATAGCACCATCGCGTTCAGAAGACGTCAAAACATATTGTTCGACAGTCGTTTGGGGTCCGTTTGGAGATCGGATGGAAAAACCCTAATTTTGGATTTAATTAAAAAAATATATAAAGAAAATACCCTAGTATACCGTATAAATACGGTGCTACCGTCCTTCTTCCTCTTCGTATTATCAGCCGCCGAACCCATTATACATCAAATCTTTGAGCTCCGATTTCTCCCAATCCATAGCGAATTGACATATGCCCTTTTGGACTTTTTTGAAGATCTTTGAACGCTCTTCGATCTCAGACAAACCCCGTCCCTCCTCGTGCCCCGAATCTCGAGAACCGCGCCTCCAAAGGTACGGCCTTTGAACCGCCGCCGCCCCTACCTATCGCCGCCGCACCCTCCACCGTGCTAGGCGCACGTTCGCCTCTCCGAGGCCGACCACCTCCAACAAACCACACCCCAAACCGACCTTCCTACCTCACGAAAATCGGATTCAAAGATTGGAACCAATTCTGAAAACCACGGCCTTTTCTTTAAAGGTATACTTTCGGAAATTGTGACGCTTATAAGTGTTACAAATTTAGATTTAATAATTAAAAATTGATAATTAATTCGTACGAACTCCGATTCTGAAAATTTCAGATCCGACGGAACCGTGAGGACGTATAGTGGTTGCTGAGATTGATTGCGGCCATTTCTGAATTTATTTGGATTCGTGATTTCGCTTAAATCGAGGTGAGAATTTATTTTTAATTTAATTAATTTAATTATTATCCTTGGGTTATGTGAAATTGAAAGTCAATTATAAATGGATCTGCGATGGATGTTACCATAAGTTATGGATCTGAATTGTTTGTTATGTTATGATTTTAGATCCGTTATTTTAAATCATAGATCTGTCAATTAAAGTTATAGATCTGTTATTTTAAGTCGTAGATCTGTTAGTTAGATTATAAACCTGTAGCTAAAAGTTCAGATCTGTTAATTAAAATTATAGATCGGTAAGAGGAAAAAAAATTAGATTTTTACCTTGTTTAAATTTGTTGAGGTATGCCTTGTGGATATGAATCATGTATAAAAATATATCATCTTGTGCTTGTTATGGAATACATTACCTCGTATAATGACTTGTGTAAATAGAATAACCATTCGGGTTAATCAAAGACATGAGTTGAAATTGACATTTTATATGTAATTGGAAATAACAATTTACATCGTATGAAATTTACATTATTTTTAATGTGAATAAAAGTAGAAATTTACATCGTGTGAAATTTACATTATTTTTAATGTGAATAAAAGTAGAAATTTACATCGTATGAAATTACTTTTTTTTATGTAATTAAGAAGTAGGAAATTTACATTGACTAAAAATTACATTTTTCTATGTAATTAGAATGTGAATTTTCATCGTATGTTAAAATTTACATTTCTATATGTAAATTATATAGGAAATTACACGGTATGTTAAAAATTACATTTTTCTTTGTAATTAAAAGGTGAATTTATACTGTATGTATAAAATTACATTTTTCTTTGTAATTAAAATGTGAATTTACACGGTATGTTAAAAATTACATTTTTCTTTGTAATTAAAAGGTGAGTTTACACTATGTTAAAAATTACATTTTTCTATGTAATTAGAATGTGAATTTACATCGTATGTTAAAATTTACATTTTTATATGTAAATTATATGGGAAATTACACGGTATGTTAAAAATTACATTTTTCTTTGTAATTAAAAGGTGAATTTACACTGTATGTTAAAAATTACATTTTTCTATGTAATTAGAATGTGAATTTACATCGTATGTTAAAATTTACATTTTTATATGTAAATTATATAGGAAATTACATGGTATGTTAAAAATTACATTTTTCTTTGTAATTAGAAGGTGAATTTATACCGTATGTATAAAATTACATTTTTCTTTGTAATTAAAATGTGAATTTACACTATAGGATTAAAATTACATTTTTCTATGTAATTAGAATGAGGGTCTGCATTGAAATTAAAAATTTACATTTTTTTATAATGTAACATACGATGAGAGTTTGCATTGTAATTAAAAATCATATTTTTATAATGTAAATAGAAAGTACAATTTGCATTGTAATTAAATTTACATTTTTATATGTAAATTTAGAATAGGATTCACACAGCAAATAAAAGTTACATTTTTTTTATTACGTAATTAAGATGAGAATGTACATTGAAGTTAAAGTTTACATTTTATATGTAATTTAAAAGTAGGATTTTGCAATGTATCAAAATTTACATTTTTACATGTAAATAGAAAATAGAAATTAAATTTACATGTAATTGAAAAGGACGGAATTTGCATTTTTAATGTAAGTAAAGAAAGAATTTAGGATGTTGTGATATGATTTTCATTTTCAAATGAATTAAAATTTAATAAGGATTGGTAGTTGTTAGAGCGTTGTTTAAATCAAACGACGTTATTACGATTAAACGATGATATATATATATATATATAATTAAAATTAAACGACTGGAGCGCGGTAGTTCGCGTTTTGAAATCGTACCTTTAAATGACTGTACAAGAAGATCCGACCGTCAGATTTTCTTGAAACTGAAACCGTTAGAACCGTCTTGGAAAAATCTTTCGAATGATATATATTACGTTAAGATACAACGGTTAGATTCTGAGAAATGTAAAAATCAAAATTGATTGAATGCAATGCCATAGTCGCCCATTGACTTAAGGCGTCGTTATATATAAATTTAATTATTTTAAATAATTAAAATAAGAAGAAATAATTAAAATAAGAAGTAATCATTATAAAGTGACACGAAGGATTTTAAATATATATATATATATATATATATATACGAGGATTATTTGGAAAGTCCGAGTTCTCTCATTCCAAATAATCAAACGACGTTAATGGAAGTATGAAGATGGCGTATGAAGACCGTAAATCTTCACTCGATGGACAACGATCGAGGCCCTGGTTTGATTTGCTCCCAATTCAAGGGTCATGGTCATTGCCCAAACGTACGTGTTGATTTCACGGGTTTGGTTTTCGCTCAGACCCAGAGCATAAGCTAATAAATGGATTGTGTGTCTGACATCGTACTCCATTAAATATCATGTTATTAATCTTCTGTCGAATGTATGGATGTTTGGTGGCGGAGAATTTATTCTCTTGCTTAACACCCGTTCATATATTTCGGCAAAGGATTGGTAGTGCGATATGGAGTGATGATGTGGCATACTAAGATGCATATGATCAAGGCTTTGTTGAAAAGCAGGCCTTACGGGATGATCAAAGCATAGCCTGTTTAGGCATAGCTTTGTGTATAGCGTGACTTCGCGAGCCTCACACACCGGCGGAGTCTAAAACAGGAGAAGGGAACGCAGGGAGAGCAGCACGTTTCTTTCTAGCTAGAAGTGGTGATTGGGCTTTAACACGACCCGACATTTTACTTATGTGGATGATGGAATGAGGCGCCTCGGATGATAGGTCCTATAGGACTGGGAAACGCGTGTTCAGGAATAACAAATCTGCAACTCGTATGGTGGACCGGCCCTGCAGGATCCAAGGGTTCACTGCGGGGGACCCTGAGGCATTAGCTAGAGTGTCTCGAATCGGTAAGGAGCTCCTCCCTAGCCTTGACTCATGATGGATATCCAAACTTCCAATACGAACCTACGGATTTGACTGTATTACTAGTGTGGAAGCATAGTATTATGGTATCAATGTGTCCTAGGATTGATACATTTATTTTGAAATGTTTTGATATATACTAATAATAATATTAAGCTCGTATTTGCCATATTTAGCATGTTTAATCACCATAAGGTAAAACCCTATCCTCTGGTTTGTGTTGCATTGTGTGATGGGACCTGGGTCTTATGGTGATTCCATTTTTCTCAAAAGCATAGCGTTATTTTATGATTCACTTATTATTTATTCTGTCACTTTAGATTATGCACGACAATCCATCAGAGAAAACCCGTTCCGCGTTAGCGGCGTGGTCCTTGGATTTGCCTTATTACTAGTAGTTAAATTAGTTAAGAATTCTCACACCAGTCCCACGACTGACCCGTTGTTTGTTTACACCTTTTTACAAACTCGGGTGCCCTCCTTTTTACACGGGAAACCAAGTAAACAGGTTCATTCTTTGCTTGGAGTCTTTTCTTTGGAGCTGCTTATTATCTTTCTTGGATTTGCTTTCGTGGAGAGGTGATGACTTGGAGCTTGAAGACATCAATCATTTGCTGCTATTGCGTCTTTCTCTTTTTAATTCCAAACATTAAACTTGTTTCATTTCACGTTGTTTAAGTTGGAGTTGGAACTTATTTCTTTTTCTGCAAGCTTGATGTAATAATTTAGAATTCTATGACTGTGGACTTTCTGTGGTTGATGACATTATATTTCCGCTGCTATGATGTTGTTACTCTATGAATTTCCTATGCTATGTTGTATCTGTGATATGTATTATTGTATTTATGTTGTATTCCAAATGATTATTCCTTACTTTCATCCCGTGGAAGTTTGGGGTTCTCACAATTATGTTACATTTTATTCATTCCGCTGTGAGATGTTTTCTGAGCTCTGATATATTTTATATCTTTGTCTTTTCTGTAGGGTACCAGAAAAACCAACATGAGTTTTGATAGATTAGAATTTTGAAGAAAAAAAATCAGCCTGTTGGAATTCGGGTTGTTACATCTGCTATCAGAGCTTAGGTTTAGGATTCCTGTATAGATAGTGAGTGAACGTATTTGTATTTTTAAAATATAAATATATTTTACATATATATACCTAGATCCATAGAGGAACCCACTAAATAGAATGATCATAATATGGTGAGAATTGGGATATCTGTTTTGTACATTAAAGGAATGAATATGGAAATCTGAGACCCTTAGGTAATTGGGGGGGGGGAGGGAGGGAGGGGGAATGTACAATATACCTTGTATGGATGAAAGGTGAATCCCATGTATTAGTATTTCAGGTTAGTGGCTTTGGCAGTAAAACGTTATAAATTGGAAAAGGCTAAAAGGAGAAAAATGGATTAGGAATATATATATATATATATATATATATTTGAGAGAATTGACTTTGTGGGAGTGTTTAGGAAACCCTAGGTAAGATGGAAACCCACTTTGAGTCTAACCCTATTTTTTTAATTTTTGAGAACTTGAAATTGTAAAAGCTTTTGGAAGATGGTTTATGGTGTTTTCAATTTTTGATCTTAAACATTACAGGTTTAAAAATATATAAATATGTACGTATTAGGTTTTGAAGCAAAATGGGGTATATATTGGAAATAGTGATTTCTTGTGAAAATTTTGTCTAAAATAAATTCTCTCAGTAAAAGGTGCATATTATAAAGCATGTATAGCTTGCTAGTTTTCAAGTTATATAGTATGAAAGGATTAAAAAGCAAAACATAGAAAATGTTGCATTTTGTTGAAAACTAGAATTTTTAGTAAAGAAAGTTTTGAAATCTCTATCCTTTTGATGATCATTTTTAATGAATTGTTTTAACAAGAAAATTTTATTGGGTGGACAAAACAAGTTATAGAAATTAAGAATAGTGTAGATGTTTGCACCTTGTAATAAGTAACTGAACTGACCTTATAGGAAAGAACAAGTTGTAAACCTGATTGAGAAATAGTTGTCCTTATCTACTCCAGTTTTTGTGACTTGAAAAAAAATGATTTACATTTTTATAAAATGACATGTTTTATGGTTTGGCAAAAGTAAGTTTTGGTGAGGAAAGTAAAATTTGATATTTTTTCCTTTTGGAAGAAATGTGAAGTGAAATAGCCAACCCTTGTTTTAAAAAGTATGGAGGAGGTACAGATTAGTGCCTAGGGCAGACGGGAAAAAGCTTGAGGCTATGAAACAGATAGTGAGAATTATCTAGGAATAATGGTAAGTTCTCGTAGAATTCGTAAGCATGAAAAAGCTCACGATGTTGCTTGGAAATGATTGTTAGCACACAACCAGGACTAGTGGCGACTACTAGATAGTGAAGGGCAAGTATGTTTTTAAATCCTGTTGCTAATTTTCCTGTTGAGGGTAAAACCCGTTATTACATTTATGCTGGGATCGTTCTGTTATTTTGTTGAGTAGTTAGGGTAACACCTAAAACTCTCATTTATCCCGTGGTTTGAACTTTTCTGTCTAAGTGGGACATAGTCCAGAGATTCTTGGCCTTAGTAAATAGATGTGTAGAGCATCCGTTTTCCTGTTTTAATTGAAAGACTAGAAGGCTAATTTGAAACTAAACTTAGATCAGAGGATTAAGTTAAATAAGCTAAGAAAAAGAGTAATGGCATAACTAAAAAGGAAACAACAAATTTAGTAAAGCAACAAACATAACAGTTAAAGAAAGATGAAAAGTTCTAAGAAAAGGTGAATAAGAATAATCTTTTCCCAGAAAAGTTGAGAAAGAAAATTTGTAATAAAAAAAGTTTTCTTATATGGGTTGTGCTTGGATAGGAAAATAGGGAATCTTTATATAATAGTTTCATAAAATCCAAGTACAGTTAGAAAAAGGTATATAAAAGAAAAACGGAAGATGTGAAGTTTTCTGTTTTCTACCTTCTTGTAACATAAGAAATCGAATTTACAAAATTAGAATTTTCTAAAATCCGAAAATAAAGTTGCTTGGTAGGATTTTGGATGCAAAAATTGGATGAACTACGTCTCTTTCTCAGTAAGAGTGCAGGAAAATTTGAATGAAAAAGTATTTTGATTTTCAAATATTGCATTCATATAGAAATTGCCAGTATAATTAGGGTGTAGGCATCATGTTTTCAAAGGGATTTTCAAGAAAAAATTGTAATCATATAGGAGGTACTGCTTAGGCATTCATTTCATTTATGTATTATTATGTTGAATTACGCTTTGCACAAGTACACAAATGGTTACAGAATTAGATACACACATGATGGTTGTGATTCATGCTAGGAATTACTTGATTTTACCCTTACCAAATTTCGGGATGAAATTTCCTAATGGTGGGAGAATGTAACACGCCATAATTTTAAAGAATATTAAAGATAATAAACTGAAGAATGCTTAATTTAATTTTTGGAATTAAGAAAAACAGACTATACCATTGCATTTGTCTTGGAATTCTGGTTCAAATTAACTCCGTTTATGCGTAAAACGGACAACGTATGAAGAAGTTATGAGCATTAGAAGTTTGTATGCACACAAGGTGGTTTATATATATATATATATATATATATATATATATATGTATATATACATAATTCAAACAGACTCGTCAAACGCAAGGTGTGGGTAGACCTATGGGTCGTTCCCTAAAGGGGTGTGAAGCTATAACCCATGGCTCGACCCCCAAAGGGGTGGGTAGACCTTGTGATCGACTACCCCCCTCCCCCCCGATCCAGGAAAACTTTGAAATGCGAATTTTGACTATTTTGTGGCCAATATTGTTATTGAATCAGCGGTGCGTGTGCAAGAACACCTATAAATAGGCTAGTAGAGCCTAGCCTAAATCTCGTATTTTTTGAGAGGATGTCTAGACTTTACCATTCTTCTTCCTCCTCAAATCTCTTCAGAAAATAGAATAATTAGTCAAAGGAAATTCTGATTCAAGATCCAGAGGAGACGAATGTATATCTACAAATGGGTGTTCAAAATTATGATCGAAGTGTGGTAAATTCTTGGATTTGGTCAATTTATATTTCTCTTCTTTCTTCCCTTTTCTTTTAGTCTGAGAATTGCGAATCCATGGTTATTTAGATTCTAGATTCAGTTAGGAGAACCATGGAATGCTAGGTCTGGACCAGATTCATGAATTGGGAAGCTATTAGGTGAGAGGATTTAAGTTATGCCTTTTTGATAATGGAATGTTTATCCATTGGCATTCCCTTTTAATATGTATAATAAATCTATTGAAATGTTTACTCTACTGTAATCTGTTGAAATGACTAATCTGCTGAACTGTAAACCTGCTGAAATCTTTTGAAATTAGTACTGTGGAATATGGCTGGAAATTTGGAGTTGTATGAACATGTAAATTTGTAGGCTTAATTCAAGATTAAGTGGAACATGTTAATGATATTGTAAGTAAACCTGTTAAATCTATGGGGTTAAGTAAATCTTTTTAATCTGTTGGGGTTATATGAACCTGTTAACCTGTAATACTTAACTTGTTTAATCTGTTGGGATTATATAAAGCCTATTTTCATTAATCACCTGCCTGAATTGGAAATTTCTATGAACACTGTAATTATGAAATTTACAATGAACATGAATATTTGTTTAAAAATATTATTATGCCAAAAGATTGTAAATAATAATTATAGTAAAATTTGGAGAATCAATATGCCTAAAGTTACAATAAATAGATAATTGTAATCGCACTTAGACACGAGGTTAAATTCAGCTTGTGGTAGAAGTCTGCCTGGAACCGCCCGGAAAATCCAGCAACCACAAGTGGTTAATTTTATGTGAGATGTCTAGTTTGCAAATATACATATAACGATGCTAAGACATGAGGTTAAGTCCAACTTGTGGTAGAAGCCTGCTTGGAACCACCCGGCAAATCCAGCATCCACAAGTGGTCGACTTAATGTGAGAGGTCTAGTGCATAAACTTATATATGAATATATGTTATAACAAGATAGAAATAATTGACATTAATTGTAATTAATGGAAATGAAAAATAGTTACAATAGTAAAAGAATTGGAATGAATGCGGAACGATAATAACCTACTATAAATAAACCTGGAGGGGAAAAAGGAAAGATAATAGGTAGGCTTGTCCTAAGGACAAGTGGAAATTATAACTTAGTTTATATAAAACGATAGGGGAAATGAGATAACTTATGTAATGAGGTAAGTTATACTTAATTATAATATAAGTAATCTGTAAATTTGAAAATCTAAAAACCTGTTATTTGTAATAATTAGAGAAAGAGGGGGAAACTTATGAAATGCAATAAGTTGTACTTAATTATACATTAAGTAATCGATAAACCCGAGAACCGGAATCCTGTTGATAAGAAGAACATGTTATCTGTAAACCTGAGAATTTGAGATCTTCATATAAGAATAATGTGTTAATGGCTTATTAATGAACTTAAAAGGGTTAAGTTATTTAACTAAAATTAATAAGAAAGAGGAACTTTGTTACTTGAATAAGAAGTCAATATGACTTGAAATAACCATGTTAAAATGGAAATCTGATGAGGTAGGGCAAGCACGTAATAAAACATTTAGACATAGGGTCTAATAACACATTAACTTAAGGTGCTTGGACCATTCCGTATGTCTGACGGTGAATAACCCAACGGGGTAGATCATCATGGTGTCATAAGACACGAGGGGAGCGCACGTCCATCTGATTATTCTGCCTGTTCTGCCTGTTTTTCTGCTGATATTCTGTTGGCTCCGACGGACTAGATGGGGAAGCACGCGGCTTCCTGGGACATGGAGGGTACTCCTGGTAGTCCTTTGTGCGGTGACAACGCTTAGGCTGTGCGCGTAGGGGTTGGGTCTGCACGTTACTACCCAGTGAGAATACCTTTCACTATCAATGCTTTGGTTGCGGGACATGCCAATTAGGATGTTGTTTGTTGTTTTTCTAGGCCACATCACTATCTCTTAATTCCACATCACTAGCTCTTAATTATGTTTGTCTTTGACTTGTTGAGTGAGGGGTCTGGTGGGACCATAGCCATCGTAAAAATGCAGACCATTGCATCTGTGTATACTGATATCTAAAAAGGCTCCCAACCGAGTTCCATGTTTCCGATACAACCATGTTATGGAACTCGGTGCACAGTAGATAATACGTGCGGATACATGCATACCATTTTCAGATGGTGTATCATCAAGGTTGAGGCATCGAGTACGATTAATGATACGTACGTAAGAAAGTCTAGATTTATGCTTGTCTGCTCCGGGTGGTGTATCATAGACTCTAGGGCATTAGTTTGTGATGGAATCTAATTTGATCGAAGGTGGGAGTCTGTATGCTTACGTAGCATAGAGATCACGGTTCTATGCAGAATATTGCGTTGTTATACAGAGATCGTACGTCGTTGCAAAGTAGGATGAGGGAGTAAGTATATTTCTGTTGGCGTTACGGTGGAGACCGTGTGAGTAGGGTACCGTGGGGTGTACCCTAATGTTGGGGGCAGCTACATATATGTTGCATTAGGTTAATCCACTGGGAAGTAGACGGGTACGACATGTGTATAAGCCTTAAGTGCTGTTAACTCAAGTAACCTAATAAATTAGAAAAATATAATTGAACAGTATATATAGGGTAATCCAAAATGTGTAGTTTGAATCCAGTTACCAGAACTTGTGTTCTGACCCTCTCCTCATAACATACTCGCAGGTTAGATTTGTGGCAGAGATATGATAGCTTTGAATACTGGTTAAGCAATATTATTTTTTGGGCAAGACTATATTTTGATTACATTATATTTCATTCATTCCACTATGAGATATTTTCTAAGATCTGATATATTTTATATCTCTGTCTTTTCTGCAGGATACCAGACAAACCAACACGAGTCTCGATATATTAGAATTCTGAAAAAAATCGGTCTGTCGGAATTTGGGTTGTTACACATACCAACCTGAGTCGACCCAAACCAAGAGGAGTAGACCCATGGGTCGACCCGGTAGGTAGGGGTCGACCCAATGACATGCTGGCTCGATTCTGAATGATGTATTTGGACTATTTCGTATATTAGGCTCATTGGATGAGTTGTATGGATAAATTAAAAAACCTAGAATCTAACGGCTAAGAATTAGCTCTGTTATTCTATTAAAAAAAAGGGCTTTCTCTCATTTTATCTACATACAAGTATTCTTCACTTCTCTCTGCCCCCATGACGTATTCTAAATTAAATAATAAAATGGGGAGACACTGCTGAAATTTAAGTTAACAGAGAAGATTCAAGATCTGGATAAAACCCTACAGGAAACCTACAACTGTGCAATCAGCATACAACCTTTTTTCAGGAACTATTTCTGAACCTAATACCTAGCCCTGTAAGTTTAAGTTACTTCTAGATCTGATACCTAGAAATATATCGTGATCGTAATGAAATTGGATATATAACATACAGTACCTATAAATTATTTTCTATACCTGCTCTTTTACTGTTATTTATCTATGCAGTTGTTACAGTAATATATGTTCTATTACTATTTGTGGATTAATCAGTTATGCTCATACCTATCTATCCTTTTCTCTATTCTATTGTTTTAATTTATTTCTTGTATTGTTTATATGCCTATTTATACAGTATGATTTGAGTTTATTCTTCTCCTTCTATTTTTCCTTTTCCATTTATGTTAAGCCTAGGCCATTGAGAGCCTAGGCCATGTCCGATCTAATATTTCATATAATTGAATTTGGGATAATATGAAATGACAATGAAAAAGGGGAATTTGGGTATATTGTTAAATTGAGGACTTTTTGACTGTAATTTAGGCATATTACAAACTAAGGACTTTTTACTGCAATTTGAGCATATCACAAATTGAGGACTTTTTGACTGTAATTTAGGGAATATAATCAAAAGTAAGAATATGCGTATATGTATGCATGTTAGATTAGACGTAATGTAGAGATTAACTAAAAGATGTGTTAAATTAATGTAAGTACCAGATGTAGGTTAAGTAAACTAAATTACTATGGTTTATACGTACATCTGGGCAAGTGCCTGTCTTGGGAAGAGGTTGTACACACATAATAATATGTAATATTACAACCACGCTTATTAATGAACTTAAACCTGCTAAGTTAAATCTGATTATTAATAAGCTAATAGGTCCCTCGCTTGTTGTTGTATCAGTTTTTGGGACTCTTAAATCCTAGTTACTTAGAGGCACAAACGTAGGGGGTTTGGCTTGTGTTAATCTTGCTGTATGAAATCCATATTAGTCACTTTCCATGTTAGCATCTTGTTAAGGGCCTTGCACTATGTAGGGGACAGGGCACACTTTATTGAACTAGATAGTAAGAGGTTCAAAAATAAGAAGGTGGATACAGGTGTGTTCCGGTAGAGTCATAAGCATGCATGGGTTCGGTTAGGGAAACTAAGACGCTGTAACAATAATAAATAGGTTTGTGCTCCATAAGTTGCTGGGTTAAGGAGTGATAAACCCTACTGGCGGGGCTGACACAGGGTATTTACGTATTAGGGAGTCGTTCTCATGTGAAGTAAATAGGGTAACACCTAATCATGTTATGTAATTAAGGTAATACCTAATCATGTTATGTAATTAGGGTAACACCTAATCCTATTTTGTCATTAGGGTAACACCTGCTCGTGTTATGTAATTAGGGTAACACCTAATCCTGTTATATAGTTAGGGTAACTCCTAATCCTGTTATAGTAGTATTGGTGTAGAGAAAACTTGTTCTTGGGATATAAATGAGAAGCTTTACTTGATCATTTATTTTATCTTGTTGTCTTGTACTTATATGTTACTACACTTTCTCATCCAATCATATTTATCTGTCTTGATGCCTCCGTTATATGCATATATGAAAATCACTTGAACTCGCTAGGCTTTATGTCCGACCTATTTTGTTTCACTTCTTTCTCTTCCTTTCCCCTCCCCTAGGTCCTCAAAGTGGTAGCACTCCGCAGTGATTAGGATTTTCTTTCAGCTTGGATCAGGATTTCTTCCAATTTGCTATCTTTCTACTTTGTTATGGCTTGTAAAAAGGGATGTGATTTTTTTATTGTACTCTTATGTTTTGGCAGACATTTTTATATGAAGTATTTGGTATTTGATGATGTAATTAGTCTGGAACAATGATTCGCTTTTAATAATAAAGGTTTATTTTCCACTACCTATTTACATCTTCCTTGTGAAATTTTGTTTCTGTTTACCTCTTGCACTTCACGAAACTTACTGCATCTTCTTACGAGTGACATTAACGAACACGGGATGACACATTTGGTATCAGAGCTGAAGGTTACAAGATCATAGAAAAGTTTAAAAAAATGGTTTTCAAAAAGCATAGTATTTTCAAATAAAACCTATCTTTTAAAAACATATCCTCTTAAGCCATATTCGATATTCTTTTGATCACTTTTTGGATCCCTGTTTCTCTTTTATTTTGAATATCTACGACTCCCAACTTTTCGGAGGGTGTCTCCATCGTGGTATGGTTCTGTAGGCATATCGAAACTACAACGCATGCCGAAGGGAAAGGATGCGCCTAATCTCCATCTATAGTCGTGGTAGTGCTATCAGCTGCTAATCTTTTCTAAGCTTCATAAGGATTTCTATGTGATGGAGGCAACTTTCGAGGGGCTTGTTGACATGATGCTTGAGGACGGTAAAGAGGAGAATAAGAAAGTTAAACTTGAGGAGCACATCCCAAGGATGAGAAAAAATAAATGGTATAACAAGAAGGGAACACAAAAGAAAGGAGTAAAGCCTGATAAGGCTCAGATCAAGACAGAGGTCGAGTGGATGCTCTTGAGGCTAGTGGACCTAATCGAGGTAGGAAAGCCATAGTCGAAAGTTTGATTTCCCTTTTGACTATCTTCTTAGGACTCTCTTTGATTCTTGTGCTTCTCATTCGTTTATACCGAATTGTGTTGTAGATAATCTGCACTTAGGTACTAGTAATATTTCTGATCATGTTGTAGTCTCAAACCCCATAGGAGGTATGACTCATTTATCCATGATATGTCAGGTTTTGATAATTTCTATCTTGGGCGTTGAGTTTGAATGTGATGCATATGTTCTGCCCTTTATGGGTTATGGATTGAATCTAGGAATGGATTGGCTATCCATGTGTGGTTCCATTCTAAACTATAAGAGGAGATTTGTTAGGCTACTGACATGCCAAGGGAGAACTCTGAAGATTTCGTACGACCAATGGCATTCAGTTGTTCTTAGATGCTTCTGTTGACAATTTGTGATGAATACCCATAGTCAGAGATTATTCGGACGTGTTTGATGAGGTTACGAGATTGCCTCAGAGGCATGAGACAGACTTCCAGATTTACTTGGTAGAGAATACAAAGCCAGTTGCTTTACCGGTGTGCCACATGGCTCCTAGGGAAAGGAGGGAGCTCAGCAAGCAAGTAGGGGAGCTACTCGAGTAAGGATTTATTAGACGGAGCATATCAAAATTTTGAGCTCTAGTCGTTTTTTCAACTAAGGTAGATGACTCACTTCATCTATGCATGGACTATAGAGAGTTGAATAAGCTCACCATGAAGAATAGGTACCCATTTCCGAGGATTGATGAATTTTTTGATCAGGTAGTTGGCGCATCAATCTTCATGCAAATGGATTTGGCCATGGGATTTCATCAATTTAGGGTGGCAGAAGATAATATTGATAAGACTTATTTTAGAACTCCAGACGATTTCTTTGAGTGGTTGGTCATGCCTTTTGGACTAACCAATGCACCTGCATATTTTGTGGACTTGATGAGTAGGGTGTTTAGGGATTTTTTGAACAAATTGTGGTGGTCTTCGTAGATGACATTTTGATCTTCTTAAAGAATGAGGAGGAGCATGCCCCACACTTAGAAGAGGTTCTACACACTCTCAAATCCCATTAGGTTATGGCAAAATTTTCTAAATGTCGCTTTTGGAGGAAGGAAGTAAGGTTCCTAAGGCATGTAGTCTCCAAGGATGGGATAGTAGTAGACTTCGCTAAACTCGTTGCAGTTCAAGATTGGAAGGCTCCGAAGAATGCGATTGAGGTGATAAGTCTCCTAGGATTAGCGGGCTATTATAGGAAGTTCATCAAAGACTTCGTAAGGGTATCTTCCCCGCTCACCCGATTGACGAAGAAGAACTTAGATTTTTCTTATAGCATTGATTGTGAGGATGCTTTTCAGAGATTGAATAGGGCTCTAACATCAGCCCCAGTACTGACTCTCCCCGATGGAAGCAAGATGTTCACGGTCTACACATATGCTTCTGGCATAGGACTTGGTGTCGTTCTGATGAAAGAAGGAAGGGTAGTATGCTATGTAGCAGATAGTTGAGAGTTCAAGAGAAGAACTATCCTACCCATGACTTAGAGTGGGATGCTACAGTGTTCGCACCGAAGTCTTGGCGGCACTATCTACTTAGGGTGAGATTTGAGATAAACGGATCATAAGTAGCTCAAATATTTGTTCTTATAGAAGGATCTCAACTTGAGGCAGGAACAACGGATGCAGTTCCTAGCGCCTACGATTTTGAGATAGCTTATACCTCATGCAAGGGTAATGTAGTGGCGGATGCGTTGAGTAGGCAGATGGTGACTTTGAGTCCTCTATTCGTAGAGAGATGGACCTTGGAGTTTATATCGACCTTCAATTTTAATCCATCTACGGATTTCACATTTGAATTATTAGCATCATTGGAGGTGCGAAATACTCTCATAAAGCGTATTGGATTATGCAGCATGAGGACCCGTAGATAGCAGACATCATGCACATGCTTAGCAGAGGAGAGACCTCTAGTCACCTAAGTAGATACTCCATGGTTGATAAAGGGTGGCTACGGCGAGATGGAAGTCTCTATGTTCCCCGAGATAGAGATTTGTTGAGGACAGTCCTTGGGGAGGCTCATCATTCTCGGATGACTATCCGTCCGGGCAGCGACAAGATGTATCGAGACATGAAGAAGGGTTTTCTTTTGGGTTGGAATGAAGAAGGATGTAGCAGAATTTGTGGCCCGATGTTTAACTTTCCAGGCTGAACAGAGGAAACCTGTCGGATTGCTTCAGCCTTTGGATGTCCCACAATGAAAGTGGGAGAGCATCTCTGTGGACTACATTTATGGACCCCAGATCGAGGATGGGGAATACGAGCATTTGGGCAATAATAGACAAACTTACAAAGAGCGCTCACTCTGTTCTTATCAAGACCAAGATGACAACAGCTTGGCTAGCATCGGTATACCTTTGAAAGATGGTCTATCTTCAAGGGGTACCTTCTAGTATAGTAAGTGGTCGTGACTCCATCTTCACTAGTGAGTTTTGGAAGAGCTTACAGGAGGCATTAGGTACACAGCTACAATTGAGTACAACATACCACCCTCAGACCGATGGACAGACGGAGAGGGTGAATAGGTTTCTTTAAGATCTTTTGAGATCATGTATCCTAGATTTCGGAGGGACTTGGGAGGAGCATCTCACGTTGGTTTTGTTTTCCTACAATAACATATATCATTCGAGCATAGATATGGCACCCTTTGAAGCGTTATATGAACGACCTTGCAGATCGCTGACTTGTTGGTGAGAGTCTACGGACAGACTTCTACTTGGACCTGAGATGATTCAAGAGACTTCCGAGAAGATTGATCTTATCCGCCGAAGAATGAAAGCAGCTCAGGGATGACAGAAGTCATATACCAATAAAAGGAGGCCCGGTTTTGTAACTTCTCGGATTTTTAGCAATTTAATATTGAATATTTAAATTTATTTTAAACATTGATTTGGAATAATAAATGGATTTTTAATTTGAATTTATCGTTTTAATAATCGATATACAATTTAACTTTGAATATATTGAAAAATAGTGATACCGAAATATGAAATGATATAATGTTGAGTTAAACTGAACCGAAACAATTCAGTCGATTAATATAAATTATATGTTGAATTAGAACGATAATTATAATTTATTATCGATGGATTAATTGTTTTGAAATTGATTTATATCTATTGAATTTAATATTAATGGTCAGTTTAAATTGTTATCTTCCTTAAACGATTAAATTAAATTTCAGAATATATTCCGTTAAGTTCAGAATGTCATATAAACTTGGAAACATCGGTCGTTGCGACTAGATAGGTGTTTGGGGTTGCGAATTATGGACCGCAAGGTATTTTGATTATTTAATTAATTTAATCGCCATTAGAAACATTTAGTTCACGTACTGGAATGTCTTCTTCTTCCTAGAAAAGTTAGTCAGCATGTTAATGTCGCCACCCTAAAGATGTAACGCGCATAGACCTACCTTCGTACACTCCTCCTTCTATAAATGAACTGCACCTTCCTTCATTTTCTTTAACTTAGAATCGAAATGGCCATTAATTTTCTAAACCGCGAGTTTCCCTTTCTACTTTGTTTCTTCCGTATATCTGCAAAATCAAGCAAGCTTGAAATACAAACAATAGCTGCTCCATTCTTCAGTTAAAATCAAACTCAGTTTCCTCTTCCTTAAATTAAACTCAATGTTGCCCTCATTCAATCATTCAAATATATAAAAAAAGAATTGGAAATGGAAATCAAGAAATAAACTCAAGATCAAATGGAGCTCGATTAAACGTTGAATTCGGTCAGGATTTGGGAACTGCGGTCGAAGATCGCATCTCTGAATCTCGATCGGACATAACATACTCGCGAATTAGAACGTAAAGGGATCAAAATTAAAATCACGAGATTTTCTCAAGCTTGATCTAGTTCTGTACGCTCGAAGTTCAACAATAGTTAGAATGATTTTGTACTAAGAAAATAGGGGATTTCTTCTTGGTCAAGGGGTGAAAACTGAAGAGTGAGGCACCGCGGTTTCAAGGGAAGATCAATGCAGTGAAGTATTGCTGGTATGAGGTAACTGAGTGGATGTTTTGATTTTTGAATTAGGTAAAATTGTGAAGTTCGATTGTTGGTGGTTGAACTATGTGTCTGGGATCCAAAAATGGAAACGTAGGGAGTTCAATGCATTTATAGGGATGAATGGGAGCTTATATAGGGAAGTAGCATGGAGTTTGACAATAGAGCTGAAGTTGTACAACTATAAGCAGTTAATTAGTTCTGGGGATTCAGTCCGTGTTCTCGGAGGTAGTTAAAGCAAACATGACAGTAGCAACAGTAGTGCTATAAGGAATGGTAGGTTGTCTCTGAGTTGTTGATAAAATGCTAAAGAGGAATGGATCAGTGATTTTCAAAGACATACTTCATAGTTGATTGAGTTTGGAAGGGAGTAAGGTATACATTTTATCGTAACTTAAATTACATAATGTGATTTGATTTGTTTATTTATTATAGTAGATAATTTAAATAAATATTTAATAGATAAATTAAAATATATAATCATAGGTACCAAAAAGATTTATTCGAATAGATTCGAAGCTATGACGTTTGGAATTTTAAACAGGATATTCGACAAATAAATCAAGGTGAGTAAAACTCACTTAGAAGTTTATATTTAAATTTATTTTTATCATTAAAAATAAATTGTTGACTGTTTGGATGCCCGACTTATTGTGGTTATATATAATATCAGTGTTTTAGGCTTGGTGGTTGTGGATATATATATATATATATATATATATATATATATATATATATATATATATATATATTGGATATTTCCCGCAGTACCATTAGAGGATGACTCTATTCCCCCAAGATATATGAGTAGATGATCTTCTATACCGTGATATCCTTCCTTGAAGCAGGATTGGTATTATTTTTGTTGTTCGACGTTTGTGAATGCAGGAAAATAGGTTGGAGGAATCCAGCTAGATTCCTCAATATTTATTATTATTTGTTTCCATATATATAATCATATATGATGTGTTATAAACCTATGATTTGAAATTGTGTGTTTTGAATATTTGAATATCACTGACCCTAGATATTGATATTTAAAATATTATACAATGGGTTTTTTATTTTGAAAAGGAAAATTTAATTTTTAGTATCAAAATGGAATTTCGAATGGACTGAGAAATATTAACTTGTTTTTAATAATAAAAACAAGTGGCTGAATTTATAAACAATGTATAAATGGAAAGAAAAATTATCGTTTGATAATATTAGATTTTAAAATCAAGTCTGAATTTAAAAAGGAAAATTTAGTTTCTAGAATGGGAATTTAATTTCAAATAAGATTTGAAATAGTAACTTGTTTTAAATATTTAAAACAAGAAGTGGAATTTATAAATGTTGTTTATAAATAAAGGAGGGAAATATTCATTGAATAATTTATAAATTTAAATACAAGTATGAATTTAAAAAGGGATTTATAATTTGGAATCATTTTCAAAAGGAAACGATGAAATTTATTCCGATGTTCGAAATGTAAATTGAATTTAAATAAATCCACATGGATTTATGATTTGAATTCGACTATGTCGAATTTATAGAAGTAAATATATTTTCAGAAGATAATGGAAATTAATTAAATAGAAATGTAAAATTTAATGTGAAAATAGATTATATATATAAGTTATAATAATAAAATAAAAAATGGAAATATAGTTGCAAATGGATTATTTAGATGGAAGTTTGTTTTATATATATAATAAGGAAGTTAATTTATAAGACGTTATAAATGAAATGAAGTTATTTTCGTTGAATAAATTGGAAATAGATTTTTCTAAATACAAGAAATGACTTTTTAAAAATCATATTTTCAAATGAGATAGAAGAGGGGATTTTTATGATAATTAATATCAGTTTTGTATTACAAACTCTTATCCGTCTCAAGATAAGAACATTGTCGATCAAGCTCTGAGAGGTAATTAAAATACCCCAACTTGAACGACTTCACTATTATCAAGGGATGATATCAGTTTGTAATGGTAAAGGATGTTGAATTAATTGATTATTCCCATAAATGAAATTTATAATTGGAATTTGATTATATCGAACTTTAATAAAATAATTTACGGAAATTGGAATGTAATATAGAAGTTGGGTTATGAATAATTAATAATCGAGTTATGAAATTGGAATGAAGTAATCATTGTTTTTGGAAAATTGAGATGTTTAAGTTAAAGTTGGAAAAACGGTTTTAAATTTTATTTAAATATTAAGGAATGGAGTTGGCGTGTATGTTTAAACAAAGTTTTTAAACGTTTATATTTAGTTTAATTAAAATGAACTCGTTGTAGCACAGTACTTCGTAATTTGTCATTTTGAACTTCAATCGAGTATATATATAACTCAATATAACTTAGAATTCAATGAAACAATAAATGTTCGGGACTATTAAATGATAATTTTCAAATGGAAGAGAAAATCATGATTTCGTCTTATAGATTTTGGGTTATGTAAAAATCAAATTTTCAGAAAAGCTGCGCTATAATAGTTTTTAAACCATAATAGTTTATTTAATAAATTAAAATGGTTTTGAGTAAATAAAATCTAGATTTTCATTAGAAAAATCCAGACTTGGGTTACAAAACAAATATGAACTTAAGTGGAGTAAGTGAATTGATTTTCCAAATAAAAATTAGGTTTTTAATTACCAAATGAAGTTAACTAATTTCAAAAGAAATTAGTTAATGCAGAATCGAACTTAACTTGGTTTGAGGAAATATAAATTGTTAATTGAAATTCGAAAATCGAATTTGAAACTCGAGTTAGAAATGGAATTCGATGTGTGTATAAGCAAATTAAAATATATTCGAATATGATATGTTCAAATCGAAAGTACATTAGGCGAAAGAGCGAATAAAAGAGGCGGTTAATGGGTTTTGTTAAAAAGGGAATGGGTTGATTGAAATAAGCTGGAAATGGACATATATATGTAAACAGGTATGGGATGAAGAGTATGAAGAGAGTATGAAGATTATAATTTATGTGCCCGACATAAAGGTACATGTTTAAATTTCCATATGAGATTTTATGAGCCTATTGGGCAAGCCAATTGGCTTTTTGATTTTCTTTTTGAATGGAAATGGCCTAGAGAGACGAGTTGGGGTTTGAGCTATTGACCGATACAGAGGATGTGCTGGCCAAAAAATTTCAGAAATTTAAGGAGTCGGAGTATTTTTAAGAAAATTTGATAACAAAAAATCAGTATATCGATATGTACAGAATTCGATAAGGAAATAAACTTAAAATAATATTAGAAAGGGTCAGTGATTGTTTGATGGATGTTTTTTTTATAGTTAAACCATCGGCTATCAAAGATTTTTGACCATCGTTGTCAATACGAAGAGACCGGTTTGATTTATTATCCAAAAACCACTCCATATAGGCACAGGAGTTGCGAATTAGATTATGTTGAAGATAATGAAAGACGAAGTAAAATGCAAGGGCTGTTTTGTTTGTCCAGACCCAGGATAACTTGTATGGACGAATATCTAATAGAGTATTCCTAATAGATCACATAAGACAATCTTTTCAAGGTATTACGTCTGGTGGCGCAGAAATTCATTTCTCTTAGTTTTTTATACCCGTAATATTTTGGGAAGATCAATTAGTGATTTGATGCGTTTGACGATGTGGCATTAAAAGTGTATGGTGGCCGGATGTTCTAAAAAGTTATACGTATTCTGAAGCCCCACAACTGGGAAACAATAAAAATCGGGCAGGCAGCATGGCTAGGTGGGTCATACCCAAGCAGGGTATATTTGTCACCGATCTAGAGAAAATTCAATATTCATTCTTCTTTTGATTCTGTATCTTACGGATTACGGTTGGACGACCGACAACCGTGGGTGATAATATATTCGCTACACTCAAGATAAATGAGTGGGCGGTCATGTGTGGCCGGGTTGCAAGATGTTTATGCTGAACCCCAATGTATCCCCTCTAGAGTACAATGATCGGAAGGTGGTCCTATACCTTGTCATAGTTGGAATTCATTCTCCAATAAGCGCCCTGCGGTTTTTGATTTTGTACTATGTATGTGGAGCGTGAGATGCAAGTGTTCTACTATTTGGTTATTTATTTGATTAGATATTATCATAATATCACTAGATTTTGGTATCAAAATTGTTTTGGGTTATAGTGAGGAAAAAACCATCCATGTTTATGTGTGGGCTGGTCTTACTATTATCTTTTTCTTTCAAAAGGTTTTTTTCAAAGTTAAACAATATAGTTGGAGTTTATTCAAACTAGTCACATAACTGACCCAGAGTTTATTTTGTTTGTTTTCCCCTAAACTCTTGGATGCCCAAATTTGCATGGGCAGTCAAGTGTTCAGGCTTTTACAGACACACTTAGAGGATCTTGAAGCAAGAGGCTTCGTCGTTGGTTATTTATAGTTATTTCCGCTGTAATGTATATGTATTGTACTCTGATATGGTATGTATATACAAAAAAAATTGTATGTCAAACTTGTGATATATGATATTATATTTTGTTCAGTCCGCTATGAGATTCTGATGTTTTCTTTTTTTCTATCTTCTATTTGTTTCTATTTCTTTAACACTACTGACTCGTATTTCTGTATTATTTGGGTTAGACGTGTGTTGTTTAGTCAACTCAAATAATACGGATTTGCGGGCCATCACAGATTTGGAATTCAAAGTAGGAAATATGGTCTTCATCAAAGTGTCACTCCTAAGGAATGTTGTTAGCTTTGGCTCAGTGGGGAAGTTAGAACCGAGATTTGTAAGGCCATTCCCCATAGTGGAGAGGATAGGTTAGATGGCCTATAGGGTTATAATACTGGAAAGGCTAGCAGGCGTACGTGATGTGTTCCATATTCCCCATTTAAGGAAATGATTACATAATGTAGCAGAGATAGTGGAGCCGAGCACACTTGAAAATGTGGAGGTTGGGAAAGAAGAATCGGTGAGGAGAATTCCTAATCGTATTCTTGGATCAGAGATAAAGAAACTACGCAACAAGGAAATCAGATTAGTGAAGATACAATGGGAAGAAGACCACGAAGATGTGACCTGGGAACCTGAAGACAAGATCGCGCTTCTTATCCTTTTATTTTTCAGAGTACGTTCTTAATTTCTTTTCCAAGTTTTTAATTTGCATTTTTTCTATCATTCAAGTATATTTATCCTATCGTTCGAATCTTTGATCCTTAGGTGGAAACTAATGATTAGAAACATGTGTTTGAGACATGTTATGATTGATGGTTGCAAACTTATGCAAGTGTTTGCTAGTGGTTTCCCGTGGACGCACATACACACACATTAGGCACTAGATCAGCTCAGACACTTACATATTGCATATGGATGTGTGCGCATTTTCATGTTCAATGGATGAAAATGATTGAATCATCATATGGATGTTGCATTTTGACGGATGATTGTGCACACATATAGAACTTATAGTTATACTAGTATTCTTTTGCATACATATTGGATGCATAACACAGACATATACCACATTAAGGAGGTCAATTGAATCAGTAGACCACATGATTTTTTCATTAGTGTAAGAGCATAAAACACACAACAATTTTTGCATATGATCATATAAGAATTAATTTTTTTTAATACAATGGTATGCCAATGGATGATGGATGAGTAGATGGTTATTAAAATAATAATATTCTTCTTAACTTAAAGATTTCGAGGATGAAATCCTTTAAGCAGGGGAGAATGTAACACCACAAAATTCAGTACACCATAACCATACGGTAAAGACAATATAATGAATATCATATAATTAAATATTAAGAAGTAAGTAAAACCGATTTTACTGTTGCATTCATCTTGGAATTCTGGTTCAGATGGATCCTAAGTTTGCGTAAATCAGATAACATATGAAAGAGATGTGAGCTTTCAAAGTTTGAACACATTTTAAAATTCAAACAGATTACTTTGCCAGTAAAAATCAAGCAGAAAAATGTATAACACGAATCAACAGTTATGGGATAACCCATACCGACCTGGGTCGACCTATGGGTCGACCCATGTCAAGAGGGGTCGACCTGGTAGGTGAGGTCGACCCAATGACATATTGGCTCGATTCTGAATGATGCATTTGGATTGTTTTGTATATTTGGTTCATTGGATGAGTTGTATGGATATATTTAAAACCCTATATCTAACGGTTAAGAATTGGCTATGTTAATCTATAAAAATGGGGCTCTCTCTCAGTTTATCTGCATACAACTATTCGTAACCTCTCTCTGCCTCCATGACATATTCTAAAGTAAATAATAAAATGGGGGGAAGCTGCTAAAATTTAAATTAATATAGAAGATTCAAGATCTGCATACAACCCTGCAATCAACCTAACATTATGCAATCAACATATAACCTTTTTTAAGAACTATTGAACCTAATACCTAGCCCTTTGAGTTTAAGTTACTTTCCGATCTGCCACCCAGAAATATATCATGATAATAAATAAAATTGGATCAAGAACATACAGTACCTATAAGTTATTTTCTATACCTGTTATTTTACTATTATTCATCTATGTCGTTGTTACAGTAATATATGTTATTTTACTTTTAGTGGATTAATCAATTATGTTCATACCTATTTATCTTCCTTTTCCCTATTCTGCTGTTTTAATTTATTTTTGTCCCTATTTATATGCCTATATATACTGTTTGATTTGATTCTATTTTTCTCATTCTATTTTTCCTTTTTTATTTACGCTAAGCCTAGGCCATTGAGAGCCTAGGACATGTACGATTTAAGATTGTGTATAATTGAATTTGGGATAATATGAAATGACAATGAAAAGGGGGAATTTTGGCATATTGTTAAATTGAGGATTTTTTGACTGTAATTTGGGCATATTACAAATTGAGGACTTTTTAACTATAATTTGGGCATATTGCAAATTGAGGACTTTTTGACTGTAATTTGGGGAATATAACCAAAAGGAAGAATATCCATATATGTATATGTGTTAGATTAGACTTAATGCAGAGACTAAGTAAAGGACATGCAAAAATAATGTAAGTACCAGATGTATGTTAAGTAAACTAAATTACTATAGTGTATATGTACATCTGGGAAGGTGCCTATCTGGGGAAGGGGAAGTACACACATAATAACATGTAATATTACAACCACCCTTATTGTTGAACTTAAACCTGCTAAGTTAAGCCTGATTATTAATGAGCTAAGAGGTCCCTCATTCTACAGTTGTATCGGATTTTGAAGACTCTAAAATCCTAGTTACTTGGGGACACAAGCTTATGGGGTATGGCTTGTGTCAATCTTGTTATATGGAACCCATATTAGTCAGTATCCTTGTTGGTATCTTGTTAGGGGCCTCGCACTAGGTAGGGGCCAGGGCACATTTTACTGAACTAGATAGTAAGAGGTTCAAATAGAGGAAGGTGTGTACGGGCATGTTCCGGTAGAGTCATGAGCGTGCGTGAATCCGGATTGGGAAACTAATACATTCTAACCCTAGTAAATAGGTCTATGTTTCATAAGTTGTTGGATTAGGGAGTGATACACCTTACTATTGAGGTTGGCATAGGGTATTTACAAAGTAGTGAGCTGATCACATTGGTAGTAATTAGGATAATACCAAATCATGTTATCAAATCAGGGTAACACCTAATCCTATTATGTAATTAGGGTAACACCTAATACTATTATGTAATTAAGGTAACACCTAATCATGTTATGTAATTAGGGAAACACCTAATACTGTTATGTAATTAGGGTAACACCTAATCCTATTGTGTAAGTGTAACATCCAATCCTGTTATCAAATTAGGGTAACACCTAATCCTATTATGTAATTTTGGTAACACCTAATCCTGTTATACTAGTATTGGTGTAGAGAAAACTTGTTCTTGGGATATAAATGAGAACCTTTACTCGATCATTTGTTTTATCTTATTCTATCTTATTTTATCTTGCTATCTTGTACTTATATGTTACTATACTTTCTCATCTAGTCATATTTATCTGTCTTGATACCTCTATTTTATGCATATCTGACAATCACTTGAACTCATCAGGCTTTAAGTCTGACCTATTTTGTTTTGCTTCTTTCTCTTCCTTACCCCTCCCCTCGGGTCCCTAAAGTGGTAGCACTCCGCAGTGATTAGGATTTTCTTTCAGCTTAGATCAGATGTCTTCCAATTTGATGTATCGCTTTGACTATCTTTTTACTTTGCTATGGCTTGTAAAAAGGGATGTGATTTTGCTCTATTGTACTCTGATGTTTTAGCAGACATTTTTATTTCAAGTATTGTGTATTTGATGATGTGACTAGCCAAGAACAATGATTTTCTTTTAATGCATTCTCTTATGAGTGACATAATGCATTCTCTTACGAGTGACATAACAGACATGGGGTGTCAAAGGGATGAAGTGAGCACTCTACGTCAGTCGATCCACTATAACCCAAATAGATTCATTTCCTTTTTGACTTCTTATTAGCCCATCCAAAAACGATTTTTCCAATTTCCAAGTGAAAACTTCTGAAGGTAATAACAATCCTCTATGCCTACATTGTTCTGCTTTTACTTTTTGATACGTCAAACACCTCGCAACGAACTCATTAATATCTTTCTTCATGCCTTCCCAATAGAAGGTCCTCCTCATATCCTTAAACATCTTGTCTCCTCCAAGATGTATAGTCATCTTCAAATGATGACATTCTCTTAGGACTTCTTCTCTTAAACTACCAATCTTGGGGACATAGAGTCGTCCATCCCTTCTCAAGCTTTCATCATTATCAACTGAATACCTTTCAAAATGGGGAAGTTGCTCTTCCTTAGCAACCTTTTTCCTCAATATGCTTAACTCTTCATCGTGAACTTTCTGGTACTTAATCATATCCATCAAGGTTGGTCTCACTTCCGAAATAGTAAAAAAATCCTTGAGACACTCAAATAGAGGTTGAAGGTTAAAATCCAAAAGAAATTCCAACTACCTCCACTCTGCAATAACACAAAGGAGTGGTATTTCTCCTACTCAAAGCATCTACGACTACATTACCCTTCCTTGGGGTATACAGAATATTGAAATCAAACGAAACTATATACTTAATCGATCTCTGCAGCCTAAATTCAAGTCCCGCTGGGACAATAAATACTTAAGAGATTTGTGAATCGTAAAAATCTTAAAACTATTTCCTAAGTGATAAGGCCTCCATGTCTTAAGGTAAAATACTATGACTGCTAGCTCTAAATCTTGCACAGGGTATCTCTTCTCGTGATCCTTTAGTTGTTTACTTGCGTAGTTAATTACCCTACCATCTTTCATAAGAAATGCTCCTAATCATGTCCTACAAGAATCCATTAAAAACCATAAACTTTTTAGTCCTGCCAAGGATGGTAAGGATAGGTGCACTCGTAAGAGACTCCTTCAACTTATTGAAAGCACTACTACACTTATCGCTCTAAGTAAACTTGAGATTCTTCTTAGTAAATGGCTTAGAGAGGTTGCTACCCTCGCAAAGTCTTTAATTATTTTCCTATAATAGCTCGCTAACCTAAAGAAACTCCCAACCTCTAATGCATTATGAGGAATCTTCCATCCTTTATCAGTTTCCACTTTTGCAAGGTCCAAGCCATGCTTTTCCTCGAAACTACATGTCCAGGAAACATAACTTCCTCTCTCATGGAACTTGGAAAATTAGCCTTAAGATGAATCTTTCTCAAGATGTCTAAGATCTCCATTAGATGATTCTCATGCTCTTGAAAATCCTTAGAAAATATGAGAATGTTGTCCATCAACACCATGACTATCTTATTCAAAATGCGTCTAAACACTCTACTCATTAAATCCACAAAGAATGCAGGGGAATTCATTAATCCAAAGGGTGTCACCTCCTATTCAGATAAACCATCAGGTGCCCTATATGTTGTCTTATGTTTGCTTTCCTTAGAAATTATTAACTAGTGAAATCATATCGTTAGGTCCAATTGAGAAAAGACTTTAGCATCTCTCAGTTGATCGAGCTGGTCATTTATACTATGCAAGGTATACTTATTATTCTTGGTCAACTTATTAAGCTCCCTATAATTGATACATAGTGTTAATGATCCATTAGCCTTAGTGGCAAAAACTATGTGCATTCCCTACTCTGAGGTACTCTTTATGGGGTGGATGTCCCATCACTTCCTCAAAGACGTAAAAAAAACTCGCAAACGACGAGCTCTTTAGATGGTCCTTTAAATTCAAAAGATAGAGATTGCAACAAGGCCAAATCCCTTATATTTCTAATCTTACAAAGGATCTCTAATGCACAACCTCTACGGCTCCTCAAACAAATGATCTTCCAATCACAATCGAGGATGACCTTAAAATATTATAGTCAATCCATTCCCAAAATAAGTCCATACCCCTCAAAGCTCAAAATATACACATTACACGAGAAATCTACCTCGCCAATGTCTAGTACTAGGTCTTTGCAAATCAACAAGAGTTGCTAAGCCCCTTTGGAAGAAACTATCGAATTGCTAGCAATAAAAGTAAGATTTTACAAGAAATCTATTATGCTCCTATGTATGAATGAATGAGAAGTTCTAGTATCAAATAAGGCACAAATAGAAGTCCTAAAAATAGAAATTATACCTTTAAGGGTTGGTTGTCCCTGGTCCTTCGGTAGTAGACTTTAAAAGGGTGTTACCTCTAAAAGGTAAAAATTTTCCACTTAATCCTCCCTTAAGAATTTGATAGTTCCTAGAAAGATATCCTTCTTTCTGACAGTTGTAACACTTTTCTTTGAACTCCAGATTCTCCAGACTAGCCCTATCTTCGTGGCCATTCCTATTGCATCACCCACACTCCTTAGCTTCCTTCTTAAATTTTCCATTCCTCTTCTTCCTCAACCAAAAGCTCTTCTTCTTACTTTATCCAAAGTTCGAAGTACCCTCACTCTTTTCACTCTTAACCGCCTTCCTTTCTTCTACATAGCATAAAATGGCAGTCTCCACAAGCACTTCAAAAGTTGCACCCAATGTCACTTGAGCCAACAACATCTCTCTGAGAGGGGAGTTGAGTCCCTTCACAAATCTCAGTGCCTTGTTCATAGTTGTATCAACAAGGCTCCTACTGAACTTAGATAACCCCATGAACTTTGCTATGTATTCTCTTAAAGATGACTCTACTTGCTTATGGTGGATGAACATCTCCATCTCCAAACTCACTTCGGCATTGGGCAGAAATTTGACCTCAAATCGGGTCTTGAATTCATCCCAAAAGAATATCCTACTGTATTCCCCTTAGAAATCATTTTCCACCATTCCAACGCTTCGCCCTTAAGGTGCCATGCGACTACTATTCTCTTTAACGGGTCTTCTCATCCCGTAACCTCGAATATACGATCGCACATCGGAAATCATGCCTTTGCTTCAAGAAACCCTTCTATTCCGAACAAGGGCTTGCCTCCAAGACTTATGAAATCCATACAAAGATGATGGAAATTAAAGGCCACCTTAGCGGGTTGAGCTATTGGCTTCGCTAATGCAGTAGGAGAAACAGGAACTTGTCCCATAGTCCTTAAATATTGCTGGAACCATTTGGGAAAGTACTGAGGTCTAACAGGATTCCCTTGCTCATGTTGGTTTTAGGTCATTACTACTATCTATAAGAGGAAAACCTTCAATGGAAATCCCTAAGATGGTATTCAACCCAAAAGCAAAAAGGAAAAAAGAGTTTACCTGGTGTACTCATGTATGTCTTAAGGGTATAATATATATATATATATATATATATATATATATATGTATATGTATATATAATATGAAAGCCTTTTCAAATAACGTGTGCATCTCCCATACGTATATTTCCCCTAAAATTGGATAACCTTGGCCCTGATACCAAAAGTAACAACCCCCCTCACGAAATGGGCATAAATCCCGATCCAAAAAAGACCCATTGGAACTTAGAGCCATTCTAAGCGAGTCATTGGTTTTTATAAGAAATAACTAATGGTGTAAAACTATAACAAAATTAGAACATCATAGTGGATGGAATAATATATAATAACCAAAATAAATCTACTTTTTCATAAAAACCATAATAATGTATATTACACTGGAATTTTCAAATGTCATTAACAAGGTACATCAGTAATATCCCATAATTACTTTTGACTACTAGACATAATAATAAAATAAAAAAAATATCTCCCTCAACAAGCACTTGTCTTCATGACTAGACAATTTCAACACATAATTAATTTGACATACACATGCATTAGATAGATGGACTACCCTACAGTCACTTAAGGACATCATGTGTATGTAAGGACGGATTCCTAAGTTCACTTAATACCCTAATGGTAGATTTCTATAATTACTTAAGACCCTATAAGGAGGGCTCCAATTCGGTTACTTTAGGCTATCTTATTTATTTATGGGTGGATTCCGCTGATCATTGAATACCCCACAGGAGGATCCTTTTGATCACTTAAGTCCCTATGGCGGACCCTAATCGCTTAATTTCTTGTTTAGCATTATCAAATATTCTCTTAATTATAATGCGAGAAATGGTAATCCACCACTTAATAATAGGTGAGGGTAGACACTGTTAGCCACTGATGAATCCTCCAGTGGACCCACGCATTACAATTTAACTAGCATTATGGGTGAATTCCTAGTCTCTTAAAATTTCCCTTAGACTGGTAGTACCTCTTGCATTATCTTTAGAACTCTTATTAGCCCATCCCTAGGTATGCCCTTGCATATCCCCTAAATAAAAAGAGGATAACGTCTTGAGAACTACCCTACTCATACATCTATCTTTTTATTTAAGACCAATTAATACCTCACAATTTTATCAGAGAAAGGCGGACCTAATGACCACTTAATACCTAATGAGGGTGGGTCCCATGACTTTAGTCCAAAACTAATAAGTGAACCTTAGGAACGGGCCTAGTCCTAATCAATTAATACCCAAATAAGGCAGGTCAACCACTTAATACCTTCTCAAGGAAGGCATACTTTACATATATATATTTATTGCACTAGACATCTCACATTAAACTGACTTCTTGTAAATGCAAGATTTGTTAGTCCATACCGGACAGACTTTTACTACAAGTTGAGATTAACCTCGTATTTTGTGTATTTATTATTATGGCCTATAACGAACAATAGATATCCTACATTAACCTGATTTCTTATAAATGTTGAATATGCCGGTCGGATCCTAGAAGGATTCACTACAAGCAGGGGTTAACCTCGTACCACATGTCATTAATATCATTAAAATCCACTAATACTCACACACATAAAATTTCCTATAGGGAAGTTTTTAATTCGAATTCATAATTAACTACATCCAGTACGCTTTTGTAATATGTTAATTACTTCATTTAATACACATTAATAAGAGTGTAATTTGTGGCGTACGTAAAGGAAACGTTCAAAACTTATAAATGTCAATCATAACTGAAAATCAAGGCTTACAAGTTTATTTCCCAAACTTTTTATAAATAACACATAATATTTATTCACATTTAAATCGATAATAGGGAAATAATGGAACATAAACAAAATAACTTGCAACCTAGGTTCCAATGATTATTTCCATAATAAAAGAAATGACAAGGTGTAATATGACAATAATATGTATAACTTCTTTTTGGTACTGCTTTACTTTTCATACAACATTTGTACAAAAACTCATATTTTCATTACATGTTTTAATACCTTTAAACTATATATTTTATACAAATAGATGTTTAAATATATGTAAGTTATAGTACCAAATTATGTGTTTTTGTATAAATCAAATTTATAATAAAAATGAAAAGAAAGTAAATCATACCAAATATCAAAGTTACATAACACCCAAAAAAATTAGTCTTTCTTATATCCATACCCCAAAACCCAATATCATCACATGATTGACCATTTTCGAAGCTAATAAAAGAATCGGGGAATTTCATATGTATTTTTATTTCGTAATAATCCCAGACCTCTTTTATGCATTACAATCTGAATTCTACACTGCAATTATAGAAAATAGTAAACTTAAGATAATTCCTACTCACAGAATTACGAGGAGAAGAAGATGAAAGCTGTACAAAATAAGATTTTGGATTGTTTCCTCGAAATAGCATACTACAAATATTCCTCCTAATGTGTATATATATAAGAACCAAGTTAGAAACTTATATACATATAAATCTAATTCCATATTCTAATAATAAATTAGTTTAGAGGTGATAGAAAATAGGTTAGAGAAGAATTAGAATCTAACCTAACCTGATTCTAGAATTTAGACGGAATGGAGGAGAAACATAAAGAAGGGCGGTCAATAAACCCAAACTAAAATTGACCTCCTCCTACCCTTTTCCTATAGTAACGGTCGATAACCTTCCTAGAAGGGTGGTCGACCCCCTTTAAGAGTCAGGCGTGGAGAAATTAATTCCCCTTGTAGTTGCTTTTTATATTAATTCCTTATTAATGTTCATTGATTCTTTCTGTTTATTACAAACGTTATCCCCATCTTATATACAAATATATGTACAAGTTTGAAATCTGAATGGGTATTTATTTTTATTACAATTTTACATTTACAATTTGAAAATTTATTTTTATTCCATTTTACATTTACAGTTTTAATTTCAAATTTTGTGTGTATACTATTTATGTACAACTTGTTTTATTCGTTTATCATATGAACTCCATTTTCGATAAATAAAATATGAAACAAACTACAATCTTTCCATGAATACAATGGTAATATTTTCGTGTCCAGATTCTTAATTATTAAATACTCATATTTTCAGCCCAGCGATGTTTTATTAAATATTATTATCTATTTTTAATTTAATTATATATGTCTATTTAGTGTATATTTTTATGAGGTGTTAATAGTGTTTATTCAGTACCTAAAACACCACCGACTCTTGACTTGTGCTTTCTTTCTGTACGTAAGAAAACAGAAATGAAATCGAATAGCACAAGTTCAACTATTCTAAGTGATATCTGGGAACACGATCAGAGAAATCAACAAAATATGTCGACTTCTTGGTTAGCGCGAATGACACAACCAACCACTTAAAATAAAGGCAGTGTGCAAAATGCTGCAATCAAAATACACTAACCAGCTTCTTACAATCGCTAAAATCGCATCGGGATTCCCAACCAAAAGAACATCCATAACCGGATTGAAACAGAATTCGACTCAAATATGGTGGCAAATCAAATTGCCCAAATACTCTCGAGCTACCAACTCAAGTGACGAATAAATACTAGAGAACCATCTCAGCTTGTTATTTCAATCATAAACGACTTGCCGACTGAAGGCCTAATGCTTACCCTACTATCGTTAAATCAAAGATGTCTCACTATTGAAGAGCATAATGTCCTAGCCCAATATTGTCACCAACAACCTCTCACTACCACCGATATCATGTATTGTCTGAACAAGTGAACTAATGGGATCAAATATTAAGCCTAGTTAGTTTCAACAATCAAGAAAAAGCAAATGTTGGAAAACAAGCAATCATGACTCGATGGGATTTGAGTTTTGACCAACCACGTATACTACCAGGTATATACTAGCTATGTTATAACACCCTCCTACCTTGAGGCTAGAAATTAATCGCTATGGATATTGCAGTCACCCATAGTATTAAATTCGGGCGGCCAAACATGCGATGTTACAGCATAAATAATTTAACTGGGCCATCAACATAAGCCATAGTCATGGAAATCAAACAAGCTATCATGATTCTCTATCCCATTCCTTCCATCAAACCGTAATACTATAAAGAATAATGAAACCTCGACATTAAACTAAAATACATATGGAAACACCGTTATTGGAAAACATATATTGCTTATGACGTCGTTTTCCCTACTTTATTGAGGAAGCACTCGATGAAATGTGAATGACAATCAATACATATGTCTTCATGATTTGTCATGGAAAAGCAGGACAAACTTCTATACTAGGCGCTAGCTCGAACATCGTGAGCTTACTCGATCTACTCCTCCAAACCACCATTCCCTCGGAATGAAATAATCACCCTCCGAGTCAATCACTCAACCCAGCCACAAACTACAGACTTCAGAGCAACAAAAGAGAGAATAACAGTACTTCGATAAAACATCGAATTTGGCCACACTCTCCCATGCAGACACATCGCCCAAATTAACAGACTCCTCATCGACTTCTTGAAAGTCGATACAGATCTTTTCGAAGTGAACCATTAACTGGTCTCGAGTGAATCAATTTCTAAAACCTGAAGTGATATAGACTCTTGACAATTTCAGGCTACACCTTAGAGTTTGGTAGAAGTTAACTTCTACTCTATTCAGTATCCAAGTTGTCGAAGAGCCCTTGCGAGAACCCAAAAAACTCTCGTGCCACAATAATTGATTCCATTCCAAGGAACGGAACGATACACAACATGGACACGTAAGTATCCACACAACGCATCATATTGGACTCATTGCACCTGAACACCATAACCAATTAGACATACTAGGGCATCCCAGATAATGGTTCGTACCATTGCTGGAAACATAAAACTTAAATCGAAGCTAGTAATCCTAGGTTTTGCTCGATTCTGTACTCTAGAGATGGAGTTATTGGAAATATTTATAATTCGCTAGATTATCTCTGGTAAGTGGTTAGGATGATCTACAGCTAATAGACAAAACCATTCCAATCGAAATCATGTGCAAAACAACGTATACTATATATAATGCTAATATATAGACTTGAAAAGAAATATATATATACAAATATATACTCTCTGATATGTATTAACTCTTATGTTTTGTTACTATCAAAAATCAATAGCAAAGTGAGCTGGCGGTGAAGCGGTGTTGGATGACCGAAAGCTCGCAGGAGGCTCAATAGAAGGCGGGGCCAAATACTAAGAAGGGAAAGAGTAGGAAGAAACGATCTGAAAACCCGGATCAACTGAAACCCCCTCCCTCCCCCTAGGGGAAAAGATTGTAAAGAATTACGAGGTATAACCGACAAGATCTATCCGCCAAGGTCAATCCGACAAGATACTTTCGACAGTATCAGCTCGACAAAAGACTCTGTGCTAAAAAGCCATCCTAATCTAAAACCAAGAAAGTCAAAAGCAATAAACTCATCGGATGAAGCTCAAAAGAATCTTCGGAAATGATCACTTAAATACCGGAACACCTAAAGGCGAGAGCATCGAAGGTACTAAACCAAGAGAACGTAAGGATCACCCTGAACCAGTTTCCGGAGCATCTTCTGTAAAAATACCGAAAGGCCACATCCACGAATAAACAAAAGTGACACTAGAAACCACCCACCAAGAATACATGCTACCACAAGGGCCCTACCGGAGCGCTAACTGAAACTCGAGCAGGGATACAGGCTACCCGTACTAGGCTACTAGTACTGAAACCTGCAGCAGTTTCGAACCGGCAGCTATCAACATACACCATAAGGTCAATCCCCTCTAAGTATTAATGATAAAGCCAATAGCCTACATTCGAAAGCTTATGTCTGCAAGCCTACATTCAGGAGCTGCTTTCAATAATTCAAGTGTCATCTAAAGACCATAACCGATACACCAAAGGTGGCTGAAAGTCAAGCACCCGAAACCAAGAATAAAGTGACCAGCAAAGACCCCTACGGGCCCAATAGCCCATCAACGAAAGGAGCCCAGAACACTATAAATAAGGCCCTATAGGTCACATTTAGGGGATCGATCTTTCTTCCTTAACAGTTGTACTCTTAAAATAGCTTAGCAATGAGATCAATGGAGGGATCTTGCCTATGACATTCATGTATCCCAGTGAAAATTGAATAAAAAGGAATCTATTACAAGAAAATTTCTCTATAAGTGTATGTTATCATTTTCTTATCATCACTGTTGCGGTTTACTACTCCTTTTTCAGATAAAGCATGGATTTCCACCCAACATGTCTTCGAATAGTAGAATATGCTTCCTTCATTGAGTTCAAATCCATTCCGATCGCCCTTGGCAATCCGATACCTCTCCATCTCTACAACCATGGTGGTAACCCGATTTATCCCAAAAAGTAGCCAATTTACCATTTCCTCCTTTGTTAAACTATATTCGGTGTTGACAAAAAATACTGTTAACATTTTGGCGCTAGAAGGAGGGCCTGAACCTCCAACCTTGTGTTAACAGCCGCATATCCACATGTGCTTTTCCGTCCCGGGTTGGATTGAACCTTGAAGAGGTGAACATTATGGATAAAAAAAACCCACCAGTTGCTGGCGGATTTCCCATGACCGGGGTAAGTATTGACGAGCCATGGGCAATCGAAAGGTTCAAATTAGAAACCCTCCATATCTAAGAGAAAGAGAAGGACGTAAAACCTTATAACCCAGATCGATGGAGTATTAACCCCTTCCACACAGGACCAACTCCGATTTTTGCTCTTTACCAACCCTCGACGGAGAGATACAACTCCTTTCTCCTCGCCAAAGAAGCCATCCTCACAAAGGCTAGAGAGACCATATTCAAACAAAGCATTGAAAAAACTCCCATCCCTCTGGCTGGTAGAAAATCTGAAAGAGATATACCCCCATGTCGAAAGGCAGTAAAAAGGAAGTGTAGAGATAAGGAACGAATGACAAAATTGAGTAGCAAAAAGGCCAAAATGCATCAGTGGAATAAGAATTCCAAGTCAAGGTTGCCAAAGAGTTATAAGCTCACAATATCGATTGAGGGTATATATTTCTTAACTAGACATGAGTTAAACTTTTGGCCGTCGCCTAAGAAGAAACCCAAGAACAAAGCTAAGAGAAAAGGATTGTATTGCTACTACCATATGGTAAACGGACACGAAACAAACCACTGTAGAGTTCTAGAGGGGATGGTCATCAAATTCTTAAACCAAGGAAAATAACAAAGTTATGTAACGAAAGCATAGGAGGCCACATCGTTGAGACCCTCTTGAAACAGTAAGAAAAGGATTACTCCCTCTGTTGCAAATGAGAGAAACTCTACAAACAAAATGACCAAGGAAGGGTCAAGTCATAAATGGATAAAGAAAAGAAAAACTCTTACCAGCACTAAATTAGTCCAGGCAAGGCATCCCCTAAAGGGGTATGGTGTGTTAGTCTTTTTCCATGCCCAAATCAGAGGGGCAAGGTTAAAGCATTGAAAGCATAAGCAGCTGTTTCACACCAGAAATGACTGTGGAGGTGTCTAAAATTAGCACGCCCTGCCTTTGCTCGTAGAAGAGTACGCCCTGCCTCTGCTAGAACTAAGCATGTCCTACCTCTGCTCGCAGAAGATCACGTCCTACCTCTGCTTATGTTCCGCGTTACCCACATAAGGGAACGTAAACCCCTATCATCACCTACGATGGTCAGGATAGGGCTCGTTGGAGGGGGTGTCATATAAGCCTTTATCAGTTCCTACGATGGCCCGTATAGAGCATCAAAAGAGTAAACCTTAGTTCTGTGTCTACAAGGGCCCTGTCTAAGTTTCTAACCCCTTATCATCACCTACGCTGGTCAGGATAAGGCACCTCCTGGAGGGAGGTCGGGTAAGTCCTTGGGCCCTGCTTGTGGATAAGCTAGCCAAGCGCTCTGGACGTACAGGCCCAGAGAGTGTCCAACAAAGCACGTACATCCTCTACTTTGACATCAAAAGCCCAAGGGGAGGCTTAAGAAGCACGTACAACCTCTGCTTCCCAAATCAAATCCGAAGGGGATACTTACTTCATTAATACCGGAAGGGTTTCCGGTCTTCAATCTTTAAATACCCGAATCTGGGTGGATTCGGCATTTCACAAATACCAGAGGAGGTTTTGGTCTACTATTATTAACACCCGAGTTTGGGTTGATTCGACGTCTCACAAATACCAGAGGAGGTTCTGGTCTACTATTATCGATACCCGAATCCGGGTTGATTCAGCTCTGTACAAATACCGGAGGAGGATCCAGTCAACTATTATTAACACCCAAATCTGGTTTGATTCGGCGTTTCACATATATCGTAGGAGGTTCCGGTCTACTATTATCGATACCCGAATCCGGGTCGAATCAGCTTTCTACAAATACCAGAGGAGGATCCGGTCAACTATTATTAACACCCGAATCCGGGTTGATTCGGTTTTCACAGATGCTAGAGGAGGTTCCGGTCTACTACTATCAATACCCGAATCCGGATCGATTCGGCTCTGCATAACTACCAAAGGGGATGCAAGCATTCTACATACTGACATCCGAATCTGGGTTGAAAAAACCCTTTGTAAGTATTGAAACTTGAAAGAAGGTTCCGACCATCAGAATGGATGGCCCGAAGACCTCCAAGTAATTATCTAAAATCGAAGCAACCATAGGTGTGCCCACAAAAGAGGATCCACAAAATTCGAAAGTTGAAAAAAAGCTCATTGTCAGAAACAAGGCCAGATAAAAAAAAGGTTTTATTTTTTCGTACTCAAAGAAAACCTCTTAGATCATTCATCATGCAAGCAATTTTCACTAGTGTTTTGTACCAATAGTTATTTACATACTAGACATTGTCAATACACAAATTTATTCACCAAAATCTTACATTCTTAGTACCCTAATTACAAGCAAAATTATGTGTCACCATTACAAAATGTGTAACAGCAAGGAATTTCGCTCGATCCGAATCGATCGTTAAACCGACCAAGACCGTTCGAAACCCCTGATCGTTTGAGAACAGGACAAATTGGAACGCAGACGGAAGAACATTTCATTGCTATTACAACAATTCCATCAGATACAAGAATATACATAGTATAAATGAATAAATTACATTCGATAAATATCAGAGATTACAATAAATTACATAACAGCGGAAAACAATATAAAACACAACTGAAAGTAATGCACGGATACAGAGCTTTCCGAGCATCGTTCCAGCTGCAAATCAGGATCCTGTGAATATAAATCTGCAAAACCAAAACTACTAGCTGCCCGTGTCGAAAATAAGGGCACCCAGAGTTTAGGTTAAAAAAATAAACTCCAGGTCAGTCATGTGACTGGTGTGACAACTAAAACAGTTGTAAATCTTTATTTTAAAGTTAGGTAAATCAAGGGACCACGCCGCTAACGCGGAACGGGTTTCCTCCCAAGAATACCAGTGCATAAAACAATAGCGCAATGCTAAATAAAGAAAAATGAAGCTATTATAAGACCCAGGTCCCATCACACAATGCAACGCAAGCCGGAGGATAGGGTTTTTACCTTATAATAGCCAAGAATGCTTGATACGTTTAAAACAAATCATTTGATACTATTATAAGTGCATAGTGTATAAAACAATTTCAAATCATAAATATCAATCATAAACGGCATAAGCGCCCCATCCCACTATGTCGCCATACTAGGCTCTACAAATAAAACCGCAAATGTCACGTATTTGGAAATTGGGTTATCATTTATGGTATGAACCGAGGCAAAAGATAGTCCTCTACCGATTCGAGACAATCCAGCCTACCATGTCTCAGGATCAGAGCTCGAGTGACCCTTGGATCGTCAGGGCTGGTCCACCGATGCGGATTAAAATGCCTGAACACTACGTTTCCCCGCCCTTTGGGGCGCAAATGAGCCAACCGATGACTCCATCAGACACGGATCGTCCGATCAAACCGAGGCGCCTCGCAACAGCAACAACCACATAAGTCAAACTCGTCAGGGCGTGTAAAACCACTGATGCCACTTTTAGCTAGAAAGAAACGCATGTCCTCCCTGAGGTCCTTCTCCCGTTTCTGGTTCATACCGCGTGTGAAACTCGCGAATCAAACGTTACACAAAGCTACGCCACAAAGGCCGTGCTTCGATCATCAACCACAAGACTTTGCTTTTCAACAGAAGCTTTGATCATTTGCCACACAGGCAATTCACTCTATGCGTTTGATATCCATCAGTATATAACCCCTGAGCTCGTACGTCTCAGAGAAGGGCGTTAAGAAAGAGAATAAATTCTCCATCGCCAAACAGATATATATTTAATAGAAATCAATCACACAGACTAAAATCCAATGTCAGACACACAGTCCATTTACAAGTTCGTTCTAGGTCTGAACAAAACCGGAGGCACCTAGTACCCCGCATATCCATCGATCTCCAAGTATGTCTGGACGATCACCAACTATTTCCATCCTCTTGGGTGTACAGCCCAATCAAGATCATCAGTAATCACCCAAACGACGTGAAGACCTCCGGTCTTCAACCATCGTCTTCATCTTCGACTAATCGTCGAACCAGTTATTCAGAATGGGATAAACCCGGTCTTTCCGAATAACTCGCGTATATAATAAACAATTGTTACACAAACACAGCATAAGCCTCATTCCAATTCATCAGTCACTAACCGTAAATTAATCAAGAGAATAATTCCCCAAATATTAACCCCGAAGGCCGAAACCAGCATCAGATCAATACCCAGGAAACCATTCTGCTTAGCTAACCTACAGTTAGTTTCTAAATTTCACATTCTTAGGGAAAAGTTCCCATTAATTTTATCAAAGATAAATTATTTAAATTTATTCTTTAATCTTCTTTGAATATCAATTCAAACATGTCGGGATTAGCGAACCACACCGAAGTGATCATTTATTTTATTTCCCCATCCCAACCTATTCATCCCACGAAGTAAAACTGGTAATACTTCATATCTAACACCACGGTGTTATCGGTAAATTCAATTACATTTCACGTTTAAATCTAATTTAAGATTTAACTATCGCCTGGAGCAAAACTGGTGATACTCCATTATCGATCTTTTCAATCTAATTAAAGATTCATTAAAACTCTACTTAGTTTTAATCTTTGACTGGGTTAAAGAATCGGTGTCATTTAAAACACGGTTCACGATAAACCCAAAATCACATTCCATTTCAATCAGACCCTAACCATAAATTAGCAAGTGAGCAATTCCCTAAGTATTAACCCCGAGGGCCGAAACCAACATCAGATCAATACCTCAGAAACCATTCAACTTAACTAATTTCCAGTTAGTTTCTGATTTTCTTAACTCCTTTGGGTCTAAGAACAGTATTATTGAAGGTACCGTTCACGACAACCCAAAATCACATTCTATTAATTATCGGGTTAAAGAACGAGTGTTATTTAAAACACCATTCACGATAAACCCAAGGATCAATTCGAATTCAATTCCAATTAAATATTATTTAATTGGTACACTTCGTTAAATCTAAATAAAAAGATTTAATCTTTTTCTCAACTGGGTTTAAGAATAGTGTTAATGAAGACACCATTCACGGCAACCCAAGAATCAATTCGAATTCAATTCCAATTAAATATTATTTAATTGCTACACTTCATTAAATCTAAATAAAAAGATTCAATCTTTTTCTCAACTGGGTTTAAGAATAGTGTTAATGAAGACACCATTCACGACAAACCCAAATCACATTTGATATTAAATACAAGGCTCTGAATAGAAAATATACCGGCTTATATTCAATATCAAATTCTACGACCAACAAATATCGTATTGGAAATAATGATATATATATATATATATATATATCTTTCAAATTTCCATAACAACATCTGTGTAATCATGAAATCCAACATCGAAATAACCCAAAGACAATTTCGATTCAAATCCATTCCAATTCAATTATTGGAAATACTGGTTATTTTCAAAACCATTTCAAATCCAATTGATTTTTTTTAAAAGTAAATTATTATTCTAGTTCAAAACTAGTTCATTTCGATAAAAATCTATTTTTATCTTTTCAAATATGGAGTTTTTATCCCAATTCGTCCCAAATCCTTTCTTATGATTTTACACAAATTATTACTATTTTAAATAATTTTATCAAGGCCCGTACAGTCGATTTCCATCAACGGCAATCGAACTGCACTTATAGCGACCTTTTCCAAATTTGATTTGGACATAATTCCAAATCTAACCGTTAGATTTCTAATTTCTAATATTCGTTAGAAAGCTCTTTTCGATAAGAACCCAACGGTTTCGGTTTTAGGAGAATCCGACGGTCGGATCTCCCGCAATATCCATTCGAAGTCAATGGTCGAAATTCGCGAACTGCCGCGGCGCGGCGCATTCTATTCAGGCCATTATATTATATATATATAATATATACTTCGTCGATTTCAATTCAAAACGTGCTTTATAAATCGTTTTAAATTCATTTTCAAAACGGTTTCAACTTCATATTCAATTTCAAATCAAAATTGAATATTCCAATATAAATTCGTTTTAAATTCATTTCAAATCAATTTCAATTCAATTTCAATCTAATTCGAATTTCAATTCTATTCAATTTAATTCGAATTTCATTTCTATTCAATTTCAGTTCGAATTTCAATTCTTTTCAAAATATCAGATTTTGAAATCACTTTTGATATTCATTATAAAATGAATAAAATCGATATAAATATCGTTCACGTCAAAATGGCGTCAATCTAATCAACACGGCTTCATATATTTCTGTTTCCAAATATTCTATTTCAAATATTTCTATTTCAAATATTTCTTTTTCAAATATTTCTTTTTCAAATATGGAATGAGGCCCAGTCAATTACCATATAATGTTAATTATATGGATTTTCTACAACACATGTATACAATAACAATGATGAATAATCAACCATCATCCAAAGTGCATTCTACACTGTATAAGCATCAAATATAAATATTCAATGCTTATAACAGTCTGTCAATCAATCGATCGACATACAACTAAACAATCGGGATTAGTGTACGTCAAATATCATTCCAATACCCGTGTTGGGTTTTCAAACAATCAAACACAGATTTTATTTGTGCAGTTGGGCGATGTGTAAAATTTATCGTCCCAATCAATATCAGTCAAATATGTGTATATAAACAAATCGTTGATTTGTTTATAACTATTTATTTCATTTTAAATACACGTTAAAAATTCTATTTTGAACTATAAAATATTTTAACTATATAAATATTCTATTTCCATTTCACATCACATCACACAATCAACTACACAGCAAAATCAAACAAACAAGCATACAAGCCGTCCATGGTCTGTGGACGACGGGTGTCGGGTGCCACTAAACACCGTCTGCATCCTAGTATATATTTTAACTAGAAAATTAAATTAAAGGTGATAAGTTCTCACCGAGGGTTCCACTCCGCCGTGCTTTCCTTCTGAACTGTCTGAATTCCCTTTCTGATTTCTATATGTTCCATCACACTTCTTTTCACGCTGTTCATAGTAAAAAATCATATTTTTATTATTACCACTATATAAAAATTATATTTTTGATTCACTACTAATATAAAAATCATATTTTCATACTTTCTATAATATTAAAAAAAACATATTTTTATTCTTTACATTATATAAAGATTATATTTTTGATCTACATATCTAATTAAAAAAATCGTATTTTTATTTCGAAACATATATATAAAAATCGAATTTTTATCTAATGAAAAATCTAATTTTTCTTCTATTAAAAATCAAATTTTTGAATGTACAAAATCAAATCCTTTGAACGAACAAAATCGTATTTTTCCATCATTCTATTATATATAGAAAAATCATATTTTTCTATCAAAAATCATATTTTTACTAACAAAAATCTAACCTTTTATATTTCAAAAGTCTAAACTTTTATAAATTAAAAATCTAATCTTTTATAGCTTAAAAATCTAATCTTTTATAATTTAAAAATCTAATCTTTTATAATTTAAAAATCTAATCTTTTCTTTGCAAATCAAACCTTTTCTATATTTATTTAAATATATAAACTGATTTATATAGACCTATTTAAATATATAAAAATTGATTTATAGGAACTGAATTAAATTAAAATAATAATAATAAAATCAGCCTTTAAAACAATTAAAACTCACTGTTTTCGAAGATGGAGGGTGGCGTGGGTAGCTGTACGTCGCTGGACGGAAGGCGGTGGCATTGGGGACAGGCGGTGGGAGGGGGTTCTCGCAACAGGTGGCTGCCGGGGATTGGGCGCGGTCAAGTGGTGGCTCGGCCTGGGCTCGCGGTGGATGGAATGGCCATAGGCGCGATGACGGTATCAGATCGATGGAGGGCCAAGGCTAGGGTTCCTCGAGTGAACTGAGAGGAGATATGAGAGAGAAGGAGGGGCGGCGCCAACATGGAGAGGGGCTACGGTGGTCGCGCGACGGAGGTGATGATCGCCTGAGCGACGGCCCTATTCTTCTTCCTCTTTTTTTTTATTTACTTCTGAAATGAAATCAATGAGGGGGGTTGACTTGTTAAAAGGGAAAGAGGTTTTTTTTATATAATTATTTAATTTCAAAAAGCAACTTTAAATTTTGATCCCTAAACGAGACCCACCGCCTGCCGTCCATAGCTAATTACCCTCATTCTGAACACAATGGGATATGTATCGTAAGCTGATTCGATCGTTTCGACCAGTTTTCATCAAAATCAAAATATAACTCTATATATTGAATTTGAAGCATTTCAATTTACCAGGGCCATATACGGACTCTAAAAATTCCCGAAAAATATTTTCTAGCTTCGTATTGACGATACGGTCCTAGCAAAACTGATTTCGTCAAATTCTGAGACCGTTTGAAAAACGGCCATTTTCCAGTCGATTAAAATCAACTAAAACTGGTCAAACGCGTTTTACTTCGCCACGCTCACATATTGATTCGAAAAATTACGAATTTTGGAATCTAGCAATTGTTATCCATCTAGTGTACCAAAACAGAGAATAATCAATTATAAACTCGTCGCACAAGTTTGTAACTCGAATTTCCACTATACTGGAAATTAATACTATCTAATAATAGCAATAAGAATGTTGTAATCAATTTACAACAACAACGTTATACTATTTTAAGTAATAGCACAACATAGAAAAAGGAGAGATTATAGAGTAATGTATATAAATATACAAATAAACTTGAAGTCTAACCCGATGATGTCTGAAGCTTGTCGTAACAATTTCCTTAAGAATTTTATTTTAAAATTCTCCCAAGATACAACAGACATATTCTGCACGAGATTGTAATGAGTATGTCACTCTGTGATTATTTATAAGAGTATTAGAGAAGAGAGAAGGAAGTTCGGATTGGAATTCAGTGAGGAAAGTGATCAGGTTTCCTCCTTATTTATAGTTTATCCGCATCCCTTCTGAACGGTCGCACCCGTACCACTTCGTACGATCGCTTCTCTTCTAAACGGTCGCACCCGTACCTCTTCGTACGATTGCATCTCTTTCGAACGGTCGGACCCGTACCTCTTCGTACATACACATCTCTTTCTATGAAAGGAAGTGTCTTTTCGCTGAAATGTAACCGTTTGGCGAAATGAAGTGCCATTTCGCGAAGTGTCTTTTCGTGAAGTGTCTTTTCGCGAAGTGTCTTTTCGCTGAGATATGACCGTTGGGAAATATGACCATTGGTGAAAGGAAGTGTCTTTTCGCGAAGTGTCTTTTCACGAAGTGTCTTTTCGCGAAGTGTCTTTTCGCGAAGCGTCTTTTCACGAAGTGTCTTTTCGCAAAGTGTCTTTTCGCGGAAAAGCATGCTTCTAATAGTCACATCCTTTCACTTAACAGTCGCGCCTGTTCGCTTAATGGAAAAAGTATATTTCATTCAGTACTTACGAATTCCAACAATCCCCCACATGAATGATAATATTCTTTTCCCCACACAAAGCGAAATATCACAGAGTACATATGGAATAATGCTTTATCGTGGATAAGTAGATATTTCACTTTGAACTTTCCCTAGTTAAAACTTATCGGATCTACTTGGCTAATCGGTGAATTATTTCATCTTGAACCGTCAGCCGTTATTGTATATCCAGACAATAAGATTTACGAAGCATTGATTCCCTTCTCATCCAATCTCTTGGTTGTGTTCATTTTGGTCCTGAACACTTCTTGGTTCTGCGAGTGTTATAGAGAATTTAAGCCTTTAAAATTCTCGTAGAGCCGACCCAGCTCACACTAACATAGGTGATCGCAACCATTAGGAGTATCCTACATATACCCCCACTTGTTATTTTCAAGATATGGTCATCATTAAAAAACATAGTTTTAACCTTGTAATACTTCTGTAGGCATGCATTTATATGGTGCACCATAGGAATGGAGTAGGACTATGTCCAAAAATGCATTACGTCTTGAGTTATTCATAACTGGTTTGCCTATTGATCCTAGTCCGTGGGATCTCCAGTCGCTAAGATAGGTTTCCGTATAAGATAACTCTTGTTGGTTTAGGCTTTTAAGCCCATTCCCCTCGATGCGCAGTCAATTTTCTCTCTTGATAAACCTTTAGTAAACGGATCCGATAGGTTATCATTTGTTCTCACATAATCTATGGAAATAGTTCCATTTGAGAGTAACTGCCTAACTGTGTTATGACGTTTACGAATATGTCGTGACTTTCCATTGTACACAAAATTATGCGCTCTACTTAGCGCTGCTTGGTTATCGCAGTGTATGCATATGGCCGGTACAGGTTTAGGCCTGAATGGGATATCTTCTAAAAAGTGGCGAAGCCATTCTGCTTCTTCACCAGCTTTATCTAATGCAATGAACTCTGATTCCGTAGTGGATCGAGCTATGCATGTCTGCTTAGAAGATTTCCATGACACTGCTGCCCCTGCTAGGGTAAATACATAACCACTTGTTGATTTTTATTCCTCTGAATCGGCAATCCAGTTTGCATCACTATATCCTTCTAAGACGGCAGGATATTTCCCATAATGTAAGGAATATTTTGTGGTATTTTTTAAGTATCAAGCACTCTCATTAGTGCTTTCCGGTGTTCTTCTCCTGGATTGCTTGTATATATGCTTAATCGACTTACTGCATAAGCTATATCTGGTCTTGTGCAATTCTTGGGAGGCGAAACTGGAACTTTGTCCAAGCACCCCCACACTTTGAGGTATTTAAAGCTTGGTTTATGCCCTTCCATAACTCATGTGGAAGTGTTTCTGTTTTATTGTGAGGGACCTTGTTTAAAATATGATTAGACATATTTAAGGCCTCCCTCCACAAGTTCGTCGGTAAGTCAGAGGTCAATAGCATCACATTATTCATATCTTTTAATGTTCTATTCTTTCTCTTGGCAACACCATTTTGTTGTGGTGAATATGGGGCTGTTGTTTGATGAGTTATTCTATTTTCTACACAGAATTGTTCAAACGGTGATTCATATTCTCCACCTTGATCAGATCTCAATATCTAGATCTTTTTATTTAACTGATTTTCTACCTCAGCCTTTGTTGACAATTCAACTGTTGCCACCTCTGTTTTAGTAAGAACAAAAAATTCTTAAGATGTTATCCATCTAGTGTACCAAAACAGAGAATAATCAATTATAAACTCGTCGCACAAGTTTGTAACTCGAATTTCCACTATACTGGAAATTAATACTATCTAATAATAGCAATAAGAATGTTGTAATCAATTTACAACAACAACGTTATACTATTTTAAGTAATAGCACAACATAGAAAAAGGAGAGATTATAGAGTAATGTATATAAATATACAAATAAACTTGAAGTCTAACCCGATGATGTCTGAAGCTTGTCGTAACAATTTCCTTAAGAATTTTATTTTAAAATTCTCCCAAGATACAACAGACATATTCTGCACGAGATTGTAATGAGTATGTCACTCTGTGATTATTTATAAGAGTATTAGAGAAGAGAGAAGGAAGTTCGGATTGGAATTCAGTGAGGAAAGTGATCAGGTTTCCTCCTTATTTATAGTTTATCCGCATCCCTTCTGAACGGTCGCACCCGTACCACTTCGTACGATCGCTTCTCTTCTAAACGGTCGCACCCGTACCTCTTCGTACGATTGCATCTCTTTCGAACGGTCGGACCCGTACCTCTTCGTACATACACATCTCTTTCTATGAAAGGAAGTGTCTTTTCGCTGAAATGTAACCGTTTGGCGAAATGAAGTGCCATTTCGCGAAGTGTCTTTTCGTGAAGTGTCTTTTCGCGAAGTGTCTTTTCGCTGAGATATGACCGTTGGGAAATATGACCATTGGTGAAAGGAAGTGTCTTTTCGCGAAGTGTCTTTTCACGAAGTGTCTTTTCGCGAAGTGTCTTTTCGCGAAGCGTCTTTTCACGAAGTGTCTTTTCGCAAAGTGTCTTTTCGCGGAAAAGCATGCTTCTAATAGTCACATCCTTTCACTTAACAGTCGCGCCTGTTCGCTTAATGGAAAAAGTATATTTCATTCAGTACTTACGAATTCCAACAGCAATAACTTGACATCACGGATCCAACAAAAGTGCTTTCGTCGAAATCCGAGGTCGTTTGCAAAATGGCTATTTTCAAAGGCCGAAATTCCATAGCGATTATTCTGAAATTTCAACTGGACATATCTTTAGATTCCCGCTATGAAATTCCAATCTTTCGGATTCGTTGGAGAGATATTTACAAATAGATTCTAATATTTTTGGTTTCGCTAAAATCCGGTTTATTTTGCACTCGGTACATTCATTTGAATTTTTGAAATCGAATTATCGAACTACCGCGCCATTTTCAATTCCTTTTATATATATAAATATTTATATTCTAACGACGATTCGAATAAATATATATGTTCGAATTCAATTCAAAATAAATTTCTCGTTGTTTTTATTTAAGATACTCATTTTAAATAATCAAAACTCGCTAAAATTGCCAAAATAAATTTTTTAAATTGGCTCGGATTTCCGGGTTATTACAAAATGTCACTGAATGAATAGGCCCTCTCCATACTCAGGCAAAGGAGGGTCGATGGCATGATGAAGTGCAACACCTAGTAGCTTGATAAGTCTTTGTGCTTTCCTACTTGTCTCACCTAAGTGATCAGAAATTTTAATCTGAAGCATCAAAGCTCTGTTGTAAGCCCTACGCATTGCCCTGAGAGACTTATTTTCCTTTTCCAATTCAAAAACGTTTATGCAAATCATGATTTTCTTCTTGCAAATGTCTGATTTGGTCGTCATATCTGACGAGATGGTCGTGAGAATCCTTGATTAACCTAGTATCATAGATTCCTTTAATCTTGGCTGACACTCTTTAACACCACTCAGAAATATTTGTTTCCTTTAACCTCGGAGGAGGGTTATTCAAGTAATAACTCTTCTGAAGAGCAGAAGCATTACGAGCTGTCGTGATGCTAGGGGGCGAAGACCCCGTCATTATAGGGATATTCTCAAAACAATGTTCCCAAGTCGACGACACGTTGACAAAGACTCCTTAGCTCATCCTCGAACTCGATAGAGGGTTTAGCCTTTATGTATGTTCTCAACCCCAGAATAGTGCTATCCCTCTCTTCTAGCTGTCCTTTCAAAATATTCATCCTCTCAGTCAAGTGTTTGATGGATAAATTCTGATGTAAGATCTCCCTTTCATGAGACATGGGGTAATCTCTCTCATCGGCGACGTTCCGCCCCGAAAGAAAGGAATCCCGCGTTGATCAACCTTCCAACAAACATACGGGAAAGCGATTACAATTTTATTTTCTTTTCAAATTTTTGAAGGCTATACCCCCTTTTTTCTTATACACCTCTACATGGGTTAAACCCAGAGCCTACCAACTATGACATATAGGCAGAAAGGCGAATTATAAAAATATCACTTCTTCATACGTTTATTGTTTACATAGTGCATCAACATGTTTAATCCTAAAACTCTTTAACATAGCTTCACGATCCCCACTCCAAAAGTTAAAGGAGAGCTGAGGAATAACAATGTAAACACACTCAAGTCCCTCGAGGAGATGTGTCTCCCTGAAAGCAAGAATGGACGTCGTGCGAAACTCTTTTCCCAGTCTACAAATCGTGCATAATGCCTCCTCATGGTAAAGTTATCTCTGTCATAATGCAAACAATCATATTAGCCCTTGTGAATAACGAAGGGGAACCCCACATGAGCGTTGCATAGGTTGCGGAATTAAGTATACAAATGTACCACCTGCCCAACATAAAAACAGTTTGACTTTTCGTTGCCTAACCCTGCTTAAGGAAGGAAAACAGTTTTTCTCTTGTCTGTTATAACAATAGGAAACTATTCGAAGTCAAGCATCCAGAAAAAGGGAAAACACGTCCAAAGTAAGAATTATACCCGAGGGAAGGGAATTTCATGACCAACAGCTTTCTTCCCTCTCGAAAAACTAGAGGGGCCACCTTCTCTGGGCAATGGCAATTCGGAATTGTGGATAATATGCTCGCTTAGGCAGTCGCCATCCCTGGGAATGATACCCCCATTCTCCATATTGTTACCAACGGGGGCGGGAGCCTTCCCCTTCTTTCTTAAATCATCCGAAAGACTATCAATGTATAAAAGGTCCTCAACCGTGAGATCACTCCTTCGCAACACCTCAATTCCTTCCTCACCCAACTTAATCCTCTCCATAACCCGATCCCGGATGAAGGAAGGAATGTGGGTAGTTCGGAGTTCAGAAAGATTCTAAAGGTTGTCAGAAAGGAGATGAAATAGGGAATCTTCATAGTAGTCTGATTTAATCTGTGGAAGGTGGACTTGCAAGAAATCAGAAATCATGTCCTTGGCTGCATAAATTATCTGGGTGGCACGAGAAAGCTTTTCATCCTTCTTTCGAAGCTCATCGGCATGGGTAACCACGTCCTCCGCCATCTGGTGCTCTAAGGCCAACACCTTGTTAGGAGTTACGCCCCTAGCGTGCCTCTCCTTCTCCAAGGCTAACTCAGCATGTTCCAAGGAAGCCTTCAACCTCTCACACTCGTCGCTCAAAACTGTGTTAGCCTTCCAGAGCCAAGTAATTTCACTAACAGAGGAAGAAGCGATGAGCTTAGACAAATGCCATTCCTTAAAAGTATGGGAAATTAGAAGCATTCGTCAGTTGCGATAAGTGGAAAGCCCAGAGTAAAAAGAAAAAGTCGTACCTTAAGCTGTCAGGCAATAAAATGCTGATAAAAATCCATCGTGTCAGAAGAAGTGGAAGGCAACCAAATATTAAAAATTCAGGTCCAGAAAGAATAATTTTCACAAGACAATAAAATCCAATGAAAGATCAAGGGGCCTCGAAGAACCGGCAGTCTGAAAAGAAGAAGTAAACGGCGTGGCACTTACACCCGCTTCGGATGTGTTTGGAAGAAGTGGTGCAAAGACACCACTTCTTACTTCCCTACTGAAGACACTCCCGGAAATCGCGGAGGTAGAAATATTGAGCTTCAATCTCTTAGTTGATGCATCAGCAGGAAATTCGGCTAGCCTCTTAAGAGCAGCCGCGGTAGTCTGGTATAAGGCATCAGTAAGAATAGGGGCTTCCGAAACCGAAACTCCTAGCCAAACGAAAGGTCAGGGAAAAGTCGAGAGCGTGAAACATTAGCATCAAAAGGATCTCCACAAAGAAACTGTCGAATCAACGAAACATACTTGGGAATAGACGAGACGAAGGAGTGAACACCTCTGAACATGCCAATAAACGTTTAGTACCGGGAAAACGGATAGATAGGCGCCCCAATATCTTCTGCCCATAAGGAAGAAGGTTATAAAGACGTAGCATGTCCTTGGTTAGTAGAATGGGCCGACTTGGGGCCTTTTCGAGTAATTTCAAAATAAGCTTAGGTACGCAAGATTCGCTCTCGGCTAAGGATACCCCCTCAAAAGCAAGATCTGAAAGAGGGGAATTAAGGATACATTACAAATTATAAAATAACCACCTACGAAGGGTTAAGAGGGCTTACTAAGATCAGCAAATTGGCCAGAAACACCGGCAGGACATTTAAAGAAGAAGAATTGATATTCCAAAGGCATAACCTTGCCCGCACCATCGCTGACAATCTTCCACAAGGGGTAGCATGGAATAGGGGAAAGTCAACACCCCTTGAAAAGCGCATCAGATGATGAGCGAGGTTCAAAGTAAGAGAAGCCTGACCCGATTCCAGAACAGGTACTTCCAGGCATAAGAGTAATGTGTAAGTTCTTGGTAGAAATTGAATGGGCGCAGCTCCCAAATCATGCGGAAGTCGAAACACAAGGGAAGGAAAAGAAAAGAAGCCCACATGCCAGATATGTACGGCTGAGTAGGCAAAGTATCCTTCAAGAGGATGCATGATGTCATCACGGTAAGTACCACGAATAGCCTCCACATTGTCCATTCCAAAGCCAGTAAGAATGGAATTTACATCATCTTGAGAAGTAATCAATGATTTCTTCAAGAGAAGAGACTTTCCCTTCCGAGAAAGATCACAAGCATCAACGGATGATAAAATGAAGCTCCTCTTATCAGACATAACGCTGCAAGGTGATATAATTTCGTGAACATATAAGGTTTATATCCCACTCATTAGAACATTCGGAAGTGGTAACGTTTAAACCTGTTAATAGTGAGTAGTTAGAATGATGAATGCTGTGATAAATCCTACACACCATTCCAGACGTTAATTGAAAAATATGCTTTAATGCAATTGTGTGCCCCGAACCCTAGAATTAATATTTAGGGGGAAAGGCGTATGGACAGATTGCCATGAATTGCCTCTCAGGTTATTAAGATACGAACAATTTGTACCCGATATGCAAAACACTAAACGAATTTGAGAAAAATAATTCAACCCCCGATTAAAAAATTAAAATAGGAATATTTACCAAAGGTTAAGCAGTGAGTTTCCTATGACAAGTTTCAAATCCTCAGCGAACAAATGATCTAGCTTGAGAAATTAATGTTGCAGGTAAAAAGTGAAGAAGAAGCAGTGGTATTTGTGCAAGGATATTTACCCAAATCCCCACTGCACAAACGAGGACCAATCAACGTTCCCCTGCCAAGGAAGATCAAAGGACTCTAATACGACACTTTGAAAAAGACAAAGAGTTTGACTTCAAAAGTCAAAAACACCCCTCTACGAAGGAGGGGCAAATGTTACTACCAAAAATCAACAGCGAAGTGAGCTGGCGGTGAAGGGATGTCGGATGATCAAAAGCTCGTAGGAGGCTCAATAGAAGGTGGCGCCAAATACTAAGAAGGGAAAGAGCAGGAAGAAATGATCTAAAAAGCTGCATCAACCGAAACCCCCTCCCTTGCCCTGGGGGAAAAGATCGTAAAGAACTACGGGTTGTAACCGACAGAATCTATCCGCCAGGTCAATCCGACAAGATCTTTTCGACAGTATCAGCTCGACAAAAGACTCTATGATAAGAAGCCACCCTAATCCAAAACCAAGAAAGTCAAAAGCAATAAACTCATCGGATAAGCTCAAAAGAATCCTCGGAGACGATCACTTAAATACCGGAACACCTGAAGACGAGAGCATCGAAGGTACTAAACCAAGAGAGCGTGAGGATCACCCTGAACCAGCTTCTGGAGCATCTACCGTACAAATACCGAAAGGCCATATCCGCGAATAAACGAAAGTGACACCAGATACCACCCACCAAGAGTACAGGCTACCACAATGGCCGAAACCTGAGCAGGGATACAAGCTACCCCAACTAGGCTACCTAGTACCGAAACCCGCAGCAGTTTCGAACCGGCAGCCATCAACATACACCATGAGGTCAAGCCCCTCTAAGTATTCACAATAAAGCCGAAAGCCTACATCCGCAAGCTTATGTCCGCAAGCCTACATTGAGGAGCTGCTTTCAAGAATTCGAGTATCATCTAAAGACCATAACCGATACACCAAAGGCGGCTGAAAGTCAAGCACCCAAAACCAAGAATATAGCGACCGGCAAAGACCCTTATGGGCCCAATAGCCCATCAACGGAAGGATCCCTGAACCACTATAAATAACGCCCCAGAGGTCACATTTAGGGGATCGATCTTTCTTCCTTAACAATTGTACTCTTAAAAATAGCTTAGCAATGAGATCAACGGAGGGATCCTCCCTATGGCATTCATGTACTCCTAGTGAAAATTGAATAAAAAGGAATCTATTACAAGAAAATTGCTCTGTAAGTGTATATTTTCATTTTTTTGATCATCACTATTACAGTTTACTATTCCTTTTTCAGATAAAGCATGGATTTCCACCCCAACATATCTTCGAATAGTAGAGTGTGCTTCCTTCGCTGAGTTCAAATCCATTCTGATCGCCCTTGGCAATCCCATACCTCCCCGTCTCTACACCCTGGGCAGTAACCCGATTTAACCCAAAAAGTAGCCAATCTACCATTTTCTCCTTTGGATTCGCCTTTGTTAACCCATCTCCGGTGTTGATGAAAAATATCATTAATAAGTTTGATGTTGCTTAGGTTCAACAACATAACCTACGCTCTGATACCAAATGTAAATACTCGCTATACACCACTGAAGCCCGTAACCAAAAATCGCGTTTTACAAGCACTTAATCGATGTAAAGCGATCGTCAAGAGAAACAAATAGTAGAAAAAAGGAGAAAGGAGAAAACAAAGAGAAGAAAGTAGAACATAAACATAATCACAGAGCCTATCGTATATCTCATAGCACATCAGATTACATATAGTAATAACAATCTCATATATATAACAGAAGAGATAATAATAACCATGTAAACCACGTAATTAAAGTATGCATGCTCATATAGTTATATAAAATAGTAATAGAGTTCATATAAGAGGTAAATATGCTCAACTGATACACTGTCTCTAAAAAGGATACATGACACTGTCAAGACTCCACAGTGCCACAACGGAATAAACAATAAGGGTACAAGTATAATTATGTAAAGTGTCGTCTTCTGCTAATCCACCTGTACAGCTCTTGATAATACTCATACCTATCACATGGTCTGCTCATCAGCATTGTCGACGAGCACCCAAGGCAATAAGAGAGAAATAAAACCTTAGGTCAAGCAACAGCCCGGTATGAGCGATAAATAAATTTCAAAGAAATGTAAAGTTGTAATATTATATATGGCATGGAGGGTATGGAGAATCATACATGACCATGCATCCACAACATTAGAACTTAAAAGTCAACACATGTTATACTGTGATAAGCAACATATAAAAAGGATGTGATAGAGTTCAAAATACTAATGATGACAAATAAGTAACATCCATAGAATCCATCATAAATCCTCATATTCATTCACTCGGTGCGTTGGATATGCGACAATGCTCGGTTTCCCTGATGCTCAAATCAATGCCACTTAGTCGACTACGACCTAGGTCGTACCCACGTGTATGCCCCAAGGTAAGCATCCACTTGGTCCACGTAAATGCCATAAGCCCCCCATCAGTGGAAACCACGAGGACGCACTTAGTCTAATCGGACGTCACGCCCACTACCCCTTCTTCCAGAGAAATGCTAAAACTAATCCCTTTGCACATGTCATCAACAGTAGAGGCAATTTTATGACTACTACCATGATTCCTCTTTAGTAGCTCCCTCTCGATCCATCATCACTACTCTGCATTCCACAATATCGCTATCCTTTACCGAAATCGCTTCTTCGTTTCCTATCCTCAAATCACCCTTGTTGGATAACAAACTATTGATCGAAGAGCCATCACGTTGAAACCACTATCAAACGAACCATCGTCTCCTACTCTTCGAAATTACACCACCGTTTATGTCAAATTGGCCAAAATGGCTAGTAACAAAACTAATTGATATCGACCACTACATAGTAATCGATAATGACTACTCGGATCGCCTATTCAACCAAAATTGGTTAAATACGTATCGGGGAAAACGTCTGACACTCGTCGTGAAATCCAGCTCGTTGCCAAGTCGATCCTTTATCTTCAGATAAACCGCCAAGCACCAGTTTTGCTTCGTCTTCAAATTCATCATAACGCTCCAATGCCGCTAAGTCGTTAGATCCATCCAAGCGTTATGAAGCCCCATCGTGAACTTATCTCAACAGCTCGAGTCTATCATCCTTATAAGCTCAATCAATATACACCAACATGTGCATTTGATCGATAAGCACTCCAAAATCTAACGAATGAAATATTTCCTAATATTGAATCGTCTTCGAACGACGTTTTAAGCTAAACTAAGAAAATAATTCAACAATGCAGCAAATAGTCATACAAATTCTGAAACAAGCATATAAGCATCCATAATAGCGGTAATAAATCAAATATAATTTATCTATAGTAATCAAAGTGAAATAAGTGTCCAAATAAACTATGTCTAACAGTTTGGTCAGAATAGTGCATAATATCGCACAAATAGAAAAAAATGTGACAATCGGGTTAAATCTACTTCAATTAATTTTTAGTCTATTTATTTGTTATTTACTCGGTTCAACTATTTGAAATTTTACGTTTTCTGACTATAAATTAGTAAAAATGTCAACTAGACATTATATGAAAACTACAGTTTAGTGAGAGATGATATCACTCATCTTAGCCAAATCGGCCTAAACAAGCTCTAAATCATAGAGCTCGTCGATACGAGTCTAACGAAAGAAACGCGTCAAATTTTGATCTCATACGCAAAAGTTATAGATGTTATAAATTTCACCATTATTTAAATAATTAAATATGATAATCTATGATTAACAAAGGATGATTACCCATTTATTTTAATCCTTCTTCCCTCTTTCTCATTGTCGTGCAAATCCTTATATCGCACAACCCAAAAAAATATCCAAACCTTTAATACTTGATTACTCACCCATTTATTAACGAATCTATATATCGCTTTCTCCCACGAGTTCATCTCTCCAAGATCTCCACGACTCACCCTATTTTGCTCCACTCTAACCATCAGTACACCATAACAGCCAATTTGGCACAGACGGATGCAGAGATATAATATGGGTTAAATCCATATCATTTTTGATAGTGCTTAGATCCGTATCAAACTACATTTTACGATCCACACCAGCCCAAACGCCCTAAATCTGACCGTCCATCAGCGAAGCCCTGAATTAGTTAATTTGATACGGCTTTGGACCAAATCGAATGCATACCATGTTGTGCATCACATTATGCACTCGGAATAAAAAATTTGGCCGCTCCCTTTTCCATTTGTTTTACTTTAATGGTGACCGAAAACCAGAATTAGGGTTTTGGGTCACCAAATCGTGCCTCCACCTTCGACATAGACGAACAACCCTCTCCTTCGGTAGAAACGCAGCAACCCTTGGTCTCCCTAGGCCTCCTTCGACATCGCAGGTATGTGTTTCAATTGAATTTTGGCATGCATGCTTGATAATAGGGAACAAATTGAAATCTTAGTGCGATAGTGATTGCTACTTTGTATTAATGTGTTAGCTATTTCAATTGAATTAGTTTGTGTAAGTGTGTTAGTTGATTGCTACTTTGTATTAGGGACAGATCTGTGGTTATACCCTGAAATCAAAGAAATCAAATTTGAATCATGTTTTGTGATAATGTAAAAAACATCTGAATTGCTACTGGAAACATGTATGGTATAATTTTAGATTGTGGTATATCCATGAAACAAAGAAATAACAATGAGTTAGTCATAAGGATGCAGTAACCTTTACTAATGTTATTAATGTTAATTATCCACAACCTGGTTCTATTTGCAATAGATGATATGTTATTTAGATCATTTTCCACATTGAATCTGAAATGTGGCGGAAACCGAGCAAATGGATAATTATAGTTCAATATTTAACCATGATTTCATCGTCATTTTACTATTTGTTTGTCTTATGGTTGAAATTTAAATTGGGTTGTCTTATAACAAGTTTACTATATTTTGAGAGATAACAAGTGTACTGAAAATATTTTAACAGGTTTGTTGAAAATTTTGGTGGATGGATGATTACTAGACTTTCTGGTTAATATTTTAGTAGGCGATCCACCAGGTGGATGCATTTTAGCTCACGCGTAGGGTCGTTATCCATTCTTATTAGGTTTATCCAAATGTCGGATGTTGCTGCACTTAACCTTAGTAAAAGGTTGCTTTCACTAGCAACTTTCCCCTACTTTGTAGCAGAGACTGTAGTGTAAGTTGCATTACACAGTCTGCTTCAAAGAAACTGAAAGTTGCAAGTGAAAGCAGCTTTTTCCAATGGTTAAGTTAAGGGGCACTCGACATTTGGATAAAGCTAATAAGCATGGATTACAGACCCTGCGCATGAGCTAATATGCATCCACTTGGTGGATCACCCGGTAAATTCTTAACCAGAAAGTCGAGTATGTGTGTCAACCGAAGATGATGATTCGATATCTTTAGACGTTGGAGCAGGTATGTGACACGCCACGTCCGTTAATGTCACCATTATGAGAATGCATTAAGTTTCGTGAAGCGTTATAGGTAAACAGAAACATTACAAGACAGATAATAAATAGCAACGAAATTTAAAATTTTATTAAGAAGAAAACATTATAGTTCAAAACGTGGTTACATCATATGTCTGAAATGCATAATACATCAATTTTTGAAACTTCTGTCTTGTACCTAAATCATCAGAGTACGATAATAAAGAAGCATAATCCCCAAAATATAGCCATAGTAGAGAGAGATATGAAATCAAGCAGTACTTCTAAGAAGGTCTAAGCAGAATGAAAGAAGAATCCTGATCAAGCTTGAGTATTCCCACACTGAGAACCTGGGGGGAGAAACGGAAGAGAGAAAAGAGGAAACAAAACGTGTCAGACATAAAGTCTGGCGAGTCCAGTTACTTTTAGCATATAAATAAGTAAAAGCGTCATGACAAGCATATAAACTGAATGAGAGGGATAATAGTATCATAAGGCAGGTACAACAGGATAAACATGATAACAGAACTGGATATGTTGCGCTTCTTAAGTACTTTTCTCTGCACCAATATAGTATAACAGATATGTAATAGGATTGCATACTCCCTAATTACTTAACAGAAACAGGATGATCCCAACAGAAATATAATAATAGGTTTAGGTGTACTCTAGTAGCGGGTTTTACCCCAAACAGAATTGATCGGTACCTATACAGAAATAATGGGTGTTAACCAAAACAGAAATGCAAGTACCCCACAAAAACAGATAGGACTAGATGTACCCTATTTACTACCCCCTCAATCAATCGGCTCCCTATCCCGTAACACCCTGCGTCGGCCCCACAATGGTGTGTATTACTTCCTAAAGTGGCAACCTACAAAAGGACACAGATCTATTTACTAGTGCTACAGCGGCTTATTTTCCCAGAGGAGGCCGTACTCATGCACGCACGAGAGTCTGTTGGAATGCGCTAGTACACACCTCCTCCCTGCAGAACCTCTTACAATCAGCTCAGTAAGCGTGTCCTGACCCCTACCTAGTGCGGGGTCCCCCTTTAATACCAAATTGGGTTACTGACTAATATGGGTCCCACACAACAACCCTTACAGATCTTGTGTCCCCAATTAACTAGGATTTTGACTGGTTATGCATAACAGATTTATCAGGTTCACATAACCCCCTACAGATTTACGGGTTAAAATTTACAAGTTAACAGGTCCATATAACCCTTACAGATTTAGCAGATTAAGTTTTCTAGATTAACATGTGCATATAACCCCCACAGATTTAATAGGTTTACTTAACCCCACCGATTTAATAGGTTTACTTAACCCCACATACTTAACATGCCTACTAAACCCCATAGATTTAACAGGTTCATACAATCCTTATGGATTCAAACAGGTTAAGAATTACCAATTCATTACCATGCATTCTTTTATGGTTATAATGCGCTAAACCTCCCACATTAAGTCTACCACTTGTGGATGCTACACATGCCGAGGTGGTCCGGGCAGACTTCTTCCACAAGTCTGATTTCACAATATAGTTTATGCCCTTAGATTCCATTCGTGATTCAAAGTACAAGTTATGCCCCTAAATTACCATTTTTAAATCATTCCTAATTTAACCCAATTTCATTCGTACGCATATTTCAGCGATATCGGCCTAGCCTCGAAGGTAGTCTGGCTACAAAAATAAAAGGGAATGAGAGAGAGAATAAAAGAATAGGCATAAAACCATAAGTAACAGGAATGGATATATGATAGCAGAAATAGGCATATAAGAATAGATCTAATGAACATGTAATAATAGGGCTGATTAGGCATTGTGTCATGATCATAAACAGGCATGATGAGATCTATTCAGTGAATTAGATATACAAACAATGGCAGATCTGACATGATAAATAGGCATACGCTTAGACTTAGTTCATAGTCATGTCAGAATAACTTAGATACATAGGTTATAATAGATCTGATATGATTCAAATAGTCACAGGCTTAGATCCAAGTTATAGTCATGTCAAGATTAACTTTTAAGTACTTAGATCTAAAAATAACATAGACTCGTTGTGATTGGAACTAAGAAATAGAAGAATAATAACATATGTTGTATAATTAGTCTCTAAATCTGAATAACTTGATTGCAGAAAAAGAATAGACCATTTTCAATCCAAACAGAGGAAGCATCTAGTTCTCCATTGTTTTAGAATGAATAAAACAATGAGAATAGGGTCTTATTTATAGCCTAAAGACAATGAATCAGGTCAGAAATTGAGTGCACGTCCATAAGTACGCATCTGCCCCAGATATCGGGGGTTGTCGACATGGGTGTTAACACCCCTGTATGCGTGTCGACCCATGGTCAACACCCCCTGGCTGGGGTCAACACCCAACGAGTCTGGTTCCCGCGTTGGTTCCCTCCTACAAATTTGAATTGATTTTGTTTGTTATGTCTATGTATAATTCTTTTGTGCATGTACAAACTTCAAATCTTAATATCTTCTTCATACGGTGTCCGTTTATGCAAAATTGGTGTATATCTCAAGCAGAATTCCGAGACGAACACAATGGTGCAACACGTTTCACTTAATTCTAAATATTCAATTAAGTATTCTTTAGTTTATCATTCTAATATGTTATAAATTATGGGGTGTTACATTCTCCCCTACTCAACGGATTTCGTCCTTAAAATCTCCACGTTAAGAAGAATGTATATCCTAACATCCATCGTCCATCTACTCATCCACCAATCACAAGCATCCATTGTCCTTAAAGACTTCCAATGCTTATATGAAAATATGCAAAGGTGTGTGTATATGTCCCTATACTAATGCGAAAGATCAGGCAGTCTGTTGATTCAGTCGACTTCCTTAATACAATGTATGCTAGTGCCATGGATCCGATATGTATGCTAATAATCCTATTATAACATGTTAATTCTATATGTGTGTAGAATCATTCATCCAAATGCAATATTCACATGATGATACACCCATTTTCATCCATCAAAAAGAAGAAGAAAAATGCACACATCCATATGCAGTATGAGAGTGACTGAGCCGATCTAGAGCCTAATGTGTGTGTATATGCATCCACGAGCAACCACTAGCAAACACTAGCATCCATCAAACATAACATGTCTCAAACACATGTTTACATCCATGGGATTTGTAACTAAAGGTCAAAGATTCAATCGATAGGATACACACGAATAACAGAAGCAAGTACAAATAAAAGCTTGGAAAAATAAGTCAAGAACATAGTCCCAGAAAGGAGAGGGTATGAAGCGCGTTTCTTATCTTCAGTCTCCCAAGTCGCATCCTTGTTGTCTTCTCCTCTTTTCACTTTTATTAACTTAACCTCCCTGTTGCGCAGTTTTTTTAACCTCTGATCCAAGTATACGGGTAGGAACTCGTCTAATTGTCACCTCGCGTTCTACCTCTACTTCCTCAAGCGTGCTCGGCTCAACTACCTCTGTTGTATCATGCAGACACTTCCGTAAATAAGAAATGAGGAAAAACATCATGAATATCCACATATAAGCGAAGCGAGCTGTACGCCTTAGTTGCAAACACGACCGGAGCACCCCATTCTGATATGCTTCACCTATCCAACACCCTTTCAAGTAGCTCCCCTACTTGCTTGCTGAGCTCCCTCCTTACCCTAGGAGTCATGTGGCGCACAGGTAATGCGACTGGCTTTGCATTATCTAACAAGTATATCTAAAGACCAATCTCACGCCTCGGAGGTAAGTCCCTAACCTCCTCGAAAAACATCTGGATGCTCGCAAACTACAGGTACAGATCGCAAATCATCGTCAGAAATCAAGTGCTTCTAGGAAACTAAGCATGCTAGACCCTCTTGGGTCACTAGAAATCTCGAGAGTCCTTCCATGGAAATTCAGAAATCTAATGAACCTCCTCTAACAATCCAGAATGGCACCATACATGGCTAGCCAATCCATCCCAAGAATCAGACAGTATCCCATAAAACCAGGTACATATGCGTCGTGCTCAAAATCGACGCCCCAAAATAGATATCCTCAAACCCCGATAAATCGTAAACAGATGAGCCGTGCCCCCAATGGGGTTTGAGACAACAACGGGATCCAAAGCGATAATAGAACTAAGGTGCAGACACTCAACCACAAAATCAGATATAAAAGAATGTGAAGCGCTCAAATCAAAAAGAGTTCTAATAGGATGATTGAAAAGAGAAATCAAACCTTCCACGAAATCTTTCCTACCTCTATCTGGTGCACCGGCCACGAAAGCATGCATCTGTCCTCCAGAAGGTCCTTCCCTTTGGCTCTGTCCTTTCTTCTTTGGGAACTCCAAAGTATAGTGTCTGATTTCGCCACAGTTGAAGCAAGCATTCTTTCTTTTTCTGCAGTCTTTGACCAAATGACTAACGTTCCTGCAACCATGACCTTTTTTGCTTTGAGCTTTGTCAATTATTCTGCCCTCTTGTTGTTGTTCTTTCTTGGGCCACACTTTCTTGTATTGTGTTTCCTCAACCTTAGCCTCTTTCTTTTCACCTTTGTCTTCTTCATACATCAATGCCATATCAACGAGTTCCTCAAAAGTTGCTCCCGTCGGAATATGAGATATAGCCAACCCATGGAGGGGTTCATTCAATCCTCCAGCAAATCTCAAGGCTTTCTTGTGTGGGGTATTCACTAGCTCCAAACCAAACCTTGCCAATTGGTTAAACTTACTATCATACACTTTCACAGACATAGCTCCTTGCTTAAGCACCAAAAACCTGTCCATTTGCATACTTTGCTCGGCTTGAGAAAGAAACATCATTTCAAACCTCTGTCAGAAATCATCCCGTGTCTCAACCGTACGTCCCGCTTGCGTCACCTCCCACTAGAGTGAAGCCTCATCTTTCAAATGCCAAATGGCTAACTGAATCTTCCTATGATCGTCAACTTCGAAAATTCCAAACAAATCCTCCGTCTCCTTAAGCCAATTCCTTACTTCTATAAAATTCTCAGTTCCTCGAAATGGATTTCCGCCTATAGCATAGAAATCTTTGCATAGCTTAGAGAAATCATCAGCACACGGAGAAGGAACAACTGGAGCAACTGGGGGAGGAACGTCAGCTTGACCACCGGCAGGCGTTGTGGCCTCTAGATACCTACGGAACCAGCCTGGTATCATGATGCCCTCAGGAATATAAGGTTCCCCAGCCATGCTAAAAAAAAAGGAAAAAGGGATTAATACAGACAATCAAAAGATATTTCCTATGGCGTTGGAGAATATATTTTTCAAAACAAACTTTTCTTTTGAAAATGCTTTCTTTTAAAACCTTTTTGAAAACAATTTTCAAAACCTTTTATCCGATCTGATAACCTTCAGCTCTGATACCAATTGTGACACCCCACGTCCATTAATGTCACTCACTAAGAGAATGCATTAAGTTTCGTGAAGCATTACAGGTAAACATAAACATTATAAGACAGATAACAAATAGCAGCGGAATTTAAAATTTTATTAAGCAGAAAACATCATAGTTCAAAACATGGTTACATCATATGTCTGAAATGCATAAAACCCAGTACATCAATTTTTAAAACTTCTATCTTGTACTTACATCGTCATAGTACAATAATAAAGAAGCATAATCCCCACAATATAGCCATAGTATAGAGAGATATGAAATCAAGCAGTACTTCTAAGCAGATTCAAGCAGAATGAAAGAAGAATCCTGATCAAGCTTGAGTATTTCCACCCTGTGAACCTAAGGGGAGAAACATAAGAGAGAGAAGAGGAAATAAAATGGGTCAGACATAAAGTCTGGAGAGTCCAGTTACTTTTAGCATATAAATAAGTAAAAGCATAATGACAGGCATATAAACTAAATGAGAGGGATAATAGTATCATAAGGCAGGTATAATAGGATAAACATGATAACAAAACTGGATATGTTGCGCTTCTAAAGTACTTTTCTCTGCACCAATACTAATATAATAGATATGTAACAGGATTGCATACTCCCTAATTACTTAACAGAAATAGGATGATCCCAACAGAAATATAATGATAGTTTCAGGTGTACTCTAGTAGCGTGTTTTACCCCAAACAGAATTAACTGGTACCTAAATAGAAATAATGGGTGTTAAACCCAAATAGAAATGCAGGTGCCCCACAGAAACAGACAGGACAAGATGTACCCTAATTACCACCCCCCATTCGATCGGCTCCATATCCCGTAAATACCCTGTGTCGGCCCCACAGTAGGGTGTATTACTTCCTAAAGTGGGTACCTACAGAAGGACACAGACCTATTTACTATTGCTACAGCGACTTATTTTCCCAGAGCAGGTCGTACTCATGCACGCACTTGAGTCTGTTGGAACGCACCTGTACACACCTCCTCCCTGATGAACCTCTTATAATCAGCTCAGTGAGTGTGTCATGACCCCTACCTAGTGCGGGGTCCCCCTTTAATACCGGAATGGGTCACTGACTAGTGTGGGTCCCACACAACAGATGACACAAGCCAACCCTTATAGATCTTGTGTCCCCAATTAAATAGGATTTTGACAGGTTATGCCTAACAGATTTATCAAGTTCACATAACCCCCTACAGATTTAAGGGTTAAAGTTTGCAAGTTAACGGGTCCATATAACCCCTACAGATTTAGCAGGTTAAGTTTTCTAGATTAACAGGTTCGTATTACCCCCACAGATTTAACAGGTTTACTTAACCTCACCGATTTAACAGGTTTACTTAAACCCACGTACTTATCAAGCTTACTTAACCCCACAAATTTAACAGGCTCATACAATCCTTATGGATTCAAACAGGTTAAGTATTACCAATTAATTACCATACATTCTTTTATGGTTATAATGCGCTAGACCTCTCACATTAAGTCTACCACTTGTGGATGTTGGAAATGCCGGGGTGGTCCAAGAAGACTTCTTCCATAAGTCGGACTTAACCTCGTTCTTAGCACCGTCATGGGTTTATGCACTTAGACCCCTCACATTAGATTCACCACTTATGGTCACTGGATATGCCAGTCGGGTCCAGGCAGACTTCTACCACAAGTGTAATCTAACCTCGTGTCTAAGCACGGTTACAATTTCCAATTATTCTAAATCTTGGCATTTCCATTATTTAACAATTATTCCTATTTCATTATAGGTTTTCATGCCCCTTTTCCAAGTCATATTCGTTATGTACCATATGCCTCAAATTAAGATCTTTAATCACGGTTTGTTTATGCCCCAAATCCATATTCATGTTTTCAATTCAAGCTATGCCCCAAATCTTCTAAAAGTTACGCCCCAATTTTAACGGATTAAACAGGCTTCACAGATTCTTTACAATTCCATTAACGTATTTCGCTTAATCTTAAATTAAGTGTAACGACCCAGCGGTTTTCGGTCCCGAAAATCGACACAAATACCTTTTACCGTACTCATGCCGATCCTCCAAGCACCGAAACACTGGAACGTTTAGAAAGAAATTAGAGGATGAGGTAAGAAAGAAAGAAATATTAGAATAGAAGAAGAAGAAAAACACCACAACACAGAGTCTCACATCGCAGCGGAACAAAATATAATATAGAAACAACATTTATTGAGAGCTTTTGAAAATACTTACAATATCAGAGTACAACACACATCTGGACAGTTTTGATAATCTGTCCTCATATATATAATCACACAGCGGAATATCATTCATCTGAACATCTTCAGCTCGTCTCCGGACTCCTCAGTATCTGATAACCTGAACCTGTACACCTCGGTCTAACCCGAGCATTTACAAAACACCGGGTCAGTCTGGTGGACCAGAGTGAGATAAACTCGCACAGCATTTAGAGTATCACACAACTTGATTTTTGAGTAAAAATCCTTTTGAAAGAAAAAGATAATCGTAAGACCGATCCACACATAAATACGGACGGTTTTTACCTTACGATGACCCAAAACAGTTTACGAAAGCAATATCCTGATCTGATATTATGATAATGTCTAGATACAAATAATTAACAAATCTAGAGGAACGCTTGCATCTCACGCTCCCCGTATATAGTATACAATTGAAAACCGCGGGCGCTTATTGGATATTGGATTTCCAACTTGACAAGGTATGGGACCACCTTCCGCACGTGTATCTCTAGAGGCGAATACACTGGGTTCAACAAGAACATCTTGCAACCCGGCCCTCACATGACCGACCACTCATTTCGCTTGAGTGTATCGAATGCATATCACCAACGGTTGGACTCAAACCACCGTTCCCGAATGTGCAGAATCGATAGATTTAGAAGCAAAAGGAATTTCTCTAGATAGGTGATTATACACCCTAATGGGAGCGACCCACATAGCCATGCTGCCTGCCTGATTTTTGTCATTTCCCGGTTGATGAGGCCTGAAGTCAGAGCACATCTGATCATCATACACTTTGAATGCCACATCGTCAGATCCGCCAGATCACACTTGATTGACGTCCACAAACATACTCTAGCTATCTGGCTAGAGAATAACCATTTCTCCGCCGTCAACTATGGTACGTTTGGAGAAATCAACGCATGTAATTCCTTTAGGAAATACTCTGTCAGACATTCGTCCATACCAGTCATCCAGGAACAGGATGAACCGAAGGTACTCTCCTACCGCATCCAAAATAGGAATCACCCCATGGATCAGTAGCGATAGCCCTTGCAATCCACAGATCCCAACCACGACAGAACCCCAGAATATCTCCGGCACGAATCAGAGATTGTAAGTGGTTCTTCCGCTTCATGAAGATCTATGGTCTTCACATGCTCCATCTCGATCGTCGCTTGATCTTCTTATACTTTCGTATTTGTTGGTTGGAATGGTTTTCGAATATACATTCGATCCCGGACTTTCCATACCAACAATCGTAAAGGGTCAGACTTGATAGTCGGTTATTTAACTATCAAGTAACATCCATGAAAACAAAAGAAATACATTCACTGGTCTAGTACTCAGCATCACTTGGCCTTTAAAGTCATCGCCCAATTTCCTTTCAATTCCATTACTAGGGAAATCTCATTTCCGTTATCTTGGAAATCTTATCGCACACTCTCGTCATTACCAACTAGTATTATCTTTGGGTCGTCCCGAAGTCGTTCAAGTTGGGGTATTTTAATTACCTCTCAGACCTTGACCAACCACGTTCTTACCTTCAGGTAAATACGAGTCATAATTTAAAAACCCGATATTAATATCTCAATTTCCATTTCCAATCTCGTTTACCAAGCTCACTTTTAAATCTTCTTTTTGGTAAATCTCTTTCCAAATTCATTCGGTTTATCTTAATGTCCTTCTTAAGTATTTGAATTCAAAAACGACACTTAAACTCATATTCCATTTATAAACTCTTATAAAATTCCAGGTTTAACATAAACCATTTTCATCTTCGCCTCCCTTTACTTAATTTAACGTTAAATACTCTTCATTGAACTAGGTATTCGCTTAGACCCCATATTCCTTTATTTTAAAACTCAATCTCAAATATGGAAACTCATCACTTAACATTTTTCCAATATTCGACCATATTTCACCCCAAACTCAGTTTCTTAAATGTATTACATTTAAGAATCACTTATCTCATCATTAATCATCCAAATCGATTAACTCCTTTAAATAATAAATTCCCTTTTTCAAACCCTTACTAAGATTAACCAACCATTAAATCATTTTACTAATTTAAGGTCTAATCAAATTTAAATGGTCGACACCAAACAGAGTTATTCTTTTGACCAACTCTACTAAACCCCTTTCTTTCGGGAAACCCCCTTTTTTTTTAAATCCATTGATTCCACTTAATACTATGATTGAGTATTTCAAATTTAAAACGTCGTTTTAAATTCATATTCATTTATAAACTTTGTTTATAAATGCCAGGGTCTTATCTATAACCCTTTTGGTTTAATTCCTCTTTTTAAATTAATAAAATTAATTTAAATAACTCTTTTTAATCATTTACAATTAACCAAATATCTAGTCACCAGATAATTCCCTGTCCTTTATTTAAAGTCCTTATCGATTTAAGAATTCACCTTATAAAACAAGTTTCCAATAACTTTAAATAAATAATAATTTAATATTTTATTTCCTTTTGAATAACTTCCAATGTAAAAATCTTTCAAATCCAATTCCCGTTATAAAATATATTTATAACTTCAAATCTTATCGATTCACTGCTTATAAAAATCCATATTTTATAACTGTTTGACTTTTGGGTCCAGTGATGCTAATTACCCAACCAATTCTAGACATTGGTGAATATTAGAACAGATATGTAAATATGGTTTGACGACCATCAAAATCAATCATTCGTCATTCTTATAATGACCATCAATTCAAACAACAATCCATTCAACCAACTCAAACACGTTTTATAAACGTGATCAAACCAAGGAGTTACTTTGTTATGGGTCATCCCCAACAGTGTATATTTCTAAATTTAAACCATCGTTGATCAACAGTATATACACCTAACAGTCAACCACAAACAAGTAGAACACGCAAAAATAAAATACCCAGTTTATATAAAATATAAACTAGGAGGCTGAGTGAGTTTAACTCACCTCGGTTGGAATCTGTCGACGAATAGTTTGTTTTGATCAGATTCAACTGACGTTTAATTCAACTAAAAATCCCAGTCACTTCAAATCCAGACCAGGCCTGCTCCATCTCGAAGTATGCGTCTCCACGGTCCCAACGCAACTGACCGTCTGTAAATCCGACAACGTACGAGAGAGAAGTCATCAAAACAAGTTTATAAAAGAAATTTAAATTTAAACCTTGGATTTTCTTTTGAAATTTGATGGGCCTTACCTTATAATCATTCGGCCCATAGGCCCTCTACCCGGTTCCACATTTAAAACCCTAACACCTCGTCCCCTTTTCATTTCAATCAGCCGCCACAAAAAAAATACTCCAGAACGAACGAGAAAAACCCTAATCCCCTTCGATCCTCTTGGCAACTCCGAGCTACACGGCGTCGCAACCCCCTACTGCCTCCTCAACCCTCCTCCAATGATCCTCCATCCACTGTCGAGCCACCGAGACCTTTCAGAACCCCACGAGCGAACCCAGTCGAGGTCTGGTTCTTCAACTGCGGCGGCTTCGAAAGCTAAGTTTTCCTATACTTGATTTCTTTATTTGTTGTACTATTTTGCTTTGATATTGCGTATGGTTTCGAATGGGGTTTGAATTTGTTTACTGTGTTGGTTCGGTTTGCATTTGGGTGATGAAACATACTGCTTGTACACATATTTATAGTTGCGGTTTGATCTGTCTATCAATGGCTATGTATTGTTATGTCAATCGAATTCAAATCTAAAAATTTAGATTTTTAGGCTCGGATTTCTGATATAGGATCTTAGTTGTACTTGGATAGGTTTGGGCTATGAATTGTTACTTTGATTACAGACATTCGGATCTGTATTTGGATTTTGGTTCGGATTTTTGGGTATATGATTTTGTTCACCGTGATTGACTCGAATGGATTTCTGATGTTACTGGTAATGGTAATTGATGGGTTGCGTGATGTCTTATAACAGTGATGGATTTTATGTGTCTGTTTGCTTAGATCCTAGGTGCTATCCTTCTTGTTTTAGCTATGCCGTAAGATCGAGCTTGTTTGTGATGGACTTGGTCTGCTTGTGATATTCGACAGTAAAAAAATGTGGATTTTATATTGGATTGCATGTTCTTGTTTGCTTAGATCCTTGAACTGTTTATACCTAGATTTTGATGGACTGTGTGTGTGGTCAATTCAGTTATCAATATTTCAATAGCACCTTGTCTGAGATTTGGCATACAAATTGGTATTTTTATATACAGGAACATACCTAGCTGTTCATACTGGGTACCCTGTTGTTTCCTGTTAGGTTACACTTTGTTTACTCACATGTTTTGTTTGAGATTAATTATATATATATTCCTGTTCATATTGTCTTCTCATGGTAGCTGTTTGAATTGTTATGTGTGTTTATATCTTCATGGATCGAGGGTTCTATGAATTGTTTATGTCGTATTGTCAATTCATATTAAATTTCAGTAGATTTTCTTTATATGATCGTACATTTCCTGTTTCGATTTACTGTTTAATTCCCTGTTTCTTTTTTTTTTCTTTTTCTTGATTTTGAAATCTTTTCACTATACACCTATACCTATACATAGCTACTCATAGCTGTATTTACTTTTCCTCTCTCAGGTTGGTTTGGTGGTGAGCAATGGTGATGGCAGCACCTTAAGCAGTGAAGATTCGGGTTGGATTTTCAGATTTGAATCTGCATTTTTATATTTGAATCTGCACACCCCCTGTACAATTTGTTTTGTATATTTACTTTGGGACTGATGTATATAATTTGGCCGAAAAGGTTTGTATAAAACTGTCTGATAAAATATATACTAACTGTTGTTATTTTCTTTTCATTATACATTGTTTATTCACTATTAATATATGTTCCTTTTGCTGTTCTATTTACTGTAGCAGTTGACGTATAAATATATCAATGTATTTTATTCGTTTGATCTCCCTGTTCTACCATGTAGAAATATATGTCTGGTCCTTTCAGCCGTATTTTATGTGAAAAAAATAAAATACATATCAGTCCACATGTTCAACCACGTTTTACCTAAACTTCGGGTTTTGTTTGCTTGGTCTTCTTGTACGAGTATGATCTATGTTTGGGTTTTATTCATTTTGCCCGAACAAATGGGAATGTTAATGAATATATACATATATACTAAATTCAAACAACTAAATTCAACGAGAATAAATACATAAAGGGCATTGTATTTACAACAACTTCAATTACATTTAGTATTCAACTTGACATTAAAACTCTAGGTTTTTAAATAATATTCCAACTCTATCAATATATATATTCGAACTCTAATCTAAATTAAATAAATTCGACAAAAATCCATTATATTTTAAATAAAATATATAAACAAATTTAAATATTCGAATTTAAATGGCCGAAAATTCTGGGACGTTACATTCTTCCCCCCTTAGAATAATTTCGTCCTCGAAATTGCAAAGTAAGAAGAATGTTTCGAATCATATTATTTTTAAAAACATTACTGTTTGAATTTAATTCAAACTAATTTTGAACTCTAAATTTTTTTTTTCTCTTCCATTACCTCCTCCGCATGGCTCGATTGGTACGACTACACTGCCACCCTGGCCTCAATTTCTCTGGAAAGAAATATTCCAATTTCAAATGGAAATCTATTTTATTTGGATCCCAATTTATTTATTCATTAAATTTTCAAACCCCAATTCATTCACTCAATCTGAATTCATTCTTGAATTGGTTTTACCTAACCAAGTTCAGTTTCATTTCTCATATCTGATTCAATTGACTAATTGATTTTTCTAATCAATTTAACTTTATTTCAAAATTCAAATTCGATTTTAAATCAAATCAACCAGAACAAACAAACACTCCACATTAATATAATATAGAAAATAAATTCCTTTTTCTATATAAAATATACGTTGGGTAAAACAATATCGTATCCATTGCCAGTTCTATGCTTTTCAACACTCGAACCGATCAACAGACACAATACAAACCATTGGTATATAACATTTTACAAATACGCTCTCATATATATACATTCAAACTCAATCTAGGGTGTTACTAACCCCATCTCTATTGAATTACGCCACAGAGCCAAGGTTACTACTCAACCAATAGCTCTGATACCACTGTAACGACCCAGCGGTTTTCGGTCCCGAAAATCGACACAAATACCTTTTACCGTACTCATGCCGATCCTCCAAGCACCGAAACACTGGAACGTTTAGAAAGAAATTAGAGGATGAGGTAAGAAAGAAAGAAATATTAGAATAGAAGAAGAAGAAAAACACCACAACACAGAGTCTCACATCGCAGCGGAACAAAATATAATATAGAAACAACATTTATTGAGAGCTTTTGAAAATACTTACAATATCAGAGTACAACACACATCTGGACAGTTTTGATAATCTGTCCTCATATATATAATCACACAGCGGAATATCATTCATCTGAACATCTTCAGCTCGTCTCCGGACTTCTCAGTATCTGATAACCTGAACCTGTACACCTCGGTCTAACCCGAGCATTTACAAAACACCGGGTCAGTCTGGTGGACCAGAGTGAGATAAACTCGCACAGCATTTAGAGTATCACACAACTTGATTTTTGAGTAAAAATCCTTTTGAAAGAAAAAGATAATCGTAAGACCGATCCACACATAAATACGGACGGTTTTTACCTTACGATGACCCAATACAGTTTACGAAAGCAATATCCTGATCTGATATTATGATAATGTCTAGATACAAATAATTAACAAATCTAGAGGAACGCTTGCATCTCACGCTCCCCGTATATAGTATACAATTGAAAACCGCGGGCGCTTATTGGATATTGGATTTCCAACTTGACAAGGTATGGGACCACCTTCCGCACGTGTATCTCTAGAGGCGAATACACTGGGTTCAACAAGAACATCTTGCAACCCGGCCCTCACATGACCGACCACTCATTTCGCTTGAGTGTATCGAATGCATATCACCAACGGTTGGACTCAAACCACCGTTCCCGAATGGGCAGAATCGATAGATTTAGAAGCAAAAGGAATTTCTCTAGATAGGTGATTATACACCCTAATGGGAGCGACCCACATAGCCATGCTGCCTGCCTGATTTTTGTCATTTCCCGGTTGATGAGGCCTGAAGTCAGAGCACATCTGATCATCATACACTTTGAATGCCACATCGTCAGATCCGCCAGATCACACTTGATTGACGTCCACAAACATACTCTAGCTATCTGGCTAGAGAATAACCATTTCTCCGCCATCAACTATGGTACGTTTGGAGAAATCAACGCATGTAATTCCTTTAGGAAATACTCTGTCAGACATTCGTCCATACCAGTCATCCAGGAACAGGATGAACCGAAGGTACTCTCCTACCGCATCCAAAATAGGAATCACCCCATGGATCAGTAGCGATAGCCCTTGCAATCCACAGATCCCAACCACGACAGAACCCCAGAATATCTCCGGCGCGAATCAGAGATTGTAAGTGGTTCTTCCGCTTCATGAAGATCTATGGTCTTCACATGCTCCATCTCGATCGTCGCTTGATCTTCTTATACTTTCGTATTTGTTGGTTGGAATGGTTTTCGAATATACATTCGATCCCGGACTTTCCATACCAACAATCGTAAAGGGTCAGACTTGATAGTCGGTTATTTAACTATTAAGTAACATCCATGAAAACAAAAGAAATACATTCACTGGTCTAGTACTCAGCATCACTTGGCCTTTAAAGTCATCGCCCAATTTCCTTTCAATTCCATTACTAGGGAAATCTCATTTCCGTTATCTTGGAAATCTTATCGCACACTCTCGTCATTACCAACTAGTATTATCTTTGGGTCGTCCCGAAGTCGTTCAAGTTGGGGTATTTTAATTACCTCTCAGACCTTGACCAACCACGTTCTTACCTTCAGGTAAATACGAGTCATAATTTAAAAACCCGATATTAATATCTCAATTTCCATTTCCAATCTCGTTTACCAAGCTCACTTTTAAATCTTCTTTTTGGTAAATCTCTTTCCAAATTCATTCGGTTTATCTTAATGTCCTTCTTAAGTATTTGAATTCAAAAACGACACTTAAACTCATATTCCATTTATAAACTCTTATAAAATTCTAGGTTTAACATAAACCATTTTCATCTTCGCCTCCCTTTACTTAATTTAATGTTAAATACTCTTCATTTGACTAGGTATTCGCTTAGACCCCATATTCCTTTATTTTAAAACTCAATCTCAAATATGGAAACTCATCACTTAACATTTTTCCAATATTCGACCATATTTCACCCCAAACTCAGTTTCTTAAATGTATTACATTTAAGAATCACTTATCTCATCATTAATCATCCAAATCGATTAACTCCTTTAAATAATAAATTCCCTTTTTCAAACCCTTACTAAGATTAACCAACCATTAAATCATTTTACTAATTTAAGGTCTAATCAAATTTAAATGGTCGACACCAAACAGAGTTATTCTTTTGACCAACTCTACTAAACCCCTTTCTTTCGGGAAACCCCTTTTTTTTTAAATCCATTGATTCCACTTAATACTATGATTGAGTATTTCAAATTTAAAACGTCGTTTTAAATTCATATTCATTTATAAACTTTGTTTATAAATGCCAGGGTCTTATCTATAACCCTTTTGGTTTAATTCCTCTTTTTAAATTAATAAAATTAATTTAAATAACTCTTTTTAATCATTTACAATTAACCAAATATCTAGTCACCAGATAATTCCCTGTCCTTTATTTAAAGTCCTTATCGATTTAAGAATTCACCTTATAAAACAAGTTTCCAATAACTTTAAATAAATAATAATTTAATATTTTATTTCCTTTTGAATAACTTCCAATGTAAAAATCTTTCAAATCCAATTCCCGTTATAAAATATATTTATAACTTCAAATCTTATCGATTCACTGCTTATAAAAATCCATATTTTATAACTGTTTGACTTTTGGGTCCAGTGATGCTAATTACCCAACCAATTCTAGACATTGGTGAATATTAGAACAGATATGTAAATATGGTTTGACGACCATCAAAATCAATCATTCGTCATTCTTATAATGACCATCAATTCAAACAACAATCCATTCAACCAACTCAAACACGTTTTATAAACGTGATCAAACCAAGGAGTTACTTTGTTATGGGTCATCCCCAACAGTGTATATTTCTAAATTTAAACCATCGTTGATCAACAGTATATACACCTAACAGTCAACCACAAACAAGTAGAACACGCAAAAATAAAATACCCAGTTTATATAAAATATAAACTAGGAGGCTGAGTGAGTTTAACTCACCTCGGTTGGAATCTGTCGACGAATAGTTTGTTTTGATCAGATTCAACTGACGTTTAATTCAACTAAAAATCCCAGTCACTTCAAATCCAGACCAGGCCTGCTCCATCTCGAAGTATGCGTCTCCACGGTCCCAACGCAACTGACCGTCTGTAAATCCGACAACGTACGAGAGAGAAGTCATCAAAACAAGTTTATAAAAGAAATTTAAATTTAAACCTTGGATTTTCTTTTGAAATTTGATGGGCCTTACCTTATAATCATTCGGCCCATAGGCCCTCTACCCGGTTCCACATTTAAAACCCTAACACCTCGTCCCCTTTTCATTTCAATCAGCCGCCACAAAAAAAATACTCCAGAACGAACGAGAAAAACCCTAATCCCCTTCGATCCTCTTGGCAACTCCGAGCTACACGGCGTCGCAACCCCCTACTGCCTCCTCAACCCTCCTCCAATGATCCTCCATCCACTGTCGAGCCACCGAGACCTTTCAGAACCCCACGAGCGAACCCAGTCGAGGTCTGGTTCTTCAACTGCGGCGGCTTCGAAAGCTAAGTTTTCCTATACTTGATTTCTTTATTTGTTGTACTATTTTGCTTTGATATTGCGTATGGTTTCGAATGGGGTTTGAATTTGTTTACTGTGTTGGTTCGGTTTGCATTTGGGTGATGAAACATACTGCTTGTACACATATTTATAGTTGCGGTTTGATCTGTCTATCAATGGCTATGTATTGTTATGTCAATCGAATTCAAATCTAAAAATTTAGATTTTTAGGCTCGGATTTCTGATATAGGATCTTAGTTGTACTTGGATAGGTTTGGGCTATGAATTGTTACTTTGATTACAGACATTCGGATCTGTATTTGGATTTTGGTTCGGATTTTTGGGTATATGATTTTGTTCACCGTGATTGACTCGAATGGATTTCTGATGTTACTGGTAATGGTAATTGATGGGTTGCGTGATGTCTTATAACAGTGATGGATTTTATGTGTCTGTTTGCTTAGATCCTAGGTGCTATCCTTCTTGTTTTAGCTATGCCGTAAGATCGAGCTTGTTTGTGATGGACTTGGTCTGCTTGTGATATTCGACAGTAAAAAAATGTGGATTTTATATTGGATTGCATGTTCTTGTTTGCTTAGATCCTTGAACTGTTTATACCTAGATTTTGATGGACTGTGTGTGTGGTCAATTCAGTTATCAATATTTCAATAGCACCTTGTCTGAGATTTGGCATACAAATTGGTATTTTTATATACAGGAACATACCTAGCTGTTCATACTGGGTACCCTGTTGTTTCCTGTTAGGTTACACTTTGTTTACTCACATGTTTTGTTTGAGATTAATTATATATATATTCCTGTTCATATTGTCTTCTCATGGTAGCTGTTTGAATTGTTATGTGTGTTTATATCTTCATGGATCGAGGGTTCTATGAATTGTTTATGTCGTATTGTCAATTCATATTAAATTTCAGTAGATTTTCTTTATATGATCGTACATTTCCTGTTTCGATTTACTGTTGAATTCCCTGTTTCTTTTTTTTTCTTTTTCTTGATTTTGAAATCTTTTCACTATACACCTATACCTATACATAGCTACTCATAGCTGTATTTACTTTTCCTCTCTCAGGTTGGTTTGGTGGTGAGCAATGGTGACGGCAGCACCTTAAGCAGTGAAGATTCGGGTTGGATTTTCAGATTTGAATCTGCATTTTTATATTTGAATCTGCACACCCCCTGTACAATTTGTTTTGTATATTTACTTTGGGACTGATGTATATAATTTGGCCGAAAAGGTTTGTATAAAACTGTCTGATAAAATATATACTAACTGTTGTTATTTTCTTTTCATTATACATTGTTTATTCACTATTAATATATGTTCCTTTTGCTGTTCTATTTACTGTAGCAGTTGACGTATAAATATATCAATGTATTTTATTCGTTTGATCTCCCTGTTCTACCATGTAGAAATATATGTCTGGTCCTTTCAGCCGTATTTTATGTGAAAAAAATAAAATACATATCAGTCCACATGTTCAACCACGTTTTACCTAAACTTCGGGTTTTGTTTGCTTGGTCTTCTTGTACGAGTATGATCTATGTTTGGGTTTTATTCATTTTGCCCGAACAAATGGGAATGTTAATGAATATATACATATATACTAAATTCAAACAACTAAATTCAACGAGAATAAATACATAAAGGGCATTGTATTTACAACAACTTCAATTACATTTAGTATTCAACTTGACATTAAAACTCTAGGTTTTTAAATAATATTCCAACTCTATCAATATATATATTCGAACTCTAATCTAAATTAAATAAATTCGACAAAAATCCATTATATTTTAAATAAAATATATAAACAAATTTAAATATTCGAATTTAAATGGCCGAAAATTCTGGGACGTTACATTAAGCCTGCAGTTTTATTTGTCCCAAACCATAAGTCATAATTTACCGTATAAATCATGCCCCAATTTTTAGTCCGATTTCACAATATAGTTTATGTCCCCAGATTCGAGTCGTGATTCAAAGTATAAGTTATGGCCCTAAATTACCATTTTCAATCATTCCCAATTTAACCCAATTTCGTTCGTACGCATATTTCAGCGATATCGACCTAGGCTCGAAGGTAGCATGGCTATAAAAATAAGAGGGAATGAGAGAGAGAAGAACAGAATAGGCATAAAATCAAAAGTAACATAAATGGGCATATGATAGCAGAAATAGGCATATAAGAATAGATCTGATGAACATGTAATAACAGGACTGATTAGGCATAGTGTCATGATCATAAACATGCATGATGAGATCTAATCAGTGAATTAGATATACAAATAATGGCAGATCTGACATGATAAATAGGCATACATTTAGATCTAGTTCATAATCATGTCAGAATAACTTAGATACACAGGTTATAGCAGATCTGATATGATTCAAATAGTCATATGCTTAGATCCAAGTTGTAGTCATGTCAAGATTAACTTTGAAGTATTTAGATCTAAAAACAATGTAGACTCACTGTGATTGGATCTAAGAAACAGAAGAATAATAGCAGATGTTGTAGAATAGGTCTCTAAATTAGAATAACTTGATTGCAAAAGAAGAATAGGATATTTTTAATCTAGGCAGAGGCAGAATCTAGTTCTCCATTGTTATAGAATGAATACAAAAAATGAGAATGGGGTCTTATTTATAGCCTAATGCCAACGAATCAGGTCAGAAATTGAGTGCACGTTCAGAAGTATGCATCTATCCCAGATCTCGTGGGTGTCGACATGGGAGTTGACACCCCTGTGTGGGTGTCGACCCATGGGACGACATCCCTTGGCTGGGGCCGACACCCAACTGCTCTGGTTCCCGCATTGGTTCCCACCTTCGAATTTGAATTGATTTTGATTGTTATGTTTATATATAATTTCTTGTGTGTATATAAACTTTAAACCTTAATATCTGCTTCATACGTTGTCCTTTTTAGGCAAACTTAGTGTCTATCTCAAGCAAAATTCCAATACGAACGCAATGGCGCAACCCATTTCACTTAATTTTGAATATTATTCAGTATTCTTTAACTTATCATTCTAGTGTGTTACAAATTACGAGGTGTTAAATGGTATATATTATTTTACACTTAATCAGAATGCCCAGTAAATTCTTAATCAAAAAGTCGACATTTAGTTTATTTGTTCCTTTTTGTGTGTATAGGAGGATGTTCTGTATACTAGGGTACGAACTACCAGTGTTGCAGATCGACTACAGCTCAGGTGATTCATGTTTTGGGTTTGCATTTTTAATGACTATCAATTTTCCATTCCTATGTATAGTTAGTTTCATTTAAAAGCCTATGGTCATAAAAACTAGTTTATAATGTGTATTCATTCCTTTTTGAAACATATACTGATCGAACCGAATGCTACTTTAGTTTTTTTTATATTCATGTGTACAATGTCGATCTCCTATATACGATGTTGGAGGTCATATTTAACAATAAAGCATGTGAGATGTTGGTATGTTTCTAGGTTGTCTATGCAAGTCCATGAAATCATGTCATTTGCATCATAAACATGTTAAGATAGAATCATAGATATAATTGAGTAATATGCACACACGAACACAAAGACACGATATTCCTGTCACTGTTATCAGTACGGCGCTCGACTAGTCGTGACGAGTCATCTACTAGTTTGCTAATCAAGATCAAACCATCGACATGAAGTCTCGACTTGCTTTTTGTATGAATTTCGGGTGCATGGGTGAAATTAGTCGACTAATCGACTAGTCAATTTGACTAGGTTATTATTGGTGTCCAGTGAAGTATTTCTACACAGACACACTGATCGATTACCGTGAAATTACACAAACACATTGATCGACATGATATGCTCTTCACTATTATTGATGTCCAGTGAAATTACACAAATACACTGATCGACTGGTCGATCCGAACCGCTTACAGTGATCGACTATCGGTGTACACAAACACACTGATCGACATACACTTATCTCTGTATTCATGTTTTCATCTCAATCACAGTGAGTTACAATGTCGACCTCCATTCCAGTGAAGTATTTGTAACTTGTTTCTTGTATTTTATAGGCAGTCCTATTAGAGATTTTGGTGATTTTGTGCTGCTGGAACTCAAGCTGTAGGCTATATACCACGATTCTATTTTGCTGCCAAATGAAACTTGAACTCATGCTGGCTATTACGCTTAATCTTCCCAGACTCGGTTGGAGTTTTATCAGGCTGATATGTTTTTACCTTTTTTTTTGTTAGTTCGTAATGTAATGAAAATCTTTGACGGTTTCCTTTTATTGTATATGTTTGTATGTACATTGTGTTTGTGTTATGACAAAACTTATAATGCTTTGAGTATATATATACATATATATATATATATATTGTGTTATTCCTGTGTATAATTTGTGGTATATATGCTCTGTGTTATGAAAAATAAGTGCTACATTTTCTGTTTTTATATATATACACATATATGGTATATATATACACATGTATATAAATATATATATATATATATATATATGTGTGTGTGTGTGTGTGTGTACACACACATATAATTAGATACAATCAAAGGTCGTGTCTGATTAAACTTTAGATATGGCTAAGAGCCATATGTTACTTTAGTGAGATACAGTTTATAGCCGTATCTAATAATTTAACACGCCAGTTTTGATAGGACTTTTTATCGTTCCTAACTGCTTTAGATACGACTTAAAACATAGCCTAATTGCATATATGGTGTAGTACAATCCTATGAAATTTGACTTTGGCAAAGGCCTACACTAGGCAATTGTAGCATATTTCTACAAGGGATCAGAATTGAAATGGTTGGCATGGGAAGTGCGTTTTGGTGAGGAGAATGAAGCGACGCCCTTCGTTTTGCGAATAGCAGCTTCGTTTGATGGTTAAGTATAACTCTTAATTGGCCTCATAGGTATGGTTATTATCAAAGTCGAGCACACACATCATAAATTGGGTATGGTGAAGATCTCTTCCCTACGAATCCAACAGGATATGTTTCAGAATTTTTTGTCCAGAGATTCACCAAATATTGATTTTAGAAGTTATAGGAAGTAGGAAGCTCTCATTTTCAATGGAACGGTAAAATATTCGAGGAGACGAAGTGGTGAATAATATTTGGATAGGGTTACTAAAGTGGATAAGGTTTAGCCCATTAGTTATTTTATTAATTAATCCTCAAACGAGCCCAAAATCCCATGAACTCCAATTGACATGTGTCACCTGTCGTCATCTATCAAAAGTGGCCTTCTGAAAATAAAGCAACTTGTTTCAAGACCAAATTCGGTTATATACAGAAGTTTGCCTTTAAAGCCCGAATTATACAGTGCTAGTTTCTTATAGAAATTGACACATGTTTAATTTACGCATGATCAACCGGTACATCCGATAGCTACAAAAATTAATGGCATGCAGCAACTAACTACATTGGTTCCAGAAATATAAGTTTCGTCGTAATCCAATGCTGTGCTCTAGAAACGACAATTTACGCGTATATCGAGATCGTTATGACCACCAGACAGTTCAAACTTGAAATATAATGATCTATATACTTATTCTCGATGTAATGAACAATCCAGACTCAATGGAATCTCATTTTATAACCGTTAATTGTATAACTAACAATTGATATTTAAAAAATAAATAAATATCCAATCATTAAAATATGGGTCGTGGTATTAACTTAACTAAAATTTTAAGTTCATGTCAATAATAAGCTTTTCTTTCAACTATAATCTGCATGTTATAAGTATATCTGCAACTAAGTCTAATATATCAATTATGATTTCTATGTATGTCTGTACAAATTATTGTAATATTACTTTGCAAATATGTATGGTCTTTTCCAATCACAACCTGTTTCAGAACTTAATTGCAAATCAACTTTAATTTGTCTACTTAAGTCAAATCTCCCTCTTAATTACAGTTCTATATTTTATGCACGTTATTCTGTAAATTCAGTCACATATGTTTAATCCATATTTGCATATTTTCTCTTTGATTTTATTTTTCATGCGCACAAAATAAAAAGGACTAAATCAATTGTCATTATACTAACATTTACGTAATCAGACAAGTTTAGGCATAAGCCAATAATAGGTATAGAAATTGTAAAGTAATTAAAAAATACAAAAGGAGGAAAAAAGACTGAGAGAATATTTTAGAGTACTTAAAGAAAATAAAACTGTAGGTAAAAGACTGAGAACTATAAAAAATAACTTTAAAGAAAAGACTTACAGAAAACACTGACTTACAGAAAAATAATAAAAATTGTAAGAAAGCTATAAAGAAAAACTACATATAGCTCTATAACTATTAGAAACCCCATTTTCCTAAATTATCAAAAAATCTAAATAATTACAAAGTCACTGCGGCCAAAGCGTCCCTCCATGGCCTTTATAGATACCGCTTCCAAAATATGTGTATATAATATTCATTATTATATATCTTCTCCCCCAAAAAATTTAGGTTAGGTCAGTCTCAAGAGGGAATCCCAACGGGGAAGATATTGTGTTATAAGGAATGAAGGTGGTCTTACGGTCTATTTATAGGTTAGACTAGGGATCTTAAACCATTGGATTTATGGATTAAATTTAGGCTAGCCACGTCATATAACCAATAAAAACTTGCCACATCAGCTTAATTTAAATTCAAACCAATTAAAACAAGTTAACTCAGCAATAATATGTGCAAAAAACGTTTGACCACTAATGTTATCGTCTGGGCGCAAGTCGTGCCCAAACAATTGGGCGGAGCGACCCATCTAACGCTTGGGTCGACCTAGCTATGGGTCGGGTCGACCCAACTTCAATATATATATATATAGCATTCCGGGGAAACCCTGTTTTGTAGCACACCTACCCTACCATGAGCTACACTAATCCAAATCCAACAAGATTTTATAGATCTTCAATACAAATATATATTATCATCTATTCAAAATTTGAGCTTGTTCTGACATTCATAACATTTTCAAAATCTTAGTTCAATTACTCACTATCTAAATATTTATTCGAACCATTAAATTTAAACATCAAATATATTATTCTATGAATGTCGGAACAAGCTCCAATTTTGGATAGATGATAAGATATATGGATTGAGCATCTACTAAATCATGTTGGAATTGGAGTAGTGTATATCATGGTAGGTTAGGGGTGCTGAAAAATAGGGGTTGCCCGAAGCGTTCCTTTAAATAGGGGTTGCAATTAGACCCGACCTGACTGGTCTCCGTTCTACATAAGTTATGGTTTGTCGATTCTAAACTACACATTTTATAAATCTAGACCCGACCAAAGCTTGGGGTTGGTTCGGGTTTGGTTGGATAAGAACACTAAAAGCACATATTTCAATAGTTTTGGGTCGGGTTTGATCGGGTATGTATTGTATTTTTGGACACCTAGACCCAACACAAGACCCATCGGAATCGGTTCGGGTCCGAGTCTTTTCCTGTCGGTTCAGTTCGGTTTTTCGGTTCTTGGTTCTAATTTCCAGCTCTACCTATATATATATATATTCTTTCCTTGATTCTCCTAATTTTGTTTTTACAGTATCACTCTCATACGAACTTGGATTTTGACAAGTTATACACGAAAATGACCTAGATAATCATAATAGATGTAACGGAAAAGGTTCCATAGTCAAATTAGGTCACTTGAAAAAGTTTTCTTTTTAACTTCTTTTAATTTTGGTATTGTAACTTATATAAATTTTTCATATTAGCTCTGTGTTTTATAAATTACATATGTAAATCGATCAGAAAATTTTCGCAGACATAATGGTAGCTAAATTCTGACAATTTTACCAACTTATTATTTTATTAATTAATTCTATAATTAATTATTGTGTCTTGAAATTCGGGTTACTAAATCTAATAACTACTACAAGAATGGTTGATTACAGCGTCATATGTTAGCGTAGACTAGCGACGGCTAAAAAATGCGATCGATGCAAGCCATTAATAGTCGTCTTCCAATTTGTGTATATGTGTGTGTATGTGTATATATATGTCAAAAGTGTTGGTACACGAGATTTCGATTAATAACAACAAAGAAATGGGGATCATTGACGAACTTAATTCATATACAACAAAGAAATGGAAATCAAAGAAGATCGTAATGAAGAAATAAAGGTTGTGTGTATATATATATATATATATATATGTATGTATGTATGTATGTATATTGAGTCATGTTAGAATTAATGTTAAAATCTATCCTCAAAGTATAACACGAGTGCACAAAACAATTATATATAAATAAATAAATATATATATATATCATATATATATATATATATATGATATATAAAGCAGTCCGACTGTTTAGTAATTGTCTGAACCAGTCGACTGCTAGAATAGGGACCAGTCGACTGGTCAGACTAATTTTTCATAGTAACGGCTAGTTTCTAAATATTTTTTAAATATACGATTTTACAATATTTTGACTAGTTGACTGATGAATTACAGACCAGTCGACTGATACGAAACAGTACTTATTTTTCTGAAGGCTGCTTTGATTCATGAAGAGGTTCCTCTTTATTTCTGAAAGGAAAAGGACGTTTCTATTGATCATAGCTCTTAATTAAGAATTGCTACTTTTCAACCATTATATAAACATGTCGTGATTTCCAAATGACTATTTCTCTCCGATTCTTATCTAATTTCTGAATTGCATTTTCTATACTCTTGCAAAACAAAAGCTTTCATAAATTCAACCACTTCTTGAATCCCTGAATTGATTTAATATCACTTGATTCAACAACCAATTTTCTTCCTTCAATCTTCGCATTCAAATCATATACTCGAGGGAAAGATTATAGGAAGGGTCTACTTAAACCGTTGACTATCCGTGTTGGTCAAAGAACACAAAGCAGAAGTCAAAACACTTGTAATCGTTGAAGTCATGTGTAGTTACTCAGGCGGGAGGCATCCTTGTTGGGGCTCGGGTGTACTGACCTATTCCTCCGAGTTAAGAGAGGGCGTGATAGTGAATTCCGAAGAGGAGCTTCGGGACTGGACGTAGGACGGGAAGTTCGAACCAGTATAAAATTCCTGGTCTTACTTTACTTTACTTATTGCTTTTATTAACTTGTGATATATCATATTTGTTCTTATTAATCTGCTTAACTATTATAGCATACTAGTTAGTATGTCATCTTCATTTCGGCTATACCCATATAAATCCTGCTTAAGTCGCACACACCGACTTTTCATTTGGTATTAGAGCCTGGTGTTCTATAGATCGTAACAACATCCTAGAAAAAATGGCAATAAAGAAATCTAGTTAAGGAATTAGAAAGTGGAAGAGCAACAAAGCGGAATCAAGAGAGCAAGGAAGCAAACGTCTTATGGCTAAAGTCAGATCATAATCGGTTTGTGTAGATTCATTATATAAAGATCTTTTGTTAGACCATGAAAAATTATTAAAAGATTTTAAAACTTTGGGCAAACTCAATATAGTCATTTTAGCTAAGTTTAAAAATTGTGAGCAAGAAAAATCCAAATTAAAAGAAGAAAACAATTTTTTAGTAAAACAAGCCAATTGTTTTGGAAATACCTTAGAAGGACTTGTTTCTCAAAAAGATTTCCTTCAGAAATAAAATGAGCGACTAGAAGATAAAAACAATGTTCTTTAAAAGAAAATCGATCTTTTGCAAAATAGAAATAAATAATTAGACGATTCTTTAAATAATTCTATTTCTTTAATTTCGTTTCTTGAAAAATAGAGTGGAGCTTTAATTGAAAAAAAATTAGAATTATCTAAAGAATGTGAGTTTTCAAAGGTAAATAATAATATTTAGTAAAATGAAATTTCTAATTCAAAAGAAAATTTTGAAAAATTACAATCTTCTTTAGATAACCCAAAGTCTCAAATTTTTGGTCTTAAAACTGAGAATGGTACTTCAAAAAGAAAGAATTATGAATTATATAAGAAAATTGATGATTTAAAAAATAACAAAATTTCTTTTGAAATTGTCAATCGCAACTTTGGGATCAAATTTGATAAATGTATAAGTAAGTTCGCGAAATTTAATAAAGGACAAAATGATTTAAATATGATTTTATCTATATCTCGACATTTACATGGCAAAAGTGGTTTAGGATATAATCATAAAAATAGTACTCGGTATGCTTATATGTATAATAAAATAACTACTAGTACTATTGCACATCCAAGATACAATTATTCTAGACACTCAAATACTTCTATGGCTAGAGATCTGTATAATAGATCTAGAAGTACGAAAAGAAATACCAACAGAAGTTATTTAAATATTTGGGTTCCTGTAAATCGGGAAATTAGAGAAAAACAATTGATAATTATTTTGACTCTATAGTTAATAATGAAAATTTTATCTTTAAAGATTCCATTAAACCCTTTCGGGTATGGTTACCTTCTATCTAAACCCTTCACCCAAACAAAACAAGTGGATACCAAAGTATATACATCTTGTTTTTCGCAGGTACACCACAACAAAGAGAAGACTATTATGATATCTCTAAATATCTGTGAAAACTCAGCTTATCGAAAAAGCACATGATTCAATATCTCCTAAAGGTGCTTTAATTATTTATAAAATCGATTACTATTGTTTATCAAAGTATTTATTCTTTTTAATCAATGACAAAGGGGAAGAAATGTGTCATTGCATATTTCATATGTACTAACATTTTATTACAGGAAAATGGAAAGTATATCTTATGAACTAACAAAATGTTGCAGAAAGCTTTTAGAAAGAGGGAGATAAAAAAATATATTAATGCATACAGGAGGAGCTACTCAGTATCTCAAACATATATGCAAGGCATTGTCATCAATCAAAAAGGGGGAGAATGTTGATAAACGAGATTTTGATTAATGACAACAAAGAAATGGAGATCATTGACGAACTAAATTCATATACATAAAAGAAATGGAAATCAATGAAGATCATATTGAAGGAATAAAGGTTATATATATATATATATATATATATATATATATATATATATATATATATATATATCGAGTCATTTAGAATTTATGTTAAAATCTATCCTCAAAGTATAACTCAAGTGCACAAAACGAATATATATATATATATATATAAATATATATGATATATAATACAGGCCGACTGTTCAGTAATTGTCTGAACTAGTCGACTAGTGGAACAGGGACCAGTCGACTGGTCAGACAAATTTCGGATAGTAACGGCTAGTTTCTGAATATTTTTTAAATATACGATTTTAAAATATTTTGACTAGTTGACTGATGAATTGTAAACCAGTCGACTGGTCAGACAAATTTCTGACAGTAATGGCTAGTTTCTGAATATTTTTTAAATATACGAATTTACAATATTTTGTCCAGTTGACTGAAGAATTACAGACCAGTCGACTGATCTAAAACAGTACTTGTTTTTCTGAAAGGTTGCTTTGATTCATGAAGCGATTCCTCTTCATTTCTGAAATGAAATGGACGTTTCTATTGATCATAACTCTTCATGAAGAAATGCTACCTTTCTACCATTATATAAACACGTCAATCGTCATTTCCAAATGACTAATTCTCTCCAATTCTTATCTAATTTCCGAATTGCCTTTTTTATACTCTTTCAACACAAAAGCTTTCATAAATTCAAACACTTGTTGAATGCCTGAATTGATTTTATATCTCTTGATTCAACTAGCAATTTACTTACTTCAATCTTCAAATTCAAATCATATACTCGAGGATAAGATTATAGTAAGAGTGTACTTAAACCGTTCACTATCCATGTTGATCAAAGAACACAAAGCAGAAGTCAAAACACTTGTAATCATTGAAGTCCTGTGTAGTTGCTCAGGCGAGAGGCATCCTTGTTGGGGCTCGAGTGTACTGACCTATTCCTTTGGGTTAAGAGAGGGCGTGATAATGAATTCCGAAGAGGAGCTGACTGGACGTAGGACAGGAAGTCTGAACCAGTATAAAATTTCCGGTGTCACTTTACTTCACTTATTGCTTTTATTTACTTGTGAATATCATATTTGTCCCTATTTATCTGCTTAACTATTATAGCATACTAGTTAGTATATCATCTACATTTCCGTTATATCTATATAGATCCCGCTTAAGTCGTACACACTGAATTTTCAATTGGTATCAGAGCCTGGCATTTTAGAGATCGTAACAACATCCTAGAACAAATTGCAGTAATGAAATCTTGTCAAGGAATTAGAAAGTGAAAGAATAAAAAAACTGAATCAGGAGAGCAAGGAAGCAAATGTCTCATGGCTAAAGTCATATCCCAATCGGTATATATAGTTTCATTATATACAGATCATTTGGTAGACCTTGAAAAATTATTGAATGATTTTAAAATTTTGGGTTATCTCAATACAGTCATTTTAGCTAAGTTAAAAAATTGTGAGTAAGAAAATTCCAAATTAAAAGAAGAAAATAAATTTTTAGTAAAACAAGCCAAATGTTTTGGAAATACCTTAGAAGGGCTTGTTTCTCAAAAAGATTTCCTTCAAAAAGAAAATGAGCGAATAGAAGATAAAAACAATGTTCTTTTAAAGGAAATCGATCTTTTGCAAAATAGAAATAAATCATTAGAAAATTCTTTAAATAGTTCTAGCTCTTTAATTTCATCTCTTGAAAAAGAGAGTGGAGCTTTAATTGAAAAGAATTTAGAATTATCTAAAATTGTGGGTTTTTAAAGGAAAATAATAATATTTTACAAAATGAAATTTCTAACTCAAAAGAAAATTTTGAAAAATTACTATCTTGTTTAGATAACTCAGAATCTCAAATTTTTGGTCTCAAAACTGAGAAAGGTACTTCAAAAAGGAAGAATTATGAATTATATAAGGAAATTGATGATTTAAAAAATAACATAAGTTCTTTTTAAAATGACAATCGCAACTTTGGGATCAAATTTGATAAATGTACAAGTAAGTTCGCGAAATTTAATAAAGGACAAAATGATTTAAACATGATCTTATCTAGATCTCGATCTTCACATGACAAAATGGTTTAGGATATAATCATAGAAGTAGTGCTAGATATGCTTTTATGTAAAATAAGAATATTACTGCTAGTACTAATGCACATCCAAGATATAATTATTCTAGACATTCAAATACTTCTATGACTAGAGATCTGTATAATAGTTCTAGAAGTGCAGAAAGAAATACTAATATAAGTTATTTAAGTATTTGGGTTTCTGTAAATTGAAAAAACAAAGAAAAATATATCGATAATTATTTTAATTCGGTAGTTAATAATGAATATTTCATTTTTAAAGGTTCCATTAAACCATCTTTGGTATGGTTACCTTCCCTCTAAATCCTGGACCCAAACGAAGCAAGTGGGTACCAAAGTATATACATCATTTTTTTTTGCAGGTACACCACAAAAGGAGAAGGGTATTAGTATCTCGAAATATCTGTGCAAACTCAGCTTATCGGAAAGGCAGATGATTCAATGTCTCCTAAAGGTGCTTTAATTATTTGTAAAATCAATTACTATTGTTTATCAAAGTATTTATTCTTTTTAATCGATGAAAAAGGGGGAGAAATGTGTCACCGTATATTTCATTTGTACTAACATTTTGTTACAGGAAAACGGTAAGTTTATCTTATGAATTAACAAAATGTTGCAGAAAGCTTTTAGACATGGGGAGATAAAAATATATTAATGCATACCTTTAGGGAGAGCAACTAAGTTTCTCAAACATATATGCAAGGTGTCGTCATCAATCAAAAAGTAGGAGAATGTTGATACATGAGATTTCGATTAATGACAACAAAGAAATGGAGATCATTGACGAACTAAATACATATACATTAAAGAAATGGAAATCAATGAAGATCATATTGAAGAAATAAAGGTTGTATATATACACCGAGTCATGTTAGAATTTATGTTAAAATCTATCCTCAAAGTATAACAGAAGTGCACAAAATGATTATATATATATATATATATATATATATATGATATATGATATATAAAACAGGTCGACTCTTCAGCAATTGTCCGAACAAGTCGACTAGTGGAATAGGGACCAGTTGACTGGCCAGACTAATTTCTGACAGTAACGGCTAGTTTCTGATTATTTTTTAAATATTCTATTTTACAATATTTCGACCAGTTGGCTGATGAATTACAGACCAGTCGACTAACCAAAATAGTACTTATTTTTCTGAAAGGTTGCTTTGATTCATGAAGAGATTCCTCTTCATTTCTGAAAGGGAATGGACGTTTCCATTGATCATAACTCTTCATGAAGAATTGCTACCTTTCTACCATTATATAAACACGTCAATCGTGATTTACAAATAACCAATTCTCTCTGATTCTTATCTTATTACTGAATTGCATTCTCTTTACTCTTGCAAAACAAAAGCTGTCATAAATTCAAACACTTCTTGAATCCTTGAATTGATTTAATATCACTTGATTCAACAAGCTATTTTCCTCCTTTAATCTTCGCATTCAAATTATATAATCGAGGATAAGATTATAGGAAGGGTGTACTTAAATCGTTGACTATCCGTGTTTATCAAAGAACACAAAGCAGAAGTCAAAACACTTGTAATTGTTGAAATCCTGTGTAGTTGCTCAGGCGAGAGGAATCCTTGTTAGGGCTCAGGTGTACTGACCTATTCCTCCGGGTTAAGAGAGGGCATGATAGTGAATTCCGAAGAGGAGCTTCAGGACTGGACGTTGGATGGGAAGTCCGAACCAGTATAAAATTCCTGGTGTCACATTACTTTACTTATTGCTTTTATTTACTTGTGATATATCATTTATGTTCTTATTTATCTACTTAACTATTATAGCATACTAGTTAGTATATCATCTATATTTCCGTTGTATCAATATAGATCCTTCTTAAGTTGTACACACCGACCTTTCAATTGGTATAAGAGCCTGGCGTTCTAGCGATCGTAATAACATCCTATAACAAATGGCAGTAAAGAAATCTTGTCAAGGAATTAGAAAGAGGAAGAATAACAAAGATGAATCAGGAGAGCAAGGAAGCAAATGACTCATGGCTAAAGTCAGATCACAATCGGTATGTATAGATTCATTATATAAAGATCTTTTGTTAAACCATGAAAAATTATTGAAACATTTTAAAACTTTGGGTGAACTCAATACAATCATTTTAGCAAAGTTAAAAAATTATGAGCAAGAAAATTCCAAAAAGAAGAAAATAATTTGTTAGTAAAACAACCCAAATGTTTTGAAAATACCTCAGAAGGGCTTGTTTCTCAAATAGATTTCCTTCAAAAAGAAAATGAGCGACTAGAAGATAAAAACAATATTCTTTTAAAGGAAATCGATCTTTTGCAAAATAGAAATAAATCATTAGAAGATTCTTTAAATAATTCTAGTTCTTTAATTTCGTCTCTTGAAAAAGAGAGTGGAGCTTTAATTGAAAAGAATTTAGAATTATCTAAAGAATTTGAGTTTTTAAAGGTAAATAATAATATTTTGCAAAATGAAATTTCTAACTTAAAGGAAAATTTTAAAAAATTACAATTTTGTTTAGATAACTCAGAATCTCAAACTTTTGTTCTCAAAACTGAGAATGGTACTTTAAAAAGGAAGGATTCTGAATTATATAAGGAAATTGATGATTTAAAAAATAATAAAATTTCTTTTGAAATTGTCAATCGCAACTTTGGGATCAAATTTGATAAATGTACAAGTAAGTTTGCGCCATTGAATAAAGGTCAAAATGATTTAAATATGATCTTATCTAGATCTCGATCTTTACATGACAAAAATGGTTTAGGTTATAATCATAGAAGTAGTACTAGATACGCTTTTATGTACAATAAGAATATTACTGCTAGTACTAATGCACATCCAAGATATAATTATTCTAGAAATTCAAATAATTCTAATCCGTATAATAGATCTAGAAGTGCGAAAAGAAATACTAATATAAGTTATTTAAGTATTTGGTTTCCTATATATTGGAAAAACAGAGAAAAATATATCGATAATTATTTTAATTCGGCTGTTAATAATGAAGATTTCAGTTTTTAAGGTTCCATTAAACCCTCTTGGGTATGGTTACCTTCCATCTAACCCTTGGACCCAAACGAAACAGGTGGGTACCAAAGTATATACATCATATTTTTTTTGCAGGTACACCACAAAAAGGAGAAGGGTATTTAGTATCTCTAAATATCCGGGAAAACTCAACTTATCGAAAAAGCATACGATTCAATGTCACTTAAAGGTGCTTTAGTTATTTATAAAATCAATAGCTATTGTGAATCAAAGTATTTATTCTTTTTAATCGAAGACAAAGGGGGAGAAATGTGTCATTGTATATTTCATATGTACTAACATTTTTTTACTGGAAAACGGTAAGTATATCTTATGAATTTACAAAATGTTGCAGAAAGCTTGTAGACAGCGGGAGATAAAAAAATATATTAATGCATACCTTCAGGGAGAGCTGCTCAGTATCTCAAACATATATGCAAGGTGTTGTCATCAATCAAAAAGGGGTGAATGTTGATACACGAGATTTCGATTAATGAATAAATGGAAATCAAAGAAGATCGTATTGAAGAAATAAAGGTTGTGTGTATATATATATATATTGAGTCATGTTAGAATTTATGTTAAAATCTATCCTCTAAGTGTAACGCGAGTGCACAAGACGATTTTATATATAAATATATATATGATATATAAAACAGACCGACTGTTCAGTAATTGTCTGAACCAGTCGATTGGTGGAACAGGGACCAGTTGACTGTCAGACTAATTTCTGACAATAACGAAAAGTTTTTGAATATTTTTAAATATACGATTTTACGATATTTTGACCAGTTGACTGATGAATTACAGACCAGTTGACTAATCCAAAACAGTACTTATTTTTCTCAAAGGTTACTTTGATACATGAAGAGATTCCTCTTTTTTTCGAAAGGAAATGGACGTTTCTGTTGATCATATCTCTTCATGAAGAATTGCTACCTTTCTACCATTATATAAACATGTCAATCGTGATTTTCAAATGACCCATTCTCTCCTATTCTTATCTAATTTCTGAATTGCATTTTCTATAATCTTGCAAAACAAAAGCTTTCATAAATTCATACACTTGTTGAATCCTTGAATTGATTTAATATCACTTGATTCAACAGACAATTTACTTCCTTCAATCTTCGCATTCAAATCATATACTCGAGGGTTAGATTTTAGGAAGGGTGTACTTAAACCGTTCACTATCCGTGCTGATCAAAGAACACAAAGCAGAAGTCAAAACACTTGTAATTTTTTTAAGTCCAGTGTAGTTGCCTAGGAGAGAGACATCCTTGTTGGGGCTCGGGTGTACTGACCTATTCCTCCGGGTTAAGAGAGGGCATGATAGTGAATTCCGAAGAGGAGCATTGGGACTGGATGAAGGACGGGAAGTCCGAACCAGTATAAAATTCTTGGTGTCACTATACTTTACTTATTGCTTTTATTTACTTGTGATATATCATATCTGTTCTTATTTATCTGCTTAAGTATTACAGCATACTAGTTAGTATATCATCTACGTTTTCGCTATATCCATATAGATCCTGCTTAAGTCGTACACACCGACTTTTCATGGATGAACTAAATTCATATACATCGAAGAAATGGAAATCAATGAAGATCGTATTGAAGAAATAAAGGTTGTATATATATATTGAGTCGTGTTAGAATTTATGATAAAATCTATCCTCAAAGTATAACATGAGTGCACAAAACGATTTGATATATAAATATGATAAATAAAACAGGTCGACTGTTCAGTAATTGTCTGAACCAGTCAACTGGTGGAATAGGGACCTGTCGATTGGTCAGACAAATTTCTGACAGTAGCGGCTAGTTTCTGAATATTTTTTAAATATACGATTTTACAATATTTTGACCAGTTGACTGATGAATTAAAGACCAGTCAACTGATCAGAAATAGTACTTATTTTTCTGAAAGGCTGCTTTGATTCATAAAGAGATTCCTCTTCATTTCTGAAAGAAAATGGACGTTTCTATTGATCATAAGTCTCCATGAAGAATTGCTACCTTTCTACCATTATATAAACACGTCAATCGTTATTTCCAAATAACTAATTCTCTCCGACTCTTATCTAGTTTCTAAATTGCATTTTCTATACTCTTGCAACACAAAAGCTTTCATAAATTCAAACACTTGTTGAATCCTTGAATTGATTTAATATCACCTGATTCAACAACCAGTTTACTTCCTTCAATCTTCGCATTTAAAGCATATATTCGAGGATAAGATCATAGGAAGGGTGTACTTAAACCATTGACTATTTGTGTTGATCAAAGAATTCAAAGAAGAAGTCAAAACACTTATAATTGTTGAAGTCCTATGTAGTTGCTCAGGCGAGAGGCATCCTTATTGGGGCTCGGGTGTACTGACCTATTCCTCCAGGTTAAGAGAGTGCGTGATAGTGAATTCCGAAGAGGAGCTTCGAGACTGGACGTAGGACGGGAAATCCGAACCAATATAAATTCCTGGTGTCACTTTACTTTACTTATTGCTTTTATTTACTTGTGATATATCATATATGTTCTTATTTATCTGCTTAACTATTATAGCATACTAGTTAGTATGTCATATCTACATTTCCGCTATATCCATATAGATCTTGCTAAAATCGTACACACCGACTTTTCAAAAAGCCTCGAACAACAAAACATATACTTCCCTCTTCTCTCTCATCCACCCATGAATGGTTCATGACTTCTGAACCCGCAAACCATAAACTTTGCCACTTCTAAAATCATGCCTCCTCACTAAGCCACCACGAACTATGACATTCCTCCAATGCCTGTCGTTTTGTCCTTCATATTTGATTTAATAAAAATTCTAATTTTGATAATTGGTATATTAGTATTAGTTGATGATAATAGTGTACTAATAAGGATATAATAAAACATTAATTTAGAAAATTTGTTTAGCTATAGGTTTGAAATTGATGATTACTATGTACTAGTTGATGATAAAGTATATTAGTTGATTTGGGAATAACAATTAACAGGTTGATTATTTAATTTGTTAATTGAAAATTAGGGTTGATTTAAAATCCGAAAATTAGTGTATAATTATTGATTAATATGTTGATTGATAATTTTATGTGAATGTTTGTTAGTTTTGAACAATGTTTATTGTAATTTATATGAATATTCTTGTATAATTATTGATTCATATATGTTGTTAGATTGGTACTGTTAGACATAAGTAATTTATTTTTTATTAATTAGTACATGTTAATTATAAGTGTTAATGGTTAGTATAATATAAATTTATTTTAATTTACTATTTCAAGTACTAGCTTCTAATTTTAGTTTATAAAGCAACAAAGTAAAAAAATTAATAGTTAAATGAATTTCAAATTAAGTTTTTGAATTTCAAATTTGGTTGATAAAATATTTAAATAGTAGAGTAAATTATTAAAATTTGACATGAATATAACTAAAATAAATATTCTATTAAAATTGATTTTTAAAAAAATCAATAAATAATGAGAACAAGAACAAATATTCTACAAAAATTGATTTTGTACAAAAATAAGAGATGAATATAACAACATATATTCTATAAAATTGATTTTCTAAAAAGTTAAGAAATTAAAATAACAAAAGTAAATACTCTACTAAAGTCGATTTTTTGGAAAATTGAGAAATGAATATAACAAGAACAACAAATATTCTATTAAAGTGACCTTCTTAGAAAAAATTAAGAAATGAATATAACATTAATAATATTCTACCAGAAATCGTTTTAAAAAAATAATAAGAATAGAATATATTAAGAACAAATACTTTATAAAATCGATTTTCTAAAAAGTAATAAAATGAATATAATAGCATACATTCTATTAAGGTCATTTTATAAGAAAATAAGAAATGAATACAACAACAAATATTATACTAAAATTGATTTTCTAAAATATTAAAAAAAGTATATAACAACAACATACTAAAATCGGATTTCTAAATAAATTAAGAACTGAATATAACAACAACAAATATTCTACTAAAATCGATTTTCTAAATAACTAAACACATTAAGACATGAATAAAACAATAACAAATACTCTAACAAAAGCATTTTTCTAAAAAAAAATAAGAAATTAATGTAATAATAACAAATATTCTACTAAAGTTGATTTTCTAAAAAGATAACAAATAAATATATCAGCATCAAATATTCTACTAAAATCGATTTTCTGAAAAAAATAAGAAATGAATATAAAAACAACAAATATTCCACTAAAATGGATTTTTCTAAAAATTAAGAAGTGAATATATATAACAATAACAAAAACTCTACTAAAATCAATTTTCTAAAAGAATTAATAAGTGAATATAACAACAATAAATATTGTACTAAATCGATTTTCTAAAAGAAATTTACAAATGAATATAACAAAAATAAATATTCTACAAAAATTGATATTATAAAAAATTAAGAAATGAATGTAATTTTTATTTTGAAAATAAGAATTAAGTGCTATTTTAATAAATACAACAACAACAACAAAATAAAGCCTTTAGTCCCAAAAAGCTTTAATTTATTTTAGAAATTACAGCAATAATACACCCTTAAATGCAAATCATGCGTAGAAGAGAAGTGAAGTGTATGCTACTAAAAAACACTTTAATTTTCGATGCAAAATTTCCTACGCCCTTCCTACGATATAATGCGGGGCATAGGAAAGGCGTAAGAAATACGTGAAAAGAGCTCGCGGCGTAGGAAGGGCGTAGGGAATCTTCTACGTCTTTCATACGCCCTTGTTAAAAAGATGTGGTGTAGGAATGTCGTAGGAGTTTTCTACGTCATTTCTAAGACAAAAATTGAGATGTTAAAAACATTCCAACCCATTATTCAATATTAACATCCAGTCATTGGTTCGATGCTAGAATCAACGGTTTAAAACAAATAATCCACACACTCTTCTTTGATTGATAGGAGAAATGCCTCCCTCTCATTAAGAACTAATCCTATCCCCATATCAAATTACGTAGAAAATCAATGTCTAGATCTGGAGCAACAATCAATATCGCCTTCCCCTTCAATGGAGACTAGTCTTTGTGCATCGAAATATGGAGCATGAAATCCCCTTCTCCAGCTGCACACGATCTCTGATCCCTGTTGATCATACCTACACCATTCGATAGTTGGCGCTGGATTGGTTTGTACATCTTCCTTTCTTTTTCTTTTTCCACTATTCAGTTTATATTCTATTTACCTGTTTCCTTTTCTAAATCACTGTAGTTCATCAGTTAGCCTTTACTGTCAATACCTTACAGATATTTCAGCAGTTTTGGTTCTACATAGATTTTCCGCATGTTTCTAAATTTTGGTTTTACCTAAGTCAAATTTTTCCTATTAATTTGAAATGTTGGCTATGTAAAATTTGAAATATTAAATACAAAGGAAATTCTTGATACGATCAATTTAGGAAAAGCTTGTTAACACCAATGGTAGAATATTAGGAAAGAAGAACATCCTAGATAAATCGAAGATAGGATAATAGGCTCCATTTTATAGCACAAAAATGTGAATAATGTATTAAAAAATCGTACTATGTCCTATATCTCAAATCATACAAGAAAAAAGAGAATGAAACTATTGTTATCTCATAACGAATCCTGTGCAGAACACCTCAATAGAATAAAGTTGCCAAAAGCAGTAATGAAGAAAAAGGGCCTTGATTAAGCGAAGATACATTAACTTATGTAAAGGTGTGATAAATTTTAATGATTTCAACAAAATCCTTGATTACATCCAAGTAAGTGGACGCTCATAAGGTCATTTATATATGGGGAATTGTATAGTCTAGCTCTACCCTATTTCAGAGGAATGTGCAGAATCCTGCAATTGTACCGATCAATTATTTGACAAAGTGGAAAGATGCTGAATTGTTACCACATATAATTACAAAATTGGTTTTGAAGTGCGTCGTCAATACTATAATGACTAGATATGTTTTACCAATGGAAACCTATTCAAAAGTAACGTGTTTTAGGATAACGAAGAAAATTTTTAGCTGCACATCCAAAAGGCAATGGATCAATAGAAGCGACACATGAAACCATGAAGAATACCCTTAATAAGCGGCAAAATTGAGAGAATGGAAATTAGATAAAAGAGATTACCCTCTTCTTATAGCGGTACATATCTTCATCCAGAACAATAAGTGCGTAATATATAACAAGTGCGAACCCGTGCTTCGCACACGGGAGGTTGCGAACTCATACCACACATATGGATTTTGTCACATTATACTTTATTACAAACCATGTGTTTAATTTGTCGTATGACAGCTTAATTTTATGGCCAAGCTAGGTTATATAACAATTTTGAAAATAGTAAAATGTTTTGCACATGCCACACACTAATATCAGTTTGAATACTTTGGAGTGTTCAAATATTGTTTAAATGTATCTTGATATCCTAAGTCTTAAGTGGTATGTACTTATATTTTATTATGTTCCTGTATATACATAAAAAATGTGTAGTAATTAAATCCAAATAGTAATAGTATTGCATGACACATTTGAACTAATATACCTCTTTCCTAATATACCACCATGTTGCACCAGACTAACGATATTAAACAGATTTCTCATATTAAGCAAGTACCCTCAATTTATCTAAATTATCCAATGAGATACAATGTAAGCCATGAATAATTGTCAATCATTTTTTATTTTTAAAATAATGGAAATCTTAATGTATGAAAACACCAAAATTAGAACTTTATTTAACCGTTGAATGGGATGCTTTATGGAATTATATTTTGACTTCTGAATCTATTTGTCAACGTTGTGCTCTTTCATTCAGTGACGAGAATACAAATGGCTCAAAGAAGCCACAGTGCATAGACACACGTGCTTAAATCAACGGCCATGCCAAAAGTCATTAGCTAAAAATTTACTGAGGTTTAAATAAGTTTCTCATGATGACTTCACCATGCAAACCAATCATTGAGGAACATAAGCCATGGATCTAATAGAAGATAAAGTTTGTTTAACCAACATTGTTGCTTTTTATTAATAGATAAAAACCATGTTTCTGTAAGCACATGTATCTTCAGTGTCACAAATTCGTAGCTTGACATGTTGATATGCATTCATTACTTATTGTATCCAAAATCCATATGGAACATTGTGTAACTTCAGAAGAATCATCTCCATCTAAGATTATGAATTTTCATGCAGGTTCGAATTTATTATAATATCAAAACTAATTAAGTGATATTTTCTTTATTGACTCGTATGTAGTGTTTCAAACCAAAAATTAAGTACATACATTAACTGACAAATATATAACAAACAGAACTCTGGACCACAATTTATCAAATATTTGCTTTATAGAGTAAGCAAATAGGCATTTATGTTGTGTAAATATAATACAATAATAAAGCATTTATTTAAATCAAAGCAACCAATATATCAACATGATTTGCAGTCCGATTAAAGAAAAGATATATTACATAAACTGACTTGCTTTTGCTTATTGTTTTACAATCTATCCAATTTTTTTCCTTGTGACCAAATATGATCCATGTCATTTTAATTTTCATATATGAATCCTAGATGCTGAAATATAACAGGGCCGAGAGGCTATTACTTTCTATAAGGAACGCATCAACAATATGATATAGAGATGCTTAACTCAGTTTGCATGTACTTTGGTTTGCATTTTGCATTGATGCTTGCTTGTCCTAGGCTATCACTATTCTATGACAACTTATGCTGGTGCATCTGTTCTAAGAAAGAAAGTAATATATTACTCAAATTAATAAATTTGTTCAGAACACACTGATCTTTGCGCATTCCCCACTCTGCATTTACATGTTTCAGTACAATCTGGCAAAACTAAAATAGATCATACACTGCTGTGAACAAAAATGCAACATATGCATCTTTATATAAGGAAGTTATAGAAGAAACTCTAAAACACCTAACTTTTTGCCAATATTCTTCTTGCTTGTAAATACGGATTCAAGAATGCAGATCTACTTTACTCAACCTGCCAAAAAGGATCAAACATTATAATACTTTCAGTGACTTAATAGACTTGGATTCAACCCCATAAAGACTTTATTTGAGTTATAATAGGAAAATAAGGATTATGAGAAAATTAAAAGATGTATATGGATTACGGTGTATAAATCCATGCACGTAAAGATTATTGATAACATTTCTTCATTTGCATAACAAAGAGATGTTCGAACAGTAAAATTAGTTACATCTAAGAGTTAAAATAATCAAAGTACACTACGAAATATCAATCTATTCCTATGTTTCAAAAAAATGCATCAATCGGTGTGACATTCCTTACGTGCATGCTAACAATATCTAAAAGTTGGGGGAATGAAAATGTACTAAGAAATATCGAATTATTCCATAAATTTAAAAGATGTTGCTGTCATGCATGTATTAATAGTCTAATAATGTATTTGAAAAACAAAACATTTAGCTAACAGATTAAATTGAACACTCAACCAAGTGGCAAAAGATTTTAAATATACTACAGACGAAATAATCGAATTAACTGAACTGAAGTATGCTGTTGTCTCAAAGATTTACTCGAGCTTATAGCCCCCAAACAGGACATTCCTCTTTTGTGCAAAGAATCGTCCACCTTCGATACACTGTACCCCAAATCAATAAAAAAGTAATAATGGTAATAACAACAATAGAAAGATAAAAATAATACTAAAAAGCATATGTGGTTATAAAGTGAGAAAATAATGGATCAAACACACAAAATACTCGCATTACTTTTTTTTTAATCTATGTTTAATCTTCAACTTAGTGCACATGCTAACAATAAGTCTTTTCCTCATAAGCAGGAGTGAAGTTTTCAGAAGTTTTTAGGTAACTATGTCTTGGCTAGCTTTAAATAAATTTAATTTGTCCTTTGTTACTTAAAAAAAAGGAAAAGTATTTATTGTTTATTACAACTCAAATAAATGCATATTTGAGGCGAATGATCTGTACCTTAAAGATTGAATAACAACAATTTGTTTTCATCATTGTTTACGAACAAAGGATAAATTAAAGGAAAGCAGGGAAGGAATAATAACTTAAAAACATTCGAAAATAGTGCTCCTAGTTCTGAAATAATAGCCACTGCTCATTTTTATGGAATAAAAATGGAAGACAAATGCAAAAATATGAAACGTTGTATAAGCAAAAATCAAAAGTTAAAATAATTTAAATGTTTTCACTCAATTGTCCAAACAACTTGTTGAATTTGTGGCATGTAGATCGGCCTATTACAAAAATTAGTTTGGCAACGTAAAGAATTTTTTGAAGTGAAGATGAGGAGATACCCAAGAAATTTGTTAAATTTGGATGTTGTGTTGTAGAGGTACATTGGAGGAATTGCATAAGTTTCCTCCTCATCATTGGACTTCGACGATTTCATTTTGTTTTAAAGTAGTTTGATCTATACGTAGTCCTCCTTTGAACACCAACCATACCAAATGAAATATATACATGATTACATAAAATGCTATTGTAAAGCCCATTGTTCCAAATCTAAAAAAAAAATTAGGGGAAAAACGGGTAAGTTCCAATGTTATCACCATTTCTTGAGAAGTTTCATTTGGTAGCAGCAGTTAATGCAATGAAAATGGTACGAAAACAGTTATGTCAACCATGTGTAATAGTGTCGCTTTTGTAAAAAAGAAAAAATATCTCTGATTTCAATCTCTAATATAGTATTTATTATTTGCTGATGTAAGATATTAAAAACTACTACCACTAAAGTGAGATGAAAGGCTATATGAGATTTTTTTACCAATATGCATAACGATATCCTGGCAGCTCACAACAAAGAGATCACCCAGGTTAAAGATTTATTACTTCATTCCCTAAGGTAATATATGAAGATCCAAATGCTTCAAAACTTCTTACTGCCAGAGATCCATGTAGATCGCTCAGGTTATCCAACTGTTTCAAACTCGTCGCAGTGGTTTGTTTCTTGAAGAATTAAGAATATTTGACATGTGTTAGTGGCTTCTTAGCAGCATAATATAGAAACAACCTGAGAAATCAAATAAAAAAAGACATTGATTGAATAATGTTGTTTGGCCATCTATTAAATTTGATTCATTATTTCTGATTTGTAAAAAGTGTGCCAGTTATTATTCTTATGACTTTATAGCACTTGACATGGCATTAGTTCAATTTATTTTGCTGTTAGTTTCATTTATGGGTTTGCCCTTGGCATGCATTGGTTACTGTATTTTAATATTTCAGTATTATTGTTTGTCTATAATTATGTTCTTATGTCTTATTAAAATTGAGGAGCAAATTTTATTCTACCATAGATTAGTAAGACAAATAATATATACAGAAATCGTGTGTGTCAAAGTTCAAATCATATCCAGATGACAAAATAAAGTAAATATCTTCTCTTTGTAATTGGATTAAATTCACTAAACTCTACCTCAATATTAATTCTAGTTCTATATGGTTCAAATCTTTATCAATCTAAATGGTAGTCAAGCATAGGATGCTCATCTTCCGATCATTCCATTGGTATGCTTTTTGACGACCTAAAAATAATTTTGGATTTTAATCAATATCCTAGCATGGTGGAATCAGTAAAATTTGTGCCTTTATGGGACCAATACATTAATATCATAACAATAAATACCCTTTTGTCTTTGATTCAATACCAAGATATTAATGTTCATTATTTAAGCATAATAAATTTTTAATAAGATAATAATTCATAAAATGAATTTTTTTAATTTTTTGACTGAATTTTAGTGTTTATGCAACCTAGATCAAAAGTAGTGGAATATAGGGAATATGATGTTTTCCCCAAAAAGTGCATAAATGAGTTTTCACTCTATTTCTCTTAAAGTAATAAAAGCATAAATAAATAAAATTGACTTGGCTCCTATCCTAGATGATATATATTTACATAATAAATATGTTATGCTTATGTATAAATCCCAAAATAGATATACTGCGTACTGTAAAGTCTGTAGGAGTAGAAGAGAAAAATACCTTAGCTCAAACTATAACACATCTGAGAAATAATCTAAAATTTTGCGCACCTAAAGAGTTAAAATAGCAAATATAACCCAAAATATGCAAAGATGCCAAGGAGAACTTAAAAGCACAAAAATACGTATAAGCCTATACACTATATCTGGGAACTTTCATACATGTTAATGATTGTTTTTTCATGGAATGCTAGGATTTACTTTCCCAACACCAATGGATAATCATCTAGAGAACAACAATGATGAATCTGTATGCAATAAGCTCTTAACAAAAAACTCAAAACTAATGCGTTAATCTTACAGTCAGAATGCATCATAAATCCCAAACAAACCCATGTTGTAAAAATCATATTTTATAGTTTTGTTTAAAGAGAAATTCAGTTATTAACTTAGCTCAAGTTTTTTTTCCATAGTTTAGGAATATGTTATCCATGAATGCAACATACAAACAGTTTTCATTGTGTTTATATTAATGTACTTATCAATATGTTACTCTTTTTTCATTGTTTGCAAATACATTGATATATCTACAATTTTTATGACATTTTAATTTAGGATAATGATAATAGCCTACATAATTTTTTATGTGATCATGAATTGATGAGATCGTGGACAAAAATTATACCATCATAATAAAGACAATAATAAAGGACTCAGCAGCTCTATCCATTAACATATTATGTTGGTCTCAAATTACACTGTAAAGATCCAATTAACATCGAACCCTTTTTTAAACACAGTAAAAAAATGTATTATATGTAAATGCACTGCACATCCTATTGGTTGGTATTTTTTATTTATCAAGACAATAATAGTATGCTTTACTTCATAGTTTTCAGTTCAGTACTTTGTTATGCCACTATAATTGTCCATAAAATCAACACCTAAATAACGAAAACACAAAGTTTCTATAATTGAAACCCAAGTAGTCAATCAAGTCAAAGGCAGTGACAAATCATGAATAACCAAAACACAAACCATTAGAAAGAATAAAAAGCATACCTGAAACTCATCTTCAAGCAAAGAAGGAATCAGTGAGGACTGATATAAATCATAGGTAGCTGCGACAGATGGTGAAAACAAATAAAATTAGGTTAGTGCAAGGAAGGAGACCTGCAGAAAAAACAGATCATAGTAGTGGAAAAAAGATGAAAATCAACGATTCAAATGGCTAAAATGCAAGCAGAATGAGAACAATTGCCAAAAAAACCAGTGAGGGTGGCACCGTACATAGGGTTGAATTGGAGATGAGCGCTGCAAAGTCCACTGGAAAATAGAATCCAACGTGAGTGAATTAGGGGACTCAGTGAGTTAGGGGGTCAACACAGAATAGTGCAGACCAAGGAAGTGGACAGTGATGAGTGAATGGACTAAACAGAGAAAAAAAAAGCATGCGCTATTTTATTTCAGATAAATTGAAGAGGGTTCTCTGACAAGGAAATACAACTCAGGACGGAGGGAGAGGGAGAGAGAGAGAGAACCGGTATACTGATGAAAGCAATTGGCAAAAAATTTGATGCATATGTGTTTAATAAGCTATTTACTTAGATTTCAAAAGGTATGTCTTACGTAGAAAATACAACTAAATTGATTCAAAAATCATATTATATAACGATAAAAACATATTCTTAAAATATCAACCTTTTGTCTAACATGCAACCTGACCAATTTATTATTAGTAAACCCTTACCATATATAGCTCACACATACTTTTATTCATAAACCATAACTTCTATTTTTTTTACGTCAATTCGTCTTATAGATTTTTGATATCTGGAAATATACAACTCTAAGACAATACTCAAAATACAATTATCTTATATAATATATAGCAATCATAAGACAGTTGACCTTATTACCAAGATTGTCCATATTAGAACCTATATAATGCAGATTTAAAATGTATGTCAAGACATTTTGAATCATCCCCAAAACAACTGCAGGCATCATAAAATTATATATTAATCATACAATATATTTACATGACGACAACGCAAAGTTATATTCATTGGTTTAAACAAGTAGACTAACCTTTACTTTTATGGATATTCTACGAACAATGAAACATATGTATAAAGCTCCTAAAATAATCATTAAAATTGACCACTAAATATGAAAAGAGATCATGACACTAACATATGTACCATATAATCTCTTCCCTTCATTATGAATTGACTACAGAACCGACTCCATCATAGATTAAAATGCAATCCTTTGAAGAGAAAATATTTATTCTAGATTCTTTAATTACCTGTACGTGCTTGAATATATATATTAATTAATTAGTTGGAATCAGTACACTATGCTCAAATATCATAGGGAACTCTAATATTTATATACAGATAAACGAACAGAGATAAAGCACCAGTACCAAAATAATCTAAGACAATAAGATCCATATAAAACTTTGGAAATATTGATAAAACGATAACGTTATCTTTGAGCTTGGATGTCATTTACACGATTGCTAGCTTGTTCGTTGATGTGTATGTAATGCCGTAAATTGTAGTTTATCATGAGTTCATTGAAATTAAAATAACTGCCTGTAAAACATTACAATTAACATCAAATATCTTACTTGCAATATATTCCAATACCTTTAAGGTTGAACGTAACATTACAGAATACTTATGAATAAAGAAAAGCAGGAACAACTCTAAAAACTGAGATAGTTCAGGCAAAATACAGTTACTAAATTCCTGTCTTTTTTTTAAAAAAAAAGGAACAATTCAGGAATTCCTTCTCATATACAGTCATCATAATTTATGTCTTAGATATAACACCGGCGGAGGACATATAAAGGTGTACATATGCATGGATAAGCGCGCATGCACACACATTAACATCCCAGTTCAATCTCCAAACCATGAAAAATCTTGGCTTCCCTTAAACATCATGTAGCATTAAAGTCCACAATAGAACATAAAATTATTTCCTACTTGACCATATTCACAACTTCTCTAACAAAATATTTCTCCATGGATGATCATAAAAATGAATAAGAGAAAATCCCATATATCTTACCTAAAATTAATAATTTTAAAATACAGTGACATAATGATCAAATATCTTACTTGCAATATGTTCCAATACCTTTAAGGTTGAACGCAACATTACAGAATACTTACGAATAAAGAAGAGAAGGAACAACTCTAAAAACTAAGATAGTTCAGGCAAAATACAGTTACTAAATTCCTGTCTTTTTTTCAAAAAAAGGAACAATTCAGGAATTCCTTCTCATATACAGTCGTCATAATTTATGTCTTAGATATAACACCAGCGAAGGACATATGAAGGTGTACGTATGCATGGATAAGCGCGCATTCACACACATTAACATCCCATTTCAATCTCCAAACCATGAAAAATCTTGGCTTCCCTTAAACATCATGTAGCATCAAAATCCACAATAGAACATAAAATTATTTCCTACTTGACCATATTCACAACTTCCCTGACAAAATATTTCTCCATTGATGATCAAAAAAATGAATAAGAGAAAATCCCATATGTCTTACCAAAAATTAATAATTTCAAAATACAGTGTGATATAATGATATTGTGAAGCACACAAAAAACCAATAAAATGCAAGTAGAGATGCTGATAGGAACCAGTTGGATGTCATAGCAGTTGATGGCCAGAGATATGATATAGGTTGCCCAAAATTGCGTACTTAATATTGGAAAGGCAAAATACAAATGAAACTATATCGACTTTCGTTTAACAAGTTAACGCATCTGTACATAACAACTAACCTGGACCTTGGAGCTCCTATAGGAAAGCTTCATTCCATGGGAAATTCACACCTCAGTGGAAATATGTTAAGAATAAGATGTTGAAAGGACTCATCCATATGTTGTAACTTGGTTGAATGTCTGAAACACATCTCAAAAAATCAAACATAAAGCAATATACTTTCTTTCTTTTACTTTCAAAGTTAGGCTTACCTAAAAATTCATTAGCAAATTTGCAAATAGTGGTAACAATATACTTGTTTTGTAACACAGAAGAAGAGCATTTTTATGACGTCCAAAATGCAAGTAAATTTGTGTATGCAGATGTATTAAGCCGAACTTGTTAAACTGAAATAAATTAGATAAATTCGTACGAAATGCAATACGATTATACCATGTAATGATGTGATTCCTAGTTGACCGTTGAGAAAGCAAATACGATTCCCAATCGACCGCTGAAAAAGCCGAGCATAAGCTATGAATTTATAGGTTAGGGTTTGGCAATTTGCCAGAAAGGGGAAGAGAAGACCTAAGCAGATGATGAGTTGAAGGAATAGCACGGGGTTACATGCATATGGTGGAGTAAATGAGGGGGAATAACAATGATTATTTGGGGGAGAGAAGAGCACGGGGTGGGCTAGGGCTGAAAGGAGAGGCGAAGGTTTTTGTTAGGAGATAGGGAAGGAGAAGAGGATAGCGAATAAGAGTAGGAGGTGGTTCAGATGTAATTTCAGGTAGAAGGACTTGTGAACGTCTCGGGTAGGAGTTAGGGATTGAGTAGGAATTATGAAAAGGAGAGACGGTTCAGTTTCAAATAAGGGAAAAAAGATGTGGAGGCTTGTGAGAGCTCCATTGTAAACCCAGTAATTATAATATAGTATAGATTTGAGCCCATGTTACCAATTGAAGTCAAAACTCCATCACAATAAAGAACTGCCTATGCTAGTAGGCCTATTCATGGATTAAAAATGGAATCACTGTCAATTCGTGTTGTTATGATAGCTTGAATTAGCAAACACTGTTTGTTACCTATGTCAAATTTTTTATATTGTCATTTTCTGTTACTATTTCAATAATTGACAACTCGATGCATTTTTGAATAGGCATGATAATTTAAGTAGTTCGACAATGATAAATCAACTCAATCAAGTTGATATGTGGTCATAGAGGCTCTTCCTAAAGATTTACTCTCCTTTTTTCTTTCGGATTCAATGATCAAATTAGTTTCTACCTATGACCTTCTGATAATAATTCAATTACCAAAAGGTATGCTTTTGTTAATTTATGATTCATGCTTCATCTTAGTTTTTGACTAAGTCATGATTCCTTTTTTGTTTTTATTGTAAACTACATGTAACATCCCGAGATTTTGCGACAATTTGAAATATTAAATTTAATGTAATTTTGAACTATGTTGGTTTAAATATTAAAATTTAATGTTTTGTGTCGTAAATTGTTAAGATACTTACTTAATTTGACTTGTTAGGCAATGAATTCCTATGGCTATATATGATAATGACTCTTATTTGACAATTTAATTATATGGAAATTTGAAGTTAATGTTGGATTAACAAAATATAATGGATTAACTAAATTTGGAATTCCATATATGTTGAAGGTTTCAATGTATTAAATACGACAATAATATTGATCCATTTGATATTATAATGAAATGCAAACTAGTTATAGCTGTAGTAACCTGCATTGATTAAAAATGTAACTATGATTGGCTTGTACTGTCAAATACTAATATTTGAAGTTTAATATTGAAATTATCTATATCAAAATAGAGTTAATGAATTTATAATTAAACTTTAAATATTAAAATTTAATTATATAAATTAAATTGAGTCAATGAATTTGTAATTAAAACTTTGATGATTTAATTTTTGAAAAATTTACGGTGAAAATTAAATTGAATGGTTTAAGTATTGAAATTCAATCTATTATGACAATTGTGACTTGTATTGATTCCAAATAAATTTGTGATTTGTTTATATTGATAGACAGTGAAAGTTGGAATTTAATATTAATATATTTTAATGAAATTGATTGGTGTAATTAATAATTAAAATAAAATTTTAATTTGTAAATAATTAAAATTTGATTCACGATAAACGATTTTTGATTTATAAGTTATATAAATTTTATTTTGATTTGAATAAAGAGTACATAATATGTTATTTAATAAGATATTATGTACTCTTATAGAGAGTACATAATATCTTATTTTATAAGATATTATGTACTCTCAGAGAGTACAAAACATCTTATAAAATAAGATATTATAAACCTTTGAATTTAATTTAAATATGAAAAAAATGAAGAATGAATATTTTAATATATTAATGAACTAGTTAAAATTGTCATTTTGCAAACGATCTCAAAATTCGATGAAATTAATTTTATTGGATCCGAAATTGAAATTTTTTGTATGATCTACAATTTCATGGCCATCAGAGTTATCGTTTAATCGCAAGAATTTAAAATGTATAAAAATTTGTGTGTACAATTTAATTAAATAATTGGGTTTTAGAAGAAACCGCTAAAAACTTTGGAATGGGCTTTGAAACCTATTCCATTGCTTTCAGAAGGCGCCAAAACCTATTGTTAGGCTGTAAGTAGGCTTGATTTGGACTTAGGTCCGTTTTTGGCTTTATAACACGAAAAATGATATATATATTATTAAAATAATATTTCGAAACCCTAGAATTTTCAGCCGCCTCCTTTTATTTCAATGGCCGAAAAGCTCAAACCTTTAATCCCTAATTTATTCAAATCCACGCAACGAAATCGAAAGCTTCCAACACGAAGATTGTAAAGCATCGTGAGGGCTTCACATCCATACAGATGATGGATATTGTTTGTAACAAAATTCTCCAGAATTAGACGAGGAAGGGCTTGTACTTTTAGGTAGTTTGCGGGCTGGAGGCACCACCGAGTAGGGCCAGACATGGGGCAGTGGAAGACCTCGAAGCGGCGCACGCATTGGGGGTAATGGACCGTGGTTTGACTTCTTGTGAGATGGTGCAAGAACAAGGGTTTAACGCGTTTATAGGTTATGGGATTTCATTAGGTATTGCTTTAGGAAGATGTAAAGAACAATGATATGGCACTGGGATTGGGGTAAGGAAATTATTATTTTGTTTTATTTTAGTTTGAATTGCAAATGTTCAAACTCATATAACATTTCCGTACGAACGCAACTTGACGTGCGGTTGGATCCTTTGGGATTGTATCGAAATTCCGGACAACATGGAGCTGTTGCGGATTGATTTAGAGATTGTTTAATTTTGGGCTAAATTTTTGGATTCAAATTTCATTTAAAATTAAAGGTTAGTGATTAAACCCACTCGCACTTAACTAAAATATTTGATTGTTAGTACGTTATGGTATGATTTTTTTTATTTGTTGTTTGATTGTTTAAATTGCTTATTTGTGTTAATCTACATAAAGAGTGTAATTTAAATTAACTATTAATATAAATTGTACGGTTAGAATTTATTTTCTAGTTTAAAATCCTCATACCTAATGACTAGTAAACTGATATTATATTTAACCATTTAGATGTATTGATTCTGATGGATGCCCTGGATTTATATATTTAATGTATTGACATGTAATTCATCCTATTATTGACCTTGTTTATATATGCCTATTAATTATGTTGATTAATCCCAACCATTACCGTAGATGTTACGGGCATCAAATAAACCTGGGATTAATCATTAAAATGAATTAAGAACGTAGGTTGAAATGATAAACATCGATAAACCCCGAATTGGATTGAAACAATATATATCCTTTCCTAAAATATTAAAATTAAATTTTAAGTATTATTTGGCCATAGGATAGAAAATTATATACGGACACCGATTAGTTAATTTTTTTCTTTTTAAACTTTGAATTTTGATTTTTTTTAAAGCAGCATAAGTGAGATTTTATGAATTGATTTCCTTCAAAATTGAACTTTAAAATTTTGGATTAAAGTTAAATTATATTATTATTATTATTTTGTAAATCAAAGCTAAATATTTGTGATTTAACATGACTTGAACCTATTGAAATTTAATTGTTTAAAAATATAAACAATTGTCCATCTTTAAAGTTTAATTTAAATTAACCTTAAAGTAATATTTGATTTGTGAACTCTAGATTTGCTACAAATCGAAATGATTCCAAATGAGAATTCTGTGTTAAACTTAAAAAATTTAAATCAGATTTTCTGAACTGAATTGGTCTGGAAAAAAAGTTGAATTGAATACTGAAATTAGCTGCATTGATTTGAAATTGAAAGTTGACTTCAAGTTATTCAGAAGCAACAATACCAATTCCATTTGTAATATTTGAAACCATTTTATAAGCTACTTACTAAATGTTTATTTTATTTTACAAACTATACTATTTAACATATATTTATGTTGTACTATCTTTATAAACTATTTTTTCTTATATATATATTTGCTATTTAAATGAACTATTATAATAACCAATTATCTATTTTACAACTACTTTATATTTCACTACATATATATGTACTTTATAAAATTTTGACAAACACTATTTTATTTTTAAACTTTTATTATATAACTATTATTTCCTAACTATTATATATATATAAATTATTTTAATGTACAACTATTTTAAATAGTCAGATTTTTTTAGAATTGGAATTGTTTCAAGATTCTAAGTTTGGTTTTTAAGTGGAGATTTTAATATGAATAATATTCTAGCTTGAATAATAAAATAATTTTTAAGAAAATCTGATATGAACCTCTTTGAAATGAAAAGAACTGATCGGTGTGAAAATTGTAAATGTTTGGTTGTTAAAGAGACCGGGATCGGATATTGTCATACTCTCTGCCAATACCAAAAATCACTTTAACAACTATGTATGTGGTGAAGAATCCAGAACGAAGTAGGTTAGTTTGACGAACGCTACTGGAATGAAGTAAGAGAACGACGATGGATGTCCTTGACCTACGGGTCATAATTAAAATGACTAAAACAGGGCTATACTGGACTAAGTGGGGTTAGCTACCTCCATCAGCAACACTTCTTCCTTTATTACTATAGGCGTGTTGTTCGAGGTGGGCGGTAGTCGCGGTTATGCGTTACCGCCAGTCTGGGCATGCAACTAATATATTGCTACTCTGGGCATTCCTCGTGTGCCTTGTCATATTATCCTTATCGAGTCCCCTACGACTTTAATTTGTACCATACCTATGGAGTGCCCTCTGATAGCCACTGGTTTATAGTGGTTTATAATACTGTATTGACTACAGTATTATAAACGGTGTAAGGGTAAAAACGTAATCATGCTTACGCTATTATAATATTTTATATTGAACCGTAGACACTATTATAATAGCGTATTGTATTATATAGTATCTAGTTTAATAGATGCTTACGAGATGGAAATTCCCGTAACATCTCTTAAGTTATTGTACTCATATTATCACGAATTTGATTTAACTGGTATGAGAATACTTTAGTTCTGATCCGAATGTTTTTTTTTCATTTATGCTCGAGTCAACCTAAGTTTTCAGTTGTTGAAGACATTGTTACGAAGATGAAGATGGAGCTTGACAGACGTATTATTATTATTATTGTTATTATTATGCAAATATTGGTATGTTTATGATAGTTAACTCTGATTATCGTTGTAAAATATAATCAAATATATGTTTTAATAGCTTCATGAACTGTTATTTTTTTATTGTATTTTGTCCTTCTGCTGTGAGATTCTATGATTGTTTCTTCTTTCTTCTTTTTCTTATTCTTAATCCCAATAACTATCTACATTTTGATTTTATTAAGTCGACATTTGAGGGTCATTGTTGATTTGAAAGTTCAAAAATCCAGGTTGTTACAGTTGGTATCAGAGCTTTGGTTTAACGAAAACCTTGGCTCTATTTGGGATAAACTCATTAGAGATAGGATTGTAATACCCTAGAATGAGTTTGAGTGTATATAAGAGAACGTAGTTGTAATTTCGATATAAACATGGTTTTGTTTTGTGTTGATTTCTTCTGTTGAGTATTTTTGAATTCTGGTTGGTACTTGGGACGCTAATGCATCGATAGGGATTTCTAAACAATCGAATATAACTGATTGACATAATATTGTTTTGAATTATTATTTTTATATATAAGGAATTATTTTGAAAACCTATTAAATTTTCTTAATTAGTCTATTAATTAAACTATTGACTATTGAATGATCTTAAGAAAAAAGAAAGATTGAGAATTAATTGATGATGAAATAAGATGAACTTGAATATGAATCTGAGAATTTAATTCCGGATGGTTTTGTAATATTGAGTTAAAAATGGTTTTGAAATAATATCATTATATTTTAAAAGTTGTTTCATATAGAAATTATTTTCAAATGAATTTTAGAAATAAATGTGTATTCCCTTCTTGTCTTTGGGAAATGACTTCGGTAATGAGTGCATGCTTCATCGACGTTTATTTTAGAGAGTCTATGTGGGGGAGAGCACTTAGAACATTTACAGATTTGCTTGAGAAAATTTAATTTCATATAAATCTTTTATAGTTTGGTTTGATATAAAAAATATAATATATGAGATATTTTAAAAGTGATTTGGAAATGAACTCGAAGCTGAATTCTTAAGTTCTCAAATGGTTGAAGTAATGAACTAAACTTGAAATTTTAAACCTTTGAATTATGAAATAAATAAAATGAATCTAAGAGAAATAGGAAATAAAGTAATCTCTTGGGAATGTGAAATGGTGAAATTGAAACAAATTAGACAATGTTGAACTTGTATGATACTAAACCTTCTTTACATCATATATAACTTAGCAAATATCTCAGAAGTAAAATGTTATAGAGATAGGTAATTGCATAATGTACAAGTATTAGTGAATAAATAAAGGTGAAACTAAATGATGGTTTATAAATATGGATAAAACTTGACTCATGACTAAGTGAAGTAGTTTAGTTTTGAAAATGAATTCAGCTAAGAAAGTGAATAGATTGAACCAATGAAATAAGTTCGTAAATAGATTCTTAGATTCATTTAACTTATGGAAGTTAACTGAAATAACATAAGTAAGTAAATAAATTTAAATGAACAGAAATGTATAAAAAATAAATTTAAATGATTGAATGAGTAATATTAATTGAAATTGATAAATTAAATGATGCTTTATTACACTCTATTGCATAGTAAAAATTTACCAAAATGCTTGAGAAGTTTTGAATGCTAAATTAGTAGGCAATAGAATATTATATAAGCAAATGGAACTTAGCCGATAAAGATTAGACTTCGATATAAATTGAATTAGAATATAATGGAAAATATTTATTACCACTTAAATGAAATAAACATTTACTTAAGAAATGTAAAATGAATTTGATGGTAAATTAAAATTTTATAGGAATTTGATCTATATTTAACTTAAGCCTAGGTGACGGAGTTAATGGAGTGAGCAAATGAAAATTAAAGTTTGAATATAATAACATTTGAGTTAAATAGGAAAAAAGGTTTAAAAAGTAAATGTGATTTAATAAATGAAAAATTGATGACTCAGCCGAATCAGTTAAAATAATTGTAGGTAAATAAGCATATATGTGATAATACTGAAGTGAATCAACTCAGAAGTAAAATGAATTGGATGTAAATCTAGATAATTATTGAAAGATGAATGTTAATGAGTGAATCAATAAATATGAATAATGATACAAAGTAGTGTGTGTGTGTGTGTATATAATAATCCGAATAATGTTTTTACTTGCTTTAAAATAAGACAAATCGCTAATAACGCGAATGGAAGGTACGTGTATCGAGTTATATATCGTATTTTACTGTTATATATTGTTTCCCCATTATTTGGGATGCCTTATCACTAAGATGAGATGTATATTTGTGATTATATATATATATATATATATATATATTGTTGTTTTCCGGATAACAATATATTGTTGTTAACCGTATTTTAAGATGAATGTTAACCGCATTTTAATATATTTGGGATGCCTCATCAATAAGATGAATGTTAACCGTATTTTAATATATTGCTGTTTTTCGGACCTAGCCGTACAAAGGAGACTCTACCGTAATTTTTCGTGAATTAATAACTTAGAAAATTTTGTGAAAATTTGAGTTTTCAAATCTATATTAAACTTTTGTGTAACTAATTGTTTCTGAGTTAAATAAGAAATTATATGATTTAACATACAAATTGACAACTTTCTTACTATGCCTTTTCGAGGACGAAAAGCTTTAAGTGGGGGAGAGTGTAACATGCCGAGATTTTGCGACAATTTGAAATATTAAATTTAATGTGATTTTGAACAATGTTGGTTTAAATATTAAAATTTAATGTTTTGTGTCGTGAATTGTTAAGGTACGAACTTAATTTGACTTGTTAAGCAATGAATTCCTATGGCCATATATGATAATGACTTATGTTTGATAATTTAGTTATATGAAATTTGAAACAATGTTGAATTAACAAAATATAATGGATTAACTAGTTTTGGAATTTCATATATGTTGAATATTTTAAAGTATTGAATAAGATAATAATATTGATCCAATTGATATTATAATGAATTACAAACTAGTTATAGTTGTTGTAATCTGCATTGATTGAAAATGTAACTATGATTGGTTTCTACTGTCAAATATTGATATTTGAAATTTAATATTGAAATTATCTATATTAAATTGAGTTAATAAATTTATAATTAAACTTTAAATATTGAAATTTAATTTAATTATATACATTAAATTGAGTCAATGAATTTGTAATTAAAACTTGAATGATTTAATTTTCGAAATATTTACAGTGAAAACTAAGTTGAATGGTTTAAGTAATGAAATTCAATCTACTATGACAATTGTGACTTGTATTGATTCCAAATAAATTTATGATTTGTTTACATTGATTGACAGTGAAAGTTGGAATTTAATATTAATGTATTTTAATCAAATTGATTGGTGTAATTAATAATTGAAATAAAATTTGAATTTGCAAATAATGAAAACTGGATTCATGATAAACGATAAATTATATGAATTTTATTTTGATTTAAATAGAATTTAATGAACTAGTTAAAATCATCATTTTGCAAACGATCTCAAAATTCGATGAAACTATGTTTATCGGATCCGAAATTGAAAATTTTCGTATGATCTCCAATTTCGTGGCCATCGGAGTTATCGTTTGATTGTAAGAATTTGAAATGTGTAGAAATTTGTGTGCACAATTTAATTAAATAATCGGTTTTTAGAAGAAACTGCTAAAAACTTTGGAATTAAGCTTTGAAACATATTCCATTGCGTTCGGAAGGCATCAAAACATATTATTAGGCTGTAAGCAGGCCTGATTTGTACTTAGGTCCGATTTTGGCTTTATAACACGCAAAATGATAAATATATTATTAAAATAATATTTTGAAACCATAGAATTTGGCAGCTGCCTCCTTTTATTTCAATGGATGAAAGGTTCGAAACTTTAATCCCTAATTTATTCAAATCCACGCAACGAAATCGAAAGCTTCCAACACGAAGATCGAAGAGCATCGTGAGGGCTTCACATCCATACGGATGATGGATATTGTTTGAAACAAATTTCGCCAGAATTAGAGGTGGAAGGGCTTGCAGTTTTAGGTTGTTTGCGGGCTGGAGGCACCACCAAGTGGGGCCAGACATGTGGCGGTGGAAGACCTCGAGGCGGTGCACGCATTGGTGACAATGGATTGTGGTTCGACGACTTGTGGGATGGTGTGAGAATAAGGGTTAACGTGTTTATAGGTTATGGCATTTCATCAGGTATTGCTTCGGGAAGATGTAAGGGACGATGACATTGCATTTAGGATTGGGGTGAGGAAATTATTATATTATATTATTTTATTTTAGATTTCAAATGTTCCAACTTATATAACTTTTCCATACGAACTCAATTTGACGCGCGGTTGGATCCATTGAGATCGTATAGAAATTCTAGAAAGCATGGAGCTGTCGCGAACTAATTCAGAGATTTCAAATTTTTGGCTTAATATTGGATTCCAGTCTCATTTGAAATTAAAGGTGAGTGATTAAACCCACTCGCACTTAACTAAAATATTTGATTGTTAGTTAAATTTAATTCATGTTACGATATGATTGTTTTGTTTGCTGTTTGATTGTTTAAATTGCTTAATTGTGTTAATTTGCGTGGACAGTGTAATTTAAATTACCTATTAATATAAATTGTACAATTAGAATTTATTTTCTAGTTTAAAATCCTCATACCTGATGACTAGTAAACTGATATTATATTTAACCGTTTAGATGTATTGATTTTGATGGATGCCTTGGATTTATATATTTAATGTATTAACGTGTAATTCATCTTATTATTGAGCTTGCTTATATATATGCCTATTGATTATGTTGATTAATCCCAACCATAACCCCAGATGTTACGGGCATCAAATAAACCCCGGATTAATCATTAAAATGAATTAAGAATGTAGGTTGAAATGATAAATATCTATAAACCCCGATTTGGATTGAAATGATATATTTCCTTTCCCAAAATACTAAAATTAAATTTCAAGTATTATTTGGCCATAGGATAGAAAATTATATACGGACACCGATTGGTTAAATAAATTTTATTTAAACTTTGAATTTTGAAATATTGTTTTAAAAGTAGCATAAATGAGATTATATGAATTGATTTCCTTCAAAATTGAACTTTATAATTTTGGAATTTAAAGTTAAACGATTATTATTATTATTATTATTTTGTTGTAAGGTGGATACCCAGTGCCAAAGGCTCCCGTACTCAAACGCGAGAGGACTTCCCAGACAGACTCTCGTCCTAATACTATTCTCACGACTTTTCGGGCTTTGGGGGTGGTCGATTAGTGCACACAGCCTTTCCCTTACATACGTGAAGAGGACGGAACTCGAACCTATTGAAATTAACCTTATTTTGTTGTAAATCGAAGGTAAATATTTGTGATTTAACATAAGTTGAACCTATTGAAATTGAATCGTTTAAAAATATAAACAATTGTCCATCCTTAAAGTATACTTTAAACTAACCTTATTCAATGAATATCACAATAAAAAAGATTAAGCTATGAGTGTCATATTAAGATTTTTTTTCTATTACATATTTCCAACAAAATTAGACTGATGCTCGAAATTATACCATCAAGTTTTTTGTGCATTTGTTCATGAATATTTCACAATAAAAAAAAGTTAGCTTGCATACCTATTTTTTCATGCATATGACTAAAATTTCATAGTAAATGATTTTGCTTCACTTATTTCATAACTCCAACATACGTCTTCATGGTTTTGTTACTCATGATAACATTGAATTTCTTCATATGGGAAATATATAATTTTCCAATGTACTAAATTACAACTACATATTTATAAAACGAGACATTGTTAATTTGACCATTATTTCACTACTACCAAATTTGGTCTTCGTAGTCTATGCACACGTCCAACGGACGTGCCGAACATACTGGTAGACACACACACACACACACACACACACACATATATATATACACACACACACACACACATATATATATACATATATACACATATACATATACCATTATTTCACTACTACCAAATTTGGTCTCCGTAGTCTATGCACACGTCCAACGGACGTGCCGAACATACTGGTAGATACACACACACACACACACATATATATATACATATATACATATATACATATATATATATATGCATATATATATGTAGATCTTCAATCCGCATATATATTATCATCTATCCAAAATTTGAGCTCTTCCCAACAATCTTAACATTTTCGAAATCTTAGCTCAATTATTCAACGTTCAAACAATTATTTGAACCGTTAAATCTAAATATCAAATATATTATTTACGAATGTCAGAACGAACTCAAATTTTGGATAAATTCTAATATATATGTGGATTGAACATAATTATAACCATATATAGGATGCTCTGATTGACCCGTCTTTGTGAAATAAGCGTTGTAGTTATAGAAATGAGGAGGCAAACTGCTTTATTAACTAATATATAAAATTTATTTAATATTGAGCATAATTATAACCCACGGTCAACTAATTTACATCTGATAATGATCCAAATGGATTATTGGAGATCTCATGTCGAGGAGGAGATAGCTCAATTGAAACAACAGACGACATAGTTCAATGATTGGCGATAGAGGGAGGATGTGAATGATGGATCGAAAGATGATGACGATAAGTAGGTATGGCTGTGTTTCTGATAGATATGGATCCTTTGTTTTGTATTTAATAAGTAGGTACGACTATGTTTCTGATAGATATGGATCGTTTGTTTTGTATTTATTTGACACACGTTATGGGTTTTATACTTGTTCATTGGTTGCGGCGTTTGATGGATTTGTGAATGTTTTTTGATGGACATCAATATTTGTAGATATAATTGTATTAACTGATGGAATATTGGTGTTGTTTGATAAGTGTATATGTAAACATTGATGTTTGCGTTGTATATTTGATTATATGTGATACGTATGAGATTACACAATGTATGCGATGGTACTGGTTGTGAAATTTGGTTTGTATGTGTTGTACGTAAGGTGGATAGTGATATTGATTTATTTGCTTGGTTGGATTGCTTAAGTAGTTGCTATAATTAAAAACGAGTTCTTAGTCTTGCAATGGTTATCGACAGCTATGTCATTCTACCATAGCGACGACTACCGTTGGCTAGTGTCAACGTCTTATGTTAGGTTAGCGACAGCACAACGACCTCCTATAAATTGTCACATGTCCTCGTGTCTGTGCGTGCGACCTCATATATATATATATATATATATATATATATATAATCAGCTATTCAAAATTTGAGCTCGTTCCAATAATCGTAACAGTTTTAAAATCTTAACTCATTTATTCACCATTCAAACAATTATTCGAATAGTTAAATTTAAAAATCAAATATATTATTCTACGAATGTCGTAACGAATTCAAATTTTGAGTAGACTATAATATATATATGGATTGAACATTTACAAAATATTATTGGATTTGGACTAGCGTAACTCACGGTAGGATAGAGGGCGCTAAAGAGATAAAACAAAGGTTTCCAAGCATTATATATATATATATATATATATATATATATATATATATATATATATATATATATATAATCATTTATTTAAAATTTGAGCTCGTTGCAATAATCGTAACAGTTTAAAAATCTTAACTCAATTATTCACCGTTCAAACAATTATTCGAATCGCTAAATTTAAAAATTAAATATATTGTTCTACGAATGTCGTAACGAACTCAAATTTTGAATAGACTATAATATATATATGGATTGAACATCTACAAAATATTGATGAATTTAGACTAGTGTAACTCACGGTAGGATAGGGGGTGCTAAGGAGATAAAACAAAGATACCCGAATATTCCTCATGTATATGTTGTGTGTGTCACCAGCTGCCACTAATATTGCAACGCAGCCATCAATTTAGCAGTTGCTTTTTGAACTATTGACCAGATTTTTTTTGCTTCTGCTGTCGGCTGGCCCATTCAAGTAACCATCTTATTTTGATTCTACGTTGTCGTTTTAGTGTAGAACGTGGCTGACTTCATCTAGTCCCACAATTTTGGACTTCAGATCCCACTAGTCCCACAATTTTGGATTTCATATCCCACTAGGATACTGGTTGACAGGACATCACCATGGATATTTAATTGAAGAAGCTCACCCCTATGTACTTGGTCAACTTTGCACGATTCATTCAACTATCTTGTTTATTCAAAATCCATTTAATTTTATTTCAATTGATACTATAATTTGCGTATTCGTATATTTTACAAGATACTTATAATGTTTTGGCAATGTGTAACTAATATTACCATTTTTTCAAAATATTTTTTCCATCCCTCTATGTAAATAACCCAATATAGGTTCACAATCAATAACATCTTCACCATCGAGAGTAACAATTAGTCGAAGAACACCATGCATTGATGGGTGGTGAGGACCCATATTCACTATCATGAGATCCTTTCTTGTAGCTGGTACAGTCATAATTCCATTTACAGGCCAGGGCCATAAAGGCCTCTATGAAATCCTAACAACGTCATGGCATGCTCAATTATCTCTTAATCTAGCTATGTTAGGTTCTTTAACTATTGTTGTAGCTCACCATATGTATTCCATGCCCCCCTATCCATATCTAGCTACTGACTATGGTACACAACTTTCGTTGTTTACACATCACATGTGGATCGGTGGTTTTCTTATAGTTGGTGCTGCTGCACATACAGCCATTTTTATGGTAAGAGACTACGATCCAACTACTCGATACAATGATCTATTAGATCGTGTCCTTAGGCATACAAAATAATACATATCAAATGCTCCGTTCAAATATTACACTTAAATACCTCATTCGTAGCAAAAAACGCATTTTTCGTTTACAAACATGTTACGTTCAAATATTCCGTTACCGTTTGTCAAAATCAAAATCGCATCTTTAAATCCTCAACGGCATCCTTCACTACTCTCACAACTGCTTCTTCATGCAATATACACATTGAAAATCATACATCATACATGAAAAAATAACAATGAATAATTCAGTTTGGCTAGGCAATGTTTTATAATTCTATTTAATAGTTTAACCGAAAAGATGGCAGATATTGAACATAAAGATACGTTGAAAATATATTGTACATAAAGATCGAAATCTCTCTGTTGGAGAGAGCAGATATAGAGAAGTAGCTTGATATTGATTATCAGTGTTCGGGATTTATCATTACTATAACAGCGCTATTGCTTTTATTTCTTCCTTGCCTGCATGCAATAAACCAAAATTCCATGGTGAGTCTGAGAACAAATTTACAAAGCAAACTCATGAAAGAAGATTTGCAAAGACAAAGCTTGCTGAAGTAATTTAATGAACAAGTTTGAGAATTATGCCATATGCATGGTTAGCAATGTTGGAAATTAGACTGTGTTAACTTCCATTGTAATGAACTTACAAACACTGAATGAACTCAATAATTGACTTGACCAACTTACAATGAAAGAGTGAAGGCTTAAAAGCAATTTCGTTACTGATTTGTATACTCAACAAAATTTGGTAGATGCAGTTGACTTAAAACAAAAATCCACTTAGAAGCCAACAAATTAATTAGTGTATGCACGTCATCATTTATATTGATCGGTAAATTAAAGCAAAAGCATCAAATATTGAAAATGTTATGACCGACATTCATGTGAATTAATGGAAAGGTCCATCAATTTTAATCAGTGAAATACAAATTCAATTATTTGCATCAAGAAAAATGCTAGGATGTGCATATGTTGGTAAAGAGAAAACTAACACTTCAGATTTTTGCAAATACCCCGTTTGGCTTATTAATAAAAGAATTGGGAATAAATAATGTTAAAAGAGCTGGTATTAACTAGGGCTGTCAATTTCCTACCCGACCCGTGACCCGACCCGAAACCCGCACGGAAATTAGCAGGTTAACCCGACCCGTTTAGTTAGCGGGTCATTTTCGGGTCAACCCGAATTTGACCCGTTTATAAACGGGTGGGTTTAGGGTTGACCCGCTAACCCGATTTTGACCCGCCAAACCCGATTATATATTGTATCTCTTCCATATTGTTAGTCTTTTATGTATACTATTAGTGTTAGTCTTTTATGTATACAATAATCAGTATGCTCGTATATGTAAGCTATTATATTTTACTAATTTATTCTTATATGTTGTTAGTTATATTTTACTTATAACAACTGTATCTCTTCCATACTGGTAGTCTTTAATTTATGCAGTATGGGAATATATACTTATGTATAGAAAATGATTTTGAATATGGGGATTTCATGCTTTATATATGTGTTGTCTGTTGGTGACTTTGCAACTTATTGCATGTTGGTGATTATATAATAGTGTGCATGTTGATGATTTGGCTCTTTTGTTGCTTATATTAATAGGCAATATCTATTAATGGATCAAACAGGTAAACCCGACCCAACATGACCTAACACGACCCATTTAGTTAAATGGGTTACGCGGGTCGGGTCGGGTCAACCCGTTTATTAACGGGTCGGGTTAGGGTTGAGAAAATATGACCCGTTTAATAAACGGGTTGACCCGACCCGTTTATAAATCAACCCGAACCCGACTTGACCCGACCCGAACCCGACCCGACACGACCCATTGACAGCCCTAGTATTAACTTAGCAGACGCTGCTAGAGGATCCGAACATTTTTTTGTCAAATTGAACAAATTTAGAGTATAACAGTGTAATTCATGAAAGATATGATCTTCCATATTTTACTCTGTGACCTTGATTGTTCTATGATAGAATTATTATATTTTTTACAGAACAGAAATGCTAGTATGCCCGAAATACATTTTGTCAAAACCTGCGAACACAGACAGAAAATACGGAGGAACCACATGTGAATTGACGTGATTACCCTCATGAATTACATGCTATTAGCTAATTCGTATGATTTAACCGTTTTCTGTTCGGTCATGCTAGCGGTTCTCATGCTACTTTACCCGAAAGCAAAGACACCCGGACATTCCGATTTATCATCCAGCCATTCATTTTCAGTTTCATAATTTGATCCAACTACATCTCCGTTAATTTCGCTTTCTTGTACTCGTATTTTTCGTCAGTAGCACTTCTCTATCTTTTATATAGGACCCGTGATGATAAAATCCTATATTACGTTACGTAAAGGTCCTTCCTAGTTCATTCCTACTTCATGTGTGAAATACTTTGATCAAAAATAGTGTATAGCAAATATAAACAAGTGACAGATTGGCAACGCATTACCACCGTTCAATCAAAGCAAGATGTAGAATTAACTGAAGAAGCTCCCACAATGTCTTTTTTTCTTAATATATGGTCAAATCATGTACTATCCGTTTAACACAGGATTGGAAGAGGAGAGTCCACAAATATTGAACATACCTTTAATACCATCAGTGCATTTAATCATAAGCAGCCAAAATTCTATGTACCAAGTGTAGCATTGAATGTTTTAATCAACAAACTGATGCAACATGCAACATGCAACATGCAACACAGGGTGTTGATGAATTCTTCTGTACTCAACTCTGTACTCAACTCTGGTATCCCATATGCCGGATCAATCTTATCCATTGATTTGCACAAAATCTAATGGTTTTAAGTGGATTATTGGACCCGTTCATTAGATTATGAATAATATGTGTGGTTGATGTGTGGTGGTGATTTGTCGGGTACACGGGAACATTGGAGTTGGGTACAGAAGAATTGATCCCTGCAACGCAAGCAAGATTACAGCACTATATAATATATATAACAGGCAGCGCACTCTAAGATATATTGTCATTCATAACACGCTATTTCCCGGTCTTCTTCATCTTCATCCCACGTTCAAGGACCTTCAATGGCAGAACATTTCATCATCCCTTCCGCTGATGCTTCTTTAGTCGATCCAATATCAGGTTACTGTGCAGAAACGAAAACGTTCCACAGTCTGCGCCCAAATGTACCACTCCCCAACCCTTCTTTCCCTCTTTCCTACCCATCATTTGCATTCTCCCTCCTTCCGTCCCCTCTTCCTACCAACCCCGCCCTCATTGACTCTATCACCGGTGCCTCCATCTCCTACCCCACCTTCCTTTCCCAATCCTACTCCCTTTCACATGTCCTTAAGTCCAGGTACAGCCTCACAAAAGGCGATGTAGCCTTCATACTCTGCCCTTCATCCTTACAAGTGCCTTTCCTCTACTTTGCCCTCCTCTCCCTTGGAGTTGTTATTTCCCCAGCCAACCCCATTTCCACCCCTCAAGAAATCTCACGACTACTCACTCTCGTCAACCCCAAACTAGCCTTTGCCACTTCTTCCTTTGCATCTAAACTACCTAACACCTTAAAAATTGTACTATTAGAAAACCTAGACTTCGAGTCAACCGACTCATATGACAACAATAACGAGACTGTGAATGTACACCAAATGGACGGAGCAGCGATACAGTTTTCATCAGGGACGACAGGCAGGGTGAAAGCAGCACTGCTGCCGCACCGCAGCTTCATAGCCATGATTGCTGGATTTCATGCACTGAGACCGTCATCTGAAAAGGTGGAGACTACCCTCTTGGTGGCACCGATGTTCCATTCGTTTGGTTTTTTTACTACACTTAAAGGGCTGGCGTTGGGAGAGACTATTGTTGTTATGACAAAATTGGGGCTTCATGACATTTTAGGTGCTGCAGAGAAGTATGGTGCGACGCTGATGACGGCTGCGCCACCAGTTGTTGTGGCCATGGGAAACAACAATGAGTCGAACAAGTATGACTTGGGTCGGATGAAAAGAATATTTTGTGGGGGCGCTCCATTGTCGGTTTTGGCTGCTCTGAAATTTATGAGGAGGTTTCCACATATTCATCTGCTACAGGTACATATACCATTAAATGTATATCTTTAATGCTATATCATGTGATATGTACACTTAACATCATACACCACTTCAGATGGATTAGAACATCGCCAACAGAAACCGGTTTGCATATCCCATTCTCCACACTGCGAAAATCCAAACTTGAGGTTTTACTAATAGTTGTTTTGGGATCATACGTCTGTTGAACAGACGTCCAAAGCCGATACCTATATGAACATAATTATATATTCAAATGAGGCGTTTGTTAAACAAACGCCTATATATCAGGCGTTTGTTGAACGAGTGTCTCGTTCAATTCTGGATATCAGGCGATCACAATTTGATTTATATAATTGGTTGCTGAAAATGCTATTAATATACGACATATCATCACTACAATTATGAAAGAAGATTCACCGAACATAAAAAGAAGATCCTATACTACAGATATGAAAAATAAACAACAACAATGATAAGAAGAAGTCATAACAAATGTTGCGTATATTATAAAATAATGAAAAATATTTCCATTTTCATTAAGTCATTATTAATGACGCAACTAAGTTTAACACAATTTGCGGAAATGATATAAAAAATACATGGAAATTAGGGATATGTGACATATGTCTCTATTTATAAACTTAATGTAAATTTCTCTCCTCCAAATTTAATAATAAATTTAGTACATGCTGTTTATACTTTGCAGTACACCACCTGTTTTAATCAAAAAATGATCAAACACCAAATACGATGCTTTAAAGAGTGCGTCGCCCGTTCAGTGGCAAGGTGCTAAGAAAGCACGTTTCCAAATTATGGGAGAGACACTTTAAAAAGCATGTATGAAGAAATGTGAGACCACAATTCGCAAAAACAAAGCAATAAGAGAGAGGAACACACAATTTTTAGAGTGGTTCGGTCAAACGTGACCTACGTCTACTATGCAAACATTTTCCATTATTACTTTCATAATTCCAAGTACAATGTCATACAATTCTCCCTCAATTTACAATGAATCTCTCATTTCTCCCTCTTTGATGTGAATCGCACTTGAATTAGCTAGTGGATCGGTTAGATCTCCCCAAGTATTGATTGAAATGGATGAAAAGCCTTCAATGTTTCACTTTAGAGGTAGATCTCTTCGATTCCATAGCATTTTGATAGTAGATCCAAGTTTCTAGAGAGAATTCAATGGAGACTTGTGTTGCTTAAGTGGAGCTTGAATGGATTTCCATGGATGAAGCTTGAGAATGCCTTGGAGAAATGATTTTAGCAGCCCTTCGGTGTAGTGGACCCCCCCCCCCCGAAGTGTGGAGAAAAAGGGGGTATTTATAGTTGGAGATAAGGGGTAGTGGCAGTCTTGTAAATATATGGTGTATGGTTGACACTTGGTTGGCGATGAGTTGGCAATGGCTTGGATTGCATATACCGATCAATCACTCCAGAACCTATACCGACCAGATTGTATAATCCTTTAAATAAAGTGTGCGGGGACCGAATACAGCTGGCGTTAGGATGGCTCCAGCTTGCATGTTTGGGTATGCGACCAGCATACATAGCAAAACCGACCTGCTGCCAAAAACGTTTGAGGCCGACCAGAAGTCTTCCCATACAAGAGCGACCAGCATCTTATATGTATACTGTGCAAAATGGGGAACATAAATTACAAGCTTGCCATCCTTTTAAATATGCTACAGCTTTGCTCGCCCTTCTTCCAAACAGTGCTCGTCCTATGTAACTCAACTGATGACCGACCAGCATGAAGGGACGACCAACCAGATGGTGATGAGTTGCTCGCCGCAACTGCGAAGTAAACAGTGCTCGGTCTGCATGACTCCAAGGTGAACGATCGACCTGCTTAGCAAGTGAGGACGACCAGCTTGAAGCATCTCGCGACCGACCAGCCTGGAACACCTCGCGACCGACCAAGTGGAGCATCTCGCGACCGACCAAGTGGTGCTTCTCTCGACCAACCAGGTGGTGCTTCTCTCGACCGACCAGGCAAAAGCTGTTCAACGAAATGCTTGAATGGGTTTTTAGGAGTTAACATTTGCCCCTCGAAGCTTGTATTTTTCGCTTGCGAGAAATGCGGGCTTCGAAATGAACATATTTTGCATTGAGATTCAGTCGTAGCATTTTGTTTGTTGTGGCAAATCCTGCTTTGACTCGCTGATTCCAGACGATCCAAGTTTTGAACTTGTTGACTGGACTTATATGTTCCGTAGCACTTATTCTGTAATGAAAACAAGCACTTGCACGATTTTGGATTTATACGTTGTTATTGATCGTCCACATCAATAACAGGTTAGTTAATCATTAATGAATGATGTATAATAAATTGAATGTCATATCTACGCAGAACTGCTTTACTTAACAGTTATGATTTGTTAAACGCTGTTTGCATAGACATGGTATTCGCGTTTGAATTCACAATGGCGCTTGAGTTCTGAATTGCAGATTTCAAGTTACGCCTTTGTGATGAATTACGTGATCTCATATGACGGTTTACGTTTTATGAAACGTGTACCTGATCGGATCAATACTTTGCTTTGTGCTTCTGATGCCAAGGCGGTTGCGGCCGTTGGTTGGATCAGAAGTTTGAATTTAATTGATTAATTTGGGACTTCTACTTGGAGAAGTCATTGCATCTTTCTGCCTTCGCTTGAGAAGGTCTTATGTGAGGTGCCCCCGCTAGGGGAGGACTTTGGGTTTTATGCCCCCGCTCGGGGAGGACTTTATGTTGGATGCCCCCGCTAGGGAAGGACTTTAGATTTGACGCCCCCGCTCGGGGATGACTTTTGTCGTTGCTCTCACGAAGAGAGGCTAGACTTTTTCGTACCCCGCATGGGGGGTCTTAGGGTTTAGTGCGCAATAACCTGTCGTGTCTGAAATGATTAGATGTCACGTGAATGGATTTTATTCTTCACATCCGGGGGAATCCAGATGCTACGCAAATGGATTGACACTCTTCGCATCCGATCATATCGGATGCTACGCAAATGGTTTTCATTCTTCACATCCGATCATATCGGATGCTACGCAAATGGTTTTCATTCTTCACATCCGTTCATATCGGATGCTACGCAAATGGGTTTCATTCTTCACATCCGTTCATATCGGATGCTACGCAAATGGGTTTCATTCTTCACATCCGTTCATATCGGATGCTACGGAAATGGGTTACATTCTTCACATCCGTTCATATCGGATGCTACGCAAATGGGTTTCATTCTTCACATCTGATCATATCGGATGCTACGCAAATGGTTTTCATTCTTCACATCCGTTCATATCGGATGCTACGCAAATGGTTTTCATTCTTCACATCCGTTCATATCGGATGATACGCAAATGGGTTTCGTTCTTCACATCCGTTCGTATCGGATGCTACGCAAATGGGTTTCATTCTTCACATCCGATCATATCGGATGCTACGCAAATGGTTTTCATTCTTCACATCCGTTCATATCGGATGCTACGCAAATGGTTTTCATTCTTCACATCCGTTCATATCGGATGCTACGCAAATGGTTTTCATTCTTCACATCCGTTCATATCGGATGCTACGCAAATGGTTTTCATTCTTCACATCCGTTCATATCGGATGCTACGCAAATGGGTTTCATTCTTCACATCCGTTCATATCGGATGCTACGCAAAGGGTTTTCATTCTTCACATCCGTTCATATCGGATGCTACGCAAATGGTTTTCATTCTTCACATCCGATCATATCGGATGCTACGCAAATGGTTTTCATTCTTCACATCCGTTCATATCGGATGCTACGCAAATGAGTTTCATTCTTCACATCCGTTCATATCGGATGCTACGCAAATGGGTTTCATTCTTCACATCCGATCATATCGGATGCTACGCAAATGGTTTTCATTCTTCACATCCGTTCATATCGGATGCTACGCAAATGGTTTTCATTCTTCACATCCGTTCATATCAGATGCTACGCAAATGGTTTTCATTCTTCACATCCGTTCATATCGGATGCTACGCAAATGGTTTTCATTCTTCACATCCGTTCATATCGGATGCTACGCAAATGGGTTTCATTCTTCACATCCGTTCATATCGGATGCTACGCAAATGAATTTGACACTCTTCACACCTAAGATTCCAGATGCTACGCAAGTGGTTTTGAGCGGCTGTTATGTCGTTTTATGGGACAGCTACCAGTTTCTTTGTCAGATTTTCGACTTGGCAGGATATTTCTGTTTAGAAACTGGTGTTGTGAACTTCTCACTTACGGAAGTGCCCCTTCGATAAAAGCTACTGCTCTAATGTTTGTTTGTCGTGGCACTTGTTCGTTGTTTGGATCTTTGCGACTGTCCCGTTCACTTTTCAAGGCGGTGCTTTTCTATTTTTGCATTTGTGCATATCGATATTTACAGCATTCGGCACTTGAACTAGCATTGTTGGGGTCGTGATGTTACAAGAACAAGAGCTCGACTGATGGCCTGCAATATGAAATCGTCTTTTAAGAAAGTTTTGATTTGACCTATAATTTTGCAAGCAAGAAATTCATTCAGACTAATATGCTCTTAGTCATAGAGCTAATGTTCAGTGCATCATTTGTAGATTATTACAGACTGTTTACAAGGAGTCCTGAATATAACAGAAAGTAAAATGCAAAGTAAAGCATGAATTAAAGCAGAAAATAGAGCATGAAGTAAGGCGGTAGCGATGTTGATCGCTTATTCTCAGCCATTGAAATTGGAGCTCCATTAGCGATTATCAGTTGATAATCGGCCTTGGCATGATTTGAGCAGTTGCTGCATTACTTGGACCAGACTGATCATTTGATGCCCCTTGCTCCTGGGGAGCTGTAGAAGGATTCATGGCTTGCGGATTCTTTACATACTGTTGTAGCCTGTTTTTCCTGATCAACTCCTCAATGAGGTTCTTTAGGTGGCGGCACTCGTTAGTGTTATGACCAGGCTGGTTGTGAAATCAGCAAAACTTTCCCGATTTTGCCGCTTTGTCGCTTATCCTTATCGGGTTTGGCTCTGCATACTCTTCACAATTCTTCGTTGCAAGAAAGATATTTTCAGGAGTTTCATTTAAAGGCGTCAGCTCTGATGAGTTATAAAGACGAGACTTTTTATTAGCCTTGTTGCCGTTCCCATCATTGGCGCGCTTCTGCCCCTGAGCGTTATTCTGATTATAATGAGCTGCGGCATTTTTGGGAGCTTCAAGAAGCGGGTTAGCATTGATAATCTGAAGAGGTACTGGACCAGTTTCGACTCTCATGTACTCTTCGGCTTTTTTATAGAATTTCTCGAGCGTACTTGGCTCTTTCATTTTGATCCATTTACCAAATTCGCTATTTTTGTCTATAGCGCCGATTAGAGATGCTAAGATCATGCGGGGGTCAGGATTCCCTACTTCAGTTAAGGCGGTATTGAACCTCTTGAGGAAAGCTTTAACTGACTCTCCAGGATTCTGCTTTATTGATGTGAGGGAGATGACATCCTTAGCTTTTGTGCCCTGCAACCTGAAATGCTCTTTGAACTTATGAGTCAAATCATCAAAGCGATCGATGGATTTGGGCGGGAGCCTTATAAACCATAGCGATGCAACGCTTTCTAGATAGAGCGGGAAGCACAAGCACTTAATCTCATCCGTCGCTTTAGCCACATTCATGTGCCACTCATATCTGTATAGGAAGTGATTTGGATCAGCAGTCCCATCGTATGGAGGCAAGGTGGGATGTGCGAACTTCTTCGGAAGCTCAGCTTTGCGAATTCTCCTGGTGAATGGATTTCTGCTCGGAGAAAAATCCCATTCCCTTTCGCTATCTTTGCGGGTTAGGCCGTCTTTCATCATTCGCTTCACCACAGCCTCGATGTCCCCTTTTGAGTAGTGTCGCCTGGGAGAGCGGACCTCGATTTCCTTTCCGGATGCTCGATCGCGATTAGAGTGTATGGGTCCTTTTCCTTCAACAAGGGAAGGTGCTCCCCTTTCAGGACTTGCGACTCGCCGGGCATCTCGATTGGAAACGCTTTTGGCTTTCAGCTTGGAAGCATGAATGTCGGCTCCGTTGAACCCTTCAATGTTATCATTGCAATAATGATCGGAAGTTGATGAACTTGTGTTTCCCTCAAGGTTGACATGAGCCTTTTGAGGAGGAGCGGGATTGGCTTGAGCGTTTAGGAGAGCGCTCACTTTATCCATCAAAGTTTGATTAGCATCCACAAGAGTTTTGTTAGCATCCAACAAGGCTTTACTGGAAGCTTCCATCCGTTGGTGTAGATTAGCGACAACGACATCTAGCTTGGCCCTTGTTACTCCAGCTCCGATTATGGAATTTTGACCAACCTCGAAGCGGTTAGTAAGAGGTGTAGCTTCGTTGTTAGCAACATTGTTGACGTCGTCATTGTTGTCGTTTTCTCCAACGGTTTTACTTGCGGTTTTCTTGGACTTAGCCATTATCTCGGACATGGATTTGACTTTGGAAGATAGCTCATCGATTGGCCCAGATCTGAAATTTGCGAGATCTATGGTTGAAGCAAGCCTAGATCTTACGTGCAAAGTTCTTTACCTTGTCGAGTTTGGGAGAAGTGCGAATGCGGCCCCACGGTGGGCGCCTAATGTTTTAATCAAAAAATGATCAAACACCAAATACGATGCTCTAAAGAGTGCGTCGCCCGTTCAGTGGCAAGGTGCTAAGAAAGCACGTTTCCAAATTAGGGGAGAGACACTTTAAAAAGCATGTATGAAGAAATGTGAGACCGCAATTCGCAAAAACAAAGCAATAAGAGAGAGGAACACACAATTTTTAGAGTGGTTCGGTCAAACGTGACCTACGTCCACTATGCAAACATTTTCCATTATCACTTTCATGATTCCAAGTACAATGCCATACAAATCTCCCTCAATTTACAATGAATCTCTCATTTCTCCCTCTTTGATGTGAATCGCACTTGAATTAGCTAGTGGATCGGTTAGATCTCCCCAAGTATTGATTGAAATGGATGAAAAGCCTTCAATGCTTCACTTTAGAGGTAGATCTCTTCGATTTCATAGCATTTTGATAGTAGATCCAAGTTTCTAGAGAGAATTCAATGGAGACTTGTGTTGCTTAAGTGGAGCTTGAATGGATTTCCATGGATGAAGCTTGAGAATGCCTTGGAGAAATGATTTTAGCAGCCCTTCGGGGTAGTGGACTCCCCCCCCTCCCCCCCCCCCCCGAAGTGTGGAGAAAAAGGGGGTATTTATAGTTGGAGATAAGGGGTAGTGGCAGTCTTGTAAATATATGGTGTATGGTTGACGCTTGGTTGGCGATGAGTTGGCAATGGCTTGGACTGCATATACCGATCAATCACTCCAGAACCTATACCGACCAGATTGTATAATCCTTTAAATAAAGTGTGCGGGGACCGAATACAGCTGGCGTTGGGATGGCTCCAGCTTGCATGTTTGGGTATGCGACCAGCATACATAGCAAAACCGACCTGCTGCAAAAAACGTTTGAGGCCGACCAGAAGTCTTCCCATACAAGAGCGACCAGCATCTTATATGTATACTGTGCAAAATGGGGAACATAAATTACAAGCTTGCCATCCTTTTAAATATGCTACAGCTTTGCTCGTCCTTCTTCCAAACAGTGCTCGTCCTATGTAACTCAACTGATGACCGACCAGCATGAAGGGACGACCAACCAGATGGTGATGAGCTGCTCGCCGCAACTGCGAAGTAAACAGTGCTCGGTCTGCATGACTCAAAGGTGAACGATCGACCTGCTTAGCAAGTGAGGATGACCAGCTTGAAGCATCTCGCGACCGACCAGCCTAGAACACCTCGCGACCGACCAAGTGGAGCATCTCGCGACCGACCAAGTGGTGCTTCTCTCGACCAACCAGGTGGTGCTTCGCTCGACCGACCAGGCAAAAGCTGTTCGACGAAATGCTTGAATGGGTTTTTAGGAGTTAACACCACCCATCCAGCCAAATATCTGTTATATAATGAAAAGTTAACTTTCAGTATAAACATGAGCTGATTTATTAGATTTCAATTTCGTTTTCACTACTAAATCACAAATTTTATTATTGTTACATTAATATTCATATGTCATATGGTATATTTTACTGTCAAATATTTGCATGAGGGAATATAAATTGTCTTCTAAGCAAAAAATTGTCTGGCAAATATTTGTCTACAGCTATATAGGTTGATCTCATATCCAGAGAATCGCAACAAGTATGATATAGTTTTTGTATTGATATGGAGTAGACTTTATATGTGATCGCTACTCCGGCTATGCACAGTCTTTTAAGATATATTTAAGTAGCATGACTTGCAATATATGTACTAAAAACAAAAAATATTGAAAAACGTATAAGGACAGGTAGCACATCATATTGACTTGCGACCTAATTTTTTTCTTCCTCCGTTCGGTACAACACATAATATTCAGATGAATATTGCGTGTTGTAATATTCAGATTGTTAGAATTTGTGATACAATATTTCCATTTGCTGAAGATTGGAAGATATTATTAATTATGATGATAGAATATTAGAAGATTTGGGAAATATTGTTAATTTGAGTAATATAATATTTCCAACTGCAGATGATTTGGAAGATATCAGAAATTTGTTGCTCTTTTATCTGTAAAAGGGATAGACAATAAATTACCTACATAAGTGGATAGATTTGAAGAAGGTTTCCTTTTGAGATAGTGAAGTAAGGAATTAATTCCCTAATTGGTTGGTTAAACAAGGAAGCCTATCAAGAGAATTAGAGAATTAATTAGGCATTGATTTATATCATAAATCAATTACTTCAACCCCAAGCATTAATCCTTATATAAGGATAGAGATTAGGTGAATGTATTATCATCTCAAAATGTGAGGTGGCATCTCAAAAGTCGTATTTTCTTCTTCTTCCTCTCCATGATCAGTCTTGTAATATTTTTTCTTTTGTAGAAAAGAAATAAAATCTCCTCTCCCTAGGTGGACGTACACTAACAAGATGTTAGTGGAACCACTATAAATCTCTTGTGTTATTTCTTTTATTGCTTGATCTGTGATTGCTTTGCTGGTGACTATCTGTTATTTGTTTTGCCTCACCATCAATCCATTCCTATTTTTTTTCCACAACAATTGGTATCGGAGCTACGAGGTTGATTGAGAAAGTGTGTTAGGCATTATGGCAGGAGATAAGGAGAATTCAACAATTGTATCAAGGCCATATGTCAAAGGGACATATATATATATATATATATATATATGGAAGCAGGATCTCAGTTAGCAATAGAAAGATGGAATGAGGATAAAGACTTCGAGAAGTGGCAATGGAGGATGAAAGCTGTTCTGATGAGGAATAATGTTCATCCTGTGGTTTTTGCTCCTAAGGAGTTGACGGATGATATTTCAGCCGTGGAAAGGAAGGAGATGGAACGATGGCTATTTACTACTTTACAATTGGCAATGAGAGAAAATGTCAATTCAGAGGTTAGCGGTGAGACCACTACTAAGGACATTTGGACCAAGCTAGAAAAACTCTATTTAAAGAAGTCACTAACCAACCGTCTGATTTTGCTGAAGACGTTTTTCACCATGCGGATGAGAGAGGGTACTTCAGTGAAGACACATCTTGATGTGAAGGCAAGTCTTCTATCTGAGAACTTGAAGGATCAGATGAATGGGTTGAGTGAAGGTAGAGGAGGAAGTAGTACGGAAGCCTTATTAGCTGGTATGGAGAAAAGGGAGAAGAAGAAGAAAACAAAGTCAAGAGATGGGAAGTGCTACATTTGCAAGAAACCAGGCCATTGGAAGAGAGATTGTCCAGACTTGAAGAAAAAGATTGTAGCTGGAAATTCATCGGTTGCGATGGAGGAAATTTTATCTGATAACTTGTTGACAGTGGTAGTATCAGATGTATCAGACCATTGGGTGCTAGATACGGGGGCGTCTTTTCATATGACACCTAATAAGAATTATTTCAGTTCTTTTAAAAGAAAAAAGAGGGAAACTAATTCTTATGGGAAATGATGCTAGTTGTAGAGTCATGGGCGAAGATACTGTGCAGATTTGCATGTATGACGGGGTAATACGCACCTTTACAGGTGTCCGTTGTGTTCCAGGTCTTCAGAAGTCAATGATATCTCTTGGGCAGTTGGCATCGAAAGGATGCGAAGTGACTATTGATAAGGATAGTCTAAGGCTTTCTAAGGGTGCATTTGTAGTGATAAAGGGAGATATGTTTCATAATTTGTATTTCCTAAGGGGAAGCATTGTACTTGGAGAGTCAAGGGTTGGAGCCTACAGTTCTCGTTGAGAAGATGTCAAAGCTAGGCATACGTGAAGGGATTTTGAGTTTCTGCGTAGGCAGAATATGATCAAAGGGGAAAGCTTCAACAAGGTGGGATTTTGCCAAAAGGATGTGCTTGATAAGCGGAAGAAGGGATCGTCTGAAGTTGGTCAGAGATCAAAGGAGAAAGCTGTGGATATGCATAAGTCTTTGCAGACTGCTAAGTTCAGGCGTTGCTCGAACTGGAATCGCTTATCGAAATGCTAGGTGCCACGTGGTGGCACGGTGTGGGGAGAGAGTTGAGATGGTTCATGGAGACGTTTGTTTTCATGGTGAAGATTGATAGGTCTTACTTGAAGGGGTTATTTTGTACACTTTGTTGGTACGCAGTGGCGTTGCCGGAGTTTGTTGACAAAGTGCAATGGGTGATGGCCATGCCGAAGCTCATTGGGGGAAGTAACCATGTTATCTTGTCCGAGAAGATGCTTAGAGTAAGAGGATGTAGGTGGAGTTGATACGCTTTCAAGGAAATATAGTATCAAGGTGGAGATTGTTAGAATTTGTGATACAATATTTCCATTTGCTGAAGATTGGAAGATATTATTAATTATGGTGATAGAATATTTCCAATTAGAGAAGATTTGGGAAATATTGTTAATTTGAGTAATATAATATTTCCAACTGCAGAAGATTTGGAAGATATCAGAAATTTATTGCTCTTTTATTTGTAAAACGGATAGACAATAAATTACCTACATAAGTGGATGGATTTGAAGAAGGTTTCTTTTTGGGATAGTGAAGGAAGGAATTAATTCCATAATTGGTTGGTTAAACAAGGAAGCCTATCAGGAGAATTGGATAATTAATTAGGCATTGATTTATATCATAAATCAATTACTTCAACCCCAAGCATTAATCCTTATACAAGGATAGGGATTAGGTGAATGTATTATCATCTCAAAATGTGAGGTGGCATCTCAAAAGTTGTATTTTCTTCTTCTTCCTGTCCATGATCAATCTTGTAATATTTTTTTTTGTAGAAAGGAAATAAAATATCCTCTTCCCAAGTGGACGTACACTAGCAAGACGTTAGTGGAACCACTATAAATCTCTTGTGTTATTTCTTTTATTGCTTGATCTGTGATTGCTTTGCTGGTGACTATCTGTTGTTTGTTTTGCCTCACCATCAATCCGTTCCTATTTTTTCTGCAACACAGACCATGAATCTTGTTGGAGATGCTCTAGTGGCATAGAGCAAAGAACATCCTGGAGCAATATATTTGCCCGAGATTTCGTCCACCAGTGGACCAATGAATAGCCATCAGTGCACCAACGGAACAATTGTTTTTTTAAAAGTAATTAGATTTACTATGATGGATGACGATAGTGTTGTTTTACTAATTTTCTAATAAATTTATTATTATTATTATTATTTTATAAATCAAACCACAAGCAAACATACAAATGAATGCAACAGGAGTATGTATCCAATTCTTTACATTCACCCCCCAACACATAAAAAATATGCATCCAATTACTCTCCAGGAACAAATTATGATATGTTTATGTATCACTCAATAACAATAACACGCAAGTTGCTCTTATCATAACATGTATAAAGATGAGTGCAGCATCCTATCATACTTATTTTTCCCTTTACAATTGTTTGCAAAAATGAATGACAGACATGTAAGATGATATGTCCTATACCACCAATATGGGCAATATTGTTTAGTATATAGATTATTAGGCACCCTCCCCTTACAAGCTAGCTTTTAAGGAAGAGTTTCTACCTAGTGACTGATACGCTTATAAAGGATATACATGCACAAGGCCTAAAGAGACCATTCACATACCAAAAGGTTACCTGGAATAAAAGCAATCAGTGAGCACATGCAATTCAGTTATGGAAGAAACGTGCAAACTTTTATCCTTTATTTTCTTTTATGATAATTTTGTTTTAAATTGTTGCAAGTTGCTATATAGGATATAGAATATGCCACATGGGCAAAGGTTGTTAGAAACCGGCTATATAAAGACAGAGGTGTAATGAAAAAGGCATAGAAAATGATTACAAAAATTTCCTTTACTGTATTTCTTCTTCTTCCTAGCTGTATTTCTTCTTCTTCCTAGCTGTGTTTCTTCTCTTATCCTTATCTCACTCCTTCTCGGATCAACTGTTGCTTTCACCAAGGTTCTCTCCTCCCTCATTGTCCGGATCTGCTCTTCAACTCAATTCTCTTTCTCATCTCAGATCTGCTCCTTCATCCTCCTTAAGATCTGAACATCACCACAACCATGACTCTAATTGATGATGCTTTCCAACAACTCGCCGACCACCAAAACATCATAAACATCATACTAGCCACTCAAGCAATCCAAACCCACCATGCTGAAAAACCTACGTGCCGACACCATCAACATTAAAGCAGTACTTCAAGATCTCAGCAAATCCATGGTCGAGCTCAGCCGTAATCTTGACTTCATCACATCGTCAACTGCTCCTCCCTTGCCTAACTTTCAAGCACCTCTTCTCACCCCTGCCGTAACCGTAATTGCTGCTCCTCCATCGCCTAAGCCCCTTACACCTCAGGCCATCTCTGACATCGTCTCCCACAACTATCCAGAACGAGCCACAATACCCCAAACCTCGTTTGAACCTACGTGTAAACACACAGACCCTGTGTTCGAAACTGACCTGCTTAAGATTCCAGATTCAATTCAAATGTGAGGTAATAATTTGATTGGCCAATTCCTACATTGGGTTTTTGCTGCTGATAGAGTATGTAAAATAGAGTATTTGCAAACTATTAAGCTAGTGGCCATAGATCGGCAGGAGGTATTATTTTTTTATTGTCAAGAGGCAGTTGGTAAAATTGGGTTTAAAACTTGCCAAAGCCCAATGGAAATTTCCGTCAATCAGCTGGGGAAGTTTGGCAATGATCCACTCCTTGGTTGGAATTTAAATGATGGAATTAAGATGCATTTCAACTATCAGACCTCTCCTGCAAGGATTGAACAGTATGGTCATATACTGTTTGATGTTATGTATGAAAGGGATGCCATAAAGATTTCTGAAAGAATGATATACATATTTGACCCGGGCAGGAAAGTTGATTCTGAATGTTTGTAATAATGCAGTTGCATGGTGGTGCTCAATCACAATCTAGACCTGACTACTCCGATGCAGCCGTCACCAACTTCCGACATTGAGGACAAGGTCGATTTCAAGGCCGGGGTAATGATACGGTTATATAGGATATACATGCACAAGGCCCAAAGAGACCATTCACATACCAAAAGGTTACCTGGAATAAAAGCCACCAGTGAGCACATGCAATTCAGTTATGGAAGAAATGTGCAAACTTTTATCCTTTATTTTCTTTTATAATAATTCTATTTTAAATTGTTGCAAGTTGCTATATAGGGTATAGAATATGCCACATGGGCAAAGGTTGTTAGAAACCGGCTATATAAGGACAGAGGTGTAGTGAAAAAGGCATAGAAAATGATTACAGAAATTTCCTTTACTGTATTACTTCTTCTTCCTAGTTGTATTTCTTCTTCTTCATAGCTGTGTTTCTTCTCTTATCCTTATCTCACTCCTTCTCGGATCTATAACCATATCATGTACCGTATCATTTGGTGCTTTCACTGAGAACCGCTCGACGGAAGTTCGTGCCGTGAGAAGGGACGACCTGTAGGATGGATTAAAATACTGATAGGTGAGTGAAGCCATCCAAAGAGAAAAGGGCTACCGTCGAGTTAGTGTCGATAGAGTAGGTTGAAGCAGACGTCGGCCTTTCAAAGAGCGGTGAAATGATATGTCCTATACCACCAATATGGAAAATATTGTCTCGTATATAGACCATTAGGCACCCTCCCATTACAAGCTAGCTTTTAAGGGAGAGTTCTACCTAGTGTACCGTATCATAAGATTCTACTGGTAAATAATGTCACCAAACATTTTATTCATGCCATTATTTTCCATCTACACTACCAAACCTATCAATTATAAAGTGTTTCAGCTATTCTCACACTGCCCTTGCTTGTTTACAAACTGAATCAAAGCATAAGATATTATTGACATAAAATATTTTTTGAATTTGTGCAGCACACAAAAATAATCCAATCAATAATGATACTTTAAAAAAAAAAACTATCGTATCACATATACATCTAGTTACCATGCTACATGTTTCAACAAATAAATTATTTAATGTGTTAGTTGACTTAATTCAACAACTACATAACTACACACAACAAATTTCATCAAGATCATTTCTTAGCTGCTTGAAAAGCAATAAGTTACCGAACTAGAAAACAGTTATATACTTGTTTGAACATTTATACTGAAGGGTAACAACTGAAACATTCTGTCAACATAGAAGGAAAATATAAATTTGACTACTAAAATATAGGATATTGGACCATTTATTGTTTAGTCCAAATTGTTTAATTTTTCCGCTCCATAAGAAGCTGAATGAAAATAATATGAAAGGAAAAAATACAGGTAATGAAGCAAGTAGGAAAGGACTAATAATCATGAAGATTTGCATCTAATGTAAGTAGATTGCAACAAATAATATGTGATTAGGGTTTGAAACATGCATTCAAAACTGGTTTTGGTATAGATACTTGCCATAATATTTGTTGAAATGAAGTGTTTCGATTGAATCCCAGTAAAAGTTTATGATTTTCCTTTAAACGATAGATTGATCTGTCAGAAGATGGATACTTAACATACCTACCATACATTTTCGCACACATAAACATACATACATACGTATATATATATATACACAGACACACACACACATGTGTGTGTGTGTGTATAATATGCGTCACACTACATTTAAAGTATAATGGTTCAATAGAAATCATAGCAAAATACTACTATGTTATCAAATTAAGTGCAATTCTTATTGTGTATTTTTTGAAGATAATATGATTTTCCACAATATTTTAGTTTCTTGCCTACACAAACTAAAGATGATCAATAATCATATAATAGAAAATTACAACTCCTAATAATCAAATAATTGTAAAAAGAACTTGTAAACGGTAAAATGTAATTACCGGTCTCTACCAAGCATTACCAACCAAAAACCAAATATCGATTTACCGATTACTTTTGTTGGTAATTCAGTAATTGTATGATTTTTCTATTATCATATATATATATATATATATATATATATTACATATATATTATACACACACACACACACACACACACACACATATATATATATATATATATATACATATTATACATATACATATATTATATATACATACATATATATGAGCTAGGTTCAATAACACCCCAAAATTTGAGCACCCCTTTAGCCTCTCTATTTTCTACCACATAATCCCTCTTCTTTCTCCTCCACTCATTCTCTCTCACCTCTCTCTCCCTCCACTAACATTTTTTAATATAAATGAGTGGTTTAAAAGTGGGGTGCCATAAGGGTGCTCAAATTTTGGGGTGCCATTAAACCTAACTCCATATATATATATATATATATATACACACACACACACATATATATATATGTATTTGTATATATATATATATTGGTATGATAACGGTTTTGAATATGAATTTTTGATATCGAACCAAATCCAAACCGACCCCAACCATTGAAGAACCTATATATTCCGTTGATTTCTACCATATATTCTAGTTTCTCTTTTTTTTCCACTAACTCTCTCTTTCCTCCTTCTCCCTCCATCACCTAACTTATTCAATTATAAATGAGTAGCTATTATTCAAATGCAAAAGGGGTGTCACGGTATATCATATATATATATGTGTATATATATAAGGGGTGTCACGGTATATCATATATATATATATATATATATATATATATATATATATATATATATATAAGGGGTGTCACAACATTAGGCCAGCGGATAAGGACTTGTGTTGAGATAACAACGATGCGAGTTTGAAACCTGAAATGGAATGCTAAAAGGGCTTACCATGTGCATACGCTACGATTATCCACTTCTGTGGTATCTGCGGACCGGGCTAAGTGTACTAAGGGGGTTTTACGGCTCCGGTAGGTTTCCTCCCTGAACAAATACAAAAAAAAAAAGAGGTTTATACAGCACCCCTTTTGCACCTCAATAATAGTCACTCATTTATATTAGAATAACGTATGAGTGGCAGAATGAGTTAATGGAAAGAGAGAAAAATGAGATTGTGTAGTGGAAATTAAGGAGGCTAAGTGGTGTTGCACTATTTGGGGTGTTTTTGATAGTACCTCAGATGTGTGTGTGTGTGTGTGTGTTATACGCACACATGGTGCACACACACAAATTGTATAGTGCTTGATGTATAAAACAAAATTGTATCATAGGGATATGGCTCTACAGAAGCTGGGGGGATATCGAGAATGCTAAATGCAGAAGAATCGAGACATTTAAAATCTACGGGAAAACTTACAGAGAACGTTGAGGCAAAGATTATAGACATTGTTACTGGAAATCCATTACCAATTGGAAGAAAAGGAGAATTGTGTGTCCGGAGTCCTGCAGCTATGTTAGGTAGCTTCATATAATCATCAAATGCAAGATTTTTAAATCTTGAAAACACAAAAGTAAAAAAAATTATGCATCAAAAATGAAAATGGAAATGTAAAACCTTTTCATGTATATATTACCAGGATATGTGGGAGATGAGGAAGCCAATGCTTCAACTTTTGATTCTTATGGTTGGTTAAAAACTGGCGATTTGTGTTATATTGATAATAATGGGTATCTTTATGTTGTTGATCGGTTGAAAGAGCTGATCAAGTATAAAGCTTATCAAGTAAGTAATTCGATGTTCGTTTATTTTTATGAAATGAAAGAAATCATCATACATTATAATGTGTTGTATGTGTAGGTTCCACCAGCCGAACTGGAACATTTGTTGCATTCCTTACCAGATGTAGTAGACGCTGCTGTAATCCCGTAAGTTCCCTGATTTCTCTCTAAATATAAGTAAATTGCAAAATCATGTTCCTAATGATTTTGTTCTCCAATTGCGATTATGTTATATAATAGTTTTCCTCAAGAAGAAGTTGGACAGATACCTTTGGCTTTTGTTGTTCGACGGAAGGGAAGCAATATCAACGAAGAACAGATCATGGAATATGTTGCAAAGAAGGTACTAAAACTTCGAATTATGATCGTTATGCTTATCAATTATGTTTGATAATGAACATTTTGCTAATTTGTGTTCCGTTAGCTGCAGGTTGCACCATACAAAAAAATACGCAAGGTTGTTTTTGTGCATTCGATACCGAAATCCCCAACAGGAAAGATACTAAGGAGGGAGTTGATGAGTCATGCACATTACGATGCCCCTATGTGTAGGTTGTGATATATAAAGTGTGACATCAGTGAATTAGTACAAATCAAATTTTATTTTGATCAACATCTAAAACAATTGACGTTTGTACACGGTGCATATAAAGATCTACGGATAATGCACTTTTCTATGCTGACTAGGAATATGGACAACATGCCTGATATAATTTTGTGATACTTCCTTTGCATAAGACCATTGTATTTATAAAACACAAATAACCCAATGGCAACCAAGAATTAATCAGAAGAGAAAATGTTGTAGCAAGTAGAATGGGAACAAACATGCTTTGGTGTACTGATCAAAGCCCGTTATCGAAAAGCTGATATGGTGCTAGATTAAACAGAAATACATTGATTTTCATTTTAAGAAAAGCAAAAAATAATGGGTACAAAGTATTTTGAGATGTTAAACATTATAACTAGGACCGACCATGCAATAAATTAGAAGTTCATAGAATGGATTCATTTTACAGGAAAGTAGTGTAAAGAGAAAAATTCGTAAAACTTTTAGCTTTAAGGTATTGCTTTAAATTTTTTGTGAGAATGGAAAATTTATCAACCGAATATAATAAAAAGACGGAAGTTCTGCAAGAAGGCGCAATGTGTGTGATACCAGTTTTGCATAATGTTTTCATACAATGATATTGTTTAGTTTTAGTATATTCTGTTGTCCTTATAACTAAATTTTAAAGAGGCTGTCCTTGAAGCTAAAAAATTTGAAAGTTTGTCTTTCAAACTAAATTTTCTTTATGTCACTCATTTGTCTTTCTTTTGATTAATTTATTTGGTAATTAGTAATTTGGCACATTTGGATAGGACATGCCAGAATTCATTTTTCGTATACTCAGATTTCAAAGTTTATTAGGATTATAGTTTCTTTCATCTTCCATGTATGTTTGGGTTTTGATATCTACTATTAGTAAAAATATGATAACATGAGGATTTATTATGCAATTATTTATTAAAATACTTTGCAGATTATAACTTTTAAAATTAAACTTTGGTGCATCAATCAATTAACTCAAGCCAATGACAAAGTCAGTAGTATACTTATGTGTCGCATTCAAATTCGATGCCCATAATAGAAATTCTCAAACCCCCACATATCATAGATAAATAATCCAATCCTTTTATGAGGTTTGAGACTACAATAGGATCAGAAACAATATTAGTGTCTAGGGGCAGATTATCTATGATAGAGTTGGATATGAATGAATGAGAAGCACCAGAGTCAAAGAGTTCTAATAGGATAGTCAAAAAGAGAAATCAAACCTTCAACGGTGACTTTCCTACTACGATCTGATCCACCAGCCACGAGCGCATGCACTTGCCCTCTAGATGATCCAGCCTTTTGTCCTTGCTTATTAGGGAATTGCCTAGTGAAGTGTCTAACTTAACCACAAGTGAAACAAGCATTTTTTTGTTTTCTTACAGTCTCTCACAAAATGCCCAAAATCCCTACAACCATGACATTAAACCTCTATCTTGATCTGAGCTTTATCAAGTTTCCCCCTCTTCTTAACTATGCCCTTCTTGGGCAATCACTTCTTTTTCTCAGCCTTGGGTTTTTCCTCCGCGGCCTTAACCTCTTTCTTCTCCTCTTTACTATCTTCGTGCATCAAAGCCATGTCTACAAGTCTCTCGAAAGTTGCTCCCATCGGTACATGCATCAGTGCTAAATCTTGAAGCGGTTGATTTAAACCCTTTGCAAATCTTAAACATGTTTACCAATTCCAACCCAAATCTCACTAGTTGGGTAAAGCTGTTAACAAATTCCTTTATTGTCATGCTTCCCTATTTCAAGTTCAAGAACCTCTCTATTTGCATTCCTTCCTCCGCTTGCGATAAGAATCTCATCTCGAATCTAGCCTTTAATTCATCATAATTAGCCAGCATCTATCCGACCTGAATCACTTCCCACCAATATGATGTTTCTTCCTTCAATTGCCAAGTGGCCAGCTGAATTTTTCTCCTATCATCGAGCTCCAACAAGTTGAATACATTCTCCGTCTCCCTAAGCCCATTGCACGCCTCCATAAAACTCTCAATACCACGAAATGGCTTGCCTTCCATCGAGCAGAAGTCCTTACAAAGCTTAGAGAAGTTGGCTACAAGATTGGGAGGAGCTACTACGGCTGCAACTGGGAGAGGGACATTTTCTTGCACTCTGGGAGGTGTCGTAGCCTCCAGGTATCTATGGAACCATGTCAGAAGTGGAATGCCTTCGGGAAGGTTAGGAGCCCTAAACATGTTGAATAAGGATGAAACAAGGATTCAGAAAGAGAACGAAGGAATATTGTCAAATGGCTTAAGGGGATATATTTTTCAAAAATTGGTTTTATTTGAAAACTACCTTTTCAAAAAAAAAATCTCTGATCTTGTAACCTTTGGCTCTGATACCAAATGTGACATCCCACATCCCTTAATGTCACCCATATGAGGATGCATTAAGTCCTGTAAAGCGCAATAGGTAAACAGTAACTAAAATTCACAAGACAAAATGTAAATATGCAGTAGAAAAGCTTTTATTTATTACAAAATCATCATTACAATTTCAAATACCAAAAACAACAGTCAAAACCATCTATCTCAAAACATCAGAGTACAAAACTGTAAAATCATATCCCTCCTTAAAAGCTATAACAAGATAGAACAAAAGTCAACGCCATACATAGAGTCAGAAGAAATCCAAGTCCAATAATAGAATCACGGTCATAGCTACTGTTTGCCACCACTCTGAGAACTTGAGGGGGGGAAGGATTTGAGAGTAGGAAAACAAAATAGGTCAATTATAAAGTCTGGCGAGTTCCAGCGATTTTCAGCAATAACATAAGATAGAAAGTATCAAGACAGGTAAATAATGTTGAACATGAAACTACAGTAGATAGACAAGTATGAAGTAAACGAGATAAAAAAGTATGGTAAAGATCACGTATGCTTCTCATTCATATCCTAAGAACGAGTTTTTGTACCTCTTACTAGAATATCAAGATCAAGTGTTACCCTAATTACTACCCATGCGATCAACTCCCTATTACGCAAATATCTTGTGCTAACTATGGTAGTATGGGGTATCAGTCCCTAACTCTTCAACTATAATAGATAGACCTATTTGTTGGTGTTACAGCGACTTAGTTTCCCACATCAGACTCATGCACACTCATGACTCCTCTGGAATGCACCCATACCTACCTTCCACCTTTGAACCTCTTACAATCCAGATCAGTAAAGTGTGTCATAGCCCTTACTTAGTGCGAGGGCCCTCTCTATGATGCTAACATGGATGCTGACTGATACGGGTTCCATAGAGCAAGACTGACACACGCTACTCCATAGGCTTATGCCCCCAAACTAGGATTTTAAGAGTGCCAAAATCAGATACCAACAGTAAGACGTGGGACCTCTTAGTTTATTAATTAACAAAATTAATTTAGCAAGTTTAAGTTCATTAATAAGCATGGTTATAAATGAAAATTCCTATAAATGTTATTCTATGTGTAACCCCTTCCTTAAAACAAGCACCTGCTTAGACGTATATATAGATTAAGTTTACCTATTTTACTTACTCACAACATGTTCTACTTAATTATTAAATTAAGTTTAACCTATTCAGATTAACTTTTTTTTGCATATTATCCTAATTATACAGTCATTAGATTTCATGTTTCAACATGCCTAATTCTCCCTTTTACTGTCATTTCAACTTATTCCAATTTACGCAATTCTAACTTGAACAACATAGGCATTTGATGGCTTAGGTTTAGCTCACAATAAAAAGGAAAAGGAGAAAATATAGATCTAATTCAAAATTACATAAACTGAATAAATAGGCATAAAACTGCAAATAAAACTAAGACAGAAAAAAGGGATAATAAGGATATACATGTAATGATGCTAATTGAAGAACTAAATAGATAGTTGACAGTAAAACAGTAACATGTAAACACTATATGATTTTATATTCAGATTTATTATTTGTTAGAAGACTCTTCAATTTATCAAGTCTGAAAATAACTGGAACTCACAGTGGTTTAATTATAAATCCAGAAAGATCTCTTTAGAATTATTGTTTTAGTAAAGTTAGAATTATCCTCTTAAATCAACGTTTAGGTAGCACCACATCATCTTCTTATTTTTATTCAGACATAGTTTGGAGGTAGCAAAATGTTGAATGTTTGTGTATAGAAAACAATGAGGCTGTTAGCCTATTTATAAATAAGCTAGGATAATCCAAAACCATTATATTTTAGGTTTATAAATCCAATTGTGCACCTTAAGCTGAGTCAACGTATGAACATTGTGAAGGAAATAGTCTGGATACAAACGCAGGAATTCTGCATGCATGCAGGTGGGTCGACCCACCTGTAATATCCCGTAAAATTCATAAGTATTAACAAATAAATTAAATAAATTAAACAAGAAATTAAATGATATGGCTGGAAAATGGAAATTTTGCAGCTTTAGGAATTTAGCTACGAAACTCTTTTATTTGGATTTCTGGCGAAATTCTACATTGTCTTCATATATAATATGCTGAAAATAGTCAACGTATGAAGAAGTTATGAATAGTTGAATATGGACAGTGTACGTAGAAATTATATGTATATATAATTATGTGAGTATTATATGTATTATCCAAATAATAATTTAAAACAAAAGGAGGGAAATTCAAATTACAATATTAATATATGGAATAATATATATAAATGAGCAATTGGAATATTCCATCTAATTTAAATATGCGTGCGTATATGTAAATACATAAGAAGGGGACAAGAGCAACATTAAAAAGGAAATATGTAATTAGAATTAACTGCATTATTGTATGTGTTTGAATTGATAATATCTAAGGGATAAACTTCATATTTAGACAACAATAACTTTCCCTTAGTTGGATTTGAAATCCAAATAAATAGATAAAGACAAGGAGACAAAGGATGCGTTACATAAGGAAAATATTGGTAATAAAAAGGCAAGCAATTAAGCAAATAAAGAACGTAGTTAATAAAAATGAACAACCCATAAGGCTATGTAATTAGGTCTTCTAAAGAGGTTATGTTTATATGGATGGTTCGGTTTAATTTTTATAAATCTAATGACTCCTGCTCACATGAGCAAAATAAATAAACCGATCAAACAAGACACTAGAAACCCTAATTATTCTAAACCTCTGCCTCCATGCTGCTAAATTCCATAGAAAAATAAAGAAAAAAGGGTGAATATTCTTCCACTTCTCTGCCTCCATTCCTATATCTCTCTATTTCAATTTATATAAGTTTAGGAAGTTGGAATTTAGCACAAACAAGATATATAAGAATCTAATTATATTTTTTTATACTTATATTGTTATGAGATCAATCAGAGCCCGCTTGAACGTTGAGAACCGTTGCAGATCTAGAGATTTCTATCACATCTACACTTGATTTGTGAGTGGAATCTAGTTTTTCTTAAAGGCATATTCGTATTATTACCAGTTTGCTATATGAATTGTTATGCCTATGAAGATTGGGTTATGCGCTAATAAAACATGAAAAATCCCCAAATCTTCTACTTTGTAATCACGTAGGAAATTGTCATATTGAATTGGTTTTGTAGAATTATGGTTTTTGTATTGAATTAAAGGTAAACATGAGTATTATATTATTATTTATATTTTATACAATTCACCGTAATCATTCGATTAATCTTAAAAAGGTTTGGATTTGAATTGTTTTATAGTTGAATTGGGTTTGGATCCTAATTTGGGCATAAACACATTCATAAATTAGAATGAATCAAATTAAACGTTTTGGGTGTATAACACCATAAAAAGGGTGAATTGGGTGAAATATTGATTGTAAACATACATGTGTGAACGTATGAAATCCTCTAATTTTAATTTAATATTTCAATCATTTCTACATGCCTAAGGATACAAGTTATAGTTGTTATGCATATGTATATGTTTTCCATTCACTGTTATTTGCTATATGTTCATTTTGCCATCATGTTTATGTGTAACAGTAAAATATGGAAAAGTCTATCTTGTATGTTCATTTTCAATCATGTTTATGTGTAGCGATAAAAATGGAAAAGTCTATCTTGTATGCCTTAATTTGAATAAGATGACAATTTCTACCTCATTAGAAAATTTACCCGTTTGTACGAATGTTACGTTAATCAAGCGTTATTATATATTATTATTTAAACGTAATCAACGTAATTAACGTTATATTAAGCGTAATAAATGCGATTAGGTTAGAGTTTGAATTTAAAATGTCCCCTTAACATATATATATATATATATTTGTTTGCTTGTGTGTGTATGTATAGAATGGCATAAATAAATAAATATATATATATATTAAATGACTCGTAAACACGAGGTTAGTTGCCATTTGTGGTAGAAGCTTGCCCGGAACCGACCAACATATCCAGCAACCACAATTGGGATCAACTAGTGTGAGATGTCTAGGTGTCATGGGCCATTCATAAACTTAGTACACTAGACACGAGGTTAAACCGACTTGTAGTACAATTTTGCCCGGAACTGGCCGACATATCCAGCATCTACTAGTATATGGGTTAATGTAAGAAGTCTAGTGTGTGTATATATAACTATATAACTATATACATATATATATATATATAATTAGTTGAAGTGTGAAAACAAATAGGCTTACTACGCCTTAAGAAGGTCTTAAGTAGCTGACTCACCTTTTATCTAATTTGGGTCTTAAGTGATTAGGACTAGGATCCCAGAGGAATCCAAGTCATGGGACCCACACTTATTAGTATTAAGGTAAGTCTTTGGGTCCTCTTTCTTTAAAAGTGGTCAGGCATAAAAAGGCTAATGGAGTAGGGTAGTTCACGGGGGATGTCCACTTCCCCTAGAAGCTTGTAAAGGCTCAACTAGAGATAGATTGGTAATTGAAGGATATGTGGCCATCACATGATCACCAACTGTCTATGGGAAGTCTTAAGCGACATAGGTGTCATACTGGGTAATATCAGTTAAGTAGTAACGTTCGCAATACAACTTGTCATATTACAAATGAAATATTAGACTTAAGAACGTTAACGTACTAGGACGGGGATCTTAAAGGGCTTAGGGTCCTCCTTAGGCTTATAAGAGATTATAAAAAGTGAATATTCGGCACACATCTCTATTTTGAAACTTAATTAGGCTCACGTCCCTCCCATGTTTTCATTTCAAACCCGCCCCCTATTTTTCCAACTTCCATGTTTTCGTCTTTTGCCTTGAAAAAATGTGCTACTGAGTTAAAAAAAAATCTAAATTCTGGAAATATTCTTCGAAGTCTACGCAAATAAAAAAAAAAGTTGCATACATGTATGCAACTATTACCAATAATTGCATATATGTATGCAACTATTGCATAAGATGTTTCTACTGAAACTTGCATACATGTGTGCAACTATTTTGAAATACTTGCACACATGTATGCAAGTATTGCATGAAGAAAACTTAACTGATTTTTTGTCTACAGATTGTTGCACAAATGTGTGCATCTTTTCTGTTTTACTGCATGCCAGAACGCAAATAAATGCTACCTGATTTACATGCGACTGAATTTTTGCACATTTGTATGCAAGAATTATGCAATACTTGCACAGATGTATGCAAGTAATTCAACACAGATGCATGACTGAAAAACATGAACGAACATATGCAAGAAAATACAAATATGTGCATGTTATTATGCATTTAACTCCATTTTAGCTGATTCTTGTTATTTTTGATGGTTTATCTGATTTTTTTGCATTTACATGTTTTATTTAAATAAGAATTCATGTAATTTTTTCATTTTTTTTACTGAATTTTCGAAAAATAGGGATTAAATTTACAATAAGTTCATGACCGGAGGTGAGCCTAATTTTGAAACTTGATAGGGACCTATGCCAAATGAAACCTTATAAAAATCAACCTTTAATAGGGCCATAAGTGACCAAGAATGTCACCTCGTTGGGTCTTTACCCTAAAGATACTAATGGGCGATTGACTTGGTTATCCACCCCATTGGTCAGATATTTATGTTTATGTGAAATCCTGTGTGCCGCGTAGACATACCTTGACATATGTAACTTGCTAAAAATATAGGGTATGGACATTAAATAACACTATATTCCAGTAACATAGAACTTTATGTTCTGACCCCTCACCTTAACATCTAGCAGGTCAGTAGATGGGGCAAAGCCATGGATGAAGTCAGATTAAAACCGATGGAGAAGACGAATTTATTATGATATTATTGCCAGTTATTACTTTGCTTCTTTTGGAATCTTATGAAAATGAACTATTTGATGTACCTATTGAATAAATGTAACTATGACTATGTATTTCTATAATTTTGAAATAAATGGTACATCGTATTTTTGGTATTATATTTTCTCTTTTCGTTGTGTGAGATTTCCATTCGAAGTATATGTTATTGTTATATGTGCAAATGTAATCCTTACAGGAACCAATGACACATTTAGAATGGCTCTAAGTTTCGATGGTCCTTTTCTAAGTCAAAATTTAGGCCCATTCTGGTGGGTTGTTACACCACCTTTATCTGTGTCAACCCTAGGGTCGACCTACCTTAGACATGGGTCGACCCAGTGGTCGACCCAGTTATGGATGGGTCGCCCACTTACCGTTGCTTCTTTTGTGATGTACTATTTATTTTATAGTATATATTTTACATTGTTTCAGTTCAATCTTCCTATATGCATAACTACTTCATATTTAATCCAATTTACGAAAACTAATAGTCTATCCGAACCAAAATTTTGTCACAGACGCAAAGGTAAAGCCTTTTGTACTTAATTCTGAATATTTAGTTAATTAATATTCATTTTATTATCCTCTCAATATAATTACTATGTATTAAAATATGGGGTGTTACTTTTAGTTTGAATTTCAAATGTTGTGTATATATTGTATCTTTATAACCTGTTTTATTTGTAACTTTTACATACAAACTCCTTTTTCGGTAAGTAAAATAGGAAAATGGACTAGAATCTTGCCATGAATATAATGGTATTATTTTCATGTCCAAATTCTTAATTATTAAATATTGGTGTTTTCAGCCCATTAATATTTTATTAAATATTATTATTTATTCTTAATTTAATTACCTAAGTCTATTTAAGTTATATTTCCATGGGTGTTACGTTCTCCTCCCTTATAAAGAGATTTCATCCTGAAATCTTTCCGAATGGGAGAAAAACACAACTTGCTCTAACAAACGTGTTATACATCTAAGTTATTTGTTATTCATCCATAAAACATACGTACTCAATGTGATTAAGTGCCACAGACTTACTAAAGTGAGCTTGGTCCTAGCGTAAGAGTGTAATATGTGATGTCATATGTATGTAAAGCACCTTATTATGCATGTAATATCTATATAATTGCTCGATGCATTTATGTTGCAAAAATTTCCTTCTATCTAATCTTGCAATCACAATGCAATCATAAGGAAAATTTAGTAAAGTTAATTACCCGTGAAAAGCTCTAGATGAGGTTATCTCATTTTTTCTTTTGTTTCCCATGTTCTTTCCACATGGTTATCACCCCATTGTCGGACGAGATTGATGAGTTTATCGTGAAGCCTTTTGATTCTGTGCTTCACAATTCGCGTGGTGGCATGGGGCTTCCTAGGCTCCAACTCAAAGCTCCTTAAGTACCTAATGTGATCAAACTCAAGCCTAACGGTTGAGTCATGAAAGACACTTCCTAAGGTGAGAAACGTAGAAAACATTACGGAATCTCGATAATCTCTCGAGAAGTTCCACATAATAAGCCATTTTTTCAATGGTACCAACAATCTTTAATGTCCTATTAAATCTGGGAGCCAATTTCCTGGCCTTTCCTAGCCGGATGGTTTTCTTAGTACGAGAAACTTTTACAAAAGACTAAATCACCAATACTAAACCCAAGTTCTTTTCTCCTCTTATTAACATAATATTTCATCTAGTCTTGGGATGCTTCATTCCTTGCCGTATCTAAAGAATTTCTCCCTAGAATCATTGATAAGGACGGGTCCGAGTAGAATCTTGTCAGTAGTCTCCTACCAACAAGTTGGCAATTTGCATGGCCACCCATAAAATGCCTCATAAGGGGTCATACCAATCACCGCTCGAAAACTATTATTGTACAAGAACTCCATTAAAGCAAAATGATGCTCCTATGCTCCTCCAAAATCAATGACGTAAGCTTTAAGTAGATCTTCAAGAATTTGGCTGACTCTCTCAGTTTGTCCGTCGGTCTATGGGCAGCATGCGACAATCAAATTCAGTGTCATCCCCAAAGTTTTTTTAGGCTCCTCCGAAACTCACTTGGGAATAGAAGGTCTCTTTCGCTCACAATACATGTAGGAATTCCATGTATTTGCGCTATCTCCTTGATATAAATACAGGATAACGAAGCTGTAGTCCTACTCTTCTTTATTGGGATGAAGTGGGCACTCTTCTTCAGTCGATCCACTATAACCCAAATAGATTTATTCCCTTTATGACTCCTTTGTAGCCCATCCATGAACAAAATATATTCCCATTTCCAAGTGGGAACTTCCAAAGGTAATAACAATCCTTTGGGCCTACCTTGTTCTGTTTTGACTTTCTGACATGTCAAACACCACGCAACGAACTCGAAAACATCTTTCATCAAGCCTTCCTAATAGAAGGTCCCCCTTATATCCTTAAACATCTTATCTCCTCCGGGATGTATAGTCTTCTTCAAACGATGAACATTCATTTAGGAATTCTTCTCTTAAACTACCAATCTTAGAGACATAGAGTTATTTATCCCTTCTCAGGCTTCCATCATTATCAACTGAATACCTATTGAAATTTGGTATGTTCTCTTTCTTAGCAACCTTTTCCATCAATATCTTAAACTCTTCATCGAGAACTTTCTCATACATAACCTATCCATCAAGGTTGGTCTCACTTCCAAAACTGCAAGAAATCCTGGAGATGACTTAAACAACGATTGAAGGTTAAAACCAAAAATAAGTTCCAAACGTCTCCGCTTGACAATAGCAATAGGAGGGTAGTGTCTCCTACTCAAAGCATCCGCAACAACATTACCATTCCTTAGGTCTACTGGATATCGAAATAAAACGAAGCTATATACTCCATCCATCTCTATTGCCGAAGATTATTGTCCTGCTAAAAGAATAAATACTTAAGAGATTTTTGATTGGTAAAAATCTTAAAATTATCTCCCAAGAGATAATGCCTCCATGTCTTAAAGGCAACAACTATGCTTTCTAGATCTAAATTGTGCATAGGGTATCTCTTTTCATGATCCTTTACTTGTCCACTTGTATAGGTAAGTACCCTACCTTCTTGCATAAGCGCTGCTTCAAATCTTATCCCACAAACATCCATGAAAACTGTAAACTTCTTAGTCCGGCCAGGGATGATAAAGAAAGGTGCACTTGTAAGAGACTCCTTCAAATTCTCGAAAGCACTTCTACACTTATCACTTTAAGAAAACTCGAGATTCTTCTTATTTAAATGTGTTAGAGTGGTTGCTATCCTTGCAAAGTCTTTAATGAATTTTCTGTAATAACTCGTTAACCCTAAGAAACTCTTAACCAATGATGCATTATAGGGAATCTTCCATTCTTAAACAACTTCCTCTTCTACAGGGTCCACAGCCATACTTTTCCCCGAAACTACATTTCCAAGAAACTTAACTTTCTCTCTCCAAAAATGGCACTTGGTAAACATAGTCTTAAGCTGATTCTTTCTCAAGATCTCTAAGACCTCCCTTAGATGATTCTCATGCTCTTTATAGTCCGTAGAAAATATGAGAATGTTGTCCACAAACACCACGACTATCTTATTCACGATGCCTCTAAACACTCTAATCCTTAAATCCACATATAAGGCAGTGTAATTCGTTAATCCAAAGGGCATCACCTCCCATTCAAATAAACCATCAGGTGTACTAAATGTGTCTTAAGTTTTCTTTCCTTAGAAATTCTTAACTGGTGAAATCCTATCGCTAGGTCCAACTTAGAAAAGTCTTTGATGCCTCCCAAATGATCGAATATGTCATTTATCCTAGGCAAGGTATACCTATTCTTCTTAGTCGACTTATTAACCTTCCTACAATCGAAACATAGTCTTAATGATCCATCGATCCTAGTGACAAAAATTACGGACGTCCCTACTCTGAGATACTCCGTCGGATGAGTTCTATATGTAGCAACCAATAAATTTTCTTATCCATTTCTCTCCTATCCTTAGGATCCATAAATCCCCAATGGCAACGCTACTGGTCTAACATCCTTCTCGAGATCTATCCTAAATGTGATCTCCTTATCAGGCGGAAATCCAATCACTTCCTTAAATATGTCAAGAAACTCATAAACAATGAGCACTACAGATCTCACTTCCAATTCAAAAGAGAGAAAAAGAAAAAAGGCCAAATAACTTACATTCTAACCTTACAAGGATCTCTAATGTACGACTTATATGGCTCCTCAAACAAATGATCTTCCAATTATAGTCAAGTAAGGCCCTATAGTAAGATAACTAGTCCATTCCAAAAATAATTCCATACCCTTCAAAGTTCAAAACATACGCATTACATGAGAAATTGACATTGTTAATGTCTAGTACCATATCTTTGCAAATAAACAAGAGCTGCTTATCCTTTTCGATAGTATTAGAGACCACTATTGGATTGCTAGCAATAAAAGTAAGAAGTATAAAGAAATATATGATGCTCCTAGCTATGAATGAATGAGATTCTATAGAATCAAGCAGGGAATGAATAGAAGTCTGAAAAATATAAATGATATGTTCAAAGGTTGGTTGTCCTTGGTCCTTCAATGGTCGATTCTGAAGGGGTGCTACCTCTAAAACATAATTTTTCCCACTTGATCCTCTATTAATCTTCGGACAATTCCTAGCAAGATATCCTTCTTTGTGACAGTTGTAACAATACCCTTTGAGTTCCATTTTCTCTATATGACCTTAGCCTCATGGCCTTTCCTATGGCATCTCCCACACTCCTTAGCTTCTTTCTCAAATTTTCGAATCCTCTTCTTCTTCAACCATAAGCTTTTCTTCTTACTTTATCCAAATTTTGAAGTAACCTCACTCTTATCCTCCTTCCTTTCTTTTGCAGAGTATAAAACAGTAGTCTCCACAAGCGCTTCAAAAGTTACACTAAATTAGGGGTGTAAATGGGTCGGACCGGACCAAACAAAGGTGTATCCAAGCTCTGTCCTATAAGAGATTCGAACGGACACGGACCAGACAAGTATTAAGTTCGAACACTGTTCGTATGAGCCGGACAATGGACAGACAATGTTCGGACATAGAAAAACATCGAACATTTTGGATCGGACTGGACCCTGGTGTGTCCAAGCTCTGTCATATAAGAGTATCGGATGGACACGGACCAGGCACCTTATAGCTTCAGACCGAGTCGGACAACGGACTGTCCTGTCCGATATACAACCCTACACCAAATGTCACTTGAACCAACAACATCTCTCTGAGGGAGGAGTTAGGTCCTTTTACAAATCTCAGTGCCTTATTCATAGGTGTATCTACAAGGATCCTACCAAACTTAGGCAACTCTATGAACTTCGCTACGTATTCCCTTAAAGATGACTCTCCTTGCTAAAGTGGATGAGCTCCTCCATTTGCAAACTCACTTCGACGTTGGGTAGAAATTTAACCTTAAATCGAGCCTTGAACTCATCCCAAGATAATATCCTACAAACATTCTCCTTAGAAACCAAATTCCACCATTCCAACCCTTTGCCCTTAAGATGCCAAGCGACTACCCTTCACTTTAACGGGTCTTCCCATCTCGTAACCTTGAATATACGATTGTGCTATGATACCCATGTCTTTGCTTCAAGGAATCCTTCTAATCCGAAAAAGGGCTTGCCTTCAAGTTTTATGAAATCCTTATAGAGATGGTGGAAATTAAGGGCCACCTTAGCGGGTTGACCTGTTGGTTCCGCCGACAGCAGGAGAAACATGAACCTGTCCTGCAGTCCTTAAATACTACTGTAACCATTTAGGTAAGTACCGAGGTATAATATGATTCCCTTGCTTGGGTTGGTTTTCCGGCCATTACTACTATCTATAAGAGGAAAACCTTCAGTGGAAATCCTTAAGACAGTATTTAAGACAAAAGCAAAAACGGAGAAAGAGATTTGCTAGTATACTCGCATATGTCTTAAGGGTATAATATATATATATATATATATATATATATAATTTAAAAAAAAATCAAATAACTAGTGCTTCTTTCATACATATATTTCCCCAAAATCGGGTAACCTAGGCTTTGGAACAAAATGTAACAACCCACCTGGATAGGCATAAATCCCGACCCAAAAAAGCCACATCGGAACTTTGAGCCATTCTAAGTGAGTCATTGGTTTCTATAAGAAATAAATAACAGTGTCTAATTATAACAAAATAAGAAGCTCACAACGAATGGGGCAATGTATAATAACCAGAATAGATGTACCTTTTCATAAAAACTAATGTCTATTACGCTAAAATTTTCAAATGTTATTAACAGGTACATTAATAAATCCCATAATTACATTCAAATGCTAGGCATAATAATAAACAAAAATAATATCGCCTTCGCTAAGCTCATGTCTTCATGACGTCATCAATCATGCATTCATACCTACTAACCTGTGTCATTAAAGAGGAAAAGGGTTCAGAACAATAATGTTCTAGTGAATGAAAATCATTTAAGTTTAAAGGAAATATATTTCCTATACCTGCCAGTATAAGCTCATCAAGTTATGTCTGGGTAATTTCAACACACAATTAATATGACTTACATATGCATTAGATTGGCGGACTATTTTACAGTCACTTAAGCACATCATGTGTATGTAAAGATAGATTCCTACGATCACTTAATACCCTAAGGGTGGATTCCTAAATCACTTAAGACCCTACAAGGTCTTTAATTTGATCACTTATGGCCGTCTTATGTATCTATGGGTGGATTCATACGATCACTTAATACTCTAGGGGTTTCGATCACTTAAGACCCTATGGCGGTTCCTAATCATTTATTTCCTTGTTTAACATTATCGAATATTCTTTCAATTTTAATGCGTGAAATAATAATCTTCTTCTTAATAACGGGTGAGTGTAAACACTCATAGCCATTGATGACTCCTCCGGTGGACCCATGTGTTACTATTTAATTGGAATTACGGGTGAACTCCTAGTCATTTAAAACTTCCCTTAGACAGGCGGTCGCTCTCACATGCTCTTTATAACTCTTATAAGCCCATCCCCATGCATGCCCTTGCTTAGCTCCTAGATAAGAAGTGGAAAACATCCAAAGAATTACCACATTCATACATCTATCTTTTTATTTAAGACTATATAATACCTCACAAGTTTATTACAGAAAGGTGGATCCAATGACCACCCAATACCTAATAAGGGTAGGTCCCATGACTTTCATCCGAAATCAAGGAGCGAACCTTAGGAATGGACCTAGTCCTAATCACTTAATACCTTAGTAAGGTAGGTCATCCACTAAATATCTTCTTGAGCCAAGCTTGCTTCACATAAGTATTTATTACACTAGATGTCACACATTAAACCGACTTCCTGTAGATGCTGGATTTGTCGGTTGGTACTGAGCATACTTCTATTACAAGTTGGGATAAACCTCGCATCATTGTGTATTTATTAAAATAGCCCATGACACTAGACACCCTACATTAAGTCGACCTCTTGTAGATGCTAGATATGTCGATCGAATTTTGGAAGGCTTCTACTATAAACAGGAGTAACCTCGTGTCACGTGTCATTAATACTATTAAATTCCATTAATACTTATACACATACAAATTTCCTATAGGAAACTTTTTAATTCGAATTCCTAATTAACCACATTCAGTACGCATTTATAATATGTTAATTACTTTATTTAACATACATAAATGAGATTGTAATTTGGCTTTGGTAAAGGAAACGTTCTAAACATAGAAATGTCAATCCGAACCAAAAATCAAGGCTTACAAGTTTTTTTCCCAAACTTTCTCAACACAACACATAGTTTATTCACATTCAAATCAATAATAGGGTAATATTTGAACATAAACAAAATAACTTGCAACCTAGGCTCTAATGATTGTATCCATAATAATAAAATGACAATAATATGTATAACTTCTTTTTGGTGTTGCTTACTTTTCATATGATATTTGTACAAAAAATAAGTTTTTGGTAACACTTGTTTTAATACCTTCAAAATATCCATTTTATAAAATTAGATGTTTAAACATATGTAAGTTACGTTACCCAAATACGATTTTTTGCATAAATCGAATTTACAACAAAAATGAAAAGAAAGTAAATCAGACCCAATATCAAAGTTACACAACACCCAAAAAATTCAGTCTTTCTTATATCCATAACTCGAAACCCAATATTATCACATGATTGACCATTTTCGAAATTAATGAGATATTTGGGGATTTTACATGTATTTTGACTTTGTAATAATCTAAAACGTCTTTTAAGCATAACAATCCAAATTCTACACTAATAATTATAGATAACAGTAAATAAAGATAATTCCTACTTAGAGAATTATGAGGAGAAGAAGAAAGCTGTATAGAATAAGATTCTGGACCGTTCCATCGAAATAGGGTACTCCACATATTCCTCCTAAATTTTATACATATACATATATATATATATATATATATATATATGAATCAAGTTAGAATCTTATATACATACAAATCCAATTTCAGATACTAATAAGAAATTGGATTAGAAGAGATAGAAAATAGGTTAGAGAAGAAGAAGAATCTAACCTGACCTGATTCTAGAAATTAGATAGAATGGAGGAGAAACCGAATGAAGGTGGAACTTAGAAGAGAATGTAGGGTTTGGGGAGAATGCTAGGGCCTTATTTATATTTATTGGAGTGTGTGTGTGTGTGAACAGTCAAATTTGTTTTATAAATTCTCAATAGTCCATTCCAACAAAAATTATAATAAAAACAAAACTAAAATAAACCTCTACCCACCCTTCTCCCTTAATGGTAGTCGATACCATCCCTAGAAGGGTGGTCGACCCCCTTAAGGGTCGGGTGTGGAGAAATTAATTCTTCTAGTCGTTGCTTTTTATATTAATTCCTTATTAATGTTCATTAATTCTTTTTGTTGATTACAAACGTAGTCCCCATCTTATATACTTATATATACACAAATTTGAAATATGAAGGAATATTCCTTTATGCTATAAAAATTTTTATTCCAGTTTTACATCTACATTTTGAAATTATATTTTTATTCCAGTTTACATTTACAGTTTGAATTTCAAATTCTGTGCAACTGGTTTTATTCGTAACTTTATGATATGAACCCCGTTTTTGATATATCAGATATAAAAACAGACTAGAATCTTGCCATGAATATAATGGTAATATTTTCATGGCCAAATTATTAGTTATTAAATATTCGTATTTTCATCCCAATGATATTTTATTAATTATTATTATTTATTCTTAATTTAATTATCTATGTTTATTTAGAGTTTTTTTGGGTGTTAGATGGTGTTTTCTTAACACCTAAAACACCACTGACTCTTTAATTGTGCTTTCTTTCCATCCATAACAAAACGGAAATGAAATCGAATAGCACAAGCGCAACTCTTCCAAGTGATATCTTGAAACACGATTAGAGAGATCAACAAAATATGTCGACTTGTTGGTTATCCCAAATGACACAATCAACCAATTAAAATCAAGACAATGTCAAAACGCTGCAATCGGAATACACCAACTAACTTCTTGCAGTAGGTAAAATCCCCTGGGGATTCCCAAACAAAAGAAAATTCATAACCAAACTGATATGGAACTCGACTCAAATATGGTGGAAATCTGGTCACCACATCGAATGTGTCCAGATACTTTGGAGCTACAGACTAATGCGACAACTAGCTACTAAAAAACCGTCTTAACATGCTATCATCCAATCATAAGCGACTCATCGACTGAAGATCTAAGTCTCAGCCAACTATCGCTAGACGACTCACTATTAAAGAGCATAATGTCCCGACGCACTATTGTCACCAACAACCTCTCACTACCACCAATATTACGTTTCTTACGAGCAAGTTAACTAATGGTCTTAAGTATTAAGTCTAGTTAATTTCACCAATCAACAAAAAGGGAATGAGGGCAAACAAGTTATATGACTCGAAGAGATTTGAGATTTGATGAACCACGTATACTACTAAGTATAGGCTAGCTATGCCATAACACTTCCTCACCTCGAGGTCCGAAATTAATCTTAATGGATGATGCAATCACCCATACTATTAAGTTCTAGCGACCAGACATTGAATGTTACAACATATATAATCTAACTGAGCCATCAATATGGTAAGTCACAATCAAGGAAAGCAAACTAGTTATCACGAGTCCCTATCCCTATCCCGTTACATCCATTGAACTGCAAGATTAGATAGAATGATGAAACCTCAACAGCAAACTAGAACACATATGGAAATGCCTATTGTGGAAAAGATATATCGTTTGTGATCTCGTTTTCCATGCTTCATCAAGTGAGCACTAGATGAAACAGGAATGGCAATCAGTACATATGTCTCCACGATTTGTCCCGGCAAAGCATGACAAACTAATGTACTGGGCGCAAGATTGAATATCGCGAGCTTAACCGATCTACTCCTCCAAACTGTCATTGCCTCATAATGAAATAATCTCGCTTTGATTCAATCACTCAACCTAGCCACAGACTCCAAATTCGAAGTAACAAAAGAGAGAATAATAGTACTTCGATAAAACAACGAGTTCGATCACACTCTCTAATGCAGACATATCGCATAAATTGACGAACTTCTCATCAACTTCTAAAAAGTTGATACAAAACTCTTCGAAGAAAATCATGAACTGATCTCAAGCGAATCGATTTCAAAATCCTGAAGCAATAAAGACTATGAACAATTTAGACAACAACTTAGCGTTTAGTAGAAGTAAACTTCTACTTCATTCAATGTCCAAGTTATCTAGGAGCTCCATGCAAGAACCGAACTCTTGTACCACAACAGTCGACTCCATTTTAAGGAACGGTACACCACATGGACACATAAGTATCTACACAATGCGGAATATTCGACTCAGTACACTTGAGCGCCATAACAAATTAGATATACTAGAGCATCCCAAATAATGGTTCGTACCATTGCTGGAAACATAAAATGTAAATAGAAGCCGGTCATCCTAGGTTCTGCTTGATTCTTAACTCCAGAGATGGATTTATTAGAAGTATTTCTCATTCACTAGATCATCTCAGATGAGTGGTTAGAATGATCTGTAGCTAATAGAAAAAACCATTCTCACTGACACTCATGTGAAAAACCACCTATACAATATATACTGCTAATATATAGATTTGGAAACAAAATATATACAAATACATACTCTCCTATATATATTAACCCTTGAGTCCGATGCTGCTTAGGTTAAACAACATAACATAAGCTCTGATATCAAATGTGATGACTCGCCATACACCACCGGTGCTCATAATCAAAAATCGCATTGTACAAGCACCTGATCGATGTAAAGAGATCGTCAAGAGGAAGAAATAGTAGAAAAGAAGAAAAAGGGTGAAGTAAAAGAGAAGAAAAAGAAAGAGCAGAACCTATCATATATCTCATAGTGCACTAGATCACACATAATAATAATATCTCATATATAAAATAGGAGAGACAATAATAACCATGTAAATCACATGATCAAAGTATACATGCTCATTTAGTTTTACAAAACAACAATGGAGTTTATACAAGAGGTAAATAAACTAAACTGACACACTGTCTCTAAAAAGGATACATGCACTGCTAAGGTTCAATAATGACACAGCGAAATAAACAATAAGGGTACAAGTATAAATAAGTAAAGTGTCGCCTCCTGCTAACCCACCTATATAGCTCTCGATAACGCTCATACCTGTCATTTGATCTGCTCATCAGCATCGTCGACGAGCACACATGGTAATAAGAAAAAATAAAACCTTAGGTCAAACAATGGTCTAGTGTGAGCGATAAATAAATCTCAAAGTACTGCAAAGTCGTAATATTATATATGACATGGAGGGTATGGAGAATCATACTGCCCTACCTATGCATCCCAGAGTTAGCACATAACAATCAATACATGTTATACTGCGATAAACATCATATAAAAAAGGGTGTGATAGATTTCAAAATACTAATACTGACAAATAAGTAACATCCATAGCATCCACCATACATCCTCATATTCATTCACTTGGTGCGTTTGATATATGACAATGCTCGGTTTCCATGATGCTTAAATCCATGCCATTCAGTCGGCTAGGGCTTAGGTTGCACCTACGTGTACACCTCAAGGTAAGGACCTACTTGTTCCAGGTGAATGCCATAAGTCCCTCATCGACGGAAACCAAGAAGACCCCACTTGGTCCAAATGGACATCAAACCCACCACCCCTTTTCCTTGAGTAACCGCTAAAATTGCGCGTGTCGATAATCCCTTTGTACACGTCATCAATAGCAGAGACAATTTTGGGACTACTACCATGACTCGTCTAAAGTAGCCCCCTCTTGATCCATCATCACTACTCTGCATTCCAAAATATCGCTATCCTTTATCGAAGTCACTGCTTTGATTTCCATCCTAGAATCACCATCGTAGGATAACGAACTACTGATCGAATAGCCATCATGTCAAAACCACTGTCGGATGAACCATCGGCTCTTGCTCTTCGAAATTACACCATCGTTTATGTCAAATTGGCCAAAGTGGATAGTGATAGTAGTAATTGATATCGACCACTTCATAATAATCGATAACGACTGTTGGGATCACCGATGCAACAAAAAATTGTTAAATATGCTTCGGGGGAAACGTTCGGTATTCATCGTGAAATACAGCTCATTGCCAAGTCCATCCTTCGTCTTAGATCGACCACCAAGTTCCACCGTTGCTTTAACTTCGAATTTATCATCGAGCTCCTATGTTGCTAAGCCATCAGATTCATCCAAGTGTTATAAAGCTCTGCCATGATCTATCTCGATTGATCTAGTCTATCATCCTTATGCACTCAATTCCTAAACAAGCATATAAGCATCCATAATAGTAGTAAAAAATCAAATAGAACATATCTATAGAAATCAAATTGAAATAAGTGTCCAAATAACCAATGTCAAATGGTGTGGTCTAAATAGCGCGTAAATAGATAAAAATGTGACAATCAGGTTAAATGTATTTTAGTCAATTTTTAATCTGTTTATTTGTTATTTACTCAGTTCAACTATTCGAAGTTTTACGTTTTCTGACTATAAATCAGTAAAAATGTCAACTACATAATATACAAACAATTACAATTCAGTGAGAGACAATATTACTCACCTAAGCCAAATCATCTTAAATAAGCTCTAAAGCTTAAAGCTCGTCAATACAAGTCTAACGAATGGAACACATCCAATTCCTATCTCCAATGCAAAATTTATAGATTTTATAAGTTTTACCATTATTTAAATAATTAAATAAATCAATTTATGATTAACCAAGGTTGATTACCATTTATTTTAACCCTTCTTCCCTCTATCTCACTGTGATGCAAATCCTTGTATCACACAACCTAAAAAATCCAAACCTTTGATCCTTGATTTCTCACCTGCTTGTTAATGAATCTTCGTATCGTTTTCTCCTTCAATTTCATATCTCTAAGTTGTTTGCGACTCACCCTATTTTTTCCACTCAAACCATCCATATGAAATGCAACTTTAGCCAAGGCCTATGCTAGGCAATTATCGCATATTGCTATGGTGGATCAGAATTGAAATGGTTGGCATAGGGAAGTGCATTCTGGAGAGGAGAACACGTTGGCACCCTTTGATTCATGAATAGTAGCTTCGTTTGACAGTTTAATACCCTAAATCGACCTCCTAGATATGGCCATTATCAAAGCCGAGCACGCACATCATAAATTGGGTATGGTAAAGATCCCGCCCATATAAATCCAATGAGACAAGTTTCAGAATTTTTCTTCAAAAGATTTACCCGATATTGATTTTATAAGTTATAGGAAGTAGGCAACTCTCATTTTCAATGGAACGGTAAAATGTTTAAGGAGAAGAAGTGGTAAACAGTATTTGGATAGGGTTACTAAAGTGGATAAGGTTTAACCCATTAGTTATTTTATTAATTATTCCTCAAATGAGCCCAAAATCAGACGAACTCCAATCGACATGTGGCACATGTCGTCAATTATAAAAAGTAACCTTCTGAAAATATTGGAACTTGTTTTTAGATCAAATAAAATTTTATACAGAAATTAACCTTTAAAACCCGAATTATACAACGTTAGTTCCTTACAGAAATTGACACGCGTTTAATTTACGGACGATTAATCGGTATATCTAATTGCTGCAAAACATGACGGCATGTAACAACTAACTACAACGGTTCTAGAAATATAAGTTTCATCGTAATCCAACACCTTGCTCCCAAAATGAAAATTTACGCGTGTATCGAGATCGTTATGACCACCATGCAGTTCGAACTTGAAATATAGAGATTTATACACTTATTCTTCATGTAACGAACAATCCAGATTCAATGGAACTAGTCCCAAATATTGATTTGATCGTTTGTGAAAATTTTCATTTTGGAACTGCCAACTGTACAATTAACAATCAATATTTAAATCAAATATTTAAATATCTGATCGTTAAAGTATAGGTCATTGTATTAACTTAACAAGAATTTTAAGTTCATGTAAATAATAAGCATTTCCATCGTTTCTTTCAACTATAATCTTTATGTTATAAGTATATCTGCAATTAAGTCTAATTTATCAATTATGATTTTTGTGTGTCTATACATTACGTTCAGTCTTTTCCAATTACATCCTATGTCAGAACTTAATTGCAAATCTACTTTATTTGTCTATTTCTTTTGAATCCCCTTTTTAATTATAGTTCAATATTTTATGCATACTATTCTATAAATTGAGTTACGTATGTTTAATCCATATTTGCACATTTATTGTCTGATTTTACTTTTCATGCACGCAAAATAAAAAGGATTAAATTAGTCATCATTATATTAATATTTTCGGAATCAGACAATTTTTAGGCATAAAGCACTAATATAGAAACTATAAAATAACTGAAAATCATAGAAGGAGGGAAGATGTAACACCCCACACTTTATAGATCCCGAATTTCAACAAAAATTGACCCCAACCCATCTAAGAATTGAGAGCACAAATTCGGTACCTGCAAATGATGAGCATGAGAATGAGCATAATCAGAGAACAATAAAACTAACTCATAGCACAAACAAGATAAGATAACTAATACCGACTAAGACGACTACCTTAAGCACATTGTTATAACTATATCGAGTATGAGAGAATGAGAACCGAAAATCAAACTGAACACCTGTTATGACCTGTCTTCCCCGAGATAAACATGAGAGTTGTTATAAAGAGGGGGATTCTGAAAAACAAGTCCCAGTGAGTTGAAAATGTATAACATTGTCTATAATGTACACATGTATCCAGTTTGGTCAGAACCAAAAAATATGTCTAACAAGGCTAGTAATTCTAAACTATCCTTGTAAAGATTTGCGCACAACGACAAACTACCATACCTAAGGTAGTATCCCAAATACAACGATATCGTAATACTGGGATAGAACGTTTACGCCTAGTTATGAATCCTTTAATGCACCATTCGACTGATCATCAAAAGCTAAGAGATGGGATCTCAACTACTCACTATTCCATAAGGAGGTTAATTATTTCTATATAGTCACTTAAGACCTCAATACCAATAATAGATAAAGGTGGATCCTTTTGATCACTTAAGACCCAAGGCAGACCCGTCGGTCACTTAATACCTTACTTGGGGACTTCCTACTCTGACAATTCCAAGAGTCTCTGCTAGTCGAACCACATCAAGTACACGACCTCTTTTGATCATCCCCTTCGTCAGCAATTTGATCAGGATACTATGACCTAGGTCCCAAAACTTGGAATGGATGGCGGAGCGTAGGTGGCAAGCAATCCGACCATTCGTCAAGGAATCCGCTGGACATCTCAGGGATTTGACAGAAGTTCCATTTTCCTTAGATGGCATGAAAAACCTAGCAGTTGCCCATACACTGCATAAAGCGAGAGATAGTAAGCAGTCACTTATTACTTACAGGATAGGCAGACGACATCATGTCATATGACCATCCCCGGTGGACCCCTTTGTTACTATCTAGCTGGCCTTATTGGATAATTCCCGTACTGCACTGCCTTTTTTCCCGGTTTTCACTAGTAATGAAACCGACCCAAACTGTTCATATAGACGGATTGTTAGGGGTACATTTTCACAAAAGAAAAAGAACTTTTCCATGTTTTTAAAACATTAAAAATAGTTGTTTACAGTTACGGTTGATGAACTGCACCTACAACGACCTTTTCCAACATGGTTTAAATATAACTTAAAAACTATTCATCAAAATTTGGAAACTTCCTTTTCATTTGAAAACCTATGTTATTTGAAAGCAAGTATTTTTTATTTCGCTGAAATCCGATTTAAGATGCTCAGGTTATAAGCGTTCAAAGTTATAGGTCGAAATTTGCAAACTATCACTTCGCGACTAGTCTTATTCAGACCAAATAGAGTCGTAAAATAAAACTACGTCCGAGTTACCTTCAAAACGATAATATACTTTTATAAACATATATAAATCCATTTAAAAATAATATTTAAAATATTTAACTTCAAATTCAATTTTAATTCAAAGTCGTATATTATAATACTAATATTAATAAAATAATAATATTTTTTAAAAATTAGTCCGATTGACTTCAAAATTTGCTGAAGCTCATAAGAAAAAAAAGACAATTTACGAAATTGGTTTGAATTAAAATATTTTTTAAATAGGAAAACAAAACTTCACTTTTCTAAACAAAATCCATTTTCATCGTTTTAAAACAAAACCTAATTTAACCTCAAAAACTCGTTTAACAAAACGTTCCACTTATACAAAATTATTTGTATACGATTCCATTTCATTTCCAAACTATTTAAAATTTGAAACTAAATTTTCAAACCAACTTTCCAATATCATAATAATATTATATTTTTTATGTTTTCGACTTTGGAGGAGATTTAACTGATCACCAATGTAATATCATAATTGCAGTGTCATAGTGTGTGTCATACAACATTAACAACCATATTAAACTAGTGTATAAATTTATGATTTATCACCCTCATAGCTTTCCAACCTTCGGTAGACAAGCCTAGCAGACACCGTCGAACATAATTTCCGCGCACCATCGCTTTAACTTTTCTGACTTGGAAAATAGGCTAACTACCTTCTGGTTTTTTGACTAGCTACACTCTGGATTTGGAAAAGTGCACAAACTACAAAGTTGTAGAGAATTCTTTTTTCTTCAATCTAAAAAAATAATTTCTTGATTCTAATTATTTTTTTAGAGAGATATGGCTAGAATTGAGGAGGTGTTTCTCTGGTTCAACAAAAACAGCAAGAATATATGCTCCTTAAAGATTCAGGTTGTTGGAATAGTTAGACTCAGAATTTGAAAAAGTTATCAACTACAAAGTTGTAGCCACTGAAAAAATACACAATTTGAAAAATAAAAATATATGATTTGGACTAATTTCGGAGGAGTTATGGACCCCACAAGTTGCTGGCCAGGGTACAGGTGGAGGCTGGGAAAAAATGAGGTGATGGTGCATGGAGATGGTGGTGTGAGTGCTTGGCCGGACTTAGGTAGAGGAGGCTGGGTTGTGGCTGGTAGAGGAGGAGGTGGAGAAGTGGTTAGCCATGCGCAGTGTGGAAAGGGGTGTAGGCCGTGAATAGGAACTCGGTAGAGGAGGGAAAGAGAGAGAAAAGAAGGGGACGACAAGGAGGAAGCGGCTGGACTAAGAAGCCATAGCCATGGGACGGAGACGAGCTCAAAATTTGAGGAAGGAAGGGAGTGTTAGGATGGAATGAAAATGTGAGGTTTAGGCCTCTTTATATAGCTACATGTTAAGGGCGTTTTGGTAAATCTCCATTGGAGCACTTATCTCCCTAAGAGCCATCATGCACATGCACATTGCCACCTAAAATACACCATGTCTCACAATACCATATGCCACTCAAAAACCATGTGCACAAACCATGGGTAACTCAAAACCATGTGCTAATTGGCAATACAATTTGTCACACTTATAAGTGTCACTAAATTTGCAGCGCCTCTCAACCGTTACTATTTTCAAGTGTTCTAACTTATCATTTAAACGTCCGATGATTAATCCAATAAAATACAACAATGGCTAATGTATTCTCGACAAAGTTTTGACGATGTTTTATTTAACCAATTAAATTATAAATCATGTTTTAATAAACACTACTTAACGATATAATTCGATAAAAGGTTACTTAAAAATAATTTCATTAATTAAACATTAACGATTATTATTACCAAATGTCACTACTTATTTAAAATGTCACTTAAACATATTTATATTTACCATAATTATTTCGAATCCATATTTTACTTAAATTAAATCCATTTTATATTCAAAAAATTTAAATTATATCCCAAAAATTAAGATTTGAATTGATTAAAAGTTCTGCATCATCACATTTACCCCCTTTAAAACTTTTCTCCCTCGGAAAGGAAACATAGTTAGTTAAAATTTTCTTTCCTTCATGAACTTATGAATTTCTAAACTCTAGATTTAAATTTCTTTATACCAAAATTTTGTCCTCACAATGGAAATACTGGGTGAATACTTTAGCACACATAGGTCCGGACAACCATATCTACAATGTCTCTAAGTGATGACCTCCAAATATCTGTTATATCCGACTCATCATTTACTCGGCCAACTGGTTAACACTTAACGATTTACCACCCTCTAATAAATAAGAAAATTCATATCTATAAATCATTTTTTGTGTTAATCATTTCGAATACAAAGGTTTAATATTTACATGAGAAAACCCGATCATCTCATTATAGGGAACGAATTCTATTATATTTTAAAATGTATTAGTCTCAAACTTAATCTGTTTTATGTGAAAAACGCTCTCTCGGACGTGGTACACCAAAAACACATTATAGGGCATTGCTAATCCTATTTCTAATGAGCTATTCTTAGGAGACATTACTAATCCCAACTCTGATGAGTCCTTTCTCTTCTGTTCCAATTAGTCGTACCCAAAGATTTGTATAAACTAAAGCTCTGATACCACGTTATAACGACCCACCTTTTTTCCTGGTTTTCACCAGTAATTAAATTGACTCAAACCATTCATAAAAATGGATTGTTAGTGGTACTTACACATTTGAACAAAAGTAAAAGAACCTTTCCATGTTTTCAGAACATTAGAAATAGATGTTTACAGTTACAGTCGACAAACTGCACTTACAACGACTTTCCCCAAAACTATTTTAAATATAAATTGAAAACTATTTATCGAAATTTGAAAACTTCCTTTTCATTTGAAAAACGATGTTATTTGAATGCAAATGTTTTTCTTTTCGCTGAAATCTGATTTAAAATGCTCAAGTTATAAGCGTTCAAAGTTATTAGTCAAAATTTGTGAACTATTGCTGCATGACTAGTCCTATTCAGAACAAATAATGTCGTATAATGAAACTACATACGAATTACTTCCTAAACGAATATATACTTTTATAAACATATAAATCCATTTGAAAACGATATTTCAAATATTTAACTTCAAATTCAATTTAAATTCAAAATCGAATATTATAATACTATTATATTAATAAAATAGTATTATTTTCCAAAAATTAGTCAGATTGACTTCAAAATTTGCTAAAGCTCACAAGAAAAAAAAGACCATTTACGAAATCAATTTGAATTAAAATATATTTTAGATATAAAAAACAAATTTCACTTTTTCAAAACAAAACCCATTTTCATCATTTTGAAACAAAAACTTATTTAACATCAAAAACTCGTTTAACAAAACGTTCCCCTTTTACACAACTTGTTCGTATACGATTCCATTTCATTTCAAACTATTTCAAATTTGAAAATAAATTCCTAACCAACTTTCCAATATCATAATAATATAATATTGTTTACGTTTTCGACTGTGGAGGAGATTTAACCAATCACCGATGTAATAGCATAATTGCAGTGTCATAGTGTGTGTCATATAACATTAACAACCATGTAAACATCTATAGCTACAATTATCAATATTAATAAAGAAATAATGACTGTGCACAAGCATTATAACCCTAATGCTTAATAGTGTGTTTGTGTATTCTAATCTACGCAACCATCATCCATTGCAACAATCATCAACCATTAACCATCCACAACCAATTAAACTAACACACTAGTTAACTATCTGAATTATAACTAATTAATCTTTACTAATTAGTTCATATTAAACTAGTGTATAAATTTAAGAGTTCTCACCTTAATAGCTTTTTAATCTTCGGTAGACGAGCCTAGCGAACACCGTCAAATAGAATTTCCACGAACTGTCGCTTTAACTTTTTTGACTTGGAAAATAGGCTAACTTCCTTTTGGTTTTTGGACTAGCTACGCTCTGGATTTGGAAAAGTACCCAACTACAAAGTTATAGGGAATTCTTTTGTCTTCAATTTTCGAAAATGAATTTTTCAATTCTAATTATTTTTTTGGGAGATATGGCCGAAATGGTGGAGGTGTTTCTCAAGTTCAACAAAAACAGATAGAAAATATGCTCCTCAAAGATTCAGGTTTTAGGAATAGTTAGGCACAAAATTTGAAAGAGTGCTCAACTACACAGTTGTAGCCATTGAAAAATACACGATTTGAGAAAAAGAATTGTATAATTTAGACTAATATTGGAGGAGTTATGGACCCCGCAAGTTGCTTGCCTAGGCAGAGGTTGAAGCTGGAAAAAATGAGGTGATGGTGCATGGAGATGATGGTGCGGTATTGGTGCTTGGTTGGACATGGTGGAGGAGGGTGGGATGTGCCTGGTGGAGGACGAGGTGGGAAAGTAGTTGGCCATGGGTGGTAGTGGAAAAGGGGTACAGGCCATGAAAGGGAACTTGGCCGAGGAGGGAAAAGGAGGAGGGAAAAAGTGGGAAAAGAAGGGGAAGAAAAGGAGGAACAGGTTAGGCTAAAAGCCATAGCCATAGGGGAGAAGAGCTTAGAAATGGAGGAAGGAAGGGAGTATCAGGATGGAATGAAAATGTGAGGTTTAGGTCCTTTTATATACCTACATGATAAGGGCATTTTGGTAAATTTCCAAGGGGACACCTGTCTCCCTAAGAACCTTCATTCATATGCACATTGCCACCTAAAATACCATGTGCCACTCAAAAACAATGTGCACAAATCATGGGTAACTCAAAACCACGGACTCAAAACTATGTGCTAATTGGCAACACCATTTGTCATGCTTATAAGTGTCACTAAATTTGCAATGCCTCTCTACCATTACTATTTTCAAGTGTTCTAACTTATCATTTAAACATCTGATGATTAATCTAATAAAATTCGACAATGTCTAACATATTCTCGACGAAGTTTTGATGATGTATTATTTTACCAATTAAATTATAAAACATGTTTTAATAAACATTACTTTACAATATAATTCGACAAAAGGTTACTTAAAAATAATTTTATTAATTAAACATTAACGATTATTATTACCAAATGTTAGTATTTATATAAAATATCTTTTAAACATTTTTATATTTATTATAATTATTTCAAATCCATATTTAATCTACATTAAATCCATTTTATATCCAAAAAATTCAAATTATGTCCGAAAAATTAAGTTTTAAATTAATTAAAAATTATGAATCGTCACATTTCCCTAGCCACCTAATAGTTCCCGCTAGATAGGCAGACCTATGGTACCTCCATTGCGGTCATTTGATACATAATTCCAAGGCGGACTCTCAATCCAGTCACTTAATACCTAGAGGAGGCAGACCTTCGCAGGGATAAGCAATCTCGTTCCCAATAGCCATTTAATACTCCTTGATTATGGGGAGGTGAGCCACGTGATCAGTTAATAACCTTTTAAGGGTGGATCTAACCACTTAATACCTCAAATCCGAAGCAGGCTTACGTTTGAAAATTATTTTATTTCTAAGGTTTCCTCTTTTGGAACAGGAGGCATGCCCTAAAACCACTTAATACCTCACGCTTGGCATAAACTTTATTTTAGGAAATAATCCTCGCTACGTAATTAAGTATCATCACATATTCCTATGGTTAATGATATCTCACATCTTCGGCTGTTGGAAAGTGCAGACTTGTGTCAAATAAGGCAACTGACCTCGCATCATTAACCTACTAAGTCCAGTTCTTGATTCTTGATTATATTAATACTAGAATAACTAGAAACAGATAAGGAAAACTAATAACTTTCCATCCTAGGATGTTTATTTATTAATCGTTTTATTGGACTTAGTATTTTACTACGCTAATCAATCCCCAATAATTCACCCTTTCTATTCTATTTATTTCTATTAATTAGGTTACCTACCAATAATGAGCCCAACGACCATATTCCCTATGGCACCAAATAACCTATTAAATATCCTTTTATATCCGTCCCTTTTTAAAATTTTAATCTAAATATTGTAACTCCTTTTAACTTCTCTATATTGCTTTAATTGGACTAAATTCTTGTTTATATATATATATATATAAGTTATTATTTATTTACTTTTCTAATTAGAGTTACAATCCTTATTTCTAAACACAATTCAAATTTTAACAACTTAGGCATGCCTATCCTATTCAGTTAATTTCCCCCAATATAAGATGGTTACAATATTCATTACTTTATTTATATCTTATTTATAGCAAAGAAAGTCATTTATTGCTATAAAGGTCATAATATCTATTCTGATTTATTATGGATTATATTTTCCATATACATTTCCATAAAAAGGTAAACTATTCAAATACATAACAATATCAACAAACATTTATGACAATATAACATATTTGCGTTATTTACATAGATTTGGATGAATAAGGTTTATATGTATTTATAATTATATTTTAAGCATGATTAACGTAATTGCTAAATTTTATTTATTATTACTAACCATTTATGTCTTGGTCTAAACCAATGACCAAAACAGACCTTTTCATGTATAATATTTCTTAAGATTCAAAATTTTATAAAAAGGTTAATAATTGCAGTTATTATAAACTTTTGCCTAAAATAGCTAAAAGAGGAATAAGCATACTTCAAATCACAAGAAATAAGAAATATGTATATTGACACGAATGAAACCCCCACTCCACGGTGGCATGGTCGGTCTTTGGAAAGTAACACATTAGTCACATCAGCTGCATATAGAATATAGCACAATACATAACATTGGTGAATAATTTACATCATATCATAAAAGAGAAATCATAATCATCATCACCATCAAAGTAACACAGATACAGGATCCTACTTAGTACATAACAGGTTTCATCAAATAGATAGTAAGTCTACAACGGAATCAAATATAAACTTACATAAGGTAGTGTTTAAAAGTTCAAAAGAAATGCTAAAAGATAGGTCTTCGTTTTCAGCCAAAAAGCACCAATGCTACAGTGCATATCCAAAAGAAAGCAAATCACCTTTTCACTTGGCTACCCATGTAAAAATATGGGCACCGGAGTTTGCAAGGGAAAAACAAACTATGAGTCACTCATAGGACTGGTATGAGAAATTCTACAGTTACTTAACTTATTTAAGAATGAGGCAAATCACAAGACTACGTCGTATGTCTTGGGACGGGTTTACTCCATTGGATTGCCGATAATAAAATAAAGTAAATCAAGTAAACAACGCAATGTTTTTTATAAAAATGAATCCCTTATAAGACTCAGGTCCCATCACACAATGCAACACAAGCCAAAGGATAGAGTTTTCCCTTATAAGGGCCAAATTCGCTTGATACGCAGAAAACAAAAATCATTTGATATTATTATTAGTGTCTAGATGGTTTAAAAACACTTTCAAAATAAATTTATCAATCATAGACGACATAGGTACCATATATTATATCGCCATATAGGTCTACAATTAAAACCGCATGATGTCGTATTTGAAATTGGATTTTCATCTATGAGTCGGGGAAAGGGAACTTCCTCACCAGTTTCGAGACACTCTAGCAAATGCCGTAGGACTTAGACTGTAACACCCCATAATTTTATAATACATTAAAATGATAAACTAAGGAATACTTAATTAAACATTGAGAATTAAGTAAAATGGACTGCACCATTGTGTTCGGCTCAGAATTCTGCTTAAGGTAGACCCTAAGTTTGCTTAAAACGGACATCGTATGAATAAGATATTAAGGTTTGAAGTTTATATACATATAAGGCATTTATATATAAATAAAACTATTCTAGAAAATCAAAATCAGAGGAGGGAGAATTAGGTGGGAAATCAGCCCGTTAGGGGTCGACCCCTACCTTAAGGGTGTTGACCCATGGGTCGACACCACAACAGGGGTGTCGACACCCATGTCGACCCTAGCCAAGTCTAGGTAGAATTCATTCTCTGAATGTGGACTCGTTTCTTGACTAGATTTGTTGACCCTAGGCTATAAATAAGACCTTATTCCCATTGTTTTATTCATCTAAATCAATGGAGACAATGAGGTGTTGCCCTAACTCAGAATAAAGTAGCACGTTCTTCTTCAACAACAAGTTACACATATTCAGAGATCTGCGCTTCAACATCTAAAATTAATCTTCTGTTCTTTAGATCCAATCATAGTGAGTCTATGTTATTTTTAGATATAAACACCAAAAAATTAATCTTGATATGTTTATATGTTTGGATCTAAGCTTATGCTTGTTAGTAATCTGAATCACAATAGATCTGCCATTACTTGTATATCTAATTTACCGATCAAATCCCACTTGCCTATTCATGATATCCCTATTATGTTAGTTTGTCTAATCATGTCACCATATGCCTATTATATTGGTTTGTGTAACAGCCCGTAAATCCGTACTATCTAAGCTGACTAATACAACACACGTCCAACTCAAATAATACAAAAATACGAGTCATTAGGGTTTAAGAATAGAAACAGATAGAAGAAGAACAGAAATAACAAAACAAAATCTCACAGCGGAACGAATAAAATATATTATATAATATAACCTTTGAAATACAAAATTGTATCATAGATACATACCATCATCAGAGTATAATACAACATTTGATACAGCGGAAAATAACTCTTAAATATCTAAAGGTGAAGCCGCCTGCTTCAAGCTCCTCCAAATGTATCTGTAAAAGCCTGAAACGTTTGACTGCCCGCACAAATTTGGGCACCCAAGAATTTAGGAAAAACGAACAAAATAAATGTGACGACACCAAACCCCCGTACGACGGTGGCAAGGGTAATCTTTGGAATATAACACATAAACAGATAACAGCAGAACATAAATAAATACATACACCAGATAATGTACAACAGAATGCACTGGATAAATATAAACATCAGAGTTACACAGTATACAGGATCATACTTAGTACAAAATACAGTTCAGCTATACATAGATGTCTACAGCGGAATCAAAACATAATATGTACAATATGAGCTGCGCAGCATAAAAAGAGATAAATGGTAGAATCCATCTTCTGCTGCAGCTATCCAGAAAGAGCCTGCTAAAACCTGAATACAAGGCTGCCTGTGTAGAAATAAGGGCACCCGAGTTTGCAAGTGAAACAAAATACGAGTCAGTCATGGGACTGATATGAGAAATCTACTTTACTGGTTAACCAATAATAACAAGGCAAATCATAGGACCGTGCCACTTTTGCGGAACGGGTTTACTCCATTGGATTGTCAGTGCTTTAAAACAAGTAAATATTTTAAATATCGCAATGCTTTTTATAAAAATGAAGCCATTATAAGACTCAGTTCCCATCACACAATGCAACGCAAACCGGAGTATAGAGTTTTACCTTATAATGGCCAAAATATGCTTGATACGAATAAAACAAAAGCATTTGATATTATTACTAGTGTTTATATGTTTCAAAAACAATTTCAATCATAGACGGCATTAATGCCCCCATACCACTATGTCGCCATATATAGGTATACAATCAAAACCGCACGATGTCGTATTTGGAAATTGGATTTCCGTCATGAACCAAGGCAAGGGATCGTCCTTACCGCTTCGAGACTCTCTAGCCCGAGCCTCAGGGAAAGTACTCAGTCAAGCCCTTGGATCGTCAGGGCCGGTCCACTTGATGTGGATTATAATGCCTGAACACTGCATTTCCCCGCCCTTTGGGGCGTAAATGAGTCCTATGACTCCATCGGCTCCACACAGTCACCGATATATCCGAGGCGCCTCGCAATCCAACAACCACACAGGTGAAAATAATATAAATGTCGGAGCTGGTAGGTCACTGACACCACCCTAGCTAGAAGGACACGCATGTCCTCCCTGAGGTCCACTCCTGTTTCTGGTTCATACCGGGGTGTGAGGCTCGCGAATCAACGTTATACACAAAGCTATGCCACACAGGCAGTGCTTTGATCATCCACCACAAGACTTTGCTTTTCAACAAAAGCCTTGATCATTTTCCACTTAGGCATGCCACACAGGCAATTCACACCATGTGACTGATGTCTATCGATATACAACCTCTGATCCCGTACGTCTCATAGAAGGGTGAAGTAAGGGAATGAATTCCCCTTCACTAGGCAGATGTATATTTAATAGAGATCAATCAACACAGAGAAAAATCCAATGTCAGACACACAGTCCATACATGTTCGTTCTAGGTCTGAACGAAACCGGAGGCACCTTATACCTCGCATATCCATCGATCTCTAAGTACGTCTAGACGATCACCACTTATTATCTATATCTTAGGATGCCTCCCAATCAAGACATTAGTAATCATCCAACCGATGTGAAGATCTCCGGTCATCAACCACCGTCTTCATCATCGACTTCTTATCGTCGATCAATTATTTGAAATGAGATTTAACTCATCCTTTTCAAATAAATCACGTATATTTAGAAATTAAAATCAATTCATTTCAATGGTTAAATTATTCGACATCAATAATTCTGTTCTTTAATGTAATTTTCACGCCAAACACATTCAACCATCAAATATCCAATAAACCAGTAAATTCGGTTTATTTCCATTCCGTATTGTTTATAATATTTTATAACGATTTATCGCTATTTTTATTCATTTAAAAATAGCCAATTCATTCAAACGACGCTTCAGGCCATATGGCGGCCATGGCGTTGTTTCTCTTCATATTTGATTTACACATATCTAAAAATCCAACTGTTGGATCTTTATAAATTTTATATCATTAGAAAGATCTTTTCAAAACGAATCCAACGGTTCCAGTTTTGGGAAAATCCGACGGTCGGATCTCCCGGTACAATCGTTTGAAGTTAGGATTTCAAAATACGAACTGCAGCATCGTTATTCGATTTATTTTAATTAATTATATATATATAATATCCATTCTTCGATTTCAAAACCATATTCATTTCATATATTTGATAAAAATGATATTTTTATCCAACAGGTATTTATTTCAACACATCACTATTTTTAACAGTTCATATATATCATACAAATGTGATTTTTTTATTGTAAAACAATTTATTTCAAAACACGATTATTTTATATAGTTCATACATAAGGTAAAAATGTTATTTTTGGTGTTAAAACAATTTATTTAAAACACTGATATTTTATATAGTTTATATAAATGATAAAAATGTTATTTTATCTTTCAAAGAATTTATTCAATACATGAACTTCATTCAACACATGAATATGGTGTCAACACATGAAAATAATTCTAACACATGAATATTATTGAAAATTTCGGTTGCATAACGGTAGGGTATTTAAAACCGGCACCGTCCCGAGTACGGCTCCTCGCTCTACCTTAAAGCCTTGCAGCTTTTGACAATGGGGATTTTCAATGTCTAGTTCGTACGCAGACGAATTTTCCCATATACTAATCCTATTGGGATTTCAATCACAATCGATCATTTCAAATCAACCATTCATGATATTCACCAAATTTCACATCAACCAATAATCCAAACAATATCACAACCAATATATATATATATCGTCCATGGTTTGTGGACGAGGGGAGTATATATGTTGATATACGTATATAACTATACTTCGATTTCATTTCAATTCATTTCAACGCATATATCATTTTTACAACGTATATATAACTTATACATCGAACATACAACTTATACAATACTTATACATGTGGTGTACAACTCTTATATAACTCATACATCAACTGTATAATTTATACATCGTCATTTCCATATCGTTTATAATTCAGAAATCTCACTTTGGGTTCCACTCCTCCAAAAATTGTAGAAAGCTCAGAAAAATATCCGGTCTCTTCTAGAATGTAGAAGACATCCACACGAGTCCACTGTCTCTTGTTTCACTGGATTTCGACCACATAGCAAAAAGATATGATTTTTATTGTAAAATCATAAACCGTAGCGCTTTAAAGTGCTATAATCAGTTAAATTAAAAACAGCTATACCTTCTCTGAAATTGTTCAAAACTAGGCTTCGATTTTCCCGCAAATCCGTTGCACTTCGTTCAGATCGGGTTATATCGTGTCGAAGAGCTTGGAGAGGCGCTCAGAACGAGGGTGGCTGCGCTCTGATCGATACAGCAAGAGGCTCCGGCGGCACTCCAAACAGGCCGACTTTCAGGCGTTGGATCTCCTCGTACAGGCGACGAGAGGAGGCGTACCTTATACGGATTAGAAGCTCTCGTTGCATACTACAAAAACTTCAACTGGAGGGAGGGCTATCGATGCGTGGATCAAAAGAAGAAAAAGAGAGAAGGGAGAAAGGAGTTCCGTCATTGCCCGTAGCTTTGCGGGGGAGAGAGATGAAGATGCGAGATTGTGATTGGCTAATGATTTTTTTTATATATATTTTTAAAAATCCAAAAATACCCCTTGCTTCATACGAACTCCAATCCAAACCCAACGACTGTTGCCCTAGCTAAATACCCCCATTCCGAACATAATGGGATATGTTTCGTAGGCCCATTCGACTGTTTCAGTCAGTTTCTCTGTAAATTAAAGTATAAAACATTTAATTTTCGATTTGAACGTACATTTCAATTTGCCGGGGCCACATACTGATCCCTAAAATTCCAGAAAAATAAATCTAGCTATGTTTTGACGATATGGTCCCAACAAAACTAGTTTCGTTGAATTCTGAGACCGTTTGAAAAATGGCCATTTTCTGATCAATCCAATTTAACTAAAATCAACCAAACACATTTTCCTTCGCCACGCTCACATATTAACTTCAAAAATTATGGAATTTGAAACCTAGCAATAATTTGACATCCCGGATCCAACAAAAGTGGTTTCGTCGAATTCTGAGGTCGTTTGCAAAATGGCTATTTTCATGGGCTATATAAATTCTATAGCGACCTTTCTGAAAATTCATTTGGCCATAACTTTTGATTCCCGCTATGAAACTTCGATTTTTTAGATTCGTTAGAAAGACATTCATAAACAAATTTAAATATTTTTGGTTTCACTAAAATTCGTTTTATTTTGCACCCGGTACAGTCAGTCAAAGTTTGAATTCCAATTTAGAAACTGCTGCGCCACTTCAGGCCTTGTTTAAAATTAATAATAATTATATTTATTTTCAAACATCGATTCAAACATACTTTTTGTCGTTATTATTTAAAATAATTTATTTTAAATATTTAAAATCCACTAATATAGCTAAATTAAAAATTTTAAACCAGTTCAGATTTTCCGGGTTGTTACAATAAACTCTGGGCCAGTCATGGGACTGGTATGAGTAAACTCCAACCAATTTGTTTAACTTTGAAAAATAATTTGAAAGAAAAGGTAATAGTAAGACCATCCCACACATAAACACGTACGGTTTTTACCTTACTATAACCAAACCATTTATGATATCAAAATCCAGTGATATTATAATAATGTCTAATCAAATAAATAACCAAATAACAGAACGCTTGCATCTCACGCTCCACATACATAGTATAAAATAAAAAAAACCATAGGGTGCTTATTGGAGATTAGATTCCAACTATGACAAGGTATGGGACCACCTCCTGATCAGTGTACTCTAGAGGGGATACACTGGGGTTCAACAAGAACATCTTGCAACCCGGCCCACACATGGCCGACCACTCATTTAGTTTGAGTGGATCGAAAATATTGTCACCCACGGTTGTGGGACGTCCAACCGTAATCCGTAAGATACAGAATCGAAAGAAGAATAAATAAGAATTTTATCTAGATCGGTGACAAATATACCCTGATTGGGAATGACCCACCTAGCCATGCTGCCTGCCCGATTTTTGTCATTTCCTGGTTGTGAGGCTTGAGGCTACGTAAATCTTCCAGAACATCTGGCCACCATACACTTTGAATGCCACATCGTCAAACCCGTCAAATCACTTGTTAATCTTCCTAAAATATTACGGGTATAAAAAGTTAAGGGAAATGAATTTCTCTGCCACCAGACGTAATACCTCGGAAATATCGTCTTATGTGATCTGTTAGGAATACTCTGTCAGTCATTCGTCCATACAAGTTGTCCTGGGTCTGGACAAACAAAACATCTCTTTCTATTTACTCCATCTTTGATTTTTTTTCAAATAATCTAATTTGCAGCGACTATGCCTATACGGAGTGGTTTTCGGATATTAAATCCAACCGGTCTCTCCGTATTGACAACGATGGTCCAAAAATTCTTTGATAGCCAGTGATTTAACTATCAAAAGAAAAACAAACATCTATCAACAATCAAACAATCACTGGCCCCTTTTAATTAATATTCATTCATTAACTATATTTCCAATTTCCTTATCGAATTATATATATTTCGATATAATTTTCAAAATTTCTGAAAAATATTCTAACTCCTTAAATTTCTAGAAAGTTTCGCCAGCACCTCCCCTGTACTGGTCAATCGTTCAAACCCAACTCGCCTCTTTAGGCCCTTTCCATTCAAAAAGAAAATCAAAAGGCCAAGCGGCTTGCCGATTCGGCACATAAAACCTCATATGGAAATTTAAACATGTACCTTTTTGTCGGGCACTCATTATAATCGTCACTTGTCTCATTCCACACCTATTTAACATGCATACGCCAATTCCTAACTTATTTCAATCAATTTAATCTTTTTCAATTCAATTCGCTAATTAGCTCTTTTGCCTAATACACTTCCGATTTGAATATATCATAGTCAAATATAATTTAATTCACTTAAACACATGTTGAATCCCATTTCTAACTCGAGTTCCATATTTAATTTCAAACTTAAATTTTACGATTTACTTAACAAAGGTTAAGTTCGATTCGAAATCTCATTAACTAATTTCTTTTCAAATTAGTTACAATCCGAAAATCTGATTTTTTTTTTAACAAAAACCCTTTCATTTACCCAGCTTGAGTTCATATTTATTTGATAACTTAAATCCGTATTTTTCTAAAAGGATTCAGATATTGTTCACTCAAAATCCTTTAAATTTATTAAATAAACCGCTATGGTTTAAAAATGATTATGGCACTGCTTTTCTAAAAATTTGATTTTGACATAACTTAAAATCTATACGATGAAATCCAGATTTTTCTCTTCCATTAGAAAATTATTATTCAATAGGTTCGGGCGTTTTTTGTTTCATCGAATTACGACTCATATTGAATTCTATATACTGAATTGAAGTTCGAAACGCCAAATTACGAACTACCGCGCTGCAGCGAGTTCATTTAAATTGTAATTTAATATAAACGTTTAAAATTTTCATTTATAAAATAATTCAACTCCATTTTCAGTAAATTTAAAAATTAACTAAGCCCGTTATCCCAAATCTAACTTCACAATTCAGATTATTCAACTCGTCGATTTCTTCATGCCACATTCATAACTCAGTTATGAATTTAATCAAAACTCAACTCCTATATTCAATTCCAATTCCTTAAATTAATTATAAAATTCAATATACTCGAATTTCAATTATAAATTTCTTTTGTTGGGAATAATCAATTAGTTCAACATCATTTACCATTACAAACTAATATCAGCCCTTGATAATAGTAAATTCGTTCAAGTTGGGGAATTTTATTTACCTCTCAGACCATGATCGACAACGTTCTTATCTTGAGACGGATAAGAGTTTGTAATACAAAAAAACCGCCATTACTTAGCAATAAAATCTCCTCTTCTATCTCATTTAAAAATATGATTTTTAAATGCCATTTCTTATATTTGGATAAATCTATTTTCAAATTTATCCAATGAAAATTACTTCATTATCTTTAGAAACATTATTTATAAATCGACTTCCTTATTTTATATTGAACGAGCTTTCTTTTAAAATTTCAATTAAAGCTCGATTTCCATTTCAAAATTTTTATTATCATAGCCTATATATATATAATATTTCCATATTAAAGCTTAAATTTATATTTACTACAATTCTGATATCTTTTGAAAATAATTTTATTTCTATAAATTTGACATAAATCATAAATCTGTCTGGATTTTATTTCCATTCATTTTACAATTCCGAACATTGAAATAAATTTCATTATTTCTTTTTGAAACGATTTCAAATTATAAATCCCTTTTTAAATTCATACTCGAATTTAAATTTATAAATTAACCACTGAGAATTCCCCTCCTTTATTTATAAGCATCGTTTATAAATTTCACTTCTGGTTTTTAATATTGAAACCAGTTTCTATTTCAAATTCCATTTGGAATCCAATTTCTACTTTGGAAAGTAAATTTTCCTTATTAAATTCATACTTGAAATTAAAATTTAATATTATCAAATGATAATGTTTCTTTCCATTCATAAACATTGCTTATAAATTCAATCACTTGTTTTTATTATTAAAAACAAGTATATATTTCTAAATTCATTCGAAATTCCATTTCAAATCAAAAAAAAATTCCATTTAAAATCTAAAAATCCTTATTATTTATATTTTTAAATATCAATCTCTAGGGCCAGTGATATTTTAACATCCACAAACACCAAATTATCAATCATAGGTTTCAAACACATCATATATGATAATATATATGGAAATAAACAATTTTAAATTTTGAGGGATCCAGTTGGATCCTTCCAACTTGTTTCCTGCATCCAAAGATGTCAGACATCATAAAAATAAACCAATCCTGCTTCGAGGCAGGATATCACGGTATAGAAGGTTATCCACTCATATACGTAGGGCAATAGGGTCATCCGCTAATGATACCGCGTGCGTCCGCTAATGGTACTGCGGGAAATCCAATATATATATACATATAATAACCACAACCCCTAAGCCTAATGTAACTAATATATATAACCACAATTCATTATTAACAGCAATGCAACAAAAACAACCAACAAATTATTTTTAATGTTAAAAATAATTTTTAAGTGAGATTACTCACCTTAATTCTCGTCGTATTTTTCCCCCGTTAAATCCTGTATTGTCACAGCTATGAACCTACTTGAGTCATCTTGAATGTATTTATCTTGCGTCTACGATTATTAAATCCTTAATCTTCGACTTACTCTTTCTTTAACTCGAGAAAAATTCCATCAAACTCTCGAGTTAACCCAGACCTCTTATAACTGCCGTCATGGCATTATAAGTCCATAATCAGGTCGATGCTTGCTCTTTTCCATAACAGTAAAAGCACTAATTGATCAACTAGCTCAATAGGTTTACCCTTTCCCATGTTGTATGCTTGCATTCCAAATATTTGGAGAAGTCGTTCTTCCCGCTTCCAGTTTTCGCTGCATAGGAGGAGCTCAACACCATTTCCAACAATTTTCTTTTCTCGTGAGATCCGATAAACCTGAATTCTAACGTTACTCCAAATTGTCGAACTCCCAGGAATTGGAATCGCACCATCTAAGGACACACTCTCACCTCATTAGAACCCCATCTGTAGTTCAACACAACTTCAACGAACCCAGAACTCCAAAATCACAAAGCCAAACTCCTTCCGTCAATCATCATTTCAGACCCAAACTCCCCCAATAACCATCGACTACTCTCCCTCAATAACGCACAGTTTGAATACCAGTATTATCCCCAAATCGCAAGCATCACCCCTTCAAACCATCGCCCATCTAAAATGAATTCATTGATCAAACGACAGACTTCATCATCTCCGATCACCATGCCAAACCACTAATTAACATCCGGACCCCTATCCAGACACGTCTCTAGCCATCATCGGCGGTTCCAGTTACAGGGCGATGTTTTCTAGACATCAAACCCTTTAAAAATTACATAGTATAATCCTCTTTGCCCTAAGATTCGATTTCACACTCGATGAACGGTTGCCCCAAAATTGAACTTCCGCTTTTCCCTTTTAGAACGCGACATTGAAACCCTAGCTAGCTTTCGAACTAGGTCTTCGAGGTGATGGATAAAATCGCGATTTTCATTTCTTTTTACATGGAGGAATGGTTTCGGTGACTGGAAGAAAAGGAATGAAGAGTGAGGACTTGAATTTGGTTTCTGCAAATGGAACAATGAAGTGATGAGCTCGATTTTATATTGGAATTGATTTTCGGTTGTAAGGACTGAAGAGGGAATGGTTTGAGTTGGTTTCGGGTGTGGAATGGAAAACAAAGGTGATGGATTTATACATAGCGAACAGAAGACATAAGTACTATGCCATTAATTCGCTGTTACTTTGATATCGAATGAAGCAGACAATATTTCCAACTCGAGGAAAGGAAGTGTCTGCGCGATTAAAAAAAGTGTTAAGGCATTGTCTGTACTTACGGTAGATGATATGATTTTGTTTTAATTAAAAAATAAAATATCTCGCGGTCCGTTAATTCGAAACCCCAAACAATTATTCAACCGTAACCACCGACCTCTAATATTACAGCTTTATTCTGAACTCCACGAACTAATTTTGGAATTTAATTTGACTGTATAATAGAGATAACAACGTAAATTAATGATTTAAATTAAACTTGATTTAAAATATAATCGATTTCAAACAATTAAATTCTTCGAAAATAAATAATTGTTATCGTTCTAATTCAATATATAGAATTTTAATTGTTTTGATTTTGTTTTAAATTGTTCTCAGTCTCATATTACGATGATTCAACATCATCGATATTAAATTGTATATAAATTATTTAATCGATAAATTCAATATAAAAATCCAATTATTATTCCAAACTAATATTTAAAATAAATTTAAATATTCAGTATAAATCGATTAAAAATCTGGGATGTTACAGTTTGCCTAATCATGTCACTATTCCTATTCTGTTAGTATGACCAATTCTATCATCATATGCTAGTTTTTATTTACTATTTCTATTTTTGTTCTCTTCTCTCCCTCTTTCCCCTTTTGTTTTTATAGCCAGGCTACCTTCAAGCCTAGGCCTATCGCTAAAACACGCGAACACACGATTTGGGAATGATTGGGAATGATTAATTTGGGGCATAATTCATATTGTAAAACATGATTGGGATTTTTTGGCATAATTTGTATCTTGAGCCAAAACTTGAGGTTTGGGGGCATAATCTATATCTTGGTCAAAAACCTTAATCTAGGGCATAACTTGTATCATAGATCGGACAGAGATTTTGGGGCATAATAAACATGAAAATTTGTTAGTAATGAAAATGCTTAGATTCATAGTAATAGAAATAGTAACCCCGCTTAGACACGAAGTTAGATTACACTTGTGGTAGAAGTCTGCCCGGAACCGCCCGGCAAATCATGCGACCACAAGTGGTGAATATAATGTGAGGGGTTTAAGTGCATAAGCATACACATGATGGTGTTAATACATGAGGTTAAGTCCGACTTGTGGAAGAAATCTGCCCGGACCCAACCGGCATATCCAGCATCCACAAGTTGTAGACTTAATATGGGAGGTCTAGTGCATTAACAACCATAAATTAATGAATGGTGATAAAATTGTAATACTTAACCTGTTTGAATCCATGAGGATTACATGCACCAGTTAACTTGAGTAGGGGTTAAGTAAACATGCTTGAATTAGTAGGAGGGTTAAGTAAATCTTGGGGCGGTGGGTAATATTTATATATATAGGCCCATAAACTTAACCTATGGGGTTATGCAATCTTGCAAAACTGGTAGGCATAACATGTTGAAATCCTAGTAGTGGGGATGCAAGCCTAGGGGGAAGCTTGTATCATCTGGTATAGGACCCTCAGTAACCCATCTGGGTATCAAATGGGGAACCCCTAACTAGGTCGGGGTCTAGGCACGCTTATTGAGCTGATTATAAAAGGTCACTTGAGTGGGGGTGTTTGACGGTGCATTCTAACGGAGTCATGTGCATACATGGGTCCGCTTACTAGGGAAGATAATACGTTGTGACATCTGTAGATATGGTTTGTGCACATCCCGTAAATAAAGGGTTGCCACTTTAGGAAGAGATACATCCTACTGTGGGGCCAGCACAGGGTATCTACGAGTTAGGGAGCCGATCGATTGGGAGTAGTAATTGGGGTACATCTAGTCTTGCTTGTTTAGGAACCCATTCTTGTCGTTGGGAATTAACACATGTCGATTCTATTGGGCTACCTGTAATTGTATAGGGTAAAACCTCTCACTAGAAGTACACCTAAGTCTACCATCTTATACTTGTTGGGATCATCTTGTTCGTGTTATACTGGTATTGGTGCAAAGAAAAGCATTAGAGAAGCGCAATACATGTTATGTCCTGTGTATCCTATTTACCTTGCTATACCTGCCTTATGACACTATTATCTCTCTCCAACTTATATGACTGTCGTGATGCTTTTACTTATTTATATGCTAAAGTAACTGGACTCGTCAGACTTTACGTCTGACCCATTTTGTTTCCTCTTCTTTCTCTTCTGTTCCCCCTCTGGTTCTCAGGGTGGGAATACTCAAGCTTGATCGGTATTCTTCTTCCCTTCTGCTTGGAGTTGCGTAGATGTACTGCTTGATTTCGTAGCTTATCTATTATGGATATATTTTGGGGATTATGCTCCTTTTATGTATTATTGTAATCGGATGATGATTTTGTACAAGGCAGAAGTTTTATGTATTATCTGGTCTTGCACCTATTCGTTATCTTTGACTTCTAGTCGTCGTTTAATTATTTGAAATGAGATTTAACTCAGTCTTTTCAAATAATTCTCGTGTAAAATTTCAAATCAAATTCTTTCCCTTGGTTTAATCATTGGCCTTCACCATTCAATACTTTATGTAAAAAGGTGCAGTCTAGAATTTAATTCGGTCATCGAATTGAATACTCAAGTCATATCATATCCATAATTCATTTTGTACGTTTTCATGTTGTAGTGTTCGTCGTCATGATTCCAATGGACCTAAGTTTGCGAATTTCTGAAAAAGTATGAAAAAGTTATGATTTCTGAAATCGTTAAATAATGATAAATTTTAAGTTGTTTATTCTCAAAATAATTCATCTATGATATTTAATTTCTATGAAAATCAATTAAAAATAAATTTTAAATTGGTTCCAAAAATACGGGTTGTTACAATTTCCCCCACTTAAAAACTTTTTCGTCCTCAAAAAAGAAACAACAGCAAAGTAGGAACTAAATAGTAATGTAAAATAACATAAATGTACCTCCTAATAGAGCTAATCAGAGATATCCACTTTACACTTGGGATAAGCCCGTTTAATGCTATCTTTTGTTTCCCATGTATAGTCTTTAGAATCTCCAGTCCATTGCACTTTGACTAAATGCACCTTCTTATTCCTTAAAACTCTGGTTTCTCTGCCAATAATCTTCATCGGCTCTTTATGCACAATCAAACTCTGAGTAATATCTAATATCAGTTGATTTGCCTCTTCCACGATCAAGTCTGGATCATGAACATGCTTCGAAGTTGAGAAATGTGAAATACGTCATGTACTCTGGGCAACCAATCTGGAAATTGAACCCTGTAAGCAAGAGTTCCAATCCTCTCAAGTATAGGAAACAAGCCAATAAATCTAGGTGCCTACTTTCCCGTCTTCCCAAATCGAATTACTCCTCTTATTGGAGAAATTCTCAAATACACATAAGCACCAATAGAAAATGCCAAATCTCTTCTTTTAGAATTCACATAACTCTTCTGTCGACTCTGTGCTGCTTGTAGTCGCTTCTCAATGAAATCGACTTTATCTGAAGCTTCTTTGATCATATCTGGACCCAAGACTAATCGATTACCAGGCTCTATCCAACATGTAGGAGATCTACATGGTCTACCATACAATACTTCAAATGGTGACATTTTTAAACTTGCCTGGAAGTTATTATTATATAAAAACTTAACCAAATGTATAAGATCTTCCCAAGATTCTCGAAAGTCGAATATACAAACACACAATAAATATTTCGATATGCGATTCACCCTCTCAGTCTGACCGTCTATCAGAGGATGATATGCAGTGCTAAGATTAATCTTCATTCCCAATTCAGATTGGAATGCTTCTCAGAATTTACTAGTAAAGATCGGATCGTGACCACTAATGTAAACACCCCACCTCTGTTAAGGTCACTCACAAAGGGAATGCATTAACTTTGGTGGAGTATTATAGGTTAAAGACACAGATAATTTACAAGACAGACATATAAGCAGCGGAAAACTGAAAATTTATTTCATAAGCACGTGGTCCAGTCAAACATTACAACAACTGTCTTAAAAACCAACTTCCAAAATCATTACAATAAAGCCTCTGTCTTGACTAAAACATAAAGAAGCATAAACAATAATAAAGCAGCAAAAATCCCCAATTAAGAGTGTAACTACAACCATAGCAATAGAGAAGAGAATCCAAGCAATACGTCTACTCTCTTCAAGCTGGAAAAGGTCTGGACTAAATTGAAGTATTCCCTCCCTACATACCTGAGGGGAGGGGGGACGGAAGACAAGAAGACAAAAGAAAATGGGTCAGACATAAGCCTGGTAAGTCCAGTGATTATTTAGCATGTAAACAGGTAAAAGGATCATGACATGAATAAACCGAACCTAGGACAGCACCCTAAAAATAAGATAATAATAAAACTGAATATGCTATCGCACTCATTTCTATTTCTCTGCACCCACTTACAAGTGTTTCAACTAGCACCATGTGTTCATGATAAAATGATCCCTCTATCGATTGGCTCCTACTTGCATGCATTTTAGTTGGATCAAATTAACATAGATCTAATCATACAAGTATGTAGATCTAGTCATATAAACATATATGAACATGATGAACTTGCATATAACATATCATAAAAGAATCACCAAATCTATATAAGACATGATAGGTTCATCACCAAATTAATATATAACATGATAGATTCATCACTGAATTAAGATACAACGTGATAATTTCACCATCAAATTAAGATATAACATGATAGATTCATCACCAAACTAAGATACAACATGATAGTTTCATCACCAAAATTAAGATACAACATGATAGATTCATCACCAAATTAAGATACAACATGATAGATTGTATCAAACACAATAGCCTCATAAGCATAAGTAATTTTTAGAATCAGAATACAATTATCTTACAACTAGGCACAATTCTAGTTTCTCTTTATTACTAGTCATGACTTTTACTCGTTCAATTCTAAAGGATAACTGAACTTACAGAAAAAGAACAGTTCTTGTATTCTGAAATCTGATTTCTGAATTTGTTAAGATATTCCTTTGATGTAGACTATTGATGTTCTTCTAATTGATTTCTAGTTGAAGAAGATATTCTAGTCTTAAGAAGATGGAGACTACGCTAGTTCAGAGAGAGACAGCATGACGACTTCATAGAATGTGTTTATGTGTTTTAGGTTTAGGGTTTGAGTTGATTATATAGAAGTCTAGGATTAATTCTAGCCTTTGGATCAACCTAGGATCCATCCAAACCATCCAAATCATCATAACACAAAGACACCTCATCAGACCAATCAAATAAAGCCACATCAGCCCTAATACAAGAAAAATCATCACCCAACCAACCAGAAAAAGCCACGTTAAAAAAAAACAATCTTTAACCAACAAAAATGTGCCACGTGTGCCACATGATGCGTACACGTCATATTTATTTATTTATTTATTTTTCTTTTTAGCTATCTTCCCAATAAATCATTTTCACACTAAACCACTTTTTGAACTGCGTTCACACTAAACCACTTTTTAGCCATTCCCCTAAAACAAAAATATAGCGCTAGCGGGGATCGAACCCTGTAGCTCTTATATGCAAGTCACATGTTCTAACAAAATGAGCTACTAAGTCTTTTGCTTACAAACCTTAGAACAATGTTAAACATTATTCTTTTCTCATTCCTCTTTTTCATGTTTTGCTGCAATATTTAATTTAAAGATATCTTCTTCATTTTAAATCGGTTTTCTGCAAACCATAGGTCTAAATTGATCAGAAAATCACCACAAACGCAATGATGCTAATTTCGTGACCAAATTCATGAAGCTCTTCAAATTTTTCTTTTTTATTTAATTGTTCCTATGCGTTTCTTCGCATTTCATGTATTGCACTTAATTTTTCCTTCATTTCACTGCATGAACTTATTACATGAAATATTTGTTTGTCATTATTTAATTTTTCTCTTAAATATATCTATGTATATAATATATACACATATTTCCACATTTTTAATTTCATTAAAAATGCGGGGTGTTACAACTAACAATGCTGCTGGGAATTCCATGCAGTCTAACAATCTCTCTCACATAAATTTGAGCAAGGCTCTGAGCTGTTCTAGTTAATTTTACTGGAATAAAGTGGGCGCTCTTCGTGAAACGATCAACTATAACCCAAACGCTATCACTTCCCTTTCTGGTTCTAGGCAAACCATCAATGAAATCCATAGAAATTTGATCCTACTTCCATTCTAGAATCTCTAAAGGTTGCAACAAACCAGCAACCTTCTGTTGATCACTCTTATCCTGTTGGCAATTTGGACACCTGCTAACATATATAGAAATGTCTCTCTTCATAGACTTCCACCAAAATGTGCACTTAAGGTCGTAATACATCTTACTCACCTCTGGATGAATACTAAGCTTGGATTTGTGACATTCTTCCATTACCTCTCGTCTGAGCTCGGGAATATTTGGAACATAGATTCGGCCTAACAATCTTAGAACTCCCTTCCTATCAATTTGGAAACTCGATACTTCATCTTGTTGAATTCTTTTAATAATATTCTAAATAAAATCATCGTCGTTTTGAAGAACAGACATCTTCTCGATTAATGAAGGCGTAATGATAAGATTAGCGACGATTGCATTCTTCATACTAAGGACATCCGCTACAACATTGGCTTTCCCTGGAGTATACGAAATATCAAGATCGTATGCTGCAAGAAATTATAACCAATGCTCTGTCTTAAATTCAAATATTTTTGGGTGAACAGATATTTCAGTGATTTATGATCTGTATATAATTCGAACTTCTCACCCAAAAGATAGTGCCTTCGTATCTTCAAAGCAAACACTACGGCCAATGGGTCTAAATCATGAGTAACATACCTCTTCTAATGCGACTTCAACTGACGGCTAGCATAAGCAACAACTTGGCATATTTGCATTAACACCGCACCTACTTGTTCATGAGAAGCATTTGTATAGATAGTCAAATCTTGATTTCCATCTATAACAGTCAATACTGGAGCAGTAGTCAACCTTACCTTCAGCTTTTGGAAGGCTGCCTCACTTTCTGTCGTCCAATTAAACCTCGCATGCTTCTTTGTAAGCTTCATCAATGGACCAGATACCTTCGAAAAATCCTTAATGAATTTCCAATAATAGCCTGCCAATCGCAGAAAATTTCTGACTTCAGTGGGAGGGCTAGGTTGCTTCCAATCTCTAATGGCTGTAATTTTGCTTGGATCCACTGAAATTCCCTCCTTCGACAGGACATGGCCGAGAAATTTCACTTCTTCTTGCTAGAATATGCATTTAGAAAATTTGGCTTTCAATACATTCCTTTTCAGAATTCCCAAAACCTATTCCAAATGCTTCGCATGCTCGCTAGCTGACTTAGAGAAGATTAAAATATCATCAATGAAAACTAGCACAAATTTATTCAACACTCCGCAAAATACTCGATTAATCAAATCAATAAAGTAAGCAAGAGCGTTACATAAGTCGAACGACATTACTAACCATTCATAAAACACGTTTGGAACTATAAAACCTGTCAAAGGAACACATTCTTCGGCAATCCACAACCGATAAAAACCTGTAGCTAGGTCCATCTTTAAAAACACAATCGATCCGTTCAAGCGATCTAATAGATCATCAATGCACGTCAATGGATATTTATTCTTCAATGTTTGCTTATTTAAGCCTCAGTAATCTACGCATAATTTGAGGGTACCATCTGACTTAGGAACAAATACCATGGCTGCTCCCCAATTTGAGAAACTAGACCTGATCAGACCTTTCCATAGCAATTGTCGAGTTTGATCACTCAAATCTTCTTTCTTTATCAATGTCATTCTCTGAATAGCATGCACAGCTGGCCTTGCATTCAGGACCAGATCGATCCTGAAATCAATTTCTCTACGCAAAGGTAAGATGTCAACTTCTTCGAACACATCCGCATAATCTCTAACAACGGGAATATTTTCCATAGAAGTAGGAAAAACTTCAAGAGCAGACCAAAATTCTTTTCTATTTAAACTTGAGCCTATGCGTGGTATAATAATACTCCCAAGTTTTGTTTTAATTTTAACAATTCTCTCGGTGCACTTAACTTCGGCCTTATACTTCGTCAACCAATCAAACCAAAGTATAACATCAAATTCGGATAAATTCATGACGATCAAGTTAAAAGAAAACCGGTAACAAGAATAAGAGACCGACACTCTACTATATAAACAAAGAACAAGTGAACCTCCTATCGGATTATGGACACTAATAGATTCTTCAAGATTTCTCAATTTTAAATTTAACTTTTTAACTACGTTACTTGAGATAATACTACGTGATGCTCCCGTATCAAATAATACTTTAACAAGAATATTTTTAATTGTAAGCGTACCTTCCAACACGTGGGGTTTACCTTCACCAGTAAAAGAAGCTGGCGCATTCGCCTCATCATAACATAAGCCATTTTGGCCTTTTTCAGCAATGGGCAATCCTTGACAATATGCCATGTCTTATGGCAATTGAAGCATTCCCTATTATCTCGAGGTTTCTGACTAGGGCCAGATTCATTTTGTCTTGGCCTTTTGGGAGCATTGCATTGATTAGTCCAATGCCTATACTGGTCACAGTTGAAGCATTTACCCTTTGGTTTTCTGTCTTCCTGGGGATTAGCTGCTTCAGTCTTACTTGTCTCTAGCTTCTCGTTGGGAAGCTTTCTCTTGTTGCTAGCTAGACTTCTCTCCCTATCCGCTTGAGAATTCTGCTTGTCGATGCCCTCATATCTACAAGCCATCTCGACAACCTTAGCAAATGGAAGTTATATGAGGGTTGTCACTCTGCTGTGGTGCCTCCTCTGAAGACTGTTGATGAACCGCTCGTTCTTTCTGATTGGTTCTTGTATTAATTCAGGTCCATGGCGAGAAAGTTCATTAAACTTGCTAACATACTCATGAATGGTTCTGTCGCCTTGCTGGAGATTAGAAAATTCATCATGTAAGCGCTCGACTTCCTGTCATGGAACAAACCTTTCCTCAAAGATTTCCTTAAACCTCACCCAAGTCATGTCAACTTCGAGATCGCCTACAGTCACTGCTTCCCACCAAATTAGGGCCTCTTATTTAAGTAGCCAAGATGCTAAAAATATTTTCCTGTTATCTGCCAATTCTTGGCTCGTGAAGATCCGTTCGCAAGACCATAACCAAGCTTGAGCTTCCATTACAGTTCCAATGTCTATGAATGGCACTCCGCCCAAGTTCTTATATTCCTTGGCAACTGCATCAAGATCAAACGGTTGTTGTGGCTTTTGTTGCAATACGGGGTTGCTATGAGCCGCTGATCCAACCTCATCGAGATCAGGCTGATTATTAACAGCGGGGATGTCACCCCTTCCTCGGCCTCTACCTCTTCCTCAACTACTCATTTCCTTTTAGTTCTGAGGATAGCAAGAAAGAGTCAGGATAACAGAAAAGATAGCTTAAGGAATGACAAAAGCATATAGACATATGCATAGATAATGGTGTAATGATCATGTTATATGCTATTCTGATGTACTCATTCTAGGATATTACTTATCCTATCTCTAATGAGTTACTCATCCTAGAATAATGTTGATTCTATCTCTAACGAGTTGTTTAATATGTTATCTTCTAGAACTAAAGTTAACCCAAGCTCTGATACCATGCCTAACACGAACAAAACCCCTGCTCTACGGTGGCATGGTCGGTCTTTGGAAAATAATGCATTAGTCACACCAGATGAATATAAAATATAGTATAATACATAAAATTAGTGAATTATTTACATCATATCATAATAGCAGAATCATAATCATCATCACCATCAAAGTTACACAGATACAGGATCCTACTTAGTACATAACAGGTTTCATCAAATAGATAATAAGTCTACAGCGGAATCAAACATAAACATACGTAAGGTAGTGTTTAAAAGTTCAAAAGAAATGCTAAAAGATAGATCTTCGTCTTCAGCCAAAAGAGCACCAATGCTACGGTGCATATCCAAAAGAAAGCCAATCACTTGTTCACTTGGCTGCCCGTGTAAAAATATAGGCACCCGAGTTTGCAAGGGAAAACAAACTATGAGTTAGTCATGGAACTGGTATGAGAAATTCTACAGTTACTTAACTTATTTAAGAATGAGGCAAATCACAGGAACACGCCGTATGTCACGGAACAGGTTTACTCCATTGGATTGTCGGTGCATAAAATAAAGTAAACAATGCAATGCTTTTTAGAAAAATGAAGCCGTTATAAGACTTAGGTCCTATCACACAATGCAACGCAAGTTGAAGGATAGAGTTTTACCTTACAAGGGCCAAACATGCTTGATACGCAGAAAACAAAAATCATTTGATATTATTGATAGTGTCTAGATGGTTTAAAAACACTTTCAACATAAATTTATCAATGATAGATGGCATATGTACCATATATTATGTCACCATATAGGTTTACAATTAAAACCGCGTAATGTCATATTGGAAATTGGATTTCCATCTATAAGCCAGGGCAAGGGATCTTCCTCAATAATTTCGATATACTCTAGCAAATGCCTCAGGACTCAAACGCTGGTGAGCCCTTGGATCTTCAGGGCCGGTCCTCTCTTACTTTATAGGATTATTATTCCTGAACAATATGTTTCTCGGTCCCATAGGACCTATCACTCAAGCCTTTAGTCGGCTCTATATCCAAGGCGCCTCGCAATCCATCAACCACATAAGCAAAAATGTCTAGGCTCCATACCATGAAACCACTTCTAGCTAGTAAGAAACACATGCACTCCCTGCAGTCACTATCCCGTTTTTGACTCATATCGGGGTGTGAGGCTCGTGAATTAATGCTATACACAAAGCTATGCTATTTAAAGCTGTGCTTTGATCATCATCCACAAGACTCTGATCTTCAAAAAAATCCTTGATCACTTCCATCTTGGAATGCCACATTGTCAATCCATACAACGCCATTGATTTCCACCAATATATAACCTCTAAGCTCGTACGTCTCAGAGAAGGGTGTCAAGAAAGAGAATAAATTCTCCGCCACCAAACACACACACACACACACACACACACAAATATATATATATATATATATATATATTTAGCAGAGATCAATAACATAGAACACACTACAATGTCAAACATACCATCCTTTTATACGTCCGTTTTGGTTCCGAACGAAACCGAAGGAACCTTATTCCTCGTTCCATATGTCCAATACATAAGAGAGTTCCTCGCATATCTAAAAAATCAACAAGTACATTCGGACAACTATCACTATAATCCCTTCAAGGGAGCTACCCATATCCGAGGCATCAGTAGTAATCCATTCGATTTGAAGATTGTCTGTCTTCCACCATCTTCGTTATCTTCGACTTCTAATCATTGTTTAATTATTTGAAATGAGATTTAACTCGGTATTTTCAAATAATACTCGCATAAAATTTCCAATTAGATTCTTTCCCTTGGTTAAATCATTGACCTTCACAATTCATTTCTTTATGTAAAAAGGTTTAGTCGAGAATTTAATTCGGTCATCGAATTGAATACTCAAGTCATATCATATCCATAATTCATTTTATATGTTTTCATGTTGAAATGTTCATCGTCACGATTCCAATGGACCTGAGTTTGCGAATTTCTGACAACGTATGAAAAAGTTATGAGTTCTGAAATTGTTAAATAACGATAAATATTCGATTGTTTACATCAAACGTTTTTCTCTGCCAAAAATTTTCACGAGCTCCAAGTCACTCCAAATTAGTTTCATTGCAAAGCTCTCATCAATACGATTCCAACGGATCCGATTTTGCTGAATTCCGACAAAGTATGAAAAGGTTATGATAGTTTTAATATGTTCGATTGTTTACAACCGTGTATTGGTTATCTGTTCGGTTGTTTACGACCGTGTATTGGTCATCTATTTTTTTATTTTTATTTTTAATGCAAGTATTGGTCATCTATTTGGTATTTTACAACCGAAACTTGGCCATTCTCTCGGCCATTTACAATAGTCTGGGCTGTTAAACTTCAAATCAATACAATTTGCCTAGAAAACATATTCAAAATGATATCGTCCAATGCTCGAAGGGCTATGATGTTATATATATATGCAAATGAGGCTTCTATAACTCACCGAAACAACTCATAACCCCAAATCCTCATGCATAAACTTTCATACAAGAGATTTGCAATGTTTTCTTATTATAAATTCTAAAACGGGCAAATTTTCTAACCAAAACAATCAAATACGATTCAAGCGACTCGTGAAGACTTAGCACTTTGCTGGGGCGGCAACGGAGCCTCACAATATCATCAAATCAACTCATAGCATATGAATGGATCATATGAGCACTCCAAACTATAATTTTCCAATTCAATGAAACATGAATACATGAAATCAACTAAGTTATACTAGCCTACCCAATTCACTAGCATATGTAAACTTAAAATGGGTTCTAAATTACACCTTTACAAGTTATAAGCTTGTAGTCTAAATATGGGTTCATGAATAACTCACAGCATATGAATTAGATTTTGTGGACAATTCTAATCATAAATTTCAATTCAATGAAACTAAAACTAACGAATCAGAAAGTGTATACTCATCTAAACAATTCATATGCATAACCCAAACAATTAACTAGCAAATAGTTAACTAATTAGCCTTTCTTGTTTCGATTTCTCACCTTTGCTTGTTTACAAACAATGAATAGATCCAATATTAAGCAAAATCAACCTCTCTTCCAATATTTCATGCAAATCTCCAATCTAAACACAAATGAATGAATCTCCTAGGAATTAGATCATAGGAATCCCCAAAAATAGAAGAGGAGATAAGCTAGAGAAGATGAAGAGGAGGCTTACCCAAGCTTCTACACTTGATTTCCTCTCGATTTGAGCTTTTAATTGCAAAACCTAGCTTAGGAATTTCTATTTTCCTTTCCCATTTTCTAATTTCTTTGAAGTGTTAGAGTGAGTGGGAGAAAAAGGGGCTGATGGAGCTCTTAAATGAATGGGCTAGGTTGGCTAACCCAAGTCCCAACCAAAGTCCCAATTTCCACAAACTTGAAACACATCGATGCTTATAGTTTTTGAATACGTAAATGACATTTTGAACTCAATGAAAGTGGTTTCGAGTCCAAATTCGTCCATATGTAAAAAGTGATATTTTGATCATACACATAAAGAAAAGACCAAATTTCACCCAACTCTAAAGGTATCGATGTTTATAGTTTTCGAACACGCAAATGACATTTTGAACTCAATGGAAGTGGTTTCGTGTCCAAATTCATCCATATGCAAAATGTGACTTTTAAGGCTATATATATAATATATATATATATATATATATATATATAAAATTTCCATAGCGACTATTCTAAATTTTAATTTAGACATAACTTACAATTTATAAAGTGAAATCTCAATTTCTTACATTCATTAGAAAATTACAGTTCAAAGATTCCAATGTTTCTTGTTTTATCAAATTCTGATTTATATTGAATTCAATACATTCATTCAAAGTTTAAAATCAAAATTTCAAACTATCGTGCCCTTTCAAGCTCGTTTTAATTAAATTTTAAATTTATACGTTCTAGCCTCGACTAAAATAAATTTTAAGTCGTTTATTCTCAAAATAATTCATCTATAATATTTAATTTCTTTGAAAATCAATTAAAAACAAATTTCAAATTGGTTCAAAAAATGCGGGTTGTTACATATATTTTTGAAATGGCGGTTATAAACCACGTACAAATATATGTGAATTTACATATCCCTTCCTATTTTATTTTTACATATTTCTTGCTGATTCCAAATAATGCCTTTTTATTAAGAAGAACAAAAGGGCATATTTACAATAACCAAGTAAAACCCCAAATAATATCGAACACAAACAGGCATATCTTTTTAATCGAGGTTTACATAAGCCACAAATCAACACCAAATCTAAAATTTTGGAACAATTACTATAAGTCTAACAATGATTTAGGAACTGGTTTCCGAATCTGAGGTGTTTACAATAATCACAATAAATCTAAAAAAAATTATAGACAATGAAATTGTATTAACCAAAAAGGCCTACAAATTCAATATTCAAACCATAACCTATTTTCCAGATTTGATAAAAGCAAACAAACAAGTCTAATAACTTTTAGGCATATAATTTAAATGTACACAAATGAATTAAATAGGTTATTATGAACGATGTATATAATTTCTCACTCACCTGAAAAATATACAAATCTAAATTTGAACAAAACTTTTAAGCCTACAATTCCCAAATCTTACATATCTACAATTATTTCAAAATAGGGATTCTTTTAGATTTCAGACCTACAAGAAAATTGGAAAAAGGAAGGAAATCTGAATGAAAGAGCACCTATTCGTAGCACCATCTCTTTTGCACAAGAATCTGATTTTAATCCTCTCAAATCTATGTTTAATTGATTTGTATATGTTTAGATTTATTTTAGAAGAGATTTGGAAGAAGAGAAAATGGCAGAGGCTCGCTACTACTTTCAGAAGTATGTGCAAAAGAATGAGGGTCTAATCCTTTATTTATAGGTGTAGAAACGAGTATAAGCTGTTAGATTTAACACTATAAAGATCCGTCCGTTTATAAAAAAATTGTACATAAAACTACCCTAAAAAACCTAGCCGTCACTAGGCATTTTCGACCAGAGGGGTCGACCCTCAAGTCGATCCCTCTGGGTTGAGTTTCCCAGTGAGGCTGGGTTATAATTGGTATTAAATTTCTAAATATTATCTTGTATTTATTTTCCATCCGTTTTTGTATTTAGTCCATAATTTTTTCATATGAACTCCATTCGCTAAGTTCTTACATGAAAGTTGAACAAAATTCCATCACGAACGCAATGGTGTAAGTTTTGTGGTCAAATTCCATTTCTGAAACCTAATTAAATAACTAATTTACTTATTGCCAAAATTCTGGTTTGTTACAAAAGAAGACTGAGAGAATATTTTAGAGTACTTAAAGAAAATAAATCTGTAAGAAAAAGACTGAAAACGATAGAAAATAACTTTAGAAAAAAGGACATACAGAAAATACTAACTTACAGAAAAAACAACTTACAGAAAAATAATAAAATAATGTAAGAAAACTACAAAAAGCTCTAGAACTATTAGAAACCCTATTTTTTTCTAAATTATCAAAAATCTAAATAACTACAAAGTCATTGTGGCCAAACCATTCTTTCATGGCCTCTATAGAACTCGCTTCCAAAATATGTGTGTATAAATATTTATTATTATAAATACTTTCCCCTAAAAATTTAGGTTAGGTCTATCTCAAGAGAGAACCCTAGCAGTGAAGAGATGTGTCATATAGAGCTAGTGTGGTCTAGAGGTATATTTATAGGTTAGACTAGGGATCTTAGACCGTTGGATTGAAGGATTAAATCTAGGCTGGCCATGTCACATAACCTATAAAAACTTGCCACATCAGCTTAGATTTAAATTCAAATCAATTAAAACAAGCTAACTCAACAATAATACGTATACAAAAAATGTTCGCCACTAATGTTATCATGTGGGTGCAAGTCGCGCCTAAACAATTGGGTGTATCCACCCATCCAATGCTTGGGTCGACCCACCGGTCGACCTGCCTAAGGGTCGTGTAACATCCTGTAGTTCATGCAAGATATTGTCCCCAACTTAGCCACCGTATAGGTGTGGGGTTTTGTTCCTCAAAAGGCCTCGGCGTTAGTAAGAGATGGGCTCTACTATATAAGTACCCACTTCACATAGGCTTCCACGATGTGGGACTTAGGGGTGTTACATTCTCCCCTCCTACAGAGCCCAACGTCCCCGTTGGCTCACAAACACCTCACCCAGGTGCTGTGGTCCACACAGGAGCCACAATTCCGGCTGGGTATTGGCTCTTATACCACTATAACAGCCCGCACCTCCATTCACGCAAGATATTGTCCCCAACTTAGTCACTGTATAGGTGTGAGGTTTTGTTCCTCAAAAGGCCTCGGCGTTAGTAAGAGATGGACTCTACTATATAAGTACCCACTTCACACAGGCTTCCACGATGTGAGACTTAGGGGTGTTACAGGTCGAGTGGACCCAACCTATATATATATATATATATATATATATATATATATATATATGTATATGTATGTATACACACACACACCCCCTTTCCTGTGTTTCTTCTAATTTTGTTTCTGCAATATCTTTCTCATACGAACGCGGATTTTGACAAGTTATACATGAAAATTGCCTAGAAAATCATAACGAATGCAATGGAAACGAGTCCATAGTCAAATTAGGCCACCTTTTCTTTTTAGCTTCATTTATTAATTTTGGAATTGTACTTATAACTTTTTTATATTAGCTATGATTTTTATAAACTACATATGTAAATTGATCGGAAAATTTACATGGACATAATGGTGTAGGTTCCATAGCTAAATTCTGACAATTTTACTGACTTATTATTTTATTAATTAACTATTTTATTAATTATTGTGTCTTAAAATTCGAGTTGGTATGTCGGATAACACTACAAAAATGGTTGACTACAACGTCATATGTTAGCATAGACTAGCGACGGCAAAAAAATGTGGTCGAATAGTCGTCCCCTAATTTGTATTATATATTTAATATCAAAACCCTCGAACAACAAAACATTTGCTTCCCGCTTCTCTCTCGTCCACCCGTGAATGGTTCACGACTTCTTAACTTGTGAGCTATAAACTTTGCCACTTTTGAGGCCATGCCCCCTAACCCAACCACTGCCAACCTGGACATTCCTCCAAAGCTTGTCGTTGTCTCCTTCATATCGGATTTAAATGTATAATTAAAACTCTAATTATGAGAATGGGTATATTATGGATTTTAAATTGATGGTTATTTGGTATTAGTTGACGATAATAGTGCACTAGCGAGGATATAAGAAAAACACTAATTCAGAAAATTTGCTAACTATAGGTTAGAAATTGATGATTGTTGTGTAATAGTTGATGATAATAGTGTACTATTGATTTGGGTATAATGATTAGTGGCTTGATTGTTTAATTTGTAACTGAAAATTAGGGTTGATTTAAAATCCAAAAATTACTTTATATTTATTAACTAATAAGCTTATTGATAATTTTATGTGAATATTTATTATAGTTTAGAATAATGTTTATTACAGTTTATGTGAACATTATCGTATAATTATTGATTAATATGTTGTCAAATTGGTACTATTAAATGTAAGTAATATATTTTTTATTAAATAGTACGAGTTAACTATATGTGTTAATGGTTAGTATAAAATATATTTATTTTAATTTACTATTATAAGTACTAACTTCTAATTTTAGTTTACAAATTTTGTAAATTAATTTTTTAATAGTTAAATGAATTTCAAAATAACTTTTAGAATTTCAAGTTTGGTTGATAAAATACTTAAGCAGTAGAATGAATTATTAAATTTTGAAATGAATATAACAAAAATAAATATTCTATTAAAATCGATTTAAAAAAAATTAAGAATTAAACACAATAACAACAAATATTCTACAAAAATTGATTTTGTAAAAAAATAAAATAAGAGATGAATATAACAACATATATTCTATAAAATTGATTCTCTAAAAAGTTAAGAAATTAAAATAACAACAATAAATATTCTAGTAAAGTGGATTTTCTGAAAAATTAAGAAATTGACATAACAAGAAAAAAAGATATTCTATTAAAATGGATCTTCTTATAAAAAAGTAAGAAATGAGCATAACGTTAACAATACTCCCGATTCAAAAAAAAAAGAACTGAATAAAGCAACAACAAATACTCTATAAAATTGATTTTCTGGAAAGTAAAGAAATGAAAATAACTACGAACATTCTATTTAAGTCCATTTTCTAAAAAGTTAAGAAATGAATACGACAAATATTCTACTAAAATTGACTTTCTAAAATATTAAAAATGAATATAACAACATCATATAATCTACTAAATCGATTTTCTAAATAAATTAAAAACTGAATATAGCAGCACAACAAATATTCTACTAAAATCGATTTTCTAAAAAAATTTAAGACATGAATAAAGTAATAACAAATATTCTAACAGAGCGATTTTCTAAAAAAATAAGAAATTAATGTAATAATAACAAATATTCTACTAAAGTTGATTCTCTAAAAAGATAGCAAATAAATATATCTGCAACAAATATTCTACTAGAATCGATTTTCTAATTAGTTAAGAAATGAATATATAAACAACAAATATTCCACAAAAATGGATTTCCAAATTAAGAAGTGAATATATATAACAACAACAAAAAATCTACTAAAACCGATTTTCGAGAAGAACTAATAAGTGAATATTACAACAACAAATATTGTGCTAAACTGATTTCCTAAAAGAAATTAAGAAATGAACATAACAACAATAAATTTTTACGAAAATTGATATTTTAGAAAATTCAGAAACGAGTGTAATTTTGTATTCGGAAATAAGCATCAAGTATTATTTTAATAAATACAATAACAACAAATTAAATCCTTTAATCCCAAAAAACTTTAATTTATTCTAGTAAATACAACAACAATACACCCTTAGACGCAGGTCATGCGTAGAAAAGAAGTAGAGTGTAGTGCTATAGAAATCAGATAAAAGCGTGGGGTAGTATGAAGCCTTTAGTACCAAAAATCTTTAACTTATTTTAAGCGGAAGTTAAGAATTCTCAAGATTACCAAATGGTACGGAAATTTATGGGTACACCCTTGAAAAGGCGAAGAAGAAGGGAAAGAAATCCTCTTAGATGAGCGTTGATGTTTGAGCTACATTGCTCCAGCAGTGGGATACTCTTAAATTGAGAGTTAGTTATCTTATTTCATATTGTTATTGTAATTTTTTAAAATCTCGTATGCTAACTGCATTAATTTTCTCTACAACAAATATACAATATTACAACGGTGCAAAAACGCTGTAAAAGGTTTTTACAACGGTGGAGCCACCGTCGTGTATTAAGAAGTTGTAATATACTTATATCTTTTACAATGTATCTGCACCGTTGCAGCACCGTTGTGAAATAGGGTATTTAACAACTTTTACTCACCGTTGTAATAAATTTTATTACAACTTTTTCACACCGTTGTAAAATAATTTATTACAAATTTTTTTTGCTGTTGTAACTTATATACACCTTACTAATATAAAGAATTCATATATATTAACAATAATATGATTCATATTTCAATGCAACAAATAAGACTATATGGAATCATTCATATATATTAATTAACATAATATTCAATCAACATACACATAGTACATCACCAATTAAACCCGTCACAAAAAACATAACCGTTTCAGAATACATACATCAATCTAACACATAAGAAAGATAGAAGCTTTGTCCACAAAAGAAGTTGTAATCATACCCTATGAAAGCACTCTAACTGAAGGCAATGTAAATTTTATTCCAAGCCACAGTTGATCCAACAGCTTCTCCAATGGTAGTCATTTCGGAATTCGGCTTCCATAAAAAAGCATCAGGATCCACCACCACATCAATCCAAACTTTCCAACCTTACGATCCACGGTGGGACTGCAAAAAAAATCATTAGAGGTGCAAGCTCATATAAATTGTTATTATGACAAAAGCAAATAAAGCAAACTAAAAATTCAAGAAAATGAATACTTATTTGTATCTCGATGAAGAAAACCTCTTAAATGCGTATATTCAACTCGGCTTGTCTATTATCAAGAAGATTTGATTATTTTTCTCAGCCGTAATAATCACCTACGACTAGAAGGGGCTAAAAATAAAAAAGCTGTGGTATACTTACCATTTGATCTGCAAGCATAAGAACTACTTTTAATGTGAACTTTCTGTTACAATAATTGAAAAGGTCCTCTAAGCCTGGCCCAAGAAGATCAATTACCATAACATTGAACTCTCCATCTACTCCAAACCATTTTTGATGATGAATTCCTGCACTTGAACGATTGAAACATCTAAGAAATAAGAAGTTCAGGAATTACCAACTTGATGCCAACTTCCTCTCCACTCCCAATATTAATTCCTACACAAACAAGAATTAAAGAAGTCATATTAAAACCCAAAACATACAATTAAAACATCCAAGAAGGTAACCGACCACTATAGATCTCGCCCAATGATCCGCTGCTTATCTTTTTGCTAAGCTTGAATTTTCCACCAATCACATGATCCATACTTAACTTAATAAATCTTAGTACAACCAAAATAAAGAGTTCTCATATTCAAGTTTCTCCACAAGATCACTAAAAATCCCAAGTATAATATATACCTCAAAACACACGCAGCAACATACCAGAAAAAGCATAAAATCAGCAGGATTGACATGGAACCTGGGCACAAAACCCACATCCCGAAAGTAATCCATGGTATCCTTCTCCAAATACACACAGTTCCTCTCCGACAAAAGCATGACCGAATCGAACATCTGATACACTCGACTGGATGGCTGATGGACTGACGTAAATATCGTCCTGCCCTTCCTCACCATCCCGCCCAAAGTGCTCACCAACCTCCCGGCCGCGGTCGAGTCCAACATGGACGTCGGCTCCTCCAGAATCAACAGACTAGGGTTTACCAGCATTTCGTGGGCGATCGTCACGCGCTTCCTCTCCCCTCCCGACATGCCCTTCACGAACGCGTTACCGATCTGCGTTTTCATGCATATCGCCAGGCCCAGCTCGCCGATGATGCTTTCCGCCACACACGCCTTTTCCAGTTTGGACAAGGTCTTAGGCTGCCGCAGCATGGCGCAATAGGCCAGGGTTTCTCGAACTGTGAGGTGCGGGTACAGGATGTCAAATTTTTTGAACTAGAGATTAGATTTGGGGTTAGCGTTGATTTACCGAGGAGCTGGAAAATTGATTGAAAAGTAAAACCCATGAAAAGGCGGTGCAGAGGGAAAAAAATTAGGGTTGGAGCCAAAATTTTCAATTTTGGGGAACAAAAATTGTGTTTGGAGCCAAGAGCAGTGCTATGGAGCGAAAGACAGATTTTAGTATCGTGCAATTCCTTATTTCTTCTTGTTTATAATTAAATATAACTTATTAAAGTTTTATTATGTATATTTTACTAATAATTATTCATTATTAAATACTTAACAATCATTATTAAAAAACTAATTTTTACTTCTTAATTAGTGATTCTTACTTCTTATTTATTGATTACTAAAATTAATTATTCATTACTAAAAACTAATTTTTATTTATTTATTTTTAATTTCTAATAATAATACATAATTATTATTTATTAATTATTATATAGTGAAAAGAAATTATTAATATTAGTTATTACATATTTTCAAATAAACTATTTATTATTATTATTAAACAATAATTATTGAGTATTAATATTTTTATTAATTATCGAATTTTTATTAATTGTTAATATGGTATTTTTGTTGTAGCATAGTCATATATTACAACAGTCAAAAAATAAAAGTTGTGATAGGCTTTTATTACAACTGTCAAAATAACACATTTGTTAAAAATAAGTTTATTACAACTTTTCTAGAAAAAAGTTGTAAAAAACATTTATTACAACGGTGATTTTACCACCGTTGTAAAATTAAAGTTGTAATATGGTGTTTTTGTTGTAGTGTTTGTTAATTACGTATTAAATTTTTAGGAAACATCAGCATAGACCGATGCGAATAGAAATACAAATCCTACTTCACACCGTGGTAGCTCTGAATCCTTCCAACAACATCAGAGAGAACTGGAAAAACTATAAATTACATTTATAAATAGTTGTAATATTATATAATCATATTGGTAACACTGTTCGTCTTATATAACTTCAATTTAAGAAGTTAAATCGTAAGCCTACATTGGTTGAGGTCTTCACACACAAGCATGTTGTTGAGTAGACAAATGAGGTTGACAATCTTTCATACGCTTGAGCGGACGATAAATCTCATTCTGTAATGGTAAATGTACTTAATTTTTTTACTTCACATTTCATAAGTTTTGAGATGAATATTTGTCAAGGCAAACATCTGTTAGTTATCACATAAAAGATATAAAGCGGAGAAAGCTCGAGTTAGGAATGGCAATGGGGCGGGTTGGGGTGGGTTTCTCATGCCCCAGACCCGACCCGGACTTTTTAAACCCCACCACAGACCCTCCCCGTAGACCCAATGCGAGACTGGAATTTCGCCCCGTACCCAAAACCCGCACGGGTCAGGGTAGACCCGTCCCGCACCACGACCCTGTGATATTGTGTTCTAATGTACACAAATTTATATACTTATATTTTTTATCACTAAGTGATAAATTATAAACATATTATAATATGTTCACAACGATAAGAGAATATAATAAAACGAGTTGTAAGATAATAATTCAAAATGTATGCATTTTTTATTGTATGATTATCATTGATGAAACTTAATACTATGAAAAATTTATATTTGTTGATTGAAAAATATAACATTCAAGTTATAACTATGTATACCTAAGAAGATTAACAAGTTATCATTATAATTATAAAGTTTTTTAATGATGTTTCAATCATGCAGGTTAGGTTGGGGCGGGTTAGCCGTGCTCCAGACCCGACCATAGATCAGGACATTCAAAAGAGGATTGCGGATCTACCCGCCCCGAAGACCCATTGGGGCGGGTCAAGTGGGTTTGGACACTAGACCCGCCCCATTGCGATCCTTAGCTCGAGTAGTACAGTCCGCTAGTCGTGCATTGACCTTTGAGAAGTCGAACCATATACATGGGATGCTCTGGTTGACCCGTCTTTGTGAAATAAGCATTGCGATTATGAAATTAGGAGGTAAACTGCTTTATTAACTAATATATAAAATTTATTTGATATGAATATAATTATAACCCACGGTAAACTAATTTACATGTGATAATGATCTAGACGGCTTATAAGGGATCTCACGTTGAGGAGGAGATAACTCAACTGAAATAGCAGACGAAAGAGTTCAATGATTGATGGTTGAACGGAGCATTGACACAGTTGCTAGATAGGAGGATTGCGACATATTCAACAGAGCACGAAAGAATATCTAGGGAAAATGTATTGATAGATGATGATGATGAGTTCATTGAATTGATATGGTTGTGTTTCAAATGGATTTTGATCGTTTTGTTTTGTATTTATTTGACACACATTGATGGGTTTGATACCTGTTCATTGGTTGTGGCGTTTAATGGATTTGTGAATGTTTTGTTTGATAGACATTAGTATTTATAGGTATGATTGTATTAATTTATTGAATATTGGTGTTGTTGGATATGTCACTACAAGAAACAGATGAAATAGCGACGGCAATTAACCGACGCTAGCCGTTGCTAGCCGTCGCTAGCTGTCGCTATTCGCCGTCGCTATAACTCTTATCGCCAACAGTAGTAGCAACGACGAGAGCGACGGCTTCGTCGCTTGCTTACCAACGGCTAGCGATGGCCAGTGGACACGTGTCATCTGACGTGTCAAGTAGTTAGGTTGACCGGGAAGCCGTCGCTATTCGTCGCTATACGTTGCAAAATAACCGTTGTAAGCCGTCGCTACCCGTCGCTCAATATTGACCAATAGGCCGTCGCTATATCTGAAACCAGAAAACTGCAGTACGCAGCAATTCCTTTCCTACAATCCAATCCACAACTATTCAATCCAAAAACCAATATCACACCACTATTATCTCACTATTTCATCGATACTCATCAACAACCAAACCATCATAACCATACAATCATCAAATACATAAAAAAAGCAAAAAAAAACCATCATCACATAAAACCGTTCAAACATATCATATAAGTCATGCACATGTCCAAACACTTCATACCTCCGTCCACAAACCGTTATACACATGTCCAAACACATCATATAACATCGTATGTGCATTTAACATAAAAAAAACCAAGTATATAAACATACCATAGTCAAGTCAACATAAGCACCTACACTACGAACTAATTCCCGCCTCCCTGATCCTCGTTCTCGTCTTCTTCCGATTCCTCGTTCACGTCTTCCTCTCGATATACAGCGGAATCATCTCCCTCTACTCCCTCTCCCGGCATAAAGCCATGCTCCTGAAAGTAAATCGCGATGCGCTCGTCGATTTCCTGTTGCATCTGGCCTTTTCGCCAGTCCATCAACTCGTTCATCTGCTCTAGCATCCGCGCTATAGTCGCCTCCTCCATCGACCGCTTATAAGCACGTTGAACGGCCTGTAAATTAAATAATTTCACATTAAAGTTATATAAACAAATTTTTACTACTTAGTGTTAAACTTTTTCCATTAACTCGTATTCTTGTTTTACATATTTATAAATCATCGTGATTGTAGTAATTTACATCTAAAAAAAGTCTTACCTCCTGATTGCCAAAACCGTATCGCCTTCCTCGAGTAGGCGGATCAGTGATAGAATGCCATATGGCATCAGAATCTGCAACTGTAAGCTCCTTTCCACTAGCCTCCATCGCTTTGGCAGCCTCTTCCTCATACTCCCCCTGCAATAGCAATATAATTTTAAGAAAAGTGTTATAAATTTTACTTATGTACTGTGATATGAACGAGTATGTAACATGTTAATTTACATGGATAAACAAATTTACCATTATACGTGCACCCTTCGGGTCCGACCACTTATACGTCACATTTCCTTCTTCATCGGTGTGCTCCACTGCATGTGTGTGTCTAAATACGTCTGCCAACGAAGGCTCTCGTCCGTGCTTTTTAAACTGAAATTATTAAAGATAAGACATGATTATAGACGCTAAATTTTTATCTGAACATATACTGCAAATATTTAAAATTTATACCAAATCCCTTCTGTGCTGTTGAAATGATTTTGAGCCACCTTGGCGTAGAGCAGGATTCTTTTCTCTATTAGCTTTGTTTCAAGCTGCTACTTTCTATTACATTTGATACACGATGATGTAAAATAATGCAATCAATATTATAAATGTGAATATTATCATTAAAGCTTACTTTAGCATCTTCTGTGTCCCAGTAAGCTTGAAAGTCTGCCCAAACATCATCACTCATAAATTGAGGCTTTTTTCTGCCTTTCTTGGCTCGGTTAACCATCTGTCAATAATTCGTTCGCATCTTCATATTCCAATATGTCAAAAATGAGGGCATATCCTCCTCCTCAACACGTACGGCAGCCTGCATATTACATTTATTTGTAATTATTCCAAGTATATTAATTTTTAATATTATTATAAAAAATACTTACCAATAAATCGGCTAAAATGACATTCTTGATATGTGCTGGAATACTATCCCAAGCGCCCTGCATTCTACTTGTGTAAGATTTCCTTGATACGTCTAAAATGAACTCCGTTGGCTCAATCTCAAATCCCCTGTGTAGATGTTAATATAAACATTTCATAATATTTTAAATAATGTACATTGAAATAAATTTGAACATTTACCCGCCACTCTTCGGAACAATCTCCACAGGTCGGCGAAGATCTGCCTCTGAACCGCTCGGACCAGATCCTGATCCTGCTCCAGGAGATGGTGAAGGAGTAGGCTGAGATGTACTCCTCGATCGTCGTCTATCGCCAGACATATCTGTCACAATCATATAATATGCATACAAAATAACTTGAATTATTAGCATTAGTCATCATTATCATAACATAAATCAAGAATGAGAAGAACAATACTGCATTATCATTACATAAATCATACTAGTACAGAACGTAAGTAAATTCATAGCTAAGAACAATCAACATCATTATTATTACATAGCTCATAGTAGTACATAAATAACATAAGTACATAACATCATTCTTCTTCATCATCTTCGGATCCAGACTCGGTCTCATAATCTATATCGTTCTCATCAGTACTTACAAATGCATCTACTAATACATTCGCTTCATCATTCAACGACCCAACATCAATGTCATCAGTTATTATTATTTCAGTATTTGGCTCAAAATCCGCTTGATACGCTGCTTCGTCTGGAATATTATTCCCATCAAATGTAAATCCTGCCTTTGTTTTAAAAACAGCCCACCAATCTGCTTTATCTTTTTTTAAGGATGGGTACGGAACAAAATAGACTTGTAATGCTTGCTTAGCTAACACAAATGGATCATACTTGTAGTAATGCGACGTATGCCTTATTTCGATTAGCTTATAATCTTTGTGCACGTTGATTCCAGAACCAGGAACATTGCTAAACCAGTTGCATTTGAACAGATAAATTTTCTTTATGGGATGAACATAATATGTCAACTCTACAACTTGCGTTAAGACGCCGTAAAAATCTTTTATATGCTCCTCTGGATCATCACTACCTTTGACAAATACACCGCTGTTATACGTTAATTTTCCGACTCCGTAATCATTGGTGTTGAATTTAAATCCATTGACAAAGTATATTGGATAAGTTTTGACATTTCTTTTTGGTACGATAGCAAGATGTCATAATCCTTCGTAATCCATTGACAAAAGTGTAATATATCGCGTCTCGAATTCGAATCGTCTTTGGTTTTACCCTTTACATTCAAAACTGTATTAAAAACGTTATCAAAAACGTTTTTTTCATTATGCATCACGTCAATATTATGCCTAAGTTTTAGATTTTTCCAGTAAGGTAACTCCCAAAATATACTTTGTTTGCACCAATTATGAATGTCCGATTTACCTGGAATTTCAACCTGTTCTCCAATTTCATGTATCTTTGGGTACTCACTTACAACTTCATATATCTCTTCACTTGTCCAAACTTTAGGCGGTAGCATAGTCTCTACTCTGTTGGCTTTAAAGTTCTTTTTATCCGTTCTAAATTTATGATTAATATGGAGAAAACAACGATGACAGTCAAACCAAGAATTTTTGTTTCCATACTTCAATGAAAATGCCCGTGTCTCCTCCATACAATGAGGACAAGCTAGACGTCCAGCAGTGCTCCAACCTGAAAGCATGCCATACGCGGGAAAATCACTAATAGTCCATAATACAGAAGCAAACATACGAAAATTTCTTTTTCTCGAAATGTCGTATGTTTTGACTCCTTTATGCCACAGTGTTTTCAACTCTTCAATCAACGGTTGTAGATAAACATCAATTCCTTGTGTCGGATCATCGGGACCGGGGACGACAACCGTTAAAAACATGTATGGATTTTTCATACACATCCATGGGGGTAAGTTATAAGGAGTAACAATGATAGGCCATGATGAATATTTACTACCAAATTGAGAAAATGGCGAAAATCCATCTGTGCATAAACCGAGTCTAACATTACGGCTCTCGGCAGCAAATTCAGGATAAGTCCTATCAAAGTGTTTCCATGCTTCACCATCAGACGGATGTATCATAGTTCCTTCTTCTGATGTTCTCACGCTATGCCATCGCATATGACACGCTGTAGCGGAAGATGCATATAGCCGTTGAAGTCTGGGGGTTATGGGTAGATAATGCATTCTTTTATATGGAACTTCTTTTCCTTTCTTTTTCCTTGGTTTGTATCTATCTTCGTTGCAAAATTTGCATTTTCTACGGTGAGCGTCTTCTTTCCAATACAACATGCAACCTTTAACACATGTATCTATCTTATGATATGGTAATCCAAAAGAGGACATAAGTTTTTTCACTTTATAATGACTATCGCACATCAAATTATTGGGCGGCATATGTCGTTTTGCAGTTTGTACAACTGCTGTAAATGCAGCTTCTGTAAGATTGAATTTTGATTTCAAAGTGATAAATTCGGCGGTTACAGACAACTCGGTTCCGCTTGTACACCCTTCCCACAACGGCCTCTTAGCAGAATTCAATAACTCATAAATTTTTTTTTGCTTCCGCCGTTGGCTCTTCAACATTTCCAGTCTCATCGTCGTTTTGCTCAATGTTAGGAAACATTGATCGTGCAATATCTTGCACCATATTTTCTATCGGATTCGTCACTGTATTATCGTTCATCATTGAACTATCGTCCTCTACCGCTACAGGGTTAGACGTAGGTTGAACAAGTTCTCCATGACGATCCCATAAGTGATAATTCGACACAAAACCAAATTTATACAAATGCACTTCTACTACATCTGGCTTCCAATGTTTCAGATGCCTGCACTTACTACACGGACAACGAATGTCTACGTTACTCCGATTGTTAGATTTAGCGAATCTAATAAATTCTTGGAATCCATTACAAAAATGTTCCTTTATCGACCATTTCTTACCGGTTCGGGGTTGATACATCCAACTGCGATCACGAAAATAATCGAACATTTTCCTGATTTGCAACAAATATGTTAGAAAGTTCGATCGAACGTAACACTTTATGCTATTTAAAATCTTGTAAAATTTCATCTATAACTATTGCATGTTTTCGAATTTTTTGTTTATTTCTTTTTTACTTTGACGGCCGGTCTACCTACTTCCCATTACAAATATAATAACGTAAGCATATTTTATAAATCATTTCAGTTTAAACGGTTCAACAAAATTTCGGCAGCACTTTCTTTTGGTCCCTGTATCGTACACAGATGCGTATACACAGGGAACAAATAGGAAGTGCCATCGAAACTTTGTTAACCGTTTAAACGGAAATGACTTATAAAATATGCTTACGTTATTATATTTGTAACTTGTCCAATAGTAGGACAAATCCAACGAATATTGTATCAGATGAATATAGATTTCCGTTTTGTGTAAAAACGAATACCCATATAACGATCATATACAACACTTGTCGGACGGGGCCAAATTTTTCAAAGGGGTTCACATAAGTAGTCAAAAAAAAATTCAATCTAAGTTTAAACCAAAAAACAACACAAATGAAAAAAGTGCGTTTTTTACGCTATGGGCTTTTATGCGCTTCACTAATTGGTGCGTCTTAAACTTCAGAAAAGCTCCTTAGTTGCGCCTTACGCCTTTTTCCGTCTATATGTATTTTCAATTTGAGTTACTTTCAATTTATAAAATAACATGGCAGTGAAAATTATGAAGTATAAATTAGTTTGAGTTACTTTTTCTTAATTTTAGTTTAAAGTTATAAATTATGAAGTTAATTAACCGTGCATGCATAAGAGCCATCATTACACCGTTTCACTAGTCATAATCAAGTTACTACCGCTAAACAATCACATTTATTTCATTTTTTCTCAAATGATCATACAATACAATCAACCTACAACACAATCAATGATTTCAATCCCCAAATCAAACACATATGTGATAATCGTCGTTTTCATGCTCCTAAATCAAACACATATGTGATAAATCAAACACATATGTGATAATCAATGATAATCATCGTTTTCATGCTCCTAAATCAAACACATATGTGATAATCAGTGATTTCAACCTCCAAATCAATGTATATCAATACCAACATCATATGCAACTCACAATACAACCAATTTCATACCCATAAACAATCAATTTACAACCCCAAATAAACATACACAATAACCCTAAATAACCCTAATTAAACATGTATTAGGGATTAGAAGACATACCGGAGCAATTTAGGAGGATAGAATGGAGTTTTGAAGGAATAAATTGAGTGTTTAGGGGCAGGCGACGACAGTAGCAAGAGGTAACGTCGGTTTTTTTTTTTTTTTAAATTTGTGGCAAACCGAATCAGGGAAGAAAGAGCCACGGTGGATTTTGTTATCAAATTAAGCGAAGGCTAGCTACGGCCGCTTTTTTGGCCGTCGCCATGGGTCGTCGCAATTTGAGGCCTTTCTAGTAGTGAGTGTATATGTAAACAATGATGTTTGCGTTGTATATTTGACTATATGTAATACGTATGTAATTACAGCATGAATGCGATGGTAGTAGTTGTGAAATTGGGTTTACAGGACATCACCGTTCATACCAACTGTGACATTGAATGTTTTAATCAACAAACTGCACCTCCATGCAACACAAGCAAGATCACAGCACTATATAACATATATAACAGGCAGCGCACTCTAAGATATATTGTCATTCATAACACGCTATTTCCTAGTCTTCTTCATCTTCATCCCACATTCAAGGATCTTCAATGGCAGAACATTTCATTATCCCTTCCGCTGATGCTTCTTTAGTCGATCCAATATCAGGTTACTGTGCACAAACGAAAACGTTCCACAGTCTGCGCCCACATGTACCACTCCCCGACCCTTCTTTGTCTCTCTCTTACCCATCATTTGCATTCACCCTTGTTGAAAACAATGGCTGAGTCACGTACTTCGTCGCTTTCTTGAAGACGATTCGGCGATCTGGCCGGTGGTGCAAAACCAGTTCGTACTTTCGCCGCCGCCTCTAGGATAAAACAGCCTCTCTCTGATTAATAACTGATCTGCTTTGCACAAACAAATCAGTGCAGATTTGCACTTTCTGATTTTACTGCTCGAAAATTTCTTAAGAGTATTTTAATGGCGGAGAAAGAGAATGCAGAATTTTTTCTGTTATTGATCTCGTCTAATCTAATGATAATATATAGACGGGGATCAGGGTATTCGAAAAATCTGGTCAGTGGAGAAAAATCGGATCTACGAAAATACTTGGTCAAAGTTTTACCGCGTCATATAAAAAACGGTTAAAAACTGGTTCGAAAATAGCAGTGTTTTCTGGACCAAAAATATAAGTGTCTACACCACATAGCCAGGGCCCGAAGCCCGAAGCCCGAAGCCCGAAGCCCGAGCCGAGCCGGGCCGGGCCGGGTCGAGTCGGTCGGTCGGGCGCGCGCGTGTGTGGTGGTCATGATGCATGGGCTCCCTCCTCACAACAAAGCATGCATTGGGAGCCCAAGGCCCCATCAAAGCTTCTTAGAAACAAGTATATAAGCTTGCCTCTTCCATATAATCCCATGATGTGGGACTATTCACAAATAGGAGCCATCATACACTTATTTCATGTTTTAAATAATTCACAATATTTCCAACAATCCCCCACTTGAATTTTTTAAAATATTATCGAGCAGTTTCTAAACACATAAGACTGTGCATAAACAAAGGTGTCATCCGACTTGAACCTTTGCGTAGTAAATAAGATTCAGTTTTTACTAGAGTGACACGTAGTCTTGAACTCTATTCCTGACATCAAACCACACACAATCTTTTCCATAGTGCAATCAAATAAGCCCGTGCATTTATGGCCATACACGTCTATCCCAGTTTAGTGAACGCTCTAGAAGTTCTGCCCAAAACTCCATAGGAAACGGCCTCATTTCCACATTCACATAGGTGAGTCTATCAAGAGTACTCCTGAAGGTAGGTACTCCACTCCAAATAGAGTATAGATCTCACTAAGAGTTTCTATTAACTCATCCTCTATCACTTCAGGAATACATGCTTCTTAGTTTATTATATAGCATGTTCAACTTCTATCACTACACAACTTGTTATTACCCATTGAACCTATTTCTTGGGATCTCCAGTCATTTAGGTCGGGTTACCATTGTGCGTGAGTCAACAATCTAAGGGCAATAGTCCCATTCTTTTAGAAGAATTATGGACTTTCTCTCTTGACAGTCCTTTCGTCAAAGGATCTGCCAAATTTTCTTCACTACGTACGTAATCTACTCTAACGGTACCTGTAGAAAGTAGCTCTCTAACCGTGCTGTGCTTACGACGTATTTGTCGTCTCTTACCGTTATAATAACGGTTCTGAACTTTTGCAATAGCCGCGGTACTATCACAATGTATCAACACAGCCGGTATCGGTTTTTCCCATAAGGGAATCTCAGCTAGCAGATTTCTCAAATATTCTGCTTCTTCACTAGCTGTGGCTAGTGCTATCATCTCAGACTCCATAGTGGACTGAGCCAAAATAGTCTGTTTCTTGGATTTCCAAGAAACAGCTCCTCCAGCGATGCTAAATATATAGCCACTGGTCGCTTTAGAATCATCAGATAAAGTATTCCAGTCTGCATCTGAATATCCTTCAAGTACAGCTGGAAACTTTTCATAATGTAATCCAAGGTTAATTGTTCGTTTAAGGTATCTCATGACCCTTTCAATAGCATGCCAGTGCTCTATACTAGGTCTACTGGTAAACCTGCACAATAATCCCACGACATAGGCAATGTCGGGTCTAGTACAATCAGTGGCATACCGAAGGCTGCCAATGATGCTCGCATAATCAGACTGTCTTACACCTTCACCAGTGTTCTTAAATAACTTTACACTTGGATCGTATGGTGTACATGCGGGTTTACAGTCAAAGTAATTATATTTCTTTAGTATCTTCTCAATGTAATGAGACTGATCCAAAGAAATTCCCTTTTCTGACCTAGTAATTTTAATACCGAGGATTACACTCGCTTCACCTAGATCTTTCATATCAAAATTGGCACATAATAAGGATTTGACTGAATTTATGGCATGAATGTTTGACCCAAAGATGAGTAGGTCATCTACATAAAGGCATATAATAGTGCAAATGTCATTCTCATATTTATAATAAATGCATTTGTCACTTTCATTAACTTTAAAATCATTTGAAATGATTAAGTTATCAAATTTTTCATGCCATTGTTTAGGTGCTTGTTTTAAACCATATAATGATTTATCTAACTTGCATACTTTATGTTCTTGACCATGTACTACAAATCCTTCAGGCTGGTCCATATAAATTTCTTCGTCTAATTCACCGTTCAAAAAGGCAGTTTTAACATCCATTTGGTGTATTAGTAAGTTATGAATGGAAGCAAGTGAGATCAATACCCGAATGGATGTTATTCTAGTTACTGGTGAAAAAGTGTCAAAGAAATCTATATTTTCTTTTTGTCTAAAACCTTTAGCTACTAGTCGTGCTTTGTATTTATCTATAGTACCATCAGGTTTTAGTTTCTTTTTAAGCACCCATTTACAGCCTATAGATTTACAACCAGGGGGTAAATCTGCCAAATGCCAAGTCTTATTGGATTCCAGAGAATCCATCTCATCATTTATAGCCTCTCGCCAAAAATCGGCATCTAAAGAAGATAAGGCCTCTTGGAGGTTTAATGGATCCTCCTCTATAGTAAAAGCACAAAAATCCGAGCCAAAGTTTTTCTCGGTTCTTGCTCTTTTACTTCTTCTAGGTTCAGCTTCAGAACTTTTATCAAATTCTGTTCTTATAGGCGTACTTGATGTGCCCCCACTATTCCTTAATTTAAAAGGAAATTTAGTTTCATAAAAATCGGCATCATTTGATTCAATTATATTATGTGCATTTAAGTCATAAAATCTGTATGCTTTGCTATTAATAGCATAGCCTATAAATGCACATTCATATGCTCTACTTGCCAATTTTATTCTCTTAGGGTCTGGAATGCGAACATATGCTAAACAACCCCAAGTTCTAAAGTATGAGACATTGGGCTTATGATTCTTTAAAATTTCATAAGGTGAAATTTTATTCTTAGATTTAGGGATTCTGTTCAGAACATAGCATACAGTCAATAAAATATCCCCCCACCAATGTTTTGCTGCACCAGAATTTAGTAGGATGGCCACTACTAATTCGGTAAAAGTCCTATTTTTTCTTTCAGCTTTACCGTTCATTTCAGGTGAATAGGGTGCAGTTCTCTCATGTACAATACCATGTAATTTATAGAAGTCCAGAATTGAATTAGATTCATATTCTGTTCCTCTATCACTACGAAGTCTCTTAATCTTTCTATTTACTTGATTCTCAATTTCAGTTTTGAATGTTTTAAACATTTCAAAGGCATCACTTTTATGTTTCATAAGATATACATATGTGAAATCAGAACAATCATCGATAAAAGTGATAAAATAACGATGTCCATGTCTAGTCAAAGTACCATCAAGTTCACATATGTCAGAATGAATCAAGTCTAAGGGTTCAGATTCTCTATTAACAGACTTGTGAGGTTTCTTAGTGATTTTTGCTTGTGTACAGAATTCACATTTATCAGATTCAGATTCTGCTATCTTAGGTATCATATCTAGAGTGCTCATGTTATTAATTATTCGTTTATTAACATGACATAATCTAGAATGCCAAATATTAAAATCACACAACATATAAGCAGAATTATTCACTTTATTCAATTCAACATTTAATTTGAACATTCCCTCACAAGCATAACCCTTTCCTACAAAGTTTCCCTTATACACTATAGTATACAAGTCAGCACCAATAAATTGAGTGAACCCTGCCTTATTGAGAAGATAGCCAGAAACCAGATTCTTCCTCATCTCTGGAGTATGCATAACATCTTTGAGGATTACAGTCTTTCCAGAGGTAAACTTGATCTCCACGTTTCCAACCCCAGCAACTTTAGTGGTGTGGGAATCTCCCAGCAACACTTTCTGATCATCAGCAGCCGTGTATGTGGAGAACATAGCACGATCATAACAGACATGGCGCGAAGCACCAGTGTCTATCCACCAGCCATCTGATCCACCAACAAGGTGAATCTCAGAAATCATAGCCATAAGTGGCTCATCCTCAGTCAAGTTAGCCTGTGGTACAGAGCTAGGCTTGTTCCGACACTTTCGTGCCATATGACCTGGTTTGCCACAGTTGTAACATAGAAACAACTGTCCAGAGTCATTCTTTTGGGCTGGTTTTTGCTGTCCTTTTGGGTTTCCCTGCGGATTCCCATTGTTGCGTCTGTTCTGATTCTTAAAAGATTTCTGATTTGGTTTCAGAACTGCGGGCTTGGTCTTTTTAGTGTTGTTGTTTGAAACAAACAACACTTCCTCTTTCTGGTCCTGTTTGCGTGCTGCCTCCTCAATGCGAAGGCGAGTAATCAGACTCTCTAAGGAGAATTCCTTAGTCTTATGGCGCAAGAAATTCTTAAAATCTTTCCAACCTGGGGGAAGTTTGTCAATAATAACAGCAACTTGAAACTGTTCATCTAAAACCATACCTTCGGAGATGATCTCATGAGCTATTTTCTGCAGCTCATGAGACTGCATCTCTACTGATCTATCGTCTGTCATCTGATACTTCAGATAGTGGCTCACAGCATACTTCTTCGCCCCTGCCTCCTCTGTATCGTATTTCTTCTGCAGTGCTTCCCAGATCTGCTTCGCTGTCTTGTCTTCTGAATTGTAGTAATCATACAGATCATCACTCAATCCGTTCAGAATAAAATTTTTGCATAAATAATCCTGTTCTGTCCAGCTTTGCAACTGTTTCGATTGTTCGTTCCAGGATGCCATCTGCGCTGCGTCAGTTCCGTCAGGCTTGTCTGGCAACTGCGGTTTGTCGGTGGTAAGAGCAGCAGCCACCTTCCTCATCGTCAGATAGAACTCCATCTTTTGACGCCAGCGTTTGAAGTGCAGACCTTCGAAACGAAACGGAGCAGCAGTCACCAATGGGATCTGGAATGCAGAAGCAGGAGCAGCAGCATCATCCACAGTTGTTGTCGAAGCCATTGTTTCTGTTCGTCTTCAAATTGTTGAAAACAATGGCTGAGTCACGTACTTCGTCGCTTTCTTGAAGACGATTCGGCGATCTGGCCGGTGGTGCAAAACCAGTTCGTACTTTCGCCGCCGCCTCTAGGATAAAACAGCCTCTCTCTGATTAATAACTGATCTGCTTTGCACAAACAAATCAGTGCAGATTTGCACTTTCTGATTTTACTGCTCGAAAATTTCTTAAGAGTATTTTAATGGCGGAGAAAGAGAATGCAGAATTTTTTCTGTTATTGATCTCGTCTAATCTAATGATAATATTTCGAAAATCGGATCTACGAAAATACTTGGTCAAAGTTTTACCGCGTCATATAAAAAACGGTTAAAAACTGGTTCGAAAATAGCAGTGTTTTCTGGACCAAAAATATAAGTGTCTACACCACATAGCCAGGGCCCGAAGCCCGAAGCCCGAGCCGGGTCGAGTCGAGTCGGTCGGGCGCGCGCGTGTGTGGTGGTCATGATGCATGGGCTCCCTCCTCACAACAAAACATGCATTGGGAGCCCAAGGCCCCATCAAAGCTTCTTAGAAACAAGTATATAAGCTTGCCTCTTCCATATAATCCCATGATGTGGGACTATTCACAAATAGGAGCCATCATACACTTATTTCATGTTTTAAATAATTCACAATATTTCCAACAACCCTCCTTCCATCCCCTCTTCCTACCAACCCCGCCCTCATTCACCGGTGTCTCCATCTCCTACCCCACCTTCCTTTCCCAATCCTACTCCCTTTCACATGTCCTTAAATCCAGGTACAGCCTCTCAAAAGGGGATGTTGCCTTCATCCTCTGCCCTTCATCCTTACAAGTGCCTGTCCTCTACTTTGCCCTCCTTTCCCTTGGAGTTGTTATTTCCCCTGCCAACCCCATTTCCACCCATCAAGAAATCTCACGCCTACTCACTCTCGTCAACCCCAAACTAGCCTTTGCCTCTTCTTCCTATGCATCTAAACTACCTAACACCTTAAAAATCGTACTATTAGAAGACCTAGAGTTCAAGTCAACCGACTCATATGACAACAATAGCGAGACCGTGAATGTACACCAAATGGACGGAGCAGTGATACAGTTTTCATCAGGGACGACAGGCAGGGTGAAAGCAGCACTGCTGCCGCACCGCAGCTTCATAGCCATGACTGCTGGCTTTCATGCACTGAGACCGTCAACTGAAAAGGTGGAGACTACCCTCTAGGTGGCACCGATGTACCATTCCTTTGGTTTTTTTACCACACTTAAAGGTCTGGCGTTGGGAGAGACTATTGTTGTTATAACAAAATTGGGGCTTCATGACATTTTAGGTGCTGCAGAGAAGTATGGTGCGACGCTGATGACAGCTGCACCACCAGTTGTTGTGGCCATGGGAAACAACGATGAGATGAACAAGTATGACTTGGGTCGGATGAAAAGAATATTTTGCGGTGGCGCTCCATTGTCCGTTGTGGCTGCTCTGAAATTTATGAGGAGGTTTCCACATATCCATCTGCTACAGGTACATATTTACTGTTATATCATGTGATATATATTGAACAGGCGTACAAAGCCTACGCCTCTATGAACATAATTACATATTCAAATAAGGCGCTTGTTAAACAAACGCCTAGATAACAGGCGTTTGTTGAACGAGCGCCTCGTTCAATTCTGGATATCCAAACTATCGAATAATCTACACTCTGTTGGAGACACACTTGGGTGCAGATAACACAATTTGTGATATATAGTTGGTTGCTGGAGATGCAATTAATATATGACATATCACTACAGTTATGAAAGAAGATTCCCCGAACATGGAAAGAAGATCCTACAATGTGAAAAATAAACAAATAAACAATAACAATGATAAGAAGTCGTCATAACAAATGTTGCGTATACTATAAAATAATACAAATTATTTTCATTTTCATTAAATCATTATTAATGACGCAAACATGCAAACCAAGTTTAACACAATTCCCCGAAATGACATAAAAAATACATGGAAATTAGGGATATGTCTCTATTTTTAAACTTAATGTAAGTTTCTCTTCTCCAAAAATAAAATTTAGTACATACTGTTTATACCACCCATCCAGCCAAATATTTGTTATATACTGAAAAGTTACCTTGCAGTAAAAACGTGAGCTGATTTATTGGACATTTATACAATATTATCATTTATCGTTATTATCAACCGTTATCAATTAAAATGATACTGAAAAATTTGATAATCAATTATTTTGGTACCGAACCGCATGAAATTATACAGTATGACAATGATAATTAACTATTAAATATGGTAAGCATCATACCTACCATACATCTTCGCACACATAAACATACATACGAATATATACATGAGTATATATAATATTTGTAACACTGTATTTAAAGTATAATGATTTAATAGAAAATACAGCAAAATACAATTATATTATCAAGTTGAGTGCAATTCTTATTGTGAATATTTAAAGATAATACGATTTTGTACAATATTTTTGCTTCTTCCCTACACAAATTAAAGGTGATAAATAATCATATAACAGAAATTAAAACCTATTAATATTTACTCTTTTAGTACGAAAAATTGTAAAAATCTTGCAAATGGTAAAAAGTAATTAGCGGCCTCTACCAACCATTATCAACGAAAAACCAAATTATTGGATTATCGGTTACTTTGGTTGGTAACGACACAAATTTTCTATTATCATATATATTGGTGAGAGGAGAGAGAAAAAGGATTGTGTGGTGGAAATTAGAAGGCTAAATGGATGTTGCACTATTTGGGGTGTTTTTGATCCTACCTCATATATGTATGTGTGTGTTATACGCAAACGCAGTGGCAAAGCCAGCCACTAAGGTGAGGTAGGGCCAAAACTAAACAAAAATTTAGTCCCACATCACAAAAAAATTCGAAATTCTGTTTTGTATATATATAACCTCTGTTTAAGCCATGCAGTTCAATAATATGTACTGCTGTATGAGAATGAAAGCTGTTAGCGTGTCTGAGCTAGGGCTGAACTTGGATTTCAGCTAGGGCAGCTACCTAGGTTCTCTGATTTTTGTGCCTGGTTCCTAATTTCCAGGTGGGGCGGATGCCCCAGCTGGGCTAACACTGCCTCCGCCCCTGCGCACACGTGATGCACGCACGCACATTGTATAGTGCTTGATGTATAATACATAATTGTATCATAGGGATATGGCTCTACAGAAGCCGGGGGGATATCGAGAATGCTAAATGCAGAAGAATCTAAGCATTTAAAATCTACAGGGAAACTTGCAGAGAACGTCGAGGCAAAGATTGCAGACATTGTTACTGGAAATCCTCTCCCGATTGGAAGAAAAGGAGAATTATGTGTCCGAAGTCCTGCAGCTATGTTAGGTTGCTTCATATAATTATCAAATGCAAGATTTTTAAATCCTGAAAACACAGAAGTAAAAAATTTATGCATCAAAAATGGAAATGTAAACGTTTTCATATATATGATACCAGGATATGTGGGAGATGAGGATGCCAATGCTTCAACTTTTGATTCTTACGGTTGGTTAAAAACTGGCGATTTGTGTTATATAGATAATAATGGGTATCTTTATGTTGTTGATCGGTTGAAGGAGTTGATCAAGTATAAAGCTTATCAAGTAAGTAATTCGACATTCATTTACTTCTATAAAATGAAAGAAACCATTAATGTACTCTATGTGTAGGTTCCACCAGCTGAACTTGAACAATTGTTGCATTCCTTACCAGATATAGTAGACGCTGCTGTAATCCCGTAAGTTCCTTGATTCTTCTTTATATATAAATAAATTGCAAAATTATGTTCCTAATGATTTTGTTCTCCAATTGCGATTATGTTACAATAATAATAGTTTCTCTCAAGAAGAAGTTGGGCAGATACCTTTGGCTTTTGTTGTTCAACGGAAGGGAAGCAATATCAGCGAAGAACAGATCATGGAATACGTCGCAAAGCAGGTACTAAAACATCGACTTATGATCGTTATGCTTAACAACTACGTTTGATAATGAACATTTTGCTAATTTGTGTTTTGATAATTGCAGGTTGCACCATACAAAAAAATACGCAAGGTTGTTTTTGTGCATTCGATACCGAAATCCCCAACAGGAAAGATATTAAGGAGGGAGCTGATGAATCATGCACATTATAATGTCCCCATGTGTAGGTTGTGATATATGAAGTGTGATATCGATGAATTAGTCCAAATCAAATATTATTTTGATCAACACCTAAAAAATTTGGCATTTGTAAATGGTGCATATAAAGATCTATGCATACTGCACTTTCCTATGCAGACTATGAATCTGGACAACATGCGTGATATAATTTTGTGATACTTCCTTCGCAACACAAATAACCAAAAGACAACCAAGAGTTAGACCAGAAGCGAAAATATTGTAGAAAACCAAATGGGAACAAACGTGGTTAGGTGTACGGACCAAAGTCCGTTAGCCAAAAGCTGATATGGTGTTAGATCAAACAGAAATCCATTAATTTGCATTTTAAGAAAACCAAAATAATAACAGGTTGCAAGTGTTTTGAGATGTTAAACATTTAAAACTAGGGGCGGGCATGCAATAAATTAGAAGTCCGTTGAATGGATTCATGTTACAGGAAAGTAGTGTAAATTACAAAATTTATCAAACTTTTAGTCTTAAGAACATGCTTTCAATTTTTTAGTGAGAATGACAAAATTTTCAACTGAATATATTATAAGGGAAAATATTCGGTAAGAAGGACAATGTGTATGGTATCAATTTTGTATAATCTTTTCATACAATGATATTGTAGAGTTTAAATTTATTTTGTAGTCCTTGTAACTAAATTTTGAAGAGGATGCCCTTGAGGCTAAAAAAGTTGAAAGTTTGTATTTCAAAATAAATTTTCTTCATGTTACTCATTTGTCTTTGTTTTGACTAAGTTATCTAGAAATTAGTACTTTAGCATATTTGGATTGGATGTGCAAAAATTAATTTTCCATTTAATCCAACTTCAAAGTCTAATAGCATTTTGATTTATTTCGTCTTCCATGTATATTTTGGTTTGGGTTATGATATCAACTACTAGCTAGTAAAATTACGATAACATGAGGATTTATTGTGCGATTATCTATTAAAATGCTTTGTAGCTTATATAACCGATAAAATTAAACTTCAGTACATCAATTAATTTGCTCAAACCAATGATAAAGTCAGTAGTATATTTACGGGTATAGAAGGTATTATATCTACGTTGACTTATACTTACCAATCACTTTTTTTACAAAAGCTCCTTAATCAGTTTTCCCTAAAAACTCCCATGGCGATTGAAGTCCAATGGCTTTCTCAGATATATCTAGAAAGCTCCTATCAATAAGAACGTGACTTAATCTACCAAAAGATAAGTCTAAAGAGAAAAATAGTCCATCTCAGTTGATCCTTCACAGGCAAATTATAGGGTCCGCTCACCATGCGTGCACCCAAGTAACAATTCCCCTTTTAAAATTGGAAATAGCTTACCATATTACTATCCCAACTGAACTCAAAGTCAACCCATGCCCAGAAATGTCATAAGCATCACTATATACTTGGAAAGCTTCTAACCATAGGTATAAGCCTCAACTTTCTTCTTAATCTCGGAGCCATGCGCCTCACGAGAAATGTACTTTGGCATTAATGCTAAGATAAATCCAAAAGCTAATCTCTAATCTGGAAGTTAACCCTCTCACCTCCTTAAACACGTCTGGGAAATCTCTAAAAATAGGAATTGAATCTACATCACCTAGAGATATATAAAGCAAATATAAGAAAGTCAATATGACTGACCCTATCGGGTCATAAGAAATCTCAAGAGTTTGTCTCCCTAGCTTGACAACGCTCCTCTCGCAGTGCAAGATAGCCCCATAAGCGGTCACTTAATTTGTCCCTAAGATTACGCCATATCCAGAAAATTCCCAATGCAATCAAATTTTATTCCTAGAATAAAAAAAATCAAACTCCAATAAACTATTAATAAAAGGGACGATCCTACATGGTTTGAAATTACTATAAGATCTGTAACTAGGGATATTCCAAAGTGGAGACAATCGATACGTGAACTAGAAATGAAGGAGTGTAATACTCCTGAGTGCAGATAGGAAAAACCAAAAATGAAATTCAAACCTTCCACATAAATTCTTCTACCATTACAACAATTTCGCCTTTTAGCAACACAAATAATTACGACGTAAAGTTATATGTCGCCAAAAATGAATATTTAAAACGTTTCCTTATGTCGTAAGTAATATTGGTAGTAAATGACTCAAATCATAAATTCATATCATTTACGACTGTATCATGCGTCACAATTAAACATGGAAATTAAAATTATATTATTCAACCATTAATATTAATATTTACTATATATTATAGATGTCGCAAAAGGAATTGATTTTTCATGACTTAATTGTATGCTTCTACTTATACATCTAACAATATAAGATTATGTCAGAGCGGAAATATTATTAAAGTAACCATTCTTTACCAATCTGTACAAAAGAATATTATTATTTGCTGCTTTTTTAAAACACAATTCCTAACACGGATGTAGTAAATTAACCCTAAATCCTACGACTCTTTATTTTGGGGTTTTCTCACTAGCTAGTCATCGTTTCCCTCAAATGGGCGGCTAGGGTTTTCTCGATCGCTCTCAAAGTTGGTGACTTTCTTTCTTCCACTCAAAATCAATGATTGATTGTTTCTCACAGTCGCCCTATCTGCAGTTGTTATTAAATCAGCTTTTCTATTAAGGTGAAATTTAATATTTTTCTCCTTTATTTTTATTTCCTTATTAATTATTTGTTCGTTTCTCCTATATTGTCCAAGAAGATGAAATCTTAAGGAATCAAATCAATATATAGTGAATATTATTACTTACAGGTTGTTTGATTCATCTTTTGTAAATACTTTAATTTCTCCTCTTAATCAGCGGTCAATGACGATTACAATTAACCCTTATAACAGTTGTATGGCCAAAGGTGTTACTAAAATGAAAAGGACTTGTTCAAATTTAGACATGTGTGGTAAATAATTTTTTTGGATTAGCTACAGCTCAGAATAAATAAATCAGGAGCAGTAGAAATTGTTATAACAAAACAATGCCAACACACAATTTTTTTGAAAATTTGGTTTATAGAATGAAAATTTCTGGTACTTAAGTTTTAATAAGATGCCTTTAGTTTTTTGTTAATAAGATTGGTCATGAGAATTATACTACTTTTGTTGCATGAGCATTTAAACGTTGGGTTTCTAGCACCAAAACAAGTTGTGTTTCTTTGTTATTTTTATTCGACAAGAAAATCTATTGAAAATCTGCTTGAATTTGTAATCATAACAAGTGTTGTGTTTTGCTTGAAGTTCTTCTTTAATTGGAAACTAACTCTTGATATCTTCAAGGTTATAATCATAACTTTAGATGCTTATTAGTTATGTATGTTTTTTTATATAGTTATGGCTCAAGGTATTTGACAACTTGTTCGCAATTAGCTATTATGTCCAACGAGCAACAAAAGAAATAATCTGCAGCTGTGTCCAACTCATCACAATTGACACAGTATGTTGCTATCGACGTTATCATTATGGACATGAGTGGCCACATCAAGATCACAACCTTTGCAGGTAAAATAACTTGAAATGTGGCATTGAAATAGACACAGGGTCCGTTTGATTTTGAACGGGAAGGGGCATTTGGAAGGGGCATTTGGAAGGGGCATCGGAAGGGGAATTGTTGGGAACGGGGAATGTGTTCTTTTTACGGAAGGGGCATTTTGGAAGGGGCAAAGTTATTATTTAAATGTTTTTTGTATATATTATTTTTAATTGTTTGTGTGTGTTTATTGAGAACCAGAATAATAGATCGCAGAATACAACTTGCAGAATTCAAATTGCAGAATACAAATTGCAGAATTTAAATTGCAGAATTTAAATTGCAGAATACAAATTGCAGAATTCAAATTGCAGAAATAAAAAAACATAATACAACGAATACAAACTCCTTAATGCATTCCCGCAGCAACTAGTTCGTTTTGTATATTGTCTCGTACTATCGCCATGGTGGATGTTGTTCCGGTTCTTTGAACGGGGTCTCGATCTCTATTTCCGCGATTTGATATACTGTAATATTCGTCGAGGTATACGTCTGGCACTAAATCAGGGTCGTCATCATACGCCATAAAATCTGGCACTAAATCAGGGTCGTCACCAAATGTTCTGAAATCCGTATTTAGCATCCCATCCGGCGTCCGTTTTGTAATTCATATTGCACCATACAGTCCATTTCTTTTTATAAGCGTCGTACTTAGCCTTCACTTGTTCAGTAGAGACTGGTATTTCGGTCGGTGATGTAGCTAAGGACTCGTTCAGAGCAGCTGTAATTTTTTTGTGTATCCCTTTTACTTCTTTCCAGCAACTTGGTAATGTTCAACAGCTATACGAAGAAACTCTGAAGTTGCAAACGAAGACCATACTTTCGGAGGACGTCGAAATGTTGTTTTCGGAAGATTTACTTCAGCCATTGTCGTTGAAAAATTGATGAGTTTGCGATTTGAATTGTTGAAGGAAATGGTTTGAATTAGTGAAGGGAAGAGGTTGGATTTATAACTTGGCAAAATATAGCCGTTTTGTAAATTTTCTGTTGGCGTCCGAATCCGCGTCCGACGCGTCTGACGCAAAAGCTATATTTTCAACCGTTGAGCTTGAAGGGGCAAAAGTGCGGGACCCATCGTAGACGCGTCCGACGCAGACGCGAACATTAACTGGCCAGTTCAGAAATCACACAAACATTTGGTAATAATACCCATAATGTAGTTCTTGATAACATAAGCATCCAAGTGCTTGAAAGTTTGTTCAGACATCTTCTTCAAAGCTTCAGGCTCAGGCACTTCTGCATTTGCCTTCTCATACTCGAAACATCCTTTCACTACACTGCCTTGGTCTTTAGGAATAACTTGAAATGTGGCCTTGAAAATTTTGTAGTAGTTTGTTAGTTCTCCATAATTGACACTGTATCCAACTGTCTTGCTTGCTTCATCTACCAACTCAATCTTTTCTTTGCCTTGGAACTTCTTCAGTGTATTTCACTAGCCTTACAGAGCCTACGCTCTTGCCATCCCCTTGTTGGAATTTCGATACTCTTATATATGTTTGGAAATAACTTAGGCAGTAAAACATTGGCTTTTTTCATGGCTTCCCAGTATTTGTCATCAGATGACTTCAACTCCGCTTCCATTTCCATCTTTGAAGCCATTTCTGTTTTCTTTGATTTTGTGTATTGGGTAAAAGGGATATGAGATTTGATGAGGTAGTGATGAGAAAAAAGGAGAGGCATAACATGTTTAAATAGATGGTCAATTTATTAGTTTTCTCCAACTTCCAGCTACTCCACTTTAATTCTCACTGAATAATCGCATTTATTTTTCCAACATATATGTATAAACATAAAACTTGTTGCGTAAAACTAGAAAAATTTACTACGCTATGTGTAAAAATCAAGATGATGTATATAAACTGTTTTCATTTTTATATTTATTCAGTGTCTGAATGAACCATATCTGAATGTTTGACGATTTCAATTAATAAGGAACTATTGCACTCGAACTAGAATCTTTTTCCAAGTGTGTGTGTGTACGTATACATTCAGTGATATTTAAACTAATTTCCACCAAATCACAGCCTTATTAAATTCATTTATTAATGAGCTGAAGCTGTGGTTGAGAATCAGAAAATAGAAACAATGATAAATTCCTGAACTTCTTGAACTATAACATAGGAGGAGTTGCGCTATTCCTTATTAATTAGTACGTATATGTTTATTTTTTAAGGTGAAATAAAAGCACATAAACACATAACACCTTAACAAATCAGCAGAGCAACAAGAATGTAAGTTTCATAATAAAATTAACAAGAAAATGTGATAATGTGGCTTATTAGAAAGTAGTAAAGCCTGCCACATCAGCGGAATAATCTGAAGCCAATGGAATTTTCTACCATCCAGTACAAATCTGCAGAGCTTGTTTGTGTTCCTCAGTTGCAGGTTCCATAGTCCAGCACCTGGAATAATCTTCTGCCTTGAAATACACTTATTATCCACTCCTTCCAATAAGCAGTATTATGCACCATTCAGGAATAAATCGCCTTTTGATCTCACATGCCCGCTCGTGCCTTCTTCTTTGTCTGCTGCCTTTTCTGTCAGGTATTTATACACTGTTCTCTTCTGCCCAGCTTCGTACATATTACACTGATACAATTTGAACCAAGATCCAAAGTTTATCAAGAGCACATGACCAAAAAGAAAAAGAAAAAACTTCAAACGGTTTAAGTAGGGAAAGCACGAAGAACCTGAGAATCAACACTAGAACAAACAGCATGTATACCCCAATCTCTAGTGCAGTTATTATAAAGATTAACTGTGGCAAACCTAACACGAGGATTCCTCTGTCGAGTCCCGTCAAAAAAGCAATGGTAACATTAGTGCTCTCACAGATGATGTCGATCAACCCATCGTTGTAGTCTAGTAGACTACATCGATCAATCCATATATGTCTTGAATTTGTTTTTATTTGAATTGCGTCGACATCATGTCCACGACCACCTTCACGTATGAGGTTGCATATAATGACATGCTGACATTCTCCGAGCTCAATGCCTTTGCCCGTTAGCTTGATTTTTGTCCTCGGCCATCAATGGTTTTGAAAGATGAAACTCTAAGGTGGGTTGAGAGGTTAATGGTGCCTGAGACATCAAAGACTATCCACAGTGGTTATTTTTTCTTACAAGCATCGCGTACCACATCCATCATCTGAGAAACTGTATGAATCATGTAACATAGGATATATTTTTTTGAGTCAAAAAAAGTAAAATAAATTCCAGAATTTTCTTTTATCTTCTTTGCAATATTCATTCATTTTCATTCAAATGTGAACTCGTTTCAATGTCAGAAATTTTATAACTTAAGCAAGCTAAATATGATAAGAGGAAGAAAATTAGTTTCCAAACATCGATGAAGCTAAAACAATTAAGGTATAATAAGGTTAAGCCAAAATAACACAATTACATAAAAAGATTAATCCATAGTCTAATTACTGGAGAAATAAATGAGAAAAATGTCATTTTCATGTTTGTCATTATTGAACTTGCTGCAGATTTCTAGAGAAATCTAAAGAAATTAACAAATTGTCATATGTATTGATGTGTCTAGAAAATTCTAAAGACACTAATAAGTTGTCTTATGTATTAAATATGAATTACTTGATTTATCTAGAATGTACTATCTAGAATATTCTAATAATAAATAAGTAGTTTGATGTGCCTATAAATATGAGAAGAGGCACATTATATCCATGTACTACAACAAGTACTACAACTTATACAAAAATCTTCAAAACAATAAAATTCTTCCATTACAAAATCTTTGAAGCCATTTCTTCATTAAACACTATTTCAACTATTTAACTATTCAACTATATTCCACCACTACAACTACTAACAAGTGGTATCAGAGCTTCGTTCGTTCGCATATTGGGCAAAAAAAATCTTAACCATTATAAGTTATGGCAAACATTGTTCAATCTCCATCAATTCCCGTCTCTAATTTTACCGGTGAAAATTATGATTTTTGGAGCATAAAAATGAAGACATTTTTTAGCTCTTAAGATCTATGGGATATTGTAGATGAAGGATACACTATTCCTGAAGATACTTCAACTCTTAGCCAAGCTCAGAAAAGGGAGCTAAAGGAAAATAAACAAAAAGATTCAAAAGCGTTATGTATTCTACAACAAGCGGTGGCCGATGCTATCTTTCCTAGAATAATGGGAGCTACAAATGCCAAAGAAGCATGGACCACGTTACAGGAGGAGTTTCAAGGAAGTGCAAAGGTACGCGCCATTAAACTTCAAACATTAAGGCGTGAGTTTGAATTAATAAAAATGAAGGAGTCGGAGACTGTAAAGGATTATTACTCCAAAATAAAAGAAATAGTTAGCCAAATAAGAGCTTATGGGGATAATATTCTTGACAAGAGGATTGTTGAGAAAATTTTAATTTCAATTCCCCGTAAGTATGACCCCATCGTGACTACGATCGAGCAAACTAAAGATCTGTCGACCTTATCGGTGACTGAATTAATGGGCTCCCTTGAAGCATTTGAACAAAAAATGAGCAGACATGACGAAGACTCAGTTGAAAATGCTTTTCAGTTGAAACTCAAGCTATTATCCCAAAATAAAGGATATGGAGAGAACAAGAATGATGGAGAAAACTCTAGAAACAAAGGAAATTCTAGAAATTTCTCAAAGAATAAACAAGATAGATATCCTCCATGTGGAATCTGTAAGATGACAAATCACTTGGAGAAACTCCGTCGGAATCGTGGAAAGCCACAATGTCGGCACTGTAAGAAATATGGACATTTGAAGAAGAATTGCTTCAGCCTAAATAAGCATCAAGCAAATTTCGTCGAAGGGCATGATAGAGCACAACATCAATATGATCGAGATCAACATCTTTTTTATGCTACCCAAGATTCCAGTGATGAAAATGGAGGAAACTTGTACTTGGATAGTGGTTGTAGCAATCACATGGCTAAAGATGGGAGCATCTTCAATGATATTGATGATTCTGTCAAAGTAAAAGTACGATTGGGGAATGGCACTGTCGTAGAATTAAAAGGCAGGGGCAATGTTATGGTGGAAACAAAGAAAGGTACAAAATTTATCAAAGATGTTTTACTTATTCCAAATCTAAAAGAAAATTTGTTAAGCATTGGCCAGATGATGGAGAAATGCTACGCTCTTCACTTTGAAGGAGACATTTGCAAACTATATGACAATAACAATAAAAGACTAGAGATAGCCCAAGTAAAAATGGAGAAGAGAAATAGAAGTTTTCCAATAAGTTTTAAATATGCTACTAACATAGCCATGAAAGCACAAGTTGATGATTCATGGTTATGGCATCGAAGATTTGGTCACTTCAATATTCAAGCCTTGAAATTGTTATATCAAAAGAATATGATGCGAGATTTTCCATATATAAAAGAAAATAATGAAGCCTGTGAAGGATGTCTTCTCGGAAAGCAACACAGATCATCATTTCCATCACGAAGCACTTGGAGAGCAAAAGACTTGTTGGAGTTAATTCACACTGACGTTTGTGGACCAATGAGAACACCTTCACTCCATAACAACAGGTATTTTATCCTCTTTATTGATGATTTCTCTAGAATGACATGGGTCTACTTTATTAAAGAAAAATCAGAAGTCTTTGGAGTATTCAAGAAGTTTAAGGCTCTTGTTGAAAATCAAAGTGGAAAACGCATAAAAAGGCTTCGTAGTGACCGTGGTAAAGAGTACAACTCCCATGAGTTTGATAAATTTTGTGATGATGAAGGCATTGAGCGACAACTTACAGTTGCATATACTCCACAGCAAAATGGAGTATCTGAAAGGAAAAATCGCACAGTCATGGAGATGGCTAGATCAATGCTGAAGGAGAAGGGCTTACCAAACACATTTTGGGCAGAAGCAGTTTACACTGCTGTCTATATACTCAACCGATGTCCAACTAGAGCAGTAGAAGACAAGACTCCTATAGAAGCATGGAGTGGAAGAAAGCCAACAACCAATCATTTAAGAATTTTTGGATCGATCTGCTACATACATGTTCCAGACCAAAAGAGACACAAACTAGAAGAGAAGACCATACAAGGAATCTTTCTGGGGTATAGCACACAATCGAAAGGATATAGAGTTTATAACTTGCAAACAAAGAAGCTGACGATTAGTCGAGATGTCGAGGTTGATGAGAATGCTTCTTGGAATTGGGATGAACAAAAAGTTGAGAAAAGAAACATTTTTGTTCCAGTACATCAAGCTCATGAAGATGTGGAAGATATGGAAGAACCAACAGAAGAACCAGGTACGCCCCTTTCACCTCCTAAACAACAAACTTCTTCACCAGAGTCTACTCCAAGAAGAGTTAGATCTTTGGTAGATATATATATATATGAAACTTGCAACATGGCTATATTTGAACCCGAAAGCTATGAAGTAGCATCTAAGCAAGAAGTATGGGTCAAAGCAATGAAAGAAGAGATCAAAATGATTGAGAAGAATAATACTTGGGAGCTTGTAGATTATCCTAAAGATAAAGAAATCGTTGGAGTGAAATGGGTTTATAAGACAAAACTAAACCCAGATGGCTCAATACAAAAACACAAGGCTAGGCTCGTAGCAAAGGGCTACTCACAACAATATGGAGTCGACTATAATGAGACATTTGCTCCTGTTGCACGTCTTGATACAATTAGAGCTTTAGTTGCTCTTGCAGCTCAGAAAGGATGGAATATTTTTCAACTAGATGTCAAATCAGCCTTCCTAAATGGAGTATTAGAAAAAGAGATTTATGTGGAGCAACCACAAGGCTTTGTAAGTAAGGGCAATGAAGACAAAGTGCTAAGACTAAGAAAAGCCTTATATGGCCTGAAGCAAGCACCTCGGGCATGGTACAATAGAATTAATCAATACTTCATAGATCAAGGATTTAGGAGGAGCAAGAGTGAGCCAACATTATACATCAAGACACAAGGTCAGTATGATACTCTCATTGTCTCTCTATATGTGGATGATCTTATCTACATGGGAAACAATACGAAGATGATAACTGCATTCAAAGACGACATGATGAAAACATTTGAAATGACCGATCTTGGCTTGATGAATTATTCCCTTGGCATCGAGGTGAAGCAACATAAGGAAGGTATATTTATCTCTCAAAAGAAATATACCGAAGAACTACTAAAGAAATTTGGAATGAATGATTGCAAACCAGTTACTACTCCACTCGTCACAAATGAGAAGTTGCAAAAGGATGACGGAGCCCCAGAAGCTGATGCATCTCGCTACAGAAGCTTGATTGGAAGCCTATTATATCTTACTGCTACGCGACTAGATATCATGTATGCTACAAGTTTTTTATCAAGATTCATGCAGAGTCCAAGCCAGATTCATCTTGGAGCAGCTAAAAGAACTTTAAGGTATTTACAAGGAACAAAGGAGTTTGGTATATGGTACAAAACCGTGACCAACTCAAAATTGGTTGGCTACACTGATAGTGATTGGGCTGGATCAGTAGATGACATGAAAAGCACATCAGGCTATGCTTTTTCACTTGGATCAGGAATATTCTCATGGGCATCGAAGAAGCAAGCTACAGTTGCACAATCAACAGCAGAAGCAGAATATGTGGCTGCAGCTGAAGCAACAAGTCAAGCTATATGGCTTCGGAGAATACTTGAAGATATGGGTGAACACCAAGGACAACCTATTACAATCTACTGTGACAACAAATCAGCAATAGCAATGACAAAGAATCCAGTTCATCATAGTCGAACTAAGCATATAGCTATCAAGTATCACTTCATCAGAGATGCAGAAGCGGAAAAAGAAATCCAGCTCAACTACTGCAGGACAGAAGATCAAGTTGCAGACATCTTCACAAAGGCACTGCCAAGAGCAAGATTTGAGCAACTTCGAACTATGCTTGGAGTATCCGAAATTTGCATCAAGGAGGAGTATTGAACTTGCTGCAAATTTCTAGAGAAATCTAAATAAATTAACAAATTGTCATATGTATTGATGTGTCTAGAAAATTCTAAAGATACTAATAAGTTGTCTTATGTATTAAAGGTCATTTCTAAAATGAATGTATGTCCTACTGTTATTGCGTGAGCCAATAAAACAAGAAATATGTGTTTTCCCTTAAGATTATAGTTGCCATCAGTTTATATGCAATACTGTTAGACATGGATTTCAAGTTTTAATTAGCATCGTCTTATACGTGTTTTGTAACTTATTGCTATAGTGTTTTATGCAGTATTTTCCAATATTTAACTTATAACAGGAATTCACATAATACAACTTGATCAGTAGTCAATGGTCTGGAAGAATAAAGATTTACAGTTAATCCTTGTATCATTTATCATAGATGTGATTAAAGTTGCCTTTTGTTTATCAAATAAAATTTTAGAACTGCCAATTAGTGGATCTCATTATATAGTATTACAATCTAAATTGATAAGCAAGCAAACTAAAGTGTTGATTAACTGGAAAAAAACAAATTAATCTTCACTGTTCATGCAAAAAAGATATAAATAATATCTTATGATTCCATCAGTGGGTCATCCTTGACTTTGTTTATGTAATTCAAATCTCATACATGTACACTAAAATTTAATGGAAAAATCTTGAGATTCATTATATATGATCTATTTACATGAAAAAAGAGCTGCATGCGTTAACAAGGCTAGTAAGCTATAAAATACTAATGATTGTTTGTGTCTAGCATTATGACTACCTCAATTGTTCATGTACTTAGAATGTATAATAAGATATTCAAATAATAAGATATTCAAGTTTTACCTAACTCCTGTAAATTACATTTCTAAATGGCAATGAAAGCAATGCAAGAAGCTTTTTTTTTAATATTGATGGCTAATAAATCACAAAGTCTGGAAATACAACGGGATCGAGATCCAAATTTCTTTATGGTGTGTGTTTGCTGCCAAAGTCTAGAAATTATGTGATAGCACGAGATAATATCATTTTTGGTTTTACATGTAAATTATAATTATTCGTTGGATTGCATTGGATATTGATTAACGACAGCTCACAATTAAAAGTTACAGTCGTGTATGATCGACACCACATCTAGTCTTACTCCATCATTTGTTTGTTTTATCAATTGGAAAATTTTCATGATGATTAATGTTTATCGGAGAAATCTCTTCTTTTTCACATTAATGTTGTTTGTTTTTATGCACAAAATTTACAGGCCAATTGTCATTAAACTTGTAGGTTATTGTTATTGCTGTGAGGATGGTAATTCATTGGAGCTTGAAGATCTGTTACATGCAAATTAGAATCTTTGTCTGAACTACAATATAGTTGTGCTTTACTCAATTTTTGCCAAAGATTTTATTACTCTTATGCAATAAACCATGTTTTTATTCTTCTTTTCTATGTACCAATGGATGAAAAAGCACAATCTGAAGCACAATCATCATAAAAAGAGGTAGATTTCATTTTCTAACTAGACCTTTTCATCTTATATTTATTACATGTGTTTGTTTACTTTCTTATAATCCTGGCATCATACGTTTGGTGCTTTATTCTGGGAAAACCTCCAATCTGGAAAACTGAGAAAAAAATAAGAGTGACCAAAAAAATCACTTGACTTGGTGCAAAGGAAGCCATTTCTACAGTGAGGCAGAGTTTCACAATAATAAGTGATGCAAAAGAAGAGTTGAATTTGCTTGTTTGTCATTTGATGTTTATCATTTTTCTCATGGAGTTGTCAATGTTGTTACCCTTATAAAGTTTGTAACCATATGACTCAAGAAGGGAGTTTGGTACTTGGGATAAGAAATTTTTAGCAATGGTTTTACACTTTATACTAGTTATTACCGTTGGCTTGCAGTCATTCTTGTTAAGCATAGAAAAGTGAACAATGAAAAATTGTATTATATATCCATTTTAATATTCTTATTGGATATGTGTAAAACTGGTTCGAAGTTGAAGTTAATTGCTTGCAACGTGAGATGCTTACACGTAAGAACTGCAAGGGAAAATGTTGTGGACAAATAATCTTGCAGCCGGTAATAAAATCACAGCGTCAATGATTAGGGGTGTGGAGAATAAAAGATTGTGGTTTAGAAATCATTAATTTTAAGCAGCTTTAACAGGACATACTAGATGTTATAAAGGCAAACATTAGTAGCGATGTAAGTCGTAAAAAATATATTTAAGCGCAACGCAAATAGGCGTTGGTAAAAATTGAAGTTTTTGCAACGTATGTTATTGTCGCATGTAACACTTTTTAATGACATTTATGACGTGTCACAAATAAACACTATGGAAACTATATCATTAGCGACACAAGCTATTTGCAACACAAATCCAGATTTTCGCAACACAAGTTATGTCCTAAAAATAAACTTTCCTACGACGCTTATTTACGATGAAAAGTTTTATTCGCGTCTGCACTACTTGCGACGCTTGCGCGACGCAAGATTTAGTGTCGCTAATTATCTTTTAGGACGCAAGTTTTATTTTTGGCGACACAAAAAATAGTCGTAAAAGATCAATTTTGTTGTAGTGTACTTTTGTTTGATCCATTGCTAGATGATGGAGCTGCATCCAAGACTTGAACTTAGACTGCATGTGCACCAACCCTTTGTGCTTCTCCTATTCTCTAAGGACAGTCCTTACTAAAGTGTCCAGGTTCCTCACAAGCGAAACACTTCCCTTCATCCGCCCTTTCTTATAGTCCGTTGACCAGCTTTTTGGCAAGATCATCAAGATTCGTCGGCATCACAAACTTCGGCTAAAGTGGCATGGAAGACCGGGCTATCCCGACCCAAGAACTAGTCGATCTATAAGTGGCCCGACCTAAATTAAGCTCAAGAACCCGGTGAGGCTGCCAGCTAAAGCCTGCAATCTCTAGGCCGATCAACTCAAACCAAGTCTGATTCCATGCCAAATATCCTCCTGAAGATTTGTTCATATTCCTGCATGACCGCTTCCAGCCGTCCATGAATATCGGATAACTGTCACCTGTCACTACGTGTCCAAATTATGCTAACCTCTGCAAGAAGAACGCCTCTTCAGGATCTACAATCCCAGATCAAATAATACACGTCTCAGCCGGTTTAAATGTTGTAGCATCTATAAATAGACCTTCTGGACTCAGAAGAAGAATCTTTTTGGCGAATTTCTGATTATATCATTGCTACGATTGTTTCACATGTAATAGTTCAGCTCATATATGAGAGATTATAAAGTGGAGGTAGGCTCATTAACGCCGAACCACTATAAACTTGTGTATGATCGCTTTTTCATTCATTTTTCATTTACTTATCATCATTTATTCTCTACAATTTCATTTCTTAGGTGTTATACCATTTTTTGGTGTCCACACTTTGGTGCTTTCACTGAAAACGTTGATATTCTCAGCATTTAAAGGATTTTGTTTTACTTTTGGATCATCAAGTCCGAGACGAGATCCTACATCTTTTCCAATATTATTGAACCATGGTCTCCAAATCCTCGGCACGCAATTCCGGAAAGCAGCCACAGGCTGCAACGTCAGCAGATGCCGCCGATGGGTCGACCGTTCCGGGGCCTACTCCAGACCATCCTACGCTACCATCTTCGGTGCAACCATCTGCAATAGATCAAGCTTCCCCCTCAGCTTTTGCTACCCGTGATGAGTTTATGAACGTGATGAATCAACTACAGGAAACAACGAAGGCGTTAAATGCTCAAGCCCGGGAGAGCGCTGCAATGAGGCAAGACATAAGTCGTACGTCGAGGAAATGGAAAGAATTTAGGAATCAACAACCTTTGCTGGACCAAAACTCGGAAGGCTCATCATCATCCGAAGGAAGCAGAGATCGACTTCAACCGTGACACCCACTGGAAACACCCGAAAATATACAACAAATGCAACTGAAAGGGGGTAACAACCAGCTCGGAACAGCTGATCAAGCTCGAGTCGATCCGACAAAACTGGAGAACATCGATCCATCAACTCGACATGATCGAAGTGCCTGTCCTTTGGCTCACCGGAATACTAGTCAAACAACCCAAGCTCCGGGGCTTCCTACCAGATGTCCTGTACACAAACGGGATGTCAGGAGTCGAAGAAATTCCGCCCAGACGGCGACTCAGGCGACGTTTTGTGGAGAGGGAGCAGGGAGAGTTCGATCGGTTGAAGAAGCCGATCGATGTGCACTTATCACTCCATATTTGACTGCCATGGTACGACAAATCATGAATGACAGCAAACGGTATAAGAATGAAGATTGGGGGATTGACCGATGCCATACGCCGTTTACAGATAACATCCTGCAGGCAGAATTCCCCAAAGATTCAATATGCCCCCAGATGAGCCACTACGAGGGAACCACCGACCCGCAACAACATTTGATCAGGTATTCGTGACATATGGAGGTAGTTGTAGCACCAGACACCATCAAACGCAAGGCTTTCCCGATTTTCTTGAGCCGGGTAGCGCTTATGTAGTTCACTCGTCTTCCTGCTGTTGTTTTAGAACCACGACATCATCCACTATCCACAACTCCAGAAACTCCAAAAAGACCATTCACATCTTGGAGTACATGGAAGAAAACTCCCAAGGATCCTAAGTATAGTCCCAATTCATGGGACAAAAACTATAAGAAAAACGAGAGAGCTGAATCAAAAACTCCTAGAAAATCAACGTCTTCGGAGCCGGACTAGTGTGATGATCTTGTTTTTCTTTTTCTTTTTCATTTGAGTTTTGTTAATAAAAATTGCATTGACAGAATGCAAAAGATAACGATGTTTCCCTAGTATTCGTTAATAAATTTTTTATCTCTTTATTATTGAATTCATATTACAAGATAATCTTTATCACTAATCATAGAGTTTGAAGAACTTGAATTTAATAATAAGATTTCTTTCCAAATAGGTAATAAAAACAGTTAAATAGAGATATATTTATATATGTAAAAAAGAATGCAAAACAAAAAAACCTGGATAAACCAGTTTGTCAGCCACCAGTCGATTGGTGGATTTCGTACCAATCGACTGGTAAGCAAATCCGAAGGCAATTTTCTATCACCCGAATTTTTTGCTTTATAAACATCTAAACTCTTTTCAACTTCATTCTAAAACCTAGTTCTCTCTAAACAAAAAACCCTATGTCATCTCCCTTCAGCAAAAACTCATTTTTATCTCTTATTTCATCAAATTAATGGCTCCCCCGCGCAAGAAATAAAAAAGAGGTTCCTCTTCATCTCAAGAAAAACCCATAGATCCTTATATCTCCAAATGACTATGGAATAATATTGCAAAAGAAAGGTGGAGGAAAATGGAAAATTTGAAGTTTCTCTAAGGTGTATTTGTTGAATTTTCCGATTTTGCTACATATGGTTTACAACATTCGACTCAAAAGGGAGGATTAGAGTCTATGAGTAAAATCATAGGAAGATCAATATTGTTATGGTCAAACCGTTCTTCGCAAACTTGAACTTAGATCACTTAGTTCTTACAAATTCGGAAAATTGTGCATGGAGTTTGGTATGTGACAAGATGGTTTTTCTTACCGTTGAAAGAATGGCTAATATATTGAATTCCTCATCCGTAGGAATTCCGTTAGGTACTTTGAATTGTGAAATTGGCGTAAGAGATGAAGTAAGCCATCAATTTATAGATGATGATTCAGACGGCACTAGAACAAAAGGATTAAGGCCGAGTGCAAGATTATTACATCACGCTTTAACCTGAACTATCTTGCCATGTACCGGAACTTTTGATTTGGTATATGCCGAGACCTTCAAAGCATTATATGCAGTCTATGACGAGGTTCAAATAAATTGGATGCAAACTATCTCGGATTACATCTTGCTTTTCACTACTGGAACTCCGAGCTATTTCTATTATGAAGAATATTTTATTCGAGTCCTTGCAAATTCCAATATGTTAGGGACTGCAGAATGGATCGTTCAGGCAAAGCAAACACTAGAGGGAGGTGAATAGTGCTTGTAGAAATTTAAACAAAACTAAAAACTAGAGAGAACTATGGGACGGATCAAACACCACAAACACAAACACAGATTCAAACACAGAGACAAAATAAACAAAATCAAAAATGCAAAAAATAAAAGAACACACTGGATTTTATACTAGCTCGGATTACTCCTACGTCCAGTCCCACACAACGCTGAGTTGTGCAGAGTTTTATTACTCTTTCAATAGTCAATTACACACTCCTTGATTTCACGGCTCACAAGGAGACACCGATTCCTACTTTCTTGATTTCACGGGCTCACAAGAACACATCGACTCCTATTTCCTTGATTTCACGGCTCACAAGGACACACTGACTCCTCTTTGACTCACAACAAGGTTTATTCAACCCAACCAATTACAAAACAGCCCTATAACTCTTCAATAGCACTTGATTCAGAGAGTAGACAATGTAGAGAGAAGAAGTTTTATCAAAACAGAATTGAATTCGGTAGGGTATAAGTGTAAAAACCATAAAAATGATTAAGAATAATGGTAGGATGAAAGGTGATGAAGATGGAGAAGAAGAGATGTTAGAAAATTCGGTTTAACCTCTTTTTATAGGTTATGAAGGGTTGCAACGGTTTTGAAGCGTTTCAAATAATGAAAAGACACTTCCCTTCAAATTTAGAAAAATAGCTGTTATATGTCAACATACATATTTTGCTATGTTGACATAGCCATGTGTAAATTTTATTTTCAAAGCATTTTTTCAAGTATTTTGATATAAAATTAATTCTGAAAATTCTTGAATAAAATTTTAATGTTGTAAATCAATATTATATTATAGAAAACATATGAAAATATATTTTTAAACTATATAAATGTATTTAGAAAATTATAAGGTTTTAAACTATATAAAATATAAATAAAGTATATATATAAAACTTAAGTTTGAAAATCAAAGAAGAATGAAAATAGAATAAAATAGAAAAACAAAATAGATAAGATTGAGGATAAAAAGAAAACAAAAATAGAGAGGATTGAGGATAGAATTGAAAATCAAAATTTGAATTTGAGTTTGAAATTTGAACCAAGAGTGCTATTTGGAGTCTTACAAAATCTAGACTCTATAAAAATATTATTATGGAACTCTTGAAATCTTGATTACTCAGTCTTGAATCTACTCTGAATTCTGAATCTCTAAAATCTCTTAAACTGTACAGTCTTCAGTATTAATTCCTGTATACAAATTCTGCATATATATATATATATATATATAGAATATATATATATACATATATTCTATATAAAGATGTTAGTATATATTTTATAATCAATTATAATTGAAATAAGGTTGTTGTCATCAAAACTCAATTCTCCAACAATCTCCCCTTTTTTGATGATGACAACCTTAGTTTATAAAATATCATACCTGTATATACCTGTTTGATGATGATCTTCTTATACTTCCCTGTCTATAAGAATTCTGTAAAACTACGCTTATATTTTATAATTTCTCCCCCTTTGGCATTATCAAAAAGAAAGATTAAAGATACTCCCCTTAAGTTTAAACAACTGTAGAAACAAAGTAATATTCTAAAAAATGCTCCTCCTAAATTGTATAATTCCCTAATTTTGACATAAAATACTCCCCCTTAATTTATTAACTATTTCTAAGTAGAATACCCTCTTAATCTATTAAACTAAAGAGAATAATACTTAATATGATGATTAAATACACACCAATTCAAGTATTATTACATATGTCTGTCAAATTCATATACAAAACAATCCAAACTAAATCATACCAGATGTCTTAATATGTACAATTTTCAAACAATATAATCTAATTCACACCACACAATACGAAAACAAATCAATCAAATCGTACCAAACAACTAAACGTCTCTTGGAACTTCAACCCAACCATCTTCTCCAAAGATAGGATTCTTCTTAATTACATCCCAATCTTCATCTTCTTTAGTTGGTGGAGCCTTTGCGAGATTATTTTCTTCATATATGAAAAGAGAAGAGATTAGTCATCGCATTGCATCAAAGTATTTTTCTTGTTGTTCGAACATCTTTATTTGACTCAATTCAAGATGACGTTGATTTCGTAGAATGGTAGAGAGAATGTTTTTGAACGAATTGAGAGTTTTTTCTAGATTTTCACTTAGATTATGGATAGGATTTGTCATGGATTTGATGAAAAATGATTAAGGAAGAAGGAATAATGGAATAACGAAGTTTTCTAGAAGAAATGTACTTAAATAGGGTTTGGAATTCGTTGGATTTTGAATGGACATGAGTAATTTAATTTTGAATTTTTTTCTTTTATATGTCGACATACAGCTTTGGTTATGTCGACATACTATTGTGTGAATTTTGAAAATTTTGAATTTTTGAAATCTTATGAACTCTTGTAACATATTTTATGATTTTTCCTGAAACATAAAGATGATAAAAACATAAATAAAACTCCATTCATTCCATACTAAAAATCAAATACATCCAACTAAACAAGACACACTTAGATACGAGATTTGAAAGCAAATACAAGAAAATATATAAAAATAGATTAAACTAGATGACCTAGTTTTCGGATGATGATGAAGAAGATGAAATTCCAAGTTTTCTTCCTATCTTGACCATGAATTTGGATATTTTGGAAAGCCTCTTGTTAAGCTTCTTTTGATTTTTGACGATTTTCACTTGATTTTGAACAATCGTGTCTTTGAGATTACACTTTGAGGTTGGATACACAATGCTTTCCATAGAAGTCTCTTCTTCTTCGACTTCCATTGGGTCTTGTCTTTGTTGTAATCTAGCTTGTTTGGCCTCGTATGTCTCATAGGGTTTGAAAGTGAGAGGAGTTTGCATGAGATGAATGTTTAATGCGTAAACACTTTTCTAGGGACAAATTCTTCTTCATTGAGATCAACTCCAAAGTATTTGAAAATGCGAGTGAGATAAACACCATAGTAGAGAGTGTTTTCTCTAGCAGATACATCTATGAGCTTAAATTCATTAAAAATCATTTCGGCCCAATTGATATTATATCCATCTATTATGGCAAAGAGAGCATTTTGGACTTTAAGAGTTGGATTGTTGAAATTGCCGGAACGAGAAGTGATGGTATGTTGAAGGAGAAGGTTGACAATTCTTGTTTTTGGATGAAAGAAACGATTTTTGAAATCCATTGGAACACCATCTTCGAAGATATTGTGACATGTTTCCCTATCGGTTTCATCGATAGCGAAAGTTGAGAAATCTGTACCCTCGCATCTACAATTTACAATTTCTCCTAAAAGATCGGCATCGAGAACAATTTGAGTTCCCTTGACACTGCTCTAAATTTGATTTTCATTGCCTTGATAAAATCCACGGTTGAGATTCGCATAGAACATCTTCACGAGTTTGGGATAACATACTTCGTTGTTTTCACGAGAGTCAATTAGACTCAAGAATTCGTTGTGTTGAAAAAGAGATGTGAGATCGTAAGATGGAAAGTCGTTAAAGACGGCGAAAGCACCCGTGTTACCTTTAGCATTTTCTAAATAGTTAACATAGGTTTTAATGGCCTCTTTGTCATTATAAAGATAACCTTTTATAGTTTTGGTTATCTTCAATTTCTGAGATGAACTTGAGGAAGCCATTGATATGATAGTTTTGAGGAGGATAGATATGAAGAAAGTTGTTTTGAGTTGTGAATGAGAGGTAGGAAGAATGGATATATATATATATATATATATATATATATATATATATAGAAAATGAATAGATATGAACTGAATGAATATGAATTGAATAGGCACAACTTTTCATATTGAAAGGACACCTTTTCAGACATTGGGAGTTGGTGAAAAGATTGGAGGGAAGTTTGAAAGTTTAAACTTTTGAAATTCAAAATTTAAATTTCAAAACTGCTGTATATGTCGACATGTATATTTCTGTAGGTCGACATACAGTGCTTATTTCAAAAAGAATTTTGGATTTTCAAACTTTGAAATAAATTATCGATTTATATTTCAGGTTTAACAATTTCCTGAAATACTTCTAATCCTAATGATTATACAAACAATTTTACTTTGTTAATTTATTGGTTATTTAATATTATATTATTATTTTGAATTTTGAATTTTGAATTTCAAATTTAAATTTCAAATTTCAAATAGTTTATTAAGTTTTAAATTCATACTAAAACAAACAAGCAAAGCAACCATTCAACCAAATAAAATTAAAATGCAATTAATGCGTACCTGGTTTTTTGATCCTTTTCTTCATGATTTTCTGAACTCTGAATTGCTGTAAAGCATATATTTGTATTTCCGGTTTCTGGTTCTTCATCACTTGATGATGAATCTGAATCATATAACATTGCTGCATATGCTTTCTTTCTTTTCTTTGATGAATTTGAGTTATCCAGTTGTTGAGTAGATTTGTCTGGATATGGACACATTCTCTTTATATGACCTGATTTATTGCAGTTAAAACATCGTCCATCATTTAATTTTGCTTGATTATAACCCTTCCTTCTATACTTTAGAAATCTTCTGTAGCATACAGGTCGAACACAGGGAGGTGTAACTAAAAATTATTATTTATTTCTTCTTGGGCGTGTTAGACGAAGTTTGGAGTTGTTTTTTAGAATGTTGTTGAAATTACTCTGAATCTAATCAGTATCAAATTCAACATTTGAAAAGAAAAGGAACAATTACTAGAAAAAGAGAATAACAACTAGAACAATAACAGAAGTTAAAAGTAGGATTCCTGTTGAAACTAATCAAACAGTGAATCGCTAACAAGCAGTGATAAAAGAAAATAACAATATGTGTTCGACCCAAACCTAATTAGGTAGATAACACAAACTGTAATGAAATTAAAATAACAATAAAACTAGAAAAGAAAAGGCTTTTATTAGAACTAAAAGAGAATACAGAATAGAAAAATGAATGGCATTTACAATAGGACATCATGTATATTTATAGAGATGTAGACCAAATCCTAATCAAATCAATGACTAAATGGCCCTCTTTTCCCAAGAAGTAATATCATATCTCTTGCCTTCCTTGACCAAGCTTGATTGGAAAGCAAATCACGGTGAATATCTTCCAAATCTTCCCTATCTTCCATGTGGCAAATTGATTGATTGATTGATGAGCAGATTGTATGTGATTAATTCTTCCAAACAAGGATACTCATTAGACTCCAAAGGCAACAAGGGATAAAATCTTCAAAATTGATCTTTTCTTGGCAATATTTCTATCAGAAATTCTTTTAATTGGAAATTGAAAAATGAATGTTCTGAATTGATTTCCATGACTACTCCTGAAATGTCTATTAGTGAATATCATACATACACATGAATATGTATATATATAATATAACACTAATTAATATATTCTTCATAGCAAAGGGCCAGTGTGAACGCGTTCTGTTCTTTGGCAAAAAGTGAGCTCGACGGGGATCGAACTGAGGTCTCTCAGTACAAATTTCCATGCAATTACCAGTGAGCTACAACGTCTTTTGCAATTGAGGTGGATTTAATACGGGGAAGTAGCTTTTTATCTGTAGTTGGCCTTTAATTTGAAACGAAGGAGGCATTTCTTGACATCCTGTAAAAACATACAAAAGTAACCAAAGTATCATTTATTTATTTACAAAAGATAAAATATACGAGCATAAAATAAACACATTTCTATGTTAATCAAATACCCCCACACTTATCTTTTACTCGTCCTCGAGTAAAAAGAAAATGAAAAACTAACTAGATAGGTCGTACTTTCGTAGGAAACACGATTGCATTGAGTGCATGCAACAAGCCGTTAAACCTCTAGTTGTCCCTAGTAGGACGAGTGGTGTCTCGTGAGGGTTTTCAGCGGATACTACCCACAAAATCCAAATGCAGTTTGCTATGATTCTAATGAAACTAATGAATGCAATGGACATATGCAAATAAAAACGAAAAAATGAAAACACGACTTATTTCAGGAAAGTGGTACAACAAATTAAGTTAATAATTTCTAATCAGTTGATTTTATTTTAGATACCTCGACTTGTCACAAATTTTCAATATAAATCAAGTTTTCAAATGTTAAATTCCAGTTTGGCCAGTTAGTTCGGTCGATAACATAGTGCAGCCATGAAATAAATTCTTAGTTTGCTTGGCACAGTTTGTAAAGTGGTATTCTAATTTTCTCATGTATGGCTAGTCAAATCAATAAGGTCAAGAAGTGTTTGGGCATCATCGCTTATTCTTTATTCTATAAAATTTTAAGATTTATGATTAAGTACATACACCTAACTTGGAAGACCAAGGTTTACCACTCATGCAATGCCTCGCGGACTAACGGAGAGTGGGTAAAGAGCTTGGCGGATTGTGCAGGCCGACTATGACTTTGTCAACAACGTGTCGGTAATCCTTAGGTGTCCAATCTCATAAAATGAGACCAAGATATTCCAACGCTGACTTTGTCAACAACGTGTCGGATAGAGCTTGGCGGGTTTGCACACCAACGCTCGATATACAAGCAATGTTGGATACCCTTGGATTACTATTATTATTGAATTTATAAGCACAAAAAGAGAGTTATGCGAATTCAACTTAACACAACTTAGTTTTAATGATTTGACAAGTCATTATAAGTATTTTAAGTCCTCCACTTATTTAAACAAAGTCTACAATATAGAATAGATTTCATGGCCATCACCTAAGAATCTCCCTATGTACCGGTTACACTATAATCCCTCAAAATTAAACTTTTCATTATATTTCTTATTCGATCTAAGTTGAGAGAAAAAAAATACTATCAACTGGCTAAAAATTGTAAACTTATTTTGTTGTATCAATTGAAAATGAGTCGTATTTTTTTAAAAAAAAAATTATGGTATGTTACTACGATATAAAATGTATGATGGTCCTACATGAAAAGAAAGAAAAATTAAAGAAAAATCAAAAGAATGCAATGCAGACTCCCCCCACACTTGATTGAGACAGTGTCCCAACTGTCTAAGGCAGAAAAACAAAAATAAAATAAAATAATGAAAAAGAAAAATAAAAGAAAAAGAAAGTGTACCACCTGATTTCATGGTGGATGATCAGGCTCATGCAGATCGATAGGGTCATCTTCGTCATATTGCTCGAATTCCAAAAATGGTTTCAGTCGTTGACCGTTTACTTTGAAGACTTTTCCATCCCTAGGATTTTCAATTTCAACCGCTCCATGAGGATATACTGTTTTCACAACATAAGGTCCAGTCCATCGAGATCTGAGTTTTCCTGGAAACAAGTGAAGTCTAGAGTCGTATAAAAGAACTTTTTGACCTACGTTGAATTCCTTACGAAGTATGTTTTTGTCATGTTGGGCTTTGGTTCTTTCTTTGTAGATTTTCGCTTTTTCATATGCCTTATTTCTTAATTCCTCTAATTCCGAAATTTGTAACTTCCTATGTGAGCCGGCTTTTTCTAAGTCAAAATTCAAAAATTTTATGGCCCAAAGGGCACGATGCTCTAGTTCAAGAGGCAAGCGACAGGCCTTTCCGCAGACTAATCGATATGGTGACATCCCTAGATTGGTTTTATAAGCAGTGCAAAAAGCCCAAAGTGCATCAATCAGTTTTACGGACCAATCTTTTCTATTGGAATTCACGGTTCTCTCAAGAATTTGTTTGATTTGTCTATTGGAAACTTCTACTTGTCCACTAGTTTGTGGATGGTAAGGTGCTGACAGCTTGTGTGTGATTGAGTATTTCTTGAGCAAGGACTCAAAAGCACAATTACAGAAATGAGTGCCATTATCGCTAATGATAGCTCGAGGTGTGCCAAAGCGTGAAAAGATGTTTTCTTTGAGGAATTTGACAACAACCTTGTTGTCGTTGGTTTTGGTCGGAATGGCTTTAACCCATTTTGAGACATAATCTACCGCAAGCAAGATGTAAAGATTCCCAAATGAATTAGGGAATGGTCCCATGAAATCGATGCCCCAAACATCGAATAATTCAATCACTAAAATGGGGTTGAGAGGCATCATGTTTCGCTTAGTGATTCGACCCGTTCTTTGACATCGCTCACATTTAGAGCAAAATTCGAAAGCGTCACGGAAGAGTGTGGGCCAATAAAAACCGCTTTGCAAAACTTTTGCAGCAGTTCTTCTTGCTCCAAAGTGACCGCCACAAGCATGGTCATGTGAGAAAGAGAGAATACTTTGGTGTTCATGATCGGGCACACACCTTCGAATGATTTGGTCTGGACAGTATTTGAAAAGATATGGGTCGTCCCAATAGAAGTTTCGAACTTTCGAGAGAAATTTTTGTTTATCTTGTTTCGACCATTCAGCGGGAATTTGTTGTGTGACAAGATAATTCACAATGTCAGCGTACCAAGGGGTGTTAGAGATGGAAAGAATTTGTTTGGCAGGAAAATAGTCATCGATTTGGGTGTCGTTAACATTTTCGTGCACAATTCGAGAGAGATGATCAGCTACGACATTTTCAGAACCCTTTTTATCTCGTATTTCTATATCGAATTCTTGAAGAAGAAGGATCCAACGAATCAAGCGGGCCTTAGCATCCTTCTTCGAAAGCAAATTTCGTAGGGCAGCATGATCAGTGTAAACTATGACTTTGGATCCTATGAGATATGGTCTGAATTTCTCAAGAGCGAAGACAACTGCCAAAAATTCCTTTTCAGTAGTTGAGTAATTCAATTGGGCCTCGTTTAAGGTTTTTCTAGCGTAATAAATGACCCAAGGGAGTTTATCGATACGCTGACCTAAGATGGCTCCAACTGCAAAGTCAGAAGTGTCGCACATAAGTTCGAAGGGCTGAGTCCAATCAGGAGGTTGAATGATGGGAGCTGTGGTCAAGATTGACTTAAGAGTTTCAAAAGACGTTTTGCAGTCATTGGAGAATTCGAACTTAACATCTTTGGCAATTAAATTTGAGAGAGGTTTTGAAATTTTCGAGAAGTCCTTAATGAATCTTCTATAAAATCCCGCATGGCCAAGAAATGAACGAACATCTTTAACAGACTTAGGAGGAGGTAGATTAGCAATCAAATCGATTTTAGATTTATCGACTTCAAGGCCATCTTTGGAGACGACGTAGCCTAGAACTATCCCCTTTTTAACCATGAAATGACACTTTTCCCAATTAAGCACGAGAGATTTTTCCTTACAACGTTTTAGGACGAGTTCTAAATGAGTGAGGCATTGGGAAAAAGAAGATCCATAGATTGAAAAATCATCCATGAATATTTCTAAGAATTCGTCCACCATATCAGAGAAAATACTCATCATACACCTTTGGAAAGTCGCGGGGGCATTACAAAGACCAAAAGGCATGCGACGATAAGCAAAGGTTCCAAAAGGACAAGTAAAGGTGGTCTTGTGTTGATCCTCTAAAGCAACAGGGATTTGGTTGTAGCCAGAGTATCCATCGAGAAAACAATAGTACTCATGACCCGCTAAGTGTTCGAGCATTTGGTCAATAAAAGGTAAGGGAAAATGGTTTTTCCGTGTGGCTGCGTTGAGCTTTCGATAGTCGATACACACACGCCATTTTGTTTTGATTTTTGTTGGGACAAGCTCATTACTTTCATTTTTGATCACTGTGACTCCCGATTTCTTTGGTACGACTTGTACCGGACTCACCCAGGTACTATCAGAGACGGGATAGATGATGTTATTGTCTAGACATTTGATTATCTCCTCCTTGACCACTTCTCTCATGTTTGGGTTTAATCGCCTTTGAGCCTCACGGATGGGTTTAGCCTCATCAACTAAGTGTATGCGATGTTGCACAATTGATGGGCTAATTCCTTTTATATCGCTCAGTTCCCATCCCAAGGCATATTTATTTTCCCGCAAAACTTCTAAGAGTTTTTCTTCTTGGTCTTCGGTAAGATCAGAGGCCAAGATTACGGGAAGAGTTTCTGAGGAGTCTAAGTATGCGTACTTAAGGTCTTGTGGCAAGGGTTTGAGATCTAACTTAGGATGTTCTTGGGTGTTAACGTTGGTTAACATTCCTTGGTCAGAGTCAGAAGACGAAGGATTTAAGTCAAGAAATTCATTCAGTTCAGAAATGTATTCAAGTTCGTCGAAATCAGAGTCAAAATGTTCCAGACACATTTTCAAGGCTTCAGAAGTGTCTTTAGAGGTTTCATCAACTATGGTTTGAATCATGTCAATTTCATCGATCACAAAATCCCTAGGTTGTTTGTTGAGATTAAAGATGTTCAGCTCAATAGTTAGATGCCCGAAGGAAAGTCGAAGTTGACCGTTCCTACAATTAATGACAGCATTTGAGGTTGCTAAGAAGGGGCGTCCTAAAATCAAGGGTATTTGAACTTTGGGATTTGAGACAGGCTCTGTGTCTAAAACTATGAAATCGACAGGGAAGTAAAACTGTTCAATCTGTATCAAGACGTCTTCAATAATTCCCAATGGCTTTTTGACAGATCGATCAGCTAACTGAAGAGTGATGTTTGTTGGTTTAATTTCCCCTAACCCAAGTTAACAATAAACAGTATAAGGAAGAAGATTGACACTGGCACCAAGGTCGAGTAGGGCACGAGAGATATGGGTGTTTCCTATTTTGCAATCAATCGTAAGGCAGTCAGGGTCTTTGTACTTGACTGGGGTAAGATTCGAAAGAGCAGAGCTTGTATTCGTAGTTAGAAAGGCGGTTTTTGGAACATTAGTTGCACGTTTTTGTGTGCACAATTCCTTAAGACATTTGGCATATTGAGGAATTTGTTCAATTGTGTCTAAAAGAGGAATGTTCACACGGACTTGTTTAAAAATTTCCAATATTTTATCGAAATTTGCCGCTTTCTTCTTATTGTTGAGCCTATGGGGAAATGGAGCTATTGGTTTTTCAACTCTGTGATGAGTTTCATCATTCAAGGAAGAAGGTTTATCCAAGGAAATAGAAGGTGGTAAGGTCGTATAAAATGGTATGTTGGTATTGCCAACATTAATTTTCGAAGGTGGGTCGGGTTTGCCGACACTGGGAGAAGAATTGTTGGGATTGCCAACATTTAAGGAAACTTGAGGTTTAGAGGAATTGGCATTCGAAGCCAATGGGTGATCATCAAGATTAGGTATTGGGGTCGAGTTAGAGGTTCGTCAGGGTCGCCCACGTTATTATCAATCCTCTTTCCATATAGAAGGGTTGTAACAGCATTGACTGGATTATGGTTTTCGTCCTCACAAGAATTTACAGCACGAGAGTTATATTTTGGATTCACCTCAGGTTGACTCGGCAACTTTCCTTTCTCGTTGTTTTTCGCTAGTTCCTTTATCATATTCATCATTTATTCCATTTGTTTTTCTAAACGCACAATTTCTGGTGACGATTGAGAAGATTGAGAGGATTGGTTCGATGCTTGAAAATTGGGGTGCCTATAAGGTTGCTTGGATTGAGATGCTGTTTGAGAGGTTTGAGAAATTGGAGGTGGAGCTTGATAATTTGGGTTGGGAATAAAGGGTTGCACGTGAGATGGGTTAGCCGAATTATTGGGGTTTGACCAAGAAAAATTTGGGTGGTTCCTCCAACCAGGATTGTATGTGGATGAGTAAGGATTATTTTGAGCTATGGCATTGGCTTGGTCCTGAGAGTAATAGTGGGGTAGCCCTTCTCCGACTTGAGGAGCTTGATTTTCTAAGGGAATTTGACTTGGGTCCACGACATGCACTCCTCAAGTAGAAGTACGAATGGGAACACGAATTGATTACCATTGCATGTCCTTCTTTGAATAATCTTCTAAGAATTGCCAAGCTTCATCGGCTGTCTTCGACATAAAATCTCCTCCACACATTGATTCTAGTTGAGTTCTAGTCTAATAGTTTAGCCCTTCATATGCATTTCACATAAGTGATCTTTTAGAATTCCATGATGAGGACAACTATATAATAGTTGGTTGAATCTTTCAAAGTATTTTGAAAAAGTTTCCCCCTCATTTTGACAAAATTGATTTATTTCAGTTCGAATTTTTAGAGTTTTATGGAAAGGGAAAAACTTTTTCAAGAATGAAGTGACAAATTCATCCCATCTTCTTATGGAATGTCTTGGAAGAGAATTTAGCCATCTTTTAGCGCTTTCAAGTAGTGCAAATGGGATTAGCCTTAGCTTGATCGATTCGTTAGATAGTTGTTGCATTTTTGTTGTGGAAGCATACAATTCAAATTCACTCAGAAATTCATAAGCATTTTCAGACCCAGTAAATTATGGTACCCCTTGAATAAAAGAATGTTTTAGCTCGAAATTGTTTCCTTCAGCTGGTGGGAACACGATAACAGAGGGTTGAACGGTCCTAGTAAGATAACATCGATCACGAAGAGGCAAGGGTCTATCCATTTGGATATTGAGATTTTGAAAATTTTGATTTATTTGATTTTGATCTCCAAAGTTTGGAAAGTTTTGATTCACTCGATTTTGATCCAATTCGGTTGGAAAATTTTGGTTGATACGAGAACCCCTAGGAGAATTTTGTTGGCTAACACTTTTTTCACTCATTGTTGTTAAATGCAAGCACAGAAATTAGCTACAATGAAGTTTTCTGTCCTTATTGGCTCCTAACCCAAAATTATAAAGTGATGCGTTTGATTACTTAGATCAAAAGATTTCTCAACCAGTTAACGGACAGGAGTTATCGGTGCACTAGGAATCACCCTAGCAATGCAGCCGAAGGTTTAAGTACCTTCAGAGTAACAACCGATATAATATTTACGAATCACCGTAATATTTATAAATGGTTATTTCTCTGTCGTAGTCTAGACACCAAGAAATAATTCGTTCCAAATGAATCAACTATCACAATACAATTAAGCCCTAGATGAGCCCGTGACTCCCTTAAGTCCAATGTCTAACCGTTATTATTAGTCAGATTCTACGATGAAATGCAGTTCGTGGGCTAAGGAAAGGGTGATGAAATCCCTCACCTTATGTGAATTGGGGTATTGCCCATAACAAAATGAGTAAAAAGTGCAGAAATGACAACAATCACACAACTTAATTGCACAAATTAAAATTTACATTCAAGCCGCTGCCCCTGTAGAAATTTTTTACAACAATTGTCTATATATATTTTTCTTTTGCAGCAGAGCACCTGTAGAGTTTTAAAAATTTCTCACCTTGATCGGCAGTCCTCCAGTGAAATTGGGTAGCGCTAGCGCGTTCACACCCCACTTGGTGTGCAACCGCTCCAACAATTCGACTTCAACTATTTGCAATTGTTTTAATTTTGAATTTCTCCACTTCGGTCTTGCTTGTTTCCTTCCTTCGCTTGATTTTGATTTCCTTCTTTTTTTTTTTAGAAAAGAAATTGTAAAAACAAGGAAAGAGATTAAGGAAAAAGAAAAAAAAGGAATTGAAGACAAAACTAGCAAGATATTTTTTTCTTGTTTTTGGAGATTGCAATGTCAATAAATAACATCAAATCTGCCAATCAAGAGTTTTTTCAGAAAAAATGGAAAGGAATAGTATTAGAAGAAAATAAATCTAAAGTAAAAGGAAACAAAATAAATGAAAAGAGAAAGAGGGAAGGAGATTCTATTGAAAATAGGGAATGAAAAAGCAAAAGGAAAGAGTTGATTTTTTATTTATTAATATGTTGAAATGAAGAAAGAATTTGTAAAAGAAGAGAATGGGATTGAGAAATAAAAAGGAAAGAAATAGGTGAAAATTGGTAACTTTTTTTTCTTTTTAAAATTTGTAAAATGAAGAAAAGGGGTGTATAAAAAAATAGGAAAGGAAATGAAGGAAAGAAACTGAAAAATTGGTAAGAAATTAAAAGAAAAAGTGGCAATTTTTTTTTTATAAAAGGAAAGCAATGAGAGAAAATAGCAAGCAAATTAAAGATGTGAAAACTAAAAAGGTGATTGCAAAATGGAAAGAAATTTGGATAATGGAATTATTCAGCAACAACGAGAAAATTTAGAAAGAAATTTGTTTTGGTTTTTTTTGTTGTTTTTTTTAAAGGGTAAGAGATTTGCAACAGAAGGAGATTTGTGAGAAGAAATTATAAGAAAATGGCAAGAATTTGTACAATGGGAAGAATTTAATGACAAAAAATTTCTTTTTTTTTTTTGATTTGTAAAAGAAGAAAGAGAACGTAGAAGATTGGGAAAAGAAATGGAAAGATGGAAAGAAATAAAGCAAAAATTGAAAGGTTTTATTTTCCTTTAGAATTGAAAAGAAGGAAGAATTTATAAAAGAAAAGAAGGAGATTGAGAAATAAAAAGGAAATAAATAAATGAAAGAAAAAAAAGGAAATAAGGTCAAGAAAATTTGGCAAGTTCTTTTTTTTTTATTTGCCTAGGAATAAATTCGCAAGAGGGAACAAACAAATGTAAAAATTGGGAAGGAAGGGATAGATGAGATTAAAGAAAAGAAACTAAGAGACAAAAGTGGCAAGAATTTTTTTTCTCTTATCTTGTTTAGATGATTCTAACACCAATGTTTGATACAAAATCAACTAATAAAGAGATTTTTTTTAGCAAAACAAAAACAAAAATAAAAATTAGCACGAATCAGATATTAAATAAACAATAAAATTTAATCGTTACCTCCCCGGCAATGGCGCCAAAAACTTGATCGTTGCTAATCTATGAATCAGAAAAGCACGACATTTAAATTAAATACTGCAAGCGTACAGGTGTGTAGCATACAGGTCGAACACAGGGAGGTGTAATTAAAAATTATTATTTATTTCTTCTTGGGCGTGTTAGACGAAGTTTGGAGTTGTTGTTTTTTTATGTTGTTGAAATTACTCTGAATCTAATCAGTATCAAATTCAACAATTGAAAAGAAAAGGAACAATTACTAGAAAAAGAGAATAACAACTAGAACAATAACAGAAGTTAAAAGTAGGATTCCTGTTGAAACTAATCAAACAGTGAATCGCTAACAAGCAGTGATAAAAGAAAATAACAATATGTGTTCGACCCAAACCTAATTAGGTAGATAACACAAACTGTAATGAAATTAAAATAACAATAAAACTAGAAAAGAAAAGGCTTTTATTAGAACTAAAAGAGAATACAGAATAGAAAAATGAATGGCATTTACAATAGGACATCATGTATATTTATAGAGATGTAGACCAAATCCTAATCAAATCAATGACTAAATGGCCCTCTTTTCCCAAGAAGTAATATCATATCTCTTGCCTTCCTTGACCAAGCTTGATTGGAAAGCAAATCACGGTGAATATCTTCCAAATCTTCCCTATCTTCCATGTGGCAAATTGATTGATTGATTGATGAGCAGATTGTATGTGATTAATTCTTCCAAACAAGGATACTCATTAGACTCCAAAGGCAACAAGGGATAAAATCTTCAAAATTGATCTTTTCTTGGCAATATTTCTATCAGAAATTCTTTTAATTGGAAATTGAAAAATGAATGTTCTGAATTGATTTCCATGACTACTCCTGAAATGTCTATTAGTGAATATCATACATACACATGAATATGTATATATATAATATAACACTAATTAATATATTCTTCATAGCAAAGGGCCAGTGTGAACGCGTTCTGTTCTTTGGCAAAAAGTGAGCTCGACGGGGATCGTCAGGTCTCTCAGTACAAATTTCCATGCAATTACCAGTGAGCTACAACGTCTTTTGTAATTAAGGTGGCTTTAATATGGGGAAGTAGCTTTTTATCTGTAGTTGGCCTTTAATTTGAAACGAAGGAGGCATTTCTTGACATCCTGTAAAAACATACAAAAGTAACCAAAGTATCATTTATTTATTTACAAAAGATAAAATGTACGAGCATAAAATAAATACATTTCTATGTTAATCGTCTTCTAAAATGATTTGTCGTGAGTGTTGTTTCTTCATCATCTTCAGTACTTGAGTCAGAATCATTTGTTGTTGCTTTCAGAGCAATAGATTTCTTTTCAGTTGATCTATTTTCTTTTCTTTTCTATAATTGAACTTCATATGACATTAGATTCCCAATTAACTCTTCAATCTTTATTTCATTGACATCATTTGCTTCTTCTATAGCCAAAGTCTTCTGGTCTCATTCTTGAGTTAATGAATTTAATATTTTTATGACTTGATCTGCCTCGGAATAAGTTTTTCTAAGTGCTGTTAGTGAATGCACTATCTCTTGAAATCTGCAATACATATCATAAATACTCATTCTCATTCATTTTAAATAATTCAAATTGATTGACTAGCATTCCTATCTTAGTCTACTTAAATTTACTAGTTCCTTCATGAGTAACTTGTAAAGTTCTCCAGAATTCATAAGCAGTTTTACATAATGATATTCTATTAAACTCATTTTTATTTAACGAACAAAATAACATATTCATGACTTTGGAATTGCCCTGTGCAGCCTTTTGTTTATTTGCCCATTGTGTAAATGCAGTTGTGGGTTCAACATAATTATTTTGTGTACTATTCCATGTGTCTAATCCTATAGACAGTAAATAAATTTTCATCCTACATGCCCAGTATGAATAATTACTACCATTAAACTGTGGTGGTCTAATAGTGGATTGACGACCCTCTACAAAAGAACTATTATTGCTACCAATGTTGGTTGCCATTTTACCAAATTTTCAAAAATCAGATTATGAACTTTTTGAAAGACTTTGCTTTGATACCAATTGTTAGTATTGCGAAATGGATCGTTCAGACAAAGCAAACACTAGAGGGGGTGAATAGTGTTTGTAGAAATTTAAACAAAACTAAAAACTATAGAGAACTATGGGATGAATCAAACACCACAAACACAAACACAGACACAGATTCAAACACAAAGACAAAATAAACAAAATAAAATGCAGAAAAGGAAAGAACACACCGGATTTTATACTGGTTCGGATTACTTCTACGTCCAGTCCTACATAATGCTGAGTTGTGCAGAGTTTTATTACTCTTTCAATAGTCAATTACACCCTCCTTGATTTCACGGCTCACAAGGAGACACCGATTCCTACTTTCTTGATTTCATGGCTCACGAGAATACACTGACTCCTATTTCCTTGATTTCACGGCCCACAAGGACACACCAACTCCTCTTTGACTCACAACAAGATTTTTTTCAACCCAACCAATTACAAGACAGCCGTATAACTCTTCAATAACACTTGATTCAGAGAGTAGAGAGAAGAAGTTTTATCAAAACAGAATTGAATTTGGCAGAGTATAAGTGTAAAAACCATAAAAATAATTAAGAATAATGGTGGGATGAAATGAGATGAAGATGGAGAAGAAGAGATGTTAGAAAATTCGGTTTAACCTCTTTTTATAGGTTATGAAGGGTTGCAACGGTTCTGAAGCGTTTCAAATAATGAAAAGACACTTCCCTTCAAATTTAGAAAAATAGCTGTTATATGTCGACATACATATTTTGCTATGTCGACATAGCCATGTGTAAATTTTATTTTCAAAGCATTTTTTCAAGTATTTTGATATAAAATTAATTCTGAAAATTCTTGAATAAAACTTTAATGTTGTAAATCAATATTATATGATAGAAAAACATATGAAAATATATTTTTAAACTATATAAATGTATTTAGAAAATTATAAGGTTTTAAACTATATAAAATATAAATAAAGTATATATATAAAACTTTATTTTGAAAATCAAAGAAGAATGAAAATAGAATAAAATAGAAAAACAAAAAAAGATATGATTGAGGATAAAAAGTAAACAAAAATAGAGAGGATTGAGGATAGAATTGAAAATCCGAATTTGAATTTGAACTTGAACCTGGAGTGTTATTTGGCGTCTTACAAAATCCATACTCTATAAAAATATTATTCTTGAACTCTTGAAATCTTGATTACTCATGAGTCTTGAATCTACTCTGAATTTTGAATCTCTAAAATCTCTTAAACTGTACAGTCTTCAGTATTAATTCCTGTATACAAATTCTGCATATATATATATATATATTCTAAATAAAGATGTTAGTATATATTTTATAAACAATGATAATTGAAATAAGGTTGTTGTCATCAAAACTCCATTTTCCAACACAATATACCCGAACCGACATCCGACAAGCTAGAGGTGAAAATTCTTGATAGAAAAAACTTAAAAATGATGAAATTACCTCCTTCGGTTTGGAGAATTATGAGTTCAGAGGAATGGAAGAATAAGGAGAAGGATCGACCATCTTCAAGTGCTACTCATGCAAAAAAACCAATTTTTCACGAGGGAACAAAACATATTGAAGTTGATTATCATTTTTTATGGGATGCAATAAATGAGGGTTTGATTTCACCATCTCATGTCTCCACATTGTTTCAACTGGCAAATATTTTCACAAAGCTCTAGGGAAGACTCGTTTTGATTTTCTTCTTTCCAAGTAAGACATTTTTGAATTTCATGCTCCAACTTGAGGGGGGTATTGAGATATATTTAGAAAGAGATATTTTTGGAAAAGGATATTTTTAGGAAAACAATTGTTAGAAAATATCTTTTTACATATTTATCTATTTGTTTCCTATTTTCTAGATTTGGACGGGATATGATATTTGGTGTGCTTGTACTATAAATATATGGTTTCATGATTGATAATAAAGCAAGCAAAGATTCATCAATTCTTCACTCTTAAACAGCTTATGCTACTTTTCAGAGAGAAAAGGTCGAAATGCAAGAAGTTGGTCGCTTCGTCGGAGAGCGATGTGATTAGCTTACAATCGTTGGATCCGCTCGTCGGAGAGTGAGTGTGATTACCAAAGAGTAAGAGGATTGATTCGGAAAGAAACTGGAGAGATTAAGGGGAAGCCACCTTGTCGAAGAGTGATTGGATGGGAGTACTCGGTCACTGAGTCTCTCTTATCGGAGAGTAAGTGCCCTCATGAAGAGCAAGGGGGTGGACCTCAGCATCCGACCACCTTTTTCGGAGAGCGAGTGGAATTCTAGACATAGAACCATCCAAAGAGATCAATCCTATAACTTACAAACTAAACGATCTGAAATGATCGCCTTTTTAACTTGACTATTAAATGATCTAGCAAGATCACACCTCGAAGAGGTTGTGTTCTTAACTTAAAAGCAAGGACAGCCTGAAAATATCGTGACTCGAATTGGATATAGGATAGCCCGACGAGGTCATTCCCCAGAATGCATGTAGTGTATTTGGAAGGAATGGAATACCTTGAAGGTGGACGTAGAAAAGTTGTTCCCAGGCGAACAAGGAATGACTTAGACTCAAGAGATGAAATTTTCGGATGATTGACCTAGAGTAAGAGTTGAATTTCAATCGAACAAGTCGGAAAGCTAACTTTGATTGTTGTAGCTAAAGAACTTCATCTTAGTCGGCTTAGCCAGAGAGCTTTGTTTTAAGTGGACTAAGCGTTGGTTTAGATTAACCGGAGAGTTAACTCCAAATTCAAGCAACTAAAAGACTGATTTGATGCTCATCGGATTGGATAAGGACCTGGATTGGATAGTATTTGGAATGCTCGACTACAAGATCCAGATTATTGGAGTTTGTTATTAACTTATATTCAAAAAGTATGCTATAAGGGACAAATGCTTACCCGTTTTGAATCAAAGTAGCTTTAACTAGACTCAAAGAATTTTAATAGAGTCGTAATGAGATGAAACTTGAAACATGCGCTTAGAAGAAGCTAAGGATGAAGTTTGAAGAGAATTGGAGTTGACTCCAAGACTCGGTATGCTATATTTTATTCCATTATCTGCTTTTTCTTATGTTCTTTTTGGACTTAAAAAATTTTACACAGAGAAAATATTATTCTAATATTAGAAAAACAGGAAAAAATGGCGACCGCAACTAATTCCTCTCCAAATTCTCGCTCGAAATTTTTTTTTATCTTCGATTCAGATCCTAGATCTGTTATACCTCCAGATTTCGATCCTTCTCACCAACATGCAAGCAGATCTTGTTTCAATTCTTCTCCAGGTAATTTTAGATGCCTAGATCTTAATTCTATTCATGATTTTCCAGATCTTTTATCCAAGGAGCACGCAGATCTCACATCTCCTTTAGGGCGTCCTTCTGAAGAGATGGATCATTTCCATCACTTGCATGCATTCATTGATCCACAAATAATATCATACGGACAAAGAGTTAACAGCATAGAGGAACAACAATCTAAAGGTCCTAACGGTAATTCAAAAGTGGAGTTTCCATCTTTTAGTGAACAAGTGAAAGGAAAAGGAGATAAATTGAACCAGAAACTTTCCAGATCTTGGGCAGAAGTCATCAAAGAAAACAAGTTTCACAATAATTTTTCACATCTCAGTTATTACAAGCCAATACAAAGGGATAATGTTCAATACGCAGAAATTAATGAAGAATTAATACATGTAGGAAGAGAGAAATGGAAAAATTCAATTGCCTTCTACATCTACGGTAATAAGCCATATTACAAGTATTTAAAGGATTATATTGACAGAGTATGGAATATTAAAGGAAGTTATCAGTTATACAGTAGAGAGAATGGTTTCTATATAATAAAGTTGGATTCTGCAAAAGATTGTGAAGCCATATTAATAGGGGGACCATACTTTTACAACAGGAAATTGATATTTATGAAGAGATGGATTCCTGGATTGAAGTTAACAAAGGAACATTTGCATACCATTCAAATTTGGGTGCAATTGCCAAATCTAGAGTTGGAATTCTGGTCTAATGAAGCAATCAGTAGAATAGCATCTTCACTGGGTAACCCTGTTAAATTAGATCAGATAACAGAGGATGTTATACGTATTTCATATGCAAGAGTTCTAGTAGAGGTAGATATTAATTTTTCATTTCCAAATGAAGTTTATATACAATGTTATGATGGTAGTGTTTATAAGCAAAAAGTAAATTATGAATGGTATCCAGTTAAGTGCTCCAATTGCAGAATATTTGGACATAATTCTAATACATGCTTAGCTAAAAAGGTATGGGTGTAGATAGATTCAGTTAATAAACAAGAAAATATGGAGGTTGAGGAGAATGTGCAATTACAAGCATTGGGCAATAAGGATGAAGATAACTACATGCAAATAGAAAATGTGACAAGGAAAGAAAACAAGGTAACAACCCAAAATATGTTGAATGGAAATAATGATGAGATGTATCTGGAAGTGAAGAGTGCAAATTTGAGTAAACATAAAGCAAAATTATCTTCTTCAGTAAAAGGGAAAGACACTGAGAATAAATTTGAAATTCTGAATAATGTGGATATGGATATAAGTTCAGAAGGAGTAAATGACAAAAATCAATTCAATTTCTCTGACTGAAATGGAAATGGAGAATGAGAAGTATAAACAGGATGAGCAGAATTTAGAATTACAGAAAGATTGTTAACTACTTAATAAAGATAAAGATTTGATTTCAGATCCATCCATGAAGGAACTTAACGAGGATGCTGTAAGTAAAGATGCTCTCATGAACGATTCCGACAGTTCTTGCAGTTCTACAAACAGCTTCAAAAAGAAGAGAATAAATTTTAAACCCAACAAATATAAAGAGGTGAATAAGCTTGTATATGACGAACCCTTGGTAGTGGAAAACCCAGAATGGAACAAACTTATGCAAGAAATCCAAGATCGATCCAAAACAAGAAGAGCAAAAGGAGGAGGTAAAAATCCAGCTAAGAAATGATTGAATGCGACATTCTTTTTTGTATCTTGGTGCGTTGGCTTGTTTTGGGTATCTCTATGATCTGCTCATTTTCACAAAGATGTTCTTTATGTCTCTTGAGAGGTAACAATTCTTTTTTACTTGTGGCTCTGGTCTGGGTTTTTGTTTGATGCTAGGTCATGGCTTTACGGGGTAATGATTTCTTTGGTCCTTCTGCGTCTTGCACATGGCTTTACGGGCTAAGAAACTATCTACTTTATGTAACACAAGTTAATAAGAAATCTGACTTGAGATATCGGTCGTATGCCTTAGATTCATGACATGTACAACTTATAGTATACGTGACTTCATTTAAAACTCTGTAATTACTATAGTTAAATATACGTTGCCCATATAAAATAGAAGATACCCTAAACATGAAAATAAGATTCTATAAATACGAAAATCCATGTACATATGCTGACTTGAATATATATTATTGAAATTATTGCATGTCCTGAAATGGCAGAACAACCAATATATGAAATCTAAATGGAATCTTTTACAAAATATGTTTTGCTAAAAAATAAATATGAGTGCATCACGATTGCTTCTTGAATAGTTAAATCTGATTGCTATATTGTATTTTTAATTTGTCTTTTGTCAGTTTCCAAAATTAGTTAGATACTTGATAAAATAAAAACCAGATGAAATTTTGTTGTAGAATGCATACAAGTTATTAAAAATGCTCCTTAATGCCTAACTTAAATTAATCCTGTAATGTCAACGTTTATAAATTCAACAGTTTATTTAATGTTCTATTAGCATAACGTATGAATTAAGCTAATCTAAACGAAGTACTACCTTTGTAGTGTGAACTCTAAAAAAAAATAAGTAAATTTTATATTGAATTGGTAAAGGTTTGTTTAAATCGAGGTTGTAAAAATCGGCAAACGAATGCTACACGGTAAGCATGAACTAAGAATTAATCCCCAAGGCGGTGATTAATCAAGGATTAATCGAAGCTAGGCGTTTTGATAAGTTTATGTATTTTTGATAAAATTTAAGTATTTTGCTTAATTATTTGATTTATAACAGATAGTATGGTTGCAAAGCTTTTGTTATTACATTGATACGTACACAACGGTTTGTACATTATTTATATATAATACTACAGTAAATGGACTGTAAAATAAACATTTTGATATTGGGCTGAGGCCCATTGGCTTGAGACAAAACAGGGTACCACAGTGTTATACACGTAATACCACCCCCCCCCCCCCCCGCGCAAACCGTAGAATTGCAGCAAGGGTTTGTTGCCTGAAAAATGGCAGCCGCCAGTCTTCATTTCTTAATTTCTTGCGATAAATCTCCTTCAAATTGCTCGTGCTTCTTTATTCTCCACTCTTTGTTCCTTGAATCATGCTTTCTGGTCTTCTCTGCAAGCATGCGAGGGATTTCCTTGTTGATTTTGGAGCTGTGTTGATGATGATTGTCGGTTGTAGTTGAAGTTTCGTCAAATCTCTGGGAGATGTTGTTTTTATTTGTAGATAAGGTCTTCTCAATTCTTAAGTTTCTAACTTTCTGTTTTTCACTTTCAGGCGTCTCCGATTTGCTCTGGAGTTGAGCGCTATCGACTTCATCTACACAGAGCTTGCTTCTTAGTTGCTCAAATCTGAATTTTGAGAGAGGCTTGGTCAGGATATCTGCAGTCTGGTAAGCTGATGGTACGTGGTTTACTATGAGTTCTTCTTTTTCAACTAATTCTCGAACAAAGTATACATCAAGCTCAAGGTGTTTGGTTCTAGAGTGTAATACTGGATTAGCTGTCAGTGCGATAGCACTCATGTTATCACACCATATGGTTGCTTTAGTATTTGTGTTAATTCTGATCTCACTGAGTAGTGATTGAATCCACATAATTTCAGCTGTCGTGCTTGCAATGCTTCTGTATTCAGCCTCTGTACTAGATCTTGACACGGTGTTTTGCTTTTTTACACACCATGATATAGGATTTTTACCCAAAAATATGCAGTAGCCACTAGTTGATTTCCTGTCATCATAGTCATTTGCCCAATCTGCATCTGCATATGCATTGATGTTAAAGTCTGTGCTTGACTTTAATATAATGCCTTGATTAATTGTGCCTTTTAAGTATCGTAGAATTCTTTTGACTGCTTTCCAATGATCACTTAGGGGTTTTTGCATAAATTGACTGGCTTTATTAACACTGTATGAGATGTCGGGTCTGGTTATAGTCACATATTGTAATGCCCTAATGATACTTCTGTACATCTTCTCATTGCAAGTAGGCTCACCCTTGTCTTTGCTTAGATGTAGATTTGTTATCATAGGAGTGGATAAGGCTTTGGCACCATCCATTTTGGCTCTAACTAGGATTTCAGATACGAATTTTCTTTGACATAGTTGGAACTCATTTTTATTTGTTCTATGAACTTCAATCCCCAAAAAATAGGATAAGTCTCCTAGATCCTTCACAGAGAATTCTTTATTTAGCTGGCTTATAATGTTCTTTATTTCTGATACACTGCTGCCTGTGATTATAAAGTCATCTACGTAGATTAAGACATAGGTAGCAGAATCAGTTGTGAATATTGTGAATAGTGAGTTGTCAAACTTTGTTGATGTGTATCCTAGACTGAATAGTGTTGCCTTCAATTTATTGAACCATACTCTCGGAGCCTGTTTTAGACCATGTATAGCCTTGTTGAGCTTACACACCATCCCTTTGCTAGTTGTTTCATCAAGTCCTTGTGGTAACTCCATGTATACTTCTTCCTGCAATTCACTATTTAAAAAGGCATTATTGACATCAATTTGTTTGATGATCCAATTTCTATGCAAGGCTATGGTTAATATTATTCTTATTGTGGTAGGTTTCACAACAGGTGAGAATGTTTCATTGAAGTCTATTCCACTCTGTTGTGAATAGCCTTTTGCCACTAACCTAGCCTTGTATTTAGAAATTGTACCATCTGCATTCCTTTTTATTCTATATGCCCATTTACACCCAATTATATTCTTGTGTTTGGGTGGTTGAACTAGATGCCAGGTTTGCTTTCTGCTTAGAGCATCCAGTTCTTCTTTCATTGCAGCTTTCCACTTATCATTTTGTACTGCTTGATGATAAGTGGATGGCTCAATGTTGTTGAACTCAATACAGTAAGTTTTTGGTTTAAAAATCTCACTTTTTGCTCTTGTAATCATATGATGCTTATTGCAAGTTTGAGTGTCTTCCTTGCTTTCATCAGTTTGGGTGTTTTCTTCATTGCTACTTTCTCCACTGCTTGTATTTTGATGCTGGGAATTTGCCTCATTCCCATCATTGCTACTTTGATTGCTTTCATTGCTAGCACTGCTGTGATTGTTTTCAGTACTTATTGTAGGACTGTGAGAAGAACTTATAGATTGTGGACTTAGTGTGTGTGTCACACTGTTCTTTATATATGGTACATGGTCAACCTCATTTGTGTTTTCAGGAAAACGTGGGAAGGAAATTTTGGGGTTGTACACTTTCTTTGTTGGTTTGGCAACGTCACTTTTAAATGGAAACTTTCTTTCATTGAATATAACATGTCTGGATACATAGAGTTTACCACTATTGCTTAGGCACTTGTAGCCTTTGTGATTAGGAGAGTAACCCAAAAATGTGCATGGTATAGATCTAAAGTCAAGTTTGTGTTTATTGAAGGGTCTTATATGAGGAAAACACAGACATCCAAAGGTTTTAAGATCATTGTAGTTGGGTTTAACTTTATTTAGTACTTCAAAAGGGCATTTTAGACTCAGTACCTTTGTAGGCAGTCTGTTTATTAAGTGCACTGCTGTAGCAAATGCATCAGGCCAAAACTTCAAAGGTAGTGATGCATGTGCCAGCAGTGTTAGCCCTGTTTCAACAAGGTGTCTGTGTTTTCTTTCAATAAGACCATTTTGTTCAGAGGTATGAGGGCAGGTTAATCTGTGTGTTATGCCCTTTCTGTTAAAAAACTGTTTTAAAGATAAAAACTCCTTACCACCATCACTTTGAAAAATCTTGACTTTGTGACCTAACTGGTTTTCAGTGTTAGCTATGAATTGCATTACTGTATTGTAAGTATCAGACTTTGATTTTAAAAAATAAATCCAGACATATCTTGAATATGCATCAATGAATGAGATGTAGTACTTATAGCCATAGTCAGTGTTGACTGGTGCTGGACCCCATAGATCAACAGCAACTAATTCTAGAGGATTATAATAATTTGTTTCAGAGTTTGAAAATGGCAGTTTGTGACTTTTTCCCATTTGACAATATGTACATAGATAATTTTCTGGAATATCAATTTAAATATTACTAGCATTTAAAATTTCTTTCATGACTCTGAGATTTGGATGACCAAACTTAAGATGCAACATATCAAATTCAGTACATTCATTGTGATTGTCTAACTCTGTTATATTACAGAAATTTTTCCTTAAATCATTATTTCTGGTACTTTCAGAGTCAAACTTGTACAATCCATTTTGTTGGTTACCCTGCAATAAAATATGTTTAGTTAGCAAGTCCCTAACAACACAGTGGTTTGGATAGAATTCAAAAGACACTTGATTGTCTTTTGCACACTGTGACACACTAATTAAATTCTTTCTTATGTGTGGTGCACATAGTAAATTATTTAAGTGAAGTAACTTTGCACCTTTAATACTAGCATGCCCAGTGTGTGAGATAAGAATAGAGTTACCATTGCCCATGATTAGAGACTTTTTACCTTTGTACTCGCGATTACCAAGGTTAAGATTGTTTAGATTATTGGTAACATGATGAGTTGCACCAGAATCAGGGTACCATGCTTCATCCTGAATATCTTCAATACTGGCAATGTTTGAGGTTGATTCTTGATTGCCTTTGTTTTCTGACTGACTGTTAACCAAATTTGCATTTGGATTACTGTTCCTGTTATTATTATTGCCTTGCTGATTAGTATTGAAGCTGCTGTCAAATCTGAAGTAGCATCTGTTGGCTGTGTGTCCAAGTTTGTCACAAATTTGACATTTTGGCCTATTGTTGGGATTCCATCTCCCAGCTCTTCCTCTCCCACGATTTGATTGACCTCCTCTTTGGTATGTATTCTGATTCCTTTGATTGTTTTGTTGATTCTTGTCTTTGCCAGTGGTAGTATAATTAACATTAAAGTCAGATCCCTGATCTTTCTTTTGCAAGAATCTTCCTTCATGAGCAAGAAGTATATTATAGACACTCTGTAATGATGGAGTAGGTTCAATTGATGTAATGAAAGCTATCGCTGATTTATATTCATCTTCCAACCCCCCTATAATATAAAGAATTTGTTCTTTTTCTTCAATTTTATTGCCAGTGCATGCAAGTTGATCACACAGGTTTTTGATCTTCATTAGATACTCATTCATGTTTAAGTTTTCCTTCTTTATGTTCTGAAGTTGTTTCTTGAAATGTAACACCCTGGCAGCAGATTGACTTGTAAAAGATCTTTCTAATGTTGTCCACACTTCATTAGCAGTCTTTGTACCTATTAACTGTGGCATTAAAGATGCACTCACCGATGACATTAACCATGCACTGATCAGGTTATCTTGCCTTTGATAGACTGTAAATTTTTGATTAAGAACCAGGCTGTTATTATTGTCCCTTATATACTTTGTTGGAACTGGTTTAGTTCCATAAATGAATTCTTCAAGACCATAACCTTTTGCAGCTGTTTCAACTTGCAGTTTCCATAGGAGGTGGTTGGATTCATCGAGTTGGATAGAAATTATCTGACTTTGAGGCTTAATAATGGATTTGATGAGATCTTCTGTGCTTTCTGCACTTGTCTGATTTGATCTAGTTGATGATCTTGGCGTGGTTGGAGGATCTGTTTCCACCATGGTTGCAGAATATAGATGGAAACTTCAGATTCACGATACCAGGTGAACTTTTCTGATTTTCAAGTTCTTGAATTGAAGAGTCTGAATGATTTCTTCAACTGAGTTTGAGAAGTTGCAACCAGATTTTTTTTTATTGAAAGTGGTAAAACTTTTGGCGTGACTGATTACAATCTTGGATGGCTTTCAATATGATTTTGTCAATTTGAAGGCAACCAGATTGATAATATGATGTCAACAGATTTTCTAGGATGGCCTTTTTGAATTCAGTTGTTGAATTTCTTCAGATTTTTTGATTGAATTTGAGACTTCAGAAAATTTTGCCACCAAGCTGTAATGAAAACAGATGCAGCCACTGATGGTCGGCGATGCACTGTTTTGATTTACAGCCTCAACTCTCACAGGAAAAGATTTGAAAATCTTGGATGAGAGGGTCCAAATGATGATAGTTTGCTGATGGACAATCTATCTTCTTGATAGATTTTAAGAGGTTGGATCGAGTTCTTGATGCTGTTTAACAAGATAGCTCTGATACCATATTTGATTTATAACAGATAGTATGGTTGCAAAGCTTTTGTTATTACATTGATACGTACACAATGGTTTGTACATTATTCATATACAATGCTACAGTAAATGAACTGTAAAATAAACATTTTGATATTGGGCTGAGGCCCATTGGCTTGAGACAAAACAGGGTACCACAGTGTTATACACGTAATATTAATATTAACTGATTCACAATAGAATATAATGGATTTGATTGGATTTGGAAGTAATCATAGAGGCAAAATCGCTTGAAACAAACAATTTGATGTTTATAAAAGATACCAAACCTATATTGGTGCATAAATGCTGCCTATAACCATATTTATATGTCTAAATAATATGGTAAGTCTCGTCTAGGCAGACTATATGAGGTGTAGGCAAGAACCTAGGCAGTAAAGCTAGCCTGGGCCTAGACGAGGCCTAGGCAGGAGCCTAGATTTTTACAAAACTGGTTAAATAGGTCTGTACTCACCTTAGGAATGTAGATTTGTATACATGTGATACGTCTGTATTCATGTACAGGAAAACTGACAAAGTTGGTTTACAGGGATATGGCTCTACAGAAGCTGGTGGACTATCCAGAATGATAAATACAGAAGAAACAAGACATTTAAAATCAGCAGGAAAATTGACAGAGAACGTTGAGGCAAAAATTGTAGACGTCATGACTGGAAATCCTTTATCAGTTGGAGAAAAAGGAGAATTGTGCGTCCATGGTCCTGCAGTTATGTTAGGTAACTTTATTTAATTACCAAATGCAAATGTTTTTCATGCTTGATAAATTAATCAAATAGTTATGTGATCAATAATGAAAATTAGATAAATAAACTTCTCCATATGTGTAACCAGGATATGTGGGAGATGACGCGGCTAATGCTTCAACTTTTGATTCTTATGGCTGGTTAAAAACCAGTGATCTATGTTATATAGACGATAATGGGTATCTTTATGTTGTTGACCGGTTGAAAGAGCTGATCAAGTATAAAGCTTATCAAGTAAGTAATTTTGACGTCACTTATCACTGAAATAAAAGAAATCATTAATTAATACCTTGTCACCCTAAATGTTTATTTTTTTTATCTTTTCTTCTTACCCTTGTATGCAGGTTCCGCCAGCTGAATTGGAGCATTTATTGCATTGCTTACCAGACATAGTTGATGCTGTTGTAATCCCGTAAGTCTCAAATTCTCATCTTAATACAAACAATTTGCAAGACTGTCTTTATAATTATTTCTTTAATTTGCTATGTGACTTTATTGATGACAGTTTTCCTCGGGAAGAAGTTGGGCAAATACCTCTGGCATTTGTCGTCCGACAGAAGGGAAGCAATATAAGTGAACAACAAATCATGGAATGTGTAGCAAAGCAGGTACTGAGGCTTTTACTTAGGATCGTAATACGACAGCCATGGTTGTTCATTCATGAATGCATTGCTTATTTGCTGGTTCATTGCAGGTTGCACCATATAAAAAAAAACGTAAGGTTGTTTTCATTGATTCAATACCGAAATCTCCAGCGGGAAAGATTTTGAGGAGGGAGTTGGGAAGTCATGCTCATTGCATTGCCCCTATATGTAGGTTGTGATATAAAGCGTGAACAATTAAAAACTAGTGTAAGTCAAGTTGTTTGGTATCGAAAGGGAAAAAGGGAAAGAAAAAAAATCATATTTGTATATGGCACAGCTCCATACAACTTTGAATATGGAAGGCATGCATAACAGAATTTAGTGATACGCTCATTGCAAGAAATAATGAGCCAGGTGTCTTGAGAAATGAAACTGCAGACCTATACAGTTATAATTCCGTTGAAGCCTCGGCAAAGCGTTTATCACTCTTCGACTGCTATGATTTAACAATTTGATGTTATTAAATAGCTAATTTGTTTAAAGCCTCACATTTTACAGTCGTACTGCTAAATCAAGCCTCTTCTTCTTTTTGTTTGTTTTCCATTTTTTTTTTTTTTTTTCCGTTGTTCCTCTTTCAAACTAAATCAAAGAGTTAGAGTATAGGCCTAAGATCAAGGCTCTAGTACTCGAAATAAATTAGAATGCTATTTCTAGCTCTTAATTTTGAACTGCATGGATCATATACTTTTATTTCACCAAAAAAGTGCTGAAATCTCCATAATTTTATCAAAAAATTCTGCAATTATTCATAAAAGAGTTATGGAAATATCCGTAATTTTTGATAGAAAATTTGCTGAAAATTATGCACTTTTTAACATAATTGCATAAATGTCTGCAATTATTCATTGAATAATTGCATAATCTTGTGCAGTTTTCAGTTATTAAATTATAAAATCTTGATCTGCAATCTTTTTTTGGGAAGGAGTTTTTTTGCATTAAGTTTGATTTTAAGGACTTGAGCCTAATATTCACGATAATTTATTGACTAAATTCATTTGTTAAATTCAAAATCACATACTTATTTTAAATATATCAACTTAAATGTACAACGTTAAGTGATATTGTGCGTTTCTTTGTAAATAACTAATTTTTTTTAAGTGCAGGCATTTGACATTAATATTACAATGCAATACACGATAAATATATTGATGTAAATGAGTTAAACTTTGCACTTATGATTGTTACTTATGTGTATAATTTATGTTATGTGATTGACACGTTTATATTTTTTATTTTGTTAATATGAATATGGTTAAATTTGATGCGATTTATTGGGAAAATCAATGAATAATAGTTTGCTAAAATTATTTAAATAGTTTTAATATTATGTAATTAATTGTAAAATATGGTACTAAACGTAAAATATTATAACAGAATTGGGAGCGACTTAAACGATTATGTGAAATTCAAAGTGAAAATATTTGGTAACAAAAAACATAAATTTGTCATTTTTTAATTGTTTATATTACTTTAATTTTGGGTTTTGTAATAATTTAAATATATGGACTTAAATATAAAATTTTAGGAGCTAACGTTTAATAAATATTTGTGTAAACTTTAAAATGTCCATATCAAAATGTAAACTAACAGGAGAGGTAAAATAATGTGAGAAAAATAATAAATAAGTGTAAAGTGATAAATTAATTTAAAAATAAAATATTTGAAGAGAACAAAGGAGAAGAGAGAAAACTCCTACAACTAAAGAGAGAGCTTTAAAGGGTTCTGCTTTACACTATTATTTAATAGATAGATCAATATTGTGCAGCATTTTATAAATGACTAAATAAAATTAAAAACGTAGACATTTGACATCAATATTACAATGCAATATATGGTAAATATATTGATGTAAATGAGTTTAACATTAAACTTGTGATAATTAACTATGTGTATAATTTATGCTTTGTGATTGACGTATTTGTGTATTTGATTTTTTTTCATTTTTGTTGATATGAATATGGTTAATCTTGATGTGATTTATTAGATGAATCAATGAATAATAGTTTGCTAAAATTATTTATATAGTTTTATTATTATGTAATTAATAATAAAATATTGTACTAAACGTAAAATGTTAAGAAAGGATTGAAAGAGACTTAAATGATTATAGAAAATTTAAAGTACAGGTATTTAGAGCCAAAAAAACATAATTTTGTCACTTTTAGTATTTTAAAAAAAAATACAAGTTAATTAGATTTATTTAAATTACTTAAATTTTGGGTTTCTAATTAATTTAAATATCTAGACTTAAATGTAAACTGTTAGGAGCTAACTGTCAATAAATAATTGTGTAAACTTTGAAATGTCCATGTCAAAATCTAAAATGACATAAAAAGCAAAAATAATGTGAGAGAAATTGTAAATAAGCATAAAATGATAATGTAATTTAAAAATAAAATAGAAGAGAGAAAACTCCTGGAAATAAGGAGAGAGCTTTAAAAGTTTCTGCTTTACTATATATATATATATATATATATATATATATAATTGAAATGAGTAAACCTAAATTTGCCTCCACCATTGTTTGTTTTCTTTGACAAAAATCATTATACATACAAGATTTTGATAAAAATAATCCAAACTATTGCATTCTTTAAAAATATTAAAGGAAAGTAAAACTAATTAGCACAACCATTATACGATAAAATCCAACTGATTCATTTTATATATAAACTACAAACTGTAATAGGTATTCAAAATTTAGCCCACTGTTATCACGGCGCTCGACTAGTCGACTAATCGAGATCAAACCATCTACATGAAGTCTCAACTTGCTTTTTGTATAAATTTCGGGCACCTAGGTAGAATTTAGTCGACTAGTCGAGTCAACTAGGTTATTATTGGTGTCGACTGGTTTGGTATTGGCCCATTTTAGAAAAGAAAAAAAAACCGAATCCCTTACAGTTATCGATGCATCAAACAGAAGAAAAAAAAACTAAAAGTTACCGATACCTGTATCGAATAATAAAAAAATTGCAGAAAAGGATCGATACCTGGTATCGATCAACAAACAAATCGATTGAAAGTCGATTTAAAATTTTTGAATTGAAAATGATCGAGTATCAATTATCGAACAGAATTTTTTTCGAACCCAAGCTTCGATCGAAATCGATCGATACCCTGAACCTACAGCACCGTCTTTCCACTGCCATCTTGCAACTTGCACTTTATTAAATTATATGCATCCTTTGTTTATTTTCTTTGTTCAGTAGCAATATATTTGTTGGCAGCAATATATTAGAATTGACAACTTTTTGGTGGTAGCAATATATTTGTCGATTAGTCTACGACTAATCGACTTTCTGGACCTCTGTCGACTCGGCTCGACTTACCGCCATAATAACAATGATTTAGCCACACATAAAAGTTTTGTATTTGAATATTTACTTAATAGAAGTAAAATTAAAAAATAAATCATGATCGATTGTTTTAGCATTGCTCATGCATGTATGACACACACATCTCTACTACTAATAAAGAAAATTCATTACACTATTTTACTTGGTGTCCTTTTGAAATTCCAGAAATGACCCTATAATTTCACGTTAGCTAATTATCCTTCGTTCCCGTTACTATCCACGGAAACCTAATTTTCTTTGCCTCTGTTATTGCCCAAAAAAAGCCGCTTCCATTCACCCCCAGATTCAATTCATCTCCGAAATACTATTGTTGGAACCTGTAGGCAGCCTCCAAAGCAGTCCATGTTTATTACATGGGTATGCCACCAACCACCACCAACCTAGCCAACAACCAAGTCACCAAGCCCCCACCAACCATCTCCTCTCTATATATACATCCATTTCCTTCATAACTTTCATCCCATCTCAAAATCAACATGATTAAGAGTGAGATCGAGTGTTAAGTGAAAAGTGTTTCACTACAACAAAAACACCATATTACAACTTTAATTTTACAACGGTGATAAACGCACCGTTGTAATAAATGGGTTTTTACAACGGTGGTAAAAGCACCGTTGTAATAAATGGTTTTTTACAACGGTGGTATAAACACCGTTGTAATAAAAGCCTATCACAACTTTTATTTTTTGACTGTTGTAATATATGACTATATTATAATATTACTTATTTCCATTAAATAATTTTTAATAATTAATATTTACAACTAATTAGTAATTATTAATTAATAACCTATATATTAATATTAAATATTTAATTAAAAATACTTCAATAAATAAATAATTCATGCTAATAATTAGTAATTGACAACCAATTAGTAATTATTAATTAATAATCAATAAATACATATTAAATATTTAATTAAAAATACATCAATAAATAAATAATTCCTACTAATAATTACTAATTAACAACCAATTAGTAATTATTTAATAATAATCAATATATAAATATTAAATATTTAATTAAAAATAATTATTTATAACTACTTCATTATTAAGTACTAGTAATTAATTAGTAAGTAATAACTAATGAGCGGTTAATAATCAATTAATTAATAATCAATAAGTAAATAACAATTAATAAATATTTAATTTATAATTAATCATGACTATTAGTAGTAATTAATATTTAGTATATAATATTTTTTAATAAGTAATCGTTGTTGAAAGTTTTTCCAAAATCTTTTGTCAAATATGATCCCTACGGGGGGGGTCCAGGGGGGGTGGCAACCCCCCAAGGTGAGGGTGCGGTGGCAACGCCCCCGCTAACGGGGTTCGACCTGCCCGGTCAGGTCGTGGGGGTCCAGGGGGCAGCGCCCCCGGCGGGGTGCGGGGCAGCGCCCCGTCCGAAACGGTACATTTTGTGTACTGTTGAATTTGAATCTTACTCAAAATTTAACAACAATCGTTAATTAATTAACAATTATAAGTTAAAAATCAGTAGTAAATAATAATAATAATTTATAATTAACTAAAATAATAATTGAAATTAATGATGAAAACATATATTAAATAAGTAATAGCTCCGCGCTGCAGCTATTTTTAGGGACAGTTTAATAGTTCAATCCAAATTTTAAGCGGAAAACCAAAAAAATTGGCTCTAACTACTTCAAGTTTAAGCGGGAAACCGAAAAATTAGCACCGACCTACTTCGTATTTTTTTTAACAGTTGCGTCCACCCATTCTTCCCCTAAATCAATATCGACCTACCTCCAACCATTCGTTTCCCCAAATCAAAAACTAAAACTCAATCGATTTTTCCTGTCCTACAATGGTGACTAGGGTTTCCGCCGCCCCCTGCTCTTCCTCAGTTTCCGCTCTTCTGCTCTTCTTTTCCTCGTCGTATCCCTTCCTCTTGTCCCCTCTCTTCTCCGTCCTCTAGCCCTAGCTTTCATCGTCGTGGGTAGGAGCTCGCCTTTCTTCCTCTATCTCTACTTAATCGGCCGCCTCTTTTCTGGTTTTCTCCTCTTAGTCGATCTGTTTTGTGGATCTATTTTGGATTTGCTGAATACGGTAAGTTTTGGATTTGCTATTTCCCACCTTAAAAGTTTTGGGGGAACGCACGTCTTGGCCTTGTTCGTAGCTCACTAATCCTCTTTCAGATCTCGCAGTTACTATATGTTGTGGATTAAACTTATTCCAGTGTGCCAGATGTTGTCAATATCTTCATTGTACTGGAGCATCACTATTGGAATTTAAGGTATTGTGACTGTGGTGGCTTTTGTTGGTTTATTTGTTTGACTTGGTTGGAACTTGGATATGTCATTTGTGCTGTGAGTGTTTTGACTTGGGTGTTCGTGTGGTCGTTCTTGAGTTGTCTGTGCTTTGGTTAGCTTTAGGATTTGTTGGTATTGCTCGGTGGTTTTGGGTTGCTGGTCGGTTGTGCTTTGTCGGAGTTCTTATTGATTGTCTTTGAAGTGTTAAATTGTGTTAAATTGTTTCGATTTCATATTAGTCTTTGAAGTGTTAATATGTTTGTCTAGAACTATGTACCTCACTCTTAGTGAATAATACACTTAGAAATAGATGGTTGCCAATTTTCCTTATCCTTATGTTCTTCATTGGTCCAAGTAACTAGCTTGTTTGTTTTGCGTAAATGCACTGTTGTTGACAATTTATAATTGTTACACATAACTCTTATGTCTGTATATTGGAATAGATAACGTTATCTAGGCCCGATAATTCTCCTTTGATCCCACTTTGGATTAGGAGTTGCAAAGATGTTAGTAGCATGCATCTAAGTATTGACAGGATTTCATTTGATTTTGATTCATGCTTATGATTAAATTAAATTTTGCTACAAACAAGTTTTAGCTGATGGAATATCCAGTTTTCAATATCTGATACCACTAATTCACTATCAAACGATATGTTGGGTTAGTAAATGTGTATAATATAGATCATGGTTCAGCTGAATAATTTGTGGGAACCATGTCAGACCATATTTTTAGCCGAAATTGCTGAAATAAAACGTTGATATCTATGCTTTATTGGTGCCATCTATTGTTATTAATATGCGACTAATGCAAGGCAAAATGTTTTTTCTAATAGATACTCTAGTGGGAGTTAGCATGGAAAAAAGTATGAAAATTTCATTGGTTTGGCTGAAGAATCCAAGATCAAGTAAGGTTTCTACCTCAGAAATAAGGTTTTGCATGCTATTTTTTTTCCATAGTTCTGGGTAAAGTAGCAGTTTTTAGGCTATGTCTGTCCGGGAAGATATATAATTCTGTCCACAAAACCGATAAAAAAATATATATGTGTGTGTGTGCGCGCGCGCATGCATATATATATATATATAAATATGTATGTGTATATATATATATATATATATATATATAAATTGATTTTTTTTCGACACAAAAATAAATGAAATGCAAAATATATATGCATTTGGGCATCACTGTACTCATGAATGAATGACACAGAGTAATAAGGATATTTGACGATGAGCATGATGTTGAAATGGATGATCGATTGGGGATGCTGGAGCATAAAGACTTGGTGTATGTCAGTGTGTATGTATATTTATACGAAAGTGTGTATGTAACTGAGTGTATTGAGTGATCAGTTTGTAGTGAGGAATGTATGTATTGTTATGACTGTATTACGTAAAAGTGAGTTGTACGATAGTGGATCAGAAAGTTGTACTAATTCAAATATTGAAATAAAATATTTAATTGATTATTTCAGATCAGTGTAGTATCATTTTATTCAATATAAATATTTATTTTTATATGAAATGTAATGTATAACGAAACAAAAATCATATTGTTATAATTAATTGTAGTAGGAATTACTACAACGGTGGAAAAAAGTTGTAATATATATTACTACAACGGTGGAAAAAAGTTGTAAAATATACATATTACAACGGTGTTGCAACAGTGTAAAAACGTTGTAAAAGATATGAGTCTATTACAACTTCTTAATACACGACGGTTTGCCCACCGTTATATAATGTATATTACAACGGTGTTCCACCGTTGTAATAGGATCATTTTGTTGTAGTGTTTTGTGCAATCACTTTGTAATATTCTCTAAAATAAAAGATCTGCAGCAGGCCGGAGACGTAGGCATAACTGATCGAACTCCGTAATCAAATTTGTGTGTCTATTACCATTTCTACGTTTGATTCTTTTTCTCCACAAATCTAATTATAAGGAAATTTGTGTAATTTCCCAACAACTGACATCAAAGCCATAATTTGTTAGAAAGGAAATCAAATTCGAGTGGAAGCGATGACGGCAGATGAAGGAAGGGTGAAAATCGAGAGGTTTAATGGAGCTGACTTTGGCTTTTGGAAAATGCAAATTGAAGATAAACCTATATCAGAAAAAGCTTTATCAACCTCTCTCAGAAAAGAAGCCAAAGAATATGAAGGATGATGATTGGGCTCTTCTTGATAAACAAGCCCTTGGAGTTATTCGATTGACGTTATCTCGCAATGTTGCTTTCAACATAGCAAAAGAAAAGACCACGGCGGGTCTTATGACGGCTCTCTCCAGTATGTACGAGAAGTCATCGGCCTCTAACAAAGTTCATTTGATGAGGCGATTGTTCAATTTGCGGATGACAGAAGGTGCATCGATAGCTCAACATTTCAATGAGCTGATACAGTTACTTCTCAGCAAAGTTCAGTTGAATTTGAGTTTGACGAAGAAGTACGCGCATTGATACTTTTGTCTTCCTTGCCAGAAAGTTGGACCGCTACTGTCACAGCCGTGAGTAGCTCGTCGGGAAGCAATAAGTTAAAATTTGATGATATTCGTGATATGGTTCTCAGTGAAGAGATCCGACGAAGAGATTCTGGTGAGTCATCAAATTTTTCAATTTTACATACACAATCAAGAGGAAGAAATTCAACACGAGGAAATGGACATAGCAAATCGAATTATCGAGGCAGGTCGAAGGACTGGAGATCTAAATACAGAAATCCCAACAATTCCCACAGCTCAAAGACCGTTGAGTGTTGGAATTGTGGAAAAACCAGACACTACAAAAATCAATGCAGAAGTGTACCAAAGGATCAGGAGGCGAAGGCAGAGGCAAATGTTACTTCTACTTTAGTAGGAGATGAAGCGTTGATATGTTCTTTAGAGAGCAAGGAAGAGTCTTGGGTGCTAGACTCTGGAGCATCGTTTCATGTCACTTCGCAGAAAGAATTCTTCGAAAGGTACGCCTCTGGAAATCTTGGAAAGGTATATCTTGGTGACGATCAACCTTGTGATATCGTTGGTAAATATGCTGTGAAGATTAAGCTAAATGCGTCGGCTTGGGAACTAAAGGATGTCAGACACATACCGGACTTGAGAAAGAATTTGATCTCCGTAGGACAATTAGCTAGTGAAGGCTACACCATGATTTTCCATGGTGATGATTTGAAAATTTCAAAGGGTGCAAAGACGATTGCTCACTGTAACAACCCGTAAAATGCGGGCCAGTTTGAAATTTTTATTTTGGCAATTTTAGCGAATTTTGATTATTTAAAATGAATTATTTTAAATAATATCGACGAGAAATTTATTTTGAATAGAATTCGACGTATATATTTATATACGTCGTCGTTAGAATATAAATATTTATATATAATTATAAATAAAATTGAAAATGGCGCGGTAGTTCGATAATTCGATTTCAAACTTCAATTGAATGTACCGGGTGCAAAACAATCCGGATTTTAGTGAAACCAAAAATAATAGGATCTAATTGATGATACCTTTCCAACGAATCCGACAAATCGAAATTTCGTAGCGAGAATCAAAAGATATGTCCAGTTGAAAATTCTGAATAGTCGCTATGGAATTCAGGCCCTTAAAAATGGACATTTTGCAAACGACCTCGGATTTCGACGAAACCACTTTTGTTGGGTCCGTGATGTCAAGTTATTGCTAGGTTTCAAATTTCATAATTTTTCGAATCAATATGTGAGCGTGGCAAAGGAAAACGTGTTTTGACCATTTCAGTTGATTTTAATCGACTGGAAATTAGCCATTTTTCTAACGGTCTCAGAATTCGACGAAACTAGTTTTGTTAGGACCGTATCGTCAATACGAAGCTAGAAAATATTTTTCTGTAATTTTCCGAGTTAATATGTGACCCCGGTAATTTGAAATGTACATTTAAAATTCAATATAGTGATTTAAATATAAATTTAACGGAAACTGATTCAAACGATCAAATCAACCTACGATACATATCCCATTGTGTTCGGAATGAGGGTAATTAGCTAGGGGCGATAGTCGTTGGGCCTAGATTAGAGTTCGAATAGGAAGATAACTTTTTGGGAGATTAAATCTATTAAATATATAATTAAATTAGAAGTCAACCCTTTTATTTTCCCTAAAGCCCCCCCACATTGTCGTTCATTTCAGATCCAAAATAAAATAAAAAATAAAAAAAAGGGAACACGCGATCGAAGGAAACCGATGCTCCTCCATAGGCGCTGCCGCCGTGCGTGCGAGCCCCCCCCCCTCGGCCATCTTCTTCCTCCTCCGCCACCTCGAAGCGCACACCCCCCCCCCCCCCCCCGCGATAGGTCGCGCCGCCCTCAGGAACCCCCCCCCCCTCTTCAATCGGCGGACAGCTTCCCCCCACCCCTTTTTCCAGACCTCGGCGGCGCTGAACCCTCCCCCCCCCCTTCAAAGTTCAACAGTGGAAACCCCCTGTAAGTTTATTTTAATTATTTCTTTATTTTATTTATATTGTTTAATCCGATTTTAATAAAAAAAAAACCTGATTTTTTTTTTAAGTATAAAGATATAATGTTGAAGAAGATAAAGAATTGTTTTATAACATAGAAAAGATGGAATTTTTACGAAGTAAAAATATGATTTTTATATTTTAAAGTATTAAAAATATAATCTTTACTATATAGAAATATTAAAAATATGATTTTTATATTTTTAAAGTATTAAAAATATAATCTTTATAGGATGGAGAATATAAAAATATCATCTTTGTATATGTAGCGAAATAAAAATCTGATTTTTATTTTATATACGTCGAAATAAAGTGTTGATTTTTATAAAGGCGAAAACTTTATTTTTATAAAGGCGAAAACTTTATTTTTTAGAAAAGGCGAAATCTTTATATGGAAAATAGCGTGATAAAAATATAATTTTTATCTATATAACATAGTAGTAAAAATTCGATTTTTATATATTGAATAGCGAACTAAAAATTCGATTTTTATATATTGAATAGCGAACTAAAAATTCGATTTTTATATATTGAATAGCGAACTAAAAATTCGATTTTTATATATTGAATAGCGAACTAAAAATTCGATTTTTATATATTGAATAGCGAACTAAAAATTCGATTTTTATATATTGAATAGAGAACTAAAAATTCGATTTTTATATATTGAATAGCGAACTAAAAATTCGATTTTTATATATTGAATAACGAAGTCAAAATTCGATTTTTACATAGGTAGTGAAAGCGGACGACGAAGATGACGAAGATGCGATAGCGATGAAGATTCCTATCAATGAAGTGCCGTGGAGCTAGGATAGCTATATGTGAGAACTTCTCACCTTTCAATTTATTTTTCTAGTTATATATATATATATATACTAGGATGCAGACGGTGCTTATTAGAAGCACCCGACACCCGTCCACAGACCATGGACTTGTTTGATTGGTTGTGTAGTTGGTTAGATTATTTGATTTGGATTGGATTGTTTTGGTGAAATTGAAATTGATATGATTGATGTGTGAATGGCGTGGGCCTTCACTAGACCGGGGATAAGGCTAGGCCTCGTCCCGTTTCTAGTATCGTGCCGTTATGCCGCCGAAATTTTCTAAAATGTGTTAGAAAAATAAAAATATCATTTTATTTAAAGAATGAACTTAATAGAAATTGATATGTTGGAATAAAATGTTTTATCGTTAAAAATATAATTTCTAACGTGAATGTGAATAAATAAATATTCATTTACAAACCAGACGGTTTGTTTATGTACGCCTATTTGAAGGACATTGATTGGGACGATAAATTTTACACATCGCCCAACTGCACGAATAAAATATTTGTTTGATTGTTTGAAACCCCACACGGGTGTTGGGATGAAACTTGAAGTTCACTCATCCTGATTGATTAAAAATGTCGATCGATTGATTGACAAGCTGCTATAAGCGTTAAATGTCTATATTTGATGCTTATACAGAGTAGTGCACTTTGGTTGATGGTTGATTATTTTTCAATGCTATTATATACATGTGTTGTATGAAAATCCATATAATTAACTTTATATGGTAATTGATTAGGCCTCATTCCAATTTGAAAAACAAAGAATATTATAAAATAAAAGTTCATGTGTTGACAGTACTCATCCATTGAGATTGGTCATGTGTTGAACGAAATATTTTAGTAATAAAATTTACCTCTTTATCGATATAAAATAAAAGTTCATGTGTTGACAGTACTCATCCATTGAGATTGGTCATGTGTTGAACGAAATATTTTAGTAATAAAATTTGCATCTTTATCGATATAAAATAAAAGTTCATGTGTTGACAGTACTCATCAATTGAGATTGGTCATGTGTTGAACGAAATATTTTGAAAAAGAAATATTTGAAATAGAATATTTGAAAATAGAAATTTATGAAGCCGTGTTGATTAGATTGACGCCCTTTTGACGTGATCGATATTTATATCGATTCTAAACGATTTCGAAATGAAATGAATTGAAAACGATTTCGAAATGAATTGAATTGAAAACGATTTTGAAATGAATTGAATTGAAAACGATTTCGAAATGAATTGAATTGAAAACGATTTCGAAATGAATTGAATTGAAAACGATTTCGAAATGAAATGAATTGAAAACGATTTCGAAATGAAATGAATTGAAAACGATTTCGAAATGAAATGAATTGAAAACGATTTCGAAATGAAATGAATTGAAAACGAATTCAAATTGAATTGAAAACAAATCGAAATGAATTCAAATTGAATTGAAATTTGAATTGAATAGAAATGAATTTTAAAACGAATTTATAAAGAAGAATTCAATTTTGATTTGAATTGAAATGGAAGTTGAAATTGCTTTTGAAACGAATTTAAAACTATTTATATAATTCGTTTTAAATAGAAATCGACGAAATATATTATATATATATTATATATATAATATAATGGCCTGAATAGAACGCGCCGCGCCGCGGCAGTTCGTAAATTTCGACCATTTATTTCAAACGGACATTACGGGAGATCCGACCGTCGGATTCTCCTAAAACCGGAACTGTTGGGTTCGTATCGAAAAGAGCTTTCTAACGAATATTAGAAGTTTGAAATCTAACGGTTGGATTTGGAGATACGTCCAAATCAAATTCGAAAAAGGTCGCTGTAAGTGCAGTTCGATGGCCATTGATGGAAATCGACTGTACAGGCCTTGATAAAATTATTAAAAATAGTAATAATTTGTGTAAAATCATAAGAAATGATTTAGAAAGAATTGGGATGAAAAACTCCATATTTGAAAAGATAAAAATAGATTTTTATCGAAATGAACTAGTTTTGAACTAGAATTATAATTCTATTTATTTTTAAATAAATAAATTGAATTTGAAAAGGGGTTTTAAAAATAACCAAAATTTCCAATGATTTCATTGGAATGGATTTTAATCGAAATTGTCTTCGGAATATTTCGATGTTGGATTTCGTGATCATACAGATGTTGTTATGGAAATTTGAAAGATATAGATATATATATCGTTATTTCCAATACGATATTTGTTAATCGTAGAATTTGATATTGAATATAAGCCGATATATTTTCTATTCAGAGCCTTATATTGAATATCAAATGTGATTTGGGTTTGTCGTGAATGGTGTCTTCACTAACACTGTTCTTGAACCCAGTTGAGAAAAGATTAAATCTTTTTATTTAGATTTAATGAAGTGTACCAATTAAATAACATTTAATTGGAATTGAATCGATATTGATTTTTGGGTTTATCGTGGACAGTGTTTTAAAATAACACTCGTTCTTTAACCCGATGATTAATGAATGTGATTTTGGGTTTATCGTGAACCGTGTTTTTAAATGACACTGATTCTTTAACCCAGTCAAAGATTAAAACTAAGTGGAGTTTTAATGAATCTTTAATTAGATTGAAATGATCGGAAATGGAGTATCACCAGTTTTGCTCCAGGCGATAGTTAAATCTTTAATTAGATTTGAACGTGAAATGGTAATCGAATTTACCGATAACACTGTGGTGTTAGATATGAAGTATTACCAGTTTTACTTCATGGGATAAATAGGTTGGGATTGGGAAATTAAAACAAATGATTACTTCGGTAAGTTTCGTTAATCCCGACTAGTTGAATCGAAATTCAAAAGTAGATTAAAGAATAAATTCCAGAAATTTATCTTTGATAAAATTAATGGGAACCTTTCCCTATGAACGTGAAATTTAGAAACTAACTGTCGGTTAGCCAAGCAGAATGGTTTTCTGGATATTGATCTGATGTTGGTTTCGGCCTTCGGGGTTAATATTTGGGGAATTATTCTCTTGATTAATTTACGGTTAGTGACTAATGAATTGGAATGAGGCGTATGTTGTGTTTGTGTAACACTTATTTAAAATATACGCGAGTTATTCGGAAAGACCGGGTTTATCCCATTCTGAATAACTGATACGACGATAAGTCGAAGATGAAGACGATGGTCGAAGACCGGAAGTCTTCACGTCGTTTGGGTAATTACTGATGATCTTGATTGGGCTGTACACCCAAGAAGATGGAAACAGTTAGTGATCGTCCAGACGTACTTGGAGATCGATGGATATGCGGGGTACTAGGTGCCTCCGGTTTCGTTCAGACCCAGAACGGACTTGTAAATGGACTGTGTGTCTGACATTGGATTTTAGTCTATGTGATTGATCTCTATTAAATATATATCTGTTTGGCGGCGGAGAATTTATTCTCTTGCTTAACGCCCTTCTCTGAGACATACGAGCTCAGGGGTTATATACTGATGGATATCAAACACATAGAGTGAATTGCCTGTGTGGCATGCCTAAGTGGCAATTGATCGAGGCTTCTGTTGAAAAGCAAAGTCTTGTGGTGATGATCAAAGCACGGCCTTTGTGGCGTAGCTTTGTGTAACGTTTACCTCGCGTGTTTCACACCCGGTATGAACCAAAAACGGGAGACGGACCTCAGGGAGGACTTGCGTTTCTTTCTAGCTAGAAGTGGCGTTAGTGGTTTTACACGCCCTGACGAGTTTGACTTATGTGGTTGTTGCTGTTGCGAGGCGCCTCGGTTATATCGGTTTCGGCCGATGCATTCTGGTCGGCTGACGGACCAGACTTACACCCCATAGGGTGGGGAGACGTAGTGTTCAGGCATAATAATCCACATCGGTGGACCGGCCCTGACGATCCAAGGCTTGCCTGCGCGCTTGCCTGAGACACGGGCTAGAGCGTCTCGAATCGGTTGAGGACTATCTTTTGCCTCGGTTCATAAATGGAAATCCAATTTCCAAATACGTGACTTTGCGATTTTGATTGTATAACCTATATATGGCGACATAGTGGTATGGGGCATTCATGCCGCCTATGATTGATACTTATGATTTGAAGTTGTTTTATACACTATACACTTAAAATAGTATCAAATGATTTCTTTTAAACGTATCAAGCATTCTTGGCTATTATAAGGTAAAAACCCTATCCTCCGGCTTGCGTTGCATTGTGTGATGGGAACTGGGTCTTATAATAGCTTCATTCTTCTTTATTTAGCATTGCGCTGTTTGTTTTATGCACTGGTATTCTTGGGAGGAAACCCGTTCCGTGTTATACGGCGTGGTCCCTTGATTTGCCTAACTTTAAAATAAAGAATTAATAACTGTTTTAGTTCTCACACCAGTCACATGACTGACCTGGAGTTTATTGTTTTAACCTAAACTCTGGGTGCCCCTATTTTTGACACGGGCAGCTAGTAGTTTTGGTTTTGCAGATTTATATTCACAGGATCCTGGTTTACAGCTGGAACGATATCCGGAAAGCTTTGTATCCGTATATCTCTTCTAGTTGTGTATTGTATTATCTTCCGCTGCGATGTATTTAAATGTAATTTAAATCTCTGATATTTCTGTATAATATTCATTTATACTATGTATATTCTTGTAATCTGATGCATTGTTGTAATATACAATGAAATGTTCTTCTGTATGCGTTCCTCTGTGGTTTGTTCTCGAACTATCCGACACTTTCCTTTACGGGGAAGTTACGGGTTTTTACAGTTGGTATCAGAGCTTTGGTTTACAAAGCTCAGAGAACAAGACACATTAGAATCTTACGAAAGAATTCATCAGAAATTGGATTAGTAATATCCAACGAGAATGACTCGTTAGAGATGGGATCAGTAGTATCCTAGAACGAGTGTGAAGAGTATATTTTTGAAAGTGAAAACAAATTTTTGATTTAAAAATTTAAATCGATTATTCGTATTTGATTATCTATTTATATTGATGTGGACAATCCAGTATATATAGATTTTGCGTATACGTCTGATCCGCGTGTATTCGAAATTTTAATATACTGGATAGATATAGAATTACACTCTAATCGCCCGGAGATGATTTTGATGATGGAGCTCCATCATTAGAATTTATGTTCGAGTGACGAAAGTGGGCTTTCTATATATTTCCTATTGACTGGTGTGAGAACCAAAATTAGATAGGGCCTATTGTTGTGATTTGGCATCAAAAAAATCTGATTTTTTGACTATATATCAAAGTTATGCATTTGAAACTCTAATCAACTAATTGATTGATGTTTGTGTTGTTTGTTTATTTGTTTGCTAATTTTTAGCCATTTAGCCTAACTGAATCACATATTGAATTATATTGAAAATTGGTTGCATTTGTTTGCATATACATATATATCATTGAACAGGTCATAGCAAGGAGGCTAGAGCAGATAATAAAATTTGTTTGCCCGACAAATAGGTACATGTTTACTACATAATTTACTGTTTTGTTTGGGTGATGATGATTTTATGAGCCTATTGGCTAGCCGCTTGGCTTTTTCTTTTTCTTTTTGAGATCTGAAGGACCGGGGAAGCTATTTGAAATTCCCCGATGCTCCCGGTGCAGGGGAGGTTATGGCGAAATTTTTCGAAAATTTAGGGTGTTAGCCAAATTTTTGAAATTTTGAAAATTCTCAGAAACTAAAGAGTTGGAGAATGGAAGCCAGATCGAGCGTAGAGTTGATTAATCAAACCACTTTCGACTTTGTTCCTTTTCGGGGACGAAAAGTTTTAAGTGGGGGAGATTGTAACAACCCGTAAAATGCGGGCCAGTTTGAAATTTTTATTTTGGCAATTTTAGCGAATTTTGATTATTTAAAATGAATTATTTTAAATAATATCGACGAGAAATTTATTTTGAATAGAATTCGACGTATATATTTATATACGTCGTCGTTAGAATATAGATATTTATATATAATTATAAATAGAATTGAAAATGGCGCGGTAGTTCGATAATTCGATTTCAAACTTCAATTGAATGTACCGGGTGCAAAACAATCCGTATTTTAGTGAAACCAAAAATAATAGGATCTAATTGATGATACCTTTCCAACGAATCCGACAAATCGAAATTTCGTAGCGAGAATCAAAAGATATGTCCAGTTGAAAATTCTGAATAGTCGCTATGGAATTCAGGCCCTTAAAAATGGACATTTTGCAAACGACCTCGGATTTCGACGAAACCACTTTTGTTGGGTCCGTGATGTCAAGTTATTGCTAGGTTTCAAATTTCATAATTTTTTGAATCAATATGTGAGCGTGGCAAAGGAAAACGTGTTTTGACCATTTTAGTTGATTTTAATCGACTGGAAATTAGCCATTTTTCTAACGGTCTCAGAATTCGACGAAACTAGTTTTGTTAGGACCGTATCGTCAATACGAAGCTAGAAAATATTTTTCTGTAATTTTCCGAGTTAATATGTGATTCCGGTAATTTGAAATGTACGTTTAAAATTCAATATAGTGATTTAAATATAAATTTAACGGAAACTGATTCAAACGATCAAATCAACCTACGATACATATCCCATTGTGTTCGGAATGGGGGTAATTAGCTAGGGGCGATAGTCGTTGGGCCTAGATTAGAGTTCGAATAGGAAGATAACTTTTTGGGAGATTAAATCTATTAAATATATAATTAAATTAGAAGTCAACCCTTTTATTTTCCCTAAAGCCCCCCCACATTGTCGTTCATTTCAGATCCAAAAAAAAAAGGGAACACGCGATCGAAGGAAACCGATGCCCCTCCATAGGCGCTGCCGCCGTGCGTGCGAGCCCCCCCCCGGCCATCTTCTTCCTCCTCCGCCACCTCGAAGCGCACCCCCCCCCCCCCCGATAGGTCGCGCCGCCCTCAGGAACCCCCCCCCCCCTCTTCAATCGGCGGACAGCTTCCCCCCCTTTTTTCCAGACCTCGGCGGCGCTGAACCCTCCCCCCCCTTCAAAGTTCAACAGTGGAAACCCCCTGTAAGTTCATTTTAATTATTTCTTTATTTTATTTATATTTTTTAATCCGATTTTAATAAAAAAAAAACCTGATTTTTTTTTTAAGTATAAAGATATAATGTTGAAGAAGATAAAGAATTGTTTTATAACATAGAAAAGATGGAATTTTTACGAAGTAAAAATATGATTTTTATATTTTTAAAGTATTAAAAATATAATCTTTACTATATAGAAATATTAAAAATATGATTTTTATATTTTTAAAGTATTAAAAATATAATCTTTATAGGATGGAGAATATAAAAATATCATCTTTGTATATGTAGCGAAATAAAAATCTGATTTTTATTTTATATACGTCGAAATAAAGTGTTGATTTTTATAAAGGCGAAAACTTTATTTTTATAAAGGCGAAAACTTTATTTTTTAGAAAAGGCGAAATCTTTATATGGAAAATAGCGTGATAAAAATATAATTTTTATCTATATAACATAGTAGTAAAAATTCGATTTTTATATATTGAATAGCGAACTAAAAATTCGATTTTTATATATTGAATAGCGAACTAAAAATTCGATTTTTATATATTGAATAGCGAACTAAAAATTCGATTTTATATATTGAATAGCGAACTAAAAATTCGATTTTTATATATTGAATAGCGAACTAAAAATTCGATTTTTATATATTGAATAGCGAACTAAAAATTCGATTTTTATATATTGAATAGCGAACTAAAAATTCGATTTTTATATATTGAATAACGAAGTCAAAATTCGATTTTTACATAGGTAGTGAAAGCGGACGACGAAGATGACGAAGATGCGATAGCGATGAAGATTCCTATCAATGAAGTGCCGTGGAGCTAGGATAGCTATATGTGAGAACTTCTCACCTTTCAATTTATTTTTCTAGTTATATATATATATATATATATATATATATATATATACTAGGATGCAGACGGTGCTTATTAGAAGCACCCGACACACGTCCACAGACCATGGACTTGTTTGATTGGTTGTGTAGTTGGTTAGATTATTTGATTTGGATTGGATTGTTTTGGTGAAATTGAAATTGATATGATTGATGTGTGAATGGCGTGGGCCTTCACTAGACCGGGGATAAGGCTAGGCCTCGTCCCGTTTCTAGTATCGTGCCGTTATGCCGCCGAAATTTTCTAAAATGTGTTAGAAAAATAAAAATATCATTTTATTTAAAGAATGAACTTAATAGAAATTGATATGTTGGAATAAAATGTTTTATCGTTAAAAATATAATTTCTAACGTGAATGTGAATAAATAAATATTCATTTACAAACCAGACGGTTTGTTTATGTACACCTATTTGAAGGACATTGATTGGGACGATAAATTTTACACATCGCCCAACTGCACGAATAAAATATTTGTTTGATTGTTTGAAACCCCACACGGGTGTTGGGATGAAACTTGAAGTTCACTCATCCTGATTGATTAAAAATGTCGATCGATTGATTGACAAGCTGCTATAAGCGTTAAATGTCTATATTTGATGCTTATACAGAGTAGTGCACTTTGGTTGATTATTTTTCAATGCTATTATATACATGTGTTGTATGAAAATCCATATAATTAACTTTATATGGTAATTGATTAGGCCTCATTCCAATTTGAAAAATAAAGAATATTATAAAATAAAAGTTCATGTGTTGACAGTACTCATCCATTGAGATTGGTCATGTGTTGAACGAAATATTTTAGTAATAAAATTTGCATCTTTATCGATATAAAATAAAAGTTCATGTGTTGACAGTACTCATCAATTGAGATTGGTCATGTGTTGAACGAAATATTTTGAAAAAGAAATATTTGAAATAGAATATTTGAAAATAGAAATTTATGAAGCCGTGTTGATTAGATTGACGCCCTTTTGACGTGATCGATATTTATATCGATTCTAAACGATTTCGAAATGAAATGAATTGAAAACGATTTCGAAATGAATTGAATTGAAAACGATTTTGAAATGAATTGAATTGAAAACGATTTCGAAATGAATTGAATTGAAAACGATTTCGAAATGAATTGAATTGAAAACGATTTCGAAATGAAATGAATTGAAAACGATTTCGAAATGAAATGAATTGAAAACGATTTCGAAATGAAATGAATTGAAAACGATTTCGAAATGAAATGAATTGAAAACGAATTCAAATTGAATTGAAAACAAATCGAAATGAATTCAAATTGAATTGAAATTTGAATTGAATAGAAATGAATTTTAAAACGAATTTATAAAGAAGAATTCAATTTTGATTTGAATTGAAATGGAAGTTGAAATTGCTTTTGAAACGAATTTAAAACTATTTATATAATTCGTTTTAAATAGAAATCGATGAAATATATTATATATATATTATATATATAATATAATGGCCTGAATAGAACGCGCCGCGCCGCGGCAGTTCGTAAATTTCGACCATTTATTTCAAACGGACATTACGGGAGATCCGACCGTCGGATTCTCCTAAAACCGGAACCGTTGGGTTCGTATCGAAAAGAGCTTTCTAACGAATATTAGAAGTTTGAAATCTAACGGTTGGATTTGGAGATACGTCCAAATCAAATTCGAAAAAGGTCGCTGTAAGTGCAGTTCGATGGCCATTGATGGAAATCGACTGTACAGGCCTTGATAAAATTATTAAAAATAGTAATAATTTGTGTAAAATCATAAGAAATGATTTAGAAAGAATTGGGATGAAAAACTCCATATTTGAAAAGATAAAAATAGATTTTTATCGAAATGAACTAGTTTTGAACTAGAATTATAATTCTATTTATTTTTAAATAAATAAATTGAATTTGAAAAGGGGTTTTAAAAATAACCAAAATTTCCAATGATTTCATTGGAATGGATTTTAATCGAAATTGTCTTCGGAATATTTCGATGTTGGATTTCGTGATCATACAGATGTTGTTATGGAAATTTGAAAGATATAGATATATATATCGTTATTTCCAATACGATATTTGTTAATCGTAGAATTTGATATTGAATATAAGCCGATATATTTTCTATTCAGAGCCTTATATTGAATATCAAATGTGATTTGGGTTTGTCGTGAATGGTGTCTTCACTAACACTGTTCTTGAACCCAGTTGAGAAAAGATTAAATCTTTTTATTTAGATTTAATGAAGTGTACCAATTAAATAACATTTAATTGGAATTGAATCGATATTGATTTTTGGGTTTATCGTGGACAGTGTTTTAAAATAACACTCGTTCTTTAACCCGATGATTAATGAATGTGATTTTGGGTTTATCGTGAACCGTGTTTTTAAATGACACTGATTCTTTAACCCAGTCAAAGATTAAAACTAAGTGGAGTTTTAATGAATCTTTAATTAGATTGAAATGATCGGAAATGGAGTATCACCAGTTTTGCTCCAGGCGATAGTTAAATCTTTAATTAGATTTGAACGTGAAATGGTAATTGAATTTACCGATAACACTGTGGTGTTAGAAATGAAGTATTACCAGTTTTACTTCATGCGATAAATAGGTTGGGATTGGGAAATTAAAACAAATGATTACTTCGGTAAGTTTCGTTAATCCCGACTAGTTGAATCGAAATTCAAAAGTAGATTAAAGAATAAATTCCAGGAATTTATCTTTGATAAAATTAATGGGAACCTTTCCCTATGAACGTGAAATTTAGAAACTAACTGTCGGTTAGCCAAGCAGAATGGTTTTCTGGATATTGATCTGATGTTGGTTTCGGCCTTCGGGGTTAATATTTGGGGAATTATTCTCTTGATTAATTTACGGTTAGTGACTAATGAATTGGAATGAGGCGTATGTTGTGTTTGTGTAACACTTATTTAAAATATATGCGAGTTATTCGGAAAGACCGGGTTTATCCCATTCTGAATAACTGATACGACGATAAGTCGAAGATGAAGACGATGGTCGAAGACCGGAAGTCTTCACGTCGTTTGGGTAATTACTGATGATCTTGATTGGGCTGTACACCCAAGAAGATGGAAACAGTTAGTGATCGTCCAGACGTACTTGGAGATCGATGGATATGCGGGGTACTAGGTGCCTCCGGTTTCGTTCAGACCCAGAACGGACTTGTAAATGGACTGTGTGTCTGACATTGGATTTTAGTCTGTGTGATTGATCTCTATTAAATATATATCTGTTTGGCGGCGGAGAATTTATTCTCTTGCTTAACGCCCTTCTCTGAGACATACGAGCTCAGGGGTTATATACTGATGGATATCAAACACATAGAGTGAATTGCCTGTGTGGCATGCCTAAGTGGCAATTGATCGAGGCTTCTGTTGAAAAGCAAAGTCTTGTGGTGATGATCAAAGCACGGCCTTTGTGGTGTAGCTTTGTGTAACGTTTACCTCGCGTGTTTCACACCCGGTATGAACCAAAAACGGGAGACGGACCTCAGGGAGGACTTGCGTTTCTTTCTAGCTAGAAGTGGCGTCAGTGGTTTTACACGCCCTGACGAGTTTGACTTATGTGGTTGTTGCTGTTGCGAGGCGCCTCGGTTATATCGGTTTCGGCCGATGCATTCTGGTCGGCTGACGGACTAGACTTACACCCCATAGGGTGGGGAGACGTAGTGTTCAGGCATAATAATCCACATCGGTGGACCGGCCCTGACGATCCAAGGCTTGCCTGCGCGCTTGCCTGAGACACGGGCTAGAGCGTCTCGAATCGGTTGAGGACTATCTTTTACCTCGGTTCATAGATGGAAATCCAATTTCCAAATACGTGACTTTGCGATTTTGATTGTATAACCTATATATGGCGACATAGTGGTATGGGGCATTCATGCCGCCTATGATTGATACTTATGATTTGAAGTTGTTTTATACACTATACACTTAAAATAGTATCAAATGATTTCTTTTAAACGTATCAAGCATTCTTGGCTATTATAAGGTAAAAACCTTATCCTCCGGCTTGCGTTGCATTGTGTGATGGGAACTGGGTCTTATAATAGCTTCATTCTTCTTTATTTAGCATTGCGCTATTTGTTTTATGCACTGGTATTCTTGGGAGGAAACCCGTTCCGTGTTATACGGCGTGGTCCCTTGATTTGCCTAACTTTAAAATAAAGAATTAATAACTGTTTTAGTTCTCACACCAGTCACATGACTGACCTGGAGTTTATTGTTTTAACCTAAACTCTGGGTGCCCCTATTTTTGACACGGGCAGCTAGTAGTTTTGGTTTTGCAGATTTATATTCACAGGATCCTGGTTTACAGCTGGAACGATATCCGGAAAGCTTTGTATCCGTATATCTCTTCTAGTTGTGTATTGTATTATCTTCCGCTGCGATGTATTTAAATGTAATTTAAATCTCTGATATTTCTGTATAATATTCATTTATACTCTGTATATTCTTGTAATCTGATGCATTGTTGTAATATACAATGAAATGTTCTTCTGTATGCGTTCCTCTGTGGTTTGTTCTCGAACTATCCGACACTTTCCTTTACGGGGAAGTTACGGGTTTTTACACTCACGGTAAGAAGAGTGGTACAAATTTTCAAAAAAAAAAAAAGGTAAGAAGAGTGGTACTCTTTACATGACAGAAGGAGCACGATGTTCAATCACTGTTGCAGTTAGCAATGAAAATTCCAACATATGGCAGCAGAGGCTAGGCCATATGAGTGAAAAGGGAATGAAGATTATGCACTCGAAGGGAAAACTTCCAAGTCTAAAGTCCGTCGAAATAGGCATGTGTGAAAATTGCATATTTGGAAAGCAGAAGAGAGTCGGCTTTCAAATAAATGGTAAAACATCGAAGAAGGAAAGACTGGAGCTTGTTCATTCCGATGTTTGGGGGCCAATGACCATCTCATCCATCGGTGGAAAGCATTACTTCGTTACTTTCATCGATGATCACTCGGGAAAGGTATGGGTTTATTTTTTGAGACATAAATCTGAAGTGTTCAAGGCTTTCAGGATATGGAAAGCTATGGTTGAAAATGAGACAAATCTAAAGATCAAAAAGCTTAGAACTGACAATGGAGGTGAATATGAAGACAAAAGATTCAAGCAGTTCTGTTATAAGCACGGGATTAAAAATGCAGAGAACCGTGTCGGGTATGCCTCAACACAATGGTGTAGCTGAGCGTATGAACCAAATGTTGATAGAAAGAGCCAGAAGCATTCGTATACAATCAGGTCTACCGAAGCAATTATGGGCAGAAGCAGTCAACCCAGCAGCTTATTTGATCTACAGAGGTCCTTTGGTTTCATTAGAGCACAAAATACCAGAAGGGTTATGGAGTGGTAAGGAGGTGAAACTATCACATCTAAAAGTTTTCGGTTGCATAGCATATGTGCATATTAGTGATCAAGGTAGGAATAAACTTGATCCCAAATCCAAGAAATGCACTCTCATCGGCTATGGCGAAAATGAGTTTGGCTACCGCATTTAGGATGATGAAAACAAGAAGGTGATCCGTAGCCGAGATGTGATCTTTAATGAAAGAGTAATGTACAAAGATAGATATAAAACAGAAGTCAACGACTCAAAGCAGAGTGAGCCAGTATTTGCAGATGCAAATGATATTCCATATAGTCTCATCACAGAACCGAGTATAAAAAGTTCTCAGCCTAATGACATTGTTGATATAAGCAGTGTGGACCAGTCTAACACACCACAACATCCTACTCCAACATCTGTATTGAGAAGGTCCGCTCGACCTCATGTACTGTTAACACCGTTATTAAAACGCGATTCAAAACTAAGAAGTGCGTACTGACATTAACATGCAGGTACGAAGGTAAATATGAAAGGAGCCTCCACGAAGCGTTTGGACAGTTCGAACAGTTCACATACCGATCGGTATGGTGCTGTTAGCAGGGCTGGTCGGTACCAGTTATCCCTAACCGATCGGTATGCGCAGTATAATGAAACCGACCGGTATGGAGTTATATATTCATATACATAGCTCCACGTTGCATGGGATGTCGATATTGGACCTGCACACATCAGCATAATGAGACAACCATGCAATGAGATGTTTGGATAATGAAGCATTGGACACGTGGCACTAAAATGTTAATCTGGTCGGTAGCCAATGCAAGTTGATCGACCATGAAGTGTAAACAAATTGCGTTACACGCATGATGATAATCCGCACGTCTTAGGATCAGTTCCATTCACAAGTTGTGTGTTATGATGCATGACCCGTGCGAGGATAAATAATCTTCTAACATATTAAAAGAAGTCATCAAGCAATGAGCCACGTGACAGCATACACTCGTGATAAATGGCACAAATTTGTGACCATGAATTGGCAACAGTATAAAGAATGTGAGCACACATAGAAGAAAGCATAGAACGACACTAAAGGACAATATGGCAAAGTTGTAAATGTTGAGCCCATGTGTGAACAAGACAAAGCCAAGTGAATATAAAACAGGCGCCATGCATATGAAAGGCGGACGGGTGCTTTAGCTGGCATGTGCAAACCGATCGGTGCCTAAAAATTATAACCGACCGGTGTACAAAGTATGGTCCGACCGGTGCCTTAAAACATGACCGATCAGTTCCCCTTTACAGCTGTCGCCAGCTGTACCCAGTGGCATTTCTGTAAATAAAAGTCCGACCGCCTGGTTCCTTGCACTACATATTTTTGGCTTTCTCCTCACTTGCTCCACACCTATAAATAGAGGTCCAACCCCACTTTAAGGGGGACCGGTTTTCTTCACCCCGGAGGGCCATCAAATCATTTCTTCAACCTCTAAGCTCCAATCTAACTTCATTCATGGCTTCCATGAATCTAATTACATCACTCCTACAACAAGAAGGTCAAATCAAGTCCATCATCCATTCAAAGTGGCTCTAACTCGATTCTAGTGCACAACAACCGCCATTAATCTTCTCTAAAAGCTCGGATCTACCACTAATTTCACGGAAAAGTTAAGGAAAATCGTCTAATCACGAGATCTAATCCATTTCTTCTCAAATTCAAATGTGATCTATAGCTAAAAAGAGAGAATAGGCGTAAATGGCATGTATGAGAGATTTTCATGCAAGTTGTAAACGGAACTTCATAATGAGAAATGATTGGAAAGTGGACGTAGATTCATCTCAAATCGAACCACTATAAAAATTCCCTTGTCTTTATTTTATATTTTTTTACTTTTGTGATTGCGACCTCGCATTTTATCTCTAACCATAATTGGTGAAGTGCACATTTGCACCATTTGGTGTTTGTGTCATTTTGGACGCAAACATTTGGCGCCCATCGTGGTGCCGCGTTCGCATCTCCTTCCTCCACATTGAAGTTTTAAGAGCCAACTTCTACAATAGATTCCGTAAATTTAAGGGCTAGGCTAGTCGACGAATTATCCTCCAAATTCAAAGCCTTATCCGACATCATGGCCAAATCCAAAAAGACCGCTAGTAAAGTTGCGGTAGAAACCGATAATATTGTCAATGAAGAAACACCGCTCACAAACCGCTTTGAAGTTGGTGAAAACTCGAAAAGCGGAGCCGGTGTGAACAAAAATGAGTTAAAAGCCGCTATTGCTAACATCAACAACCAAATGGATGTCTCTACTAAAATGATGATGGAGAAACCTGACGCCATTCTTAACGCTCGATCAAATCCAGTTCCTCCGGAAGTGCATGTAGATCTCGAAGGGAATGATAAGTCGCCTGCTTCCGATCATAAACGCAACAACGATATGGAAGACGATTATGGTGGGGCAAGTGACAGAGATGAAGCTAATATCGAAGAATTGAGATCAAAAGCTAAAAATCATTCCAAAGTGAATGCTCGAAAGATCGCTAACCGAATCACGGAGGCAGCCCCTCGTCGAGAAGGCAAAGCACCTAATCTCTCTAATCGAGATCATATGCCTGGACGAACATTTGGTAAAGAGCTCAGTTTCACAGAGCACCATAACACCGAAGAATACATCTCGGATATGATAGAACGAGTCATGAAAACGAATCAAGATAACAAGGACGATGAAAGAGAACGGGACTTCGCTCCCGACAGGACTCCATTCACCGAAAGAATCCTAGAAGCGGAGTGTCCGAAGAAGTTCAATCCTCCTACTTTGCCTCCATACAACGGCCTTGTTGATCCAAACTACTTCTTATTCAAATACGAGTGGCATATGAGTGTGGTGAAAGCGACTGACGAGATGAGATGCACGTACTTTCCTCTCTACATAGAAGGTGCTGCATCGTTATGGTTCACGAAGCTGCCACCTAAATCCATTGACCGTTTCTCTGACCTAACCAAAAAGTTCAAAGAGCAGTTCCACTTGTATGCCATCAAAGCCAAGGACGCTATTACACTCGCAGCTATGAAGCAGAAGCCAGGGGAAACGGTCAAAGCCTTCCTCAGCTGATTCAATGTTGCCTTGTCAGAAGTGAGAAATCCAAAGTCACGCATAATTCTCATGGCTCTACTCGATGCTATAGACAAAACAAGCGACTTCGGAAGATGAATAAAAATGAAAGAACCAACTACACTTGATAAGTTCTATAAGAAGGCGGAGGAGTACATGAGAGTGGATGACAATCCTATACCTCTTCAAATCATTGGTGGTAATCAACTTCTTGAAGCTCCCAAAAGTGAAGATGTTCAGCTAGTCAGAAGAATACCCAGGGGCAGAAGCGTGCCAATGACGGAAACGACAACAAAGCTAATAAAATGTTTCGCCCTCTTGACTCGTCTAGTCTGACACATCTGAATGACACTCTCAAAAACATTTACCTTGCCACAAAGAATGCAGAAGATTATCCAGAGCCTCGGCCAATAAAAATGAATGATCATCTGACCAAATCTGGGAAGTTTTGCCGGTTTCATAATCAGCCAGGCCACAACACCAACGAGTGCGGGCAACTGAGATCATTAATCGAAGAGTTGATTAAGAATAACCGTCTTCAACATTATGTGACGAATTCCCAAGATGCAGATCCTTCTGCGACTACCCAAGTGCAAGGGGCATCAACTGACCAGTCCGATCCAAGCAACGTAGCTTCTGCTCAAGCTATCCCAAGGCTAATAATCAAGTGACGAGCGTTGATGATCTAATACCTGCAGCTCAGAATAAGCAATCACTATCGCATTTACTTTACTTCCTATATTACTTTACTTTTTGCTATGTTCTACTTCCTTGTAAATATTCTGTAGCGATTTACATGCATTGTACCGAACAATAGCACTATGAATGAAGTTGTACCTGCCTGTATAAATCTCTGACTTGCCAAATTTACATAAAATTTGCTAATAGACGATTTTTCATTATAGGCTATCCGATGAGCGCTTTCTTTCTTACAACCTGACTAAGTGAGACAACTCCAATAATTCCAACTCAGTGGTTGATCAAGAGAGCCCCGACGAGTCAAACGCACAATAAGGCAGCAAGCAATCCCGGATTCGAAACTTCATCCCCCAAAGGTTCGCGGGAGTCTAGGGCACGTTAGTCGGGCAGGGACCACTTACCAAAGGTAAGTGAGCTCCGACCGATGACTGACGTTTGCTTTGCGGATCGATGCATCCTTAATCCTTACCTCCCGGTTCATGGAGGTCCAGGATGTTTCAGCCGGGCATTGATTACTTACCAAAGGCAAGTGAGCTCCGACCGAATGCTGACACCCGCTCCATGGATCAACCTTAATCCTTACCTCACGGTTCATGGAGGTCAGGATGTTTCAGGCGGGCAGCGATTACTTACCAAAGGTAAGTGAGCTCCGACCGAAGGCTGACACCCGCTCCATGGATCAACCTTAATCCTTACCTCACGGTTCATGGAGGTCCAGGATGTTTCAGCCGGGCAGCGATTACTTACCAAAGGTAAGTGAGCTCCGACCGAAGGCTGACACCCGCTCCATGGATCAACCTTAATCCTTACCTCACGGTTCATGGAGGTCCAGGATGTTTCAGCCGGGCAGCGATTACTTACTAAAGGTAAGTGAGCTCCGACCGAAGGCTGACACCCGCTCCATGGATCAACCTTAATCCTTACCTCACGGTTCGGTCCAGGATGTTTCAGCTGGACAGCGATTACTTACCAAAGGTAAGTGAGCTCCGACCGAAGGCTAACACCCGCTCCATGGATCAAAACAACCTTTACCCCATGGTTCATGGAGGTCCGGGGCACCTCAGTCGGGCAACGATCACTTACAAAGTTAAGTGACTCCGACCGATGACTAATGCCCGCTCCATGGATCAGCTCAATCTTAGCCTTAACCAAAGGTTCGCGGGAGTCGAGGGCACCTCAGTCGGGCAGCGATCGCTTACCAAGTTAAGTGAATCCGACCAATGACTAAGGTTTTCCCTGCGGATCGATGCAATCTCACCCAAACTTCGCGGAAGTTCGCACTGCGAAACAATGCAGCTATCTAAAAATCCTCCTCATAAAGAAATTAACCTCTCCTCAGCTGAGATTGTCAATATTCACTAAACTCTACAACCTCAAGTCAGTCAATAGAAAAAGATGAACGTTGGATTAAAATGACCTCTCCAAAACTCGGGGCATCCAACGAAGTTTCCAACGTTGAAACTGATCATCATATGAACTTTGAGCAATAAAGTTTCTGTCCATAATTAAGACTAACGAAGACCTTCTAGGCGAGAGGAATGAATAATTGGAGACTTCTCCGAAAAGAAGCAAAGAAAATAAATCACAGATTGTAGCGGTGAAAATAGCCCAAGTAAAAGTCTGGGCAATCATACATTAGCACAACAATTGTCAGCAACATATCCTAGAATACAAAATCAAAAGCGTTGGCATGCTAGTACAACATCGACAAGGAGCAAAAAGCAAGTTTCATAAAGGACCTCAATGCAAAATTTATCAACAACAGCGTTCATTTCGAAGCCCGCATTTCTCGCAGGGGGAAAATACAAGCTTCGACTGTTATTAAAACGCGGTTCAAAACTGAGAAGTGCGTACTGACATTAACATGCAGGTACGAAGGTAAATACAAAAGGAGTCTCCACGAAGCGTTTGGACGGTTCAAACAGTTCACATACCGATCGGTCATATGGTGTTGTTAGCAGGGTTGGTCGGTACCAGTTATCCCAAACCGGTCGGTATGCGCAATATAATGAAACCGACCGGTATGAAGTTATATATTCATATACATAGCTCCACGTTGCATGGGGTGTCGATATTGGGCCTGCACACGTCAGCATAATGGGACAACTACGCAATGAGATGTTTGGATAATGAAGCATTGGACACGTGGCACTAAAATGGCAATCTGGTCGATAGCCAATGCAAGTTGATCGACCATGAAGTGTAAACAAATTGCGTTACACGCATGATGATAATCCGCACGTCTTAGGATCAATTACGTTCACAAGTTGTGCGTTATAATGCATGAACCGTGCGAGGATAAATAATCTTTTGACATATTAAAATAAGTCATCAAGCAATGAGCCACGTGACAGCATACACTCATGATAAATGGCACAAATTTGTGACCATGAATTGGCAACAGTATAAAGAATGTGAGCACACATAGAAGAAAGCACGTGGCATGAAAGCATAGAACGACACTAAAGGACAATATGGCAAAGTTGTAAATCTTGAGCCCACGTGTGAACAAGACAAAGCCAAGTGAATATAAAATAAGCGCCATGCATATGAAAGGCGGACGGGTGCTTTAGCTGGCATGTGCAAACCGATCGGTGCCTAAGAATTATAACCGACCGGTGTACAAAGTATGGACCGACCGGTGCCTTAAAACATGTCCGACCGGTTCCCCTTTACAGCTGTCGTCAGCTGTACCCAGTGGCATTTCTGTAAATAGAAGCCCAACCGACCAGTTCCCTGCACTACATATTTTTTGCTTTCTCCTCACTTGCTCCACACCTATAAATAGGGGTCCAACCTCACTTTATGGGGGACCGATTTTCTTCATCCCAGAGGGCCGTCAAATCATTTCTTCAACCTCCAAGCTCCATTCTAACTTCATTAATGGCTTTCATGAATCAAACTACATCACTCCTACAACAAGAAGGTCAAATCAAGTCCATAATCCATTCAAAGTGGCTCTAACTTGATTCTAGTGCACTCCAACCGCCATTAATCTTCTCTAAAAGCTCGGATCTACCACTAATTTCATGGAAAAGTTAAGGAAAATCGTCTAATCACGAGATCTAATCCATTTCTTCTCGAATTCAAGTGTGATCTATAGCTAAAAAGAGAGAATGAGCGTAAATGGAATGTATGAGAGATTTTCATGCAAGTTGTAAACGGAACTTCATAATGAGAAATGATTGGAAAGTGGACGTAGATTCATTCCCTTGTCTTTATTTTATTTATTTTTACTTTTGTGATTGCGGCCTCGCATTTTATCTCTAACCATAATTGGTGAAGTGCACATTTGTACCATTTGGTGTTTGTGTCATTTTTGACGCAAACATGTACCTAACAAAAGATACATGAATTATTTGTTGCTGACTGATGTAGGGGAACCTGAATGCTATGATGAAGCTTCTCAAGTTGATGATGCTAGCAAGTGGGAGCTTGCCATGAAAGATGAGATGAAGTCTCTCGTCTCCAACCAGACATGGGAACTAGTTGAGTTGCCCATAGGAAAGAAGGCACTTCACAATAAATGGGTGTATCGCGTGAAAGATGAGCATGATGGTTCTAAGAGATACAAAGCTCGACTAGTTGTCAAAGGATTCCAACAGAAGGAAGGAGTGGACTACACTGACATTTTCTCTCCCATTGTGAAGCTCAATACTATCAGGCAGTATTAAGTATTGTTGTTATTGAAGACCTTCATCTTGAACTGTTAGATGTGAAGATCGCATTTCTTCATGGAGACTTGGATGAGGAGATATACATGCACCAACCAGAAGGTTTCTTCGAGAAAGGGAAGAAGAACATGGTGTATAGACTAAAGAAAAGCTTGTATGGCCTGAAACAAGTCCCAAGACAATGGTACAAAAAGTTTGATGGATTCATGCATAAGGAAGAGTTCCAGAAGTGCAATACTGATCATTGTTGCTACTTCAAGCGATATAGGTCTAGTTATATCATTTTACTACTTTATATTGATGACATGTTTGTAGCAAGATCAAATATGGATGATATCAGAAGGTTGAAGCAGCAACTGTCAAAGGAGTTTGACATGAAAGACTTAAGTCCAGCAAAGAAGATTCGTGGAATGCAAATCACAAGAGATAAGCAGGGAGGGTTCTTGCAGCTATCTCAGGAAGATTACATCAACCGTGTTTTGTAAAGATTCAACATGGACGATGCTAGGCCAGTCAGCACGCCATTGGCTAGTCACTTTCGCCTATCCAAGGATCAGTCCCCTCAAACGGGGGAAGAAAGAAATTTCATGATTCATGTTCCGTATTTCTCAGCTATTGGAAGTTTGATGTATGTCATGGTCTGTACGAGACCATGCATTGGTCATGCAGTGGGAGTTGTTAGCAGGTTCATGTCAAATCCAGGGAAAGCTCATTGGGAAGCAGTCAAGTGGATTTTGAGGTATCTACGAGGCACCGTACATAATGCTTTGTACTTTGGTAAAGGGCAGGTTAAAGCTCAAAGCTATGTAGATGCAGACTTTGGAGGCGAAGTTGATCATCGAAGAAGCACTACAGGTTATGTATTCACGATTGGAAATACAGTTGTTAGTTGGATGTCACAAGTACAGAAGATTGTCACTTTATCCACTACAGAGGCTGAGTATGTAGCAATCACCGAAGCTAGTAAAGAGATGATATGGCTTCAAGGTTTGTTAACTGAATTGGTATTCAAATAGGAAAAGAATGCTTTATACAGTGATAGCCAGAGTGCAATACACTTGGCAAAGAATTCAACATTTCATTCCAGAACCAAACATATTGGTCTTCGTTATCACTTCATCAGATCTCTGCTGGAAGATGATGTGTTAATACTGGAGAAGATCGAAGGAAGCAAGAATCGAGCAAATATGTTGACAAAGACGGTAGCTATCGATAAACTGAAGTTGTGTTCAACTTCAGTCGGTCTGCTAGAGTAAAAAGAGCAGAATGGATGTTGCATCGATCAAGGTGTGAAGACATATTGAAATCAGTCATCAAGTGGGAGATTGTTGGAACCTGCAGGCAGCCTCCAAAGCAGCCCATGTTTATTACATGGGTATGCCACCATCCTAGCCAACAACCAAGTCACAAACCCCCCCACCAACCATCTCCTCTTTATATATACATCCTTCTCCTTCATCACTTTCATCCCATCTCAAAATCAACAAGAAGAAAAGGAGTGCAAGATTAAGAGTGAGATCGAGTGTTGAGTGAAAAGTGTTTTGTGCAATCACTTTGTAATATTCTCTGAAATAAATGATCTGTAGCAGCCCAGAGACGTGGGCATAATTGGTCGAACTCCGTTATCAAATTTGTGTGTCTCTTACCATTTATACGTTTGATTTCTTTTCTCCACAAATCTAATTGTAAGGAAATTTGTGTAATTTCCCAACAATTATTTCTCACATTTTCGTCTTACTCCGCATCTACAACCCATCATTTCTTTCGGAGGAAGTATCAAGCATCTTTCCTCTATCAAAAATTGCATGATGCAAACAATGCAACTCCATTACCCTTCTTAATCAGGCTCTTTTATCTCATTGTTTTAGTACTTATATCGTCTCGTTTGTATAATGAATTTTGTGGTCTGACCAAATATTTCATGTACTTAATTCATCCTTTTACCATTCTGGATGATCATTCGCATAATTGGCCAACATGCACATGTTTTCTATGTTTCATGAGAAAGGTTTCAACTTCACACGCTTCAGGTTTGAAAAATTCCATTGTTTTATGTTTTTAAGAGTTCTGCATTCTTAGAAGTCATTATATGTTGTTTTATGGAATTGAAAATACATTTTAAAGGGACATGAAATGTTTACTTAAGATTTATCGTACCTTTAAATTTACGAAATATGACTTGATAATGAAAGATAGGTATCATGATAACTGTTGGGCAAAGACATAGAAATTCATTACTGACTTAATACTGTAAAAACAAGAAATCAGGAAAAAAATTATTAATATAAGACAGTTGTTAGATAGTTTGCTATATCTTTTGTGTTTAACTACAACTATACGTGTAACAGAAGATGATGCTGCCAATAGCAATCCAGTATATTTGCGAATGACAACTTTGAAATGATTGAAGACCAAGCTAGAAATATGCACTCATAGTAACGGAATGTAGATGAACACTGTGAAACAAATAAAGAAAGTATGGGCCCGCTTTGATCGGCAAACTATTGCGTAGAAGTGGAAGAAACTGATGTGACAGACAGAGCTCGAATGGACGCACTGAAGTGGGAAAACTACTAGAGGATAGATGCTACAGACCTAAATAGTTGCATGTGAAAAACCTGACCCTGATATGCTGCAAGGGGTGCCAAGCGCTTTAGGTATGTAGTTGAGCACGATCACTTAAAAGCCAATGACGTCAACCAATTCCCAATAAAAAAACACACATCACTACTTTTTGTATGTATATTTATATGCATATTCGTGTATATAAATGTGGTGTAATGTCTCAAACTAGATTACAAAACATATTTTATGGTTGATTGTTGCATTTTTTTCCCATTTGAGTGCTTATATGTTATGTAATGATTAAGATAATTTAATTAAAGAAATAAGAATTCAGGAGAATCGGTAATAAATAGTTAAAATCTTAATGCTTGGTTAGACCTTTTTTTCTTTGTATATTTGTCCTTTGCTCTCTATTTAGTGCACTAGAAGGTGAATAATAATTTAGAACTTTATAGGGTAGGTACAATTATGTATATAGTTTCGACATAAGCTAGGCAAAGGTATATTATCATTATGATTTATCCCGTCCGTTGTTTGTATTTTGTTGTCTTATTGCAAAAAACAAATTTACACATAATGATTTCAGGAAATAGAATATTTACTCTAGGATGCATAACTGTAAACTAAATATATTTATTAAGTATCAATGCCATATGTACAATTGTATATTATATTATTGATTGTTGAACGCCTGTTATCACGGCGACCGACTAGTCGTCGACTAGTCAGCCAATCGGTATTAAGTCATCGACTTGGACTGTCGACATGAATTTTGTCAATATGTCGGTCGACTGGAGCGACATGGAGCGACTCATCAACTAGTCAGGCGACTAGGCGGTTGACTTAACATACTGGTTTCAAATTTGGGCACAAAAAAAAAGATCAGAAATGAGAGTCCGGTTCAAAATACGTATTCGACGTATATCGAACAAAAAGGAAAGACATCGAATAGAAGAAAACCTATAGTTCGAGTAACCGCAGGTGCCGGCGCTGATCTTCTCCTGCCGCCGCTGCTCCAGCGCCGGCTCCTCTCCAGTTCGAGTAACCCTAGGTACTTTTTTTTTTTTTTGCTTTGTTTTTTTCCTGTACACTGTTATTTTTTACAATCGACTCAGGTACTTCAGGTACTTGTTCTTGTTGTTGTTTTTTCCTTGCACATTGTTCTTTTTGTTTCTTTGCTTTTTTAAATTTCCTGTTATTGCCTCACTATAATTTAATTCGCTGCTGCTGCCGGTCGGTTTTTTTTTTTTTTTTTTTTTTTTTTTTTTTGTGCGGATGACTGCGGAAATACCAACAAGTATTAAATCGTATGATCCCTCCAAGGATCCAAAGCGAAAGGAAAAATCAACAGATATTGGATAAGCATATATATATATATAATTATGCACATGTTTGAATTTTTATGCATATGTATATATTTATTTATCGACTAGTCCACTAGTCGGCTAACTGGACCTTTGTCGACTCGACTCGACTCGACTTACCACCGTGATAACCATGTGTTGAACCAATGAAATTTTATATTTTAGTATGCAAGCTTGGAGAACATTGTTATAATGTATGTTTACGAGAACATTGTTATGATGTATGTTTACAAGATGGAGTCTATGGATTATCACCACGTGAGGTGGAAAATATCAACATGAGGTGGCTGAACATATCTCAACGTGAGAGTAAAACTAGGATCTACATGATCCTTTAAGCTAGGATCTACATGATCCTTTAGATGGCTAATGATATTTCAACGTGAGAGGTAAACTAGGATCTACATGATCGTTTTAGGTTCGCATCAGCTGGATCAGTTCTAAAGAGAATTTCGGATCACAAATTAACAAAAGGTGGACGTTGAAAAGTTGTTCTCAGGCGAACGGGGAGTGACTTAGACTCAAGAAATGAAATTTTTGGATGATTGACCTAGAGTTAGAGTTGAACTTCAATCGAATAAATCGGAAAGCTAACTTCGATTGTTGTAGCTGAAGAACTTCATCTTAGTCGGCTTAGCCAGATAGCTTTGTTTTGAGTGGGACTAAGCGTTGGTTTGGATTAACCGGAGAGTTAACTCCAAATTCAAGCAACCAGAAGACTGATTTGATGCTCATCGGATTGGATAAGGACCTGGATTGAATAGTATCTGGAATGCTCGACTACCAGATCTAGATTATTGGAGTTTGTTCTTGTTCAAAGCACAACTTATATTCAAAAACTACGCTATAAGGGGAAAATGTTTACCCGTTTTTGAATCGAAGTAGCTTTAACTAGACTCAAAGAATTTTAATAGAGTCGAAGTGAGATGAAAGTTTGAAGAGAATTGGAGCTGACTCCATGACTCGGTATACTATATTTTATTCCATTATCTGCTTTTTCTTATGCTCTTTTTGGACTTTAAAAAATTAATCCGGGATTTAGGTTGGAAACTGAATTGAAATCGGATTTTATTCCATTATCTGCTTTTTCTTATGCTCTTTTTCTTATGCTCTTCTGTTGTTCCATTTATGAGTTTCTGAGAGATTTGATCACATATAACTGTTCCTTGTTATTAGGTTCATGTCATTTGCATCTCTCCTGTGATATCTTCTGTTGTTCCATTTATGAGTTTCTGTGGTTCCTTTCCTGCCGTTTTTCCAAGTTAAACTGTCAACATGCTGACACTGATTAACATGCTGACACTGATTAACACATATTTTCATCTCTCCTGTGTTATCTTCATGTCTTTTATTAGCTGACTAATTCAATATTTCAAGCAACAATATTTTTTATAAACCTCATCTGCTTTGTCATGCTATACACAATGAAGATTACAACACCGTATGTAACAACAGCCAATTCAACTACCATTCATGACAAACTTATTCACAACCTCATTGGCAGACCATTTCATCCTTCTCTTGACACTTCTTCTGCTGCTTGAAAACAATTGTCTTATTAATTTCTACAGTGCAAAATTAAACTTACATATAGCAAGTTTTTTTGGCTATGTAGAATCATCTAATTATCCCCAATTAGCTGTACTTCTTGTTCCAACCATATTTACATCTTCCATTTAATTTTTATCCAACTTGTCAAATATAAAATTGTATTACTAGTATTCTGGCTACTCTGTGAAACTAAGGGGCCATTTAAATATAAATACAATAACTATACCCAAAAAACGTTCACATATGCACATGTTAATAAAATAAAAGCACTATATATGCTTCAAAATTATACAAATACTCTATTTGGTAATCGTTCGTATTTGAGTAGGAGTGCATAACTCATGTTAGTAGGAGTATATTAAGCATGTACTGTAATAATCTTAGCAGGCAATTGGCTCTTCGAATTAATCCAATTTTGCTGCTAGATTTAAAATTCAACTAACGACTTGATTGGTAATATTATTACTGCTCAGTCAGTGCAGGGGGAGAGGAAATATAACAACAGGAGCTCATCGTATGCCGGTCAATCTCGTACAGTCCGTTTTAATGCAAGATTAAGAGAGGATAATTCACATATATTGAACATGTCCTTAACGCCACGAGTGCCTTTGCTTCTTCGGCAAATGCATCTAAACTACCCAACAACCTTAACACCATGCTATTAGAAGACATAGACTTCGAATGCACCGACTCGTATGATAACAACAGTGAAAACATGCATGTATATCAAATGGATAGCGCAGTTATACAGTTTCCGTCAGGGACGACAGGCAGGGTGAAAGCAGCACTGCTGCCACACCGCAGCTTCATAGCCATGACTGCTGGATTTCATGCAATGAGACCATCATCTGAAACGGTGGAGACTACCCTTTTGGTGGCACCCATGTTCCATCCGTTTGGGTTCTTTTCTACACTTAAAGGGCTGACATTTTAGATGCCACAGTGAAGCATGGTGCGACAATGATGATGGCAGCACCGCCGGTCATTGTGGCCATGGGAAACGATGAAGAGGTGAAGAAGTACGATTTGGGTCAGCTAAAAAGGGTGTTTTGTGGTGGGGCTCCTTTGTATGTTCAGGCTGCTCAGAAATTTATGGCCAGGTTTCCACATGTCGATCTGCTACAGGTATATAAACTTCATAGAATACTAGGCATTTTTGTATATAATAATTTGTATAAATTTTTGCCAGTTTTAATTTACATACCAGAATTCTATCTCCCAGACATATGCAATGGTCAAACTTTAAATTAATTAATTAACAAGTATCAGATAGCTTGATTTTTGCAATTATAATGGGAATAATTTTAAGCAACCCAGGATTGAAATACTGATGCACATATTCAGTTGTACTCCATGCCGGAATTTTCATCCATTCATGTATTCACCATCACTTTTTAACTTGTTCATTTAAGATAAGATAAATTGTCCACTTTATGTAACTACAAGTTAATAAGAAATCTGACTTGAGATATCGGTTGTATGCCTTAGATTCGTGACATGTACAGCTTATGGTATACGTGACTTCATTTAAAACTTTGTAACTACTATAGTTAAATCAATGAGCGTGAGCCAAGATACGCTGCTCATATAAAATAGAAGATTCCCTAAACATGAAAATAAGATTCTCGAAATATGAAAATCCATGTACATATGCTGACTTGAAATCTTGAATATATATTATAGAAATTGCGTGTCCTGAAATGGCAGAACAACCAATATATGAAATCTATATGGCATCTTTTACAGAATATGTTTTGCTAAAAAATAAATATGAGTGCATCACGATTGCTTCTTGAATTGTCCTGTCAAATAAATTAAATCTGCTTACTATTTTTTAGTTTTTTAATTTGTCTTTTGTCGGTTTTCAAAATCAGTCAGATACTTGATAAAATAAAAACAGATGAAATTTTCTTGTTGGATGCATACAAGCTACTAAAAATACTCCTTGATGCCTAACTTAAACTAATCATGTAATGTCAATGTTTTTAAATGCAACAATTTATTTAATGTTCTATTAGCATAACGTGTGAAGTAAGCAACTCTAAACGAAGTAGTACCTTTGTAGCGTGAACTCTCAAAAAAAAAAAAAAAAATGTAAATTTTATATTGAATCGGTAAAGGTTTGTTTAAATAAGGTTGTTGTCATGAAAACCTGCGCCTTTGCGGAAGCGTCCAGGATCTTTTTCATCCAATTACTTAAAAATGATTTCTATGGAAACAAACACAGATATGAAATCACACGCGCAAACACAAAATATTCCACCCAACCACCCTCTTTATTGATTCTCAAAACGAATTTTGTTTACACTCACTGGTTCAACAACCAACAATAAACAAACTACAAGAATCAATAACCTTATTGAGAAAGGGAAAGAATATCTAGATGACTACAACTCTTGTTGGAGAAGGAGAACAATGAAGAACGACGGCTAACCCTTGGATTAATTAATTCGGTCTTAATCTCATGCTTTTAATCCAACCCTAGATGTTGTTTTTATAGGAGAATAGAAGGCCTAGGCAAATACCCAATTTGCCCCTTCATTACTTGCAGAATAAGTCACAGAAAGACCAAGTCAAGCCGCAGAAAAAACCCACTCAGACGTCTGACCTGTATATGTCATACGTCTGTCCATGCTCTCGGATTACAATCCCTGACAGGTCAGACGTCTGACCCAGATTGGTCAGACGTCTGTCCACACTCTCGGACTTCAGATCCATGTAGACACAGACGTCTGACCAAGCTCCCTCAGACGTCTGTGCTGAAGCAGAGCACACAACTGCTCTTCCTTGCCTTCTTTCTGTAGTTGCTCCATCTCCTCTAACGCCTAGCACGTCCATGCCTCGTCTTCATCAACATATGTGATTTCATGTCACAAATCACAACACTCCACCTTGATATGAAATCGCATCACATCAAATGAACTTCCAACACACAAATCATCTAGCTCTTTCAACGACACCTACTCTCAATTAAACCATTACAAACACAACCCACCGCCTGCTAAAGATGCATCTTCCCCTCGAGATGCACCATGCAATACCAACGGTCTAAAAATGCTTGTAATGCCACAAGGATCTCCACCTTGTGGATTTTCTGCATCGACACCCGTCTACCACTTGATCTGAGCTCCTTCCTTGATCACTCCGGATCCCTTGAGCATCATCAACATGAAGACCCCTGTCTGGCACATCAGCATTTACTAAATTAAACCTCTTCACCTTGCTGTGGACTAGGTTCTTCAACCGTCACTCGTCTTCCACCGTCGACCACAGAACCAACCAATCTATACAGGTTTCCCGCCTCCAAGACACCTCTCATCACAACACGACCTCCCTTCCTCACTCTCAAAACTCCACCTCGAGTATCATAAGTGCAACCACGGCGATCTAACTGACCGAGAGAAATGAGGTTATGCGAACTAGCGGGCACATGTCTAACTCCAGAGACTTCCCTTACCACGCCATCATGCATACGAAACCGGATAGATCCAATACCATAAACTGGTAGCTCTACTCCATTGGTTGTTCTAATCACGTCGACATTCTTCTCATACGAAGAGTAATACTTCACGTCCTTACAAATGTGAAAACTGGCTCCTGAATCCATCTTCCAAGGATTAACTTCGCTAAACAGGACATCACTAGAAGTATCGCTAATGGAACTTGCAGCAATATCTGCCTGTGCCTCATTACTTCCATCACCATCCGCAGCCTTCTTCTTATCCCTCTGATAAGCCTAACAATTCTTGCGTATGTGACCTTCCTTACCACAATAATAACAAGCACCTTTACCATTAGTCCCTTTCTTCTTCCTTCTTGTATCTTTCCCCGAGTCCTTTGCTACCATAGCTTCACCTTGAACTGATTTAAAATCCGACCCTTTTCTCCTTAGTTCCTCATTCAAAAGGCTGCTTTGAACAGTTTCCAAAGAGATGGCTCCACCAGCATTGGAGTTACTCAATGAAACAACCAAAGTCTCCCAACTTTCTTAAAGCGATTTCATCAGCAAAAGAGCCTGCAACTCATCATCAAAATTGACCTTTAGATTTGCTAATTGATTGATCACATCTTGAAATTCATTCAGGTGCCCTGCAACAGACTTCTCCTCATCCAATCTCAGCTGAACAAGCTTCCGAACCAGAAAAGCCTTACTTGTAGCACTCCTCGACTCATACAAAGATACCAACTTGTCCCACAAATCCTTTGCGGATTCACAATTAGCCGCATGATGGAATACCGAATCATCAAGGTACTGCCGAATCAAGGCAATAGCCTTCTTATCCATCTTCTTCCACGTTCCCTCATTCACACCTGAGGGCTTCTCCGCATTTCCAACAATCGGATCATGAAGATCATTGAGGTAAAGCACATCCTCCATCTTAGGCTTCCAAATCCTCCAATTTCTTCCATCAAAAACAGTCATCTTCGGAAACGCCATCATATCCGTCATAAAAAAAATTGATTTTTCCACTCCAAAATCACTCTAAGCTTTGCGATGATCTAGCTCTGGTACCAACTGTTATGAAAACCTGCGCCTTTGCGGAAGCGTCCAGGATCTTTTTCACCCAATTACTTAAAGATGATTTCTATGGAAACAAACACAGATATGAAATCACACGCGCAAACACAAAATATTCCACCCAACAACCCTTTTTATTGATTCTCAAAACGAATTTTGTTTACACTCACTGGTTCAACAACCAACAATAAACGAACTACAAGAATCAATAACTTTATTGAGAAAGGGAAAGAATATCTAGATGACTACAACTCTTGTTGGAGAAGGAGAACAATGAAGAACGACGGTTAACCCTTGGATTAATTAATTCGATCTTAATCCCATGTTTTTAATCCAACCCTAGATGCTGCTTTTATAGGAGAATAGAAGGCCTAGGCAAATACCCAATTTGCCCCTTCATTACTTGCAGAATAAGTCACAAAAAGACCAAGTCAAGCCGCAGAAAAAACCCGCTCAGACGTCTGACCCATATATGTCAGACGTCTGTCCATGCTCTCGGATTACAATCCCTGACAGGTCAGACGTCTGACCCAGATTGGTCAGACGTCTGTCCACACTCTCGGACTTCAGATCCCTGTAGGCATAGACGTCTGACCAAGCTCCCTCAGACGTCTGTGCTGAAGCAGAGCACACAACTGCTCTTCCTTGCCTTCTTTCTGCCACTGCTCCATCTCCTCTAACGCCTAGCACGCCCATGCCTCGTCTTCATCAATATATGTGATTTCATGTCACAAATCACAACAGTTGTAAAAATCGTTAAACGAATGCTACACGGTAAGGATGAACTAAGAATTAATCATCAAGGCAGTGATTAATCAAGCAATAATCGAAGCTAGGCGTTTTTGATAAATTTATGTATTTTTGATAAAAAATTAGTATTTTGCTTAATATTAATTGATCCACAGTAAGATATAATGGATTTGGTTTGTTTTGGAAGTAACCATAGAGGCAAAATCGCTTGAAACAATCAATTTAATATTTATAAAAGATATCAAACCGCTAGAAACAATCAATTTTATGTTTATAAAAGATATCAAACCTAAACTGGTGCATATATGCTACCTACAACCATATTTATATGTCTAGATGATATGGTAAAGTCTCATCTAGACAGACTAGGAGGTGTAGGCAAAAACATAGACGGTAAATCCAACATAGTGCCTAGATGAGGCCTAGGCGGGAGCCTAGAAGGATTTTTACAACACTGGTTAAATACGTCTATACCGATCTTAGGAATGTAGATTTGTATACATGTGATACGTCTGTATTCATGTACAGGAAAACTGACAAAGTTGGTTTACAGGGATATGGCTCTACAGAAGCTGGTGGACTATCCAGAATGATAAATACAGAAGAAACAAGACATTTAAAATCAGCAGGAAAATTGACAGAGAACGTTGAGGCAAAAATTGTAGACGTCATGACTGAAATCCTTTATCAGTTGGAGAAAAAGGAGAATTGTGCGTCCATGGTCCTGCAGTTATGTTAGGTAACTTTATTTAATTACCAAATGCAAATGTTTTTCATGCTTGATAAATTAATCAAATAGTTATGTGATCAATAATGAAAATTAGATAAATAAACTTCTCCATATGTGTAACCAGGATATGTGGGAGATGACGCGGCTAATGCTTCGACTTTTGATTCTTATGGCTAGTTAAAAACCAATGATTTATGTAATATAGACAATAATGGGTATCTTTACGCTGTTGACCGGTTGAAAGAGCTGATCAAGTAAGCAATTTGACGTCACTTATCACTTAAATAAAAGAAATCATTAACACCTTGTCACCTAATTATTATTTTTTAAACCAATTTCTTCTTATGCTTGTGTGCAGGTTCCACCAGCTGAATTGGAACATTTATTGCATTTCTTACAGACATAGTTGATGCTGCTGTAATTCCGTAAGTCTCTAACTCTCATCTTAATAGAAACAATTTGCAAGACTGGCTTTAGAATTATTCCTTTTGCTGTAAGACTTTATTGATAACAGTTTTCCTCGAGAAGAAGTTGGGCAAATACCTCTGGCATTTGTCGTCCGACGGAAGGGAAGCAATATAAGTGAAAAACAAATCATGGAATATGTAGCAAAGCAGGTACTGAGACTTTTACTTAGGATCGTAATACCTGACAGCTATGTTTGTTCATGAATGCATTGCTTATTTGCTGGTACATTGCAGGTTGCACCATATAAAAAAGTACGTAAGGTTGATTTTGTGCATTCTATACCGAGATCTCCAACGGGAAAGATTTTGAGGAGGGAGTTGGCAAATCAAGCTCATTGCATTGCCCCTATATGTAGGTTGTGATATATCGTGTGAACAATTAAAAATTAGCAAGTTGTCTGGGTAACATAGAAAGGAAAAAAGGAAAAGGGTAAAATAAATCATGTTTGTATATGGTACAGCTCCATACAACTTTGAATATAGAAGACATGCATAACAGAATTTAGTGATACGCTCATTGCAAAAAATGGTGAGTCAGGTGTCTTGAGAAATGAAACTACGGACCTATATAGTTATAATTCCGTTGAAGCCTCGTCAAAGCGTTTATCACTCTTCGACTGCTATGATTTAACAATTTGATGTTATTATATAGCTAATTCGTTTAAAGCCTCCCATTTTACAATCGTACTGCTAAATCAAGCCTCTCTACTTCGTTTTTTTGTTTTCCTGCCTTTTTTTTTCCTTTTTTTTTTTTTTTACTTTTTTACCTTTTTTTTTTCTTTTTTTTTTTTCACCCGCGTTGGCAGTTCTTATATAAATTGGTTATTTTGACCAGTCCTCTTTCAAATTTGTTAGTAGTTGTAGCAGAGGAAATAATTGAATAGTTGTTGTGGATAAATGATTGAAATAGTTGAATAGTTGAAAGAAAGTTTGATGGAGAAATTACTCAATGGTTTTTGTAATACAACAATTTTATTGCTTATAGTTTTTTTGCTACAACCTTACAATGTGCCCATGCTCATATTTATAGGCATCTCATTACAATTATGTAGAATTCTCTAGAGAGAACATTCATCAAGTAATTTATTTAATAATAATACATAAGAATATTCTAGATACAATACTCTAGATAAAGCAAGAAATACTTATTCAATAATACAAAGCAATTTATTAATCTTTTGAGAATTCTAGAAATTTGTATTATCTTCAATACTTTGTAATTCTCTAGAAATTTGCAGCATTCTCAATACTCCTCCTTGATGCAAATTTCGGATACTCCAAGCATAGCTCGTAGTTGCTCAAATCTTGTTCTTGGCAGTGCCTTTGTGAAGATGTCTACAACTTGATCTTCTGTTCTGCAGTACTTGAGCTGAATTTCTTTTGCCGCTTCTGCATCTCTGATGAAGTGATACTTGATAGCTATATGCTTAGTTCGATTATGATGAACCGGATTCTTTGTGATTGCTATTGCTGATTTGCTGTCACAGTAGATTGTAGTAGGTTGATCTTGATGCTCACCTATTTTTTCAAATATCCTCCGAAGCCATATAGCTTGACTTGTTGCTTCCGCTGCTGCCACATATTCTGCTTCAGCTGTTGATTGTGCAACTGTTGCTTGCTTCTTTGATGCCCATGAGAGTATTCCTGATCCAAGTGAAAAGGCATAGCCCGACGTGCTTTTCATGTCATCTACTGAACCTGCCCAATCACTATCAGTGTAGCCAATCAACTTTGAGTTGGTTATGGTCTTGTACCATATTCCATACTCTTTTGTTCCTTGCAAATATCTTAAAACTCTTTTAGCAACTCCAAGATGAATTTGACTTGGACTTTGCATGAATCTTGATAGAAGACTTGTAGTGTACATGATATCCGGTCGCGTAGCAGTAAGATATAAAAGACTTCCAATCAAACTTCTGTAGCAAGATGCATCAGCTTCTGGGGCTCCGTCATCCTTTTGCAACTTCTCATTTGTTACGAGTGGAGTAACTACTGGTTTGCAATCATTCATTCTAAATTTCTTTAATAGTTCTTCGGTATATTTCTTTTGAGAGATAAATATACCTTCCTTATGTTGTTTCACCTCGATGCCAAGGAAGTAATTCATCAAGCCAAGATCGGTCATCTAGAATGTTTTCATCATGTCTTCTTTAAATGCAGTTATCATCTTCATATTATTTCCCATATAGATAAGATCATCTACATATAGAGAGACAATGAGAGTATCATACTGACCTTGTGTCTTGATGTATAATGTAGGCTCACTCTTGCTCCTCCTAAATCCTTGATTAATGAAGTATAGGTCAATTCTATTGTACCATGCTCGAGGTGCTTGCTTCAAGCCATATAAAGCTTTTCTTAGTCTTAGCACTTTGTCTTCATTGCCCTTACTTATGAAGCCTTGTGGTTGCTCCACATAGATCTCTTCTTCTAATACTCCATTTAAGAATGCTGATTTGACATCTAGTTGAAAAACATTCCATCCTTTCTGAGCTGCAAGAGCAACTAAAGCTCTAATTGTGTCCAGACGTGCAACTGGAGCAAATGTCTCATTATAGTCGACTCCATATTGTTGCGAGTAGCCCTTTGCTACGAGCCTAGCCTTGTGTTTTTGTATTGAGCCATCTGGATTTAGCTTTGTCTTATAAACCCATTTCACTCCAACGATTTCTTTATCTTTAGGACAATCTACAAGCTCCCAGGTATTATTTTTTTCAATCATTTTTATCTCTTCTTCCATTGCTTTGATCCATACTTCTTGTTTAGATGCTACTTCATAGCTTTCGGGTTCAAATATAGCCATGTTGCAAGTTTCATATATATCTACCAAAGATCTAACTCTTCTTGGAGTAGAATCTGGTGAAGAAGTTTGTTGTTGAGAAGGTGAAAGGGGCGTACCTGGTTCTTCTGTTGGTTCTTCCATTTCTTCCACTTCTACATCTTCATGAGATTGATGTACTGGAATAGAAATGTTTCTTTTTTCAACTTTTTGTTCATCCCAATTCCAAGAAGCATTCTCATCAACTTCGACATCTCGACTAATCGTCAGTTTCTTTGTTTGCAAGTTATAAACTCTATATCCTTTTGATTGTGTGCTATACCCCAAAAAGATTCCTCGTATGGTCTTCTCTTCTAGTTTGTGTCTCTTTTGGTCTGGAACATGTATGTAGCAAATCGATCCAAAAATTCTTAGATGATTGGCTGTTGGCTTTCGTCCAATCCATGCCTCTATAGGAGTCTTGTCTTCAACTGCTCTAGTTGGACATCGGTTGAGTATATAGACAGCAGTATAAACTGCTTCTGCCCAAAAAGTGTTGGGTAAGCCCTTCTCCTTCAGCATTGATCTTGCCATCTCCATGACTGTGCGATTTTTTCTTTCAGATACTCCATTTTGTTGTGGAGTATATGCAACTGTAAGTTGCCTCTCAACGCCTTCATCATCACAAAATTTATCAAACTCATGGGAGTTGTACTCTTTACCACGATCACTTCGCAGCTTCCTTATACGTTTTCCACTTTGATTTTCGACAAGAGCTTTAAACTTCTTGAATATTCCAAAGACTTCTGATTTTTCTTTAATGAAGTAGACCCATGTCATTCTAGAAAAATCATCAATAAAGAGGATGAAATACCTGTTGTTATGAAGTGAAGGTGTTCTCATCGGTCCACAAACGTCAGTGTGAATTAACTCCAACAAGTTTTTTGCTCTCCAAGTGCTTTGTGATGGAAATGATGATCTGTGTTGCTTTCCGAGAAGACATCCTTCACAGGCTTCATTATTTTCTTTTATGCATGGAAAATCTCTCATCATATTCTTTTGATACAACAATTTCAAGGCTTGAATGTTGAAGTGGCCAAATCTTCGATGCCATAACCATGAATCATCAACTTTTGCTTTCATGGCTATATTAGTAGCATATTTAAAACTTATTGGAAAACTTCTATTTCTCTTCTCCATTTTTACTTGAGCTATCTCTAGTCTTTTATTGTTGTTATCATATATTTTGCAAATGTCTCCTTCGAAGTGAAGAGCGTAGCCTTTCTCCATCATCTGACCAATGCTCAACAAATTTTCTTTTAAATTTGGAACAAGTAAAAAATCTTTGATAAATTTTGTACCTTTCTTTGTTTCCACCATAACAGTGCCTCTGCCTTTTGATTCCACGACGGTGCCATTCCCCAATCGTACTTTTACTTTGACAGTATCATCAATATCCTTGAAGATGCTCCCATCTTTAGCCATGTGATTGCTGCAACCGCTATCCAAGTACCAGTTTCCTCCATTTTCTTCACTAGAATCTTGGGTAGCATAAAAAAGATGTTGATCTCGATCATATTGATGTTGTTCTCTGTCATGCTCTTCAATGAAATTTGCTTGATGCTTATTTAGGCTGAAACAATTCTTCTCCAAATGTCCAAATTTCTTACAGTGTCGACATTGCGGCTTTCCACGACTCCGACAGAACTTCTCCAAGTGATTTGTCATCTTACAAATTCCACATGGAGGATATTTGCCTTGTTTATTCTTTGAGAAATTTCTAGAATTTCCTTTGTTTCTAGAATCTTCTCCATCATTCTTATTTTCTCCATATGCTTTATTTTGGGATGATAGCTTGAGTTTTGACTGAAAAGCATTTTCAATCGAGTCTTCATCATGCCTGCTCATTCTTTGTTCAAATGCTTCAAGGGAGCCCATTAATTCAATCACCGATAAGGTAGACAAATCTTTAGTTTGCTCGATCGTAGTCACGATTGTGTCATACTTACGGGGAATTGAAATTAAAATTTTCTCAACAATCCTCTTGTCAAGAATATTATCCCCATAAGCTCTTATTTGACTAACTATTTCTTTTATTCTGGAGTAATAATCCTTTACGGTATCCGACTCCTTCATTTTTATTAATTCAAACTCACGCCTTAATGTTTGAAGTTTAATGGCGCATACCTTTGCACTTCCTCGAAACTCCTCCTGTAATGTGGTCCATGCTTCTTTGGCGTTTGAAGCTCCCATTATTCTAGGAAAGATAGCGTCGGTCACCGCTTGTTGTAGAAAACTTAACGCTTTTGAATTTTTTAGTTTATTTTCCTTTATCTCCTTTTTCTGAGCTTGGCTAAGAGTTGAAGTATCTTCAGGAATAGTGAACCCTTCATCTACAATATCCCATAGATCTTGAGAGCTAAGAAATGTCTTCATTTTTATGCTCCAAAAATCATAATTTTCACCGGCAAAAATAGGAACGGAATTTGATGGAGATTGAACAATGTTTGCCATAGCTTATAATGGTTGTACTTTTTTTTTCTCGCCCAATATGCGAACGAACGAAGCTCTGATACCACTTGTTAGTAGTTGTAGTAGAGGAAATAGTTGAATAGTTGTTGTGGATAAATGATTGAAATAGTTGAATAGTTGAAAGAAAGTTTGATTGAGAAATTACTCAATGGTTTTTGTAATACAACAATTTTATTGCTTATAGTTTTTTTGCTACAACCTTACAATGTGCCCATGCTCATATTTATAGGCATCTCATTACAATTATGTAGAATTCTCTAGAGAGAACATTCCACATTCATCAAGTAATTTATTTAATAATAATACATAAGAATATTCTAGATACAATACTCTAGATAAAGCAAGAAATACTTATTCAATAATACAAAGCAATTTATTAATCTCTTGAGAATTCTAGAAATTTGTATTATCTTCAATACTTTGGAATTCTCTAGAAATTTGCAGCATTCTCAATAAAATAAAATCAAACAGTAGAGTATAGACCTAAGATCAAGGCCCATACCTTCATATTATCATATATCCAATCCGTGAACAACGGTAATCCAAATCCGGCGAGATTTTGTACATGTTCAATCCACATATATATTATTATCAATCCAAAATTTGAGCTCATTCCGGCATTCGTAGAATAATATTATTGTGGAGAAATTTTGATTCAAGACCGCTTAAATCAAAAATCCCCAGCATCGCGGAAAACGAGATCGTGGTAATAGTGCAAAAACAACTAATCGAACAATCTCATTCTTATCCAAGCCAATCACAATCACCAAACAATGGAAATAATAGAGCAATAACGAGAAACTAAATCACACAGAGATTTATAGTGGTTCCACCGACGTCTTGTCAGTGTACGTCCACTTTGAGAGAGAAACCTTTATTGAAACCTTTATTAATATCAATAGAAGAGTACCAGAGATTGATTACAATGATCAAATTTACTAGAAAAATTTGATTTTGTGGAGAAAGGAATTGAAGAAGATTATGATTACCTAAACCTAATTAGAATAAACCTTGATCTAATCTCTTGATTTTTTTGTACCTCCTCCTTTTGGATCCGATGTAGCTTATATAGGCATAGGGAAGTATATAGAAATTCCCAAAATTTCCTCTAGATCCGAAATATCCTCCAGATCCAAAATATCCTCCAGATCCTAAATATCCTCCGGATCTGAAAATATCTTCCAGATCCTAAATATCCCGAAATATCCTCCAGATCCTAAATATCTGAAATATCCGGAAATATCCTCCAGATCCGAAATTTCCTTCTCAATCTAACATATAGTATCACATATTTCAACACTCCACCTCGATACTATATCCATCTACATCACAAACTTCAATGCACCCAAGCATTTCCTTCTATCTTCAATCAAGAAAGCTTGAATGTTTCCCCAATGAACTCCGGCATAGCCACCGCTCATTGCACTTCACTAACAAGTTTAGGCTTAGCCCTCACTCGTCAATGAAGTGTTAAAACATCCAACTCCTAAACCAGTCTCACCAAAAGACAATGTACTCGGGAGTGAAAACGAGTACTTACCATGAAGATAGAACACCAATCTCTTACCGATACTCTTCTACATCCAAGTTTCTCTCTCAACTGTGCCACCACGTGGCACCTAGCATCTCTCCAAGCGAATTAAGTTCGAGCAATGCTCGAACTTTCCAATCGGCAATGCCTTAGTGAACATGTCCGCCGCGTTATCCTTTGTGTGCACTTTCCGAAGGCATACTTGCTTGTCTTCGTCCATGGCTACTAGAAATGACTCTCTCACTTCAATATGCTTCGTTCATGAGCTAAATGCCAAATTTTCTGCCAAATGTATAACACTTTGGCTATCACATCGAACATCGATACTCTCATGTTCGAAACCTAAGTCACACGATAGTCACTTCAAATAGAGTGCCTCCTTTGCCCATTCCACAGCGGCTATCAACTCCGCCTCCGTAGTGGATAAAGCAACTACGGTTTGCAATCTCGATCTCCAAGTAATGGCTGTACCACCAAGTGTGAAGACATACTCAGAAGTTGATTTCCTCCGATCCCTATCGCCGGCGTAGTCTGAGTCACAATAACCAACTAACTTGCAACTCAATCCATCACTACCACCAAAAACAAGACCATGAGATGTTGTGCCTTTCAAGTATCTCAATATAGCCTTCACGGCTTCCCAATGTGATTTCCCCAGATTAGCCATATACCGACTAACCACCCTGATGACATTTGCAATATCGGGTCTTGTACACACCATGACATACATCAAACTTCCAACCGCACTAGCATATGGCACCTTTGCCATATAAGCCTTGTCTTTCTCCTCGATAGGTGATCCCTTGCTCGAAAGCTTTATATGCAAAGGTAAAGGTGTATTTGACGCCTTTGCATCCTCCATGCTAAACCGGCAAAGCACTTTCTTAATGTACTTCTTTTGAGTTAATTTCAACTCAAAATGCTTTCGATCACTTTCAATTTCCATGCCCAAAATCTTCTTTGCTTCTCCAAGGTCTTTCATTTCGAACTCCGCCTTTAATTTCTCTTTCAACTTGTTGATTCCTGCCTTATCCTTAGAAGCAATGAGCATATCATCCACATACAAGAGTAAATACACCCAACAATCATTTCCTAACCTCTTGAAATAAACGCATGCATCCTTGATGCTTCGATGGAAGCCACTTTCAAGCATGAAATGATCAAATCTCTTGTACCATTGCCTAGGTGATTGCTTCAAACCATATAGCGATTTCTTCAACTTGCAAACTAGTTCTAACTTACCTTCTACAACAAACCCTTCCGGTTGCTCCATGTAGATGTCTTCATCCAAGTCTCCATGCAAGAAGGCGGTTTTCACATCTAGTTGCTCCAACTCCAAGTCGTAAATAGCAACTAATGCAAGTAATATCCGGATAGAAGTATGCCGCACAACCGGTGTGAAGATCTCATCATACTCCTTTCCTTTCCTCTGTGCAAACCTCTTAGCCACTAGCCTAGCTTTGTATCTTCCATCGTCCTTCACCTTATATATCCATTTGCACCCAATAGCACGGTTTTCTTGAGGAAGTGGAACCAACTCCCAAGCCTGGTTCTTCATCAACGATTGCATCTCTTCCTCTATGGCGCAAATCCACTTCGAGGTATCACTCGAATCCATGACGTCATCAAGGTCCATCGGCTCATCTTGGACTACATGAAGAGCATAGTCCAAATTCTCACAAAAGCTAAGATAGTTCTAATCACCATATCTTTCGGGTAGCCTTATAGCATGACGACCAACCCGAGTAGCAATGCCATCACCCGGTCTTCCTTCAGCTCTACCTTGAACTGAATCTTCTCTAGGCTTGTGCACATCACCAACACTACTAGAGGAATCCTCTGGACTATGTGATGTAACATCAACCGTATTCACCTCGCAAGCACCTCCAACAACTCTACTCTCTCTAGGCCTGAAAGTAGGAATAACTTCCATCTCCTTTGATTCACCATGAACCAAATCCGGAACATCCGATGAGCCTTCGTTCTCCTTGAACATAGCCGACTCATCAAAAGTAACATGACGAGAAATCATAGCCTTCTTCGTTTCTAGATTCTAAATCCGATAGCCTTTGACGCCATCCATATAACTAAGAAAAATCCCTTTGAAAGCTCTAGGCGAGAGCTTATCATTCCCCGAATCATGCACATAAACAGGACTGCCAAATACACGAAGATAACTCAAGTTAATGCTCTTCCCCTTCCACACTTCCTCAGGTATTTTGTTATCAATAGCCGAGCACGGAAATCGATTAATAATATGCATCACGGTTGACAAAGCTTCGGCCCAAAATCCCTTAGACAAACTCGATGTCAATCTCAAGCATCGAGCTTTCTCTAGTAGAGTTCGGTTCATTCTCTCTGCCATTCCATTAGATTGCGGATCTCCCGGTGTAGTAAAATGCCTCCGAATACCGTGATGCTTGCAAAAATTTAGAAATTCTCCGGAAACATATTCGTCGCCATTATCAGACCTAAGAACCTTCAAAGTCTTTCCACTCTCATTCTCAACAAAAGCCTTCCATTCTTTGAATCTTGCAAATGCCTCCGACCGGGCCTTCATTACATACACCCAAACCTTCCGAGAAAAAGCATCAATGAAAGAAATATAGTATCTTGCTCCTCCCAAAGAAGCTACAGGCGTTGGTCCCCAAACATCCATGTGCACATACTCAAGAATCTCTCTTGAATCATGTTTTCCTTCACCAAATGATACTCTAGTTTGCTTCCCCATGACACATTCCTCGCAAAACTCCAACCTACTGAAACTCTCACCATCAATCATCTCCCTTCGACGAAGAACATCTAAACTCTTCTCCGAGACATGACCCAATCTCAAATGCCACAGCCGTATAACATCTAAGCCACGAGAAATATAAACACTGACACAAGTTTCGTCTTCCACGGTCACTCCTTGAAGCAAATAGATACCATAAGTTTTAGCACCCTTCATAACCGCAAGCGCACCCTTCGAAACTCTCAAGCTATCACTCTCAATGGTGATCTTACAACCTAAGGAATCCAACAGTCCCAAAGAGATAAGTGACTTCCATAATCCCGGAACATAGTGCACATTAGTGAGATTACAAACCACTCCATCAAACATACGAATTTGCACGGATTCAATGCCCTTCGACTTGCAAACTGCACCATTTCCCATAACAATTGATTTTCCTTTCCATTCAACATAAGAAGAAAAACAATTCCTATTAGGCGTCATGTGATATGAAGCCCCCGAATCAAGCACCCAATCGTTGCCCGAAACATCTGATGCTACTGCCGACAAAACATCTACGTCTCCCTCACCAACATCTCTCTTCACCGCAACTGATGAAGATGCTACTTCCTTCTTCCCCTTGTCTGGACAATCATTCTTCCAGTGACCAGGTTTCTTACATATAAAGCACTTGCCATTTCTTTCTTTTGATTTTCCTCTTCCACCGGGCTTCTAAGACTTAGAACGCCCCCGGTTTCCCTTCTTCTCTGACTTTTCTTTCTCCACAAATAAACCTTGACCATTACCAGCACCACTACTACCATCACTCAGCTCCTTAATCTGATCTCGCAATTCCTCACTAAGAAGACCTGTCTTGACATCATTTAGAGTCAATGTATCCTGGCCATAGATCAAACTGTTTGAGAACCCAGTATAGCACTCAGGCAATGAACATAACAATATCATCGCCTTCTGCTCCTCCTCAATTTTCAAATCTACCGCCTTCATCTTCATTAGTGTAACGACCCGGATTTTGCCCGACCCTAATCGATCGGAAGATCGATCAAAACCGTTCAAATTCCGCATACGTTAACTTTGGGCATACAACACATCAGAACAACAACACAGACTTTTATAACATCAATAATAACTGTTACATCAGAGTACAGAATATATCAGAGTACATCGAAATAAAATTACAGCGGAAGGTAAATTACAATAGAATAATACATTGCAGCGGAACTAATCTCAGCGGAAGGCCATCAATATTCTGGACCCAGCTACAGGCTTCAATACACGATCCTGCTTAAAATATATCTGCAAAAAGCTACTCGACTGCCCGTGTGAAAAGAGGGCACCCGAGTTTGCAAAGTGAAACAAACTACAGGTCAGTCGTGGGACTGGTGTGAGAATTCTTAACTTAATTTATCTAATAATAAGGCTAATCACAGGACCACGCCGCTAACGCGGAACGGGTTTACTCCATTGGATTGCCAGTGCATAAAATAAAGTAAATCGTCAAATAACGCAATGCTTTTTAGAAAAATGAAACCATTATAAGACCAAGGTCCCATCACACAATACAACGCAAACCGAAGGATAGGTTTTTACCTTATAATGGTCAAAAGATGCTTGATATGTAAAAACGATATCATTAGTGTGTATATATATATATATATTTAAAACATTTCAAATATAATATCAATCCTAGACGGCATAGCTACCATCTACTATGTCGCCATATTAGTTATACAATCAAAACTGCAAGGGGCGTATTGGAAATTGGGTTTCCATCATGAGTCAAGGCTAGGGAGGAGCTCCTGACCGATTCAAGACACTCTAGCAATATCCCAGGATTCGGACGCTGGCGAACCCTTGGATACAGCAGGGCCAGTCCATAAATACTTTACTAAATTAGTTATGCCTGAACACACGCTCCCCGATCCTATTGGACCTACAAATCAGCCGTGGGCGACCGATAAGAATAAACCGAGGCCTCGCAAAATTCCAACAACCACATAAGCAAATGTCAGCCAGTTTAAGCACTAACACCACTTCTAGCTAGAAAGAAACGTGTGCACTCCCTGCGTTCCCTTCTCCCGTTTTAGACTCGACCGGTGTGTGAGGCTCGCGAAGTCACGATATACACAAAGCTATGCCTAAAGAGACTGTGCTTTGATCATCAACCACAAGGCCTGCTTTTCAACAAAGCCTTGATCATTTACATCTTAGCATGTCACATTGTCAGAGCCTACCATATTATTGATCATCTACCAATATATATATAACCTCTAAGCTCATACATCTTAGAGAAGGGTGATAAGTAAAGAATAAATTCTTCACCACCAAACAGAAATATATAATCAGTAGCGTTCAACAAATACAGTAGAAAGGAATATAATGTCAGACACACAATCCATTTACAAGTCCGCTCTGGGTCTGAGCGAAACAACGTGTCCGTCGATCTCCAAATGCGTTTGGACGATCATTACTAAATACCTTGCCTTGGAAGGCCAATCCCAATTCAAGATGCCAGTCATCATCATCCCAACGATGTGAAAACCTTCGGTCTTCAACCACCGCCTTCATCTTCGACTCTTGATCATCGTGATGATTATTCAGAATGGGTTAAACCCGATCTTTCTGAATAACTCGTGTATTTTGGGATTAAAAAGCAAATTTTGGAAAATCACACATTACGACACATTCCAACTCCGAGTATTCTTTTGATAAGATATTCGTGTTAAAAATTCTCATTGATTTTATCAAAGATAAACTCTGAAAATAAAATCTTAAATCTTCTTTAAAAGATTTATTAAAATCCCAGTTTTGATTTGATATCAAAAATCATTATTACAAGATCATTTATTTAAGGAATAATTCTTGTCTTAAACAGGTTAAAGAACTAGTGTCCCTTAAAACACAGTTCACGATAAACCCACAAATCTATTTATAAAATATGGAATTCCACAGAAATCAAATCAATACATAATCGATATAAATTTCTGTATCGGACTAATAATATAAATGGAATAACGGCAAAGCCTCTTAAATTCCATATATAATATCGGTCTTCTTTTACAGAAGCCCATTTCGATTATTACCGATCGAATTTCCACTAAATTCCTATTTAATATATTAAGTTGGAAAAAACTTGATTTTTAGAAAATGCCCTTTTTCTTTTCTATAAAACAGATTTATAAATTCCAAATAATAATTTCAATGTAAATTGGATTAAAGGACAAATGTCGTTTAAAACACCGTACACGATAAATCCACTTCACACGTCAATTTATTTCATAACACAAAATATAATTGCAAATCCTAATAATCTTTTAAAAAACATATTTTAAAATAATCATTAAAAATATTCTTTATATAAAAGATTCTAAATGAGAAGTATTTTTATATTACAAATTTTTATCTTTTACAAATATTCTTTGTTTTAGCATATAGCTGATTAACAATATATTTTATGAAAATATATATACTTTATATAAAAAGGATTTCTAATGCAAAAATATTCTTATTTAAAAGAACACCTGAATCGAAATGCGACTCAATCATTTACCATATAATTTGGATTATATGGATTTCACACACATCATATATATGATAATAACAGTATAATCATCAAATCATCCATCTACATCCAAAGTGTAATTTCCACTGTGTAAGCGTTAAAATTAAATAATAACGCTCATCGCAGCCTGTCGATCTAACGATCAACATACAACTGAATATTGGGATTAGTGTATGTAAATTTTCATCCCAACACCCGTGTGGGGTTTCAACCAACAAACAAATAATAAACTAATTTGTTCACTTGGGCGATGTGTGAAAATAATCGTCCCAATCACATAAACAAGTCGGGTAACTTGTGAATGGAAGTGTAATACACAATATATAAACATGACAAGAAAATGTCTCTTTTATATTATACATAATTCTACTGCAATGAACGAATAAGAATAATAACTTCGTCTCTATTGACAATTTCTATTCCGCTAGTTTCAATCCTAAACAAAAATGGTTATTTTGTTTTGGCAATTCTAATGAGACAAAAATGATAATTTTTGTTTCGACAAAAATAAATATTTTGATTTAACTAACCTATCTTGACAATTATATATCTTGCCAAACATAAGATATATATATATATATATATATATATATATAAATTGCTTTAACTAATTCATTTTGACCAAAAATGAATATTTTTGACAAAATGTCTATTTTGGTTTAACTAATCACCTTAATGAAATATGAACTTCATTAAGAATATATATTTTAATGTACAATCTTTCTATTGCCTCTAATTTAAAAATAGAAATTAATATTTTCAATCCTACCTTCTTATCTGCATAAAAAAAATGTAAATAGAGATAAATTTCTTAAACTATGATTTGATTTGTATTTCAATTCTAATATAATATTCCAGTGCTATATTTTGTTTCATTCTTTTAATTTAGACAAAATGAGTGTTTTTGTCTATTTTACTTTAATGATAAAAATATGAATGTTTAGCTATTCATTCTTTACAAAATCTTAAATAAACATTTTCAATTCATTCTTTTTTGAAGTGACAAAAAAACTCCTTTTTATTTCATGTAAGACATTTGACAAATTGGCTCTTTTTACTTCATATAGAATTGCAATAAAAATGCACTTCTAAAAAACCATTCTTTCTATTGTCCTTTAAAATTAAAATAAAATGAAACATTATCTCTTTTGCTACAACTAGAATGTGCTAAAATGTAACCTATAAATCTTATCCTTTATTTGTATCTAAAAATGTGAATAAAAAGGTATTTCTTAACTTGAAAGTAAAATGAAAGATTTAATTCATGTTTTATTTGCATTGAAGGGTGCAAATAAAATTGCCACTTTCAAACAATATTTTATCAAAAATGTAACTTTCATTTTAATGGTTTGTTTGCATTGATGAATTGCAAACAAAGATGAACTTTATTTTAAGGTTTTATTTGCAACAAGGAATGCAAATAACAAATGTAACTTTTTATTTTGATTTAAAAGTATATTTGAGTGAATGTGAAAAGAAACTCATTTCCAATGTGTATTTACATTAGTGAATGTAAATAAAAGAAACAAATTTTATTTAAATGAGTATTAGCATTTATGAAAGCGAACGAAGAATAGTTTGTTTTCAATTTACATTTACATTAGTGAATGTGAATAAGAGAACAAAATTTATTTTCAAAGTATATTTTTAACAAATTCTATTCAATGTGTAAAAATGTGTACATTTGTATTGGTAAATGTAGATAAAAAGATAGACTTTGGTTTCATTGAATATTTGCATTTATAAATGCAAACAAAAGAATAAACCTTAATTTCAATGCATATTTGCATTGATAAATGCAATTAAAGGAATAAACTTTAGTTCTAATATATGTATTTGCATTGATGAGTGCAATGAAGGAATAATTTGTTTCATTATATATATATTTGCATTGGTAAATGCAAATAAAGAACAATTTCTATTTACAATATATATTTGCATTGCTGAATGTAAATAAAAGAATAAATTTTGTTTTTAAAGTTATTAGCATTATTAAATTCAAATAGAAGAATAAATTATACTTTAAAATATATTTGCAAACAAAAATGTAACTTCTGAAAATAATTTCTTATTTACATATAAAATGTAAACAAAATTGTGATTTCCAAAATATGTGTTTTTATTTACATAAAAATGTAAACAAAAAGGTGGTTTCCAAATATAACCTTTAATTTACAAATACAATGTAAATAAAGTTTTATTTTATAAATATGTTTTTAATATCAACAATAAAATTTAATATTTTATTGTTATTCCAATTCTAGAACATCTTACGTTTAATGTGACAGTAAAAAGAAGAATTTTTACTGTAATTCATAAATCGTGTTCTAAATGTAAACAAATAAAAGTAAGATTTATTTGTTTGCCAAATTCTGTTGTAATGGAAACAAAAGAAAATATATCCTATTTGTTGTTCTTATTCTATTGTAAATAAACAAATAAAATAATATTTTATTTGTCGTTCAAATCCCGTTCTAAAATAAACAAATAACAATAAGGTTTATTTGCTGTTAAATTCTATTGTAAGGTAGACAAATAAAAATAAGGTTTTATGTGTCGTTCAATTTCTATGGTAATATCAACAAATAAAAATGAGTTTTTATTCGTCTTTCCAATTCTATTGCAGTATCAACAAGTAAAGATACGTTTTATTTGTCGTTCAAATTTCATTGTAACATCAACAAATAAAAATGAATTTTTATTTGTCGTTCAGATTTTATTGTTCATTTCAGAATAATAAAAATAATAATTTAATAATTTAAAATAAATTAAAGAAACTAGATCTGAATAAAATATGATTTAAATCTAAATTTAGATTTAATGTTCTAACCACAAATAAATTCAACAGTATATTAAATTCAATGCGGATCTAGCATATCATGAACAACAAAACATACCACCAACAACAATCAACAATTCATCAATCACAGAACATTTCAGATCTGAATTATCATCACAATACAATTATTTTAAAGTGAGAAAAATAATTTATAATTAATTAAATAATGAAAATTAGAATTCTCACTTTGATTTGGCACAAATAAATTCAACAGTATATTAAATTCAATGCGGATCTAGCATATCATGAACAACAAAACATACCACCAACAACAATCAACAATTCATCAATCACAGAACATTTCAGATCTGAATTATCATCACAATACAATTATTTTAAAGTGAGAAAAATAATTTATAATTAATTAAATAATGAAAATTAGAATTCTCACTTTGATTTGGCACAAATAAATTCAACAGTATATTAAATTCAATGCGGATCTAGCATATCATGAACAACAAAACATACCACCAACAACAATCAACAATTCATCAATCACAGAACATTTCAGATCTGAATTATCATCACACTACAAGAAAACAGTCCTTTTACAACGGGCAAAAACCGTTGTTATATGCTTTTCACCATGGGCCCCCGCCCGTCTGAATATGCCCCGTCGTAATAGGTCCTTTCTAATTTACAACGGTCAGTAACTGTCGTAAACACCCATTGTAATAACGTGCCTCTATCACGTGCACGGACTCTATGACAATGGCTATAAACCCGTTGTAATAGCTGATTAATTACAAGCGGCTTCTGCCTGTTGTAATACATTATATTACAATAATCATAGCCCGTTGTAAAAAGTCTGTTTTGTTTTTTAAAAAAAAATCTGGTCGTAGTAATATAAAAATATTGCATAAATTAAAATATTGAACTCAAAATTTCTTATTTTAATATAAATATGTTATTACGCTCTTGAACAATACATAGTTTTATTTCTTTCTATTACACAATTACTATACAAAATATGAAAATACTCATTCGTACAAATATTATTTCACTACATACACTTAGTTACGCTCACTCATACCCTCTCACGCTCAATGTCTTCGTCTTCGGTGATTGATCCAAAATGTGCATTAAAAGAACTGGATGAAGAAGAACAAACAAGTTAAAAAATGTGCATTGAGTTGAAGCATTATAATTCACGTCAAGTGGTGAAGCAATCAAATGAACAAATCATATTCAAATTAGAGTTAAGGACAACAACATAAGGGGACATTGGGAGAAAAATTCATACCAGTGGCAAATTTTTGTTAGCCCTTTCTTCCAAGTACTTCAATGGTTGGAAGAAACTACCGTATGTTTGAGTCCACTTACTGAGTTTTGAATGTATATAGCCAGCACCTAGAGTATCAGCCCAAAATACAAGTCCACCCCTTCAAGTGAAAATGAAACAAATAAAAAAAAGAAATCAGCAGACTAGGAGATATTAGCTTTGATTTTTGAAATGATGACCATAACATTCAGAATGGTTGGATCAAGAAAATGAACATGAATGCATGGAAAAAATTATGGCGTGATCACGCTGAAGAACAATATTACATTCATCCCTTGGTTCAATTAATCTTTTGTGCTCTCTATTTCTGTTGGAAATTAAATCAGAATAGTAATTGAATGTTTCTATGATCAAAAAAAAATATTATTTATAAATTACACCTGCGCAAATACAGAATGTTCAAACACATTTTTTTTTCAAAAAACACACTTGCACAATCCATATTTGCGCAAGTGCAATTCTTTTCTACAAAAAAATGCACTTCCGCTTTGTGTTAAACCGGGCTTATTTTTGTAAATAGTTTTGAATGAGATTTAAAGTTGAATAAGTTTTTTTTTCCTAGGCCCTAAAATAAGATCTTGTCCTATATTATATTCAATATTCATAAAACATAAAATCCAACAATGATCAAAATGAAGTTACAGCAGTTTTAACATCAATATCAACAATAATTTTAAAGTTCAAAAACAAGGATATGGCTTATATTTTTTCAAATGAAGAGATCATAATCTATTCTTTTTCTTAGCAAGGATGTGGGTCAAAATATCCAATAGAAATATTTTAGAAAGACCGAATGAACTTAAATATCTTACCATATCGCCCACTTTCAACCATCAAGTACGACTTTTCCATCATTGTTCTAAATATCTGGTTAGATGATTAAGCGCAGACCATGAATCAATAAAATTTACAAAAATCACAAAATACTGGGCAAAAGTTTTAACCTTACCTGGACCTTTCTTGCTGACACAGCTACGCAGAAATTGGAGTACACATTTTAATGGAAATGAAAAATAAATTGAAAAGAGAGATGCTTTTGGCTAGTTCAAAAAAAGAAAGATGCTTTGGTAGCTGAAATTAGTTAGAATCCAAAAAATACAGTGTATTTTTCACGCTCTGTTCACGATAATACCAAAATGAGCGTAGTTGAAGCTTTTTTGAACCATGGTAAATAAGGGAAAGCGAATGCAGCTATCAAAATCATGTTTCAACAGTGAGCCTTTCAGATTTTACAGAATGTAAAAAATTTAACTTTTATGAAGAATGAAAGTTGCTTTTGTGATTTCCAGATAAAATTTCATTAAGACTTGTTCTCTGTGATGACTAATATATTAATTAAGATAAATTGACATATATGCTGTTTTCACTTTATGCAGATACATATAGAAATTTAACATGTTAATATGATCATTTGAAACCTACAGGGGCCAGTACCGAGTCTACTGACATACCTCTTAATAGGGATTATTCACTGGCAAGAAATATGCTTCACCGCTTCATAGGTAGTCTATACAAATATTCCGTAATTTTGCAGAATTTTTTTACCTACATGATGGTGATAATGATATGAAACATGAGAGCTGAAAAATCCAATCCAGTTAGTATCATATGATAGTACCTATCAAATTATGAGGATCTTATACAGTTACACACACAAAAAATAATCTTTTTTATGTAATGTCATAGGCTATATGTATATAAAGAGGCTAGGATGGCAAAATTTGTTCTTAGGCATAGAAATGGAAAGCTATTGATTAGAACATGAAGCGCATGTATTCATGGAAATATCTCCATCCAATGCATATAAATAATACTACAAAAATGCGGTATACAGTAAAGCAAGTTGTCAAACTAAGTTTATGTGCCGAAGCACAGCAACTAAGTCGATGTGCCGAAGCACAGCAACTAAGTTGCTGTGCTCACAAGCACAACAACTAAGTTGTTGTGTTGTCATATAGAGATCATCCCATTATTGTAGATATATAAAACAAATTCCTCATGCATGGAACAAATAATTAGTTGATTTCTTACTTGCTGAAGCAACTTAGTTGTTGTGCCTCGGCAAAACAACTTAGTTGATGTGCAGAGCACATCAACTATTTGCTGTTCAGAGCACAACAACTTAGTTGTTGTGCTTCGGCACAGCAACTTAGTTCCTGTGCTTCAGCTTGTTGTGCTTCGGCATAACTTAGTTGCTGTGCACAGCACAACAACTTAGTTGCTGTTCGAGCGTGTGAGAGTTTGAGTGTGCCTGCGTTTGACACCGCTTTTTTGCCTGCACTGTTAATTTGCAAGATTGTTACATCTGATGGAATTCCCCTGATAGCATGAGTCCAGAACTAAGTTGCACTGTTAATCTGCATTCGTTTATTCTTCCGTTTATACTTGCATTGTTGGTCATTACATGCACTTGAATTTAAAAGCGACATGAAAGACATTACCTTATTCTGAAACTGCAACCCAACATTCTGATTTAGCAAAAAACCCTCGAACTTTGAAGCATAGACATCAGCAGCGAGAACCTGTGGAATTCACCGAAGAATGAGTTCTGCTACATAGTACACGTAAATACCTATAGCAGGAGTTATCTTATGACTTTTGCAAATATTTGACACTAAGTTTACTGGACATAGAAACTCTATACAATCATCCACTAAGCCCATCTCATTTCATAATATTGCATAAGTTTAACATGAACATAATGAAATGAAAAATAATCAATATAAACTCCAGCATAAAAGAAGTTGCATGGTATAACAGTATACTGATCATGAGAAGTAATCATAAATATGTTACCTTAATAAGCATCGAAAAATGGTATTGAATGGAGATATTTTAATTTGCATCAGCATGGCAAGTGATCAGTGTCCGGATCGTTAGAACAAAAATGCCCACTGGTTTTGATAGAAGATATGTGGTTCCACAACATACAGCTTTGTGAAGCAGCAATAAATGATAAAAATATGAATCAAGATTAATAAAACTGATGCTCAAGAATGCTTCTCTGATGAAATGATATTTCCTTCGTTTTCTTCAGCTCTCAAATTGCGAAATAAATTTTGTAGTCAAATCGGCCATAAGATTTCTTCACTTCCTTTTAGCTCTGTTAATAAAAACAGAAAGTGTCAATCTAGTCATCTTCTGGTTTCAAAATATGTTAGAAAAAAAATAGTATTTGTCATATTAAAGTACGATAGGAAAATAACATATAGTCATGGATACAAGCAATATAACGACATCAAGCAAAATCCTAACTATACTAGACATCAACAAAAGAAAAGCTTTAATCAAAGAGAGACTACTTATCAATGATCTTGATTTTGGAAAGTGGATAAATCTTAAGCTCTTCTTCTTACGTCATAAATGATGATACAGTGAAAATTAAATGGGTTGTGGACGGTTTTCAGTGCTATGGATTTTAGGTTTAATTACTGGAGACTAAATAGAAATTGAATTTTCTATCATAACAAATCATGAGAGTTGGCTAGATGAAGGATGCATCAAATTGGTATCTGGCTTATTTTCATTCTTGTTTTTACAAATTATCAATTGTTACATTGATACATATCAAACTATAGGCATTTGCGGATGAGCTTGGCATCCCTTTCATTGAGACAAGTGTGAAAGACTCCACTAATGTCTAAGAAGCATTTGTTACCATGTCCGCAAAAATCAAGAAAAGGTTATTTAACGCAATTTATTTCTTTTAATTATTTTTTCAGTGCTTACTAATACAGTTCAGTAACATGCATAGTACTTCTGGCAGTATCCACATATAATATTTCTCTCCTGCTCAATAAGTATGTGTATGGAAAATGATCAAGATCCACACAAGTTAATTCCCCAATTTTTGCCTTTTTCTTTTTTAGTAACTCTTCAAGTATGTCAAACGTTAACAGAAGGGGTTAGGTAATGACCTTGGCACTTCTCTCTATGTATGGATGATGAACAAATATGGACATACACAGGCAAACACATGGTGAAAACACTATTATAGTTTAACATAAATATGCAGGATGGGAAGCCAACCGAGTGCGGTCAACTTATACATCGGCAAAAAATCAGCTGTTGTAGTAGTATAGTCAAATTGAGAAATAATTTTTGTAGGCAAATAAAAACAGAAAGCATCAATCTAGTACTTATGAATGAGGATAAAAGATACATCAAAGAAGTCAGCGATTGAGTAGATTGACCAGATCTGTGAAAAAATCATCAATTTCATCTTTAGCACAGCAAAATCAGTGAGTTTTAGCAACAGACTTCGTTCTTATTATACGCACGACACAAGTTGCAGCAGCATCGAAGAAGTCAACGATTTATGCCGAGAATGCCACAGTCGTCGGAACCAGTAGTGCCGTTAAAGAAGTCTACGATTGTTGCCGAAGGAAGGCCTGAAATAGATCGGAGGAAGGATTCAAGTTTGACGAGAGAGGCTGTGACTGGTAGCACGTCTTCGACGACGTCAATTGACAAGATTCAAATTTTGCCTTCGTCCCCGTAATTGAAATGCATCGACTTTGGTGTTTCAGGGATATCATCGGAGCAACATTTTACAGGGATTTGTGGAGGAGAAAAGGAATCAAATAAAAATTGGATTCAGGTTTGGATCTAGATTTGTATTTAGTTTGTGGCTGGATTTTGAATTAAGGGGAAAAGAAGCGGCCGTAGGGTTTACTGCAAAATGAAATGGCGGAAACATGAAATATTAAGCGGGTTAACAAATTTCAGGCAAATAAAAAATGTGAGTTATTTGGAATTGTCCGGATTTAATTTGGTTCATCTTTAATTAATTTCTATTACATTTACATTAGAATTTTAATCTCCGATCAAATTTTAATCAAGTGCATCTAATTTGCATTTCATTTTAATTGAATTTACGTACAATCAAGTTGAAGAAAATATAAATATTTAATACAACTAGTAGAAAAACGCAGTTACATAATTATTAGCAAGACTGGTTTAATAGTATTGATTTAATAGTAATTATTTAATAGTGATTTTTATTAAACTCTACTAGTATTGTATACTATACTCTTATTATGTAATAATTAATAATTAATAACATGTTACTAATATAATATTATTTAATATTAATAAATAATAGAAATTAATTTTAAGAAAGCATTGTAATAAATAATAATAGATATTTAATACAACGGGGAATTTATGATTATTGTATAATTGGTAAAGTAAATTATCATATGTTATTTCATATTTATTAATTATAATTTAATGTTAATTATAAATTATTATATTTAATATTAATTACTCTGTATTACTTACTAATAACTGGAAAGTAAAATTAAGCTTGTTGGAATATTTATTATATGTAATAATTAGTAATTATAGATTATTTATTAATAATCATTAAATTATTATAAGTTATAAATGATTAATATAACATTATTAATGATTAATTATTAAATATTAATGATTAGTAATTAGTAGTATAATATTAAAGTTAATGATTAGTAATATATGTTTAATTATTAAATAATAAAAAATAATTAGTGTTAATTTTGTGGAAGTATTGTAATGATTAATTAGTGATCGTCAAAAATCGGCACATATTACAATGGGCATTTTGTAACCGTTGTAAAATAGGCATCTATTACACTAGACATTTTGGTTGTAAAATTAACATCTATTACAACGGGCCAGAAATGACTGTTGTAATAACATTCAATTACAACGGGCAGTCATTATCCGTTGTATAAAGAGGTTTGTAAAGGATATCATTACAACTGTCCAGAAATGGCCGTTGTAATAGGATTCTATTACAATAGGAAGCTATGCCCGTTGTAAAAAGGGTGTTGTACATGCATTTATTACAACGGTCCAGTAAACGACCGTTGTAATAGCAATCTATTACAACGGGCAACCAACGCTCGTTGTCAAATTGACGTTGTAATAGGGTATTTTTGTTGTAGTGAGCTCTAGTCTGCGCCATTGCGAAGATCTCTGAAAGACGAGTCCAACGCAATTTACGGTTCGTAAAACGGCCCTCGTATGAAAGAGATATTGAATTTTAAAGATTGGATAAATTAAATATTAAATAAATAAATAATATTAAAATAATAAACCTTCTTCCTCTTATCGTTACAGCCGAACCCATCGTCCCCTTTCAACCTCCACGTCGCACGCAACCTCGGCCACCCTGGCGCCGATCGGACATTACCACTTCGAACGCCTTCGACCACCGCACCTGTGCCCCCCCTTCCCGGGCCATGGACAGCTCGCGGGTCCCACTGCGCCGGACAACCACCGCGAACGGCGGCACTTTGTGCCCCAAATTCGCGAAATCCAGATCCCAATGATACCCGTCATCCATATGGATGGAAAGCTCTCTGAATTCTCTTCGATTTGATATATAATTTGTTGATTTTCGTTGAACGGATTAAGAGAAATTAGCGTTTGAAATTGGGAGCTTTTTGGCCTTCGAATAGACATGGCGGCGGCTATATTAGAGTTAGGGTTTAATTTTTAAATTTTTTTATTATTAAAATTCTCGTTTTTCGTGTTTTAAAGGTAAAGATGCAGGCTGTCTCCGAATTGGGCGTGCTTACTGTCGTTCCTAACGTTTTGAGGCCTTCTGAACGAAATGTGACAGGTCTCGGGGTCCAATTCCGAAATCTGTAGAATATTTATTTAAAATCCCATTAAAAATTAATTAATTTAATATTGACCGTACATTTAAATATGCCGGGGCCACATATGACCTCAGAAAATTCCAAAAAAAAAATATTTTTAGCTTTCTTATGACGATACGGTTCTAACAAGACTAATTTCGTTGCATTCTGAGACTGTTTGAAAAATGGCTATTTTCAAGTCGTTTAAATTTACCTGAAATAGTCAAAACACATTTTCGTTTGCCACGCTCACATATTAACTCGAAAATTTTTGAAAATTGAAACTTAGCTATAATTTGACATTCCGGTTCCAACAAAAGTGGTTTCTTCGAAAACAGAGGTCGTTTGGAAAAATGACTATTTTTAAGGCCAATATATGTAATATTAAAAATACATTTTTAAACAAATAAATTCTGAAACTCAAAATATATAAGTTTTTATACTTTTTAAATGCAGAAACATTATTCCAGACTCAATGGAAGTGGTTTCGAGTCCAAATTCCTTCATATGTAAAAAGTAGCCCTTCGGGCCATATATTATATATATATATATTCTACAACGACCTTTCTAAATATTGAATTGGCCATAACTTTTGATTTTTAAAACGAAATTTCAATTTTTCAAATTCGTTAGAAAGATATGGTTAAACAGATTTAAATATTTCTAGTTTCACTCAATTCTGATTTATTTTGAATCCTGTACATTCAGTTAAAGTTCAAAATTAAAATTTCAAACTACCGCGCCATTTCTAACTCCATTTATAATTAAATTAAATTTATCCGTTTTAACTTCAATTAAAATAAATTCTAGTCATTATTATTTATATTATAACCTCAAAATTCATTAAAATTTTCTAAAATAAATTTTTTAAATTGGTTTAGAATTTGCGGGTTGTTACAATTAGCAAATCATCAAACAAATTTAAGTGCGCCTTTAGCGAAGTTCCTTCCTTCACCTTGTAGGTAAAGAAAGTTCGCAACAAGATCAGTTGATTTGTGAGTGAATTCTTCATATACAACTCCTCCAACTTGTTCCAAATATCTTTAGCAGTCGTCTCACCACTAATTTCGGAAATAACATTCTCCCCCATGGCAAGTTGAAGTGTAGTGAATGTCCACTCTTTCATTTCTTCTCTCTCCACATCTGAGATGTCCTCAGGCAATAAATGTGTATCAAACACCACCTGATGTACCTGATTCCGTCTAAGAACCGCTTTCATCTTCCATTGCCACTTTTCGAAATCATTATCGCCATTCCACTTGTCGATAACCAATTGTGAACCAGCAGCTGCATACGACCCACGTACATAAGAAGCTACACCACTTGGACCAACTGTTGATGAATTATTTGAACCTGATTCCGGCATTTCTACAACTATCTACCAACACCAATGCTCTGATACCAAATGTTGTAGAGAAATTTTGATTCAAGACCGCTTAAATCAAAAATCCCCAATGCCGCGGAAGACGAGATCGTGCTAATAGTGCAAAAACAACCAATCGAACAATCTCAATCTTATCCAAGCCAATCACAATCACCAAACAATGGAAATAATAGAGCAATAACGAGAAACTAAATCACATAGGGATTTATAGTGGTTCCACCGACATCTTGTCAATACGTCCACTTTGAGAGAGAAACCTTTATTAATATCAATAGAAGAGTACAAGAGATTGATTACAATGATCAAATTTACAAGAAAATTTTGATTTTGTAGAGAAAGGAATTGAAGAAGATTAGGATTGCCTAAACCCTAATTAGAATAAACCTTGATCTAATCTTTTGATTTTGTTGTACCTCCTCCTTTTGGATCCGATGTAGTTTATAAAGGCATAGGGAAGTATATGGAAATTCCCAAAATTTCCTCTAGATCTGAAATATCCTCCAGATCGAAAATATCCTCCAGATCCTAAATATCCTCCAGATCCTAAATATCCGAAATATCCCGAAATATCTTCCAGATCCGAAATTTCCTCCTCAATCTAACATATAGTATTGCATACTTCAAAAAATATATTTGATATTTAAATCTAACGGTTCAAATAAAGGTTTGAACGGTGAATACTTGAGCTAAGATTTTGAAAATGTTAGGAATGTCGGAATGAGCTCAAATTTTTGATAGACGATAATATATATGTGGATTAAACATTTATAAAATCCTTTTGGAATTGGATTAGTGTAGCTCACGACAGGGTAGGAGTGCTAAATGGGTGCTGCAAAACAAGGATGCCCCGAAATGCTCCACACACAAAAACTGACACACACACACACACACACACATATATATATATATATATATATATATATATATATATATGAGGTGTTTTATATATAAACTGTAGTAGGTATTCAAAATTTAGCCACAATTTGACATTTCTAATTTTAAACATAAACTTTTTGTATTTGAATATTTACTTAATAGAATTAAAATTAACAAATAAACCATGATCGATTGTTTTTGTATAGCTCATGTATATATGACACACATATACATAAAGAATACCTTTTGCTTGAAAGTGCTTTTTATATATTACAAGCCATTGCTGCTTAATTCTAAATCAAATTGCAGCCATCTTATGTTATAAATATTTGTAGTTAGATGTAATTTTAAATTAAACATCAATCATGTATGTCTAATTTATATACATTTCATATGTGTGTGTATATGATATAGATATATATCGCTGTCATGAGTTGAAGCAAACAGACACAACTGAAATCCCCCTAGGAGTTCACCGGTCCGCCGGGTTCTCCTATAGTATATTCGGAAAAAGGAAAAAAAAACTATTTTTGTTTCTGTATGAAAAAAAAAATTATATGATAATATCTTAAAAGTAAATCATAAATATATACTATAAAACCGTTCCATGTGTAAGTTTTTTGTATCATGGTGATGAAAATATTCTGTATATCCAATAAATTACAGAATATAATCAAATGTATCTTCACAAAATCAACCGGCATATTAAGTCATTGAACGTATATTCAAAAACATAAAACTGGCACATTAAGACATGCATATTAAGTTACAACTTGTTTTTGAAAAAGATATCACTGTACAATGAAATAGAAAATTTGCTAGCAACGTCTTGTCAAAATATGTGCATGCAATATTTTTGTAAGCACTTTTTACTGGCTCGCAACAGATTCACTAGTAAGTTGAGATAAGCATAGTTCAAATTTAGCACACATTCATATTTAGTATCAAGTTACTTCGACTTCTTATACGTGAAAGGGTTGTTCACCCAAACATATTTGATGGCTTTGATTTTCTGCATTCGCAATTGAAGTACTACCATGAGTCCTCGGAATAGAGAAATGTGTTTTAAAATTCAGCCCCTTTCAAAAGAGGAATATAAGCACCACTTTCAATTTTCAAAAGAGGATTTCAACCATCGTGGCAAGGAAGTACCGCCTGATGTCAATCATACTTTTTCAATATTATTGATTATAGAACATACAGTCATGACAATGTACCATCAAAGAGAATAATATATGAAATGCTTATTTGGTATAGCATTTCTTGGACATACTTAGACTATCGACTCATCTCCGTGGATGGTGCAGGATTGACAATTTTTGTTAGATTAACATTATATGATGATGATTATCTAAATAGCAAGCACCTTTTCAAATCTCGAAAATATCGCCCGAGATCTCATTTTGGGCTCCTTCGGAAACGAAACAACAAATATCACTGTAAATCTCCTTTCAAATACATCGCCCGAGATATTGCAGTATCGAACGATATATTGACCGATACGAAATACTGGAATATCGTCTGAGATCTTTGTTTTTTGGTTAAGATTTAAATCTTTGCCGGAACCAGAAAAATAATTAAAAAAACTTAAATCTAGCCACGATAATTTCCTGCTATTTTACATTTTGCATGTTAAATGACCATACTGTATGTTCATATATATTCTACAATGTTTATGATTTTCAAAATCGTCTTTTTTACATACATGTTACCCATGAAATTATATATTTTATGGTCTGCTTATGCTGTATTTTTTAATGTTTTAGATCTTTTTAATGTTTTGTCTAATAATAATTCATTTTCATATACTATATTTTTAAGCACAAATCTATTTACATTGTATTATATTTCTGTTTTTAGCATATTATGATTTAGAGTATGAATGATCTTTCGTAAATTAAGAATAATAAGGTGATTTTGCAATTCAAGTTTAAGTTGCTATGTTTTTAATAGCATTCATAAAAATCATTTTGTAAGAATATCATTTTTAAACATATCATGTACCCCGAGATTGTTCTGATATGAACTTTCAGATCCGAGATAGAAATCTGAGACGAACCGCCCGAGTTAGACTCATCTCCTCCAATATGAGATCAAGTATTTAAAATCCCCAAGACGAAACACGACCGATATCCAAGATTTAAAACATTGATAGCAAGTGTGCTAATTCATAGTTCTTTTGCTCTATACTAGATTAAAAAAATGAGGAGGAAGTTTCACCTTCTATGTCGTTGTCAACTTTTTATGCTATTTGTAGAAAAATACTATAGTTGATAAAAGTGGCATTCTTTATTATTTAAAATGCAATTGGATCAACTGTTTGATTTTTTTTTTTTAAACTCTAATCCATCATTCTATCATGTAAATTTTTTCTTAAACCGTTTACTTTCGGTTATATAGATCAGAGAAGTATTACAAGAGATGCGCTATCACATATAATGCATCAATGCTACTTTTTAGTGTACTGATATGATTATACTCATGTACGCTCTTATATCGGATTAATATCTCGGCGATATTTCGTAAGATGAATGCCAAACAAGTAAAAAGTAGAGTTTATAGTTCCATATGCAAAAACAATGTTTTTAACAGATCTCAGACAAGATGAAGAAGATTTTCAACCATTTTGCTTGTTAGGAATTTTTTAGAGGTCCTTCACGCTCTGATACCACTTTGTTGGAAATTTTGGAGGAGGAAGAGGGATAGAATATGGTAAAGACAATTTTATATTTGAAAATATCTTTTATTGATCCTTATTTCTTGCTTGATACAACCTTTATTCGTTCATATAACAAATGAGTATATTTATAATATAGTAAAGGTTCTAGACTCTTCTTCTTTAGATTCTTCTTTATGCACTAATTTTTAGGCTTGCCTTAACAAACCATTCTCTAGATAATTCTACTAATAACTCTATTATTTATTGCCATTTATTTTGTTCTTCCCTAGATAAAAGAATTAAATCTATTCCATAACTTATGTTTCCTTTTAAAATCAAGTTTATTTTCAACATCCCCCATAAACTTGGTTTTATTATTCCAAGCAAATTCATTTATATCTCACATGTTCTGACAATAAAAAAAGTGATATGGGTAGATGTTTGTTAATTGTAATGACTTTATTATCCACATCATCTACTTCCTTTCGCGGTTGTTGTTATCTTTATGCCTAGGGTTACGGTATTGGTCCTCAACCTTTCTATCATTTTCCCTACTATATTGATCAATTTCTTGAAACACCCCACCTCCATTCAGGTCACTCACAAAGAGAATGCCTTAACTTTGGTGAATTATTATAGGTAAAAGACACAAAAAATTTACAAGACAGATATATATATATAAGCAGCGAAAAATAAAACTAACTTTATTTCAAACGTGGTTTATAACAAAACATTACAGCAAACTATTCAAACCAACTTTCAAATCATTACATCATAATTTCTGTCTTGATTATTATATAAAGAAGCATGAAGCACAAATAAAACTGCATAAATCCCTAAGTCTAGTGTGTCCAAAGCCATAGCCAAAAATAAGAGATTCCAAGCCGTACATCACAGAGTCTTCAAGCTTGGAAAGATGAACGGTCCAAATTAAGCTGAGCTATTCCCTCCCTGGCTACCTGAGAGGGGGGGGGGGACGGAAGAAAAGAAGACGAAAGAAAAATGGGTCAGACATAAGTCTGAGTAAGTCTAGTGACTTTTCAGCGTGTGAATAAGAAAAAGGTCATGATAGGAATAAACTGAAAATAGGACAGTACCAGAACAACAAAATAACATAAAACTATATAAGGCAGGATAAACCGAATATACATCGCACTCATGTTTAATTCTCTGCACCTACTTATATTTGTCCAACTAGCACCTCGTGTTCTTGGTGAAATGATCCCCTTATATCAATTGTCTCCTACTCGCATGCATTTATCACGTGTGTAATTCGGCCCCGGCTTGACTGTAGATACCTGTGCTGGTCCCACCATGGGGTGTATCAAATCATATGGTGGCAACCCGACACGATTCATGATGCACAGTGTATGACTACTAATGCCCAGTGCCTGCTTTTACTACTCCGGAGTACGTGCACGCCCGTACTCCGCCGGAACCTACACTGATGCACCACCACCGATGTTTTTGACCGCTTATAATCAGCCCAGTAATTGTGCCTCACCCTGCCTAGTTCAGGGTCTCATGGTACATCTTTGTGGGTTACTGCTGAAATGGGTCCCCGTTACTAGGGTTTCCAGCCAACATGTTAAATTGGTTAAGTGTCCAAATTTACCTAAGCCTACCAATCAGTTTAGCTAACATGTTGAATTGGTTAAGTGTTTCCTTAATTGACTTAACCCTACCACTCTTGACTTAGCTTTATTGGAGCACCAACCACTCACATTAGACAGGTGTTGTTGTGGTCACTGGATGTGCCAGTCGGTTCCGGGCAGTTTTACACCACAACTCAGTCCAACCTCGGGTTCTTTTTGGGCTCAATGCACTAACCACCCACATTAGACACGTATTGTTGTGGTCACTGGATGTGCCGGTCGGTTCCGGCTAGTTTTACACAACAACTCAGTCTAACCTCGAGTAAGGCATATTCGTCTTTTCTAAATTTACATATTTATCCTTTTATGCTTATATGTAAATTTTGTCAACAATTTATTGTCATGGACCACTTTCTTTCTAAATCAAATTCATAATTTTTGGTAAGTAAATTATACCATTTCAATGCCATACCATTTATATGGTTATGAGCCAAATATGTTAATTATGTATAATTCTCATGTTTTCCCCAACGTTACCCCCGTTGTACGTTCGCAAAATTACATAGGATGTTAGGCTCGACATCTTTGCCTAACTAATAAACTAAAAGGGGAAAAAGAGGAACTTGCAACATTCCAACATCATACAAAAATATGGATCTAACTACAGATGTGTCACATGAACTTGACATAATATACTTTTAATTATGAACTTGCAAACTAGATCTACGCAACATGAGTCATAAAATAATAGTTTTACAAAGAACTATCAAAATCTAATTAGACGTGTAGTGGTGAACTTGCATAGGGATTGAATCATGCTAATATTGATCTAACATAAAGGCATATGGTTCTAACATATAGAGTTGTAGATCTAAACATATAGGTTTACATAATCATGTTTTTAACCTATAAACTTGCATCTATTCATAATATGATAACATCACTTAGCTTGCATAAACATGGCATAATTTCTAAATTGACATACAACATATAGATATAATCACCAAATTATACAAGGTCGTAGATCTAAACATGTATACATAATGGATCTAACCAATTAGGCATAAACGACGTGACTTAGCCTAAAACTTGTATGTATCATAATATCACCAAACGTTTATATGATAATTTCATAACATCATAGGTTTATTCACCGATTTCCATATAACATGATAGGTTCGATAGACCACAATAATTCATAGGCATATACGATAGTATAGACATGAATAAACATAAATCAACATCACATACAACTTGATACAATTCTATTTTACAATCCATTACAAACCATGTCTTTAATTCAATCACATATGAAAGATAACTACACTTACAAACAAAAAGGAATTCTTGAGTTCTGGGATCTGTATTTTGAAATTGAATTGCTCGCCTTTGGTGTAGATCGTTGAATTAGATTAGATTTAATTTTGACGTAGCTTCAATCTTGCCTTTGACTTGAAAGAGATGACGGCTATTCTAGGTTCACCATTGACGGCATGGCGGCTCTTGGTATGAATATTTGTGATTTAGGGTTGAGAGTTAGGTTGCTTTTATAGAGTTTTAATCAATTTAGACCCGTCAGATTAACCCTAGAAGTAATCAAGACCATCCAGTCGAGATAGGATAACACCTCAGCCCTAATGACTCAGTAGGGAGTCAGAAATCGTCATCCTTTCAGATCTGGCCGGGGGGAGGGGGGGTAGGTCGACCCCCAGGTTGACACTAGGGTCGACCTCCTGGTCGACCTGGCCTGGGCGGGAATTTTTTTCCTGCCCTGCCCTCTTCTGTGTTTAAATTTGAATTTTGAATTTTTGAAACTTCTGAAGGCCATAACTTCTTCATACGAAGTCCAATTCACGCAAACTCGGACTCTATCTCAACAAGAATTCCGAGACGAACGCAATGGCGTAACCCGTTTCCCTTAATTCTCACATTTAGAATTAATTATTCTTTAATTCGTTACTTTAAGGTTTATCGAAAACACGAGGTGTTACATTCTCCCCTCCTTAAAGGATTTCGTCCCCGAAGTCTTCAAGTCAAGAAGATCGTTTATCCTACCATCCAATCGTCCATCTACTCAACCATCAAACACAAGCGTCCATTGTCCTTAAAAGCCTTCTAATGCTTCATGATCATATGCATAGTGTGTGTACATGTCCTTATCTAATGCAAAATCAGGCGGTCTACTGATTCAGTTGACCTCCTTAATGCAAGTCATATCAGTGTCATGCGTCCATAATGTATGCAATCTTCCCTAATCATACTTTCTACATGAGTGCACAATCATTCATACAAATGCAACATCCACATGATAACACATCAAGTTTCAATCATATATAAGTACATATATGCATATGCAATATGAAAGTGATTGAGCCGATCTAATACCTAAAGTGTGTGTATATGCATCCACGAGCAACCACTAGCAATCACTTGCAACCATCAATCATAACATGTTTCAAATACATGTTTACATCCTTTGGTTTCTACCTAAGGATCGAGAACGACACTGAGGAAAAATACTAAAAAGATTGATACGAGTATGAACAAACTTAATGAAAAAGAGATCAAAGATGTACCCTCAAAAAGAAAAGGGTAGGCTGCGCGTATTTTGGCCTCAGTCTCCCAAGTCGCATCTTCCTCAGCGTCACTCCATTGAACTTTTACAAGTTTGACTTCGCGGTTGCGTAGCTTTTTGACTTCTGTACCCAAGATACGAGTTAGAACTCTTCTGACAGTCGCCTCTTGTTCTACTTCTACGTCCTCTAATATGCTTGGTTCCACCACTTCCGCAGACTCATGTAAGCACTTTCATAAGTGAGAAACGTGAAAGACATTATGAACTCCAGCCAATCTTTCGGGAAGATCTACTCTATAAGCCGTCTTCCCAATCCTTTCAATGATAGGAACCGGCCCTACAAATCTTGGTGCCAACTTTCCTGCAGATCCGAAGCGAACGACGTTCCTCAAAGGAGAAGGAAAACCCTATCCCCAACCTCAAACTCAAGGTCGGTCCTTCTCTTATATGCGTAGGACTTTTGTCTATCTTGGGCAGTCTTCATTTTTTTTCGTATCAGGTCCACCTTCTTTGAAGTTTCTCTAATCATATCTGGTCCAAGTATGAGCTTATCTGTAGACTCCCACCAACAAGTTGGTGATCGACACGGTCTTCCATATAAAGCTTCGAAGGGTGCCATACCTATGGTGTCTTGGTAGCTATTGTTGTAGGCAAACTCCACCAAAGGAAAATGATCCTCCCATGTTCCTCTGAAGTCAAGAATGCATAATCTCAAGAGGTCTTCTAACACTCTGTTCACTCTTTTCATCTGACCATCAGTTTGGGGGTGATAGGCCATGCTTAAGCATAACTGTGTGCCTACAGCTTCTTGCAAGCTCTTCCAAAACTCGCTCATAAAAATAGGATCTCGGTCGCTAACAATGCTAGAGGGTATCCCATGGAGTCAGACTATCTCTTTAAGATATATGGATGCTAGAGATGAGACAGTCCTTCTACTCTTAACGGGTATGAAGTGAGCGCTTTTTGTGAGCCTGTCCACTATTACCCAAATACTGGTATTGCCTATTCTTGCCTAGGCAGCCCATCAATAAAGTCCATCGAGATGCTATCCCATTTCCACTGTGGGACCTCTAGAGGATGAAGCAAACCACCAGGCTTATTTTGTTCCGCCTTGACTTGCTGTAATACTAAGCACTTCGAGACGAATTCAGCTACATCCCTCTTCATGCCATCCCAAAAGAAAACTCTTTTTACGTCTTTATACATCTTGTCTCCACCGGGGTGTATGGTCAACTTGGAATGGTGTGCTTTTTCAAGAACTTTCTTCACCAAATCCCTTGCTTGTGGGACGCATAGCCTTCCATCCCGCCTCAACCAACCTTAATCATCGATGGAGTATCTATTGAGGTGACTAGAAGTCTCACCCCTAATTAGCTTGTCCATCACATCAACTAGCTGAGGGTCTTCACGTTGTGCGGTCCCTATTGAGTACAAAAGAGTAGGTCGCACCTCTAGCGATGCTAACAAACCAGTCACATGATCGACAGAGGGTCTAAAATCAAAGTTGGCTATATACTCCAAGCTCTTCCTTTCAATAATGAGAGGGCTTAAGGTCAGCTTCTCTCTACTCAAGGCGTCTGCCACTACATTTCCTTTGCCAGGGTATAGGAAATCTCGAAATCGTAGGATGCCAAGAATTCCATCCACCATTGTTGCCTCAAGTTAAGATCTTTGTGCGAGAAAAGGTACTTCAACGATTTATGGTCAGTATATAATTCAAACTTCCCATCTAGGAGATAATGGCGCCAAGACTTAAGCGCAAAGACGATGGCAGCCAACTCTAGGTCGTGGGTTGGGTAGTTTTTCTCATGTATTTTCAACTGCCTACCTCCACAAGCTACTACCTTCCCTTCTTGCATCAAGACAGCTCCTAATCTCATACCACACGCATCTGTGTATACGGTAAACATCTTGCTCCCATCCGGCAATGTCAGAACTGGGGCTGTCGTTAGAGCTCTTTTTAAGCGTTGGAAAGCAATATCGCAATCCAAATCCCAAGTGAAAGTTAAGTTCTTCTTTGTCAACTTTGTAAGTGGAGCTGAGATTTTCGCAAAATCTTTGATGAACTTCCGGTAAAATCCTGCTAGCCCGAGGAAGCTTCGTACTTCGGTTGCATTCCTTGGGACCTTGCAATCTTGCACCGCAACTACTTTTGCGGGGTCCACAGTTAATCCCTCTTTGGACACCACGTGTCCAAGAAACCTTACTTCTTCCCTCCAGAAGTGGCATTTGGAGAATTTGGCTTTTAACTGGTATGCACGAAGAGTGTCCATGACTTCTTTTAGATGCTGAGCATGCTCTTCCTCACTCTTCGAGAAAATCAAAATGTCGTCTACGAAGACCACCACAAGCTTATTGAGGAACTCCCTGAACACCCTGCTCATCAAATCGACGAAGTAAGCGGGTGCGTTTGTCAGGCCAAAAGGCATGACAAGCCACTCGAAGAAACCATCCGGAGTTCTGAACGCGGTCTTGTCAATGTTGTCTTCAACCACTCTCAGCTGATGAAACCCGATAGCAAAATCTAGTTGGGAGAAAACCGATGCACCTACAAGCTGATTGAACAAGTCGTCTATCCTTGGGAATGGGTGCCTATTCTTCTTGGTCAGCTTATTTAGCTCCCTATAATCAACACATAGACGAAGCGAACCGTCCGCTTTAGTTGCGAACACTACTGGAGCACCCCATTCAGAAATTCTCCGCCTTATAAACCCCTTCTCAAGCAGCTCTTTAACTTGCTTGCTGAGTTCTTTCCTCTCCCTTGGAGCCATGTGTCTAACGGGTAGAGCGACGGGTTTTGCATTATCAACGAGGTATATGCATAAGTCTATCTCCCGTTTCGGAGGTAATCCTTTAACTTCTTCAAAGACATCCGAGTATTCACGGACTACTCTAACAGACTGCAAATTCTCAATAGACGCATCAAGAGATTCTAGATAGCTAAGCATAACAGAGTTAATGGGATTACAAGAAATTTCGAGAGTGTTACCAAGGCGAGTCATGAGTCTAACCACTCTCTTTTCATAGTCGAGGATGGCACCATTACTGGATAGCCAATCCATGCCTAGAATCAACCCATAGCCCGTGAAGCCCAAAACATAGACATTGCATCTAAACCCCACACTTAATATAGAAATTTCCAAATCCAAACAAATCATTGACAAATAAGTTGAGCCCCCAATTGGATTTGAAACAACCAAGGGATCCTCTACTAAACTGGTGTCTAGGTGTAGAGATTCAACTAAAACAGTAGATATAAAAGAGTGCGATGCGCCAGAATCAAAGAGTGTACGAACAGGATGATCAAAAAGTTAAACTAAACCCTCAACAGAAACATTTCTACCTTGTTCTTGCGGAGGTGCCATGAGAGCGTGAACCTGCCCTCCAGAAGTAGATCCAACTCTCTGCCCTTGTCCTTGCTTTCTTGGGTAGTCCCTAGCCAAGTGTCCTGCCTCGCCGCAATGGAAACAGCCACCCATCTTCCTTTTCTTCTTCCTGCTGTCCTTAACCAAATGTCCAGGAATGCCACAAAAATTGCACTTCCTCTTGTCACGGGTTTGGTTGTTCTTCCCGCCTTTCTTGGAGTCTGTCTTCTTGCTCTGTGATTCTTCCCCTTTCTTATCCTGAGATGATTCCACCTTTGTCTCCTTCTTGCCAACCTTATCTTCTTCTTGTAATAGTGCCTTGTCCACCAGTCTCTCATAAGTCGCATCCATAGGTATATGGGACATAGCTACGCTATGTAGTGGCTCATTCAATCCTTTAACAAAGCGGAGAGCCTTCTTATATGGAGTGTTCACTAACTCCAATCCGAACCTAGCAAGTTGATTGAATTGGTTAACGTATTCCTTGACCGACATACTTCCCTGTTTGAGAGCTAAGAACTTCTCCATTTGTAGGCTTCGTTCAGCTTGTGAGAGGAATTTCATTTCAAACCTCATCCTAAAATCCATCCAAGTTTCAATTAGTCTTTCAGTGTTAGTGACTTCCCACCAATAGGAAGCTTCGTCTTTGAGCAACCATACCGCCAACTGTATCTTCTGCCTATCATCCACTTCGAAGATATCGAACAAATCCTCAGTTTCTTTGAGCCAGTTTCTTGCTTCCACGAAGGATTCATTTCCATTGAAGTTCTTTCCACCCATGGCTCGAAAGTCCCTACATATTTTTGAGAAAGCATTTGCACGTGGAGGAGGAGGAACCGCTGCAGCTGGGGGAGGAGGAATGTCTGCTGGGCCTGCGTCGTTGGCCCTAGCCTCTAGGTACCTCCTGAACCAGCCGGGTATCGGTACACCCTCTGGAAGGTTAAGATTCCCAGACATGCTGAAACGAAAGAGGAAAGATTCAAAACAAAGGATAGAAAGATAATGAATATGGCTTTGGGGGATTATGCCTTTTAAAATAAAATAACACTTTTTCTTGAAAAATGCTTCTTTTTGAAAATAGTTTTCAAAAACTTTTATCTGATCTAGTAAACCTTTGCTCTGATACCAAGTGAAACACCCCACCTCCATTCAGGTCACTCACAAAGGGAATGCCTTGACTTTGGTGGAGTATTATAGGTAAAAGACACAAAAAATTTACAAGATATATATATATATATATATATATATAAGCAGCGGAAAATAAAACTAACTTTATTTCAAACGTGGTTTATAACAAAACATTACAGCAAACTGTTCAAACCAACTTTCAAATCAATACATCATAATTTCTGTCTTGATTATTATATTAAGAAGCGTGAAGCACAAATAAAAATGCATAAATCCCCAAGTCTAGTGTGTCCAAAGCCATAGACAAAAATTAGAGATTCCAAGCCGTACATCACAGAGTCTTCAAGCTTGGAAAGATGAACGGTCCAAATTAAGCTGAGCTATTCCCTCCCTGGCAACCTAGGGGGGAGGGGGGAACGGAAGAAAAGAAGATGAAAGAAAAATGGGTCAGACATAAGTCTGAGTAAGTCTAGTGACTTTTCAGTGTGTGAATAAGAAAAAGGTCATGCTAGGAATAAACTGAAAATAGGACAGTACCAGAACAACAAAATAACATAAAACTATATAAGGAAGTATAAACAGAATATACATCGCACCCATGTTTAATTCTCTGCACCTACTTATATTTGTCCAACTAGCACCACGTGTTCTTGGTGAAATGATCCCCATATATCGATCGGCTCCTACTCGCTTGCATCTATCACGTGTGTCATTCGGCCCCCGCTTGACTGTAGATACCTGTGCTTGTCCCACCACGGGGTGTATCAAATCCTATGGTGGCAACCCGACACGATTCAAGATGCACAGTGTATGACTACTGATGCCCAATGCCTGCTTTTTCCACTCCGGAGTACGTGCATGCCCGTACTCGACGGAACCTGCACTGATGCACCATCCCCGATGTTTTTGACCGCTTATAATCAGCCCAGTAATCGTGCCCCACCCTGCCTAATTCAAGGTCCCATGATACATTTATGTGGGTTACTGCTGAAATGGGTCCCCGTTACTAGGGTTTTCCAACCAACATGTTAAATTGGTTAAGTGCCCAAATTTACCTAAGCCTACCCATCAGTTTAGCTAACATGTTGAATTGGTTAAGTGTTTCCTTAATTGACTTAACCCTACCACTCTTGACTTAGCTTTATTAGAGCACCAACCACTCACAATAGACATGTGTTGTTGTGGTCACTGGATGTGCCGGTCGGTTCCGGGCCAGTTTTACACCACAACTCAGCCTAACCTCGGATCCTTTTTGGGCTCAGTGCACTAACCACCCACATTAGACAGGTATTGTTGTGGTCACTGGATGTGTCGGTCGGTTCCGGGCAGTTTTACACCACAACTCAGTCTAACCTCGGGTTAGGCATATTCGTCTTTTCTAAATTTACATATTTATCCTTTTATGCTTATATGTAAATCTTATCAACAATTTATTGTCATGACCCACTTTCTTTCTAAATCAAATTCATAATTTTTGGTAAGCAAATTATGCCATTTCAATGCCATACCATTTACATGGTTATGAGCCAAATATGTTAATTATGTATAATTCTCATGTTTTCCCCAACGTTACCCCCGTTGTACGTTCGCAAAATTACATAGGATGTTAGGCTCGACTTCTTAGCCTAACTAATAAACTAAAAGAGGAACTTGCAACATTCCAACATCAAACAAAAATATGGATCTAACTACAGATGTGTCACATGAACTTGGCATGATATACTTTTAATTATGAACTTGCAAACTAGATCTATGCAACATGAGGCATAAAATAATAGTTTTACAAAGAACTATCAAAATCTAATTAGACATGTAGTGGTGAACTTGCATAGGGATTGAATCATGCTAATATTGATCTAACATAAATGCATATGGTTCTAACATATAGAGTTGTAGATCTAAACATATAGGTTTACATAATCATATTTTTAACCTATAAACTTGCATGTATTCATAATATGATAGCTTCACTTAGCTTGCATAAACATGGCATAATTTCTAAATTGACATACAACATATAGATATAATCACCAAATTATACAAGGTCGTAGATCTAAACATGTATACATAACGGATCTAACCAATTAGGCATAAACGACGTGACTTAGCCTAAAACTTGTATGTATCATAATATCACCAAACGTATATATGATAATTTCATAACACCATAGGTTTATTCACCGATTTCCACATAACATGATAGGTTCGATAGACCATAATAATTCATAGGCATATACAATAGAATAGACATGAATAAACATAAATCATCATCACATACAACTTGATACAATTCTATTTTACAATCCATTACAAATCATGTCTTTAATTCATTCACATCTGAAAGATAACTACACTTACAAACAAAAAGGAATTCTTGAGTTCTGGGATCTGTATTCTGAAATTGAATTGCTTGCCTTTGATGTAGATCGTTGAATTTTCTTAGTTGAATTAGATTAGATTTAATTTTGACGTAGCCTCAATCTTGCCTTTGAGTTGAAAGAGATGACGACTATTCTAGGTTCACCATTGACGGCATGGAGGCTCTTGGTATGAATATATGTGATTTAGGGTTGAGAGTTAGGTTGCTTATATAGAGGTTTAATTAATTTCGAGCCATCAGATTAACCCTAGAAGTAATCAAGACCATCCAGTCAAGATAGGATAACACCTCAGCCCTAATGACTCAGTAGGGAGTCAGAAATCGTCATCCTTTCAGATCTGCCCGGAGGGGGGGGATAGGTCGACCCCCAGGTCGACCTGTAGGGTAGGTCGACACTAGGGTCGACCTTCTGGTTGACCTGGCCTGGGCGGGAATTTTTTTCCTGCCCTGCCCTCTTCTGTGTTTAAATTTGAATTTTGAATTTTTGAAACTTCCGAAGGCCATAACTTCTTCATACGAAGTCCAATTCACGCCTACTCGGACTCTATCTCAACCAGAATTCCGAGATGAACGCAATGGCGTAACCCGTTTCCCTTAATTCTCACATTTAGAAATAATTATTCTTTAATTCGTTACTTTAACGTTTATTTAAAACACGGGGTGTTACATTTCTCCTTTTTCATCTTTCTCATTTCTGTGATAGTCTTCATCCTTCCACTCGCGAACTCCCAAACTTCTTTCTTTGGTTTTAATACCATCATCTTTATAATTCCTTTCAATGACCATAGTTTTGCTATCTCGCCAAAATACATCTGATTCTCTAGGCCTCTCAGGATCTCGAACAGGACGCACTGGATAAGGTTGTTCCCGCACCCTATTTGGATAAGGCATATTTTCATATGCTCTTGAGCTAATATCTTTCCTATCCATCATTTCATGCCTACGCTCTCTAACATGTTCATCTGTGTATCTTATCATATTACCATATTGCCATCTCCTATCTTGTAAGCTGGTTACATTTGGTAAATTCCCTAAATCATCGCCTTCTACGTTGACATCATCTCTATTTGCTGGCTCAACTCGTGAGCTAAGCTTACGAACTTTAGATGAACGAGTGATGTTTTCTGATGTTCCTTCATCCTCCATAATGCTATCATCCAAAGCCAATTTGTCTTCTGCATCATCAAAAAGTTCTGTGCTTGGCTCCCTTTTGTCTGATACAGTTTTAGCAAGTGACTGATTGGGGCCATTATTTGCAACCATGCAATTTTCTCTTGTTTCTTTCTGGCAATCTTTATCGTCTTCGTTTGCGCTTCCATGTCTTCTACAGGAGGGACGATCAGTAGACCTTCCTCGATATGTAGTAAACGAATCATTGTCTCCATGTCAATCATTAAATTTTTCTCTCCCACTGCCACTAAAATATCTTAGAGAATGACTATCATATTGAGAGTCATTCCATCTATCATAATCAGCATCATCAACACCGTTACAATTGTCTTCTTGTAGATCCTTATCAGCAATTTCGTTTTTTTCTTCTTTATTCTCTAAAAGTTTTTCTTCATCTAACTTCTCTTCTTACATAGGCTCTAGCATAGTCTCTTCTTTCTTCTTCTCTTGCTCTTTCTTGTTCACACTCTCGCTATTCTTCTTTTCATCTATCAACTTACCTTCATTCATTATTTTTTCATCATCTTTTCCATATACCTTTTTCAAAATATTCCTTTTTTGCACATCTTTCTCTAAAAAAGAGATCTGAAGCTTTCCCATCAACGTTTTCAAAAATTACAAAAAGGGCATGGTAATCATTCCGTTTTAATTTCACAAAGAATTTTTTGTCCATTTGCGGCATGCTTTCTAAATCATTACACCATTTTCAACAACCTCTCATAAACCTTTGGAGATTAGCTCCTCTTTTTTTCTACTGCTCCATCCCTCGTAATTCTCTTTCGTGGGAGAACGATTGATGGAGAAAAAATAAATCCCATGATTTCAACTTTGTTCTGATACCACTTTGTTGAAAATTTGTGCAACTTTGATACCACTTTGTTGAATATGTTTTAAGGAGAAAGAAAAAGAGAATATGGAGAGAGAAAAATATATTTGAAAATTTCCTTTTATTGATCCTTATTTCTTGCTTGATTCAACCTTTATTCGTTCATACAACAAATGAGTATATTTATAACATAGTAAAGGTTCTAGACTCTTCTTTTCTAGATTCTTCTTTATCCTCTAATTTTTAGGCTTGCCTTAACAAACCATTCTCTAGATAATATAATTCTACTAATAACTCTATTATTTATTGCCATTGTTTTGTCCTTCCCTAAATAAAAGAATTAAATCTATTTCATAACTTATGTTTTCTTTTAAAATCAAGTTTATTTTCAATATTGCTCTCCTCACACTAAAATTGGTCATCATGCTAGAGGTGCTCTTATAGAAATGCATAGATAACTCATGATTGTAGTTTCAATCATATATCCTAGATACCTCGAAAATCCCAAACTTTTGTGTACAGTATTAATATGTACATAAATAATGTTTGGCACAAAATAAAAAGTCAATACTTGCTTATGTGATTTCCATTTATCAATGAAAATTTCAAAAATAAATTGGGTGGACTAAATTGAAACGAATGGCTGAAGCTAATGTGGTATATAAGAGTTTAAGATCATTTCCCACTGTATTGTACTGTGGCAGCACTAGTGTATATGATTTGTGAATTAAGTGTGACGAACATAGAACCTAAACACCTCAAAGTCCATATCTACCTCATAAATTATTTTTTTGGCAGTTCAACTATAATATGCTAAAGTCGCAACATTTCCACGTTAGTCCACCTTAACCATGTTTTAACAAAGAAATATGATCGCAAAGTTCTCATTTCAGTGCATAATGCTCTGATAACAGTGCGGTATAATAGACTGAAACAGAACAACCATCTCATCGAAAACAATGTAGGATGCGAAATCAAATTACAGTGCTGAATGAAGAGGTATTACTTTTGATCCTCGCAGGCAGCAGCATAGTGAGATGCTTACCATCATAAAAATGGGCAGCCCAATCTTAATGAACAGTTACAAAGGTAAAACCCCTCTTCACACAGCCACAATTTGAGGTCCCAATAGACCGCGATTAGGGTTTTAGCAGAGCACACAACTCGACGGAATATTTGAGTTTCAGGAACGAAGAAGTACGTTCTTGTTCCCGCCGTAGTGGAATGAAATTTTGCTAGGGCTGTCCACGGACTCTGGATACGCACAGTTCCTGAGTTGCATGTATATGGACTTCCTGTCCACTAGCAATTAATAAATTAAGAAAAATAAATTTAAAAATTAAGTTTAATATAAAAATTATATCATTCCAATAATTATGGCTGTTATGGTAATGGTTATCGTTACCATTGGACAAATATCATTATCGTACCGTTTTTACTGGTAAGCCATAATTGCTTACCGTTACCGTTATCGATAGACTGGTATATCGATAAACTGGTAACCGTTACACTGGTAATGGTAAATTACCGTTTGCCAATCAAACAATGTTTCTTAGCATGTTTTTTGTACACAGTGCATCTTTATTATGTTATATGTAATGTTAGTTAATAAAAAACAAAAACGAGGAAAAGATAAGTGTACTTAGATAATACCTGTGCTTGTTAGGTGTTTGTGAAAATGTCGGATTCAGATAATAGCTTGGTAAGTCCTTTAACCGGAAGTCCGAACAGTGTGGCGCCTTATGTACGTGGTTCGCATGTAGCATCGGGTTCTCAATTGGTAATTGACAAGTGGAATGGTGATAATGACTTTGAGAAGTGGCAATGGAAAATGAAAGCGATTCTTAGGCGGAACGGGTGCACTGAGTGGTATTTGATACTCACTTATTGCCAAGTGATATCTTGGATGTTGAGAGAGAGAGAGGAGATGGTGTAATGGGCTTGCACTACTCTTCAACTTGTTATGGAGGAGAATGTGATCTCCAAAATTAGTGGTGAGACAACCGCTAAAGGTATTTGGGACAAGTTGGTGGAATTATATATGAAGAAGTCGCTCCCAAACCGTTTGATCTTGCTACGGACAATTTTCACCTTCAAGGTGAAGGAGGGCAATTCACTTAAGGCACACTTGAATGTTTTTGATGACTTGCTTATGAAGATGAAAGACGTTGATTTGAAGATTGAGGAAGAGAAATGGGCAATGATTGTGACAACCGCCCACAACCCTTGCACTAAACAAGGGGAATAATGCGTTGAAAGACGTGCCAAGCAGCTGTGGACGATCATCAAGGTATGATAACATAATCGGAACCTGTCGTAAACTCACAGCGCAAGGAGAAAATATATTAGAACTTATACAACAGGTAGTGATAGTGAAACATAAAACACTAAACTTTCATGACAACTAGAAAGTATTTACCATACACGTGGTTAACAACAATAGTGTTTACACAATTTTCCTCACTACAGCACTCAGAGAAATAGCAAACAGCGAAAATCCAGTTATTAGATAGTAGTAAAACTGATACGTAAGCCTCCAGCTCGTCATCGATTAGCATCATCGTTCCCACTAAGGCATCACCTGTCACCTGCTACTTAGTTTTCCCATCCAACAATCAGATGAACAACCCAAGGTAATAAGAGGGAAACATAAAACCTTGAGTCAGACAACAGTCTTAATGAGCGATAAAACAGCTAACAAACTTCATCAATAAAACATATGAGAATAGGAAAATAAACGAACTAATCTACCCATCTCTAGAGATGAACTCTCAACTGCCTTCCCTATACCTAACAGTGATAGCCTTTACAATCCATACATCCAAAGGAATAACTATTCAGCCATGACAACCAGAACGACCATTCATACATAGCAACGGTAACTCAACCATCATTACGACAAGCATTCAAACGTTCATGGCTGACTCTGGCTATCACCGCCAACCTTTCTTTGAAACCCTCGTTATTGTATGACTGTGTAACACCCTGCATTTTCAACCCAGGATAATAAAATAAGAATAACTTAATTAAATATTTAGAACTAAGTAAAATGGATTATACCGTTGCGTTCGTCTCGGAATTCTGGTTCAGATAGAGTCCGAGTTTGCGTAAAACGGACATCGTATGAAAAAGTTATGGGTTGCAAAAGTTTGTCAGAGAAAACAGGAACTGCACAGGACAATTCTGGACCTCCGGACCCATGGGGGTCGACCCCATCAAGTGGGGATCGACCCCCCACAGCAGATTTTGACAGATTAGGGTTTTTGAGTTTCTGGACGATTCTGATGGCTTTTGGTCAAATCTGAGGGTCCTGGTTTCTCCATACACCTATAAATAAGACCTTAGACCTAACCCTAAACCTCATGATTCGGCAGCTATGCTGAAGCTCTGTCATTACTCTCTCTCTTCTCAAATATATTCTGAAAATTAAAATATTAGCCTAGGAAAATTATGAATCTAGATCTGGAAGAGAGAATCAACATTAATAAAAAGATTATTGAATTATGAAAGCAAGGTAAACTTCTAGATACAATCTATTCATATTCTTCCTATTTCTTTCCCTTCTCTTTTAATGAAAATAATCAATCCACGGTTATTAGGTTTCAAATCAAATTAAAGCACTACAAGAAAATATACATATGGTTACATTCATTGGTTGTGTTTAATATGTGAATGCGACCGATTTGATTTTTAATTATGTACTCAAAGGTATTGGTTACATTTATTTGACAATGGACTAAAATATTGGTTACGTTTAGCGCTTCCCCCCTTTAGGTTTTGTTTCCCTCTTCTATTTCATTTTTTCGGCCTAAACTAAATAACTTTCGCTCCGTCTTCCCTTAAAAAAAATTCCTCCTATCTTCATCTCCAATCTCAATACCCAAATTCCTCATTTTCGCGTTGCTTTTCTTCCTTTGATTCTCTTCTCTCTAGACACTCTTCGCTGTATTGCTTTCGTTTATAGTTTTACTTGTGCCAATCTTTCAGCAGTAATTCATCTTCAGCGACCTACCCTCTGTGCGCATCTCGATTTGTTCCTCAAGTCCTTTTTCTAACCTTATCCATTGCATTTAATCCCACCTTCGTTTTGTTTGGCGGTGAATGCACCCTGAAGCTAGACTGCATAGTAAATCCAGCGACTTCCTTCTCACTGCTAATCTCCCTCCCTCTTTCTAATTTTCTGTTTTGAAATCATTCCTAAGCATCCACGTTAAACAAACAGATAATGGCTGCCACCGCCACAGTCGCCAACCCAAGTTCACTTTTGCTCAAAATTAACCATGACCACCTATCAAATCCAAAAAGATCCGTTATTCTCGCCCCGAACAAAACCAAATCCATGACTAAAATCTCCTGTACCGCTACCCAAGCACCCACTGCCACCGCCTCTACCTCTCCTTCTACTTTGTCACTGGTCCAACCACCCTCCCAGAATCTGTCCTCCTCAAAGCTCAAGCTGACCTCTTCGACCACCAATCATATGGGATGTACATCCTTCAGATGTCTCACCGCGGCAAGGAGTTCGATCAAGTAATAAAGAAAGTCGAATCCGATCTGCGTAAGCTTTTGAACATTTTGGACGACTACTTCGTCGTGTTTTTGCAGGGCGGTGCAACCACTCAGTTTGTTGCCATTTCTACGAATCTCTCTGCACTGGCACTAATGATGTTACCAAGTTCATTGTCACCAGATCTAGGGGTGTTAAGGCATTTAAGGAGGAAAAGAAGTATTCAAGCCCTAGTCTTGTTTGGTCCGGAAAGGAGAAGTATTCAAGCCGGTTGCATTCATGAAGGATTTCCAAGCCAGGCATCCTTGATTTGAAAATCATGGTAGTAATTTTAATACTTGCTTTATGAGCTTGTTCGATTTGCATACTCAACTTTGCGGGTTCTTGGTTTTGGATTTATGTTTGCTTTGTTTGGGGACCATCAAAGTATTTTGATCAAGGTATCATGTCATTTTATCTATTTCAATAGAGAATAATTGGAACAATTAAATTTTCTATTGTCATCATTGTTGATTGATGTGGTATATTGTATTCCTTGGTTAGTTTTGAGTATGATAAAGTATTATTAATGCATATGAACAATCCAGTACTTTAACTCTATGATGTTACTTGAGCATTCCCTTTTGATTTTGTCATATTAATAATTCAGCATCACATATACGAAGTTTCAGCGGTTCCATGTGCGAATATTATGCCTTCATTGTTAATTTTTTTTGTGAATTCGTCTTCTGTTAGATGCAAATATGTAACAGAAGAACGGTAATGACCAAACTAGTTCAATCAAGATGCATCTTGGTAGTAAGGGTAATAATGTCATCACTAGCAAAAAGATGGGAAGTTGATCAAAATAATCATGTCTTATCAATGGTGTAAGCACCATCGGGTAAGAGTTGGACTGATGTGAGATACCAAAAGGATACATCCTCTCATCAGTCTTTCCGCCTTGCCTGACTACTTTTGGTATTGACTGCTATGATTTTTGTGCGCAGCGGAAGCTTGACAAAATGCCAAGAAAATTGGATCTTTATCACCCAATCACTTGAAGATGAATTTGATTGAAAAAAACAACACAAATAATATCGGAAATATGAGCACACGATATTCCACCCAACCACCATCTTTATTGATTCACTAATAAAAATTGTTTACAAACGATCTCAACTATCGTTACAAACAATTACAACTTGAACCAATATCCTTATTGAGAAATAGGTAGAGAATATCTAATGGCTAAAAATTTGAGGAGAAAGACAATGAAGAATAATGGCAAATTTTCCACACCTGTTGAAGAGATTAGCTAGCCCTTTTTATAATGAGAATTGCTTCATGCCCAAGAAAAACTTGGCTTCATGCCCAAGAAAACTTGACTCCCAAAATATCTTCATATATGTTATAAAACTATTTGGTTAAACACCAAATATCCTTGCAATAAATGTCCACAAATATAACAACCAATATCTCTCCATAAAATCTAGCATCAAATCTCTTCATAAAATCTAGTACCAAATCTCTTCATCAAATCTAGCTCCAAATCTCTCCATAAAATCTTACAACAAAACTCTCCACAAAATAAGTAAGATTATTTGTTGCCCAAAATTGTGATTTGCGTATCACCAATTTCAACACTCCACCTTGATACCAAATCACAACATCTCCTCCACTCAAACAATAGCCCCTTAGCTCTCACTTTAAACATCTTCTTTCTCAATTAACACCATCTCAATTTTAACGGCTACGAGATAAAACCATTCTGTCTTCTCTTCAAGTCCAGGCTCAATTGATTTACAGGTTCAATTACACCTTCTTGATTTCATCAGGCCACAAGATTACCTAATTAATTTCCAGGCTCAATCACACCTTCTTGATTTCATCAGGCCACAAGATTACCTAATTGATTTTCAGGCTCAATCACACCTCCTCTTTATCGATATACGCCTACCACTTGATCCCTCTTCATCTACATGGATCCCTCGAGAATTATTAACGTGAAGAAAACAATCGATAACATGATCCTCAATGAATCCTCAACAGTGATCAAAACCAACCTCTCCACCTTGCTGCGGACTAGGTTCTTTCATTCCAAATTCTCAAAATCTCCTACTCCATAATAGCCATCCATGAAAGCAACATCATCTCCGACATCTACAATCTTCAATCCAAAATCACTCCAAGCTATGCGATGAACTGGCTCTGATACCAAACTGTTATGATTTTGTGCGCAGCGGAAGCTTGACAAAATGCCAAGAAAAATTGGTTCTTTATCACCCAATCACGTGAAGATGAATTTGATTGAAAAAAAACACAAATAATATCAGAAATATGAGCACACGATATTCCACCCAACCACCCTCTTTATTGATTCACTAATAAAAATTGTTTACAAACGATCTCAACTATCGTTACAAACAATTACAACTTGAACCAATAACCTTATTGAGAAATAGGTAGAGAATATCTAATGGCTAAAAATTTGAGGAGAAAGACAATGAAGAATAATGACAAATTTTCCACACCTAATGAAGAGATTAGCTAGCCCTTTTTATAGTGAGAATTGCTTCATGTCCAAGAAAAACTTGGCTTTATGCCCAAGAAAACTTGGCTCCCAAAATATCTTCATATATGTTATAAAACTATTTGGTTAAACACCAAATATCCTTGCAATAAATGTCCACAAATATAGCAACCATTCTCTCTCCATAAAATCTAGCATCAAATCTCTTTATAAAATCTAGCACCAAATCTCTTCATCAAATCTAGCACCAAATCTCTCCATAAAATCTAGCAACAAATCTCTCCACAAAATATGTAAGATTATTTGTTGTCCAAAATTGTGATTTGCGTATCACCAATTTCAATATTGACATCATGAAGTGGATGTAATCTTTTTAGTACATTCTGATGTTTTTGATTCAATATAAATCCATGTGTTTGCATCAATGATTTTGATGGTTGTTTTTGTCATAGGTGTTGATGGTTTCCTGTTTTCCAATTCTACTTTTCGGCTTAATGACGTGTTGCATTGTAGTAAAGGAGGTATGTTGCTACATTTACGTTATTTTGTTATGTTTCTCAAGTGAAAAGAAGTTATATAGGAATAGAAATATTTAATATGAGGATCATGCTTTTTAGTAAGCTGTAATAACCCGGAAATCTGGGCCAGTTTAAAAATTTTATTTTGGCAATTTTAGCGAATTTCGATTATTTAAAATGAATTATTTTAAGTAATAACGACGAGAAATTTATTTTGAATAGAATTCGAATGTATATATTATATAGTTCATCGTTAGAAAATAAATTTTTATTTATATTTGTAAATGGACTGTGTGTCTGACATTGGATTTTAGTCTGTGTGATTGATTTCTATTAAATATATATCTGTTTGGCAGCGGAGAATTTATTCTCTTGCTTAACGCACTTCTCTGAGACGTACGAGCTCAGGGGTTATATATCGATGGATATCAAACGCGTGGAGTGAATTTCCTGTGTGGCATGCCTAAGTGGCAGTATCATCAAGGCTTCTGTTGAAAAAGCAAAGTCTTGTGGTTGATGATCAAAGCATGGCCTGTGTGGCGTAGCTTTGTGTAACGTTGATTCGCGAGTTTCACACCCGGTATGAACCAAAAACAGGAGACGGACCTCAGGGAGGGCATGCATTTCCTTCTAGCTAAAAAGTGGCATCAGTGGTTTTACACGCCCTGACGAGTTTGACTTATGTGGTTGTTGCTGTTGCGAGGCGCCTCGGTTAGATCGGACGATCCGGGTCCGATGGAGCCATTCGTTGGCTCATTTACGCCCCAAAGGGCGGGGAAACGCAGTGTTCAGGAATTTTAATCCACATCGGTGGACCGACCCTGTTGCTCCAAGGGTCACTCGAGCTCTGATCCTGAGACATGGGCTAGATTGTCTCGAATCGGTTGAGGACTATCTTTTGCCTCGGTTCATAGATGGAAATCCAATTTCCAAATATGTGACATTTGCGGTTTTAATTGTAGAGCCTAGTATGGCGACATGATATATGGTACCCAAGCCGCCTATGATTGATACTTATGATTCGAAGTTGTTTTATACACTATACACTGATAATAGTATCAAATGATTTGTTTTAAAACGTATCAAGCATTCTTTGGTTGTTATAAGGGAAAACCCTATCCCCCGGCTTGCGTTGCATTGTGTGATAGGACCTGGGTCTTATAACAGCTTCATTGTTCTTTATTTAGCACTGCGTTGTTTGTTATATGCACTGGTATTCTTGGGAGGAAACCCGTTCCGTGTTATACGGCGTGGCCCTTTGATTTACCTAGCTTTAAAAATAAAGATTAATCACTGTTTTAGTTCTCACACCAGTCCCATGACTGACCTGGAGTTTATTGTTTTAACCTAAACTCTGGGTGCCTTTATTTTGACACGGGAAGCTAGTAGTTTTGGTTTTGCAGATTTATATTCACAGGATCCGGGTTTACAGCTGGAACTATATCCAGAAAGCTTTGTATCTGTATATCTCTTCTAGTTGTGTATTATATTATTTTCCGCTGCTATGTATTTAAATGTAATTTAAATCTCTGATATTTCTATGTAATATTCATCTATACTCTGTACATTCTTATATTCTGATGGAATTATTGTGATTAACAATGAAATGTTCTTCCATGTGCGTTCTGATTTGTCTTGTCCTCACAGTAATTCGTTCTTTCTCATCTCTTCGGAGACCGGGGAAGTTACGGGTCTTTACAGTTGGTATCAGAGCTTTGGTTTACAAAGCTCAGAGAACAAGACACATTAGAACCATACGAAAGAATTCATCAGAAACTGAATTAGTAATATCCAACGGGAATGACTCGTTAGAGATGGGATCAGTAGTATCCTGGAACGAGTGTGAAGAGTATGTTTTTAATGTGAAAACAAATTTTGTTTTGAAAATTTAAATCAATTATTCGTATTTGATTATTTATTTGTATTGATTTGGACAATCCAGTATATAAAGATTTTGCATATACGCCTTGCAAACGTGTATTTGAAGTTTTAATATACTGGATAGATATAGAATTACACTCTAATCACCCGGAGATGATTTTGATGATGGAGCTTCATCATTAGAATTTATGTTCGAGTGACGAAAGTGGGCTTTCTATATATTTCCTACTGACTGGTGTGAGAACCAAAATTAGATAGGGCCTATTGTTGTGATTTGGCATCAAAAATCTTATTTTTGACTATATATCAAAGTTATGCATTTGAAAAGCTAATCAACTAATAGATTGATGGTTGTGTTGTTGATTATTGGTTGATTTATTAAAATTTGTACCATATAGCCCAATTGAACCAAATAGGGAATTGTATTGAAATTTGGTCGCATTTGCTTGCATATACATGTACTTACATTGAACAGGTTATAGCAAGGAGGCTAGAGCAGAAGAATAAAATTTGTTTGCCCGACAAATAGGTACATGTTTACCATAATTTACTGTTTTGTTTGGGTGATGATGATTTTATGAGTCGATTGGCTAGCCGCTTGGCTTTTTCTTTTTCTTTTTGAGATCAGAAGGCCTGTATGGCAATTTCGGGATTTTCCCGTGCTCCCGGTGCAGGGGAGGTTATGGCGAAATTTTTCGAAAATTTAGGGTGTTAGCCAAATTTTTGAAAAATTTGAAAAGTTTTTAGAAACTGAAAAGTTGAAGAACTTAAGCCGTAATGAAAATAGAGAAAGTTGAGTTGATTGTTAAACAACTTTCGGCTTCGTTCCTTTTCGGGGACGAAAAGTTTTAAGTGGGGGAGATTGTAATAACCCGGAAATCTGGGCCAGTTTAAAATTTTTATTTGGGCAATTTTAGCGAATTTCGATTATTTAAAATGAATTATTTTAAGTAATAATGACGAGAAATTTATTTTGAATAGAATTCGAACGTATATATTATATAGTTCGTCGTTAGAAAATAAATATTTATTTATATTTGTAAATGGACTGTGTGTCTGACATTGGATTTTAGTCTGTGTGATTGATTTCTATTAAATATATATATGTTTGGCGGCGGAGAATTTATTCTCTTGCTTAACGCCCTTCTCTAAGACGTACGAGCTCAGGGGTTATATATCGATGGATATCAAACGCATGGAGTAAATTGCCTGTGTGGCATGCCTAAGTGGTAGTATGATCAAAGCTTCTGTTGAAAAGCAAAGTCTTGTGGTTGATGATCAAAGCACGGCCTGTGTGGCGTAGCTTTGTGTAACGTTGATTCGCGAGTTTCACACCCGGTATGAACCAAAAACGGGAGACGGACCTCAGGGAGGGCATGCGTTTCCTTCTAGCTAAAAAGTGGCATCAGTGGTTTTACACGCCCTGACGAGTTTGACTTATGTGGTTGTTGCTGTTGCGAGGCGCCTCGGTTTGATCGGACGATCCGGGTCCGATGGAGCCATTCGTTGGCTCATTTACGCCCCAAAGGCCGGGGAAACGCAGTTTTCAGGAATTTTAATCCACATCGGTGGACCGGCCCTGTCGCTCCAAGGTTCACTCGAGCTCTGATCCTGAGACATGGGCTAGATTGTCTCGAATCGATTGAGGACTATCTTTTGCCTCGGTTCATAGATGGAAATCCAATTTACAAATACGTGACATTTGCGGTTTTAATTGTAGAGCCTAGTATGGCGACATGATATATGGTACCCATGCCGCCTATGATTGATACTTATGATTCGAAGTTGTTTTATACACTATACACTGATAATAGTATCAAATGATTTGTTTTAAAACATATCAAGCATTCTTTGGCTGTTATAAGGGAAAACCCTATCCCCCGGCTTGCGTTGCATTGTGTGATAGGACCTGGGTCTTATAACAGCTTCATTGTTCTTTATTTAGCATTGCGCTGTTTGTTATATGCACTGGTATTCTTGGGAGGAAACTTGTTTCGTGTTATACGGCGTGGTCCTTTGATTTACCTAGCTTTAAAAATAAAGATTAATCACTGTTTTAGTTCTCACACCAGTCCCATGACTGACCTGGAGTTTATTGTTTTAACCTAAACGCTGTGTGCCCTTATTTTGACACGGGCAGCTAGTAGTTTTGGTTTTGCAGATTTATATTCACAGGATCCTGGTTTACAGCTGGAAGGATATCCGGAAAGCTTTGTATCCGTATATCTCTTCTAGTTGTGTATTGTATTATTTTCCGCTGCTATGTATTTAAATGTAATTTAAATCTCTGATATTTCTGTGTAATATTCATCTATACTCTGTACATTCTTATATTCTGATGGAATTATTGTGATTAACAATGAAATGTTCTTCCATGTGCGTTCTGATTTGTCTTGTCATCACAGTAATTCGTTCTTTCTCATCTCTTCGGAGACCGGGGAAGTTACGGGTCTTTACAGTTGGTATCAGAGCTTTGGTTTACAAAGCTCAGAGAACAAGACACATTAGAACCATACGAAAGAATTCATCAGAAACTGGATTAGTAATATCCAACGGGAATGACTCGTTAGAGATGGGATCAGTTGTATCCTAGAACGAGTGTAAAGAGTATGTTTTTAAAGTGAAAACAAATTTTGTTTTGAAAATTTAAATCAATTATTCGTATTTGATTATTTATTTGTATTGATTTGGACAGTCCAGTATATAAAGATTTTGCATATACGCCTTACAAACGTGTATTTGAAGTTTTAATATACTGGATAGATATAGAATTACACTCTAATCGCCCGGAGATGATTTTGATGATGGAGCTCCATCATTAGAATTTATGTTCGAGTGACTAAAGTGGGCTTTCTATATATTTCCTACTGACTGGTGTGAGAACCAAAATTAGATAGGGCCTATTGTTGTGATTTGGCATCAAAAATCTGATTTTTGACTATATATCAAAGTTATGCATTTGAAAAGCTAATCAACTAATAGATTGATGGTTGTGTTGTTGATTATTGGTTGATTTATTAAAATTTGTACCATATAGCCCAATTGAACCAAATAGGGAATTGTATTGAAATTTGGTCGCATTTGCTTGCATTTACATGTACTTACATTGAACAGGTCATAGCAAGGAGGCTAGAGCAGAAGAATAAAATTTGTTTGCCCGACAAATAGGTACATGTTTACCATAATTTACTGTTTTGTTTGGGTGATGATGATTTTATGAGTCGATTGGCTAGCCGCTTGGCTTTTTCTTTTTCTTTTTGAGATCAGAAGGCCTGTATGGCAATTTCGGGATTTTCCCGTGCTACCGGTGCAGGGGAGGTTATGGCGAAATTTTTCGAAAATTTAGGGTGTTAGCCAAATTTTTGAAAAATTTGAAAAGTTTTTAGAAACTGAAAAGTTGAAGAACTTAAGCCGTAATGAAAATAGAGAAAGTTGAGTTGATTGTTAAACAACTTTCGGCTTCGTTCATTTTCGGGGACGAAAAGTTTTAAGTGGGGGAGATTGTAATAACCCGGAAATCTGGGCCAGTTTAAAATTTTTATTTTGGCAATTTTAGCGAATTTCGATTATTTAAAATGAATTATTTTAAGTAATAACGACGAGAAATTTATTTTGAATAGAATTCGAACGTATATATTATATAGTTCGTCGTTAGAAAATAAATATTTATTTATATTTGTAAATGGACTATGTGTCAAACATTGGATTTTAGTCTGTGTGATTGATTTCTATTAAATATATATCTGTTTGGCGGCGGAGAATTTATTCTCTTGCTTAACGCCCTTCTCTGAGACGTACGAGCTCAGGGGTTATATATCGATGGATATCAAACGCATGGAGTGAATTGCCTGTGTGGCATGCCTAAGTGGCAGTATGATCATGGCTTCTATTGAAAAGCAAAGTCTTGTGGTTGATGATCAAAGCACGGCCTGTGTGGCGTAGCTTTGTGTAACGTTGATTCGCGAGTTTCACACCCGGTATGAACCAAAAACAGGAGACGGACCTCAGGGAGGGCATGCATTTCCTTCTAGCTAAAAAGTGGCGTCAGTGGTTTTACACGCCCTGACGAGTTTGACTTATGTGGTTGTTGCTGTTGCGAGGCGCCTCGGTTAGATCGGACGATCCGGGTCCGATGGAGCCATTCGTTGGCTCATTTACGCCCCAAAGGGCGGGGAAACGCAGTGTTCAGGAATTTTAATCCACATCGATGGACCGACCCTGCCGCTCCAAGGGTCACTCGAGCTCTGATCCTGAGACATGGGCTAGATTGTCTCGAATCGGTTGAGGACTATCTTTTTCCTCGGTTCATAGATGGAAATCCAATTTCCAAATACGTGACATTTGCGGTTTTAATTGTAGAGCCTAGTATGGCGACATGATATATGGTACCCATGCCGCCTATGATTGATACTTATGATTCGAAGTTGTTTTATACACTATACACTGATAATAGTATCAAATGATTTGTTTTAAAACGTATCAAGCATTCTTTGGTTGTTATAAGGGAAAACCCTATCCTCCGGCTTGCGTTGCATTGTGTGATAGGACCTGGGTCTTATAACAGCTTCATTGTTCTTTATTTAGCATTGCGCTTTTTGTTATATGCACTGGTATTCTTGGGAGGAAACCCGTTCCGTGTTATACGGCATGGTCCTTTGATTTACCTAGCTTTAAAAATAAAGATTAATCACTGTTTTAGTTCTCACACCAGTCCCATGACTGACTTGGAGTTTATTGTTTTAACCTAAACTATGGGTGCCCTTATTTTGACACGGGCAGCTAGTAGTTTTGGTTTTGCAGATTTATATTCACAGGATCCTGGTTTACAGCTGGAACGATATCCGGAAAGCTTTGTATCCGTATATCTCTTCTAGTTGTGTATTGTATTATTTTCCGCTGCTATGTATTTAAATGTAATTTAAATCTCTGATATTTCTGTGTAATATTCATCTATACTCTGTACATTCTTATATTCTGATGGAATTGTTGTGATTAACAATGAAATGTTCTTCCATGTGCGTTCTGATTTGTCTTGTCCTCACAGTAATTCGTTCTTTCTCATCTCTTCGGAGACTAGGGAAGTTACGGGTCTTTATATAAGCATATCCAGACATATACATATACATCACATTGCCTCCGCACTTGACAAAGACACATTGGAAATTATCTCCCTGTACTAAGATCATTAGACAAGAACAGAGTATCTAATCAAAATCATAAAAGAAATTAATTCCAGTCTCTGCTTTGAACAATTGTGAAATCTATTTGAACATTTAAGGTTATCTTCATTGATTATTGACTAAGTAATATTATATTTTTTTGGTAATAACTAATTTTCACAGTATCCACATATATAAGAAGACATAATTGTTATGGTCTAGTGTTATATGGAAGGCCACATTACACAAACTTGAAGCTACTTTCCGTGAAGTATTCATATTTTTAAGCAGACGGAATTCTTTCGGTCTATCGTTACATTGTTGAAGGCCGTTACACAAACTTGATGCTCTAAAACCTTTTAAAAATTAAGTAGGAACCATAGAGTTGGTATGAAAGGTGTTGAAAATTAATGTAAATACATGGTTGATTCGTAAATCTGTTCAGTTGGCTATGACTTGATTTGCTATCAAACCAATCAATTTTAAACAAGTTAACGGAAGTTCATGACTAACAAGTAGAAGCGTTAGCAATTTTAGTTTTTTTGACTATATATAAAATAAATAAATCAGAAATTACAGATGAAATACCAAAATCCAAGATATGAATCCTTGTTTGGAAGTTTGGGCAAAATACTGAACCTTTCGTCATAAGCTGTGTATACACAATTTTAATCATTTTATTTGCCTTTGTATACATCTTTTTTATGTGCCTTTGTGTACATCTTTTTTATGTGAGGCAGGTCTGTTAATATTTTATAACTAATTTTCCTTCTTCCTCCTCCTTTCCTTATTTATTAATTTTCGCTGCTTAAATTTCTCTAAACGTAATAAGCATGTTCTCCAGCAGATCACGAGCAGAACACTTCAAGTCTGACTGGCACAAGCATAATCTCAAAAAAAAAAAAAAAAAAAAAACGAGGGAGCTTCCTCCTCTATCCATACAGGAGTGTGCAGCTGACGTTGAATTGAGCGACTCAAAGAGAGACTCAAAGGAAATCTCATTTTAAGGTGAGTCAAGTATCATTTCAAATATATCAACATTGGTAGACATTCATGTTAAGGCTTTTGTTAGGCTGCCATCAAAATGAAACCAGTTCTACCATTTATCTATTTTCCAACCACAGTTCTCTAACTGTAGCATTGAGTTGCATAAAGCCTTTCTGCCAATCATTTAATGAACATAAGCTTTTGGTGATAAGGTTATTATTACATTTGGTTAGGAGTTCATGAAATTTCCACTTACATATGATAATTTGCACCAACACAATTCTTATCATGTAAATCTATGTAAATGAAAAGCCAGATCATTTTATTCTCTTTTTAGTTATTGTATTACGTTATATTTCTTCTGCGCTTTGGTTACCCATGCTCAATATAAAATCAAGAGTGCCATTTTGTTATAAACAGAGCGTTTATTATGATGTCTCAATGATTTAAACCCATGCTCTTTAAATTTTTGTTTAAAGCATATTACTTTAACCATTTTGGTTGGAGGTTCAAGATGCTATACATATACAATGATATTATTTTTGTTAACTTTTAACTGCAAACATGTAAGCAAAGCATGTTTCTCTAATGATCCATTAGTAATAACTTTCGATGCATTACGTGAGATGAAAGAACCATCTATAAAGAAAACTCAATTATTTTATGGGTACAATATGTCATCGTTATTTTAAGCGGGTGTAAGTTTTGAATGATGCTATGATAACCGCATAAAAGGGAACCCAAAATAATAAACAACGAAATTAATAGATTATACCCATGATTGTAGAATGATTTAGGGGTAATGATAAATTTTTGGGGAAAGTAGTATTTTGGTAAGCTCTATGAGGTTAGTAATATATGTGGCATTGGCTACTACCGCATATTGAAATAATTGTAGTTTAATTCTTTTAAAATGTTAATGATATACTCATTTAGTAGGATACTTACGTGTGGAATTTTGGTGGGGTAGATACATGTTAAGGATATGGGTGGGTACCTGCCACTGAATAGATAGAAATTGGAATTTCTACCAATTAAAGTGACCGGTCAAAATTAATGGACACTACGCTTTTGTTCCTAGTTTTACTCGGCACAAGTAGGATGGGAAAGGCGACAGAAAGAAGTAAAGTAAAATGAAAAGACTACTAGATGCCAAAATGCACGTTCAACAAGGTACATGTTGTTTACAATAAGAAGTTGGATTTTTTTTCAAGTTGGCCCCCTTTTATAAACTTATAACACATTTAGCTTTGTTTGAAAACTTATTACGGCCGTAGCCTGGTTTATGTCACATCAGCTGAAAAAAGTTATTTAACACAACGTTATTTGAAATAACGCGTGAAGCGTTATTCTAGATAACGCAAGCATGTTTTTTACTTTAACCCATGTGTTTCTCTGTAGAACACAAGAGCGTTATCATAAATAACGCTTGCGAGCGTTATCTTTAATAACGCACATGATTAGTGGTAATGATTTTTGGAAGAACACAGTTTAATGCGTTATTTAGAATACCGCTTGAAAGCGTTATCCTAAATAACGCAAAAATAAAATAATGGTGTGTTAAGTCTTACAGTTTCCTTTTGCGTTATTTAAAATAACGCTTCACGCGTTATTTGAAAAGACGCACAGACGTGATATACAGTCAGCCGAGAGTCTCTTCCTCCTCACTTTTTCTTAAAACCTATTTTTTCAAAACCAAAAACCCTAAGCTTCTAACCCTATTTGCCCAACCTAACATCAAATTTTAGGGTTTGTTGATCGAAATTCATCGCCATGGCAAGCTCATCAACACAAGAAGCTCCGGAAGGTAAAAAATTCCTTATTTTGTTGATTTCTTATAAAATTTAGGGTTTGTCCATGATTGAGGAAACTTGTGAATTAGCTTGTAGTTGCTTTAATGGGTTCAATGTAGTTGAAATTATATAGGTTTCAACATTGATTTTGGTTTTTTCGCTACATTTGTGTAGAGTTTGTTGAGATGGAACCGGGACCTGTAGATGATAGTGTCCTATATTTGCAACACAGACATAGGTCGAACAATAACGCTTTGATGGCGGTATGTATATGCGGTGTTTGTATGTTGGCCTAAAGTATTTTTTTTGTATGCATGTCTTACGTTGTATGTTAAATTTTATTTACAGGGAAAAGATCCCGTTCGGATTATTGATCACACAGTTTCCGTTGGCACGGTGACCTCCGCACATCCATAAGTTTTGGCCTTGCTTGATCGCGCTGGATTTCGACTAGTACACGGGTTGAAATACGTTCAACTCGATCGTTATCTCATCACTGACTTAGTCGATATATGGAGACCGAAGACATCGACATTCCATTTTAGAGGTGGAGAGATGACCATCACTTTGGGTGATTTGGCGGTCCTGCTAGGCTTGCCGATTGATGGCGCTCCTTTGAGGACTCCAGAGGCCGGAGACTACATGGAGATGTGCCAGCGGCTTTTAGGTATTACGTCTCCCACGGACCAGTGGATGGGAAATGAGCAAATTATAACTAGTTGGTACAAAGCGCAGTTTGTGCATGACATTCCATAGAATGCCACGCAGGAACAGATAGAACAACGTGCTAGAACTATCATACTCTGTATCATTACTGAACGCCTGATCTGCGATCATTTTAAGACTCGGGTGTGGCTGAAATGGTTGCATTTTATTGAGGATTTTGATCATTGTTGGCAATATTCTTGGGGTAGTGCGACATTAGCATACACATATACGGAACTTAGCAGGACCGTTTTTCTTGAGAGCCCTTATATGGGAGGCTGTCCTTCTTTTATACAGCTACTTTATTTTCGTACGCTTATTTGCTTCTTTTTTTTTTTTTTGCATGTCGTGTTTCTTTATCAAATTTCTTTGTAGCTATGGTCGTGGACGTATCTTCCCCTTGGTAGACTTGAATTAAAGCACCCTAATATTGATATTTCTTTGCCTTACGGGGCTAGGTAATTTTATTCCGTCAATTATTTATCTTATATGTGTTAACTTATTTCCTCTATCTCTTACCAAGTCACAATTACAGGTGGGTTGGAAAGAAGAGCACTTCGTCGACTCCGAGGCGTAATCTAAAATTCTATCGCAATGAGCTCGACGTGCTTAGTCCGGATGTTGTTACATGGACCCCATATGCCTAGGATTTTGAACAGCTTCTGGCCTTATGTACCGTGTCTTTCCATCTGTGGACCGCCCGTGTACCCATTATATGTTTGAACGATGTAGCATATCACCTTCCTGACCGGGTGATGCGCCAGTTTGGATTTAGACAACATCTTCCTGAACCAGCCCCACATTACAGGATTAACTTAGAAGTACCTGGGGAGTACGAGGCGGCCATTGAGACATGGAACCATCGGCACATGCACACGCAGCAGCAGCGCGAGTTCACCTTGTCGGACGAAGAGTATTACACATAGTATTGGCAGATTACCCGACGGTATATTCTTCGCAGCGTGGAACCTCTTGGTACCATAGTGGAACCGTATACGCCTAGAGCTCCTCTTGAGAGCAAGGTGGTATGAAAACCGTGCTAACAAATGTAATTTTTTATTTTTTTGGCAAGTTTGAGTTTTATGTAAGTTAACTTATAAAATGCAGGCGGATGGGGTGTACCGGGCTATAGAAATGGTTGATGAGTTATCTCATGAGGTTCCCGAACAAAGCAAGGGAAAATGCTTTAGCATCAAGCGCATTTTGCAAACTATTTTGGGAAAGAACAGGCTTGCAAGACCGGCACCGCCTCCTCCACCTCCCCCAGCTCAAGCTTTAGCACTCGTAGAAGCTTCGGAGGCACAAGAAGTCCGCGACATTCCTCCGCCGCCAACTACTAAGGTTTATACATCATGGAGGAAAAAGGTGGCGTCAAGGGGAAAGGGTAAGGGTAAGGAAGCAGAGTCGTCTCAACCAACACAGGTTGTGCATGGTCCGTCACAGCCGCAAGAAGGTTCCTCATCGTCTTCGCATGAAGATGTACCTCCAAAAACGAAGAGGAAGCAGAGAGAAACTCCTTACCAGCAACGGATCCTGAAGTAGTTGGTCCATAGGGTGGTGTTGTAGTTTGTAGGTTAACTGTTATTTTTAGCTACTTGAACTTTTTATTCAGATGTTGAAATTGTGTAATGTTTTGCGGGTTGTGATTAACTCGGATTTTGAGTTGTAACGTATGCTTAGTTTGGTTTATGTGACATCATTTTGGTTTGCCGTAGTAGGCTCCAATGTTTGCTTTTGGTTGTTTATCATTATTGACTTGAAGTTGATGAGTTTATGCATCACTGTGCAGGAAATATAACCTATAAAGTACCTGAAGCGGCATTTGGAATAACGCGTATAGCGTTATTCCAAATAACGCTTATAGTGTTGTTATAAATGTCGTTCCAGGTAGTTATCTTTAAACCGTGCACAACCTGGAGTGTTTTTTAGAATAACGTTGTAAGCGTTATTTGGAATAACGCTATGTGCGTTATTCCAAATAACTCTCCAGGTTGGTATCCTGTCATTAAAAGCCGTGCCATCTTCACCAACCCACCCATTCATTTGTTACTTTCCCAAATCAAACCCAAAAAACCTCACAATTCAAAAGGCCTATTTTGCTCACAATCGAAGGTACTCCACGGATCTTTTCTTTTAGTTTATTGTTTTTCAAAATTAGTCCATAATGTACGTTTTATTCATGCAATTATACTTTAGATGAATCAATGGGAACTTGATGATGAAACTTTAGCCAAGTACATGGATGAGTTTGAATCAATTGAACGTCGACCGGGCAAAGAACCACGATTGGAAGCTCTCATACCTAAAGAAATGCGACAAAAGACCTTTGTAGCGGTGGATGGAAACGGAGGAAGAAATAAGGGTAAAGCCTTAGCGATTGGTGAAGCAGTACCACGACAATATTGCAATTGTAATGTCTATTGTCATGTGCATGTTGCGAAGAGTAAGGCAAACGCTGGCCGACGGTACTACGCTTGCGGGCGATATCCGGTTTGGTTATCTGTGCCGCACTTGGTTACACCTTGTCGTTACACGGAGTGGATTGATCCTCCATTATGTCGAAGAGGCCACGAGTATGCCCTGGAGATGCAAGAAGAGAATGCACAACTAAAGACCGAAATTTACCGAATGCGGGAAAAATATGACTCACTGGAGTCCACCATTCCTAGATATCCTAATGAGTAATGTAACGGTCTATGTATCGGTATATGTACCGTTCTACTGTATTGTTTTACATACCATTCTAATGTATCGTTTTATGTATCGTTATATGTTGTGTTCTAATGTATCATTTTATGTATCGTTATATGTAGTGTTCTAATGTATCGTTTTATGTAGCATTCGAATGTAGTTGTAATGAGTAGTGTATTGGCGTTTAATGTTGTATCATTTCATGCATCGTATTGCCGTATAATGTTACCACTAAGCCAATTCTCCAAAACATATTTCATTTACGTAATACAACCAAGATAAATGTTACCACACACATAAAACAACAGGATAAATAGTTACGACATATGTCTTATACATAATAAAACCAAATAGAAACGTACGCAATGTAATAAAACAGGATAGGTAGGTACTACATAACACTTAGTAAAGTCTATGTCACTGTAGTACAATGGCTCTTCTTATGGCCATTTACTCCACACTTGCTGCACCTATTAGATCTAGAAGACTGCCCGTCGTCCATGGTGCCTTTAATTCTAGTAGATCTAGGTCGGCCCGGTGCTCTCCGAGCTTGCGGTGGAAAAACCATATGTCCTGAAGGTTGCGGCCAATAGCGCTTGTCACGAACTGGATGAAACTCAGGCGTGTAAGCCGCGTGATAACTTTGAACTGTGTACCAGTTGGATGCGAAGACGTGATGAGCTCTTTTGGCCCCATTTGCCACTTCCGAACATGCAGCCATAACATGCGCACAAGGAAGGTGCTGTAGTATTGGTATGTTACATGTACACGAACAAGTATTACCATCTATCTTTACTGTAAATTCATCACCGTAGTAGTGTATTACAACCCATTCATATTCGCCGAAGCGAACTATTCTGCAACGTCTTGCTTCTTCGTCTCTTTCAGCTATTTTTGCCTCCCACTTTGGGGTTAATTTGCATACCGAACCAACAACATTTTGCTGCCTATTACAGAAATAATCCACAGATCTATAGAAGGTACGCGCAACCAACGACTTAACTGGAAGCGATCGTGCACCTCTTAACACACCGTTGAAGCTTTCAGAAGCATTTGTCGTCATTACATGAAACCTTCCGCCATCGTCTTTAAACAAAGCCCAGTTTTCCTCTTTTCCTCCCAAACTTCTCTCGATCCAGTTATGAGCTCTTACGTTGGCCGTCTTAATTTCCTCCCGAAGCTTACGATACTCAACCTCTTCTGATGCACATGCCGCCGCATAGAATAAACCAGTCAAACATTGATCTCTATAGCCGGCTTTTTGAAAATTTGCTTTTAGATGCCTCGCGCAAAATCTATGCTTATGTGGCTCTACCCATCTTTCCTGCAATGCGATAGGGATTCCTTTCATTCTATCAGATATGAAAGTAATACGGCGATTGTTTACACTATGTATAAACCGTCTCATACAGGAAAAAAACCAAGCCCAAGATTCAGCCGATTCGGACTCAACAATGGCATACGTCAACGGATAGAGTTGATCATTTTCATCCGTTGCAATGGCTACGAGTAGTGTACCTTAATATTTGCCATACAAATGGGTGCCATCGACACAAAGCAATGGACGACAATGTAGAAATCCTTCAATGGAAGGGCCAAATGCCCAAAATGCACGTTTAAATACACCAACTTCATCTGTTAATATATGGCTTACACTATCGGGATTTGATCTTCTAATTTCATCAAAATATGCCTGTAACAGTGAATATGACTCTGCCCAATCCCCGTAAACCATAACAATTGCCTTGCTCAGAGATCTCCAAGCTTTCATATAACCAATCTTAATAAAAAATTGTTCTTCAACCAACACTTGAACTGTTCTAGCTGATATGTTTAAATCAGACTTCACAAAAGGCATGATCTTCGAAACCAGAAATGTTGATGTCGCTTGGCGATTGCTTGAATTGACCGTTGGATTAACGCAAGTATGCTCCCCTCTATACTTCTTAACAACCCACAACCCAGCCTGCGATTTTTTGGAATCAATTGCATGAATTCTCCACTGGCAAGTATCGTCGATATTGCAAATGGCAGTATACATTTCTTTGTTGGACCTAATGGGCTTAAAAGAAACAGCATGTAAAATGGACCACTCACTTAGTTGTTGCAGAAATTTAGCTTTGCTCTCAAATACAAGACCAGGTTTAAAGCCACTTTGAACGCCGGAGGACGAGAATAATTCTCCCCTACTTTGCAAGTCCTCGACAACGGATCTGGCTAACATTTGCGCAGTACACATGTCCTCATCAAGGGGAATCTCCATCGCAGGTTCGTCATTACCCCCATCTTCTTCATCATCCTCATCATCCATATCTTCAGCTCCGAAGTCAAAGTTTAACGATTCATTATTTATTTGCATGTTATCGAACCATGCGTGATTGTTATCGGGAATCGAAGCAACCGTCATGCTGTCCAAAGCAGGTCCAGGGTTCGTTTGTAGGTATACAATTCCATCTACTTGACTCGCGTCATCGCATGCATTCTCTTTGAACGGCGATTGCTCTTCCATGAAATCCCGCGGACAGCTGCATCATAAAAATATTACACCTTGATCAAACACTTAAGCATGACTCAAATAACAATTCATTTCTGAGAATACTTAATCCTGACTCATATGATATAACTCAGATGGCGTTGGCTGCAACGGTTCTGCTACTTGTGTAGACGGTCTAACATTACTTTGTGTATGATGGTAATAAGGACCAAAACTACACAATATATGACGGGCATTAACAACAATTGGGAGAACCAAAATATAACATGTTTAGTAAACCTTTTAAGTTGGGCTTACCTCTGCGTCGCGCATCCAATACTTTCCTGCGTAGGATATGGAAAGCTAAAATGCGGATTCTGTGTATAATTCATATGCGGGGGGTACGCATAGAACATTTGATGTTGTCCATACTCTGAAACGTTAGAAGGAGGAATACTATTTGGTGATGGGATTAGATGAGTTGGACGGAAAGGTGCCGCTCGAACGGGTCTTGAAGCAGCAGGTGCTTCTACCACTAACTTTGTCGTTTTCACAACAAATAACTCTATAGTCTTACAAGCAGCAGAAAACATTAACTCAACATCACCATCGTCAGCAATTTTAATTGCCTTAGAACCAGAATCAGTCGGCCAGTTGCATACTAACTCAATATCAAATTGCTCTGCATTAATCATTGTTGACTTGAATATTGAAGCTTTTAATTGCTTCAAGTTACAACCTATGAGAACTTTTACAGGTTTGAAAGATCCACCTTCGTATTTCTCACACTTTCTATCATCAATAACTAACTCACCATCAAAGTAGCATAGAATCGCAATAAACTTAGGAGCCATTCTAATTTACAATAACATAAAAGAATATATTACCAAAAGTTATAGATCAAGAAAAACTAAGATTTAGGGTTTTGAAATTCAAACCTTGTGATGAATCAAACGACGGAGAATAGAGTCCAATTGACGTAAATCTGAAATTGCTGATAGATCAGAGCTAAAATTAATGAATGGTTTAATTTTGGAATCTGATTTAAGGTATTGGGTTTCTTTTTTTCAATATGTAGAAAGTAAAAAAGTGAGGAGGAAGAGAGCAAAAGCTCTCTGTATATCACGTATGTGCGTCTTTTCAAATAACGCGTGAAGCGTTATTTTAAATAACGCAAAAGGAAACTGTAAGACTTAACACACCATTATTTAATTTTTGCGTTATTTAGGATAACGCTTTCAAGCGGTATTCTAAATAACGCATTAAACTGTGTTCTTCCAAAATCATTACCACTAATCATGTGCGTTATTAAAGATAACGCTCGCAAGCGTTATTTATGATAATGCTCTTGTGTTCTACAGAGAAACACATGGGTTAAACTTAAAAACATGCTTGTGTTATCTAGAATAACGCTACGCGCGTTATTTCAAATAACGCTGTGTTAAATAACTGTTTTCAGCTGATGTGACATAAACCAGGCTACGGTCGTAATAAGTTTTCAAACAAGGCTGAATGTGTTATAAGTTTATAAAAGGGGGCCAAATTGAAAAAAATCCTAAGAAGTTTGGTTTGCTCATGATTATAAGTTATTGAATTTAAATGTATATATACAAGTTCCTTTGAAAAGATCTCACAGACACAACTCAGTTTAAATTTTGTTATTGTTGTCATATATATATATATATATATATATATATATATTACTATTGCGAGGCGGTGGTGATTCACTTGTAGTTGATTTTTATTATTAAAAATGTGAGAAAAATTATAAATCCCTTTTTATTACATTGGAATATGATTATATGACCTATGTCAAAGGCGCTGCAACATGTAATCCTGCTTTATAGCAAGTACCTGGTGCAACCATTTAATAACTAGAACCAGTTGTATTAACCAATCCAAGTGAACTGGATAGAAATTCCAGAACTACCCTAATGTTCTTTATTTCAAGTGGTTCGCTGATGAGAGGTGTGATGAATGAGAAAATGTTGATAGTCATAGCAGCAACAACGACCATAAGTAATGGTGCAAAGGTGCCTGTTTTGATTGTGTTTGCCAAAGTATTACTGTGGTAATAATTTTATACTGCTTTAGATGTGGTAAACTGACATGAGAACTATTTGCAATGAACTATTTACGATGAATCAACAAATCTCAAGCCATACAATCTTAATATTTATGTTGCTTTAATAGCTTCATCAATAAGTTAGTTGTGTGTAGTTACTAAAATTTCCAGCTGATCCAGAGGCAAAGGTCTTTGCTAATCATTACTGAAGATATTGAAAGTGATGCACTAGCAACTCTTATCATTAATAAGCTTGATGATGGACCAAAGGTATTATTGGGTTATAGATGGATGGAAACTTAATTTTTACATTTGTATTCTAATTGGCAGATAATAATTTTGTAGATTTGTGCTATTAAGGCACCTGGCTTTGGTGATCATAGGAAGAACAACATGCAAGAACTTTCAACACTAGCGAGGGGTGTGGTATGTTCATTTGAAAAATAAAAAATAAACGGCGACTTTTGTTTTGCAGTGTTATGTAAAATGTTTATATTTTCTGTTTGATTGCAGTTCATTACTAAAGAACTATGCAAGAGCTTAGAGAAAGTCGAGTTTGACATGCTTGGAAGATGTAAAAAGGTACGTTTTTGGATCTTTAGTCAAGCTTATCGGTTCTGTTGCTGTATTCAATGCTTGCTTGTATAATTATATGCATATTTTTTTGAAATGATCATCACTGAGTTGACCGTAGGTTACATATCGATAGACAGTACCGTATTCTTGATGGAGCTGGTGATGAGAAAGCCCTTGAAGAAAGAGGTGATCAAATATGACTACTTTCATATTCTCATAATTGAACTTTTATGTTGTGATTTCTTCTAGATTGCTGTTATATTGGTATATGCTTTTTTATAACATCTAAATTTCTTTGTTTTCTCAGCTTGCAAAATTCTCTAGTGATGTTGTAGTTTTCTAGGTATTTTACTAGTTATCGCACACATATTATATATGCATACACACATGCAGGAGCACGCGCACACACACACACACTATATATATATATAATGAAAACTGATTTAAAAGGGGAATTTACACATGCATAAATATTATGTGCGAATTGTTTTCCGAAAAAATTGAATTGGGTGTGCGCGCGCCTACAAGTATTCAGAAAATCTGGATTTTGTCCACATTGCTCCATTATATTTCTCAATTGGTTTTTACTGATTTTGATCTTATAAATGTTACATAATTAGTGCCAGCCCAAGCTAGTTATAAATTGTTAATAATCTATTACTACTTTACATTTTATGACCTCTATTAATGTGTTATCATGTGGTTTATAAATTTTTGAAAAAAGACAACTTTAAGTATACCATATTAGTTACATGAGAATAAAGAAAAACGATCCATCCTTTCTATGATTTTTCCATACTTTATTTCAAAATGGATTAAATTTATGTAGATATCTGGTCTAATTTCTTAGTTGACTTCAAGGAGTTTTGCCTTCGTAAATTAAAAAATCATAAGAAAAAGTAAATAAACAAGAAAATATGTGATAAATAACATGGTAAACAAAAAATTCTAACAGAGCGTGTTCATACACTACTATATTATCATAGCTTTTCTTTAAGTTAAAGAAAAAGACAAATAAATAAATAAGGGAATATGATATGTTTTTCATTTAAACCTTTGCAGCTTCTTATAGAAATTGAGCTTCTTAAGGTTATTTATGTAGCCATAAGAACCGATATGCTTATAGAGTTATGGCCTATGCCGAAGGCATCACGAGAGCTCTCATCTTTTTTGGGAAATCTATCAAACTTCAAAGTTTGTCTTATGGTATGCATTTTAGACATTCTCCTAAATAAAATGTTATGTGTATAAGATTGTTTTTGAATGAAAAAAATTAGAATATTTACAAATAAAGCAATAAAAATGTGATTAAAAAACTTCAATTATATGGTACAACCAATAGTCTACTTGATGCCCAGTACCCTAAATGATTTTGTCATCGAGAGTATTGAAAATCTGATGGAGGGCCAAGGAGAGTTCGAGAACTACTAAATTGGCACTTAAATGATCATTGTTTTTGAGATAGAATGTACTATCTTTATTCCTAGTTTATTTGCCAATTGTTTCATTGATTGTTAACTTTGAGTCATTAGTGTACCAGGCTTTGTTCCTACTACTTTTCCAACACCGATTGATAAGTGTGCTTTAGCATTTGATTGGTAACTTAGCATTCAGTTTTGGTTTGTAATTCTTATTGTTGGTGGTTAAACTCGTCTACAAGTACTTAGCTATTTCGAAGTGAAGACTATCGACAACAAAGAATTATTGTTGACCAAGCAATTAATTAGCTTTTCTGGAGTGAAGACATTCAACAACAATGGACATGACTTTAATTGTTATATGTACTACGATATTTGTTAGTATTATTGTGTAAACTTGTTTCTAAATGCTTGCTGATTTTGTCAAATAACTATTATTTAAATGATTATGTAAAACACTTACGTGACTAATGTGTTTTCAGTTATCTGGGTATGATGATTATATGATTGCTGATTTAACTCAGACATTTATATGATTGTTACTGATTTTAATATGACTATTATATAATCGGTTGCTGAAAATAATATAAATCATTCAGAATATATAGTAGTATTTAAAATATATTATAAAACAATTAACATATTTTAGTAGCGTTTAAGAAATGCTATAGAAACAAAAGTAACACACCACATGACTTTTTAGTGACATTAAATAAATGCAATGAAAAAAAATTAGTTGCACAAAATGAATGCTACAAAAAAGAAAAAAAGACCCATGTACAAACATTCAGTAGCATTTGGAAAACGCAACTGTACAGATGATTTGGTAGCATTTATTAAAACACAACAAAAAAAACAATTCTTTTAGTTGTGGGACCTGTAGTAGCGTTCTTTAAAATGCTACCAAAAGGGTTTCGTAGCATTTTTCAAATGCTGCTAAAGGTCTTTTCTGGTTTTGTGAAGGGAAAAGGAAAACCATGGATGATAGAACGGATCAGATCCAAAATTTGGGGAAAGCACGAAAGGTGAGTGGCTTTAAGTTATAGCCTTTAGATAATATTATGATTATCATTTAGCATTCCCCTTTTTATAAATTTTGAAATTGCCAAGTTAATTATAAATTATTGTTATAACAAGTCGAGATGTTAATATGAATAATTCATATGTTGAATCAAATAAAGTACTGGAATGATTACACGTTGTATAGATTTGTTAGAATATGGGCAATGATTACTGTTGTTATAATTATATAATTCGCTTGGGGCATATTATTGAGTAAACGACATGTTAAACTTGTTGGATTAAAATAATTACACGATTGAGTGTTTACATGTCAAATAGAATTAAACATATGTTGAAAAAGGACATGCGACAAAATATAGGCAAAAATTGGATGACATGTAAATTAGATTACTATAACTAGATTATAGTAAAAAGGATAATATGCCTAAAATTTTCATGAAATGAGAATAATTGTTAAAGAACGAACATGCTTGGATTCACAGTAATTTGACACCGTAATACTCTTAGCCACGAGGTTAGATTGCACTTGTGATAGAAGTCTGCCTGAAATCGCTCGGCATATCCAGCATTCACAAGTGGTAAATCTAATGTGAGGGGTCTAAGTGCAAAAATTAAAAACATGTAATGGCACTAAGGCACGAGGTTAAGTCAACTTATGGTAGAAGTCTGCCCGGACCCGCCCGGCAAATCCAACGTCCACAAGTGTATGCTTAATGTGAGAGATGTAGTGCTAATATATATATATATATATATATATAAGATATGAATAAATGGCAATGATGGTAATTAAATGTCTAACTCAGAAAATAAGAAAGGAAGGGATGTAATGAACTGAGTTAGTGTGATGAGAAGGAAAAGTGATGTATTTCCCTAAATGACCTACTTCTGAGAGCGTTGTTGCAAGTAAGCCACAGTAAATGAAGAAAAGTAAAGAAATTACTTTCTACAATGGATTTAGATGGGGATACGTTATGAAAATAAATCATTGATTCCTTCTATCAAATTAATAAGGTGCATGAAGTGTTTTCCTTAATATAATAAGGAATATATATTACGGTGAATGAAGAATAATGGTTTACATCAGTAAATGGTTTAAAAGGGGAATGGTAATGACCTATTATAAATAAATAACATTAATGAAAATGTTGTATAATAGGTAGACTTGTCCTAGGGACAAGTGAATATTACAACTTAGGTTATACTCAACTAGTAAGAGAATGGGATAACTGGTGAATTGAGTTAAGGGACACTTAATTCTAAATTAAGGGGAACACCTGAAACCAGCTAAGAAAAGGGGAAAATATATTGTACTTAATTATAAATTAAGTAATCCGTAAACTTGGAGGTCTGAAACCCGCTAATAAGAATAACATGTTCAGACTTGTCCTAGGGACAAGGGGATATTATAACATAGGTTATAATAAATGGGTAGAGAAACTTATTAATGGGCCTTAGTTAATAGAACTAAGTTAAAAAGTGAACAAAAATAAGTTTTATTGATGATGTAAAGTGGAATTATGAATGAGAAAGGATGAGGAGAACTTATGAAATGAAATAAGTTATATTTAATCATAAATGGTAAGTGACATGCTAATTGGAAAACATGTGATTAAGCTATACTTAATTACATATTAAGTAAAACATGTTAGTGTAATGATGAAATCAAACAAAAAAATAAAAGAGATTGTGGATTACAGACCTTGGGCCACAATCTGGAGAATAACATGTTGAGGGCTTATTAATAAACTTAAATGGGTTAAGTTGTAATTGAAATTATTAAGCAAGAGGAACTTGGTAACTAATGAAGAATTCAATATGAAAGGGAATAACCAAGTTAAATGGAAACCTGGTGAGGTAAGATAAGTGCGTAAAAGAATGTTTAGACATAGGGTCTAACAACATATTAAAGTAAGGCGCTTGGACCCGTCCATACGTTTGAGGGTGAATAACCCAACGAGGTAGATCATCGAGGAGTTATAAGGAATGAGGGGAGCGCACATTCATTTGATTGTTCAGACGGCTCCAAAGGACTGAAGGGGAAGTACGCGGCTTCCTGAGGTACGTAAGGTGCTCCTAGTAGTCCTCTGTGCGGTGGCAGATGACTTAGGTTGTGCTCGCAGAGGTTGGGTCTGCGCGTAACTACTAGGTGGGTGGGCGTTGACTGCAGAAATAGCTATGCAGTCAGAATGTTGTGACGCGGTGACACCAGGGTGATTCAGCGATTGCCTCAACAGGGAGGCGGAGGGTCACGACTAACAAGGATAGTAGATCGTTGGATACCTGTCATCGACAGCCAGTAAGATGCGAAAAGACTAGAGCTAAACCTAAGATACCATTCACCCTTCACTGTCGGGGAAGGGGGTTGAGGGAAGATGCCAAATGGATGTTTAGATTGATTGTTATTAGGGGCATGTCGCTTAGCTCTTGTAGTCTTTACTAGTTGAGGGAGGGGCCTAGGTGGGGTCATAGCCACCGTGAAAACATACCCTAGGAATATCTGTAGTGGCTCTTAAGATAGGCCGGTAAAGGTATGGAAAAGCTCCCGACCGAGTTCCGTGTTTCTTGCATCTCCCTGCCATGGAACTCGGTGCACATTAGAGGACGTGCGATTGAGGCATCGAACTACAATTGAAGATACGTATGGTGGACAGTCTAGATACATGCATGTTGGCTCTGGTTGGTGTATCGTAGACTTGAGGGCATTACTCCAGTATGAATTCTGATTTGAACAAAGATGGCAATCCGTACGCTCGCATAGCATAGTAATGAAAGATATATGTTGAACGTAGTATTGTTATCCTATGTCACTATGGCGTAGGATGAAGGACTGCGTATATTTCGATGGTGTTATGGTGGAGACCGTGGGAGTGGGGTACCATGGGGTGTACCTTAATATTGGTGGTAGCTACATATATACTGTATTATGTTAATCCACTGGGAAGGAAATGGGTGTGATGTGTGTGTTAGCCTTGAGTGCTATTAACCAAAGTAACCTAATAAATAAGAAAATATGTTTGAACGGTATATGTAGTTTTATCCAAAGTGTATAATTTAGATCTTGTCACCAGAACTTATGTTCTGACCTCCTCCTCATAACATACTCGCAGGTTAGATTTGTGGCAGAGACATGAGACATTATAGCTTTGGATACTGGTTAGGCAGTATTAATACGGTAGGGCTATACTTTGATTATATTATATTTTATCCATTCCGTTGTGAGATTTTTTCTAAGCTTTGACATATTTTATGTCTCTGTCTTTTCTGCAGGATACCAGAGCAAACAAATCCGAGTTTTGATAGATTGGAATTTAAAAAAAAAAATCGGTCTGTCGGAATTTGGGTTGTCACATCTGGTATCAGAGCTTAGGTTTAGGATTCCTATATAAATAGTGAGTGAACGTATTTGTATTTTTTTTAAATATAAATATTATATATATACACCGAGATCCATAGAGAAACCCATTAAACAGAAAGAGTATAATATGGTAAGAATTGGGATGTTTATTTTGTACACTAAAGAATGAATATAGAAATCTGAGACCCTTAGGTAATTTGGGTGGAGAGTGTATAATGTACTTTGTATGGAAGGAAAGTGAATCCCATATGATTATTATTTTGGGTTTAGTGGGTTTGAAAACCTTATAAATTGTAAAAGGTTGAAAAGAGGAAAATGGATTAGGAATACATATAGTTGAGAGAATTGACCTTGGGGAGTGTCTAGGAAAGCCAAGAGAACTGAAAACCCGCTTTGAGTCTAACCCATTGTTAACTTTTAAGAACTTGATATTATATAAGTTTTGGGAAAATGGTTTACAGTGTTTTCAAGTTTTAATCTTAAAAGTTATAGTTTTAAATATGTAAAGTATGCATATTGGGTTTTTGAAGTAAAATGGGGTATATTTTGCAAACAGTGATTTTTTGCGAAAACTTTATCTTAAGTAAAATTCTCTTCGTAAAAGGTGCATATTATAAAGCATGTATAGCTCGCTAGTTTTCTTGTTACATTTCACACAAAAAAATTTAATAAAGAAAGATTTGAAATCTCTATTCTTATGACAATCCTTTTTGATAAATTATTTCAAAATAATTTTGTAGGTGGACAAAATAAGTTGTAGAAAATAAGAATAGAGTGGATGTTGGCACCTTGTAGTAAGAGACAGAACTGACCTTATGGGTAGGAACAAGTCATAAACCCGATTGAGAAATAGTTGTCCATATCTACTCCAATTTTGTGATTTGAAAAAAATGATGATTTATATTTTCTTTTAAGATGACATTTTTTTATGGTTTGGAAAAAGAAAGTTTTGATGAGGAGAATAAAGTTTTGGCACTTTTAATTTTTGGAAGGAAAAGGGTCAAACCATGTTTTAAAAAGTATCGAGTAGGTAAGGATTAATGCCTAGGAAAGACGGGAAAAGTTTTGAGGCTATAAAGTAAATAGTGAGAATTATCTTGGATTAATAGTGAGTTCCCGTAGAATGCGTAAGCATTGGAAAGTCTAGAATGTTGCTTCAAATAATTGTTGGTACACAGCCAGGACTAGTGGCGACTACTAGATAGAAAAGGGGCAAGTAAGTGTTTAGACCCTGTTACTAATTTTCAGGTTAGGGGTAAAACCCGTTACTACATTTCGATTGGGATCATTCCATTATATTGTTCTTTTTGGGAAGCTAGGGTAACACCTGAACTTGTCGTGGATCCCATGGTTTGGACTTTTCTGACAGAGGGGACATAGTCCCGAGATTCTTGGCCCTTAGTAGTAGCTGTGTAGGGTGTTTGTTCTCCCGTTTTAGTTGGAAGACTAGAAGCTTATTTAAATTTAAACTAAAATCAGATAATTAAATAAGCTAAGAAAAGAGAAAAGGTACAACTGAAAAGGAAACATAAAATTCAGTAAAGCAACAAAAATGGAAAATTACGAGAAAAGATGGATAAAGATAAAACTTTCCAAGATAAGATGAAAAAAAGAAAATCAGTAACAAAAGAAAATTTTCTTATGTGTGTTGTGCTTGGATAGGAAAATAGGAGAATCTTTATAATAGTTTCATAAAATCCAAGTATGGTGGGAAAAAGGTATATAAAAGAAAAACGGAAGATGTGAAATTTTTCGTTTTCCACCTTTTTGTAACATAAGAAATCGAATCAGAAAATTAGATATTTCTGAAATTCGAAAAATATAGTTGGTTGGTAGGATTATGGATTCAACGATTGGATGAACTACGCTCTTACTTAGTAAGAGTGTGGGAAAAATTAAATGAAAAAGTATTTTGATTTTCAAAATAGTGCATTTATGTAGAACTGCCAGTATATTTAGGATGTGAGCATCATATTTTAAAAGGATTTTTAAAAAGTTTGCATACACATAGGAGGTACCGATTAGACATACATGCATTATTATGTTGTACTTCACTTTGTACATGTGCACAATGTTTGCAACAATTGGATGCACACACGTTGGATGTATATTATGCGAGGAGTTAGTTGATTTTACCCTTATCAAATTTCGGGGACGAAATTTCCTAAGGGTGGGAGAATGTAACACCCTGCATTTTCAACTCAAGATAATAAAATAAGAATAACTTAATTAAATATTCAGAATTAAGTAAAACGGATTGTACCGTTGCATTCGTCTCGAAATTCTAGTTCAGATAGAGTCCGAGTTTGCGTAAAACGGACATCGTATGAATAAGTTATGGGCTGCAGAAGTTTGTCAGAGAAAACAGGAACTACACAGGCCAATTCTGGACCCCCGAACCCATGGGGGTCGACACCTTCATGGGGGGTCGACCCCCTGCGACAGATTTTGGCAGATTAGGGTTTTTGACAGATTTTGATAGATTAGGGTTTTTGAGTTTCTAGACGATTCTGATGGCTTTTGGTCAAATCTGAGGGTCCTTCTTACTCCGTACACCTATAAATAAGACAGACCTAACCCTAAACCTAATAATTCGGCGGCTATACTGGAGCTCTGCCATTACTCTCTCTCTTCTCAAATCCATTCTGAAACTTAAAATATTGACCTAGGAAAATTATGAATCCAGATCTAGAAGAGAGAATCAACATTAGTAAAAAGATTATTGAATCATGAAAGCAAGGTAAACTTCTAGATCCAATCTATTCATATTCTTCCTATTTCTTTCCCTTCTCTTTTAATGAAAATAGTCAATCCACGGTTATTAGGTTTCAAATCAAATTAAAGGGAAAAGGAAAACCATGGATGATAGAATGGATTAGATCCAAAATTTGGGGAAAGCATGAAAGGTGAGTGGGTTTAAGCTTAGCCTTTAGACAATATTATGATTATCGTTTAGCATTCTCCTTTTTATAAATTGTGAAATTGCCAAGTTAATTATAAATTTTTGTTATAACAAGTCGAGATGTTAATATGAATAATTCATATGTTGAATCAGATAAAGTATTGGAATAACTACATGTTGTATAAACTTGATAGAATACGGGCAATGATTACTATTGTTATAATTATATAATTTTCTTGGGGCATATTATTGAATAAAAGACATGTTAAACTTGTTGGATTAAAATAATTACCGATTGAGTGTTTACATGTCACAATAGAATTAAACATATGTTGAAAAAGGACATGCGACAAAATATAGGCAAAAATTGGATGACATGTAAATTAGACTACTGTAAACTGGATTACAGTAAAAAGGATAATATGCCTAAAATTTTCATGAAATGGGAATAATTGTTAAAGAACGAACATGCCTAGATTCACAGTAATTTGACACCGTAATACTCTTAGAAATGAGGTTAGATTGCACTTGTGATAGAAGTCTGCCCGGAACCGCCCGGCATATCTAGCATTCACAAGTGGTAAATCTAATGTGAGGGGTCTAAGTGCAAAAATTAAAAACATGTAATGGCGCTTAGACACGAGGTTAAGTCAACTTGTGGTAGAAGTCTGCCCGGACCCGCCCGACAAATCCAGCTTCCGCAACTGTAGGCTTAATGTGAGAGGTTTAGTGTTATATGTATATATATGTATATAATAAGATATGAATAAATGGCAATTATGGTAATTAAATGTCTAACTCATAAAATAAGAAAGGAAGGGATGTAATGAACCGAGTTAGTGGGATGAGAAGGAAAAGTGGTGTATTTCCCTAAATGACCTATTTCTGAGAATGTTGTTGCAAGTAAGCCACAGTAAATAAAGAATAGTAAAGAAATTACTTGCTACCACGGATTTAGATGGGGATACGTTATGAAAATAAATCATTGATTCCTTCTATCAAACTGATAAGGTGCATGAAGTGTTTTCCTTAATATAATAAGGAATATATATATTACGGTGAATGAAGAATAATGGTTTATGTAACGACCCGTATTCTACACATCATAGGATTGTAGAATATTTATTTCTTTCCCATGTGAAGTCGTATGGTCATGTAACTTTGGGAAACATCCATTTGAGTCATTTCCCATGTTCATGATTTTTGTCGATTTTTAAATGACCATTTTGCCCTTAGTTAGTACTGTTTTGGTCATAACTTTTGATTGGAAAGGAATTTTGATCTGAAACCACTTCCATTGGATTCGTTTGATGGTTTACCTTTCCGTAGAGTGGTCATAATAGCCAAACGGACTTACCGTTTGGGAGATATGGCTGAAATAAGGTTTGGAGGATGAAAAACTGCTTAACCGGGCCAAATCGGGTGATTAGTGAGTAGGCCCATAACCCATTTCGGGATTAGGGTTATGGGGAGGCTGAAATGAGATAGAGGATCATTCCATTTCAGTTTTCTAGCCTCCACTTATCACCAAGGAACCCTAAAAATGGCCTCCAACCTCTAAATCACCTCCAAATCACCTTTTGGTCAAGGATTTGGCTTAGCAACCCCTAATCAAGGAAGATCTACACCAAATCAACATTGGAGCTGCTGTTTAGCATAGAGATTTACATCAAATCAGAGATTTGTTTCAGATCATAGTTTATTTTGTGGCTAAGGTGAGTGATTTACATAGTTTTGCACTAATTATGGCTAATTAGGGGTAATTAGTGTTAATTAGCGAATTTAAACATGATAAAATTCTGGAAAAATATTTATAAAATTCGGAATGATGTTTTAGACCTCTGATATGAATTTGGGTTAGTTTGGTTAAGTTTTGCTAATCTTATCATAAGTTTCACCTAAACATGCTTAAGGGAAAATAAGGGGTTTTGGCTATGTTTGATCCATTTTAACCCATCATATTGTTGTTTTGATGTTTGTGGTTGACTATATATGTTTCTATGACTGTATGGTATGCTTTGTGACTGATTAGAATAGTTGGAATGGTCGAAAACGCCGTCGAGGGGCGTAAACAACTCGCTGGACAAGGTGCAGGGATTCAGATCGGATAGGGGATTGAGGGTCGATCGGATCGCCCTATGGGATCGTGGGACATCACCACGAGTCGAGTCATCTCCTCCGAACCAAACCGTCAGCGCAAGGCCCACGAGCACCAACCGCGAACTGCTACCCGATCCGATCCACTTGTATTTCGCATCACGATCCGACTAGAGGAAAGCAGCATCCACGAATCGATGCACTACAAGACGCCGATCCGAACCAGGGGGAGCCACGAGCTGGAGGAGCGCGATCCGACCCGTATGGGGTATTCCGATCCGAACCGAGGAGAGGAGCACGATCCGAAGCAAAGAGAAAGAGGACCGCGATGACGATCCGAACCGTGGCAAGCTGGAGACCCGACCTGATCCACTAGGGGTGATGGCGACCCGACCCGATCCAGTGAAGAAGGAGCATTCTGATCCGAACCGACCCAGTATTGACTGATAACCCGGGATGCAAAGGTAGTCCAAATGAAGGGTATTGACTCAGGATCCAGATAGGAACCAATGAGTGGACTTCATGTGTTGGACTTTGCTGCGGGACGTGTGCTAAGGAGTTGTCGACGTTCATAACTTCGATTCACCGCTGAAAAGGAATGATGGGCTACTTATCAGTGCAGTAGGGTCATTATGACCTGAGGGGCAAGGTGATGGTAGCAAGACTACGTTATCAGTGCAGTAGAGTCATTACGACTCGAGGGGCAAAGTGATGCGTAGTAAGACTATGAGCCAGTGCAGTGGGGTTCTTGTGACTCCATGGGGCAGAGTGGACATAGTAAGAATTAGTAAGGCTATGAGCCAGTGCAGTGGGGTTCTTGTGACTCCATGGGGCAAAGTGGACATAGCGAAGGATTTGTGGCTACGTTATCAGTGCAGTGAAGCCATTTATGACTTCATGGGGCAAAGTGATCGTAGCGAGGTATGTTGGGTGATCGAAGTGGTGAATATCGTATGCTTTACGCACTGAGTGAGAGATGCGAGGATGGATGCTATGTTTGATTGTTTTCCATCCCTATGACATGCACACCTCCCCCACCTCCGTATCTTTACACTGTTTGATATGGTACCTTAGAGTGTTGTACAGTATGTAGTGCTAACTCTTTGGTTGCAGGTCCAGGTTCATGTATGTTTTAGTCTACCTGTTATTGTTCACTTTAGATGCTTATCGCTCATACCAGGCTTTATGTCTGACCCAGAGTTTTTTGTCTCCTCTTATTACTCTGGGTGCTCACATGAGCAGACTAGAGACAGGTTAGCTGGTGGTGCGCGAGTAGCTGATTCGGAGGCGGGCAGGAGGCTTCCACGTATGATATATATATACACATTCTCCCTGTGTCGTTGGTGGTTGCTACTTGGTCATTAGTAGTGTACCTCCTTTATCTTAATTTTGCTTTGAGACAGTTTGAAAGTGGTAATAAGCTGTATTTTGGATTTCCGCTGCTATGATGTTTGGTTCTGATTTTCAGCTTATGCACTGTCTCTCCTGTTTTATGTCATGTATGTTATTATTATATTTTGTTCTATGCGCTGTGAGACATTCTACAGGTTCTTTGTATGTTCATTTCCTTCTTCCCTTTCCTTCTGACGACCCGTTCCGTGCTAACTGGACATGTGTACAGCGCACTTTTGGAGTAAATGTCGGTTGGTGCGGGGCGGGCCGTCACACTTGGTATCCGAGCTCTAGGTTGCGTGGTTAACCTAGGGAAAGATATCAGGGAGAGATAGTATGTATATGAGAGAGCGTATTTTTAATTACTTTGGTTTTCAAAAGCTACGTATATATATATATATATATATATACTATTAGTAGTATAAAGAATGAAGTCGCACGGCACTAGCACCACTATGGGGTCGTTAATCGTTTCCCTTTTTCAGATTGACGATTAGCCGAGACACGAGGGGTGCTGGTAGAGGGACCAACCAGGGGAATGCCGCTGACATGAGGGCGATGTTTACTAACCTCATGAGAGATATGCTTAGAGAAGTGCAAGGGGCAGTTCCCAATCCCGTAGTTGGTGTTGGCCCAGTAGTGCAGGCGCCTAGGGTCGATTTCGCCAAGTTGTGCAAAGATTACACTAATCTTGGTGGGAAGCCATTCCACGGAACAGAGTCGGCCACAGATGTTCAAGATTGGATGGATAGCTGTGACCGTATCTTTGATGGCTTGGGTCTTGAGGATGCGATGAAGAGAAGGCTAGCGTCTCGTCAGCTGCAAGGGCGAGCGATGAATTGGTGGAATGCCATTAGAACAGCTACTCCCGAGGATCAGGTTACTTGGGATCAGTTCAAGGCTCGCTTTAGCGAGAAGTTCATTCCAGCTGCCCAGAAGTCAGTATTGTTCAAGAGGTTCGTGGAACTCAAGCAGAACGGAAGGGCAGTTTTTGATTATATTGCTGAGTTCGACACTTTGTCGAAGTATGGACTGTCTCTCATTGATACTCCTGAGAAGAAGAATGAGAAGTTCATTACTGGTTTGGATGGATACTTGGGGGAAAGGCTTATCAACCACATCGATGAGACTTTTGAATCGATTGTGGGGAAAGCTTTGAGATCAGAAAGTCTTTACCCTAAGTCAAAGACTGAGGCTGCATCTGCAGAAGGGCCAAAGCCGCAAGCAGGCGGTGGAGGCAAGAATAACTCTCAGAATAATAGGAAGCAGGACCAATCTAAGGGTGGCCAGAAAAAGAGCAAGAAGGATGTTGAGTGCTTCAGCTGTGGAAAGAAGGGCCATTATGCTAAAGAATGTCGGGCCAAGCCAGCGGAAAGGAAGTGCTACAACTGTGGTCAAATGGGACATCAGAAGGATAAGTGTCCGCAACCTCTTAAGGAGAAGAAGATTGTGAAAGCATATGCTATTGATGTTGTTCCTTCTTCGTCGAATGCCCCAACTGCGGCGGAGAAAGGAAAGAATGTTGTTATTCAAGGTATGCTTTCTATTTATGATGTACCAGTTCGAGTTTTGTTTGATACTGGGGCTTCCCGGACCTGGAACCCGAGATAGTCGATAGACCATTGATTGTGACGAACCCGATTGGTGGTTCGACTAGCCTTAGTATGATTTGCAGGAATTTGGTCTTATCGAGTCATGGATGTATGTTTGTATGTGATTGCTTTGTTTTGGGCTTTACTGGGTATGGCATTATATTGGGAGTCGATTGGCTCCAAAGATACGGGGTGGTGGTAGACTGTGAGGGCTTTTTGGTGACAGTGAGGGCGGATGATGGGCGGTGGGTAGTGTTTGGTAGTCTACCCAGTGATGGGGTTATGGCTAGTTTTGTGAATTCCCTCGACATCCCGCAGGATGAGTTGTCAGATGTGCCTGTGTTTGGCCAGTATCCGGACGTCTTCGAGGAGGTGACCGGGCTTCCACCACACCGAGATATTGAGTTCCGTATTGATTTAGTGAAAGATGCCAGACCTATAGTGATGCCACTTCGTCGTATGGCACCAAGGGAGCAGTGAGAGCTCGGGGTGCAAGTCAGCAATCTTTTGAAGAAGGGATTTATTAGAAGGAGTGTCTCCGAGTGGGGAGCACCAGTTGTGTTTTCCACTAAGGCAGATGGTTCCCTTCGTTTGTGTGTGGACTTCGCGAGTTGAATAAGGTAACGAGGAAGAATAAGTATCCTCTACCGCGGATAGATGATTTGTTTGATCAGCTGGAAGGAGCTAGAGTGTTCTCCCAGTTGAACCTCGCGACAGGATTTCATCAGCTTCGAGTAGCGGATGAGAGTGTTCCGAAAACGACCTTTAGGACGCCGTCTGGATTTTATGAGTGGTTGGCCATGCCGTTTGGGTTGACCAATGCACTAGCCTACTTTGTGGATCTCATGAATCGAGTATTCAGAGATCAGTTGAATAAGTTTGTTCTTGTGTTCGTGGATGATATCCTTGTTTACTCAAGGACAGAGGAGGAACACAAGGGACACTTGAGGATAGTGATGGAGGTGTTGAGGAAACACCAATTGAAAGCGAAATTCTCTAAGTGTCATTTTTGGAGAAGGGAAGTAAGATTCTTGGGTCATGTTGTTTCAGAGAGTGGTATTGCCGTGAACCCTGCGAAGGTGGCTACGGTACAGGATTGGCCTACGCCCAAGAATGCAACAAATGTAAGAAGTTTCTTGGGATTAGCTGGATATTATCGTAAGTTTATCCAGGACTTCTCCAAGATAGCAAGCACCGTTGACTCAGTTGACTAAGAAGAATCGGTCCTTCGTCTGGGACGAAGTGTGTGAGGATGCCTTCAAGAGTCTAAAGGAGAAGTTGACGCGTGCGCCAGTGTTAGTCATTCCTAAAGGGAATGAAGAGATGACGGTATACACGGATGCTTGTGGTACCGGACTGGGTGTTGTATTGATGCAAGGAGGTAGGGTTGTAGCTTATGCTAGTCGACAGCTAAAGCCGCATGAGAAGAAGTATCCTACCCATGATTTGGAATTAGCAGCGATTGTATTTGCGCTGAAGATGTGGAGACACTATCTCTTGGGAGAAAGATATGAGTTGTTTACCGATCATAAATCGTTAAAGTATCTCTTCTCTCAGAAGGATCTGAATCTCCGTCGGTAGAGATGGTTAGAGTTCTTGGCTTCGTATGATTTTGATATCGCATACACACCTGGGAAGGATAATGCGGTAGCTGATGCCTTGAGTAGGAGACATGCCAGCTTAGGGGCAATGTTTCTTGAGTGGAAGCAACTGGAGTATATCGCGGGGTTTGATTTCAGACCAAAGTGCGAATTGGATCCGGTTATGCTAGCTAGTTTGACGATCAGACCCACTTTGATAGAGCGGATTGGTTCCAACCAAAGGAATGACCCTAACCTAGTGGAAATCATCTCCAAGTTAGAGATGGGTATCGACGAGGAGATGAATGTGTATGGGCTTGATCGAGATGGATGGCTTCGGAGGAATGGAAGACTAGTTGTGCCCAACGTGAATGGTTTGAGGGATGAAGTGCTTAGAGGATGTCATCACTCAAAAATGACTATACATCCCGGTGGTAATAAAATGTATCGAGACATGAAGCAGGCTTACTACTGGGAAGGGATGAAAAGAGACGTTGGGAAGTTTATGTCCAAATGCACGAATTGCCAGCTAGTTAAAGCCGAGCAAAAGAAGCCTAGTGGGTTGTTGCAACCATTAGAAATTCCCGAATGGAAATGGGAGCAAGTCTCGATGGATTTCATCGATGGTTTACCAAGGACTAGATCGGGATATGATAGCATTTGGGTAATTGTGGATCGATTGACAAAAAGTGCAAGATTTATACCAGTCAAATCGACCAGAACGGCAGCCAAGTTGGCAGAACTGTATATGAAGTGGGTAGTGAGATTTCATGGAGTACCCAAAAGCATTGTGAGTGACCGAGACCCGTTGTTCACTAGTGGGTTTTGGAAGAGCTTACAAGAGGCTCTAGGGTCAGGATTACATCTCAGTACCGCATATCATCCTCAGATCGACGGTCAGACGGAAAGGGTGAATCGTATATTGGAAGATCTCTTGAGAGCGTGTATATTGGATTTTGGTGGATCATGGGATGACCATTTGCATCTAGTAGAGTTTGCTTATAATAATAGTTACCAATCCAGTATCGGTATGGCTCCATATGAAGCTTTGTACGGAAGACCGTGCAACTCACCATCATGTTGGATAGAGACTGGCGAGAAGTTTGTGCTTGGACCAGATGTGGTGAGGGAAACTTCGAATAAGATCAAGATCATTCAACAACGAATGAAAGCTGCCCAAGATAGGCAGAAAAGTTATGCTGATAAGAGGAGAAGAGACTTGAAATTCTCCGTTTGCGACTTGGTGTTTGTCAAGATCTATCCGTTGAAGAGCGTGATTCGATTTGGCAGGAGAGGCAAGTTGGCACCAAGATTTGTTGGCCCATTCCCTGTTCTTGAACTAGTCGGGAATTTGGCATATAGAGTTGGCTTACCAGAGAAAATGGCGGGAGTTCACAATGTATTTCATGTTTCCCAACTAAGGAAGTTCGTTCACGACTCAGATATGACTATTTCACCTGATCAGTTAGAGGACTTTGAAGTAGAACCCGAGGCGGTTGGGAACCGCAAGCCGATCCGTATTGTAGGGCACGATACGAAGCAACTTCGAAGGAAGGCGGTGAAGCTAGTCAAGGTTTAGTGGGGCGAGGAAGAGGATGATTGTACTTGGGAGACAGAGGAGAGCATTAGAAAGGCATATCCAGAACTCTTTGCCTAGTAAGATTTACTTTGCAATTTAGTCTTCCGCATGCTAGGGTAGACTTGTTTTGCATGTTTGATTGTTGTTTTATGATTGATAGGCATACGGGACCTTTGTGTGTGTTTTGATTAGGGAATTTCGGGGGCGAAATTTCTTAAGGGGGGAAGAGTGTAACGACCCGTATTCTACACATCATAGGATGTAGAATATTTATTTCTTTCCCATGTGAAGTCGTATGGTCATGTAACTTTGGGAAACATCCATTAGAGTCATTTCCCATGTTCATGATTTTTGTCGATTTTTAAATGACCATTTTGCCCTTAGTTAGTACTGTTTTGGCCATAACTTTTGATTGGAAAGGAATTTTGACCTGAAACCACTTCCATTGGATTCGTTTGATGGTTTACCTTTCCGTAGAGTGGTCATAATAGCCAAACGGACTTAACGTTTGGGAGATATGGCTGGAATAAGGTTTGGAGGGTGAAAAACTGCTTAACCGGGCCAAATCGGGTGATTAGTAAGTAGGCCCATAACCCATTTCGGGATTAGGGTTATGGGGAGGCTGAAATGAGATAGAGGATCATTCCATTTCAGTTTTCTAGCCTCCACTTATCACCAAGGAACCCTAAAAATGGCCTCCAACCTCTAAATCACCTCCAAATCACCTTTTGGTCAAGGATTTAGCTTAGCAACCCCTAATCAAGGAAGATCTACACCAAATCAACATTGAAGCTGTTGTTTAGCATAGAGATTCACATCAAATCAGAGATTTGTTTCAGATCTTAGTTTATTTTGTAGCTAAGGTGAGTGATTTGCATAGTTTTGCACTAATTATGGCTAATTAGGGGTAATTAGTGTTAATTAGCGAATTTAAACATGATAAAATTCTGGAAAAATGTTTATAAAATTCGGAATGATGTTTTAGATCTCAGATATGAATTTGGGTTAATTTGGTTAAGTTTTGCTAATCTTATCATAAGTTTCACCTAAACATGCTTAAGGGAAAATAAGGGATTTTGGCTATGTTTGATCCATTTTAACCCATCATATTGTTGTTTTGATGTTTGTGGTTGACTATATATGTTTCTATGACTGTATGGTATGCTTTGTGACTGATTAGAATAGTTGAAATGGTCGAAAACGCCGTCGAGGGGCGTAAACAACTCGCTGGACAAGGTGCAGGGATTCGGATCGGATAGAGGATTCAGGGTCGATCGGATCGCCCTATGGGATCGTGGGACATCACCACGAGTCGAGTCATCTCCTCCGAACCGAACCATCTGCGCAAGGCCCACGAGCACCAACCGCGAACTGCTACCCGATCCGATCCACTTGTGTTTCGCATCACGATCCGACTAGAGGAAAGCAGCATCCATGAATCGATGCACTACAAGACGCCAATCCGAACCGGGGGAGCCACGAGCTGGAGGAGCGCGATCCGACCCGTATGGGGTATTCCGATCCGAACCGAGGAGAGGAGCACGATCCGAAGCAAAGAGAAAGAGGACCGCGATGACGATCCGAACCGTGGCAAGCTGGAGACCCGACCCGATCCACTAGGGGTGATGGCGACCCGACCTGATCCAGTGAAGAAGGAGCATTCTGATCCGAACCGACCCAGTATTGACTGATAACCCGAGATGCAAAGGTAGTCCAAATAAAGGGTATTTACTCAGGATCCAGATAGGAACCAATGAGTGGACTTCATGAGTTGGACTTTGCTGCGGGACGTGTGCTAAGGAGTTGTCGACGTTCATAACTTCGATTCACCACTGAAAAGGAATGATGGGCTACTTATCAGTGCAGTAGGGTCATTATGACCTGAGGGGCAAGGTGATGGTAGCAAGACTACGTTATCAGTGCAGTAGAGTCACTACGACTCGAGGGGCAAAGTGATGCGTAGTAAGACTATGAGCCAGTGCAGTGGGGTTCTTGTGACTCCATGGGGCAGAGTGGACATAGTAAGAATTAGTAAGGCTATGAGCCAGTGCAGTGGGGTTCTTGTGACTCCATGGGGCAAAGTGGACATAACGAAGGATTTGTGGCTACGTTATCAGTGCAGTGAAGCCATTTATGACTTCATGGGGCAAAGTGATTGTAGCGAGGTATGTTGGGTGATCGAAGTGGTGAATATCGTATGCTTTACGCACTGAGTGAGAGATGCGAGGATGGATGCTATGTTTGATTGTTTGCCATCCCTATGACATGCACACCTCCCCCACCTCCGTATCTTTACACTGTTTGATATGGTACCTTAGAGTGTTGTACAGTATGTAGTGCTAACTCTTTGGTTGCAGGTCCAGGTTCAGGTATGTTTTAGTCTACCTGTTATTGTTCACTTTAGATGCTTATCGCTCATACCAGGCTTTATGTCTGACCCAGAGTTTTATGTCTCCTCTTATTACTCTGGGTGCTCACACGAGCAGACTAGAGACAGGTTAGCTGGTGGTGCGCGAGTAGCTGATTCGGAGGCGGGCAGGAGGCTTCCACATATGATATATATATATATATATATATATATATATATATATACACACATTCTCCCTGTGTCGTATGTGGTCGCTACTTGGGCATTAGTAGTGTACCTCCTTTATCTTACTTTTGCTTTGAGACAGTTTGAAAGTGGTAATAAGCTGTATTTTGGATTTCCGCTGCTATGATGTTTGGTTCTGGTTTTCAGCTTATGCACTATCTCTTCTGTTTTATGTCAATTATGTTATTATTATATTTGTTCTATGCGCTGTGAGACATTCTACAGGTTCTTTGTATGTTCATTTCCTTCTTCCCTTTCCTTCTGACGACCCGTTCCGTGCTAACTGGACATGTGTACAACGCACTTTTGGAGTAAATGTCGGTTGGTGCAGGGCGGGCCGTCACAGTTTACATCAGTAAATGGTTTAAAAGGGGAATTAAAATGACCTATTATAAATAAATAACATCAATGAAAATGTTGTATAATAGGTAGACTTGTCCTAGGGACAAGTGAATATTATAACTTCGGTTATAATCAACTAGTAAGGGAATGGGATAACTGGTGAATTAAGTTAAGGGACACTTAATTGTAAATTAAGGGGAAAACCTGAAACCAGTTAAGAAAAAGGGGAAAATATATTGTACTTAACTATAAATTAAGTAATCAGTATACTTGGAGGTCTGAAACCCGCTAATAAGAATAACATGTTCAGACTTATCCTAGGGACAAGGGGAAATTATAACATAGGTTATAATAAATAGGTAGAGAAACTTATTAATGAGCCTTAGTTAATAGAACTAAGTTAATAAGTGAACAACGATAAGTTTTATTGACGATGTAAAGTGGAATTATGGTTAAATGAGAAAGGATGAGGAGAACTTATGAAATGAAATAAGTTATATTTAATTATAAATGGTAAGTGACATGTTAATTGGAAAACATGTGAAATGATATATACTTAATTACATATTAAGTAAAACATGTTAGTGTAATGATGAAATCAAACAAGGGAATAAAAGAGATTGTGGATTACATACCTTGGGACATAATCTGTAGAATAACATGTTGTGGGCTTATTAATAAACTTAAATGGGTTAAGTTATAACTGAAATTAATAAGCAAGAGGAACTTGGTAACTGATGAAGAATTCAATATGAAAGGGAATAACCAAGTTAAATGGAAACCTAGTGAGGTAAGACAAGCATGTAAAAGAATGTTTAGACATAGGGTCTAACAACATATTAAAGTGAGGCGCTTGGACCAATCTGTACGTTTGAGGGTGAATAACGCAACGGGGTAAATCATCGAGGTGTTATAAGGCACGAGGGGAGCACACATTCATCTGATTGTTTTGACGGCTCCAAAGGACTGGAAGGGGAAGCACGCAGCTTCCTGAGGTACGTAAGGTGCTCCTAGTAGTCCTCTGCGCGGTGACAGATGACTTAGGCTGTGCTGTAGAGGTTGGGTCCTCACGTAATTACTAGGTGGGTGGGCCTTGACTGCAGAATTATCTATGCAGTCAGAATGCTGTGACGCGGTGACACCAGGGTGATTCGACAGTTGCCTCAACGGGGAGGCGGAGGGTCACGACAACCAAGGATAGTAGATCGTCGGATACCAGTCATCGACAGCCAGTAGGATGCGAAAAGACTAGAGCTAAACCCAAGATACCATTCACCCTTCAATATCGGGGTAAGGGGTTGAGGGGGAGACGCCAAATGGATGTTTAGATTGTTTATTATTAGGGGCATGTCGCTTAGCTTTTGTAGTCTTTACTAGTTGAGGGAGGGCTTTTGTAGTCTTTACTAGTTGAGGGAGGGGCCTAGGTGGGGCCATAGCCACCATGAAAACAGACCCTAGGAATATCTGCAGAGGCTCTTAAGACGGGCCTGTACAGGTATGGAAAAGCTCTCGACCGAGTTCCATGTTTCTTGCATCGCCCTGCCATGGAACTCAATGCACATTAGAGGACGTGCAATTGAGGCATCGAGCTGCAATTGAAGATACGTATGGTGGACAGTCTAGATACAAGCATGTCAGCTCTGGGTGGTGTATCGTAGACTTGAAGGCATTACTCTAGTATGAATTCTGATTCGAACAAAGGTGGCAGTCCGAACGTTCGCGTACCATAGTAATGAAAGATACATGCGGAACGTAGTATTGTTATACATATGTCACTATAGCGTAGGATGAAGGACTACGTATATTTCGATGGTGTTAAGGTGGAGACCGTGCGAGTGGGGTACCATGGGGTGTACCTTAATATTGGGGGTAGCTACATATATACTGTATTAGGTTAATCCACTGGGAAGTAAATGTGTAACGACCCGGATTTTCAGCCTTTGAATTCTGAATATTTATTTTGGTTTAAATATTTTATTTAAATTATATATAGGAATTTATAACGAATTTATTTATAAAACGATATTTAAACGTATAATTTATAATATAATTTAAAACGAGCTCGAAATAGTCGCGGTAGTTCGTAATTTACGATTTGAACTTCAACTGAGGATACAAGACCCGATATAAGTCAGATTTCTGTGAAACAAGAAACGTTAGAACCGTATTGATGATAATTTTCATATGAAAGAGAAAAATATAGATTTCGTGTTATAATTTGTTAGTTATGGTCAAATCAAATTTTGAAATAATCGATGTGGAAATCGTTATTAAAATATACGCGTTAAAATAACCGTTTTGCAAACGGACTCAGATTTCGACGAAATCGGTTTCATTGGGACCGTAGCGTTAAATTATTGTATGGTATTGAATTGCGTGGCAAACCGATGTCGTATGTGACTACGGTAGCCGTAAACGCCCGTTCAATTTCTATAGCGCGTAATTAATTTAATAAAGGGTTATTTGGGTATAACTTGAACAGACGATCGAGTTAGGCCGCGAAACCAATTCCATTGAGTTTGTATCGTCGACTATAGTCAGGATAGGTATATAGTTTGTTATTTTTGGAGATCGTGTAATTTGGTGTCGAAAATGGCATTGCGGTGCACATAAAAATAGCCTACGGGGAAACAGTCTCAGAATGCGACGAAACTAGTGTCATTGGGTTCGTATTGATTAATTATTATAGGATAACAAATTTCAAGTTGATTTGATTTATCTGGTGATCATGAAAAATTTAAATGCGTGTTTGTTTCTGGTTTTATAAAGGAATTTTTTTCAAACGATGTCGGAATTCGACGAAACTTGTCCCATTGGGTCCGGAATACTTTTTTACACCAAGATTGGCTTTTTTATCAGTAGACAGAAGTCGACTGTTGTTAGTTTTACTTGATACTTCACCGCGAAGTTTCGTTATAATATAAAATATTAATAAAATCCATCTATATATTAACCCCTTACCCCTTTTCACCGAAATCCCTAATCTCCTATTCCCAAATTCTCGTTCCCTTCACATACGAAATGCCGGCCTTCAACAAATTCTCACAAAATCATACGAAAGCAAATCTGTGGGTTATAAGGCCAAACTCTATAGCAATTAAATTGAAACATTCTCGAATTCGAGGACCTTGCTGTTTCAATATTTTCACGTTAATATCCTTTTCGAAGATCGAGTACGAAAGAATTTCTGCACCGTTCCGAAGGACGTTGGTCAGAAGATGATCCACTGGCGTTCGAGATGAGGAGCTGTGGCAAGCGTGGGGTCGGCCGAGGGTGAGATGACCTCCGGCGGTGACCTCAAGTGGTGAGCGGAAGTCATGAAGTGTCGTGAGTTAGGGAGGAAGAAGAGTGCGGTTGTGAAGGTGATGTACAGGAAGGGGATTGAAAGCATGAAATGGTACAAGCAATTTGTGGTATGGTATAGTATGGTATTTTTGTTTTGAATTTCTGGGAATGGGTTACTGCGTGTGGAAATCGGGAATGATGGTGAGGTTGGCAACATGGATGAGGATGGGATGGACGTTGAGGTCGGCTTTGGCACTAAGTTTCAAAACGTGGGTGCGTTTGGGAGAAAATTAAAGGGATATAGGAAAGTGCGAACCCAGTTCGGTCTCCGTTGGGTTCTAGGTGCCGTTTTGGTGTACTGTAGTGAAGGGGAAGTAAGGTTTGTGGCATGGAAAGTTCAGGCTATGGCTTGTTTGTTCCACAGTGAAGAAAAATAAATAAGGGGGAAAGGGGTGATGAACGGGTCAGTATGGCCAAAGTTGATCAGTATGGTGGGTTATGTTCAGCGGTTTCGGGTATTTTTAATGTGCGGTAGAAGATGAAAGTTCTTTGGAAGTTCTGTTCATAGTGAAGGACAAAAGGAGTTGTTTTAATTGAAGAAACCAGTGGTTCAAAAAGAAATACTGTGAGGAAGACCCAGAACCTTGTGCTGAATGGATGGTTTTTCTTTATATATTATAAAGAAAAACGTTGGATCAATGGATTATAGTGAAGCCATTTCTGAAATATCAAAATTGTCCATCCCATTTTTGTTGTGGCAAGTTGGGAGATGACAGCAGTTATAGCTCAAAGATGAAGACGTTGGTGTTTGGTAAATGCTTGAAACAATAACAGATCGAGTTTTTATTTCCTAGTGGGGAAGAGACGCGAAATTTAAGGAAATGGATTAACGTTAATGCATGGATAAAGGGTAATAATCTTAATTAAGTTAATTTATATAGTCATTAAGGAATTATATTAATCTAGTTCTAGTTAAAAGGGTAAAGCCGTCATATTTATCTCATATAAAAACAGAATTGGATCAAACCGGTCGTATTGGAATTATGGCGACGAGGTCTTCGTGTGGAACTGATATGGCAGACAATCGAGCTACTGGAATTTCTTGATAGAATCAAACGCCTGGTTGATTTTAAATCGAAACAAAAGCAAAACCGTCAATTGCAAAACCAAGGTGAGTAAACTCACAAACTCTGCCTCGTTTATATTTTTATATAAACGAGTTTTAAATTTATTTACAGTGATTTTATACTGTGTGATGGTTGCTTGGTTGAATAGTTGATAAAATTGGTTGATAGGATTACATCGTTTATCGATTATTAGTTTGATATTTCATATTGATGTGAAATAATATTATTGATGTAATTAACATCTGTGGATGCAGGAAAACAAGTTGGAGGGGCCCAACTGGGTTCCTCAACTTATATTATTGTTTTCATATATTTGCTTTATATGATGTGATATGTATTCTACGATTGATTTTGTTGTCACTGGCCCTAGAATTTTAGTATTTAAATACTATAAGATATTTTCTAACATGGGAAAAGGAGTTTGGGATTTAAAAAGAAAAATTACTTTCAAAAATAGAAATTTAGTTTCAAATAAATTTGAAAGTAGCAATCTGTTGAAATGAATGAACATGAAGTTGTTTATAAATGAGTTTGTAACTTAAGTGAACTATTTATCATTGGATAAACTGAAATTATAATTTCAAATTTGAATTTGCATAAGGGTGGAAATCGGTTTTTAAACCAATATTTGAAATGAGATTCGAACTTGGTAGTTTTAAAGGAAATTATAAAGGGGATTATAAGTGGTTAGAATAAAATGAGATTCGATATGAAAAATCCTGAATAAAGGTTATAAATAGAATTTGGATTTAAGATATGTTTACAAGCATGAAATCAAATTGTATATAAAAGAATTATACTCACGATTTAAGTGAATAAGGGTTTAAAGGAAATATTTTGCAAATGAAATATCGATGAAGGAAATTTAGATTTGAATTAAAAATCCAAATTGGAACTTGGATGGGAAAGGAAATTGGATAATCGTTTTAAAATGAAAACGATAAGTTTTATATCCAAAATTTGGAATATAAAATAATTATGATAACGTTTTGTAAATTGAAATGGTTATAAAGGGATTGGTTTGAAAAACAGCAATTTTAACGCTGCCATTATAATTCATGTCTTGTAAGAAAAACAACGATTATAATGCTGCTATAGTAAATGTTTGTAAATCTAAACAGCGATTTTAACGCTGCCGTGATAATAAGTGTTTTGTAAATCTAACAGCGATCTTAATGCTATGGTTATAATAAGTGTTCTATAATTCTAGACAGAGATTGTAACGCTGTTGTTAAAAGTAATGTTTTATAAATCAAATATTTGGAAACAACGATTATAACGCTACCGTTATAATCAATATTTTTCTGCAAAGGAAGTGTGTTCTTAGATCGAGTTCGAGAGTCGCGTAAGCGATGGTTTGTTGAAAATTGTGAGCTTTGGCTATTTCAAAGTTGAGAATGTGGTTCAATTAAGGTCTGAGAGGTAATTATACCCCAACTTGATTGACTTCATGATCGATGGAGGAATGGTTAAGGTTCGATCGTGAAACTGGGTTAAGCAATATGGTTAGCTAACAAATGATTAGTGGGTTGAGTTATAATAACGATGTTTTATAACATCGCGTTAATTTGGAATGTTTTCCCAAATAAAATGAGAGATGTTTTCTACACATAGAAAATGAAATGAATTGTCAATGAGGAATTATTAAGACAGGAATTGGAAATAATAATTTAATAAGAAATTGAATTAAAAAGGGGCCCAGTGTTGTTTGATGCTTGATCGGTAGAATTTCCAATTGGAAATAGGACCGTTGATTGTATGGATGTATTTTTGATAGTTAAATCACCGACTATCAAAGTTTTGATTTATTTTATACCTCCGTTATCAGTATGGAGAGACCGGGATCAGATTTAATATCTGAAAACCACTCCGTATTGGTATAAGCGTTATGAATCAACTTATGTTGAAGAAAATTGAAGACGGAGAAAAATGCAAGGGCTGTTCTGTTAACCCTAAGTAGAAATTGCCCAAGATGGATTAATAGAACGGTGCCTTCGGTTTGTCCAGACCCAGGACAACTTGTAAGGACGAGTGTCTGACAGATTATTTCCAAAGGGATTACGTACGTTGATTCCTTCAAACGTACGAAGTTGGTGGCACAGAAGGGAAACTTCTTTAGCCGAACAATCTGAGTAATTTTGTGGGAATCAATTAGTGATTTCCGATGGATCTAACGATGTGGCATTCAAAGTGAATGGTGTCCAGATGTTCTGGAAGATAATTCAAACCTCAAGCCTCACAACCGGGAATTGACAAAAATTGGGCAGGCAACATGGCTATGTGGGTCGCACCCATTAGGATGTATAATCACCTATCTAGAGAAATTCCATTTGCTTCTTTAATCTATCGATGTTGTCCCTTTCGGGAAACGGTTGCTGATCCCAACCGTTGGTGATATACATTCGATACACTCAAGCGAAATGAGTGGTCAGTCATGTGAGGGCCGGGTTGCAAGACGTTCTTGTTCAACCCAGTGTATTCGTCTCTAGAGATACACTATCGGCAGGTGGTACCATACCTTGTCATGTTGGAAATCCAATCTCCAATAAGCGCCATGCGGTTTTTGATTTTTTGTTATATATGGAGCGTGAGATGCAAGCGTTCCGCTAGATTCTATTTATTTGATGTAGACATTATTATAATATCACTGGATTTGATATCAAAAGTATTTTGGTTATCGTAAGGTAAAAACCATCCGTGTTTATGTGTGGATCGGTCTTACGATTATCATTTCTTTCGGAAGGATTTTGAAAGTTAAACAAATGGTTGGAGTTTACACACACCAGTCCTATGACTTACCCAAATTTTATTTGTTTTGTTTTCCTAAACTCTTGGGTGCCCAAATTTGTACGGGAAGTCAAGTAGTTGGGATTTTTCAGATTCACTTGGAGGAGCTCGAAGCAGGAGGCTTCACCTGTTAGCTATAGACTACCATATTTCCGCTGTGTACTGTTTATGTATCTCGAAACAGGTGTTTATAACTGTTCCAGAGATAACCGTTGTGCACTGATGATGGTATGTATATACAGTTACTGTTTGGTATTTCAAAAGTTATGTTATTTAATATATTTTATTTGTTCCGCTGTGAGTTTATGATCTTCGTTTTCTTCTATTCTAAAATTTCTTTCTTTCTATTTCTCATCCTCTAACTTCTTTCTAATAATGATTCGTATTTCTGTGCAATTTGGGTTGGACGTGTGGTGTTATTAGTCGACTCAAAGAGTACGGAAATTCGGGCCATTACAAAATGGGTGTGACGTGTGTGTTAGCCTTGAGTGCTGTTAATCCAAGTAACCTAATAAATAAGAAAATATGTTTGAACGGTATATGTAGTGTTATCCAAAGTGTATAATTTAAATCCAGTCGCCATAACTTATATTCTGACCCCCTCCTCATAACATACTCGCTGGTTAGATTTGTAGCAGAGACATGAGACATTATAGCTTTGGATACTGGTTAGGCAGTATTATTAATACGGCAAGGCTATAATTTGATTATATTATATTTTATCCATTCGACTGTGAGATGTTTTCTGAGCTCTGACATATTTTATGTGTAACGTCCCGCCATTTTGACCGCTTGAAATTGGCAATTAAACTAACTCAAACCATGTCAAAACGATGGATCGTTATTAGATTACAGAGTTTAAAACAAAATCAATACATAAAAACACAGACTAAATAAATGACACAATATTTAGCAGCGGAATAAACTACAATATATTAATCTGAAATTTTGAATACAAAATTTTTTCTTTATATAGCGTAATAAAATATTATTTTGAATACAAAAGAAATATTTACCGTTTAAAAATCTTCAAAGTGCACGTCTCCTGGAATCCCCAGCTTTGCAAATCTTCAAATCCCAAACTGTAATCTTTAAAATCTGAAATGCTCGGATTTGACCCGAGCGTTCCATGCAAAAACATAAAACACACGAATCAAGATTAATCATAGTTCAAGTAAATTAACTTCAATGTAAACTGAAATATAATAGTTAGTCCAACATAACAACTTGAGACGAACAGGTCGAGGCAGCATGTATTTCTATATATATATATATATATATATATATATATATATATATATATATATATATATATATACACGTATGTTGATGACATATATATACACATACAGTAGTACGCATATATATATATATATATATATATATATGTATGTACACCGGCCACCACATATATATACTAAACCATATATATATACTAAGATCATGCTTCGAATAACAGGAGCACACAAAGGAATACGAAACAGTATGCGCGCCTTAGGGGTAAGAGGTGACTAATATATGCAGCTAGAGGATAAAGCTTAATGTCAATTTATGTCGTAGGACAAACCGCGGAAAAAAAACAGAGTATCTCATAAGTGATTAGCATAATTGTATTAGGAGTACAATCAATACAACGATGGCAGAATTCGCAGATTTCAGGCAGGGGCCAACTGACATCACCCAAATATGAGGTCCATATAGCAATATAATGTGGCGACATATAAAATGCCATGTTGACGTGTAAACATGCAGACATTCATATTTCATTATTGCGTAAAGGTGCAAACATTCATATTCCATTACTGTGTAAAGATGCAAACATTCATATTTCATTATTGTGTAAAGATGCAAACATTCATATTTCATTATTGTGAACAAAAATGGTTTCTGCAAGTTTCATTTCTGTGGACAAATGTTTCAGTAACTCCATTCTAGCAACAAAATGGTTCCAGTGACTCAATTCTGGCAAACCAAAATGTTTTCAGTGGTAACTAGTGTAAATTCTTTTTGTAAAAACAGTTTTGGCAAATGAATCATGACCGTTTTGGCAAGTTAAAACACAACAGTATTGCACGTTAAACAAGGATGTTTTGGAAGTTAAACATGACAATTTTGCAAGTTAAACACGACATTTTTGACAAGTTAAACACGGCAATTTTGACAAGTTAAACACGACAGTTTTGACAACTAAAATGATAAGATATGGTTTAAACTCAAGTGCTAACAGGTGCTAACAGTATATAATATATACTCATGCTTCAGATTTTGAATTCATATAATATTATACCGAGTGTAGTAGTAAAGGTGGGTGGCACCATAAGAGCAACGAAGATGCTGTGAAGTATGAAAGCTTCTACAGTTAATCAAAAAGGGTGTTTCACAGTGACTGTTTAGCACTAACAGGCCCATATGCATATAAAAGCTACTAGTCAAGCATGCATGAACACTTTCAAGATACAAGTGCATGTGCTATGGAACTCACAACTACTTCATGCATGGTGTAATTTGTACAAATGCAGTGAAGAAGTACCAATTATTATCGTCAATGACATACAAATATGTGCTTACTCAAGTAAAAAGGTACACCATTTCTTAAAGCAGCCTGTGTTGAAATATGGAACAAGGGTGGTGATGGTTATATCCCTATACTTAACTAATCACGGAAGTAATGTGCCCAGCTTATCCATTTACCAAAATTTGGGTATGTGTACAACATGCAATCACATAGATAATATTAAGAATATGGAGGCTAGTTAGCAACAAGGCAACCAGACAATACAAACTAAATGCATGGTACAAATGATTCATGTCAAATACTTAGTAAAAATAAATAGTTAGTGCCTCAAATTTTTAGTTCAAAAAGGCATAATAATCATAATGAAAAATCAGAAACAACATGCTCATCAAGTTTCAGATTAAGGCAGGTCTAATTCGGTTTACAAATCAGAGAAACAAAAGTGTGCACAAAGTATTTTGCTACTAGTTCAGGTGTATAATACTGGTTATGCACATAAGACTGCGATATACAATTGATTTAATGGACTAAATGTTTCAGGTTTTAAAACAAAATGTAAGTGGTTATATATATTTATATATCAGGTAATAAAGGGACATAAACCTATATAGAAGTTAAACAATCCCATATGCAAGTTCCACTAAGTGGGTATGTGTTCCATGTCAAAAATAATGCATTAAATTTCATAAATAATTTCGAACAGGGTGCCACATTTCAGTGGGTATTTCAGCACTGGATATATGTTCAAAACTGGCATGCAACAACTTTTTTTTCTTTTCTTTTTCCTCAGCCCGTAACAGTAAAGCATGAAGAATCATAGCCGAGCAAACTCAAAATCAACGAATTTCATAAAGCAATTTGAACGGTCATTAAAACCGTGGAAACAGAGGTGAAAATCACGCGCTAATCAGACCAATCACGCATAGCCCAACAACAGCAAGAGTTCACACGAGCAATCATCAAAAATAAAAATAAAATAAAAATATCATACTATTGTATCCAATTATAAATATTTGTATAGACCAATTTCAAAAATTAATATACTTGAATCAAAGATTTATCGTGAATGATTACTCACCTTACACCGTAGGAGGAAGGCATATACAATCGCTAAAACTGGAAGCGTCGTACGGTTCAATGAAAGGCGGTGACTTAGGGCCATAGGAAAAGCATTGGCAAAGGTGGTGGCTTCGGCTAATGGTGTTTGCGGAGGAAAGGGGTGACCGGCTTCGATTTGAGGAGATGGAGATTTAAATCAGTCGCCATTTTTAATCGATTTGGGGAAAGCTTTGATTTTTATTTGGGGAAAAAGAATTTAGGGCATCGGCCATTACTATTTAGAAGATTGAAAGAAAGAACCGATCTTTTTGCTAAATGGAACTGGGAAAGAAGCAACATGATTTATAGAAGAAATCATCAGGGATAAGAACAACATAACTTCACAAGACTATAGGGTATCTGCGTGTTTAGGTGATAGGTCGACTGCGTTTTTATTTGAGGTAGGTAGCACCTGAATTTAATTAAATAATATATTTCACCCCAAAGTAACATTGAACGCTTAACATCTGAATTGTTAATACAACCTCAAACACGACAAAAAAATTTATGCGCTCCTTCATTTCAACGTTATGTTTTTCTTTTCCAATAAAATTGTTTCGGTTATTAACAGACTCCATCTGTACGATGTTATTTTCATTTTAACTTATTTATCGGTCTACCTACTTTATTCTGTTTGTTCAGTAATCATTTATTTTTATTCCAAATTTGAAACGTAAAATTTTAAATTTATACAAATACACACAAGCATACACATATCCAAGCCAATTTTCTATTATAAATCTCCAATTCGTCAATAACGTTTATCTTTAAATTCGACCATTTCAAATCTAATTCAAATATCCAACTAACCATTCTGAATTTAATTCAGTTCATACATAAAAACATATATTCGACTTTAAATTTCTGACCCAAGTATCAATATAAAATTGGTTAATAATTAATTCTTTAATTAACTCTATGTTTTGATTGCCGAAATTTCTGGGACGTTACATTCTTCCCCCCTTTAAAACTTTTCGTCCTCGAAAAGAACAGATCGCTAGAGTTATATTAACATATACTCCAAATTTCCATATTTGGGTGAAAACTTTCCACCACTAATCCAAATATCGATATTTAAGCTATCGATCCTCATTATTTACCATCATATCCAATTAATTTGATAAATCACATTTACTTTCAAAATTAATCTATTCTTAAATTTGCAATCCTGCAATTTATTCCAAACTTCTTCATAGCTTCGTCTGTCGATATTTACTTATCGTTTCACAAGTTCAACCCCATTATATTCAATCTATTTAATCTTTCACAGCACTCATTGAAGGGTGTAAATAACATTCCTTTTTCAAGTACAAATTGTTGACTTAATTTTTTTCCAAAACTGGAATCTTTTATAACTTTTATACATATCTCAAAATTCAGGCACGAAATATTTGTGTTATTACTCTGAAATTCTCTTTTTTTTACTTATTAAATAGATATATTTTAATTATTTATTAAAAACATTTGATAACTCGAAGTTTGACAAGTCTATTGTCGTTCTTACAGGTATTAGACATACGCTGGCTAGACGCACGACTAAAAATCTCCAAGTACTGAATATCCTTGCTTCAACTCCCAGTAAAAAATATTTCTTTTAAAAAAACAGATACGGAAAGTACCAATGTGAATATTGATATATTGATTGTTCATGAATCGCAGATACACAATGGTTTCGGCTGGATCCCCTAGAAAACATCCGTATCCGTAGGATTCACTTCTCTACAAATTTCGTCATCGATAATTCAAAGGAAAATATTTAAGAATCAAAAGAAAATGTGAGGTCACTAGGCGTTGGCTGCTCTATCTCAGAATCACGAAAACAAATCATGATGAAAATAAATCAGGTCACGAGGACCAATCAATTTACAAAGACAAATCAAGTCACGAAGACAAACAGCTGCATTAAACATGTGGCTCAATTCTACCTTTAGTAACTCTAATAGTTACATCTCTTTCACTTGTAGATATATCATATGGACCGCAGGTACACAATGATTACGCCTGGGTCCCCCAGGAAACATACATACCCATAAGCTTTCATAGCTCTGCGGATTACGCCCTTATAATTCGACTGTAGATCGCAGCAGTCACAATGGTTACGCTTGGTTCCCCCAAGAAATATCCGTCCGTCGTAGGCTATCTGCAGCCCTGCGAATTTCGCTACATGGTCGAATTCAATGACTCTAGATCGCAGTGATCACAATGGTTACGCCCAATTCCCTTAGGAAACATCCGACCGCCATAGGCTAACTGCAGCCCTGCGAATTATGCTAACAGTCGTGTTCAATGGAAACTCTGAGTTTTATGTTCGGACAACCTACTACCACCAGCATCATAACTAAGCTCGAATTTCAAAGAGAAGGAAGGTACTTTGCTTATTTTGCTTTGAAAACATATAATACTATATACGTATAGTACTCATAAATCATAATTACTATTTTCTTTCCAAATCATATTTTCAAACATCTCATTCTTAAATAAATTTTGTTATATAGGATTTTATCTCAATCCATTATCATCCCAGTAGTTTCCAAATCTACTATATATTCTTATATAAAATTTTCATGTAAGTGTTCGGGACTTCTATATCCAATATCTGAAATCGAATATCCTCAAATTTCCATTAAAATTTCAAAATTTTAGTTTTGAACTCTTAATCAATTCGGATATTATATATGTATATGTCAGATTTATGAATCTATTGGTTATAAACCAATTTTTCTTCTAAATTCCAATTATTAAGTTCATCGCTTATTTCCAATCAGCATACTCTCAAAATTTAAAATTTCCATACTTAAAACAAATCCCTCATTCGCGCCTTATCACTCTTCCACATTCACATCTTCTGACCACAAATTAGAAAAGCGAACAACTCCCTAAGTATTGATCCCGAAGGCCAAAAACAAAATAATATCAATTACTCAGAAAGTTATTTAACTTAACTAATCTTCAGTCAGTTTTCAACTTCCTAGACCTCATTTCTTAATTTCTTACCAAATCATTTCTTATGCAATACTCGAATTCAGTTTACAAATCTACTTCTTTAATGAAAAAACATTGATTATAACGATATCATCATAGTTTCTACTTAGAAATATTACATTTTCAAGATTTCAAATAACATCATACAAATGAGAAAATAGTAATTTCACAGAGTTCAAAATTTTTCATACCCATTCTATTTAAATAATTATACATAGTCTTGATCTATTCAAAACACGTACATAGAAGATTTAGGATTACAAATGATAGTATTACGAAACAGAGCTAATTTAATTATGATTTACAATCTTCGATGATTGTCTGCTTTTCGATCGATGATCCACATCTTTGTGTAAATTACTTTCATCATATTCATTGTTCTGGAGTCTCCACAGAAGGATTAGTGCATTCCTCATCCACATGACCCTACTCCTTGCAATTCTTACAATAATATGAGATGGAGCCATCTTTATTTACATACTTCACAGATTTTTTCTCTAGCGGCGCGCAACACTGCCTGTCATCCTTGTTGTCTCTCGGAACAGTTTCGAGCTATATGTCCAACTTGCTTACAATGATAGCAAGTGATTGGTTCATCAGACTTCTAAGTAATGGCAGGCCTCTACTTTCTCACTTTAAGGCAACGACTGGGAAAATGTCCCTTCTCTCGACATTTAAATCAGAAAATATTCAATCGGTAAATTTTTCCCTCTTTCTTCTACCCCTCGTCTCTCTCTCACGTACCCGCGTAATGTCCCTTTTTCTGACATCTGTAACAGATGACATTGTCATAGGGGCCAGCTGTCTATTTTTCCTTAATCCTCTTCTCGTATTCCAACATTACTTCTTCCCTTCTTTTGCGTTCTGCCGCTCTTCGTTCTCGACGTGCGACTTTTTGTTCTTCGGTTCTTGCCATTCTGATTTATCATCAAAACCAGTTAATTTCTCACGATTTTTGAAAATCATATCTAATTATCATATTTAATTCCTATAATTCCAGAAAATCTCTTATTACCTATTGGAAAACATTTCTATATTCATCATTTGGATTTAAACAAATGTTTAAATAAAAGATCGCTATTCCACTTAACTGCTGAAACTCATTTACTTACTTCACTTAACCATTCTTACTATCGAACTTTAACCATGTCTTAGTCAACAATGAAGTCAATCAAGTTGGGGTATATTTACCTCTCAGGCCTTAACTAAACAACATTATCAACTTCAAAATAGATCAAGTTCATAGTTTCAAACAAAATATTCATGCTCGTAACTTTCGAATTCAAGTTCAGAATTTACTTCTATTACGGAAATTGTTGATTATAACAATAATTCACGCCTTCGAAATATTTAACTTTTAAAATTATACTTCATTCATTAATCTGAATATATAAACAATTTATTAATAATTTTTTAAATTTTAATTAAAAACGGGAAGTAAATAATACTTTCCTGAAATTCAACATAATTATTCCCATGAATAACTTCCTTCGAATAATCTTCTATTCGATAACATATTACGAACGTCGGTAATAATCTCACCGTACTGATCAACTCCATTTCCTTTATCCCAAAATTTCATTTGCAACATTTTTGCTTTCAAACATTATTTACTTCTAAAAAGTAAATATTATTCCTTTTATAGGAATATGGATTCGTCTTACCAATTTAGCTTTAAATTTCATTCAAATATAGATTCATATCTCTTTAATATCTTCATTCATATTTCACTTCATCTCATTACGATTCACCTCATTTATAACCCTCGTTTACCATTCACTTCTTGTCAATTAACTATCAAGTCCACAGCTTACTATTGAATTCATATATTCGATTATACATTATTGGTTTGAAACCAATTACAATCCACCTTGCCAAGTTCTAAATAAATTAGTAATAAAATTTGACATAGTAAAATTCCTTTTAGTATCTCTAATTTATATTTTCAATAGAATAAAATTCGTCATCTCATCTTTGGAACGATTTCAAATTTCCCCTTTACCATTCAATTTCCCAACTAAATTCTTATCAATAAATTTTAGCTATCTGTGATTACTAAAACACACAATTAGAGAAATTGATTCATTGATTCTCTTATAAATATCTTACTTAGATAACATTCAATAATGGATTCGAGATTAATGCCGAATGGAATTTTGTCAAAGGAAAGCTCTGGCAAAGCTGGATTCGAAGACTTCCGAAGACTCGGGATTTCGAACAAAATTTTAAATCTCAAAAATAATTTTTTACTTCCGCCATATTAGTTCCAAACTACTAATTTTCAAAATACTGATATTTCCAAAACTAATTTATCTTTCTAAATTTATTTTAAGAAAATATTTCCAAAAAAAATCTATTTCAAAATATTATTATTTTCAATCCGTTTTAAACTCAATAAGCTAGCTTTGAATAAACCAAAGCTCTGATACCACTGTAACGTCCCGCCATTTTGACCACTTTAAATTGGCAATTAAACCAACTCAAACCGTATCAAAACGACAGATCGTTATTAGCTTACAGAGTTTAAACCAGAATCAATACATAAAAACATAGAATAAATAAATGACACAATATTTAACAGCGGAATAAACTTCAATATATTAATCTAAAATTTTGAATACAAAATTTTTTCTTTATACAACGTAGTAAAATATTATTTTGAATACAAAAGATAAATTTACTGTTTAAAAATCTTTAGAATGCGCGTCTCCTGGAATCCCCAGCTTTGCAAATCTTCAAACCCCAAACTGTAATCTTTAAAATCTGAAATGCTCGGATCTGACCCGAGCGTTCCATGCAAAAACATAAAACACTCAAGTCAGGATTAATCACAGTTCAAGTAAATTAATTTAATGTAAACTGAAATATAATAGTTAATCCAACATAACAACTTGAGACGAATAGGTCGAGGTAGCATGTATATATATATATATATATATATATATATATATATATATATATATATACACACGCACACACACACGTATGCCGATGACATATATATATAGACATACAGTAGTACGCATATATATTTATGTGTACACTGGCCACCACATATATTTACTAAACCATATATATACACTAAGATCATTCTTCGAAAAACAGGAACACACAAAGGAATACGAGGCAGTATGCGCGCCTTAGGGGTAAGAGCTGACTAATATATGCAGCTAGAAAATAAAGCTTAACGTCAGTTTTTGTCGTAGAACAAACCGTGGAAAAACAACAGAGTATCTCATAAGTGATTAGCATACTTGTATCAGGAGTACAACCAATACAACGGTGGCAGAATGTGTGGATTTCAGGCAGGAGCCAACTAACATCACGCAAATATGAGGCCCATATAGCAATATAAGGTGGCCATATATAAAATGCCATGTTGATGTGTAAACATGCAAACATTCATATTTCATTATTGCGTAAAGGTGCAAACGTTCATATTCCATTACTGTGTAAAGATGCAAACATTCATTTTTCATTGTTGTGTAAAGATGCAAACATTCATATTTCATTATTGTGTAAAGATGCAAACATTCATATTTCATTATTGTGAACAAAAATGGTTTCTGCAAGTGTCATTTCTGTGGATAAATGTTTTAGTAACTCCGTTCTAGTAACAAAATGGTTCCAGCGAGTCAATTCTGGCAAACCAAAATGTTTTCAGTGGTAACTAGTGTAAACCCAAGGAAATGGTCTACAATTCTTTTTGTAAAAACAGTTTTGGCAAACGAATCATGACCGTTTTGGCAAGTCAAAACACAACAGTTTTGCAAGTTAAACAAGAAAGTTTTGGAAGTTAAACATGACGGTTTTGCAAGTTAAACACGGTAGTTTTGACAAGTTAAACATGGCAGTTTTGACAAGTTAAACATGGCAGTTTTGACAAGTTAAACACGGCAGTTTTGACAACTAAAATGATAAGATATGGTTTAAACTCAAGTGCTAACACGTGCTAACAATACATAATATATATTCATGCTTCAGATTTTGAATTCATATAATATCATACTGAGTGTAGTAGTAAAGGTGGGTGGCACCATAAGAGCAACGGAGATGCTACCAAGTATGAAAGCTTCTACAGTTAATCAAAAAGGGTGTTTCACAGTAACTGTTTAGCACTAGCAGGCCCATATACATATAAAAGCTACTAGTCAAGCGTGCATGAGCACTTTCACGATACAAGTGCATGTGCTAAGGAACTCACAACTACTTCATGCATGGTGTAATTTCTACAAATGCAGTGAAGAAGTACCAATTACTATCGTGAATGACATACAAATATGTGCTTACTCAAGTAAAAAGGTACACCATTTCTTAAAGCAGCCTGTGTTGAAATATGGAACAAGGGTGGTAATGGGTATATCCCTATACTTAATTAATCACGAAAGTAATGTGCCCAGCTTGTCCATTTACCAAGATTTGGATATGTGTACAACATGCAATCACGCAGATCATAGTAAGAATATGGAGGCGAGTTAGCAACAAGGCAACCAGACAATACAAACTATATGCATGGTACAAATGATTCATGTCAGATACTTAATAAAAATAACCCTCAAATTTTTAGTTCAAAAAGGCATAATAATCATAATGAAAAATCAGAAACAACATGCTCCTCAGGTTTCAGATTAAGGCAGGTCTAATTCGGTTTACAAATCAGAGAAACAAAAGTGTGCACAAAGTATTCTGCTACTACTTCAGGTGTATAATACTGGTTATGCATATAAGACTGTGATATATGATTGAGTTAATGGACTAATTGTTTCAAGTTTTAAAACAAAATGTACATGGTTATATCTATTTATATATCAGGTAATAAAGGGACATAAACCATATAGAAGTTCAACAATCCCATATGCGAGTCCCACCAAGCGAGAATGTGTTTCAGGTAAAAAATAATGCATTAAATTTCATAACTAATTTCGAACAGGGTGCCACATTTCAATGGGTATTTCAGCATTGGATATATGTTCAAAACTGGCATGCAACAGTTTTTTTTTTCTTTTTCTTTTTTTCTTTTCTTTTTCCTCAGTTCGTAACAGTAAAGCATGAAGAATCATAGCCGAGCAAACTTAAAATCAACGAATTTCAGAAAGCAATTTGAATGGTCATTAAAACCGTGGAAATAAAGGTGAAAATCACACACTAATCAGAACAATCACCCATAGCCCAACAACAGCAAGAGTTCATTCGCGCAATCATCAAAAAAAAAATCATACTATTGTATCCAATTATAAAGATTTGTATAGACCAATTTCAGAAATTAATATACTTGAATCAAAGATTTATCGTGAATGATTACTCAACTTACACCGTAGGAGGAAGGCGTAGACAATAGCTAAAACTGGAAGCGCCGTACGGTTCGATGAAAGGCGGTGACTTAGAGCCAGAGGAAAAGCGTTGGCAAAGGTGGTGGCTTCGGCTAGCGGTATTTGCGGAGGAAAGGGGTGACCGGCTTCGATTTGAGGAGATGGAGATTTAAATCGGTCGCCATTTTTAATCGATTTGGGGAAAGATTTGATTATTATTTAGGGAAAAAGAATTTAGGGCATCAGCCATTACTATTTAGAAGATTGATAGAAAGAACCGATCTTTTTGCTGAATGGAACTGGGAAAGAAGCAACGTGATTTACTAAAGAAATCATCAGGGATAAGAACAACGTAACTTCACTAGACTATAGGGTATCCGTGCATTTAGGAGATAGGTCAACTGCGTTTTTATTTGAGGTAGGTAGCACCTGAATATAATTATATAATATATTTCACCCCAAAGTATTGTTGAACACTTAACATCTGAACCGTTAACACAACCTCAAACGCGACAAAAAAATTAATGCGCTCCTTCATTTCAATGTTATGTTTTTTTCCAATAAAATTGTTTCAGTTATTAACTGACTCCATCTGTAGGACGTTATTTTAATTTTAACTTATTTATCGGTCTACCTACTTTATTCCGTTTGTTCAGTAATCACTTATTTTGATTCCAAATTTGAAATGTAAAATTTTAAATTTATACAAATACACACAAGCATACACATATCCAAGCCAATTTTCTATTATAAATCTCCAATTCGTCTATAACGTTTATCATTAAATTCGACCATTTCAAATCTAATTCAAATATCCAACCAACCATTCTGAATTTAATTCAGTTCATACATAAAAACATATATTCGACTTTAAATTTCTGATCCAAGTATCAATATAAAACTGATTATTAATTAATCCTTTAATTAACTCTCTATTTCGATTGCCGAAATTTCTAGGACGTTACATTATGTCTCTGTCTTTTCTGTAGGATACCAGAGCAAACCAATCTGAGTTTCGATAGATTGGAATTTTGCAAAAAATTCGGTCTGTCGGAATTCGGGTTGTCACAGACTAGCTAACAACTTGCCATCAATTATCAAGGACCATACACGACGCCCGGTTCCAGCAAAACCCCACACGCAATACACAACATGTGTTTAGGCCATACACGACGCCCAAGGCACTCGACCTACAATTGGTCTTCAATTGTGCCCCTGCTTTAAGTCCGCTAAAACCTACGACAACGGGAATTCCTCGGCCTTCGCATCTTTAGTCATTATCAACTATGCCTATTAACCAGCTCAGAACACTTTCGAGCAATCACTTCACACGAACTCGATACATCCTTGAGTCGTCCCCACATTCGACACATCCGACGAATAAATCACTTCACTTCGTCATTCCCCATGGAATTCACCTCGAAGTTATCACCACTTTCGAACCAAAGAAAAACATCAATCATAAGGTCTGAAACAATCCATAGCATCACATCAATTTGCTAAAGAAAACAAATCACAACACTTAGAAGTGCTATTACAACTCCGGGTACATGACCGACCGAACACCCCTGCACGACCGACCGACACCACACTTCCATGATCGACCCAACTACCTGAGTACGACCGACCCTGGTCTTGCTCGACCCAAACCCAGCATGGCCCATCTTGGTGAACGACCGTCCCTAAACAAGGACCGACCAACCGCCGCTCGACCCAACCTTGCATGCACCAATGCTGCTCAACTCGGAGTATTCACAACCGACCACCTACATACACAACCCAAAGCCTTCCTCCTCGTACACGACCGACCCAAACCACCCTGAACCAGAGTGACCGACCCGACCCAGATGAAACCAACCTACCTGCTCCAAAACCAGAACTTCCAGATCTACACGACCGGCCTTCATCGAGACCGACCTAAAGTGACCCTCCCAACCCGCTGGATTGTTCCCTGCTCCAGTCTTGTTTCCCAAGAAATCAACCTCCAGGGTGCGACCGACCCACCCTGTGCGGTCCAAAACCTGCATCCTCCAGTGCAACTCTAATTTCAAGTAAAACTTCGCCAAAACGATACGTTCGACGAAACCAACCCATCCACTTCATCCAATATGACTACAAACAAGATATGAAATCAACAATATCACTAATATGACAGTTCCATCAATAATTATATAAAAATTCTCCAAAATCACCATAAATGTGCATATGAACAAATCTATTGAACTAACTTGCATATTCTCGTGAAATATCAAAGAAATTACCTATCTAAACTTGCTAAATCAGATCATAGTGTGATTTATATGAAAATGGCCTTACCAATGCATAAATCTACGGGAAAACACTTGAAATTGATGATAAACATGAACAAGCACTCATATACTTCATTGAATCCATGTGAGAGATGCATACCGCTCACTGATTCTCCAAAACAAGCTAAAATTGAGAAACAAGAATTCGAAAAGCAAGCACCTCGCACCAAATCCCTTGATTCGATGAATCCTTGCTTCAATTGATGTAGATCTAGCCTCCAATGGTGTAGGTCTATGATTTTCCTCCTTCGATTTTGATTTTTAATGGTGGAAAGGTATTAGAGAAAGGAGGAGCACAAGGCCACCTAATGAGAGAATGAGGAAGTAAATTATTTCCCACACCTCTCACCCTCTATTTATAGTTTCTAACAGCCCACTAACGAGCCTCTCCCAAATCAGCCCATTAGGCTCCCAAAACCTGGACAGCCAACTGAAAAACCTTAAAATAGCGATTTCTCCCAAAAGCCGAACCAAATCTTTAATGTAACCACTCTATGGAAAGGAAAACATAAATTCCTTTCCAATAGCACAGGTCTCACTCTCTTATTCGACCTAAGTCAAAAGTTATGCCCTATACAAGACTGACAGAGGAAAAATGGTCACAAACAAAATCGGTAAAAATTATGGATATGTCTCACATCCCCATAAGCAACATATCAAAATATGAGAATGATCCAACCCTCAGAGAATAAGATAAAAATATTTTACGGTCTTCCGATACGTAAAATGCGGGCAGTTACATTCTCCCCCCCCCCCTCCCCAAGAAATTTTGCCCCCGAAATTCCAAGCAAACTTAAGCAACCATAACAATTCTGCATGCCTATCATCCATGAGAAGCTAATTCTATCACCCAAACTGGCAACCATCAAGCCATGCATCCATAGCTTTATCCTAGCATGCGGAATTCTATCAAACAATAACAAGATACAACAATATTACGATGATACGATATCAAAAGTTTCTACCGACGAAAAGTCCTGGATGAGACGTTCTCATGCTCTCTTTCCTCTCCCATGTATGATCGTCACCATCTTCATTCCATTGTACCTTGATTAGCTTAACCGTCTTCCTCCTAAGCTGTTTCGTGTCATTTCCCACAACACGAAGCAGCTTACGAGGTTTCTGAACTGCAGTTTTTTTCTATGTCTTCATACCGCTCTGGAGATACCACTACACTCAAATCATGCACGAACTTCTGTAGAAACGATACATAGAACACATCATGCACACTCGACATCTTCTCGGGTAACTCCTGCCTATATGCGAGCTTTCCAATTCGTTCGACTATTGGAAACAGTCCAACAAAGCTTGGAGCTAATTTCCCTTTATTTCCGAATCGAACCACACGCTTTAATGGTGAAATCTTGGCGAAAACCATATCGCCTACGTCGTATTCCAAGTCCTTGCGACGCTTATCGGCATTACCCTTCTGATGATCTTGGGCTGCCTTCTTTCGTTGCTGAACGTTCTCGATACAATCCGAGGTTTCTCTAATTATCTCTAGCCCAAGTATCAACTTGTCTCCAACCAACATGCCGGAGAATTACACGGCCTTCCATACAACGCCTCGTATGGTGTCATCCCAATGCTAGACTGATAGTAATTGTTATAAGCAAACTCAACAAGATGGAGATGGTCTTCCCATGATCCACCAAAGTTTAACACACAAGGCCTCAGGGGATCTTCCAGAATTCGATTTACCCTCTCGATCTGACCATCCGTTTGGGGATGATATGTCATACTCAAACACAAATCGGTTCCTAGAGCCTCTTGCAAACTTTTCCAGAATCCACTCGTGAACAATGGATCTCGGTCGCTCACTATACTCTTTGGGTCACCATGAAATCGAACTATCCATTTCACATTAAGTTCGGCCGGTTTCGACGCCGTCCTAGTCGATTTGACAAGAATGAATCTCGCATTTTGGTCAAACGATCTACAATGACCCAAATCCCTTCATTTCCTGCCTTGGTTCTAGGTAGTTCATTGATAAAATCCATTGATACTTGCTCCCACTTCCATGTAGGAGCTTCCAATGGCTGAAGCAAACCACTCGGCTTCTTCTGCTTAGCTTTTACCAACTGACAGTTCATGCACTTGGAAATAAATTTTCCAATATCTCGCTTCATCCCTTCCCGGTAGTAGACTCGCTTCATGTCCTGATACATCTTATTACCTCCTGGATGAATTATCAACTTTGAGTGATGACATTTTCTCAGAACCTCATCTCTCAATCCATCAATATCAGGAACTACTAACGGACCTTGCTTTCGAAGCCAACCTTCTTGATCGACTTCAAACTCTTTATTCCCTGATTCCAGATTCTGGACAAACTCAATAAGCTTAGCATCTCGCTTTTGGCTTCCGCCAACTCTTTCGATAAGTATAGGTCTTATCGATAAGTTTGCTAACATTTCAGGTTCCAATTCACATCTTGGCCTGAAATCAAACCTTGCCAAATACTCGAGGTTCCTCCATTCTGAAAACATCGCTCCTAAACTTGTGTGTCTTCGACTCAATGCATCTACTACCACGTTGCCTTTTCCAGGAGTATAGGCTATACCAAAATCATATGATGTCAGAAACTCCAATCATCGTTGCTGCAGAAGATTCAAGTCCTTTAGGGAGAAAAGATGCTTCAATGACTTGTGATCCGTGAACAACTCGAATCAAACTCCCAACAAGTAATGTCTCCACATCTTCAGAGCAAACACAATCGCCGCCAACTCCAAATCATGAGCTGGATAATTCCTTTCATGCTGCTTTAGCTGTCAACTCGCATAGGCCACAACCTTGTCCTTTTGCATCAGTACCGCTCCAAGTCACGTACCACATGCATCGGTGTATACCACCATCTCTTCATTCCCGCTTGGAATGGTCAACATAGGAGCACTCGTCAGTCTCTCTTTTAGGATTCTAAACTCTTGTTCACACTTCGTATCCCATGTGAACACTTTGGTTCTTCTTCGTCAATCCTTTCAACGGTGCGACTATCTTGGAGAAATGCTTGATAAACCATCGGTAATAACTAGCCAACCCAAGGAAACTGCGAACATCCGTCGCATTCTTAGGTTTATTGTGATGGCCCGCCCCGCACCAACCGACATTTACTCCAAAAGTGCGTTGTACACATGTCCAGTTAGCACGGGACGGTCGTCAGGAGGAAAGGAAAGAAGGAAATGAACTAACAAGGAACCTGTAGAATGACTCACAGCGCATGGAACAAAATATAATAACAACATACTTGGCATAAAACAGGTGAGACAGTGCATAAGCTGAAAACAAACTAACATAGCAGCGGAAAATCCAAGTACAACTTATGATCCAAAGCCAACATTATTACAACTTTTCAAACTGTCTCAAAAAGCAAAAGCAAGATAAGGGAGGTACACTACTAATGCCCAAGTAGCGACCACCAACGACACAGGGAGAATATCTATATATCATACGTCGAAGCCTCCTGCCCGCCTCCGAATCAGCTACTCGCGCATCAACAGCTAACCTGTCTCTAGTCTGCTCGTGTGAGCACCCAGAGTAATAAGAAGAGACATAAAACTCTGGGTCAGACAAAAAGTCTGGTATGAGCGATAAGCATTTAAACAGAACAAGAACAGGTATACTAAACCATACCTGAACCTGGACCTGCAACCAAAGAGTTAGCACTACATACTGTACAACACTCTGAGGTGCCATTTCAAATGGTGTAAAGATAACGGGGGTGGGGGTGTGCATGTCATAGTGATGGAAAACAAGTCAATCATAACAACCATCCTCACATCTCTCACTCAGTGCGTAAAGCATACGATATCCACCACTTCGATCACCCAATATACTTTGCTATGATCACTTTGCCCCCATGAAGTCACAATGACTTCACTGCACTGATCCATAGCCGCTAATCCTTCGCTATGTCCACTCTGCCCCATGGAGTCGCAATGACCCCACTGCACTGGCTCATAGCCTTACTAATCCTTTACTATGTCCACTCTGCCCCATGGAGTCACAATGACCCCACTGCACTGGCTCATAGTCTTACTACGATCACTTTGCCCCTCGTGTAACACCCCACTCCCGCTATGATCACTCACTAAGGGAATGCCATAGCATCGGTGGAGTATTTTAGTGAATATAGAACAGAAAAATTACAACAAGACAGATATAAATAGTACTTGAAATTTTAAAACATCATCTCATAACAGCGGAAGTAAAACATGCCTGGTTACATCATAAAACCACAATAAAGGTCAAGTACAATATCCATCAAAATAAAGAAGTACATAATCCCACTCTCATACAATAGCCAAACAAAAGAAAAGATAACTGGATAACTGGAGCTTTACATCTATCCAAGCTCCTAAAGACTGGAACAGCAATCCGATCAAGCTCCACTACTGCTAGGATCCACCGTAGGACCTGAGGGTTGGGAAAAAGATAAAAACAACAGGGTCAGACATAAGTCTGAGCGAGTCCTATAACTTTAACAATACAATCGTTAAAGTAACCAGAGAAGACATAAACTGATATACGGTAACATATAGGGATGAATGGCTACCCTAAGCAGTCAACTAAACGAAGATAAAGGATAAAGACGCATCTACCCTCCCTAAGGTAAATTACTAAACTGCACCACACCAGTCGTTCCTAACTTAAAGGTTGATCCCACCCAAGGACTTATAAAATTTACTAATTAGTACCTGCGTACCCCTAGGTGACCAAGTAGGCGCCACGGGGCCCTACAATCCACTAGGTGTACACACTACTTCCCATTCGATCGGCTCCCTAACGTAGATACCCGTGCTGGCCCCACCGTGGGATGTATCATTCCCCAATGTGGCAACCTGATGAAACTAAAGGTGCACGGCTTATATCTACTCGATGCAACAACGGCTTACCTACCAGCCCGGGCCCACTCACGCATATGAAGCCCGTTGGACTTGCGTTGCCACCGCTAACCCGTTTGCCTCTTACAGTCAAGCCCAGTATGCGTGTCCCGTCCTCGACATGGGTCGAGCCCACAAAGATACGTATGGGTTACTGGTTGAAATGGGCCTCCACAAGCTACCCACCTAAGCTTGTCCCTTTTTCTAGTATATCCCACTTAACCCTTTAATCATGTTTTAATTACATGTTCTATTTTGGTTAAGTATTCTAATCGTATTTTCTATTGCCACCCAAGGCAACCACTAGATTTTCTCATGCCACCCGAGGCACCCACTTAACCCCTCATGTCCCTCTACATGCTAATGTGGTTAAGTGTTTCTTAATTAATTAATTAAGAACGTAACCTTTGTAAAGACCTCTCACATTAGACTGTCTTTTATGACCGCTGGTTAAGCCGGTTGGGTCCGGGCAGCCTTATGTCATAACAGAGTCTAACCTCGTGTCTTTACATTAATTACGTATTTAGTTTGTGCCTAAGACCTCTCACATTGGGCTAACATTTGTAGCAACTGGTTAAGCCGGTTGGGTCCGGGCAGTTTTACGCTACAACTGAGTCCAACCTCGTGTCTTAGTCAATTAATTACACCTAATTAATCACCCTCATAATTTTATATTAATTATCCCTAATTAATCAAGTTTTCTTAACATGGGTAGACCTAACTTAATAGGTAAATTCCCATGGGGTAGACCTAACTCAATAGGTAAATTCCCAACACATAGTATGGGTACACCTAACCAAATAGGCAAATTCCCATACTATGTTTATTTATTTTGTGTTATGCATAATTATATTAATTTCACACAATCTTATTAACTTATGCATTTAATTACCCCATCGTTCCCACGTAATTTCGTTCATGATATAACACATATAAAAGGTGTCAACTTGCATATGAATGAACATGTTTCAAAGGTGCCATCTTGCATATTAACAAACACATAACTTGCATATGAACTTGCATAACATGTCACATAACTTGCATATAATATGTCACATAACTTACATATTCATTTTGCATAACAAACTTGCATATTAGCTTATAGACTTGCATAATGTGTCATCATGAACTTGCATATTAATAAACATGTAACTTGCATATTTACATACATGTAACTCGCATATTAACAAACATGTAACTTGCATATAAAGAAACATGTAACTTGCATATTTACATACATGTAACTTGCATATTAACAAACATGTAACTTGCATATTAACAAACATGTAACTTGCATATTTACATACATGTAACTTGCATATTAACAAACATGTAACTTGCATATTAACAAACATGTAACTTGCATAGCATATTACCATGAACTTGCATAACATGCATATGATTACATAGCCCACAACTTGCATATTTAGCATCATGCAAACATAACATACATCATATTAAACTTGCATAAGCTTACATACTCAACATGCATAAACATAAGATTAATGCTAACATCATATCATATGATTCAAAGCTCATTAACCCACATACAAAACCATAAATCTCATCACATCTCATCTAATTAGTTTACCAAAAGATCATCAAAGTGATAGAAACTCACAACTAGCAACTTTGAACACCAAATGAAGAAGATTAAGATGCTAAGAAGGGATTAGAAGTTGATTAGAGAGTGATTAGTATGCAACCCTCTTCATAAAATTAGTGGAGGCCATGAGAGCTAGCATTTTGCCATAGTTTAGTCACTAGGTTTAATTATGAATGAATTAGGGTAGGTTAGGGTCTTATTTATAGATTAGGCAAGTGTTTTAGGCCATAGGATTAACCCTAGATTCAATCCAAGCCATCAAAGCATGTCTTGGGGAAGAAGTCAAGTGTAGGAACCATCTAGGGCCTTTAGATTAAAGATGGACCATGAGAACCATTCAAATGCAAAATCTGCACTTGAGCGAATCGGCCCACGGGTTGACAGCCAAACACCCTGGATTAACCCCTAGTCGACCCAGCGGGCTCGGGTCGACTTCAAAAATCGGCCGGTTCGGTTATTCCCCTCTCCCAATTCGCTGTTTTGAGCATTTTTGCATATTTATTTATTAAATTTTCAATTATATATATATATATATATATATATATCAATATATATATATATATCTACACAACCCATTTCACTTAATTAAGTATACTTTAATTTGGGAATTTTCGTGAAACTTCGCGAGGCCATATCTTGGTCATACGGACTCCGATTTTCGAAAACTCGGACTCTATTTCGCGTATTTTTCCGAGACGAACACAATGGCATAGCCCGTTTCCCTTGATTCCCATTTTAGAATTAAATTCTGCCTCGATTTATGTTATTACAGGTTATTGAAAATACGGGTTGTTACATTCTCCCCTCCTTAAAGGATTTCGTCCCCGAAATCTTCAAGTTAGGAAGAACGTATCCTACCATCCAATCATCCATCTACTCAAAGCATCATCCACGAGCAATCATTGTCCTTACAAGATTCTAAATGCTGGATGGATATATGCAAAAGTGTGTGTATATGTACTTACCTAATGCGAAAATCAGGCGGTTACTGATACAGTAAACCTCCTTAATGCAAACCATGATAGTGCCATGCATCCAATATGTATGCGAAACCCTATTGACACATACAAATTTCTACATGCGTGCACAACCATACACAAAAATGCATCATCCATATGATAACACAGCCATGATACATCCATCAATCTAACTACCACATCCATTTATGCAATATGCAACATGAAGTGACTGAGCCGATCTAGTGCCTAATGTGTGTGTATATGCATCCACGAGCAACCACTAGCAAACAATTGCATCCATATGCATCCATCAACCATAACATGTTTCAAACACATGTCTCAACCATAGGTTTTACCCTATCTAAAGGTCATAGGTATTAGCGAGAGGATATACTAAAGATAAGATAAGTACTAGACAAGCAATAAAGGAGAAGTTAAAAGACATACTCTCAAAAAGAAATGGATACAAAGAACGCATCTTTGCTTCCGTCTCCCAAGTAGCATTGCTTTCGTCATCTCCCCATTGCACTTTAACTAGCTGAACTTCTCTGTTCCTCAACTTCCTAGTTTCTGACCCAAGGATGCGAGTAGGAGCTCGTCGAATCGTCGCATCACGCTCTACCTCTACATCTCTAAGCAAGCTCGGCTCTACCACCTTCGCGGTCTCATGTAAGCACTTCCTCAAATGTGATACATGGAATACATCATGAACACCACTAAGTCTGTCGGGCAACTCCACCCTATATGCCATCCGTCCAATCCTTTCCTTAATAGGAAACAGCCCAACAAATCTCGGTGCTAACTTCCCTACGGACCCAAAGCGAACAACATTTCTCAATGGAGATACTTTGACAAAAACCATGTCCCCAACCTCAAACTCAAGATCCGTCCTTCTCCGATCCGCATAAGATTTCTGTCTATCTTGCGCTGCTTTCATCCTTTTTCGAATTAAATCAATCTTCTCTGAAGTCTCTCTAACCATATCCGGCCCAAGCAAGATCTTATCCGTAGATTCCCACCAACATGTAGGAGATCGACAAGGCCTTCCATAAAGAGCTTCGAAAGGAGCCATACCAATACTGGACTGAAAGCTGTTATTATATGCGAACTCCACCAAAGGAAGATGTTCTTCCCATGTACCTCCAAAATCCAAGATACAAAGCCTCAAAAGATCTTCTAAGATACGGTTCACCCTCTCGGTCTGACCGTCCGTCTGAGGATGATATGCGGTGCTCAAACACAACTGAGTCCCTACCGCCTCTTGCAAACTTCTCCAAAACTCACTAGTGAAAATAGGATCTCGATCACTCACAATGCTGGATGGTACGCCATGCAATCTAACAATCTCTCTAACATAGACTAAAGCAAGCCATGGAGCGGTCCTCTTACTCTTTACGGGTATAAAATGGGCACTCTTTGTAAGTCTGTCTACCACAACCCAAATTCCCGTATTGCCCTTCCTCGATCTCGGTAACCCGTCGATGAAATCCATCGAGACACTATCCCACTTCCACTGTGGAACTTCCAATGGGTGTAGCAACCCACCGGGTTTCCTTTGCTCCACTTTAACTTGTTGGCACACTAAGCATCTAGCCACATACTCGGCCACATCTTTCTTCATACCGGCCCAAAAGAAAACTCTCTTCATGTCTTGGTACATTTTGTCTCCACCGGGATGAATAGTCATTCTTGAACGATGTGCATCATCCAAAATAGCCTTCTTCAAACCCTCATCTTGCGGTACACAAAGTCTACCGTCTCTATGCAACCATCCCTTATCATCTATGGTGTATCTACCCAAATGGCTGGACGACTCCCCTCTTATAAGCTTCTCTACCAACACAACCAACTGTGGGTCGTCTCGCTGAGCCTCGCCAATCCGTCTCAAAAGAGTAGGTCTAACCTCCAAGGATGCCTACAAACCAGGTACAAAATCAACAGAAGGTCTGAAGTCAAACAAAGAAAGAAACTCCAAGCTTCGTCGTTCCACGAACAATGGACTCAAAGATAGCCTTTTTCTACTTAAGGCGTCTGCCACCACGTTACCCTTACCAGGGGTATACGCTATCTCGAAATCATAGGATGCTAAGAACTCCATCCACCTTTGCTGTCTTAAGTTTAAATCCTTCTGAGAGAATAAGTACTTCAATGATTTATGGTCGGTGAACAACTCGAATCTCTCACCAAGAAGATAATGGCGCCAAGACTTAAGTGCGAAAACAATCGCGGCTAACTCTAGATCATGGGTAGGGTAATTCTTCTCATGCACTCTCAATTGTCTCCCTCCATAGGCTATTACCCTTCCCTCCTGCATCAAGACTGCGCCTAATCCTGTTCCACAAGCATCGGTATAAACAACAAACGGCTTACTCCCATCTGGAAGCACTAAAACTGGAGCGGTGGTCAAAGCTCTCTTTAACCGTCGGAAAGCATCATCACAATCTACATCCCATGAGAAAACCAGATTCTTCTTCGTCAAGCGGGTTAATGGGGCTGATATCTTCGCGAAGTCTTTGATGAACTTCCTATAATATCCTGCCAACCCCAAGAAACTTCTTACCTCGGTAGCATTTCTAGGAACTTTCCAATCCTGGATAGATACTATCTTTGCGGGATCCACAGCTATCCCTTCCTTAGAGACCACATGCCCTAAGAATCGCACTTCTCTTCTCCAAAAATGGCATTTAGAGAATTTAGCTTTAAGACTATGCGCTCGAAGAGTCTCCAACACTTCCTTGAGATGTAAGGCATGCTCTTCTTCATTCTTGGAAAAGACCAAGATGTCATCCACAAAAACTACTACAAACTTATTCAGATACTCTCTGAACACTCTACTCATGAGATCAACAAAGTATGCGGGGGCGTTTGTCAACCCAAATGGCATCACTAGCCACTCATAAAAACCATCCGGAGTCCGGAAAGCAGTCTTCTCTATACTGTCCTCCGCCACTCTTAACTGATGAAACCCTGTAGCTAAGTCCATCTGCGAAAATACTGACGCGCCAACCAACTGATCAAAGAGATCATCTATCCTCGGTAATGGGTGTCTATTCTTCTTCGTGAGCTTATTAAGTTCTCTATAATCCACACAAAGTCTGAGGGACCCATCCGCCTTCGTGGCAAACACTACTGGAGCTCCCCACTCCGATATACTTCGCCTTATGAACCCCTTCTCAAGCAACTCCCCTACTTGCTTATGAAGTTCTCTTCTCTCACGAGGAGCCATGTGGCGTACTGGCAAAGACACTGGTTTGGCATTATCCACCAAATAAATTCGGAAATCTATCTCCCGCTTCGGAGGCAAACCCTTTACTTCTTCAAACACATCCGGATATTCCCGGACTACTCTGACAGAACACAAACTTTCGACCGAAGCATCGAGCGATTCAAGATAACTTAGCAAAACAGATTCCATGGGATTGCAAGAGATCTCGAGAGTGTTACCCAAGCGGGTCATGAGCCTGACAACTCTCCTTTCGCAATCAAGAACGGCACCATTACTGGATAACCAGTCCATGCCCAAGATCAACCCATAGCCCGTGAAGCCCAATACAAAAGCATCACATCTAAACTCAACGCTAAGTATAGAAATCTTCAAACCCAAACATATCATAGACAGATATATGGAGCCCCCAATTGGGTTTGAGACAACCAAGGGATCATCAACTAGACTGGCGTCTAAGTGCAGTGACTCAACTAACGATGATGAGATAAAAGAATGCGATGCGCCAGAGTCAAACAAAGTACGAACTGGATGATCAAACAGAAAAACCAGACTTTCAACGGAAATAGTTCTACCTCTCTGCTGAATCGGTGGAACTGAGAGAACCTGAACTTGCCCCCCTGACTGAGGTGGTGCTATAAGAGCTTGCACCTGGCCTCCTGAGGTAGACCCCGTCTTCTGCCCCTTCTTTGGGCAGTTTTTCACAAGATGCCCTGCTTCACCACAATGAAAGCAACCGGTCTTCTTCTTTTTGCGACAATCCTTACTGAGGTGTCCTGGTGTTCCACAATTGAAGCACTTCTTCTTCGTCTTCTTTTTGTCACCATTGCCTTTTCCGCCCTTGCCTTGTTGTTGCTGTTGCGGTTTCTTCTGATCCCCCTTTTTCTCTGGTGCCTTAGAATTCTTATCATCCTCATACATAAGTGCCATGTAGACAAGCTTCTCAAAAGTGGCCCCCATAGGAATGTGAGTCATAGCTATTCCTTGCAATGGTTCGTTCAAGCCTCTAACGAACCTCAAAGCCTTCTTCTCCGGTGTATTCACCAACTCTATGCCAAACCTTGCTAATTGATTGAATTTGTTGACATATTCTTTCACCGTGAGATTCCCTTGCTTCAAATTCAAGAACTTCTCCATAAACAGATTCTCTTCCGCCCTTGAGAGAAACTTAGCCCCAAACCTTTGCTTAAAATCTGCCCAAGAGTCAACAGGGCGTTCTCCATTAGTGACCTCCCACCAGAATGAGGCCTCTCCCTTCATTAACCAAGCCGCCAACTTGACTTTCTTTCCCTCTTCCACTTCAAAGATATCTAGCAACTCTTCCACTTCCTTAAGCCAATCTCTAGCCTCTACGAAAGTCTCTGAACCAAGAAAAGGTTTTCCTCCTATAGCCTTGAACTCCTTGCAAACCTTAGCAAAATTATCCACTCTAGGCTGAGGAGGAGGAGCGGTTGTCTCTGGTGTAGTAGCATTGGCCGGACCCGCAGCCGCGGCCCTAGCCTCTTGCAACCTCCTATACCATAGTGGTGTAACTAAACCCTCCGGGATGTTAAGATCTTCAGCCATGCTGAAACGAAAGAGGAAAGATTCAAAAAGGAGATTCCGAAAGATAAAGATATGGCTATTGGGGATTATGCTTTTCTTTTTTCAAAAACTTTTTCTCTTAGAAGACATGCTTTTAAAAATCCTTTCTTCGAAAATACTCTTAGAAAGTAGTTTTTCTCAAAAAAATTATCTGTTCTGGTAACCTTAAGCTCTGATACCACGTGTAACACCCCACTCCCGCTATGATCACTCACTAAGGGAATGCCATAGCATCGGTGGAGTATTTTAGTGAATATAGAACAGAAAAATTACAACAAGACAGATATAAATAGTACTTGAAATTTTAAAACATCATCTCATAACAGCGGAAGTAAAACATGTCTGGTTACATCATAAAACCACAATAAAGGTCAAGTACAATATCCATCAAAATAAAGAAGTACATAATCCCACTCTCATACAATAGCCAAACAAAAGAAAAGATAACTGGATAACTGGAGCTTTACATCTATCCAAGCTCCTAAAGACTGGAACAGCAATCCGATCAAGCTCCACTACTGCTAGGATCCACCGTAGGACCTGAGGGTTGGGAAAAAGATAAAAACAACAGGGTCAGACATAAGTCTGAGCGAGTCCTATAACTTTAACAATACAATCGTTAAAGTAACCAGAGAAGACATAAACTGATATACGGTAACATATAGGGATGAATGGCTACCCTAAGCAGTCAACTAAACGAAGATAAAGGATAAAGACGCATCTACCCTCCCTAAGGTAAATTACTAAACTGCACCACACCAGTCGTTCCTAACTTAAAGGTTGATCCCACCCAAGGACTTATAAAATTTACTAATTAGTACCTGCGTACCCCTAGGTGACCAAGTAGGCGCCACGGGGCCCTACAATCCACTAGGTGTACACACTACTTCCCATTCGATCGGCTCCCTAACGTAGATACCCGTGCTGGCCCCACCGTGGGATGTATCATTCCCCAATGTGGCAACCTGATGAAACTAAAGGTGCACGGCTTATATCTACTCGATGCAACAACGGCTTACCTACCAGCCCGGGCCCACTCACGCATATGAAGCCCGTTGGACTTGCGTTGCCACCGCTAACCCGTTTGCCTCTTACAGTCAAGCCCAGTATGCGTGTCCCGTCCTCGACATGGGTCGAGCCCACAAAGATACGTATGGGTTACTGGTTGAAATGGGCCTCCACAAGCTACCCACCTAAGCTTGTCCCTTTTTCTAGTATATCCCACTTAACCCTTTAATCATGTTTTAATTACATGTTCTATTTTGGTTAAGTATTCTAATCGTATTTTCTATTGCCACCCAAGGCAACCACTAGATTTTCTCATGCCACCCGAGGCACCCACTTAACCCCTCATGTCCCTCTACATGCTAATGTGGTTAAGTGTTTCTTAATTAATTAATTAAGAACGTAACCTTTGTAAAGACCTCTCACATTAGACTGTCTTTTATGACCGCTGGTTAAGCCGGTTGGGTCCGGGCAGCCTTATGTCATAACAGAGTCTAACCTCGTGTCTTTACATTAATTACGTATTTAGTTTGTGCCTAAGACCTCTCACATTGGGCTAACATTTGTAGCAACTGGTTAAGCCGGTTGGGTCCGGGCAGTTTTACGCTACAACTGAGTCCAACCTCGTGTCTTAGTCAATTAATTACACCTAATTAATCACCCTCATAATTTTATATTAATTATCCCTAATTAATCAAGTTTTCTTAACATGGGTAGACCTAACTTAATAGGTAAATTCCCATGGGGTAGACCTAACTCAATAGGTAAATTCCCAACACATAGTATGGGTACACCTAACCAAATAGGCAAATTCCCATACTATGTTTATTTATTTTGTGTTATGCATAATTATATTAATTTCACACAATCTTATTAACTTATGCATTTAATTACCCCATCGTTCCCACGTAATTTCGTTCATGATATAACACATATAAAAGGTGTCAACTTGCATATGAATGAACATGTTTCAAAGGTGCCATCTTGCATATTAACAAACACATAACTTGCATATGAACTTGCATAACATGTCACATAACTTGCATATAATATGTCACATAACTTACATATTCATTTTGCATAACAAACTTGCATATTAGCTTATAGACTTGCATAATGTGTCATCATGAACTTGCATATTAATAAACATGTAACTTGCATATTTACATACATGTAACTCGCATATTAACAAACATGTAACTTGCATATAAAGAAACATGTAACTTGCATATTTACATACATGTAACTTGCATATTAACAAACATGTAACTTGCATATTAACAAACATGTAACTTGCATATTTACATACATGTAACTTGCATATTAACAAACATGTAACTTGCATATTAACAAACATGTAACTTGCATAGCATATTACCATGAACTTGCATAACATGCATATGATTACATAGCCCACAACTTGCATATTTAGCATCATGCAAACATAACATACATCATATTAAACTTGCATAAGCTTACATACTCAACATGCATAAACATAAGATTAATGCTAACATCATATCATATGATTCAAAGCTCATTAACCCACATACAAAACCATAAATCTCATCACATCTCATCTAATTAGTTTACCAAAAGATCATCAAAGTGATAGAAACTCACAACTAGCAACTTTGAACACCAAATGAAGAAGATTAAGATGCTAAGAAGGGATTAGAAGTTGATTAGAGAGTGATTAGTATGCAACCCTCTTCATAAAATTAGTGGAGGCCATGAGAGCTAGCATTTTGCCATAGTTTAGTCACTAGGTTTAATTATGAATGAATTAGGGTAGGTTAGGGTCTTATTTATAGATTAGGCAAGTGTTTTAGGCCATAGGATTAACCCTAGATTCAATCCAAGCCATCAAAGCATGTCTTGGGGAAGAAGTCAAGTGTAGGAACCATCTAGGGCCTTTAGATTAAAGATGGACCATGAGAACCATTCAAATGCAAAATCTGCACTTGAGCGAATCGGCCCACGGGTTGACAGCCAAACACCCTGGATTAACCCCTAGTCGACCCAGCGGGCTCGGGTCGACTTCAAAAATCGGCCGGTTCGGTTATTCCCCTCTCCCAATTCGCTGTTTTGAGCATTTTTGCATATTTATTTATTAAATTTTCAATTATATATATATATATATATATCAATATATATATATATATATATATATATCTACACAACCCATTTCACTTAATTAAGTATACTTTAATTTGGGAATTTTCGTGAAACTTCGCGAGGCCATATCTTGGTCATACGGACTCCGATTTTCGAAAACTCGGACTCTATTTCGCGTATTTTTCCGAGACGAACACAATGGCATAGCCCGTTTCCCTTGATTCCCATTTTAGAATTAAATTCTGCCTCGATTTATGTTATTACAGGTTATTGAAAATACGGGTTGTTACACCTCGAGTCATAATGACTCTACTACACTGATACGTAGCCCATCATTCCTTTTCAGTGGTGAATCGAAGTTATGAACGTCGACAACTCCTTAGCACACGTCCCGCAGCAAAGCCCAACCATGAAGTGAACTCATTAGTTCCCAACTGGATCCTAAGCTCTAACTTCCATTTGGACTGCCTTTGCATCTCGGGTTTTTGTTCATCTCTCCCCCGGATCGGTTTGGCTTCCCCTCCTCTTCATGAGTGGATCGTGCTCTCCAAGACCATTCAGTTCGGATCCCTGCCTCCTCCTCGTGACGGTTCGGATCGCGCATGGAAACTTCTCCTGTCGGATCGGGACCTCCAGCTTACCACGGTTCGGATCGAGTGCTCTCTTCCTCTGGGTCGGATCGTGATCTCCAGCTTGTCGGATCGTGAGCATCCGGGTCGGAGCGCTCAAGTGCAAGTGGATTGTGGCTTCATCAGTTCATGTTGTTCTCCTCCAGTCGGATCGGGGTGCGAAGCGCAAGCGGATCTGGTACGGGAGTTGTTGGCGGATCGTGGGGAAGGGCCTTATGGCGGTTCGGCTCGGGTCCTCCTAATTGATCCGATCCGGTTCGGATGTCTTCCTGCACTTTTTCCAGCAAGCAGTTTACGCCACTCGTCGGCGTTTTCGACCATTCCAACTATTCTAATCAATCACAAAGCATACCATACAGTCATAGCAACATGTATAATCAACCACAAACACCAAAACAACAATATGATAGGTTAAAATGGATCAAACATAGCCAAAACCCCATATTTTCCCTTAAACATTTTTAGGTGAAACTAATGATATGATTAGAAAAACTTAACCAAATTAACCCAAACTCATATCAGAGGTCTAAAACATCATTTAAGAATTTATAAATATTTTTCCAAAATTTTATCATGTTTAAATTCGCTAATTAACACTAATCACCCTTAATTAGCCATAATTAGTGAGGAACTATGCAAATCACACACCTTAGCCATAAATAAGACTTAGATCTGAGACAAATCTCTGATTTGGTGCGAATCCCAATGCTAAACAGCAACTCTAATGTTGATTTGTTGTTGATCTCTCTTGATTTGATGTTGCTAAGCCCAATCTTCAAGTAGAAAGTGATTTGGAGGTGATTTAGAGGTTGGAGGCCATTTTTGGGGTTTCTAAGGGGTAAGTGGAGGCTAGAAAACTGAAATGGAAAGAAACTCTAACTCTTTTCAGCCTCCCCATAACCCTAATCCCGAAATGGGTTATGGACCCATTCACTAATCACCCTGTTTGGCCCGGTTAAGCAGTTTTTCACCTTCCAAACCTTATTTCAGCCATATCTCCCAAACGGTAAGTCCGTTTCTCACATGTGACCACTCTACGGAAAGGTAAACCATCAAACGAATCTAATGGAAGTTGTATCAGGTCAAAATTCCTTTCCAATCAAAAGTTATGGTCGAAACAAGATCAGCTAGGGGCAAAACGGTTATTTAAAAATCGACAAAAATCGTGAACATGGGAAATGACTCTAATGGTTGTTTCCCAAAGTTACATGACCATACGACTTCATATGGGAAAGAAATAAATATTCTACGATCCTCCGATGCGTAGAATGCGTATTGTTACATTTATCCCAGTCCTAGATTGCTGCCACTTTAGCAGGGTCCATTGCTTCCCATTTCCAGAAAAAACATGACCTAAGAACCTCACTTAATTTTTCCAGAAGTGACACTTTGAGAACTTAGCCTTCAGCTGAGGCCTTCGCAAGATCTCTAACACAACTCTCAAGTGCATCTTGTGTTCTTCCTCATTCCGAGAATAAACCAAAATATCATCCACGAACACAAGCACGAACTTGTTCTATTGATCTCTGAACACTCTATTCATAAGATCCACAAAGTATGCTGGCGCGTTAGTCAACCCGAATGGCATCACCAACCATTCGAAGAAACTGGATGGTGTCCTAAAAGCAGTCTTTGGCACACTATCATTTGCCACCCTCAACTGGTGAAATCCATTTGCCAAATCCATCTGAGAAAACACTTGGCCCTATGAAGCTGATCGAACAAGTCATTAATCCTTGGCAACGGAAACTTGTTCTTTTTAGTCACCTTGTTCAGCTCACGATAGTCCACACACAATCTTAACGAGCCATCTGCCTTGGTTGCAAGCACGACCGGTGCACCCCATTCGGAAACATTTCTCTGAATGAATCCCTTCCCTAGAAGGTCACGAACTTGCACCTCCAACTCTCATTGTTCCTTAGGCGCCATCCTCCTAAGAGGCATAACCATTGGTCTAGCACCCTCGACCAAATCGATCCTAAATTTGATCTCATGATGCGGTGGCAACCCTTTGACCTCGTCAAAGACATCCTCATAATCATTAGCGATCAGCACAGATGATAAGTCTTCTTGTGGAACCATAAGCGAATATAGATAGCTAACGAAGACACCCTCTTTGCGCTTACACTTTATCAACACCTTTTGCCCTTCCACATCCACGACTCTCACCTCTAGCTTCTCGCAATTCACCCTTGCCGCATACCTCTTGAGCCAAACCATGCCCAAGATGATCCCAAACCCAGCAAAGTTAAAAACAAAGCAATCACACATAAAAGAGCAACCATGACTCGACAATACCAGACCATGACATAACATGCAAAAACTAGACGAACCCCCAAATGCATTGGTCACAATCAATGGTCTTTAAACAAATCTCGGGTTCCAAACCCAAGCGACACACAAGCTCATTGCAAATGAAAGAATGCGATGCTCTAGTATCAAACAAAACTCGAACCGAAACACCTTGAATAGGAAGAGTACCTTGCACCATGACACCCTTTCCCTTCTCAGCAGTAGGAGCTTTTGAAGAAGATGGCACAACCCCCAAAGCATAAGCCTTAAACACTTGTTTCCCTTGAGCTGATTCTGGACAATCTTTCTTCTCATGTCCCGGCTTTCCACACTTAAAGCACTTCTTCTCAGCTTTAGGATTCTTGCATTCACTAGCAAAATGGCCCTTCTGCCAACAATTGAAGCAATTCACTTCATTCTTCTACTTCTTCCGACCATCTTTCCCTTCTGTTGTTGCCGGTTTCTCTTCTTGTTATTACCATCGTGTTGTGGTTTCTTTTCTTCCATAGCTGCAACAACAAACACCGTCTTAGGAAACAGACTTTCATGCCTCAAAGCCTTCTTGACGATCTTCTCAAAGCTATCATCGAGGTGATCCACAAGATGATTCCCAAGATATACATCCAATTCCAAGACAAACTTCTCGTTCTTTTGATAAGGAATATCCACATATGAACGAGCATACTTCGATAAAGCCTCGAAGTCGGAAATATAGTCAAGAACTAGGTGACCATTATGCTTAAGCTCCACGAATCTCTTAAACAGAATTGACTTTTGCACGGTGGAGATAAACTTCGCTTCAAACTTGGCACGAAATTACTCCCATAAGATCTCTTCCTCTGGAGTCTCAAGTGTAATAGAGTTCCACCAGTCCATTGCCCTGCCCTCTAACTGCCTTGATGCAAGCTTCCTCTTGGTTGCATCATCAATGCCCTAGTCCTTGAAAATTCAAACATAAGTATCCATCCACCTCTGGACTTATTCAACTGGTTCAATGCTCTAAAACTGTCCCACCCAATGATGTAAAGTCTTTGCACATCTTTGAAAATTCTACATCTCTAAGCACTTGGACTCCAATGTCCATCGCAGCTGCTACTAGAGCGGGGTTCCTTCGAAGGCATGCTTCTATCATAGCTTCAAACATGGCCAGGTAGTCATGTACCCCGCCATTACCCCCTCCAGTATTAGCTTCCCTAGCAACGTGTCTTGATGGTCGTCTACTCATTCTAAATCTGCAATTTAGAATAATTAGCCACTTGCAAGAAAAACTGCTAATGAATACAACCTCGACTACTATATATGCTATTATATATAGTAATCATCCAATTGGAATCTACAAGTACGTCTCTCATACATAATTATGTCTTTGAACTTTGGCTAAAATCGTTAAGTGGAGCTCTAGTACCAAATGTGACGACCGCCCACAACCCTTGCACTAAACAAGGGGAATAATGCGCTGAAAGACGTGCCAAGCAACTGTTCCCACTAAACAAGGTACGATAACATAATCAGAACCTGTCGTAAACTGATAGCATAGGGAGAAAATATAACAGAACATATACAATAGGTAGTGATAGTGAAACAGAAAACACTAAACTTTTATGACAACTAGAAAGTAATTCCCGTAAATGCGGTTAACAACAATAGTGTTTACACAATTTTCCTCACTACAGCACTCAGAGAAATAGCAAACAGTGGAAATCCAATTATTAGATAGTAGTAAAACTGATACGTAAGCCTCCAGCTCGCCATCGATTAGCATCACCATTCCCACTAAGGCATCACCTGTTACCTGCTAATTAGTCTGCCCATCCAACAATCGGATGAACAGCCCAAGTTAATAAGAAGAAAACATAAAACCTTGAGTCAGACAACCGTCTTAGTGAGTGATAAAACAGCTAAAAAACTTCATTAACAAAGTATATGAGAATGGCTAAATAAACAAACTAATATACCCAGCTCTAGAGAAGAACTCTCAACTGCCTTCCCCACACCTGACAGTGATAGCCTTTACAACCCATTCATCCAAAGGAATAACTATTCAGCCATGGCAACCAGAACGACCATTTATACATAGCAAAAGAAACTCAACCATCATTACGACAAGCATTTAAACGTCCATGACTAACTCTGACTATCACCGCCAACCTTGTTTTGAAACCTTCGTTATCGTATAATTGGCTAACAACTTGCCATCAATTGTCAAGAACCATACATGACGCCCCGGTTCTAGCAAAACCGCATATGCTATACAAAACACGTGTCTAGGCCATACACGACGCACAAGGCACTTGACCTACATTTGGTCTTCAATTGTGCCCCTACTTTGAGTCTGCTAAAACTTATGACAACAGAATTCCTCGGCCTTCGCATCTTTATTCGTTATCAACTACGACCATTAATCAGCTCAGAACACTTTAGAGCAATCACTTCACACGAACTCAATACATCCTTGATTCGTCCCCACATTTGTCGCATCCGACGAATAAATCACCTCACTTCATCATTCCCCATGGAATTCACCTCGAAGTTATCACCACTTTTGAACCAAAGAAAAACATCAATCATAAGGTTCGAAACAATGCATAACATCACATCAATTTACTAAAGAAAACAAATCACAACACTTAGAAGCGCTGTTACAACTCTAGGTACATGATCGACCGAACACCCCTGCATGACCGACCGGCACCACACTTCCATGATCGACCCAACTACCTGAGTATGACCGACCCGGGTCATGCTCGACCCGGGTCATGCTCGACCCAAACCTTGCATAACCCATCTGGGTGAACGAGCGACCCTAAACAAGGACCGACTAACCACCGCTCGACCCAACCTTGCATGCTCCAATGCTGCTCGACCCGGAGTATGCATGATCGACCACCTGCATGCACAACCCAAAGCCTTCCTCCTCGTACACGACCTACCCAAACCACCCCCACCCGGAGTGACCGACCCGGCCCAGATGGGACTAACCGACCTGCTCCAAAAGCAGAACTCCCAGACCTGCACAACCGACCTTCATCGAGACCGACCCGAAGTGACCGACCCAACTCGCTCGATCGTTCCCTACTCCTGTCTTGTTTCCCAAGAAATCAATCTCCAGGGTGCGACCGACCTACCCTGTGCGACCCAAAACCTGCATCCTCCAATGCAACTCCAATTTCGACCAAAACATCGCCAAAACGATACGTTCGACGAAACCAACTCATCCACTTTATCCAATATGACCACAAACATGATATGAAATCAATGATATCACCAATATGATGATTCCACCAATAATTATGTAAAAATTCTCCAAAATCACCATAAATGTGCATATGAACAAATCTATTGATCTAACTTGCATATTCTCATGAAATATCAAAGAAATTACCTATCTAAACTTGCTAAATCAGATTGTAGGGTGATTTATATGAAAATGGCCTTACCAATGCAAAGATCTATGGGAAAATACTTTAGATTGATGAAAAACATGAACAAATACTCATATACTTCATTGAATCCATGTGAGAGATGCATATCACTCACCGATTCTCCAAAACAAGCAAAAATTTATGAAATCAGAATATGGACAGCAAGCACCTTGCACCAAATCCCTTGATCCGATGAATCCTTGCTTCAATTGATGTAGATCTAGCCTCTAATGGTGTAGATCTATGATTTCCCTCCTTGGATTTTGATTTTTAATGGTGGAAAGGTATTAGAGGAAGGAGGAGCACAAGGCCACCTAATAAGAGAATGAGGAAGTAAACTATTTCCCAGGCCTCTCACCCTTTATTTATAGTTTCCATCAGCCCACTAACAGGCCTCTCACAAATCAGCCCATTAGGCTCCCAAAACCTGGAAAGCCCACTGAAAAACCTTAAAACAGCGATTTATCCCAAACCGCTGAACCAAATCTTTAATGTAACCACTATACGAAAAGGCAAACATCAATTCCTTTCCAATGGCATAGGTCTCACCCTCTAATTCTACCTAAACCAAAAGTTATGCCCTGTACAAGACTGACAGAGGAAAAATGGTCACAAACAAAATCGGTAAAAATTATGGACATGTCTTACATCCCCATAAGCAACATATTAAAAGATGAGAATGATCCAACCCTTAGAGAATAAGATAAAAATATTTTATGATCTTCCAATACGTAAAATGTGAGCTGTTACAATGATATTATTATGTTAGTTGCCGGATCGTTATACGAGTTTCTCAAATAGTTTGATCTGTGGTCGGGATACATTGACTCTTGATGATGTCAAGACGAGTCTTCTTAGTGAGGAGTTGAGAGATCAAATGAAGGATATGAGTGTGGGTAGTAGAGTAGCTAATAGTGATCATGGGTTGTTTGTGGAGAAAGAAAAGAATGTGAAGAAAGTAAACCGGGGAAGTTCTAAATCTAAGAAGCCCGGTGGAAGAGGTAAATTGAAAGAAAGAAATGGCAAGTGCTTTATTTGCAAGAAATCGAGACATTGGAAGAATGAATGTCCAAACAAAGATAAGAAGGAAGTAGCACCTTTATCCGTAGTAGTGGAGAGTGGGGATGGTGAGATAGATGAGTATGCGTTGACGGCGGTATCATCGGGTGTTTCGGGTAGCGAATGGGTACTCGATTCGGGTGCATCATATCATATGACACTAAGTAGGAATTGCTTTTCGTCTTATGAAGTCAAAGAGGGAAATATAATTGTTATGGGAAATGGTGTTATTTGCAAGTTGATGGTTATTGGCTTTTTGCAAATAAGGATGTTTGATGGAGCTGTTTGCACGCTCACCAATGTTCGCTATGTTCTAGGACTTAGGAAGTCACTTATATCTTTGGGGCAATTCGATTCTCTAGGGTGCAAGATCACTATCAAGAAGGATTTCTTGAGGGTTTCGAAGGGGGCGCTTGGTTTTATGAAAGGTGATAGGGCACATGGTATATATTTTCTCCAAGGTGTGACCGTAGGAGGTGAAACTTGTGTGGGTGTTGATAGTTCTTGTGACTTGGATGCGACACAGTTTTGATATTTGAGATTGGGTCATATCTCAGAGAGGAGTTTGGATATTCTTCGGAAGCAGGAGATGATAAAGAGTGAGAGTTTCAACAAACTAGAGTTTTGTGAGGAATGTGTCATGGGGAAGAAAACAAAGGTATCATTCGATGAAGGGAATCATAGTTCAAGAGAGGTACTTGAGTATGTTCTTTCGAATGTTTAGGGACCTGCCCCAGTTGCTTCTTTAGGTGGAGCACGTTATTATATTTCTTTCATTGATGATTTGTATCGGAAGGTATGGGTGTATGTAATGAAGGCCATGTCGAAGGCATTTGTTAAATTCAAAGTGTGGAAGGCTCTTGTTGAGAATGATAGTGGCAAGGCTTTGAAGACTCTAAGGACTGACAATGGCGGAGAATATGTTTTCGGTGAATTCTTGGAGTATTGTAAGCATAATGGAATCCAAAGATATTTTACTACACCAGGAGATCCACAGTCTAACGGAGTAGCGGAGAGAATAAACCGAACTCTACTTGAGAAAGCTCGATGCTTGAGATTAACATCAGGTTTGTTTAAGGGATTTTGGGCCGAAGCTTTGCCAACCGCGGTGCATATTGTGAATTGAATTCCGTGCTCGACTATTAATAACAAAATTCCGGAGGAAGTGTGGAAAGGGAAGAGTGTTGACTTGAGATATCTTCGTGTTTTGGAAGTCCGATTTATGTGCATGATCTGGGAAATGAATAGCTTGAGGCTAGAGCTTTCAAGGGGATCTTGCTTAGTTTCACGGACGGTGTGAAAGGATATCGGATTTGGAATCCGAAAACGAAGAAGCTTTTTAATTCTCGTCGTACCACTTTTGATGAGTCAGCTTTATTCAAGGAGAATGAAAGCTCATCGGATGTTCTAGATTTGGTTCGTGGTAAATCAAAGGAGAAGGAAGTTATTCCCACATTCCATTCAAGTGGTGGTAGAGTTGAATAAGAAGCTCATGGGGTTGAAGCGGTTGATGAAACATCACATAGTCCACATGGTTCCTCTAGTGAAGTTGGTGATGTACATGATACTAGAGAGGATTCAACTCAAGGTGGAGTCGAAAGGGGTTTGGGTGACAGTATTGCTACTCGGGTTGGTTGATCTGCAATAAGGCCACCCGAAAAATATGGTGATTGGAAATATCTTAGCTTTTGTCATAATTTGGACTATGCTCTCAATGTAGTCCAAGTTGAGCCGATGGAACTTACTGACGTCATGGAGTCGAGTGATAGCTCGAAGTGTATTTGCGCCATGGAGGAAGAGATGCAATCACTGATGAAGAACCAAACTTGGGATCTGGTTCCACTTCCTAATGGAAACCGTGTTATAGGGTGCAGGTGAATTTACAGAGTGAAGGATAATGGAAGATACAAAGCAAGGTAGTGGCAACGGGGTTTGCACAAAGAAAAGGAGTATGATGAAATTTTTGCACTGGTTGCATGCCATACTTCTATGCGGGTTTTACTAGCTATAGTTGCTATCTATAACTTGGAGTTGGAGTAACTTGATGTGAAAAACACCTTCTTGCATGGTGACTTAGATGAAGACATCTACATGGAGCAACTAGAAGGGTTTGTTGTAGATGGTAAGTCAAAATTGGTTTGAAAGCTAAAGAAATCACTATGTCGTTTGAAACAATCACCTAGACAATGGTACAAGAGATTCGATCATTTCATGTTTGAATGTGGCTTCCATCGAAGCATCAAAGATGCTTGTGTATATTTCAAGAGGTTGGGAAATGATTGTTGGTGTATGTACTCTTGTATGTGGATGATATGCTTATTGCTTCCCAAAAAAAATCAACAAGTTGAAGATGCTTTTGAAATCAGAATTCGAAATGAAAGATCTTAGAGAAGCAAAGAAAATCTTGGGCATGGAAATTGAAAGGGACCGAAAGCGTTTTGAGTTGATATTGACTCAAAAAGAGTACATTAAGAAAGTGTTTTGCCAGTTTAGCATGAAGATTGCAAAGGAGTTGAATACACCTTTACCTTTTCATATGAAGCTTTCGGAAAAGGGATCACCTATCGGGGAGAAATACATGGCTTATATGGCAAATGTGCCATATGCAAGTGCGGTTGGTAGTTTGATGTATGTCATGGTGTGTACAAGGCCCGATACTGGAAATGTCATCGGGGTGATAATCCGGGAAAATTGCATTGGGAAACCGTGAAGGCTATATTGAGATACTTTGAAGGCACAACATCTCATGGCCTTGTTTTTTGTGGTAGTGATGAGATGAGTTGCAAGTTAGTTGGTTATTGTGACACGGACTACGCCGGTGATAGGGATCGGAGGAAATAAACTTCCGGGTATGTCTTCACACTTGGCGGTATGGCCATTAGTTGGTGATCGAGATTGCAAACCGTAGTTGCTTTATCCACTACGGAGGCAGAGTTGATTGTTGCCGTGGAAGCACGTCTAACCATTCATAAAACAAGTCTGGACCTCTAAAAGCTGTCAAAGGAACACATTCTTCGGCAATCCGCAGCTGATGGAAACATGTAGCTAGGTCCATCTTTGTAAACACTCTCGCTCCATTCAAGCGATCTAATAAATCATCAATGCGCGACAATGGATATTTATTCTTTAATGCTTGCTTATTTAAGTCCCAGTAATCCACGCATAATCTGAGAGTACCATCTGACTTAGGAACAAATACCACGGCTGCTCCCCAACTCGAGAAACTAGGCCTAATCAGACCTTTCCATAGAAATTGTCGAGTTTGATCACTCAACTCTTCTTTCTCTTTCAATGTCATTCTCCGAATAGCATGCAAAATTGGCCTTGCATTCAGAATTAGATCGATCCAGAAATCAATTTCTCTATGTGGAGGTAAGCTGTCAACTTCTTCGAACATATCCGCATAATCTCTAACCATGGGAATATTTTCCATAGAAGTAGGAGAAATTTCAAGATCAGACCAAAATTCTTTTCTATTTAAAGTTGATCCTACACATGGTATAATAACACTCCCAAATTTTGTTTTAACTTTAACGATTCTCTGGATGCACTTAACTTCGCCCTTATACTTCGTCAACCAATCCAACCCAAGTATAACATCAAATTTGGAAAAATTCATAACGATCAGGTTAAAAGAAAACCGGTAACAAGAATAAGAGACCGGCACTCTACTTTATAAACAAAGAACAAGTGAACCTCCTATCGGATTAAGGACACTAATAGATTCTTCAAGATTTCTCAATTTTAAATTTAACTTTTTAACTGTGTTACTTGAGATAAAACTACGTGATGCGCCTGTATCAAATAATACTTTAACAGGAATATTTTTATTGTAAGCATACCTTCCAACATGTCGGGTTTACCTTCACCAGTAGAAGAATCTGGTGCATTTTCCCCATCATAACATGAGCCACTTCGTCCTTTTCCAGCAATGGGCAATCCTTGATAATATGCCCTGTCTTACGACAATTGAAGCATTCCCTAGTATCTCGAGGTTTCTGACTTGGGCCAGATTCATTTTGTCTTGGACTTTTGGGAGCATTGCATTGATTAGTCCAATGCCCATACTATGAAGCATTTACCCTTTGGCTTTCTGTCTTCCTAGGATTAGCTGCTTCAATTTACTAGTCTCTGGCTTCTTATCGGGAGGCTTTCTCTTATTGCTAGCTAGACTTTTGTCCCATTCCGCTTGAGAATTCTTCTTGTCAATGCCCTTATATCTACAAGCCATCTTGACAACCTTAGCAAATGGAAGTTCTATATGGGTTGTCACTCTGTTGTGGTGCCTCCTCTGAAGACCGTCGATGAACTGCTTGTTCTTTCTGATTGGTTCTTGTATTAAGTCAGGTCCATAGCGAGAGAGTTCATTAAACGTGCTAACATACTCATGAATGGTTCTGTCGCCTTACGGGAGATTATAAAATTCATCATGCAAGCACTCGATTTCATGTCGTGGAACAAACCTTTCCTTAAAGACTTCTTTAAACCTTGCCCAAGTCATGTCAACTTTAGATCACCTACAGTTTGTAACACCCCGTATTTCAACTACACTAAAGAGGATAAATTAAAGAATAATTAATTTAATGTTAAGAATTAAGGGAAACGGACTACGTCATTGCGTCCATCTTGAAATTCTAGTCAAGATAGACACCTGGTTTGCGTAAAACGGATAACGTATGAAGAAGTTATGGATGGTAGAAGTTTGGTGAAAAGAGCAGGAATTCCCGGCGCACTTGACAAGTGCACCAATGTATTTTTGCATTGGCGCACCTGTAAAGTGCGCCCATGTATGTTTTTGGGCACCCAGACCCAAGTAGGTGTCGAACTGTGGCCTGATTCACCCTAGGGCTGCGGTGCCATTCAAATTAGAGAGGCTGACAGCTATAAATATACCCTCATATCTCTTGTTTTCTCATACTAAAAACAATGGAGGCCAAATGCTATCAGTGCCTGAACTAAATCTAATCCTATCTTCTTCTACAAATCAAGTTTAAAAGATTCAAGTGTTTCAACTATAGATCTGAGATTCAACACCAACAAATTCTTTTCTATCTTCTAAAATCCAAACACTGTGAGTTAGTTACTTTTAGATTTAAATGATTAAAAGTAAACAGGATATCACAGTGATTTAGATTTGTTATAAATCGTGAATCTATGACATCCTTGAATCTTAAATATTATCATGCTAGATCTACCTTTATAGATCTAACTCTCTTATGATTAATTTATCATGTCATGTTAGGTCTAATTCGTTTGAGGTTAATTTATCATGTCATGTTAGCTTTAATTCATTTGTGGATAATTTATCATGTCATGCTAGATCTACCTTTATAGATCTAATTCGTTTGAGGATAATTTATCATTTCATGCTAGATCTACCTTTATAGATCTAATTCATTTGTGGATAATTTATCATGTCATGCTAGATCTACCTTTATAGATCTAATTCGTTTGTGGATAATTTATCATGTCATGCTAGATCTACCTTTATAGATCTAATTCGTTTGTGGATAATTTATCATGTCATGTTAGTTCTACCTTTATAGATCTAATTCATTTGTGGATAATTTATCATGTTATGCTAGATCTACCTTTATAGATCCAATTCGTTTGTGGATAATTTATCATGTCATGCTATATCTACCTTTATAGATCTAATTCGTTTGTGGATAATTTATCATGTCATGCTAGATATACCTTTATAGATCTAATTCATTTGTGGATCTTAAACTTTACCTATCATGTGGTGATTAATTTAGATCTATCATTAACTGGAAATACGAATCCTTATTTATTCATGCCTATTATGACATCCTTAGTATGTTAGATCTAGTTTTATTATCATATGCTCACTAGATCTATTTTTATGTGTCCACCTTATCACCATGCTAATTACATGTTTATGTCACTTTTGTCAAAATAATCACCATTGTCATGTTTCCTTTTATTGTTTATGGCTAGGATATTTTCTAGCCTAGACATGACGCCAAATTTATACGAATGCATTAGAGTGGGGACAACGGGAAAATGGTAAAATTTGCATAAATTGTAAATGGGAAGTTTGGCATAAATTGAGTAATAAATGAGAACATGAATTTGGGCATATATTAATTATGAACATAATTGAGGAAGAAGAGGCATGAACACCTATAAAAGAAATAGGTATAATTAGTTAATAATTGAAACGCCTAGGATTATAGTAATTAGAAACCGTAATGGCACTTATGACATGAGGTTAGATTGCACTTGCGGTGGAAGTCTGCCCGGAACCAATCGACATATCGAGCGAACGCAAGTGGTGAATTTAATGTGAAAGTCTAAGTGCACAAATACAAGATGGCTAAGACACGAGGTTAGGCCCAACTTGTGGAAGAAGTCTGCCCTGACCCGACCGGCATATCCAACATCCACAAGTTGTAGACCTAATGTGGGAGGTCTAGCCCATTATAACCATAAATGGACATGGTAGAATTTGAGTAAACAAGGAATGATAGTAACCTATTATCATTTATTACTTTAATGTTTTATAATAGGTAGGCTTGTCCTAGGGACAAGTGGAAATTATAACATAAGTTATAATAAAAGGAAAGAAAGCTTAATAGTAATCCTTAGTTAAGAAAACTAAGTTAATGAGTAAAAAACGTCAAGTTATAGTGATATATTAAACAGGAAATAGATGGAATGAGAAGAAGTATACTTAATTAAATATGAACTAAAACATGTTATTGTAACTATGGAAACAGACAATACAAAAGGGATTGTAAGATTACTTCCGTTAATTACAATCCAGGGGTGAAAGATTGTAAGATTACTTCTGTTAATTACAATCTAAAGAATAACATGTAATGGGGCTTATTAATGAACTTAAATGGATCAAGTTATATTTATATGAAATTAATAAGCAAGTGAAGCTTTGGCAAGTAAAAAGTAGAATGGGGATAACCTGTTAGTCTGTAATACTTAACCTAGATGAATCCATAGGGATTGTGTGAACATAAACATGAATAGGGGTTAAGTAAACTTGGTTGAATCGGTAGGAGGGTTAAGTAAATATTGGGTAGGTGGGTAATATTAATATATATAGGCCCACAAACTTAACCGTTAAATAAACATGCTTGAATCAGTGGGAGGGTTAAATAAATCTTGGGAGGTGGGTAATATTAGTATATATAGGCCCATAAACTTAACTGTCAAATAAACATGCTTGGATCAGTGGGAGGGTTAAGTAAATCTGGGTGGGTGGGTAATATTTACATATAGGCCCACAAACTTAACCCAACAAGGTTGTGTAATTAAAGACACCTAGTGGTATACATGACCGATGGAAATAATAAAGTTATGTAATTAAAGACACCTTTTTGGGGGTAAGCATAACTTGTAGAAATAGTAAGGTTATGTAATTAATGACACCTAGTGGTATACATAGCCAATGAAAACCTAGTGGGGGATACAGGACAAAGGGGAGAGCTTGTATCATATTATGTGGGACCCGTTTCAGCCAATAACCCGGAGTAGGTATCAAACATATACTCCGAACTAGGTCAGAGAAGGGGCACGCTTACTGGACTGATTGTAAGAGATACAAACGTGGAGGACTGTGCCGGCGGCGCAAACCGACCGTGCCATGTGCGTGCATGAGCCGGGCATAGGGGGATAAGACGACCATGACACCTGTATATATGGGGCTATGCATATCAACGAAGGGTTGCCACTTTAGGACGTGATACATCCTACGGTGGAGACGACATAAAGTATCTACGTGGATTAGGGAGCCGATCGATTAGGATAGTAGTTAGGGTACATCTAGACTCTGGTAAGTTTAGGAGTCCGTTATTGGGGCTTCCTGTGGATTGTATGGGGTTAAATCCTTTCACCAGAAGTACGCCTAAGTCTACCATCTTGTACATGTTGGGGATCATCTCATTATGGTTATACTAGTGGTAGTGCAAAGTAATCATTAAGGAAGTGTATACACCCTATCCTGTTTATTTTGTCATACCTACTTTTTATGTAGTTATCTCTCTTATCCACTTTATACGCCTGTCATGCTACTTCTATTTATTTACTTGCTAAAAGTAACAAGACTCGCCAGACTTTATGTCTAACCCTTTTTGTTTCCTCTTCTTTCTTCCGTTCCCCCCCCTCAGGTTCTCAGGGAGGGAATTCTTAGGCTTAGTCAAGATTCTGCTATCGTCTTGCTTGGAGCTGCTAGATGTACTGCTCAAGCTTCTATCTTTGCTACTATGACTATGTTTTCACTTGGGAATTATGCTTAATCTATTTTGTATTCTGATGTTTAAGAATAAGACATATGTTTTAACGATGAAATGGTTTTCATGTACTTCAGACAAGGGATGTTTTGACTATGCTACTTTATGATAAATAATTTTTTTTATTTCCGCTGCTATTTTTATGTCTATCTTGTAATATCTTTGTTCTGTTTACCTATAACGCTTCGCGAAACTTAATGCATTCCCTTTGTGAGTGACATTAACGTACGTGGGGTGTCACACTTGGTATTAGAGCTGAAGTTACCAGATTGGGTAAATTTTTTGAAAACTATTTTCAAAAAGGTTTTAGAAGAAAGCATTTTCAAAAGAAAAGTCTGTTTTGAAAAACATATTCCCCAAAGCCATTGGAAATATCTCTCGATTCTCCGCTTGGTTCCTTTTCCTTTTTGTCTGGGGAACCAATCCTTCCTAAAATGTGTCCCTATTGCGGCATGGTTCCGTAGGCATGTTAAGACTATGACACATGTCAAAGGGCAATGAAGTGCCTAACCTCCATCTGTAGCCGCAGTAGTTTCACCTACGACTAACTTTCTCGAGCTTCGTAAGGATTTCCATGCGATGGAGGCAACTTTTGAGAGACTAGTTAGCTTGCTACAAAAATATGGTAAAAAGGAGAATAAGGAAGTTAGAGCTAAGGAGCACAACCCAAGGATGAGAAAAATGATGGCCTAGGAAGGGAACATAGTTAAAGTTCAAATAAAGATGAAAAGGAAAACGTTAAGGTTGAGGAAACACAAAATAAAAAGGTATGGCCCAAGAAAGTATGACAACAACAATAGAAGAAGGGCAGAAAGAATGACAAGGCTAAGGGTAAGAGGAAATGCCATAGTTGCGGGAGAGAGGGTCACTTGGCCCAGGACTATAGGAAAAGGAAGAATGCTTGCTTCATTTGTGAAGAGGTTGTACACTATTCTAGGGAGTGCCCAAGGAAGCAAGGGCAAGGTCAAAGGATAGGAACCTCTGGAGGGCAAGCGAATGCTCTTGTGGCTAGTGTACCAGATAGAGGTAGGAAAGTATCCATGAAAGGTTTGATTTCTCTTTCCAATCATCCTATAAGAACTCTTTTTTATTCTAGCACTTCGCATTCGTTAATATCTAGTTCTATAGTTGAATCTCTGCACTTAAATACTCATATGGTAGTGGATCCCATTGTTGTCTCAAACCCCATAGGTGGTTCGGCTCATTAATCTATGATTTGTCGGGGTTTGAGAATATCTATATTAGGCATCGAGTTTGAATGCGACGCGTATGTACTCGGCTTTATAGGCAATGGTCTGATTCTAGGGATGGATTGTTTAACCATATATGGTGCCATTCTAGTTTGTGAGAGGAGGGTCATTAGACTTTTGACTTGCCATGGGAGGACCCTCAAGATTTCTTATGACCTGCAAGGGTCTATCATGCTTAATGTCCTAGAGTTTTTCGCGGCTAACTTTCTCGAGCTTCGTCAGGATTTCCATGCGATGGAGGCAACTTTCGAGAGACTAGTTAGCTTGCTACACAAATATGATAAAAAGGAGAATAAGGAAGTTAGGGCTAAGGAGCACAACCCAAGGATGAGAAAAATAATGGCCTGGGAAGGGAATATAGATAAAGTTCAAATAAAGGTGAAAAGGAAAAAGTTAAGGTTGAGGAAACACAAAATAAAAAGGTATGGTCCAAGAAAGGACGACAACAACAATAAAAGAAAGGCGGAAAGAATGACAAGGCTAAGGGTAAGAGTAAGTGCCATAGTTGCGAGCGAGAGGGTCACTTGGCCCAGGACTACAGGAAAAGAAAGCAAGGGCATGGTCAAAGGGTGGGAAGCTCTGGAGGGCAAGCGAATGCTCTCGTGGCTAGTGCACCAGATAGAGGTAGGAAAGTTTCCATGGAATGTTTGATTTCTCTTTCCAATCATCCTATAAGAACTCTTTTTTATTCTAGTGCTTCGCATTCGTTAATACCTAGTTCTGTAGTTGAATCTCTGCACTTAAATACTAGTATGGTGGTGGATCCTGTTGTTGTCTCAAACCCCATAGGTGGTTCGGCTCATTAATCTATGATTTGTCGGGGTTTGAGAATATCTGCGTTAGGCATCGAGTTTGAATGCGACGCGTATGTGCTCGGTTTTATGGGTTATGGTTTGATTCTAGGGATGGATTGGTTAACCATATATGGTGCCATTCTAGTTTGTGAGAGGAGGGTCGTTAGACTTTTGACTTGCAATGGGAGGACCCTCGAGATTTCTTATGACCCGCAAGGGTCTATCTTGCTTAGTGTCCTAGAGTTTCTTGATGCATCTATCGATGATCCGTGATCGGTACCAATAGTCCGTGAGTATCCTGATGTCTTTGATGAGGTTCGGGTTTTACCACCAAGGCGCGAGATCGATTTCCGCATATATTTGGTGGACAATGAAAAGCCAGTTGCATTGCCTGTGCGCCATATAGCTCCAAGAGAAAGAAGGGGGCTCAGCAAACAAGTACGGGAGCTAATTGAGAAAGGGTTTTCTTTTGGGATGGGATGAAGAAAGATGTAGCAGAGTTTGTTTCTCAGTGTCTGATTTGCCAGCAAGTCAAAGCTGAGCAAAGGAAGCCCAGTGGTTTACTTCATCCTTTAAAGGTCCTGCAGTGGAAGTGGGAGAGCGTCTCCATGGGTTTCATCGATGGTTTGCCTAGATCAACGAAGGGAAACACTAGCATTTGGGTGGTAGTAGATAGACTTACTAAGAGCGTCCATTTCATTCCCGTTAAGAGCAAGAGGACGGTAGCAAGGTTGGCAGCACTTTATGTTCGTGAGATAGTTCGTCTTCATGTAGTACCTTCCAGTATCGTAAGTGATCATGTTCCCATTTTCACCTATAAATTTGGAGGACCTTGCAAGAAGCATTAGGTACACAGTTATGTTTGAGCACCACTTATCATCCTCAGACCGATAGATAGACGGAGAGGGTGAACAGAGTTCTAAAGGATCTTATGAGGCTGTGTATCCTAGACTTCGGAGGGAGTTGGGTAGAGTACCTTCCTTTAGTAGAGTTTACTTACAACAACAGTCATCAAGCTAGCATTGGCATGAAACCCTTCGAAGAAATTTATAGATGACCCTATAGATTACCGACTTGTTGGTGGGGATCTACAGAAAGACTTTTTCTTGGATCGGAGGTTTATAAGCTACGCAAATGAGAAGTCAAGTTGGTGAAGGTTCAGTGAGGAGACAACCAAGAGGATGCGACTTGGGGAGACCGAAGACAAGATTTTTGCGCTTTGTACCCTTTTCTTTTCAAGGGAATGTTCTTAACTTCTATTCAAAAAGCTTTTATTCGTGCTTGCTTCTATCATCTGAGTATATCCTATCGATCAAATCTTCGACCTTTAGGTAGGAATCCCACGATTGTAAACATGTGTTTGAGACATGTTATGTTTGATGGATGCAAGTGGATGCAAGTGGTTGCTAGTGGTTGCTCGTGGATACATATACACATACATAAGGCACTAGATCGGCTCAATCACTCTCATACTGCATAAGGATGTGTGTGCATTTTTCTTTCTTTAATAGATGAAAATGGATGTATCATCATATGGATGTTGCATTTGGACGAGTGATTGTGCACACATATAGAACTTACATGTTATAATAGGTTTATCTGCATACATGTTAGATTCATGGCACTAACATACATTGCATTAAGAAGGTCGATTGAATCAGTGGACCGCCTGATATTTCGCTTTAGTGTTGGGACATATACACACACCTTTGCATATGTTCATATAAGCATTAGAAAATTTTAAGGACAATGGATGCCTATGATCGGTGGATGAGTAGATGGATGATGGATGGTAGGATACATTCTTCTTAACTTGGAGATAACGAAATCCTTTGAGTAGGAGAGAACGTAACACCCCGTATTTCAACTACACTAAAGAGGATAAATTAAATAATAATTAATTTAATATTAAGAATTAAGGGAAACGAACTACGTCATTGCGTCCGTCTCGAAATTCTGGTCAAGATAGACACCTGATTTGCGTAAATCGGATAACGTATGAAGAAGTTATGGATGGAAGAAGTTTAGTGAAAAGAGCAGGAATTCCCGGTGCACTTGACAAGTGTGCCAATGTATTTTTGCACTGGCGCACCTATATAGTGCGCCCATGTTTGTTTTTGGGCACCTGGACCCAAGTAGGTGTCGACCGGTGGCCCGATTCACCCTAGGGCTGAGGTGGCATTCGAATTCTGGAGGCTGGCAGCTATAAATATACCCTAATATCTCTTATTTTCTCATACTAAAAACAATGGAGGCCAAATGTTGTCAGTGCCTGAACTGAATCTAATCCTATCTTCTTTTACAAATCAAGTTTAAAAGACTCAAGCGTTTCAACTATACCATAAATTCTTTTCTATCTTCAAAAATCCAAACACTGTGAGTTAGTTACTTTTAGATTTAAATGATTAAAAGTAAACTTGATATGACTGTGATTTGGATTTGTTATAAATCGTGAATCTATGACATCCTTGAATCTTAAATATTATCATGCTAGATCTACCTTTACAGATCTAATACGCTTATGGTTAATTTATCATGTCATGTTAGATCTAATTCGTTTGAGGTTAATTTATCATGTCATGTTAGCTCTAATTTGTTTGTGGATAATTTATCATGTCATGCTAGATCTACCTTTATATATCTAATTCGTTTGTGGATAATTTATCATGTCATGCTAGATCTACCTTTATAGATCTAATTCGTTTGTGGATAATTTATCATCTCATGCTAGATCTACCTTTATAGATCTAATTCATTTGTGGATCTTAAACTTTACCTATCATGTGGTGATTAATTTAGATCTATCATTAACTGGAAATATGAATCCTTATTTATTCATGCCTATTATGACATCCTTAGGATGTTAGATCTAGTGTTATTATCACATGCTCACTAGATCTATTTTTGTATGTCCACCTTATCACCATGGCAATTACATGTTTATGTCACTTTTGTCAAAATAATCACTATTGTTATCTTTCCCTTTTATTGTTTATGACTAGGATACTTTCTAGCCTAGGCATGACGCCAAATTTATACGAATGCATTAGAGTGGAGACGAAGGGAAAACGGTAAAATTAGCATAAATTGTGAATGGGAAGTTTGGCATAAATCGAGTAATAAATGAGAACATGAATTTGGGCATATATTAATTATGAACATAATTGGGGAAGAAGAGGCATGGACACCTATAAAATAAATAGGTATAATTAGTTAATAATTGAAATGCCTAAGATTACAGTAATTAGAAACTGTAATGACACTTATGACACGAGGTTAGATTGCACTTGCGGTGGAAGTCTGCCCAGAACCAACCGGCATATCGAGTGACCGCAAGTGGTGAATCTAATGTGAGAGGTCTAAGTGCACAAATACGAGACGGGCTAAGACACGAGGGTAGGCACAACTTGTGGAAGAAGTCTGCCCGGACCCGACCGACATATCCAACATCCACAAGTTGTAGGCCTACTGTAGGAGGTCTAGCCCATTATAACCATAAATGGACATGGTAATGAATTGGAGTAAACAAGGAATGATAGTAACCTATTATCATTAATTACTTTAATGTTATATAATAGGTAGGCTTGTCCTAGGGACAAGTGGAAATTATAACATAAGTTATAATAAAAGGAAAGAAAGATTATTAGTAAACCATAGTTAAGAAAACTAAGTTAATAAGTAAACAACGTCAAGTTGTAGTGATATGTTAAACATGAAATAGGTGAACTGAGAAGAAGTATACTTAATTAAATATTAACTAAAACATGTTATTGTAACTATGGAAACAGACAATGCAAAAGGGATTGTAAGATTACTTCCGTTAATTACAATCCAAGGGTGAAAGATTGTAAGATTATTTCTGTTAATTACAATCTAAAGAATAACATGTAATGGGGCTTATTAATGAACTGAATGGATTAAGTTATATTTATACGAAATTAAAATGCAAGTGAAGCTTTGGCAAGTAAAAAGCAGTCAATATGAATGGGGATAACCTGTTAGTCTGTAATACTTAACCTAGTTGAATCCATAGGGATTGTGTGAACATAAATATGAATAGGGGTTAAGTAAACTTGGTTGAATCAGTAGGAGGGTTAAGTAAATCCTGAGTAGGTGGGTAATATTAGTATATATAGGCCCACAAACTTACCGTTAAATAAACATGCTTGAATCAGTGGGAGGGTTAACTAAATCTTGGTTAGGTGGGTAATATTAGTATATATAGGCCCACAAACTTAACCATTAAATAAACATGCTTGAGTCAGTGAGAGGGTTAAGTAAATCTGGGGGGCGAGGGAGGGTAGGTAATATTTACATGTAGGCCCACGAACTTAACCTGATAAGGTTATGTAATTAAAGGCACCTAGAGGTATACATAACCGATGGAAATAATAAAGTTATGTAATTAAAGACACCTTTTGGGGGTAGGGTTAACTTGTAGAAATGGTAGGGTTATGTAATTAAAGACACCTAGTGGTATACATGGCCAAAGAAAACCTAGTGGGGGATACAAGACAAAGGAAAGAGCTTGTATCGTATTGTGTGGGACCCGTTTCAGCCAGTAACCCGGAGTATGTATCAAACATGTACTTCGAACTAGGTCGGAGAAGGGGCAGGCTTATTGGACTGATTGTAAGAGATCCAAACGTGGAGGACGGTGCGGGCGGCACAAACCGACCAGGCCATGTGCGTGCATGAGCCGGGCAGAGGGGGATAAGATGACCGTGACACCAATAGACATGGGGTTATGCATATCAGCGAAGGGTTGCCAATTTAGGACGTGATACATCCTACATTGGGGACGACATAAAGTATCTACGTGGATTAGGGAGTCGATCGATTAGGATAGTAGTTAGGGTACATCTAGACTCTAGTAAGTTTAGGAGTCCGTTATTGGGGCTTCCTGTGGATTGTATGGGGTTAAAACCTCTCACCAAGAAGTACGCCCAAGCCTACCATCTTGTATATGTTGGGGATCATCTCATTCTGGTTATACTAGTAGTAGTGCAGAGTAATCATTAAGGAAGCGTATACACCCTATCATGTTTATCTTGTCATACCTGCTTTTTATGTAGTTATCTCTCTTATCCACTTTATGTGCCTGTCATGCTACTTTTATTTATTTACTTGCTAAAATTAAGTAGACTCGCCAGACTTTATGTCTGAGCTTTTTTTTTCCTCTTCTTTCTTCCGTTCCCCCCTAGGTTCTCAGGAAGGGAATTCCTAGGCTTAGTTAAGATTCTGCTATCGTCTTGCTTGGAGTTGCTAGATGTATTGCTCAAGCTTCTATCTTTGCTACTATGGCTATGTTTTCACTTGGGAATTATGCTTCTTCTATTTTGTACTCTGATGTTTAAGAATAAGATAGATGTTTTAACGATGAAATCGTTTTCATGAATTTCAGATAAGGGATGTTTTGACTATACTACTTTATGGTAGATAAAGATTTTATTTCCGCTGCTATTTTTAGGTCTCTTTGTTTTTGTTTACCTATAACGCTTCACGAAACTTAACGCATTCCCTTTGTTAGTGACATTAACAGACGTGGGGTGTCACACAGTCACCGCTTTCCACCAAATTAGGGCCTCATCTTTTAAGTTGCCAAAATGCTAAATTTCTTTTCCTGTTATCTTCCAATTCTATGCCCGCAAAGATCCGTTCGCAAGACCTCAACCAAGCTTGAGCTTCCATTACGGTTCCAATTCCTCTGAATGGCACTTCGCCCAAGTTCTTATATTTCTTGGCAACTGCATCAAGATCAAACGGTTGTTGTGGTTGTTGTTGCCATACGAGCTCGCTATGAGCCGCTGATACAACCTCATCGAGATCAGGATGATTATTAACAGCGGGGATATCACCCCTTCCTTGATCTCTGCCTCTTTTGCCTCTGCCTCGTCCACTCATTTCCATTCAGTTCCGAGGATAGCAAGGAAAGAGTCAGGCCAACAAAAAAGATAGCTTAAGGAATGACAAAAGCATATAGACATATTCATAGATAATAATGTAATGATCATGTTATATGTTATTCTGATGAACTCATTCTAGGATATTACTAATCCTATCTCTAATGAGTTACTCATCCTAGAATACTACTGATTCTATCTTTGACGAGTTGTTTAATATGCTATCTTCCAGAACTAAGGTTAACCAAAGCTCTGATACCATGCCTGACACGAACCAAACCCCCTCTCCACGGTGGCATGGTTGATCTTTGGAAAATAACACATTAATCATATCAGCTGAATATTGAATATAGTATAATACATAAAATTGGTGAATAATTTACATCATATCATAACAGTGGAATCATAATCATCATCATCACCATCAGAGTTACACAGATACAGGATCCTTCTTAGTACGTAACAGGTTTCATCAAATAGATAATAAGTCTACAGCAGAATCAAATATAAACATACATAAGGTGGTGTTTAGAAGTTCAAAAGAAATGCTAAAAGATAGGTCTTCATTTTCAGCCAAAAGAGCACCAATGCTACGGTGCATATCCAAAAGAAAGCCAATCACTTGTTCACTTGGCTGCCCGTGTAAAAATATGGGCACCCGAGTTTGCAAGGGAAAAACAAACTATGATTCTGTCATGAGACTGGTATGAGAAATTCTACAGTTACTTAACTTATTTAAGAATGAGGCGAATCACAGGACCACACCGTATTTCATGGAACAGGTTTACTCCATTGGATTGTCGGTGCATAAAATAAAGTAAATAAAGTAAGCAACGCAATGCTTTTTAGAAAAATGAAGCCGTTATAAAACTCAGGTCCCATCACATAATGCAACGCAAGCCAGAGGATAGAGTTTTACCTTATAAGGGCTAAACATGCTTGATACGCAGAAAACAAAAATCATTTGATATTATTATTAGTGCCTGGATGGTTTAAAAACACTTTCAAAATGAATTTATCAATCATAGATGGAATAGGTACCATGTATTATGTCGCCATATAGGTTTACAATTAAAACCCCGTGATGTTGTATTGGAAATTGGATGTCCATCTATGAGTCGGGGCAAGGGATCTTCCTCACCGGTTACGAGACACTCTAGCAAATGCCTCAGGACTCAGACGCTGGTGAGCCCTTGGATCTTCAGGGCTTGTCCTCTCTTATTTTTGAGGATTAGTTATTCCTGAACAATACGTTTCCCGGTCCCACAGGACCTATCACTCGAGCCATTTAGTCGGCTCTATATCCAAGACGCCTCGCAAACCATCAACCACATAAGTAAAAATGTCTGGGCTCTATACCATGACACCACTTCTAGCTAGAAAGAAATGCATGCACTCCCTGCAGTCACTATCCTATTTTTGACTCATATCGGGGTGTGAGGCTCGTGAATTAACGCTATATACAAAGCTATGCTACTTAAAGCTGTGTTTTGATCATCATCAACAAGAATCTGATTTTCAACAAAAGCCTTGATCACTTGCATCTTGGCATGCCATACTGTCAATCCATACTATGTCATTAATTTCCACCAATATATAACCTCTAAGCTCGTATGTCTCAGAGAAGGGTGTTAAGCAAGAGGATAAATTTTCTACCACCAAACAGATATATATTTAGCAGAGATCAACAACATAGCACACACTACAATGTCAAACATACCATCCTTTCATACGTCCGCTCTGGGTTTGAACGAAACCGAAGGCACCTTATTCCTCATTCCATATGTCCAATACTGAAGAGAGGTCCTCACATATCTGGAAAATCAATAAGTACGTCCGGACAACTATTAATAAAACCCCTTCAAGGGAGCTACCCATATCCGAGGCATTAGTAGTAATCCATTAGATGTGAAGGTTGTCGGTCTTCCACCATCTTCATTATCTTCGACTTCTAGTCATCGTTTAATTATTTGAAATGAGATTTAACTCAGTCTTTTCAAATAATTCTCACATAAAATTTCAAATCAAATTCTTTCCCTTGGTTAAATCATTGGCCTTCACCATTCATTACTTTATGTAAAAAGGTTTAGTCGAGAATTTAATTCGGTCATCGAATTGAATACTCAAGTCATATAATATCCATAATTCATTTTATACATTTTCATGTTGTAGTGTTTGTCGTCACGATTCCAACGGACCCGAGTTTGCGAATTTCTGACAATGTACGAAAAAGTTATGAGTTCCGAAATCGTTAAATAACGATAAACATTCAATTGTTTACATCGGTCGTTTTTCTTTGCCAAAAATTGTCACGAGCTCCAAATCACTCCAAATTAGTTTCACTGCAAAGCTCTCGTCGATACGGTTCCAAGGGATCCGGTTCCGCTGAATTCCGACAACATATGAAAAAGTTATAATCGTTTTAATCTGTTCGGCTTTTTACAACTGTGTATTGGTTATATGTTCGGTTGTTTACGACTATGTATTGGTCATCTGTTCGGTTGTTTACAACCATGTATTGGTCATTTGTTCGGTTGTTTACAACCGAAGCTTGTTCATTCTCTTGGCCGTTTACAACAGTCTGGGCTGTTAAACTTCAAATCAATACAATTTTCCTAGAAAACATATTCAAAATGATATCATCCAATGCTCGAAGGCCTATGATGTTATATACATGCAAATGAGGCTTCTATAACTCACCGAAGCAACTCATAACACCAAACTCTCATGCATAAACATCCATACAAGAGTTTTGTAATGATTTTTGATTATAAATTCCAAAACGGGTAAATTTTCTAACCAAAGCAATCAAATACGATTCAAGCGACTCATGAAGACTTAGCAGTGTGTTGGGGCGACAACGGAGCTTCACAATATCACCAAATCAACTCACAGCATATGAATGGAGCATATGACCTCTCCAAACCAAAAATTTTCAATTCAATGAAACATGAATACATGAAATCGACTAAGTTACACTAGGCTACCCAATTCACTAGCATATGCAAACTCAAATGGTTTCTAAATTACACCTTTACAAGTTATAAGCTTGTGTCTAAATATGGGTTCATGAATAACTCACAACATATGAATTAGATTGTATAGACAATTCTAATCATAAATTTCAATTCAATGTAACTAAAACTAACAAAATGGAAACTGTATACTCATCTAAACAATTCATATGCATAACCCAAACAATTAACTAGTAAATAGTTAACTAATTAGCCCTTCTTGTTTCGATTTCTCACCTTTGCTTGTTTACAAACAATGAATAGATCCAATCGCAAGCAAAATCAACCTCTCTTCCAATATTGCATGCAAATCTCCAATCAAAACAGAAACAAATGAATCTCCTAGGAATTAGGTCATAGGAATACCCAAAAATAGAAGAGGGGATAAGCTAGAGAAGATGGAGAAGATGAAGAGGAGGCTAACCCAAGCTTCTACACTTGATTTCCTCTCAATTTGATCTTTTAATGGCAAATCCTAGCTTAGGAATTCCTTTTTCCTTTTCCATTTTCTAATTTCTTTGAAGTGTTAAAGTGAGTGGGAGAAAGGGGACTGACGGAGCTCTTAAATGAATGGGCTAGGTTAGCTAACCCAAGTCCCAACCAAAGTCCCAATTTCCACAAACTCGAAACACATCGATGCTTATAGTTTTCGAACACGTAAACGACATTTTGAACTCAATGAAAGTGGTTTCGAGTCCAAACTCATCCATATGTAAAAAGTGATATTTTGATCATACACACAAAGAAAAAGACCAAATTTCACCCAACTCTAAAGGCATCGTTGTCTATAGCTTTGGAACACGCAAACGACATTTTGAACTTAATGGAAGTGGTTTCGAGTCCAAATTCATCCGTATGCAAAATGTGACTTTTAGGGCTATATATAATATTAAAATATATATAATTTCCATAACGACTATTCTAAATTTTAATTTAGACATAAGTTACAATTTATAATGTGAAATCTCAATTTCTTACATTCGTTTGGAAAATTATAGTTGAAAATATTCTAATGTTTCTTGTTTATCAAATTCTGATAAATATTGAATTCAATACATTCATTCAAAGTTTAAAATCAAAATTTTAAACTACCATGCCCTTTCAAGCACGTTTTAATTGAATTTTAAATTTATACGTTCTAACTTCGATTAAAATAAATTTTAAGTCGTTTATTCTCAAAATAATTCATCTATAATATTTCTATGAAAATCAATTAAAAATAAATTTTAAATTGGTTCAAAAAATACAGGTTGTTACATAAATTTTTGGGATGGCGGTTATAAACCATGTACAAATATACGTGAATTTACACATCCCTTCCTATTTTATTTGTACATATTTCTTGTAGATTCCAAATAATGCCTTTTTATTAAAAAGAACAAAAGGGCAGATTTACAATAACCAAGTAAAACCCCAAATAATATCGAACACAAATAGGCATATCTTTTTAATCAAAGTTTACATAAGCCACAAATCAACACCAAATCTAAAATTTTGGAACAATTACTACAAATCTAACAATGATTCAGGGACTGGTTTCCGAATCCGAGGTGTTTACAATAACCATAATAAATCTAAAAACAATTATAGAAAATGAAATTGTATTAACCAAAAAGGCCTACAAATTCAATATTCAAACCATAACTTATTTTTTAGATTTGATAAAAGCAAACAAACAAATCTAATAACTTTTAACCATATAATTTAGATCTACACAAACGAATTAAATAGGTTATTATGAACGATGTATATAATTTCTCACTCACCTGAAAAATATCCAAATCTGAATTTGAACAAAACTTTTATGGCTACAATTCCTAACTCTTACATATCTACAATTATTTCAAAAAGGGAATTCTTTTAGATTTTAGACCTACAAGAAAATAGGAAAAAGGAAGGAAATCTGAATGAAAGAGCGCCTATTCGTAGCACCATCTCTTTTGCACAAGAATATATTTCAATCCTCTCAAATCTATGTTTAATTGATTTGTATATGTTCAGATTTATTTTAGAAGAGATTTGGAAGAAGAGAAAATGGCAAAGGCTCGCTACTACTTTCAGAAGTATGTGCAAAAGAATGAGGGCCCAATCCTTTATTTATAGGTATGGAAACGAGCCTAAACTATTAGATTTAATACTATAAAGATCTGTCTGTTTATTAAAAAATAATACATAAAACTACCCTAAAAATTCTAGATGTCACAAGGCATTTTCGACTAGAGGGGTCGACCCTCAGGTCGATCGCTCTGGGTTGAGTTACCCAATGAGGCTTGATTATAATTGGTATTAAATTTCCAAATATTATCTTGTATTTATTTTCCATCCGTTTTTGTATTTCATCCGTAATTTTTTTTATATGAACTCCGTTCGCGAGGTTCCAAACATAAAAGTTGAACAAAATTCCATCACGAATGCAATGGTATAAGTTTTGTGGTCAAATTCCATTTCTGAAACCTAATTAAATAACTAATTTATTTATTGCCAAAATTTTGGTTTGTTACAAAAGAAGACTGAGAGAATATTTTAGAGTACTTAAAGAAAATAAATCTATCAGAAAAAGACTGAAAACGGTAGAAAATAACTTTAGAGTAAAAGACGTACAGAAAATACTAACTTACAGAAAAATAATAAAAAATGTAAGAAAACTACAAAAGAAAAACTACAAAAAGCTCTAGAACTATTATAAACCCTATTTTTTCTAAATTATCAAAAATCTAAATAACTACAAAGTCATTGTGGTTAAATCATTCTTCCGTGGCCTCTATAGATGCAGCTTCCAAAATATGTGTATATAAATATTTATTATTATAAATACTTTCCCCTAAAAATTTAGGTTAGGTCTGTCTCAACAGAGAACCCTAGAGGTGAAGAGATTGTGTTATATAGAGCGAGTGTTGTCTAGAGGTCTATTTATAGGTTAGACTAGGGATTTTAGACCGTTGGATTTAAGGATTAAATCTTGGCTAGCCATGTCACATGACCTATAAAAACTTGCCACATCAGTGTATATTTAAATTCAAATCAATTAAAACAAGCTGACTCAGCAATAATACATGTACAAAAAATGTTCAGTCACTAATGTTATCACGTGGGCGCAAGTCGTGCCTAAACAATTGGGTGTATCCACCCATCCAATACTTGGGTCGACCCACCGGTCGACCTGGCTATGGGTCGAGTAGACACAACCTATATATATATATGTATATGTATATGTATATGTATGTATGTACACACCTTTTCTTGTGTTTCTTATAATTTTGTTTCTGCAATATCTTTCACTTACGAACTCGGATTTTGATAACTTACACATGAAAATTTCCTAGAAAATCATAACGAATGCAATGGAAAAGAATCCATCGTCAAATTAGGTCACCTTTTCTTTTTGGCTTCATTTATAAATTTCGGAATTGTACTTATAACTTTTTCATATTAGCTATGATTTTTACAAACTACACATGTAAATTGATCGGAAAATTTACATGGACATAATGGTGGAGATTCCATAGCTAAATTCTGACAATTTTGCTGAATTGTTATTTTATTAATTAACTCTTAATAATTATTGTGTCTTAAAATTCGGGTTGGTACGTCAGATAACACTACAAGAATGGTTGATTACAACGTCATATGTTAGCATAGACTAGTGATGGCTAAAAAATGTGGTCGAATAGCCATCCCCCAATTTGTATTATATATAATATCAAAACCCTAGAACAACAAAACATTTGCTTCCCTCTTCTCTCTCATCCACCCGTGTATGGTTCACGGCTCCTTAACCTGTGAGCCATAAACTTGGCCACTTCTGAAGCCATGCTCCCTAGCCCAACCACCGCCAACCTGGAAATTCCTCCAAAGCTTATCGTTATCTCCTTCATATCGGATTCAAGGGTATAATTAAAACTCTAATTATGAGAATGGGTATATTATGGATTTTAAATTGATGATTATTTGGTATTAGTTGACGATAATAGTGCACTAGTGAGGATATAAGAAAAACACTAATTCAGAAATTTTGCTAACTATAGGTTCAAAATTGATGATTATTGTGTATTAGTTGATGATAATAGTGTATTAGTTGATTTGGGAATAATGATTAGTGGCCTGATTGTTTAATTTGTAATTGAAAATTAGGGTTGATTTAAAATCCAAAAATTGCTATATAATTATTAATTAATATGCTTATTGATAAATTTTTATGAATATTTGTTATAGTTTAGAATAATGTTTATTACAGTTTATGTGAACATTATCGCATAATTATTGATTAATATGTTGTCAGATTGGTACTGTTAAACGTAAGTAATATTTTTTATTAATTAATACGAGTTAACTATAGGTGTTAATGGTTTGTTTAAAATATGTTTATTATAATTTACTATTATAAGTACTAACTTCTAATTTTAGTTTACACAAATTATTTTTTTAATAGTTAAATGAATTTCAAAATAACTTTTAGAATTTCAAGTTTGTTTGATAAAATACATAAGTAGTAGAATGAATTATTAAATTTTGAAATGAATATAACAAAAATGGATATTCTATTAAAATCGATTTTCAAAAAAAATTAAGAATTAAACTCAATAACAACAAATATTCTACAAAAATTGATTTTGTAAAAAAATAAAATAAGAGATGAATATAACAATATATATTCTATAAAATTGATTCTCTAAAAATTTAAGAAATTAAAATAACAACAATAAATATTATAGTAAAGTCGATTTTCTGAAAAATTAAGAAATTGACATAACAGGAAAAAAAATATTCTATTAAAATGGATATTCCTAAAAAAATTAAGAAATGAACATAACGTTAACAATACTCTACTAGTTACCGATTCAAAAAAAAGAACTAAATATAGCAACAACAAATACTCTATAAAATTGATTTTCTGGAAAGTAAAGAAATGAATATAACAACGAACATTTTATTAAAGTCCATTTTCTAAAAAAAATAAGAAATGAATACAACAAATATTCTACTAAAATTGACTTTCTAAATTTAAAAAAGAATATAACAACATCATATAATCTCTAAAATCGATTTTCTAAGTAAATTAAGAACTGAATGTAGTAGCACAACAAATATTCTACTAAAATCAATTTTCGAAAAAATATTAAGACATGAATAAAATAATAACAAATATTCTAACAAAAGCAATTTTCCAAAAAAAATAAGAAATTAACGTAATAATAACAAATATTCTACTAAAGTTGATTTTCTAAAAAGATAGCAAACAAATATATCTGCAACAAATATTCTACTAGAATCGATTTTCTAAATAATTAAGAAATGAATATATAAACAACAAATATTCCACAAAAATGGATTTCCAAATTAAGAAGTGAATATATATAACATAACACAAAATCTACTAAAACCGATTTTCGAGAAGAACTAATAAGTGAATATAACAACAACAAATATTGTGCTAAACTGATTTCCTAAAAGAAATTAAGAAATGAATATAACAACAATAAATATTTTACAAAAATTGATATTCTAGAAAATTCAGAAGCGGATGTAGTTTTGTATTCAGAAATAAGCATTAAGTATTATTTTAATAAATACAATAACAACAAATTAAAGCCTTTAATCTCAAATTTTTTTAATTTATTCTAGTAAATACAACAACAATACACCCTTAGACGTTGGTCATGCGTAGAAAAGAAGTGGAGTGTAGTGCTATAGAAATAAGGCAAAAGCGTAGGGTAGTATGAAGCCTTTAGTACCAAAAAGCTTTAACTTATTTTAAGCGGAAGTAAGAATTCTCAAGATTACCAAATGATATGGAAAATTTATAGGTACAACCTTGAAAAGGCAAAGAAGAAGGGAAAGAAATCCTCTTAGATAAGCATTGATGTTTGAGTTGAATTACTCCAACATTGGGATACTCTTGAATTGAGAGTTAGTTATCTTATTTCATATTGTTATTGTAATTTGTTTAAATCTCGTATACTGACTGCACTAATTTTGTTAGTTATGTATTAAATTTTTAGGAAACACTACACCAAAAATGCCAATTAGGCAGTGCTTATCGTCGTACCTAAATAGATTTGGCAGTGCTCTGGGCCGTAGCAAAAAATGGCGTCTTTGTTACTTAGATACAGGCTTAACCCGTATCAGATTCATAGATTGGTATGGCTTAAAACCATATCAAATTCATGGTTTGATACGACTCAAAGACATATCAAATTCATGGATTGATACGGCTTTGAGCCATATCAAACTCTTATATTGATATGACTCATGGCCATATCTAATTGATAATGAGATATGGTTCATGGCTGTATCTATTTGAAAATTAGATATGGCCATAAGCCGTATCATTTTTTTATAAAAAAAACAATTCGCTTGAAAGCCTGAAACATAATACATGATACAATGATATATAATACATATTACATACTAAGATACAATGATACAGATAATACATATTACATACAATAATACATAATACAATGGATTGATACGACTCATAGACTTCAGTTTCACTACTAAGATACAATGATACAGATACATAATACATATTATATACTGATATAGTGATACTACTAGGTACTAAGCTGAAAGCCTGAAACATACATGTCTCCACTTCCGGTCTTCCACCACTGCTCTTCTCAATCCTCATATCAGCTGAAACCATGAAACATTGAAAGTAGATATTCAGTCAATTAATATCAACTAAAACTACTCAAACATGCAATTCATATTTAATATATTTAGTTGATGCCAAATGCCAATGGTGAAGGTTAGAAAATCAATGTCATGCATGATGCCATCACAAAATTATTCAGTTGATTATCAGCTAAAAGAAGCAGCATAACATCACAAATTTATGTTCAGGTGAAGGTTGGAAAATCAAAGTCAGGCATTATGCCAAATGCCAATGGTCCATGATCATATTTAAATTACATAGTAGTGTTACTAGTGTACATAGTTAAAAGTGTATCACATTTTGTAGCACATTGAACATAAAATATTGTGGTGAGTATAAATTATACACTAAAATATACACGCAAAAACATTTATACCAGTGACAAATCAAGTGATATATACACTAATATTTATCATAGTGCAAAATAATGACATTCCTCAAGTAAAGTAATTCTTAAAGCATGCCTGCGCATGTTTATATACAGAGAATAGGCAAATTTTAAGTGACAGTCAATTCCTAATTAGTTAACGATTGCACGGTTAATTAAATCAGTGACTAATGCAAACCAGCCTTTCAAAAATTATTAAAATAAATGCTATTAATATTTGTAATAGTCAATGGATTAATAAAGTATTAAAATAAATATTATCAATATTTGTAATGGTCAATTGCCAAGATAACGAACATGACATAGGACATATATGGGAAGAGAAAGGAGAGCTAAAAAATTAATTACATAAATGCTTACATGACATAACCATATATGCTGGACACACAATCTATAATTGGGTGGACAACAAATATAGGAAGTATTGCATTTTGTATTGTTTTCCTTCCTTTTACATCGGTGCTTATAAATAGTGTTCTTGAACTTAAGTTCTACTATTTTATTAGTTGAGTACATGAAGATAGAAATAATTTTAGACACTGTATAGTGCTCCGTCTATAGCAAGTTAACAGTTTGTAAATCCAGTCTTTTGTAAAAAGAAAACTTATATGGATATATAATTAAAAAAGTCATTATAGGCAAGATATGAAAAGGTCCATGAACTATCTTCCCTGAAAAACTATTTTTCTTTGAATATATGTTTGGTACACACATTTCAATTACATACAAAGTAAGCAAATTGTGTACCTGATGGTTATAGCGCATAGTCTTTTTGTTATGTTAACTACGCCTTTGCGGAAGCAACCAGGATCTTCTTCACCCAATTACTTAAAGATGATTTTATGGAAACAAACACAGATATGAAATCACACGCGCAAGAACAAGATATTCCACCCAACCACCCTCTTTATTGATTCACAAAAACAAATTTTGTTTACACTCAATGGATCAGAACCAGCAATAAACAAAATTACAAGAATCAATAACGTTATTGAGATAGGGAAAGAATATCTAGATGACTACAACTTTTGTTAGAGAAGGAGAACAATGAAGGACGACGGCAAACCCTTGGATTAAATAATTCGGTCTCAATCCCATGCTCTATAATCCAACTCTAGATGCTGCATTTATAGGAGAATAAAAGGTCTAGGCAAATACCTAATTTACCCTGTCAATACTTGTAGAACAAGTCATAGAAAGACTAAGTCAAATAGCAGAAAACCCACTCAGACTTCTGACCAATATCTGTCAGACGTCTGTCCAAGCTTTTGGGTTCCAAACCCTAACAACTCAGACGTCTGACCAAACTCTTGGCTTCCAAACCCTGTAAAGTCAAACGTCTAACCAAGATGCCGTCAGACGTCTGTGCTGAAACACAACACAAAACTGCTCCTCCTTGCCTTCTTTCTACTGCTGCACCATCTCCTCTACCGCCAAGCACATCCGCGCCTCGTCTCAATCAACATATGTGACTTTATGCCACAAATCACAACACTCCACCTTGATATGAAATCACATCACATCAAACGAACTTCCAACACAAAAGTCATCTAGCTCTTTCAACGACACCTACTCTCAATTAAACCATTACAAACACAATCCACCGCCTGCCAATGATGCATCTTCTACCTAAGATACACCACGCATCTCTAACGGTCTAAAAGTGCTTGTAATACCAGAAGGATCTCTACCTTGTGGATTTTCTGCATCGACACCCATCTACTACTTGATCTGAGCACCTTCCCTGATCACCCCGAATCCCTCGAGCATCATCAACATGGAGACCCCTGTCTGACACATCAGTAGTGACCAAATTAATCTCTCCACCTTGCTATGGACTAGATTCTTCAACCGTCACTTGCCTTCCACTGTCGATCGCAGAACCAACCAATATAAAGGTTTCCCACCTCCAAGACACCTCTCATCACAACATGACCACTGTGACGACCCGAACTTCCCCGGTCTCCGAAGAGAAGAGAAAGAATGGATTGTATGAGAATACGACAAATCAAAAGACAAACAGAAGAAAATTTCATTGCTTATTACACGGATACAAAACACAACTGAAAGAAATACACGGATGCAGAGCGTTCTGAATATAGCTCCAGCTGCAAACCAGGATCCTGTGAATACAATATCTGCAAAACCAAAACTACTAGCTGCCCGTGTGGAAAATAGGGCACCCAGAGTTTAGGTTAAAACAATAAACTCCAGGTCAGTCATGTGATAGGTGTGAGAACTAAAACAGTTATTTAAAACTTTATTTAAAAATAAAGTAAATAAAGGGACCACGCCGTATAACACGGAACGAGTTTCCTCCCAAGAATACCAGTGCATATAACAAAACAGCGCAATGCTTTTTGGAAAAATGAAGCTATTATAAGACCAACGTCCCATCACACAATGCAACGCAAGCCGGAGGATAGGGTTTTCCCTTATAATAGCCAAACACGTTTGGTACATTTTAAACAAATCATTTGATACTATTATAAGTGCACAGTGTATAAAATAACATCAAATATAAATGTATCAATCATAGATGGTAATGGTACCATCTATCATGTCGCCAATACTAGGCTCTACAATCAAAACCGAAATGTCATGTATTGGAAGTTGGATTTCCGTCTATGAACCAAGGCAAGGAAACGTCCTTAGCGCTTCGAGACTCTCTAGCCCGAGCCTCAGGCAAGCGCGCAGGCAAGCCTTGGATAGTCAGGGCCGATCCACACGGAGTGGATTAAAATGCATGGACCATGCGTTTCCCTGCCCTATGGGGTGTAAATGAGCCAGATGACTCAATATCCATCGGCTCCGTAGTAACCGATATATCTTGGCGCCTCGCTATCCATCATCCACATAAGTAAAACGTCTGGGCTTGCAAAAACCTGACATCACTCCTAGCTAGAAGGAAACGCATAACCTCCCTGAGGTCCTCTCCCATTTCTAGCGCACACTGGGGTGTGAGGCTCACGAATTAACGCTATACACAAAGCTATGCTATATTAAAGCCGTGCTTAGATCATCAACCACAAGACCCTGCTTTTCAACAGAAGCCTTGATCATTTGCATCTCATCATGCCACACAGGAAATTCACGCCATGCGACTAATGTCTATCAATCACACAGAATGAAATCCGATGTCAGACGCACATCCATTTACAAGTTCGTTCTGGGTCTGAACGAAACCGGAGGCACCTTATTCCTTGTCCCATATGTCCAATACAGGAGAGAGATCCTCCCATATCCGGTCGATCTCCAAGTGTCTGGAAGATCACTACTTATTACCTTATCTTGGGTGTACAGCCCAATCAAGACATCAGTAATCATCCAAACGATGTGAAGACCTTCGGTCTTCAACCACCGTCTTCATCATCGGCACATCGTCGAACCAGTTATTCAGAATGGGTATAAACCCGGTTTTTCCGAATAACTCGCGTATATAATAAACAAGTGCTATAAAAACACAACATACGCCTCATTCTAATTATGAATATTCTTTCATTTAAATATTCATATCCTTTTGGAAAGGTTCCCATTAATTTTATCAAAGATAAATTCTTTAAATTTATTCTTTAAATTTATTCTTTAATCTTCCTTTAGATATCAATTCAAACCAAGCTAAGGTTTATCCAAACTAGTCGGGATTAGCGAAACTTACCGATGTAATCATTAATTATATTTCCCAATCTCAACCTATTCATCCCATGAAGCAAAACCGGTAATACTTCATATCTAACGCCATGGTGTTATCGGTAAAATTAATTACCATTTCACGTTCAAATCTAATTAAAGATTTAACTATCGCTTGGAGCAAAACTGTGATACTCCATTCTATATCCTTCCATGAATTCAATAAATTTAATTATCCCATTCACATTCCAATCTAATTAAAGATTCTTTAAAATTCTAATTCAGTTTTAATCTCAAAAATCATTACGTAATGATTATTCAAAGTTAAGAAATTAATCTTATCTTTGACTGGGTTAAAGAACTAATGTCATTTAAAACACAGTTCATGATAAACCCAAAATCACATTCCATTAATCATGGAATCTTAACGGAAAACAGATCGATATACATAATCGATATAAACTTCCATATCCAACCAATAATATAAATGGAATAACGGCAAAGCCTTTTAAATTCCATATATAGTAACGGTCTTCCTCCACAGAAGTTCACATCGATTATTACCAAATCGAATTCCATCCCATTCCAATTTATTTTATTAAATTGGAAAACTCTTCTTTGGAAAATTCACCTAAATCTTAGTTAAAAGATTCATAAATTCGAAATCATATTTCACTGTAAATTGGGTTAAAGTATGAATGTCGTTAAAATACAGTTCACAACAAACCCAATTCACGTTCCATTTCATTCCAATTATTAAATATAACTGGAACTCTAATAATCTTAATTAAAAGATTCATTCTTTTCACATGGGGTTTAAGAACAGTGTTATTTAAGACACCATTCACGACAAACCCAAAATCCCATTTGATATTAAATACAAGGCTCTGAATAGAAATTATATCGGCTTATATTCAATATCAAATTATGAAATCAACAAATATCGTATTGGGAATAACGATATATGTATATATCTTCCAAGTTCCTCCACAATATCTGTATAATCACGGAATTCAATATCGAAATATTCCGAAGATAATTTCAATTAAAATCCATTCCAATTCATATATTGGAAATTATGGTTATTTTTGAAACCATTTCAAATCCAATTTATTCATTTAAAAATATTGGATTATATTTCTAGTTCATAACTATTTCATTTTGATAAAAACGTATTTTATCTTTACAAACGTGGAATTTTTCACCCAAATTCTTTCCAAATTATTTATTATGATTTTACACAAATTACTGATATTTTTAATAATTTTATCAAGGCCCGTACAGTAGATTTCCATAAACGGTCATCGAACTGCACTTACAGCGACCTTTTCCAAATTTGATTTGTACATAATTCCAAATCCAACCATTACATTTAAAATTCCTTAAATACATTGGAAAGCTCTTTTCGATATGAACCCAATGGTTCTGGTTTTAGGAGAATCCGACGGTCGGATCACCCGTAATATCGATTCGAAGTCAATGGTCGAAATTCGCGAACTGCCGCGGCGTGGCGCGTTCTATTCAGGCCATTATAATATATATATATATATATATATATATATATATATATATTATGTTTCGTCGATTTCCATTTAAAATGTATTTTATAAATCGTTTTAAATTCGTTTTAAAAACGATTTCAATTTCATATTCAATTTCAAATACAAAATGAATATTCCATATCATTAATATATAAATGATAATATTTTCAAAATATTAGATTTTGAAATCACTTTCGTTTCGATATTCATTATAAAAATGAATAAAATCGACATAAATATCGTTCGCGTCAAAATGGCGTATATCAAATCAACACGGCTTTATATATTTAAATATTTTCGTGTCCATCTCAAATCGGACATCAAAATCATATATTGATCCATTACTGAATATTATTTTAAAATATTAGTTATTTTAAAATATTCATTACTCGTCATTTAAAATATTCGTTAATTTAAAATATTCGTTCTTTCCGAATTGGAATCAGGCACAGTCAATTACCATATAATTTTATTTATATGGATTTCATACACATATGTACACAACAATAACCAAACACAGTCAACCATCATTCGGAGTGCATTACACAACTGCATAAACGTTAGATATAAATAATTAACGCTTACAACAGTTTATCAACCCATCGATTGATATAGAACTAAATATTGGGATTAGTGTATGTCCAACATCATCCCAATACCCGTGTGGGGTTTTCAAACAACAAACACTGATTATTATTTGTGTAGTTGGGCGATGTGTAAAATATATCGTCCCAATCAATATCAGTTAAATGTGTGTACATAAACAAATCGTCTGATTTGTAAATGAATATTTATTTATATACACGTTAAAAATTATATTTTTAACTATAAAATATTTATTTCATCTCATGAATATTTTATGCAGTTAATTTATACAATAAAAATGATATTTTATTGTTCTAATATTTTTAGAAAATTTCGGTAGCATAACGGCATGATACTAGAATCGGAATAAGGTCTAGCCTTATCCCTCGCCTAATAATGGCTCGTGCCATATACAAACCAAATTCTAATCAATTCATTACATTTTTCAAACCAAATTCAGCCAAATAATCCAATCAACAAAACAATCAAACAAACATGGTTTCAAACAAAGGTGTCGGGTGCTACTAAGCACCGTTTACATCCTAGTATATATTTTTAACTAGAAAATAAATTAAAGTGAGAAGTTTTCACCTTTGGGATCCACTCCTCCATTCTATTTCTGAACTTCTGAGCCATTTGGATTTGCGCAAAATTCCAACGCAAACTTTTCCACGCTGTTCATAGTAAAAATTACATTTTTAATATGATGTTTTTATATTTAAAAATCGCATTTTTATATCGTTACATATATATAAAAGATCACATTTTTATATCGCAAAATATATAATAAAAATCACATTTTTATTATGCTATTATATAAATTAAAATCACATTTTTATTATGCTACTTCATACATAAAAATCCAATTTTTATATCGCTACTTCATATGTAAAAATCAAAATTTTTATTCGTTATACATACATATATATATATATATAAATCAAAATTTTTATTCATTATACATATATATAAAAATCAATTTTTTTATTCGCCATATATAGATAAAAATCCAATTTTTATCTTCACTATATATATATATATATAAATCTAATTTTATCTTCGCTATATATATATATATAAATCTAATTTTTATCTTCGCTATGTATATAAAAATCTAATTTTTATCTTCGGTATATATATAAAAAACTAATTTTTATCTTGTTCTTCACATAATAAAAATCACACTTTTATGACGCTACTGCATATATAAAAAATCCCATTTTTATCCTATGTTATATATCACAAAAATCATATTTTTATTCGAGGTTATATATAGGGTAAAAATCATATTTTTATTCAAATCTATATATATATATAAATCGTATTTTTATTCCATGGTATTTTATATAAAGATTACATTTTTATCCGTAGATCATTCATTTAAAAATTACTTTTTTATTACATAAATAAATAAAAACAAAAATAAAAACTCACCGGCGGATGGAAGCGACGGAGGAGAGGTGGTTGGGGGTGCTGAGGGGTCGGAGTTAGTGCAGGCGGCGGCGGCTGGCCGGTTATGGCCTGAGGCGGCGGTGGATGCAGGTTTTAGGGGCCACAGTTAAATTAGAAGGGGGAAAGAGAGAGAGGGACGCACTGGAAGGGGGTCGGTCGGAGTGAGGAGGCGCGATGCTAGGGGGCGCGATGGCCAACTACGGCGGTGGAAGGACTAATGGTGGCGGCGACTTGAGAATTGGGGCAACGGGTTTTTAATCGAGGGTTTTTTTTTCTTTTCTGTTAAACGATGGTGAGTGGGAGAGAGAAAGGGTCAACCCTGTATATAAATTTATTTAATTAAATTTATTTTCCCAAAAAGTTATTTTTTAATTTCTAACTCCAAATCGGACCCAACGACTGTCGCCCATAGCTAATTATCTCCATTCCGAACACAATGGGATATTTTCGTAACCCAATTCGGCTGTTACGATCAGTTTTCATAAAAATTAAAATATAAATCATTATATATTCAATTTAAACGTACATTTTAATTTACCGGGGCCGCATACTAACTCCAAAAATTCCAGAAAAATAAATCTAGCTATGTTTTAACGATATGGTAAGACTATTTGAAAAACGGTCATTTTCCAGTCGATTAAATTCAAACTGAATTGACCAAACACGTTTAAATTCACCACGCTCACATATTAATTCCAAAAATTATGATAATTGGAATCCAGCAATAATTTGACATTCCGAATCCAACAAGAGAGATCTCGTCGAAAACAGAAGTCGTTTGCAAAATCGCTATTTTTAAGGGCTATATATTATACAAATTCCACAGCGACCATTCTGAATTTTCAACTAGACATAAATTTTTATTCCCGCTATGAAATCTGGATTTTTCACATTCGTTGGAAAGATAATTTTTAAATAGATTCAAATATTTCTGGTTTCACCAAAATCCAGTTTATTTTGAATCGTGTACATTCAATTGAAATTTGTAATCGAATTTTCAAACTACCACACCATTTCCAATTCCTTTTATAATTAAAATATATATTTATATTCTAACTTCGATTTAAATAAATTTATACGTTCTAATTCTATTCAAAATAAATTTTTAGTCGTTAATATTTAAAATAAATCATTTTAAATATTCAAAATTCGTGAAAATTGCCAAAATAAAAAATTTAAATTGGTTCTGATTTTCCGGGTTGTTACAATCTCCCCCACTTAAAATCTTTTCATCCTCGAAAAGGAACCGAACTGAAAGTAGTTTAACTAACCCACTCAACTTTCAGTTTGGCTTTCATTCTTCAACTTTTCAGTTTCTAAGAATTTTCTAATTCTTCAAAAATTTGGCTTACACCCTAAATTTTCGAAAAATTTCGCCATAACCTCCTTTGTACGGGGAGACATTTAAAACCTCAACTAGCCACGCAGGGCCCTCATCATCCAAAAAGAAAAAGAAAAAGCCAAGAGGCTATCCAATCGGCTCATAAAATCATCCAAACCCAATAAATTAGTAAATATGTACCTATTTGTCGAGCATACGATTTTATTCCTCTGCTTAGCTTCCCTGTTATTACCTGTTCAATGTATATACATGTGTATGCATGTAATTGCAATCAATTTTCAAGTCTGTTCAAAATTTTAATTCGATTTAGCTAAATTTACCATACATTCTCATATTGGTTTAATTAATTATCCTTCCAATATTTTTATTAGTATAACTAATAATCAAACAACACAACCAGCAATCAATTAGTGAATTAAAATTTCAAATGCATAACTGTGATATATATTCAAAAATCATCTTTTTGGTGCTAAATCACAACAATATCCCTATCTAAATTTTGGTTCTCACACCAGTCAATTGGAATCATATAGATATCCCACTTTCGAAACTCGAACATAAATATTGATGCTACGATCGCTATCATCAGGATCATCTTCGGGCGACTAGAGTGTGATTCTATATCTATCCAGTATATTTGAGGCTTCGTATACACGTGGATCAGATGTATATTCAAAATGTCCATATATTTGATTGTCCAAATCAATTAAAATAAAATATTCAAATACGTATAGTATGGTTTAAATTTTCAAAACAAAATTTGTTTTCCATTTTTATTTCAAAACTAACACTCTTTCAACTCATTCTAGGATAATACTGATCCCATCTCTAATGAGTCATTCTTATTGGATATTACTAATCCAATTACTAATGAATTCTTTCGTTTGGTTCTAATGTGTCTTTGTCCTCGTGCTCTGTAAACCAAAGCTCTGATACCAACTGTGACGACCCGAACTTCCCCGGTCTCCGAAGATAAAAGAAAGAACGGATTATCTGAGAACACGACAAATCAGAAGACAAACAACAGAACATCTCATTGCTTATTACAACAATTTACATCAGAGTACAAGAATATACAAAGTATGAAAAAATAATATACATTCGATAAAAATCAGAGATTTACAATTTACAAAGCAGTGGAACATAATACAAAACACAACTGAAAGAAATACATGGATACAGAGCATTCCGAATATATCTCCAGCTGTAAACCAAGATCCTGTGAATACAATATCTGCAAAACCAAAACTACTAGCTGCCCATGTGGAAAATAGGGGCACCCAGAGTTTAGATTAAAACAATAAACTCCAGGTCAGTCATGTGACAGGTGTGAGAACTAAAATAGTTATTTAAAACTTTACTTTAAAATAAAGTAAATCAAGGGACCACGTTGTATAACACGAAATGGGCTTCCTCCCAAGAATACCAGTGCATATAACAAAACAGCGCAATGCTTTTTGGAAAAATGGAGCTATTATAAGATCCAGGTCCAATCACACAATGCAACGCAAGCCGGAGGATAGGGTTTTCCCTTATAATAGCCAAACATGCTTGGTACGTTTAAAATAAATCATTTGATACTATTATGAGTGCATAGTGTATAAAACAACTTCAAATATAAATGTATCAATCATAGATGACATGGGTACCATCTATCACGTCGCTAATACTAAGCACTACAATCAAAACCGAAATGTCAAAAATTGGAAGTTGGATTTCTGTCTGTGAACCAAGGCAAGGGATCGTCCTTACTGCTTCGAGACTCTCTAGCCCGAGCCTCAGGCAAGCCTTGGATCTTCAGGGCCGGTCCATACAGAGTGGATTAAAATGCCTGAACCATGCGTTTCCCCGCCCTATGGGGCGTAAATGAGCCAGATGACTCAATATTCATCGGTTCCGTAGTAACCGATATATACGAGGCGCATCGCTATCCATCATCCATATAAGTAAAACGTCTGGGCTTGTAAAACCCTTACACCACTCCTAGCTAGAAGGAAACGCATGTCCTCCCTGAGGTCCTCTCCCGTTTCTGGTTCACACCGGGGTGTGAGGCTCGCAAGTTGACACTATACACAAAGCTTTGCTATATTAAAGCCGTGCTTTGATCATCAACCACAAGACTCTGCTTTTCAACAGACGCCTTGATCATTTGCATCTCAGCATGCCACACAGGCAATTCACGTCAGGCGACTGATGTCTATCAATCACATAGAATGAAATCCGTGTCAGACAAACATACATTTACAAGTTCGTTCTGGGTCTAAACGAAACCGGAGGCACCTTATTCCTCGTCCCATATGTCCAATACAAGAGAGAGGTCCTGCATATCCGCTCGATCTCCAAGTACGTCTGGACGATCACCACTTACTACCTTGTCTTGGGTGCACAACCCAATCAAGACATCAGTAATCATCCAAACGATGTGAAGACCTCCGGTCTTCAACCACCGTCTTCATCGTTGACATATCTTCGAACCAGTTATTCAAAATGGGTATAAACCCGGTCTTTCCGAATAACTCGCATATATAATAAACAAGTGCTATAAAAACACAACATACGCCTCATTCCAATTCTGAATATTCTTTTATTTAAATATTCATATCCTTTGAGATAGATTCCCATTAATTTTATCAAAGATAAATTCTTTAAATTTATTCTTTAATCTTCCTTTGGATATCAATTCAAACCAAATTAAGGTTTATCTAAACTAGTCGGGATTAGCGAACCTTACCGAAGTAATCATTAGTTATATTTCCCAATCCTAACCTATTCATCCCATGAAGCAAAACTGGTAATACTTCATATCTAACACCACGGTGTTATCGGTAAAATTAATTACCATTTTACGTTCAAATCTAATTAAAAATTTAACTATCGCTTGGAGCAAAACTGGTGATACTCCATTCTCGATCCTTCCGTGAATTCGATAAATTTAATTGACCCATTCACATTCCAATCTAATTAAAGACTCATTAAAACTCTAATTCAGTTTTAATCTCAAAAATCATTACGTAATGATTATTCAAAATTAAGAAATTAATCTTATCTTTAACTGGGTTAAAGAACTAATGTCATTTAAAACACAGTTCACGATAAACCCAAAATCACATTCCATTAATTATGGAATCTCCACGGAAAACAGATCGATATATATAATCGATATAAATTTCCGTATCCAACCAATAATATAAATGGAATAATGACAAAGCCTTTTAAATTCCATATATAGTAACAGTCTTCCTCCACAGAAGTTCACATCGATTATTACCAAATCGAATTCCATCCCATTCCAATTTATTTTATTAAATTGGAAAACTCTTCTTTGGAAAATTCCCCTAAATCTTAATTAAAAGATTCATAAATTCCAAATCATATTTCACTGTAAATCGGGTTAAAGAACGAATGTCGTTAAAACACAGTTCACAATAAACCCAATTCACATTCCGTTACATTCCAATTATTAAATATAACTGGAACTCTAATAATCTTAATTAAAGATTTATTCTTTTCACATGGGGTTTAAGAACAGTGTTATTTAAGACACCATTCACGACAAACCCGAAATCCCATTTGATATTAAATACAAGGCTCTGAATAGAAATTATATCGGCTTATATTCAATATCAAATTCTGACATCAACAAATATCATATTGGGAATAACGATATATATATCTTCCAAATTCCTCCATAATATCCGTATAATCACGGAATCCAATATCGAAATATTCCGAAGATAATTTCGATTCAAATCCATTCCAATTCATGTATTGGAAATTCTGGTTATTTTTAAAACCATTTCAAGTCCAATTTATTTATTTAAAAATATTGGATTATAATTCTAGTTCATAACTAGTTCATTTTGATAAAAATATATTTTTATCTTTACAAACGTGGAATTTTTCACCCAAATTCTTTCCAAATCATTTATTATGATTTTACATAAATTATTGATATTTTTAATAATTTTATCAAGGCCCATATAGTCGATTTCCATAAACGGTCATCGAACTGCATTTACAGTGACCTTTTCCAAATTTGATTTGGACATAATTCCAAATTCAACTGTTAGATTTCAAATTCCTTATATTCATTAGAAAGCTTATTTCGATACGAACCCAACAATTCTGGTTTTAGGAGAATCCGACAGTCGGATCTCCCGTAATATCAATTCGAAGTCAATGGTCGAAATTCGCGAACTACCGCAGCGCGGCGTGTTCTATTCAGCCCATTAAATATACATATTATATATTTTTCATTGATTTCCATTTAAAACGTATTTTATAAATAGTTTTAAATTCGTTTTAAAAACGATTTCAACTTCATATTCAATTTCAAATCAAAATTGAATATTCCATATCATTAATATATAAATGATAATATTTTCAAAACATTAGATTTTGAAATCACTTCCTTTTCGACATTCATTATAAAAACGAATAAAATCGATATAAATATCGTTCACGTCAAAATGGCGCATATCAAATCAACACGGCTTTATATATTTAAATATTTTTGTGTCCATCCCAAATCGGACATTAAAATCATATTTTGATCCATTACTGAATATTATTTTAAAATATTCATTACTCGTCATTACAAAATATTCGTTAATTTAAAATATTTGTTCTTTCCAAATTGGAATCAGGCACAGTCAATTGCCATATAATTTTATTTATATGGATTTCATACACACATGTACACAACAATAACTAAACACAGTCAACCATCATGTAGAGTGCATTACACAACTGCATAAGCGTTAAATATAAATAATTAACGCTTACAACAGTCTGTCAGTCCATCGATTGACATATAACAAAATATTGGGATTAGTGTATGTCCAAATCATCCTAATACCCGTGTAGGTTTTCAAACAACAAACACCGATTATTATTTATGTAGTTGGGCCATGTGTAAAATATATCATCCCAATTAATATCAGTTAAATGTGGGTACATAAACAAATCGTCCGATTTGTAAATGAATATTTATTTATATACACGATAAAAATTACATTTTTAACTATAAAATATTTATTTCATCTCATGAATATTTTATGCAGTTCATTTATACAATAAAAATGATATTTTTATGGTTCTAATATTTTTAGAAAATTTCGACAACATAACGGCGCGATACTAGAACCGAAATAAGGTCTAGCCTTATCCCTCGCCTAATAATGGCTCGCGCCATATACAAACCAAATTCTAATCAATTCATTACATTTCCCAAACCAAATTCAACCAAATAATCCAATCAACCAAACAAACATGGTTTCAAACAAAGGTGTCGGGTGCTACTAAGCACCGTCTGCATCTTAGTATATATTTTTAACTAGAAAATAAATTAAAGTGAGAAGTTCTCACATCCACTCCTCCATTCTATTTCTGAACATTTGGATTTGCCCAAAATTTCAACGCAAACTTTTCCACGCTGTTCATAGTAAAAATCACATTTTTAATATGATGTTTATATATTTAAAAATCGCATTTTTGTATCACTACATATATATATATAAAAGATCACATTTTTATATCGCTATATATATAATAAAAATCACATTTTTATTACGCGATTATATAAATAAAAATCACATTTTTATTATGCTATTTCATACATAAAAATCCAATTTTTATATCGCTACTTCATATGTAAAAATCAAATTTTTTATTCGGTATACATATATATATAAAAATCAAATTTTTTATTCTCTATATATAGATAAAAATCCAACTTTTATCTTCGCTATATATATATAAATCTAATTTTTATCTTCGCTATATATACATATTTATATATATATATATATATATATATATATATCTAATTTTTATCTTCGCTATATATATAAAAATCTAGTTTTTATCTTGTTCTTCACATACTAAAATTCACACTTTTATGACGCTATTGCATATACAAAAATCCCATTTTTATCCTATGCTATATATCATAAAAATCATATTTTTATTCGATGTTTTATATATGGTAAAAATCATATTTTTATTCAAATCTATATATAGAAAAATCGTATTTTTATTCCATGGTATTTTATATAAAGATTACATTTTTATTCATTGATTTTTCATTTAAAAATTACCTTTTTATTACATAAATAAAAACAAAAATAAAAACTCACCGACGGAGGAGAGGCGGCTAGGGGTGCTGAGGGGTCGGAGTCAGTGCAGGCGGCGGCGGCAGGCCGGTCATGGCCTGAGATGGCGGTGGGTGTGGGTTTTAGGGGGCGCAGTTAAATTATAAGGGGAAAGAGAGAGAGGGGCGCGGTGGAAGGGGGTTGGTCGGAGTGGGGAGGCGCGACGCCGGGGGGAGGCGCGATGGCCAACTAAGGCAGTGGCAGGACTGATGGTGGCGGCGATTGGAGAATTGGAGTGATGGGTTTTTAATCGAGGTTTTCTTTTCTTTTCTGTTAAACGATAGTGAGTGGGAGAGAGAAAGGGTCAACCCTATATATAAATTTATTTAATTAAATTTATTTTCCTAAAAAGTTAGTTTTAATTTCTAACCCCAAACCGGACCCAACAACTGTTGCCTATAGCTAATTACCCCCATTCCGAACACAATGAGATATGTTTCACAACCCAATTCGGCTGTTACGATCAGTTTTCATCAAAATTAAAATATAAATCGTTATATATTCAATTTAAACGTACATTTTAATTTATCGGGGCCACATACTGATTCAAAAAAATTCAGAAAAATAAATCTAGCTATGTTTTGACGATACGGTCCTAACAGAACTAATTTCGTTGAATTTGGAGACCGTTTGAAAAACGGTCATTTTCCAGTCGATTAAATTCAAACTGGATTGACCAAACACATTTACATTCACCACGCTCGCATATTAATTCCAAAAATTATGAAAATTGGAATCCAACAATAATTTGACATTCTGGATCCAACAAGAGTGGTCTCGTCGAAAACGGAGGTCGTTTGCAAAATCGCTATTTTTAAGGGCTATATATTATATAAAGTGAAAATTAGTGTCACATCCCTATTCTGTTTCAAAATTAGGCTCACATCCGGTTATAAACTTATTGCAAATTTGGTCCCTGTTTTCATTTTTATGTGTTATTCATAATATTTGCATACATGTATGCAAATATTCTGAATGAATATTTGCATATATGTATGCGAATATTTTGAATTTTTGCATACATGTATGCAACTATTCTGATGAATTTTTGCATACATATATGCAAATATTCGGTATGCAAATATTCAAAATATTTGCATACATGTATGCAAATATTCAAAATATTTGCATATATGTATGCAACTATTCTGATAAATATTTGCATATATGTATGCAAATATTCTAAATTTTTGCATACATGTATGCAAATATTCTGAACGAATATTTGCATATATGTATGCAAATATTCAAAATATTTGCATACATGTGTGCAAATAGTGTTGAACTAATGCTCATGAATTGTTGCAGAAATGTACGTAATTTTTCTAAATAGGAAAATAGGGACTAAATTTACAATAAGTTTATGAATGGATGTGAGCCTAATTTTGAAATTTAATAGGGACCTGTGCCAAACGGACCCTTATATAAATTCCATAGCGACTATTCTGAATTTTCAACTGAACATAACTTTTTATTCCCGCTATAAAATCTGGATTTTTTTGCATTCTTGGAAAGATATTTTCAAACAGATTCAAATATTTCTGGTTTCACTAAAATCCGGTTTATTTTGAATCCTGTACATTCAATTGAAATTTGAAATCGAATTTTCAAACTACCGCGCCATTTCCAATTCTTTTTATAATTAATATACATATATATTTATATTCTAACTTCGATTTAAATAAATATATATGTTCTAATTCTATTCAAAATAAATTTCTAGTCGTTAATATTTAAAATAAATCATTTTAAATATTCAAAATTCATTAAAATTGCCAAAATAAAAATTTTAAATTGGTTCTGATTTTCCGGGTTGTTACAACCGCCCTTTTTCACTCTCAAAACTCCACCTCGAGTATCATAAGTGAAACCACGGCGATCCAACTGACCGAGATAATTAAGGTTATGCGAACTAGCAGGTACATGTCTAACTCCAGAGACTTCCCTTACCACACCATCATGCATACGAAACCGGATAGATCCAATACCATAAACTGGTAGCTCTACTCCATTGGTTGTTCTAATCACATTTTACATTCTTCTCATAAGAAGAAAAACACTTCACATCCTTACAAATGTGAAAACTGGCTCCTTAATCCATCTTCCTAGGATTAACTTCGCTAAATAGGACATCACAAGAAGTATCACTAATGGAACTTGCAGTAATATCTGCCTATGCATGATCACTTCAATCACCATCCGCAACCTTCTTCTTATCCCTCTGATAAGCATAACAATTCTTGCGTATGTGACCTTGCTTGCCACAATAATAATAAGCACCTTTACCATTAGCGCCTTTCTTCTTCCTTCTTGTATCTTTTCCCAAGTCCTTTGCTACCATAACCTCACCTTGAACTAATTTCAAACCCGACCCTTTTCTCCTTAGTTCCTCATTCAAAAGGCTGCTTCGTACCATTTCCAAAGAGATGGCTCCACTAGCATTGGAGTTATTTAATGAAACAACCAAAGTCTCCCAACTTTCTGAAAGCGAACTCATCAGCAAAAGAGCTTGCAACTCATCATCAAAATTGACCTTCAGATTTGCCAATTGATTGATCACATCTTGAAATTCATTCAGTTGCTCTGCAATAGACTTCTCCTCATCCAATCTTAGCTGAACAAGATTTCGAACCAGAAAAGGCTTACTTGTAGCACTCCTCAACTCATACAAAGATACCAACTTGTCCCACAAATCCTTCGCGGATTCACAACTAGCCACATGATGGAATACCGAATCATTAAGTACTGCCGAATTAAGGCAATCGCCTTTTAATCCATCTTCTTCCACGTTCCCTCATCCACACCTGAGGGCTTCTTCGCATCTCCATCAATCGGATCATGAAGATCATTGAGATAAAGCACATCCTCCATCTTAGGCTTCCAGATCCCCCAATTTCTTCCGTCAAAAACAGTCATCTTCGAAAACGCCATCATATCCGACATAAAAAAAAAATCAAATTTTCCGATCCAAAATCACTCTAAGCTTTGCGATGATCTAGCTATGATACCAACTGTTATGTTAACTATGCTTTTTGCGGAAGCGACCAGGATCTTCTTCACCCAATTACTTAAAGATGATTTTATGGAAACAAACACAGATATGAAATCACATGTGCAAACACAAAATATTCCACCCAACCGCCCTCTTTATTGATTCATAAAAACAAATTTTGTTTACACTCAATGGATCAGAACCAACAATAAACAAAATTACAAGAATCAGTAATCTTATTGAGATAGGGAAAGAATATCTAGATGACTATAACTTTTGTTGGAGAAGGAGAACAATGAAGAACGATGGCAAACCCTTGGATTAATTAATTCGGTCTCAATCCCATGCTCTATAATTCAACCCTAGATGTTGCTTTCATAGGAGAATAGAAGGCCTAGGAAAATACCCAATTTACCCCTTCATTACTTGTAGAAAAAGTCACAGAAAGACCAAGTCAAGTAGTAGAAAACCCGATCAGACGTCTAACCAATATCTATAAGACGTCTGTCTAAGCTTTCGGGTTCTAAACCCTGACAACTCAGACATCTGACCAAAATGCCTTCAAACGTCTGACCAAACTCTCGGCTTCTAAACTCTGTAAAGTCAGACTTCTGACCAAGATGCCGTCAGACGTCTGTGCTGAAAAACATCACAAAACTGCTGCTCCTTGCTTTCATTTTGCTGCTGCACCATCTCCTTTCCCGCCAAGTACATCCATGCCTCGTCTCAATCAACATATGTGATTTTATGTCACAAATCACAAAACTTTTGTCGATGATGTATAGTGCACTTCAGAAGCCCATATTCGTTCAGCTCCCTCTCTTATACTCCCTCTGATGACTTGTGATGGTTATTTTATTTCTGTTGTTGAATTCTTCAGGTCGTGCTTGATATTGTGCACTTTATGTTTGAACATTCTTCACATTCTTTCACAAAGCATGCTATGTTCCCTACATTTATTCACACATACCAAGCAGCTGTCCTAGCCACCAAAGCCCAATATCAATGCTCAAAAGCACCAGAGTGATAAATTCATTAAATGTGACCAGTAGCGCCAGGTATACTCAATGCATCCTTATGCAAACAAACATAATGAAGCTTTAAAAAGTGTATCATAAATGAAGTTTCCATAGAGGAAAAAAAATCCTTGTACTTGCACTCGTGTAGACAACCAAATGTAGATGGTTGTAACCGCAATTAGTGCATTAATTATTTAGTGAATCTTATAGAGTAACTCTGCTTAAGTAAAATTAGTTTGTGTAATTATTGTTTCCTATATAGGCATAAAAAGTAGATATTCGTGAAAGTAGATATTCATGCAGTATACCTAAAGACTCATTACAGTAACCTAGTACGCACAAAATATAACACTTTCAACGATCAAGTCGTGTGTTAGGAGCTTTTAAACTTCTCCAATGATGTTATTATACTATTTGAAATAAACTAAGCAATTTATCCAAAGTCAAAAAGATTGTAAATAAAAACATTATGCGATATAAAGCAACAAAAACAATGGTAAGATTATTTTTTAATTACCTCGTGTTATTTCAATTGCTTTATCCAAGGGTCCTAGTCGCAAGAATCCACCATCATTTCCCCACAAAATTTGCATGCTTTCAGATTGGTGTGCATTTCAATTAACTTATATTATTGCAAAATCATACAGAGAGCATAAATCTTAGAAAATATAATTTCCTAGAATTTGTGTTAATGAAAATAAAATAGGAACATACTTGACTAACTAAGACAATGGTTGGCACAAAGAACACATCAACCCTTCTTCTTCTTCTTCATTTTTTTTTACCTTTCACGATTTTGACCGCTTCTGCAGTTAAGAGTTCTTTATTGTCTCTTCAATAACTTGTTCATACAAAGCAGCCGATGGATTTGTCTGGCCTACAATAATGGTCAGCTGATCGCATATGGTGTGGGCCAGAAACCTTTAGACATTCCTGTTACATATCAGTTGACAAATTAGTGACTGAAAATTCAATTGTTTTTGTTAGTAAACATATGGATACACACACACTAACAGACAGACGTCTATAATATGTGTTTGTGTGCATCCATGATAGTTCAGCTAAATATATATATTTAAAGCTATATTAATATGGAATAAAATGTATAATTGAATCAAAATGAAAACTTGCAGTGTATTTGGTAGAAATCAAAGTGAATTAATGAAGCATGATAGAATACCGAAGAAGTCTAAGAAACTAATGAATATGACATGGAAATAAAATGAATGTATAGGCATGCAGTTTTTTTATTTTCTTTCGGTATTAGCAAAATTAATAACAGAATAATCATTACTACATCAAAATTTAATTAGTAACAAAAAACAACAGAAATGTTATAATTAAAATTGTTCAAAGACAAATAAAATTTAACAGTTTTATATATTGCCTGACAATTCATATCTAAACAAAAATATACGTCCAAGACATGTCAACTCCTAAAAACGACTTTATGGGAATTTCTAAAGATGCTTCCTATTTCTAAATCAGATGCAACCTAAAAAGAACTATAAAACAAAGGACTATAACATGCTTCTCTGACTTTATTGCATAAGGTATGCAAACATAAATAAAGCTAAAACTGTTTACCATTAATGCATACCAGCATATGGAAAATAAAACAAAAACCAAAAGGAGGTTGTTATTGACACTCCAAATATTGTTAAGGGAAGGTCAATTTTTTTTAAAATAAAATTTGTTAAGGGGAGTACTAATAGAGAGAGTACCCCCTTAACAAATAAACTTTATTTTACCAAATTAGCCTTCTTTACAATAATCTTTTTTTTTTTTTTGTTAATCAAAAAATTTTATACGGTATATTAGTCAACTACATCAGATTTTTATATCAAATTATTAATAATTTTATTTGTCAGATTAGATGAAAAAAATATCATTGATAGGAAATCGATATACATATATCGAGCAATTATTTTTTTAGTACGGTATTATATTCTTTGTTCATACCATTATTTCTCCTAAAACAATTGCTTTTTTCGTTTTCAAATAATTTAGGATTTGGTTTTTTTGCATTTGAAATTGATTTGGATTTGGGATGGTAACTGATGTTATTACCAGACGTTATTACGAGGGTAAAAGAGAACGTAAAAAATTAAATGTGTGACCCCTTAACATTATTTTTATGATTGGAGTGTTTTTAAAATTTGACCACCTCTTAACAATATTTGGAGTGTCAATAACAATGCCCAACCAAAAAAGGAAAAAAAAAAAAAAAAGTAGAAAAGAGAAATAATTAAGATTAAGGTAGAAAATACACACTGTATATATAGTATTTATACCAAAAAGCACTATACATTACCCGTAATGTATATTTGTTCCATAAAGTACCATACATTGCCTATACCATAAACTACGGTTAAGAAACAACCAACCCAGGTCACAAGTTCAACAGTACCGTAAAGTTATCCTACTAGTTTTCTTTTTCCTAAGAAATAATGTTTTAGCCTTTACAATGGTATGTTGTGTATTAAATAAAATGAAATATGATTTCTATAAGGACCCAAGGAGATGCCTGATATGCCATAACTTAATATAATTTTATATGCAAGTAACTTCTAGAAAAAAAAAACTTACATCATTGATCTTAATTCCCTAATGGAAATACATATAATAGTCTTATTCAATTTTGGTATAATAAAATTTCCTTCATTTCTAACAAAAAATGCTAGTATTAAGCACATGCAAACACAAATATGTAGAAACAAATAAATAAATTTGACAGTCAAAACGTAGTTAAAAGCATACAGAAAATGATATTTAGAGTGAAAATATGAATAGCACATGTGTAATTTAATATGCTAAATATTCCATGGATTGTTGCTTGATTTTAATTTGGTATGACATCAGATAATTTAAAGCAATAAATGTTTCCTAATGTAATTAAAACCTTATGATTAGAAACTATAACATGATGACATTAACATCGATCTTTTGGTTGATTTGGCAGATGGAAAAATGCAACATTAAAAGATATACATAAGCATAAAAGTAGAATAAGTACACTTCCTTAAGGAACATATATAATGCCTAAATTAATAAGTACACTTCCTTTAGGAACAACAAATATTATTGCGTTTACCTTTTGTATTTGTTATTCCTTTCCAAATATATTATATAATGCTTAAATTAATAATACATATTGATACATAAATACAGAGACTACCTTTTGTCTTTATGTTATTTTATAATTTTAAACTTACAGTTTCAACAATGTTGTTTATAGTCACAATTAATTTTTCTAAAAAAGCTAGATGGATCGTTTTTTCTTAAATTTGCGGGATGCAACCAAATGATAGGAAAAAATAATAATATTAGCTGATGGAATTCTCCTTTCAAGTTCAAATAGCAAGATCGCAATTACGTTGCTCCAATCACAAAAATTATGTTGCTATCTATGACTTCATTCTTTCCAATAATCATGTTCTGATTATTCCCAAGTATACGCTATACACACAACTATATCTTATATAACTACTCGGTTATTAAGATTATTACTTTACTGTAGTTATGTTTCTTATACATGAATTCCATTTTAACCGAAAACTCAAGTCCTGCTTATAGAAATAATGAGCATCTTTAAGTCCATTTTAACTAAAAATTCAAGTCTTGCTTACAAAAATATTGAACATCTTTATGTTTTCGCGTGTTTGTCCATGCAAAACAGGTCTTGCATATGGAGTTCCTAGAAAAGCATGTAGTAAAGAATATGCAGTAATTGATATGCAATAATGTTTTTTGTTATTTGATATTCTAGTACTATGTAATAAAAAAATCTGTAGAAAAATTTGTTTTCGCGTGTTCAGATTCTTATTGAAATCTTTACAAAAAATTATTTGCTGACTGAGTAATTTGCAATAATTCCAACCAGTAAGAATAAGCAACGGTTTGTCTTTGAAAAAAAATAGTTTAAAATATGTTATTATAACAAACTGCTGGGAAATTAATATCAGATATAGATATAAAAATCACTTAATAGTCCACTAGATCTAGTTTTTTAGGCCTTTTAGCTACAACAGGCAACAAATGAAGTAAATACCCAAAAAAATATTAATAGTGAGCAAAATTTATTCAATGCATACAGTTATTTCCAAAAAAACCAAAACAAAAACAAACCTAATAAAAACACATAAAAATTAAGAGAAAACTTACATATAAGCGAGAAGGGCTAGTCTTGTATATAGAACGGGGGTGGAATGCCAAGTACGACGCGAATGCGAGTACAAACATCAAAAGCTGCATTAGTATTTCGACATTCGGTCTTCGGCTTCTAACAGATGTGGAAGCACCTCTGGAGGCACCGTTTACATGTTTAGCTCGTACATTTGCCCCTAGCATTAAACCTTAGATAACTTGAGTTCATATTTCCTAAACTAAAGTTGTGAGCTGACATAGTAAATTATTCACCTAGTGCAAAAATACAACAAATGAGTTGACTGTTAGCAACATAAAGAATAAAAAGGTACACCTTCAAAATATAGTATGCATTAAATGTCATTCCAAACTAATGGCTACAAATTTATTTGAGCTGAGTTTTTTTTAATAATATCATATTATGGAAATACGTTATATATTACACAGATGTTGGATTTTGTGTCGTTTTAGTTTTTGGAGTTTAGTTTGTTGTACAACATACGTTAGTTAAGGCACCATGATAAATTTTGGAAGACCAACTACATGGATTTGGTGCTTTTGCTTCAGCCATTGCATACCCAGAAAAAAAAAATGTTGTGATCCTTCATATTTTTTAGCATATATTTGCCTTTGTTTGACTTGTTATATTTGCCAAAATAAGAAAAATCTGTGTTTTTATGCATGCATATATTTGCCAATAAATAAAGAAAATAAGCATAAGCTCATAAGTAAGAAGGGGAGACAGAATAATTCATACATGCATATATTTGCCAGCAGCTAATGTACTTTTGTTAGCATATCAGTGGACCAAAATACACATTTATAGTACTTTACATCGCAACCAAGAATACAACAAGTGATTGTTTTTCTTATTTTTACTATAAAAAAAATAATTTTTAAAATATATAATCATTGGTCATTGCTTCTACTTGATATAGTGTTTTTCCAATCAGGCCGTAGTGAAGTTTCTACAGCAATAGTATAATCAAAACATAGAATTGAAGACATTACAATAGCACATCTTGATGATACATCATTTGTGTTATTTTTATTCTCAACTGACTATATCACATCATATGTTTTGGTGTTTAAAAATACCTCCCATCTTCTTTCTAGCTCGTACACGCTCATGCACCATGTTCAATAAAAATGATAAAACATACAACTAGGTGAAATTCTACCTGTAATCCAATATAATAATTAATTCAGTATTAAAACACAACAAAAAGCATTCAAAAAGTGGTTAGGTTAATGTTTACCCTTTGATAGCTAAAAGCAATGATTAAGCCACCATTTAATTCTCCGAAATATACTTTTAAGAATAAGAAACCGAAACAGTGTATGGACTGATAGACAATTATTATTATTATCAACAAGTATTATAAAACTTGAAGGAGGAGGGCTGATTAATTGAAACCTGGTAGCTGGAGCCTGGAGGCTGAAGGAGGAGGGCTCGCTGCCGCAGCGCCACTGACGTTGAACTTGATCGTCGAAGGAGAGGAAGGCGGCTAGGGTTGCTCCATTCCTGTCGAAACTTGGAGCCAGGGCTATTGTTGAAACTTGATTGTCGGTTTCTACTGATGTTGAAACATGGAGGCTAGGGTTGTTGTCGAGACTTGAAGTCGAAGGAGAGGAGGGTGGCTCAAAGTCGAAGGAAGCGACTGATATATATGGTTGCTTAGCGGTCGCTACTAGCTGGTCAACGATCGTTTCTTTTATTTGGATCGAAGAATTGAAATTTTAGGGATTCAAAGATTTGGGATTTTTTTTGGTTTCGGCCGAAATGGAAAAGTGGAGAGGGAGAAACCCGAAAAGAACGACACGTAATGGAGAAATTACCTTTCGCATTTGATACGGGTCTAAGCATAATAAAAAAGAACTGATCCGAACCCTTGAAGATCTAGGGTGAGATTTCAAGTGTTGAAGGAGGTGTGGATTGCAAAAGAAATTTTGATACGGCTTATCAAATTTGATAAGGCTATAGCCCTATCAAATTTGATACGGCTTAAAGCCGTATCAAATATCTGCATCCTAATGTGCCAAATTGGTTGTTTTGGTATAGTGAAACATCAACGTAGACCCATGCGAACAGAAATACAAATCTTATTTCACACCGTTGTAGCTCTGAATCCGTCCAACAACATCAGAGGGAACTGGAAAAACTATAAATTACATTTATAAATAGTTGTAATATTATATAATCATATTGGTAACACTGTTCGTCTTATATAACTTCAATATAAGAAGTTAAATCGTGAGCCTACATTGGTTGAGGTCTTCACACACACGCATGCCGTTGAGTAGACAAATGAGTTTGATAATCTTTCATACGCTTGAGCGGACGATAAATACCATTCTATAATGGTAAACGTACTTAATTTTTTCACTTCACATTTCATAAGTTTTGAGATGAATATTTATCAAGGCAAACATATGTTAGTTATCACATAAAAGATATAAATTGGAGAAAGCTTGAGTTAGGAATGACAATGGGGTGGGTTGGGGCGGGTTTCTCATACCCCAGACCCGACCCGGACTTTTTAAACCCCGCCCCAGACCAGCCCCGTAGACCCGGTGCGGGTCTGGAATTTCATCTCGTACCCGAAACCCGTACGGGTCAGGGTAGACCCGACCCGCCCCACGACCCTGTGATATTGTGTTCTAATGTACATAAATTTATATGCCTATATTTTTTATCACTAAATGATAAATTATATACATATTATAATGTGTTCATAATGATAAGAGAATATAATAAAATGAATTGTAAGATAATATATAGTTCAAAATGTATGCATTTTTTATTGTATGATTATCATTGTTAGAACTTAATACTATGAAAAATTTATATTTGTTGATTGAAAGAATATGATATTCAAGTTTTAACTATGTATACCTAAGAAGATTAACAAGCAATCATTATAATTATAAAGCTTTTTAATGATGTTTCAATCATGCGGGTTGGGTTGGGGCGGGTTAGCCGTGCTCCAGACCCGACCATAGACCCGGACCTCCAAAAGCGGGTTGCGGGTCTACCCGCCCGAAGACCCGATGGGGGCGGGTCAAGCGAGTTTGGACCCTAGACCCACCCAATTGCAATCCTAGCTCGAGTTGTACAGTCCGCTAGTCGTGCATTGACCTTTGAGAAGTCGAACCATATACATGGGATGCTCTGGTTGACCCGTCTTTGTGAAGTAAGCGTTGCGGTTATGGAATTAGGAGGTAACTAATATATAAAATTTAATAAATATTGAATATAATTATAATCCACGGTCAACTAATTTACATGTGATAATGATCCAGACGGCTTATAAGGGATCTCACGTTGAAGAGGAGATAACTCAATTGAAATAGCAGACGAAAGAATTCAATGATTGATGGTAGAACGGAGCATTGACACAATTGCTAGATAGGAGGATTGCGACATATTTAGCAGAGCACGAAAGAATATCAAGGGAGGATGTATTGATGGATGATGATGATGAATAGGTATGGTTGTGTTTCTAATGGATTTTGATCGTTTTGTTTTGTATTTATTTGACACACATTGATGGGTTTGATATTTGTTCATTGGTTGTGGCGTTTAGTGGATTTGTGAATGTTTTGTTTGATGGACATTAGTATTTATAGGTAAGATTGTATTAATTGATTGAATATTGATGTTGTTCGATAAGTGTATATGTAAACATTGATGTTTGCGTTGTACATTTGATTATATGTAATACGTATGTAATTACACTATGCATGCGATGGTAGTAGTTGTGAAATTGGGTTTATGTGTTGTAGGTGATGTGATAGTGATACTGATTTATTAACTATGTTGGATTGCTTAAAGCCTTAAATAGTTGTTGCAATCAAAACCGAGTTTCTAGTCTAGTAATGGTTAGCGACGGCTATGTTGTTCTAGCATAGCGATGACTACCGTCGTCTGGTATCAACAGTCTTGTTTTAGGTTAGCGACATCACAAGGACCTCGTATAAATTGTCACATGTCCGTGTGTCTATATATATATATATACACACACACACACACACATAGACCGCCACTGATATCGCAACGCAGCCATCGATTTAGCCATTGATTTTCGAGCTAATGACAAGATTTTTCGTTGCTTCTAACATTGGCTGACGATGGCATTTTGTCGTTGCTAAAGCTAACTATTTTTTAGTGTAACTGGATATAATAAAAAAAACAAAAAAAGTAGGATGAACATCTCCATTTATTTACATTACATTTTAGTCTTTGGATATCAACCGTAAATTTCTGTATATTTTGAAAGCCAAGTGAAAATTTTATTATTCACAAATACAAGAGTTACATCTACTTAAAATGCAAAAGCAATACAAAATCTTGAATGTCTAGCCTTGAACTTACAAAAACTGATTACAAAAATAAACAAGAAGCATACTTATAGCAACATTATTCATATCGAGGTGAAGATACTACGACCACGAGGATAACAGCAGCAACACCAAGCAGAAAATTTCTATTTCCAAATTGCAAAGAAAGAAAAAGGCACCATTATTCATTGAATCATCCTCATAAACCAATTCCAAACCGCATGCACAGTAAGTTTCTCATCACAGTTAACCAATAACTGTGTAAAGCTGACACTAACAAAGATTCCAAGGACATCGCCGTTTTGTGTAGAACGTGGTTGACTCATCTAGTCCCACAATATTGGATTTCAGATCCCACTAGGATACAGGTGTACAGGACATCACCATTCAACCATTACAAGAAGGAAAATTTAATTGAAAAAGCTCACCACCAAACTTGGTCAACCTTGCACGATCCATTTAATACCAGAACAGGTGAAGAGCATTCGCAAATACTGAAAAAGTACTTCATGCCTCTAGAGCATCCTTGACGACTCTCAACTCCTTCTTCAAGCAAATCGCAATATACACATTGAAATTCATACATCAAACATGAAAAGATATATTGAATAATTCAGTTTGGCTAGTCAATGTTTTATAATTTTATTTAATAGTTTAACCCAAAAGATGCCGGATATCAAACATAAAGATATATCGAAAACATACTGAAAATATATTGTACATAAAGATCGAAATCTCTCTGCTGGAGAGAGCATATATAGAAAAGTAACTTGATATTGATTATCAGTGTTTGGGATTTATCATTACTATAACAGCGCTATTGCTGCCTATGATATCAAACGAACTGCTGGTTTCACCATGTTTCTTTGTTCCTGGCTATCAGACCACCGACCTCTGCTGACGATTCCTAATTTATGTCTTTTCTTTCCATTGTGAGATATTTTTCTTTGTTTTCTTTTTCATATAATATCTTTTATTATCTTCCTTGCCTGCATGCAATAAACCAAAATTCCATGGTGAGTTTGAGGACAAATTTACAAAGCAAACTCATGAACGAACAAGTTTGAAAATTATGACATATGGTTAGTAATGTTGGAAATTAGACTGTGTTAACTTCCATTGTAATAAACTTATAAACATTGAACTAATCGATTGACTTGACCAACTTACAATGGAACAGTGAAGGCTTAAAAGTGTTGGAAATAAACTTGGTTTTGTAAGGAAATACTATTTATGCAACAAATTTAAGGTTTATATTTGGGAAAGTCAAAATTAAGTAGTAACAAATTCTAGGCCTTCAAATTAGAAAATTCTAGAGAATGTTTTGTAAAGGAAAATATTGAAAATTAGGGAATGCCAGAAAAATCTAGAAAAGAAAAGTCTAGAAGCTGACTATGTTATAAAAGGATATACTATCTCATTTGTTGTATAAAGAAAAATAAAGCAATAAAAATGTAGTTATTCAATTATTCTACATTTTATCTCTCTCCTCCTCTCTGGATGAAATTCAACAAAAAGGAGTTTCATTACTGATTTGTATCCTCAAGAAAATTTGTTAGATGCTATTAACTTAAACAAAAATCCATTTAGAAGCCAACAAATTTAGTGGATGCAAGTATCATTATTGATCGGTACATTAAAGCGAAAGCATCAAATATTGAAAATGTTATAATCGACATTCATGTGAATTAATGGAAAGGTCCATCAATTTTAATCAGTGAAATACAAGTTCAATTATTTGCATCAAGAAAAATGCTAGGATGTGCATATGTTGGTAAAGAGAAAACTAACACTTCAGATTTTTGCAAATACCCAGTTTGGCTTATGAATAAAAGAATTGGGAATAAATAATGTTAAAAGAGCTGGTATTATCTAAGCATATGCTTATAGGAGGGATGAATTGTTCTGTCCCCATCCCTCGGTGTGCCCACCTAATCACAGCCCCCTGATTTCCATCTTTTGCGGTAAAATCCCTCAATTGTTGTGGGATTTAATTGCAAAAGGTGGAGATCAGGGAAATCTAGGCTGTTGGGCACACGTGGACATGGGGATGGGGAAAGAAGAATTGGCCTCCTTAAAGGACACGATATGATAATCCTATATTACGATACGTAAAGGCCCTTCCTAGTTCATGAATGAACATGTTTACCCGAGATTTCATCCACCAGTGGACCAATGAATAAGCCACCAGTGCACCAAAGGAACAATTACTTTTTAGAAGTAATTAGATTTACTATGATGGATGATGATAGTGTTGTTTTACTAATTTTCTAATAAATTTACTTCTACTACTAGTACTACTATTATTACTACTATTATTAACTGCAATATTTTTTTATAAATCAAACCACAAGCAAACATACAAATGAATGCAACAGGAGTATGTATCCAATTCTTTACATTCACCCTCCAACACTTAAAAAATATGCATCCAATTACTCTCCAGTAAAAAATCATGATATGTTTATGTATCACTCAATAATAATATATAAAGATGAGTGCAACATCCTATCCTACTTATTTTTCCCTTTACAATTGTTTGCAAAAATGAATGACAAACATGTAAGATTCTACTGGTAAATAATGTCACCAACCATTTTATTCATGCAAAATCTTTTCCATCTACAATACCAAACCTGTCTATTATAAAGTGTTTCAGCTATTCTCACACTGCCCTTGCTTGTTTACAAGCTAAATCAAAGCATAAGATATTATTGACATAAAATATTTTCTGAATTTGAGCAGCACACAAAAAGAATCCAGTCAATAATGATACTTTTGGAAAAAATAAACTATCGTATCACATATACATCTAGTTACCATGCTACAGGTTTCAACAAATAAGTTATTTAATGTGTTAGTTGACTTAAATCAACAACTACACACAACAAATTTCATCAAGATTATTTCTTAGCTGCTTGAAAAGCAATAAGTTACCGAACTGGAAAACAGTTATATACTTGTTTGAACATTTATACTGAAGGGTAACAGCTGAAATATTCTGTTAACACGGAAGGAAAATATAAATTTGACTACCATTTATGGTTTAGTCCAAATTGTTTTACTTTTCCGCTCCACAAAGAAGCTGAATGAAAATAATATGAAAGGAAACAATACAGGTAATGAAGCAAGTAGGAAAGGACTAATAAACATGAAGATTTGCATCTAATGTAAGTAGATTGCAGATTATTAATAACAAATAATACGAGATTAGGGTTTGAAACAGGCATTCAAAATTGGTTTTGGTATAGATACTTACCATAGTGTTTGATTCAAATGAAGCGTTTTCGATTGAATCCCAGTAAGAGTTTATGATTTTTCTTTAAAACGATAGATTGATCTGTCAGAAGATGGATTTGACAAAAAAGGAAAATAGTTGGTAAACAGTAGGGCGCTCATTTCTGGCAGCCTTTACTGCATATACAATATGCGAACTTTTCTTTTACGTGTAATTATGCGAACTTTTCTTTCACATTATGGTTGGTAGTAGATAGGACTGTCAATGAATATCCCGTCCGTATCCGCATTCGAAAATGCGAAAAATATCCGATATCCGAAAGCGGATACGGATATTCGATATCCGAAATGCTTAGCGGATACGAATACGGATATGACAATATCCGTATCCGATAAATATCCGTCCGCTATGAAAATATATTGTTTTGTATTTTTATATTTAGGTTATAGTAATTTATTATTTTATAAAACAAAACACATATTTAAATTAATGAACTCTAAACAATACACAGGCCAAATCAGAAAAAAGGGCAAAACCCAAAACCGTAAACAACCAAACCTGCACTTTGAAAAATGAACAAAACACATATTTAAATTAATGCAGCAGTGCCTTGTAGGTTTGTACAACTAAAGCCCTAACCTAAGCCATTGGATGAAATCCAACGATGTTCTCCTAGCCTTTATAATCAAATTTCAAGAGAATCAGAAACTCTAACGAGTAACGCCTCATCAATTTCATTTTCTAGCAACTCAGTCGCCAGTAAAAAAAAAAAAGCAGTCGATTGAATTTGATTTCCAGGCTTCGAGTTCGACGCAATTGAATTTAATTTCCAGGATTTGAGCTTGTTCGTGCCGCCAGTCCACGTCTTGCCGCCACCGCCTTGTCGAAGCCATCACCCACCGTCGATCGGGTACAACTAAACCCTAAGAATCGTAATTTGACAACGAAGTGAAACAAAGTTTATCTGCCTATCTATTTTTGATCATTGCGTGCTTACTTCAGCTTCAAGTCAACTTGCGTCTTTTGATATTTGATATAAAATATTAAAATAGAAATCGATGGTGTGCGTTGTGGTAAATTTAATTGTGATTTTGAAATTGTGTCACGGTAAAAACAAGGATAAAACTTGCTGTAATAAACAATGATCTATTTTTTTTGATATTTCATTTATTGTTTTAGTTTCATTTGTGGTAAAAAAAAAAAAGGATAAAACTTTCTGTAATTTGTTTTACTTTCATTTTTGCTAATATTGATTTTTTTTTCCAGCTAATATCATGTAGCTTTTTGCATGAGATAACAACAAATATCATGTAGTTTTTTACGTGTTTTATTTTCAGGTTGCTGTTGCACAACAACTTGAAGTTGTTGTTGAGCAACTGGAAGTTTTTGTTGCATAGCAACTCCAAGTAGCTGTGGCACAACAACTCCAAGTTGTTGTGCTACTGCACAGCAACTTGAAAAGTTTCTATTTTGCTTAATCAACATCGTTTCTTGGTCTGAAATGTTAATCATCATGTCTTAAGCTGCATTGTAAGTTAGAACAAAACCATGCCTTGTTATATAAATTACATAAACTGTGAAGCTAAATGTATTGCTAACCCCATATCATATGCAAATGTTCAGCATTATTTATACTTTATATAATTGAATTTGTGCCTCTTGTGTAGGGTCATTTTTTGGAAGCTTCAACCATTTCATAAAGAAAGAATGTCGTGCTTTAATTTATTTATGTGCTAATATTATTAAGATGAATTATGGTATTTGCTTTAATTTGTATTGTATGTACTTTAATTTGTATGTGTATTTGAATCAGCGTATGGATTATACGGTACTATTTTATATGCATTTGCTTTAATTTGTATGTGTGTTTAGATCAGCGTATGGATTATACGATGAAATATTATTGATTGAATGAGCTATTGTTAAGTCGACATGTTTTATCATTTATGTATTATTTCAATTTTTTCAGCTATTATTTAGTACCAAATGAAATTTGCATTGTATTGCATCAACTTATATATTTTTAAGTTCGGATTCGGATATTTTTGGATATCTGAAAATATCCGTATTTGCTAAGACGGGTACGGATATTTTCAGATATCCAAAAATATTCGCGGATACGGATACGGATATTATTTAGTAGGTATCCGCGAATACGGATTCGGATACGGATTTTTATCTTCGAATATGGATACAACACTATCCGCATCCGTTTGCATCCGTTTACAGGCCTAGTGGTAGATTGGGTACTCATAAGTCATAATAAAACAGTGCTAGCAATGAGGTCAATTGGCAATGTGGACTATAGGATCAAAGCACCTCAAATTAGGATTGAACATTTATAGAGTATTATGACTTATCGTCTACCAACCGCTACCAATTGAAATGATACCAAAAAATTAATAATCAATTATTTTGGTATGCTTTACCGAACCATATAAAATTATACAGTATGACAATGGTGATTAAGCATCAAATATGGTAATTACCATACCTACCATACATTTTCATACACATAAACATATACACACACACACACACACACACACACACATGTGTGTGTATATAATATGTATAACACGGCATTAAAGTATAATGGTTTAATAGAAATCATAGCAAAATACTACTATGTTATCAAATTAAGTGCTATTTTTATTGTGTATTTTTTAAAGGTAATATGATTTTGCACAATATTTTAGTTTTTTGCCAACAAAAATTAAAGATGATCAATAATCATATGATAGAAAATTACAACTCTTAATATTTGCTCTTTTAGCATGAAAAAATGTAAAAAAAACTTGTAAACGGTAAAAAGTAATTACCGGTCTCTACCAAGCATTACCAACCAAAAACCAAATATCGATTTACTGATTAGTTTTTTTGGCAATGGTACGATTTTTCTATTGTAATATATATATATATATATAGTATGATAATGGTTTTGAATATGAATTTTTGATATCGAACCAAATCCAACCCGACCCCAAACATTGAAGAACCTCTATATTCCGCTGATTTATACCACATATTCTTGTTTCTCTCTTTTTCACTAACTCTCTCTTTCCTCCTTGCCCCTCCCCCACCTAACTTATTCAATTATAAATGAGTAGCTATTATTCAAATGCAAAAGGGGTGTCACGGTATATGTGTGTGTGTATAGATATATAGACACACACACACACACATACATATATGATGTTTATACAACACCCATTTTGCATCTCAATAATAGTCACTCGTTTATGTTTAAATAACGTATGAGTGGTAGAAAGAGTTAATGGGAGGAGAGAAAAATGAGATTGTGTAGTGGAAATTAGGGAGGCTAAGTGGTGTTCCACTATTTGGGGTGTTTTTGATACTACCTCAGATGTGTGTGTGTGTGTATGCGTGTGTGTGTGTTATACACTCACGTGATGAACACACACATATTGTGCAGTGCTTGATATATAATACAAAATTGTATCATAGGGATATGGCTCTACAGAAGTTGAGGGATATCGAGAATGCTAAATGCAGAAGAATCGGGACATTTAAAATCAACAGGAAAACTTACAGAGAACGTCGAGGTAAATATTATGGACATTGTTACTGGAAATCCTTTACCAATTGGAAGAAAAGGAGAATTGTATGTCCGGAGTCCTGCAGCTATGTTAGGTAGCTTCATATAATCATCAAACGCAAGATTTTTAAATCTTGTAAACACAAAAGTAAAAAAAATTATGCACCAAAAATGGAAATGTAAAACCTTTTCATATATATATATTACCAGGATATGTGGGGGATGAAGAAGCCAATGCTTCAACTTTTGATTCTTATGGTTGGTTAAAAACCGGTGATTTTGTTATATTGATAGTAATGGTATCTTTATGTTATTGATCGGTTGAAAGAGCTGATCAAGTACAAAGCTTATTAAGTAAGTAATTCGACATTCGTTTATTTTTATGAAATGAAAGAGACACCATCATATGATATAATGTGCTCTATGTATTGGCTCCACCAGCCGAACTGGAACATTTGTTGCATTCCTTACCAAATGTAGTAGATGCTGTTGTAATCCCGTAAGTTCCCTGATTCGTCTCTAAATATAAATAAATTGCAAAATCATGTTCTTAATGATTTTGTTCTCCAATTGCGATTATGTTATAATAATAACAGTTTTCCTCAAGAAGAAGTTGGACAGATACCTTTGGCTTTTATTGTTCGACGGAAGGGAAGCAATATCAACGAAGAACAGACCATGGAATATGTTGCAAAGAAGGTACAAAAACTTTGACTTATGGTCGTTATGCTTAACAATTATGTTTGATAATGAACATTTTGCTAATTTGTGTTTTGTTAACTGTAGGTTGCACCATACAAAAAAAAAACGCAAGGTTGTTTTTGTACATTCGATACCAAAATCCCCAGCAGGAAAGAAACTAAAAAGGGAGTTGATGAGTCATGCACTTTACGATGCCCTTATGTGTAGGTTGTGATATATAAAGTGTGACATCAGTGAATTAGTACAAATCAAATTTTATTTTTATCAACACCTAAATCAATTGACGTTTGTACACGGTGCATATAAAGATCTACGCATAATGCACTTTTCTATGCAGACTAGGGATATGGACAACATGCCTGATATAATTTCGTGATACATCCTTTGCATAAGACCATTATATTTATAGAACACGATAACCAAAAGGCGGCCAAGAATTAATCAGAAGCGAAAATGTTATAGCAAATAAACTGAGAACAAACATGCTTTGGTGTACTGATCAAATCCCGTTAGCCAAAACCTGATACGGTGTTAGATTAAACAGAAATACATTGGTTTGCATTTTAAGAAAAGCAAAAAAATAATGGGTGCAAAGTATTTTGAGACGTTAAACATTTAAAACTAGGGCCGACGATGCAATAAATTAGAAGTTCATATAATGGATTCATTTTACAGGAAAGTAGTGTAAAGGGAAAAATTCGTCAAACTTTTACCTTTAAGGACATGCTCTCAATTTTTTAGTGAGAATGGAATACTTATCAACTGAATATAATAAAAAGGACAAAAATTCTGCAAGAAGGGGCAATGTGTGTGATACCAGTTTTGCATAATGTTTTCATATAATGATATTTTATAGTTTTCGTATATTCTATTGTCTTTATAACTAAATTTTGAAGAGGTTGTCCTTGAAGCTAAAGTTGTTGGAAGTTTGTCTTTCAAACTAAATTTTGTTCATGTCACTCATTTGTCTTTTTTTCGATTAAGTTATTTGGAAATTAGTAATTTGGCACATTTGGACAGGACGTGCCAGAATTCATTTTCCATATACTCAGACTTCAAAGTTTAGTAGGATTTTGGTTTCTTTTGTCTTCCATGTATGTCTTGGTTTGGGTTTTGATATCTACTACTAGTAAAAATACGATAACATGAGGAATTATTGTGCAATTATTTATTAAAATACTTTGCAGATTATAACTTTTAAAATTAAACTTCAGTGCATCAATCAATTAACTCAAGCCAATGACAAAACTAGTAGTATACTTATGCGTCACATTCAAATTCGATGCCTATAACAGAAATTCTCAAACTCCCACATATCATAGATATATGAGTCATTCCTCCAATGATGTTTGAGACTACAACATGATTAGAAACAATATTAGTGTCTAGATGCAGATTATCTATGATGGAGTTGGATATGAATGAATGAGAAGCACCAGAGTCAAAGAGTTCTAATAGGATAGTCAAAAGGAGAAATCAAATCTTCTACGGTGACTTTCCTACCGCGATCCGGTCCACTAGCCTCGAGCGCATGCACTTGCCCTCCAGTTGATCCAACCTTTTGTCTTTTATTATTAGGGCATTTCCTTGTGAGTGTCTAACTTAACCATAAGTGAAACATGCATTCTACGTTTTCTTACAGTCTCTCAGAAAATGCCCCCAAAGCCCACAACCATGACATTTAACCTCTGTCTTGATCTGAGCCTTATCAGGTTTTCCCCTCTTCTTAGCTATGCCCTTCTTAGGCAACCACTTCTTTTTCTCAGCCTTGGGTTTTTCCTCCTCGGCCATAACCTCTTTCTTCTCCTCTTTACTATCTCTATGCATCAAAGGCAGGTCTACAGGTCTCTCGAAAGTTGCTCTCATCGGTACATGCGTCAGTGCTAAATCTTGGAGCGGTTGGTTTAAACCCTCTGCAAATCTTAAATGTTTCTTATGAGGAGTATTTATCAATTCCAATCCAAATCTCACTAGTTGGGTAAAGCTGTCAACAAATTCCTCTATTGTCATCCTTCCTTATTTCAAATTCAAGAACCTCTCTATTTGCATTCCTTCCTCTGCTTGTGATAAGAATCTCATCTCGAATCTAGCCTTTAGTTCATCCCAAGTAGCCACCATCTATTCGATCTGAATCATTTCCCACTAATACGATGTTTCGTTCTTCAGTTACCAAGCGGCCAACTGAATTTTCATCCTATCATCAAGCTCCAACAAGTTAAATACATTCTCTGTCTCCCTAAGCCTACTTCGCGCCTCCATAAAACTCTCAATACCACGAAACGGCTTGCTTGCCTTCCATCGCGTAGAAGTCCTTACAAAGCTTAGAGGAGTTGACTGCAAGATTTGAAGGAGCTACTGCAGCTGCAGCTGGGGGAGGGACATTTTCTTGCACTCTGGGAGGTGTCGTAGCCTCCAAGTGTCTATAGAACCGTGTCGGAAGTGGAATGCCCTCGAGAAGGTTAGGATCCGTGGACATGCTGAACAAGGATGAAACAAGGATTCAAAAAGAGAATGAAGGAATATTGTTAAATGACTTGAGGGGATATATTTTTCAAAAATTGGTTTTATTTGGAAATACTTTAATTTGAAAACTACTTTTTCAAAAACTTTTTCTCTAATCTTGTAACCTTAGGCTCTAATACCAAATGTGATACCCCACATCCCTTAATGTCACCCATATAAGGATGCATTAAGTTCTGTGACAAAGAAAATTAACATTAGGGGACAAAAATCAAGTCAGACCTACAACTAAGCATGATAAAAAAAAAAAAGTGACAAGCAGCAAATCAACGGTAAAAGACCCTAAGTATGATTTTGAAAGGAAAAAAAATAGTACAGATATACAACAATAACTGAACTGTGGTTCAACCAAATATGGTTTACATACATGTTAACCAATCGATTACAGTAGATTAAATGCTAATTTTTTGTTTGCATTTCTGTTTTATGTTGGTTATGATATTCATGAGGAAACCCTCTTGTATGATGTTAGTTTTTGCTTTGTGCATGTGGCGTGTCGTTGGCCTATGACATTCATTGCCTTGATTGACATAGAAATATGTACTATGAACCAATTCTAAATGCTTTGCTGGTTTGATGCAGATCTCTATTTTATGTGCTATCCTCAAGCACCACAAGTTAACTTCAAGCAGCATGTCTCAAAGGTAAAATATTTAATTTTCTTTTTCATGCATATGATAAAATTAACTTTGTAACTTTTGGTTTCGTTTATTCTTTTAGTACATATTTTTTTTGTATTTTTTGTTGACTTCTGCTAGTGGCTGCAATCTTGTTAGAAGTGCAAATGTTATTTATACACTGATGCTTTTGAGCACACCTTATAGAGGTTTTGTATATGTGCCTATGTGATATATATGCGAGTTTTAAATATTTTGAGCTAAATATTGCTTTTTTTTGTTGTAACAGGACCAAATTGCTTATGTTTTAGAGGAAAAAAAGAAAAAAAAACAAGATTCAATCAAGCATTTGACATGGAAGAGATGATCAGACAATATGTATGAATTGTTAAGTTTGGGTATGTGAAAGTAGTTTTAATATATATTGACATTGTTTGAATGATATGCATGAAATATTATATGGCAGTTTACATGTTTGTTGTCTTTGAAAATGTTTTATGTTTGTATACATTTAAGAAATAGATAATGAAATATCTGAATGATATATGTATATAAAAGTAATGAAAGAGCTGAAATTATGGTATATAAATGCTGTAAAATTATTTGTAAAATTATAGGGTTTTAAAAACGCTATCAAATCGTCAGACAAACACTATCAAATTGTCAGACAAACGCTATTAGAAACACACAATAAACACTATAACAGATGTATATGTAAACACTATACAATTGAATAAAAACGCTATAGAAAAACCTAAAAACGCTACAATAGAACATGAATATACGCTATACAAAAAAGGAATAAACGCTATTATAGGAAGCAGTTGGTTATGGTTTCATATAGCGTTTTTGGTTAATAGCAATGATAAAACGCTGTAGAATAAAACTTTTATATAGCGTTTTAATTTTGCTATTTAAAATTGAAGGCCTAGCATAGCATGTCTTTCCATGGCGATCTCTGAAACGCTATTATAGACTATGATAGCGTTTTTCATACTCTATTAAAACCCCTTTTTGTGGTAGTGTCTTGTTTCAGGTTAGCGACATCACAATGACCTCCTATAAATTGTCACATGTCCATGTATGCGCACGAACGTGTCTATATATATAGCCGCGGCCATTGATTTTTGAGCTAATGACAAGTTTTTTCGTTGGTTCTAACATCGGCTAATGATGGCATTTTGTCCTAAAGCTAACTATTTTTTAGTGTAATTGGATATAATCAAAAATACAAAAAAAAGTAGGATGAACATCTCCATTTATTTACAGCACACTTTAGCCTTTGGATATCAACCATAAATTTCTATATATTTTTTCTATGTTTGTAAGTTGGTTAATTATAATTTAATTTTGAATTATGCACTTTAAAAGCTCTCCTCATAGCATACAGATTCATTATCTGTGTACTCACTTTTCCGTTTAAATACTCGATTCACTATCTTATTTTGATTCTTCGTTGCCGTTTTATGTAACATGTGGCCGACTCATTTATTTATAGGACATCACATTTCAACCATTACAAGAAGGGAAATTGGTCAACCTTGCACGGTCCATTTAATACCAGAACAGGTGAAGAGCGTTCGCAAACACTGAAAAAGTACTTCATGCCTCTACAACATCCTTATTCCTTCACGACTCTCAACTCCTTCTTCATGCAAATTGCAATATACATATTGATAATCATACGTCATACATGAAAAGATATATTGAATAATTCAGTTTGGCTAGGCAATGTTTTATAATTTTATTTAATAGTTTAACCCGAAAGATGCCAGATATCGAACATAAAGATATATTGAAAACACATTGAAAATATATTGAACATAAAGATCGCAGTCTCTCTGTTGGATAGAGCAGATATAGCAAAGTAACTTGATATGGATTATCAGTGTTCGGAATTTATCATTACTATAGCTGCTGGTTTCACCATGTTTCGTTGTTCCTGGCTATCAGACCACCGACCTCTGCAGACGATTCCAAATTTATGTCTTTTCTTTCCACTGTGATATATTTTCCAATTTGTTTTCTTTTTCCTATAATAGCTTTTATTATCTTCCTTGCCTGCATGCAATAAACCAAAATTCCATGGCGAGTTTGAGGACAAATTTACAAAGCAAACTCATTAAAGAAGATTTGCAAAGACAAGCTTGCTGAAGTAATTTAATGAACAAGGATTGGAATCTGGAAGGAGAGTCCACAAATATTGAACATACCTTTAATACCATCAGTGCATTTAATCATAAGCAGCCAAAATTCTATGTACCAACTGTGACATTGAATGTTTTAATCAACAAACTGCTCCTCCATGCAACACAAGCAAGATCACTGCACTATTATCGAGACCGTGAATGTACACCAAATGGACGGAGCAGTGATACAGTTTTCATCAGGGACGACAGGCAGGGTGAAAGCAGCACTGATGCCGCACCACAGCTTCATAGCCATGACTGCTGGCTTTCATGCACTGAGACCATCAACTGTAAAGGTGGAGACTACCCTCTCGGTGGCACCGATGTACCATTTTGAAATCCGCCATTACAAAAAGCAGATCTGAAATTATCTCAAAATATTCATCTTAGGTTTTACAATACAGAATACCGAATGTATATTGTTTACAACCTATTTACATAAAAGGACCTGTGACATATTATATTACAGACTTAGACTCACAGCCGTATGTTACAGTAGAAAATATAACATATAACTGTCCAATATGACTCGATACACCTCAATACCCCCTCAAGATGGACTTGTAGGGAGTTGAGGCACAAGACCAATCTTGAAGCTTAAAAACTGATGTTGCTCCACTCCAAGAGGCTTTGTCATAAGATCAGCAAGTTGCATTTTTGTGTTTACATGAGACAGCACCAAGAATGCACTCTGAACATGATCTCGAATATAATGGCAATCCATTTTCAAGTGTTTAGTTCTCTCTTGAAGCACATCATTTTCTGCAATATATTGTCACAGAATAAAGTGATAGGTTTAGGAACATTTACCATTAATTCTTGTAACAATCCTTCTGTCCAAACCACTTCACTTGTTGTGTGGCTCATGGCTCTATACTCAGCCTCAGTTGAACTCTTAGATGTCACCTTTTGCTTTTTAGTCTTCCGTTAAATTAATGATTCTCCCAAAAACACACAAAAACCAATCAATGATTTTCCAGAAAATGCACAACTACCCCAATCAGCATCACTATATGCTTCGAGCTGTATTGGTGTGTTAGCAGCATAGAATAAACCATGGTTTAATGTTCCTTTCAAATACTTCAAAACATGCAACGCAGCAGAAAACTGTGGAGTTCTGGGTTCTTGCATAAATTGACTAAGCTGTTAAACAACACAAGAAATGTCTGGACGTGTCATATTAAGGTAAAGTAATTTGCCAACTAACCTTCTGTATATCTCTGGATTTTCTAATTGAGGACCCTCAATAGTACTTAATTTCAGTCCTTTAGGAAGAGGAAATGGTGCTACCTTTGCATTTTCCATGTTTGTAGAATTCAACATATCATGTATATATTTTCTTTGGTTTAAAAGAATGACTTCTTTTGTTCTTGTGACTTCAATTCCAAGGAAAAAAGCTAGCTCACCTAAATCCTTGATTGTAAAAGCTTTGTGTAAAGCACTTTTAATTTCAGAAATGACTTGCAAATTAGATCCAGTGACAAGAAGATCATCAACATAACAAACAATAACAGTGAATTCTGAAATAGTTGATCATGTAAACAAAGAACAATCTTGTTTTGACTGAATAAATCCAATTTGAATCAGAAAACCCTTCAATTCTTTATTCCATTGCCTAGCTGCTTGTTTAAGTCCATAAATTGATTTTCTCAGTTTACAAACTTGTCCAGATTTTGCTTTTGTATATCCGGGAGGAGGTTTCATATATAATTCTTCATTAATGTATCCATGTAAAAATGCATTGTTGATGTCTAATTGATGTAAATACCAATTATTTGCTGATGCTAAAGCAATAACTATTATAACAGTCATAAATCTTGCAACTGGACTGAAAGTATATTTAAAATCTTTACCTTTGATTTGCTTATCCCCTCTTGCCACAATTCTTGCTTTGCATCTTTCAACATCACCATTTTTCAAGAATTTTGTTTTGTAGACCCACTTGCTGCCAATTGCTGTTTTATTTGAAGGTAAATCCACAATATCCCAAGTATGGTTCTTCTCCATAGCTTCTATTTCTTTCTCCATAGCTTCTACCCATCTAGCATCTTCTTTTGCTTGATTATAAGACATTGGTTCTCTTGTAGATAAGACCTTATCCAGACTGCATAAAGTACTTGAACTCAAGTGTTTTAATGAAGAATCAGTAAACACATTAAAAACCATAGAAGCAGAAGAATTATCATATAGAGTAGATAATGGTTTAATGTGTTGAACTTCGAAATCCTTAAATTTGGAAGGTAATCTTGTTATTCTGGTTGATCTTCTTATTACAGGAACTAGAGAATCAACATTTTCTTGATTATAATCCGTAGTAGAAGGACTTTGTTGATGTAAAATAGGTGTAGAGGAGTTTTCTACTACTGTGTCATCATTTGCATTTGTAGGAATAACTTGTGAAACATTTAGAGGTGGAATATTCAAATTGGAGCCACAAATTTGTTCCTTGTCATTAATATTTGGAATTTGAGACAATGAAAATTGTTTCTGATTTTGTGTAAAAGACTGAGACTTTTCATTATGATAAGGAAACACATCTTCTTTGAAAATCACATTTCTGCTAAGAATAACTTTATGATCATCATACAATTTGTATACTTTTTGAGCATATGGATAACCTATCATTATGCATATCTTTGCTCTAGCAGTAAATTTATCACTTGATTTTATTGTTGAGTAACATAAACATCCAATTATCCTAAGATGTACATAATCAGGTGGTTTACCCATTAAATTTTCATATGGAGTTTTCCAGCGAAGAATTGAACTTGGCATCAAATTAATCAAATGTCCAGCCACTAAAATGCAGTCACCCCAAAACTTAACAGGTAGATTAGCATGAATTCTAATTGATCTTGCAGTTTCTAATAAGTGTCTGTGTTTTCTCTCTACTCTTCCATTTTGTTGAGACACTCCAGGTATACTTCTTTGGTGAATTATTCCCTTTTGAGGAAATAATAAGGTACATGATTCATTGACTATTTCTATACCATTGTCACTTCTAATTGTCTTCACTTTAGTATCAAACAGATTTTCAACATATGTAAGAAAAGCAGAAATTACACTATAAACCTGTAGCTTGTTATGTAGAAGGCGAACCCAAGTTGTCCTAGTATGGTCATCTACAATGGTTACAAAATAGGTTGCTCCAGATAAACTTGGTGTCCTATATGGTCCCCATAAATCAATGTGTACAATTTCAAAAGATTGTGTAGCAATGGATGAAGACAACATAAAAGGTAATTTATGATGTTTTCCTAGAATGCATGCTTCACAATTAAATCACCAATTTTATTATCAACACAAGAGCTTGGTAAATGCTTCATATTAGTAACACTTATATGACCTAATCTTGCATGTAAAACATCAAAAGTAGGAAAAGAAGTAGAACTACTTGCTACTGCATTGTTAACTTTTTCAGAAATAAAACTATCTTTGTCTATCAAACATAAAGAAGATGTACTAGGCATAGAGTTTAGACTTTCTCCATTGAATTTGTATAACCCAGCTTCTCTTATTCCTGTTCCTTTCACTTGTTTAGACTGGAGGTCCTGAAATACACATCTTGTCTGATCAAAATGAGCAGTTAACTTGTTATAATCAAGTAGTTTTCCAATAGAAAGTAAATTGTGTTTAAAATCAGGAATATATAATACATACTTAAGAATTATTTGTGGTGTTAAATGAATAATTCCTGATTTTTTCACATATTTATTTATTCCATTTGGTTGACAAACAGTCAAAGGATTCTTTAATGACTGAATTGATGTAAAATGTTTTAAATCATATGTCATATGATCTGAAGCACCTGAATCTACTATCCAAGTATCCTGATTTATCTGATTCGAACTGTAATTAACACTAGAAGCAATTATACCTGCAAATCCACTACAGACAGAGGATTAGAAGTAGAGGACTCTTGTTGCATCATTTGCATAACTGCTTTGTAAATTTCAGTCACCACTCTCTGATCAACCTGAGTAGCAGATTTATGTTCTCCACTCTGAACAGATGTCCCTGATGTAGATGCATTTGCTACAAATCTTCCAGTAGGCTTGACATTCTTCCCTTTGTGAAAACATTCTGGATACCCTATAAGCTTGAAACATTGTTCAATGGAATGACCCTTCATTTTGCAGTGTTCACAATTTGCATCACTTTTAAGTCATTTAGAATCACGTCTTTGAGGAATTGGTACTGAATCCTTTTGAGAATTTTGCCTTAAACTTTGTACTTGAAGAGCATTGGTGTCAGATGTGAAACTATTTATTCCATTCAGATTTTGCCTTTCAACTTGTTGTAGAATATTGTATGCTCGATTTATAGTTGGTAATGGATCAACACTGAGAAGATTAATCCTAACTTGATCATAATATTTATTTAAATTTGACAGGAATTGAATTAATTTCATTCTCTGGTCTACATCAACAAGTTTCTTAAGTATACCACAAGCACAATCTTTCATAACTCCACAAGTACAATCAGGGAAACCATCAAGAATTTGTAACTCGTCCCAAATTTCTATAATTTACAATAATATTCAGAAATGAATGAATTCCCTTGTTCAATTAGCATTAATTGACGATGCAAATCATATAATTGAGGAACATTTGTTTTTCCATACCTTTCGAGAATTTCAGTCCATAATTAACGAGAAGAATCGCTAAAAATAAAACTCTCAGAAATTGACTTATCCATTGAATTAGTTAACCAATCATTACCACATAATCGTTGCGGATCCATTTCTGATAATCAGAAGATGTGTTTTCTAGCTTCGGCAATATTCCATCAAGAAACCCTAATTTGTTGCGAGCAATCAGCGCCATCCTTATCGCTCTGCTCCAATTGACGAAATTGTTTCCATTGAAGATATGATTCACAATAGGAACAACGGAAGTATCTCCAGACGTCAAGAAATAGGGATCATTGTGATTGATGATGATGTTTCCCGATTGTGGATTTGAATTGAAAGTCGAGTTCTCTGATTCATTCACCATGATGTCAGATCGACCTTGCGAGAAGAATAATTAGAGATAATTTTGCTCTGATACCATGAAATTCGCATTACAAAGAAGCAGATCTGAAATTATCTCAAAATATTCATCTTAGGTTTTACAATACAGAATACCGAATGTATATTGTTTACAACCTATTTACATAAAAGGACCTGTGGCATATTATATTACAGACTTAGACTCACAGCCGTATGTTACAGTAGAAAATATAACATATAACTGTCCAATATGACTCAATACACCTCAATACATTCGTTTGGGTTTTTTTACTACACTTAAAGGTCTGGCATTGGGAGAGACTATTGTTGTTATAACAAAATTGGGGCTTCATGACATTTTAGGTGCTGCAGAGAAGTATGGTGCGGCGCTGATGATAGCTGCGCCACCAGTTGTTGTGGCCATGGGAAACAATGATGAGATGAACAAGTATGACTGGGGTCAGATGAAAAGAATATTTTGCGGTGGTGCTCCATTGTTCGTTGTGGCTGCTGAAATTTATGAGGAGGTTTCCACATATCCATCTGCTACAGGTACATAAACCATTAAATGTATATCTTTACTGTTATATCATGTGATATGTATTGAACAGGCGTCCAAAGCCGACGCCTCTATGAACATAATTACATATTCAAAGGCGCTTGTTGAATAAACACCTAGATAACAGGCGTTTGTTGAAGGAGCGCCTCATTCTATTCTGGATATTCAAACTATCGGATAATTTACACTCTGTTAGAGACACATTTGGGTGCAGATAACACAATTTGTGATATATAGTTGGTTGCTGGAGATGCTATTAATATATGACATATCACTACAATTATGAAAGAAGATTCCCAAAACATGGAAAGAAGATCCTATAGATGTGAAAAATAAACAAATAAACAACAACAATGATAAGAAGTCGTCGTAACAAATGTTGCGTATACTATAAAATAATGCAAATTATTTTCATTTTCATTAAGTCATTATTAATGACGCAAATATGCAGACTAAGTTTAACACAATTCGCGGAAATGATATAAAAAATACATGGAAATTAGGGATATGTCTCTATTTTTAAACTTAATGTAAGTTTCTCTCCTCCAAATTTAATAATAAAATTTAGTACATACTGTTTATACCACCCATCCAGCCAAATATTTGTTATATACTGAAAAGTTAACTTGCAGTAAAAATGTGAGCTGATTTATTGGACATTTATACAATATTATCATTTATCGTCATTATCAATCGCTATCAATTAAAATAATGCTGAAAATTTCGATAATCAATTATTTTGGTACGGCTTGCTGAATCGCATGAAATTATACGGTATAACAATGATAATTAACTATTAAATTTGGTAAGCACCATACCTACCATACATCTTCACACACATAAACATACATACGAATATATCCATGTGTGTATATAATATTTGTAACACTATATTTAAAGTATAATGATTTAATAGAAAATATAGCAAAATACTATTATGTTATCAAATTGAGTGCAATTCTTATTGTGAATTTTAAAGATAATATGATTTTGTACAATATTTTTGTTTCTTCCCTACACAAATTAAAGGTGATAAATAATCATATAATAGAAAATAACAACTATCAATATTTACTCTTTTAGCATGAAAAATTGTAAAAATCTTGCAAATGGTAAAAAGTAATTAGCGGCCTCTACCAACCATTATCAACGAAAAACCAAATTATTAGTTCATCAGTTACTTTGGCTGGTAATGGCACGAAATTTCTAATATCATATATATATATATATATATATATATATATATATATACTGGTGAAAGGAGAGAGAAAAGTGATTGTGTGGTGGAAATTAGAAGACTAAATGGATGTTGCACTATTTGGGGTGTTTTTGATCCTACCTCATATATGTATGTGTGTGTTATACGCACACATGATGCTCGCGCGCACATTGTATAGTGCTTGATGTATAATACAAAATTGTATCATAGGGATATGGCTTTATAGAAGCCGGAGGGATATCGAGAATGCTAAATGCAGAAGAATCGAGGCATTTAAAATCTACAGGAAAATTTGCAGAGAACGTTGAGGCAAAGATTGTAGACATTGTTACTGGAAATCCTCTCCCGATTGGAAGAAAAGGAGGATTATTTGTCCGGAGTCCTGCAACTATGTTAGGTTGCTTCATATAATTATCAAATGCAAGATTTTTAAATCCTGAAAACACAGAAGTAAAAAATTATGCATCAAAAATGGAAATGTAGACATTTTCGTGTACCTATTACCAGGATATGTGGGAGATGAGGATGACAATGCTTCAACTTTTGATTCTTACGGTTGGTTAAAAACCGGCAATTTGTGTAATATAGATAACAATGGGTATCTTTATATTGTTGATCGGTTGAAGGAGTTGATCAAGTATAAAGCTTATCAAGTAAGTAATTCGACATTCATTTACTTCTATAAAATGAAAGAAACCATTAATGTAATCTATGTGTAGGTTCCACCAGCTGAACTAGAACATTTGTTGCATTCCTTACCAGATATAGTAGACGCTGATGTAATCCCGTAAGTTTCTTGATTCTTCTTTAGATATAAATAAATTGCAAAATAATGTTCCTAATGATTTTGTTCTCCAATTGCGATTATGTTACAATAATAATAGTTTCTCTCAAGAAGAAGTTGGGCAGATACCTTTGGCTTTTGTTGTTCGACGAAAGGGAAGCAATATCAGCGAAGAACAGATCATAGAATACATTGCAAAGTAGGTACTAAAACATCGACTTATGATCGTTATGCAGGCATATGCTTAACAACTACGTTTGATAATGAACATTTTGCTAATTTGTGTTTTGATAACTGCAGGTTGCACCATACAAAAAAATACATAGGTTCAAATTCAACAAACATCCATAATAGATCCTAGTCACAACATAATAATAATACCCATAATATCTATAATAGATCATAAAATGAGTATGAACTCAAGCAAAATCACATATCTCAATATCATCTCTATCTCCTTCTTCAACATTGGCATTGCTTGGATCGGGTAATGATGCACCATAATCATCCTCCACTTCTTCATCATCAAGAGGAATAGCTTCTTCATCTGAGTCTTCATCAACTAATCCAAATGTCGAACTAGTGTTGCAACGAGTGTAGACCAACATCTCACTAGTAGAACCAACTTGAGATCTCCTTGAAAGATTGTGTCCCTCAAGCGCATGTGATGCACCTTGAGCTTCATCCACAGCACTCCAAAAAGCATCATCTTCATTGCTAATCCACTCATTATTCCACTCGAAGTCATCAAGTACAAGTGGATCAAAATTCCTTCCAAGTTCACACCTTTTTTTGAATCTTGAATCTATTTTTCGGTTGTAATGGACATACACCAAGTCATTTAAACGTTGATGTTTCAATCTTTCCTCTTTTTTATATGAATCTAAAAATATAAAATGCAATTAGACCTAAAGTATAAATAGTGTAAATTTGAAAACAAATACATTAAAAGATATGGGAACTTACAAACTCAAATGTACTCCATTTGCGTTCACAACCGGAAGATGAACAACAAAGACCGACTATACACTTTGCAAATGATTGAAGCTCAAGTGCACGACCTCCATAAGCATCCCACTAATCAACTAACATAAATTAATAAATATAATTGTGTTTTAGTACTACTTGCGAGGATATAATTGCGCCATTAATACCATGCATCAAACATAAAAATATAAGAAAATTACGAGGATTTTTTTTTCTATGCTCAACTGCCATCTCTCTTGCAAAGGCTTCCCTTGAATTTTTATAGTCATCAGCATAATTACTTATCTTGTTCCTTGTACCCCGATCTATGATCATCTTCTCAAGCACATCATTAAAGTCGTCTCTTAACCGAGAGGCATAGGCATGATCATTTTCTAGAACATCAAAGTATTTACCCGGCTTAAGAAATAAAGCAGCCCCATATAATGGTTTTCCCATTTGGTTCTTCCAACGATCATCAATGGTTTTAACCAGTTTGCTTAACATGCTTTTTTCTTCTTGAATGACGCTTTGACCTTATTTTTTGTAAAGTCCATAGCATATGCTATCTCTGCCAAAGCGGGTCTCTTATCCTCATCAACAATCCATAACACCACATGAAGAGGTTGTCATGCTTGAATGCACTCTTCAACACTATTCCAAAAGAGTGATGAAAACACAGTGTCCAAAATTTCTTACCATTTTCTGTTTTTGCTAACTTAGATCTACTCCAATCCTTGGCACAAAACAAAAAACGCAACGAATCCCGATTCTTGTACAAACTTTGCAATGTGAGAAAAGCAGTGGCAAACCTCATAGCTCCAGCCCTCACTAAATCCCTCCCATTAGTCTTGTCCCTCAATGCATCAAATATACGCCCATGCCTATAAATAAATGTAGTACATCTTCTTGATTGATTAATTGTTTTTCTAAAGCCTGGAAACTTGCCTATGTCCTCCAACATCAAATCAAGACAATGGCAACACATGGAGTCTAAAATATAGTAGGTAATTTAGCCATTAAGAGCTCACCTGCTGCCTTATAATTTGCACCATTATCTGTAACCACTTGCACAACATTTTTCTCACCAGTTTCCTTGATCTTGCTACCAAGTAAGTTAGTCAGCATTGATGCATCATGTGACTCACTAAAAGCATTAACCGAACCCAAGAAGAAAGTTCCTTCGGGACTGTTGGCAAGAAGGTTTATAAGATGTCTTTCTCGTCTATCCGTCCATCCATCCGACATAAGCGTGCATCCATATATTTTCCAAGATTTTTCATGCTTCTCCTTCTGCTTTTCTGTTTCTTCTTTTGCTTTCTTAAGTAGAGGAACCCTTAATTCAAGAAATGTGGGGGGCTTCAAACCGGGTCCACATTGGCCTATGGACTCAACCACGACCTCATAACTCCTAGAGTTGGCAGCATTAAAAGGTATTCCACGCTCGTAGAAAAAGTTGGCAATGTGCATATAAACTCTTTCTTTCTCTTCTGGCGTTCTGAGGCGACTTTCCAAGGTTGTTTGACTCGTGCCTTTGGAATGTCTATCTTCAATAACTTGTTCCGGTGTCCTCATAAGCATCGAACCAACTGATTTCAAAGCTTTAAGTTGGACTTTCAGAAGCTCAAATGCCTTCTTTTTCTTTTTTGGAATAGTATTGGAGGCTGCAGTAGATTCGATTTCTTGAACCTCGTCATCATCACCATTATGAAGATCAAGCTGCACCATTTTATTCCTCTTCTTACTTTGCATAAATTCACTCATTTGTTTGGCAATCTCCCTAGTTGTCTTTGGACATTTATGAATATCCGCATAAACACCAACCAAATGTTGGTTGAACCTGTTAATGCAGGCATGATTTTCATTCCCGCAAAGACTGCATTTAACCACATCTTTATTGCTTAAGTTTGGCCAAATGCATACCTACAACCGGGATCATTTGATTTAGCTTTCCTCTTAGGATCTCATGCCAAGTATTTTCTGTGTTACTCTCCATTTCAACTGCTGCATATATAATTAAAAGCAAAGCAGTTAATTATTAATTAGCTTATAATATAATTAATAGTATACTATATATAAATTTTAAATATACATACCTGCGGCCGGTAGCGGCGAGGTGCGCGGAGGAGCAACGGCGACGAGCAACAACGAGGAGCAGCGACGAGGTGGAGGAGAATTAATCAGTTTTTTTTTATTGATTTGCGATTTAGGGTTTTTAATTTTTATCGATCCGGTCTGTTATGCAACGAGGAGCAATTTGGTTGTATCGTGTCGATTTAGGGCTTTTAATTTTTATCGATTTGGTCTATTATGCGGCGAGGAGCAATTTGGTTGTACGATGTCGATTTAGTTTTTTTGGGCTGATCGATGTCAATTTATGGTTTTTTGAGCTAGTTAAGCCCAGCATCGTCAAATTTGATAAGTCGAGCATCGTCGAATCTGCTCGGGCGACTTGCCGACTTGTCGTCGACGTGATATCATTGCACATATTTGTGCTTCTCTACCGAGATGAGTTGACAAGTGTACCATTATGTCAGAATATAATGATGGAAAATATTTTCAAGCTCACACAGAATTTCAATAATCTTAACGTTGATTTGTTGTAACTTCTCTGTGTCAAGGACACACTAACATATATTAACATATATGTGTTAACTTTCAAAATACATTTTAAGTTAAGCATTATATATTCACATGTTTAAATACACTTAATCTTTTCCATCGACAATATAGGAAATTAAATAAGTTTCCAAACTGACATAGAATTTCATTTTATGTTATAATCAAGCAACAAAATACTTAAAATCAATATATGAATCCTTTTATAACTCCAGAGCAGAGGATGAGTTTGAACTATAAAATACTGAAGGTGTTAATCGAAATTGAACTCTAAAATGGAATCTAAGACACGGTTGCAAACTTTGAGTAAGTTTATAGTATGATCGAACTGCGTATTAAGTTCAATACATAAGAAATACTTATTTATACTATGATTGTATCAAATATATGTTATTATCATTTGAACGACATAGGTGATTGGATATGCAATAACCACATCAAAAAGGACAAGTACATACCTAATTCACCATAATGAAAATAAATCGTGTACAAAAAGCAATAGTTAAGCGACCATGGATAAAGTGGAAGGTGTAAACGAAAATGTCAAATCAATCGAAATGAGCATCAAAGCTTGATTTTTAGCTCTGGTTTGAAAGGGTCATTCTCCAACAACCAAATCAGTACAAGCGCCATAAAAAATAAATGTGGTGCCATGTTCCAAATTTTACGACCACTAGAGTAATGCTAGAAGTAATGTTTAAAGGGAAAATAATAATTTGATGAGTATATCTAATATATAAACTACTTCAGTACTTAAGTTCAGCTCGCATACTCAGCTCAAAACGAATTCAGAGCAGCTTGACTTTTATTTCTACATGATCAAACTTCAAGCTCAACATCATCAACCAATAATTGCAGCATGAATTTATCGTTATCACGCACACCATTATTCATCATTTGCAGGCCTGCATCTTGCAGTGTAATCATCTACTTTCAAGGCAAAACCATCTAGCATGCTTCAGTTTCAATCCTCTTCATCCTAATTGTTGATAATAATAGGTCTATCACTGTATCAGCCTTGATAGAACATATACATCTAGCACATCATCCCATGATTTGCATCTGAAGGCTTTATTCAAGGCATGCAGCACCAGCAACTTTGCTCTTGGAACAACACGTATGACTATCCATAACAACTTCTACACGTCTCTTGCTAGGAACCAACAATAGCTTATAAGTCTCTCTCATCGCCTCAACCCCATGACCAATCATAACTCCTTCTTGGCCGAAGCTAGGGTGACAACATCATTAACAATTTATTTAATTGTATACGTATTATATATACTTTCTACTAGTTCTTATCTCGTTACACCGTTCATCATATCAATGATCCTAAATACTCCCTCCGGTTCATAATATAAGATGTTTTCCAAGGTTTTCTTTGTTCTAAAATATAGGATGTTTAAGCTAGTAATTCCAATTTTATCCCTGATCAATAATAAATGGTAGAAACCCAAAAGGTACTTCACGGGTACTTTATGCATGAAAAAAATAAAAGGTGGTTGAAGGGAATAGAAATATTAAATGAGTTTTGCATGGAACTAGGAGTAATAATTGACAGTACATGAAAAGAGAAAATAATGTGTACGACAAAACTAATTAAGGTATGGACTAAAATGTCATTTGGTATTTTCCTTAATTCCTGTGCATACCACTAAAACTTTTTACATTATGAATCATAGGGGTGAGCATTTGGTTGGTTTGGTTTATCCGACGATAAATTTGTCAAACCAAACTAAAACCAATAAAAAATGAAAACCAAACCAAACCGACCAAATTAAGTTTGGTTGGTTCGGTTGGTTATCCGGTTAAACCGAACTAAAAATGTTTTACACTTTGTGCTTAGAATATTCACTATAATTTGAAACAAATTATAAATATATGATTACCGTATTAATATTTTAGATTTTTATTTTTTTTTAGTATCAATTTTGACACATAGGTGATGGTTAATATATACCTATATAAAAAAATTAACCTAAAATATTCATTATAATACCAATAATTTGAAAAATACAGTAAAAGTTCGGTTAATTCGGTTAAACCGATAACCGAACTTAATATTTTTTCGGGCCGATTACAAACCAATTTAATTTTGAAACCGAACCAAACCGACCAAAATACACTGGTTTGGTTGGTTTATTTGGTTTAACCAAATAATGCTTACCCCTAATGAATCAGAGGGGTTATTCATAACGATTGATTCCAAACAGGCTTCTATGTTGATTTTGGTTTCTGCTAATAAATTATGAGTGCTTTAGTCATATGACGACCACTCTTCCATAAGAAAAATCAAAACAAAAATTGCTCAGAGAAGTGTTTCTCTGATATAAGTGGCACTGATTTTCATTTGTGGAGGAGTTCAGGATGGAAAAAAGCAAATTTATCTTATGTATCTTTTTTGAAATAGTAAAATATGAACAAATTCGTAAAATGAAGCTTAATGCCAAAATTAATCAGTTACTGAATGACACTGTGTTCTGAAAGTAGCCTTGAACACAAAACCACAATGAAAATATGTTCTAAAAAATAACATTAAACGGTTCATAAATGGCACTGCAGTTGTATTTAGATGGAAATTTGTAATATATGTCCATCGTATTGGCAGTTCCGATAAGAGAAAAAAAGGCTCACGCCATATTTTCGCAATAATATATAAAGTAGATCATGAAGCACATTTGCAAACATTCATGGTTCAATGCATTAACTCCAGCTACAGACCGAACAATAGTGAAATAATGCCCAAAAGATATTTCCTAACAGCAAAGTGTAAACTATCAGCTTGGATAATTTAATAAATTGAAAATACCAAAGTATTCGAAACAAGGTGTACATGTTAAAACATACGTATCATAGCGCTCAATTAATCCTGAAGGAAAATTATGAATGCTACAAAGAAATACTCTAAAGAGGTTGAAATGCTTTTTTTCTTTTTTGATTCATAAGTCACCCATATCCAGTTCTTAATTAGGTTTATATCGGTGTTTTAAAAAATGGCCTAAGGCGAAAACGCCTTAGGGCACAGTTCAAAAGACGTTACACACACACACATATGCCTCGGCCAATTGAGGCTCTAAGGCGTACGTTTTACCTGTGAGGCTTAAGCCTCAAATGGTCGAGGCGTAAAAAATACAAAAAACGTACGCTTTAGAGCCTCAATTGGCCGAGGCATATGTGTGTGTGTGTGTATATGTATATATAATCATCCCTTTTTATTTACAGCTTACCTGCGTTTCAATTTTTACTGTTGCTTGCTTCGTTTTACCCTACAACACAACCAAAGAAAAAAGAGGTAAACGGTTTTTTTGAATTTCGAATCGATTCAACGGGAATCGAACTCGATTCCTTAACGGGAATCGAGCTCAATTTCTAGAATCGAAATTTTCCAATAGAGACTTTTTTTTACTATCTTTTTTTTTCCTTTTCTATTTGTTGTGTTTGCTATTTCAATTGTTTTGGAAGAATTTAAATCCGGTGATGAGTGGATTGCGGAATTAGAAAATCCGGTTCCCCCCCCCCCGATCCAAGTTGGCTTGAAAAAGAAAAAGATCACTTTGTTGATATTGATGCCATAAGGAATATGTCCGCTCCGATATATGAAGATACTTTATGAATTAGAGAACCAACAATTCGAAACGTGAACAAAAAAGTGCAATAACAGTGGTGGTACAAGTAAGTATTAAAAAAATTAGGAACAAGCAAATTGTTAATTTTAAAATATAGAATTAACTTATATTGCTAACTTTATAGGCAATGATCCAAAAGAAAAGAACGTGAGAATTAAGAATGATGATGTTGAGGATTATGATCCTTCATTCGAACCACGGACGCGAGATCTTTTTAATGATAGTGATGATGATAGTTTGGATGACAATATGCTTATGGATGAGGAGGAAGATATCATTTGATCTTTTTTATTTTATATTAAATACGCAAGAATGATTGTATTTTGTTTGAATTGCTTTGAATGCTTTATGGTTTTTACTCAGTATTCGACACTTAATGTTATTCTGTATCGAAAAGCAAGCATATGCGTTGCGGTTTTTTTTTTTTTTATCTGAAAGGCTTATGCCTCAATGTTTCGAGGGTTATGCCTCGCCTCACGGACCAGAGATGTCTCACGTACGCCTTTTGGGTTTTAAAACAATGGTTTATATCCATATCTACATCAGTAAAATTGTTTTAGTTCATCAATTTGGACAAATGGGAACCAACAATGATAACACTACCTGCTCATATATTACATCCTAGAACAACAACAACATCTGAAAGCTGCATGGACCATGGACGTATACTTCTCTAGCAACCAATCATATAGTTGAAAAATGTAATATCCCCCTGATCATTTTAGGAAGTTAACCTAAAAGAAAGAAATTCACATACAGAAATTTTTAGCATATTTTTAGTTACCTAGAAATGTCATTACAATAAGAGAAGATAAGTGGAGGGTTCATATTCAAAAACAAATTTCAAATGTCAAAGTATTCATACACTGCTAGCACGAGAGGGGGTTATATTAGATGAAAGGAGAAAAATAAGTATGACAAAACTCACCACCCAATGCCTGGGTCTAGAATGCAATTCTAACATGCATTCATACAAATTTTGGACAAAGACATCATATTGTTGTGGAACGATTACTGTTACCCAAATAATTTCAGTTTAATCAATAAAATGAGTCAAATTACAGTAACATTAACCAACCATATAATGTAACATAGACCATGCATGTTTCTTTGTCAAATAAATAAATTAACTCAAGAACTATGAGATGCTTATCATTTTGTAAAAAATACTGGCATCTGAACATCAGTTTCAAATATCTTATAACTTAGAATATACATTTGGCATTATATATAGTCTAAGGTTTAGCATTATGTGTCAAACAAATGCAGCCAAATTACCTTGTGTGATTTCCCAAAATACAAAACTAAATTAGTCATATTCACCAACATATCTAATAAGATACAACTTCGCATCTCGATGTGATCTATTTATTATACTCATTTAATAAGTGATCATTAATTATAATACTATGTTAAGTAATACACAATCTCAGCCCATAATAAGAAGAAAATTCAAAGTAATAATTTCTAATGAATACCCGATAACAAAACAAGTATACAAGACTTGGCTAAACTAATTGGACAATAATAATAAACATTTTTAAATATTTTATCTCATCATCTACATAACTAAACTAATAAACACACTGCGAACAAAGCGATTGACGAACAAAGAGGAGGGAAGTTTATAGATTCGGGCCTTGCGAACAGTGTGAAAAAACTAATAAATACTCAAAGCAATAATTTTTACATCAATTACCGCAATTTGTAGATTCAGGTCGTGTAAACAAAGCGGAGGGGATCAGATTCGAAAAAACGGAGGAGATCCTGAAATGGCTGATTGAAGAAAGAGGGTAACTGGTGATAAAGAGCAGTGAAGACCCCAAGCAAGAGGACGGTTGAATTGAGCGATAGGGAAGTTTTGGTGAAAGAGGGAGAAATGAAACGGTGATGGAAAAAGGAGGCAGTGGAGGGAAACAGGAGGAAAAAACATGACACGGGTCTAAGAAGTGGCAACCCTAAAATTAAACCTAAAAAGAAAAAACATACAATATTTGTTGCACTTACACTACAAACGTTACCAATAATTGCAACTAAAAGTAGGTTTTCTTGTAGTGAATCCATTTTTTGGGTTAGCATTTTAGTGCTTTCACTGGGAAGAGAAATAGAAAAGCTTGAAGGTAGAAGATTTAGAAAAGACATTGAGACCTAAAACCAGACCGAGTGTTAGAGGGAGCCGTTCTAATAATGTAAGGAGTCAGGAAATATTTTCTCACTCTAATAGATTTAGTTATTTCACTAGAGAAGCTAAGGAAAGGAAGGTCATGGGGATGCAAGATCGGATGAGTGTTAGGCAATGAGAGATGATGGAGGAATTTTTTTCCAAAGAATGAGGCAATAAGAAGCTACCAGAACTACGAAGATCCAAGATCAGACGCTAGGAAACATTATGTGAGATGTAGGGGTTGAAGGAGATAAAATTGGAAACATAACTCTAATATCCGAACAAACCAAAACAAATATGGTTCAACCGGTGTATGAAGCTTTATTCGAAGGCAATATGAGAATTAAATGTTGGAGTCACTGTTGAAACTCCAAGGTCTAGTGGTACTGGAACAAGGAATGTAGATCTAAATGCTGCAAGACCGCGGGCAGAAGAGTACGTACCAGAACTCCATAAAAGGAATATTGCTCAATGTGGAACTTAAAATGCAGATCAAAACTTGAATAGATAAAGATGAGAGGAGTATGTGTTGAATATGTGCTAGGAGTGCTGTAAAGGACTGGGAGGGGGGCATGATGACGTTGTGGACCAGAGATTTTTACAAAACAACATGAATTAGATGACAAAGATTATTAAGAGGGTGGTTAGAAGTAGACCACATATCAAAACTTGGAAGATGTCAACAAGAATCATTTTACTGGTAGTACCCGGAATGATAGAAACCTCTTTGATTCCAAGCTTTTGGTAATATATGCTTATGATCAAAACTCGGATCTAATAATTCATATAATGAAATATATCTGACAAATGAAGGTTCTTGGAGCTTTGGAGAAAGTAATAGAGCAATATTTACCTCTTTACTTGGTTGATCTAGTTGCATTGTGGTTTAGTCAGCTAGAGAATGGGTATATTTATTCCTGGATTGAGCTTATGGATTGGTTCTTAAGACAATTCAGAGTGCATGTCCCAAGATCAAAATGTGGTGTAGCTATCCAGTGTGAAGGAAAGGCCCAGGGATAGCCTTAGGAATTATCTGATTAGATTCAACATAGTGGTCGTTGCACTCGATAAACCGGATTTGTCAAACATCTTGATGGCGTGGTTACTGGAGTTACAAGAAAGATGAACTTCAAGGAGGCTTTGGAAAAAGATCCACCATTGGATGTAGATGAACTTTACTATGAGGCTAAGACAACAGCAAAAGGACATGGAGGCTGAGGAAACTGATCTGCAAAAATATCAATGTTGTGGAAGGTGAAGGACCGCACGGATCTGATTCTAGAAAGACAAAGGAAAAAAGGAAAGATTATGATAACGATGGGGCCACAAAACCGAAGCAGTTAAGAACCAAAGTTTTCTTCTTATACTAAGTTGAGAGAGACCCCTGAGGGTCTACCAAAAGACTAGGAGGCACATACTCTACCCCAAGACATTTAGGAGGGATCCCAACGACCGAGAGTGAAAATCTGGAAAGCCCTGCTTGTTCCACAAGATCGATGAACACAACATTGATGATCGCAGACATTTGTGAAACTTGATCGAGGAGTTGGTTGTGAACAATCGACAATCGTATTACGTCAGGAACCCAACTGCAATGATGTAGATGGAGCAACCACCATCTATAGCTAGAGTTAACTAGAGATCTGGCTTATCAGGATGAACTGGAGGCAGTTTCATCTCTCGTTCTCTCCTTCCAACCTTCCATTTTACTCGCTTGGTATAATCAGGGCAATAACCTTGGACTGTTAACACGTGTATGGGAACTGAAGAGATACCTATGCATTCTCCGAGCCGCATGTTCGAGACGGCCTAGGAAGCAGGGGTGCGATTATGGGTGACGTATTGCGTATCGGGTGCGGCTGGGGTGCGGGGGTGCGACAAGGGGTGCGTACTGTTGAGTCGAAGCGTCGATGGTTATTTTGATTTATGACAAGAAGAAGCTTGTGTTATGCAGATTATATAATTCAGGGGGAGCATATATACAGGGGGAGCAATATACAAGGAACAATACCTTTATTATGCCAGGTTGTCATCAATCAAAAAGGGGGAGAATGTTGAGTCGAAGCGTCGATGGTTATTTTGATTTATGACAAGAAGAAGCTTCTACATCGACAAAAAGAAGACAAGATGACTTCATAGGTTAGAAGTTGATTATTTAGAGTTATAAAGTGTTAAAATCTATCCTCAAATAATCATACTTCTAATTGTTTGAAAATACTACTCATGAAGACATTTTTTATGCATATGACCAAAAACATGTCGACCTACAAATTTTTATAGGTCAACAGTTTTTTAAAATGTAACGGTCAAAAATAGGTCGACCTACAAATTTTTATAGGTCAACAGGTTTTTGAATTACAACGGCTAAAAACATGTCGACCTATAGATTTTCATAGGTCAACAGCTTTTTGAATTTTTGTGAAAAGTCATCTCCTTTCTCTAAGAGTTGCATCCATTTCTTCTCATGAATAATCACTTCTTTTGATTGCAACTCTTCACCAATAATTGCAACTACTCGATCTTTATAAATACATAAATTTGCAATCATTCAAATCACCGAATTTACTCTCTATTTTCTGATCTATCTTGCATTATTCTTTTCACTCAAAAAGCACTCAAAAGCATTCAATAATCGTTTGAATCACCAAGCATATTTCATACACTTGTGATTCAACTCGATATTTTACTTCCTAATCTTACTAAACATCAAATTACATTTGAGGATAAGATTATAGGAAGGGTGTACTCAATTGTTGACAAATCAGTGTTGAAGGAAGAACACATTCAAAGTCAAAATCTTATTATTGTTGAAGTCCTCGGTGTTGTAAGAGGCAAGTGTTGAAGTCCTCGTGTTATAAGAGGCAAGTGTTGAAGTCCTCGTGTTATAAGAGGCAAGTGTTGAAGTCCTCGTGTTATAAGAGGCAAGTGTTGAAGTCCTCGTGTTGTTAGAGGCGTGAAATCCTGTTCGGCTGCTCGGGTATTGTAAACCTGTTTCCTCCGGGTGAAGTGAGGTTGTTGTTTAGTGAAAATCCAGATAGAAGTCTGGGACTGGACGTAGGACGGTGCTCCGAACCAGTATAAAAATCCCTGGTGTGATTTTTCCTATTTACTGCATTTGCTATACTTGCTTATCTGTGATATTGCTTCTGTGAGATCTTTTTACATTAAATATTTACCTGCATAACTATTGTAAATATACAAGTTAGTATATCACATACTTTCCGCATAGCCATATTATAGATCCTGCATAAGTCGTGCAAACCCGACTTTTCACGTACGGGGTGTGCCATGTGGTGTGTCCCCATATTTGGGTTGGGGTGCGGGAAGGATGCGGATTTGGGGTGCGTCGGTGGCATGAAAGGTGAATTTCAGTTTGGAATGGTCTTACCTATGCTTATGCTGAATACATGATAATATGATTATCATATTTTCATATGAAAACTTAAGACAAATTATGCTATTAAGACAAGTATATAATAGTGTATATATTTTAGCATATGAAACAAATTTAAGACAAATATATATACTATTATGCTATAAGCATATGAAAACTTAAGACAAATATATATACTATTAAGTGATACATGACAAAAAATTGATAAAAAAGATTTAACAGCATAATAGCATAATTTGTATAACAACATAATTCAGGATGACATATGCTTATCATATTTCATAGGTAAGAGCGTAAGCATAATACAGGATGACATATAACAGCATAATAGCAAAATTTTCGTAATAGATTTTATCATATATATAAATATAAATATATATATACATACACACATACACACACACACACATATATATATATATATATATATATATACACACACACACACATAATCTTTTTATACATGACGTATCCCCCCGCACTTGAATCCTCATATTTTCATATTTATCGAATCTACGTATCCCCGCACTCCCGCACCCGCACTCTCGCACCTGTATCCTTACTTCCTAGGAGACGGCTATTTAGGATTTCGGTTTTCTTTGCTTAAACTCTTAATTATAAAGTATTCACAAGAGAGTGATGATTAATTAGGTCGCCTAAGAGCTTCCACCAAGAGAGGCAGAGCCAGTATGCAAGGTGTGAGTTCACTCGTTAGAGTGTGAGTGAATGGACTTATACAATTGGTTGTCCAAGAGGGAGGTTCGAGTTTCTTACCAGAGAGTGGACAGATAGGCTTGAATGGTAGCCTTAGACTGCCTTCCAAAGAGAAGGGATGATACGACCGACTTTTTCTTACCGTCTAAGCTGATAATAAAATCAACTTAAATCGTTCGAAACAACATATTGTTTTAACTACAGAGCTTAATAAAATCAAATCACTGAATACAAACAGATCATAGAAACAAAATAGATGAATAACTTGCAGCAGAATAAATAACTTAGTAGTTCATGAAGCTACTAAATACAAAATCTCAAAATAAATTACAAAAAATATCAAAATTATAATCTACTACATTAGAAAATCTCAGATACATAATAGCCTAGTACATAAATAAACGATAGAAATGGAATAACTGAATAACCAAGATAGCAATAACAGATAGATAATGAGTTGAATCTCCAATACGTCTCCAGCTCTCAGAAGATGAATTGCCAAAGCTGAACTCCTCGGTCTAACTCAAGCATCAAGTCGAAAAAAATACTCGAGTCATGATCAACATTCTCGAAAGTAAATCAACTCAAGTGAAATGCTCAAATGAAATGCACAAAAAACTTAAAGAATGTTTAAGATCTCATTAGTTAAGGATCTGTTAAACTAGATATAATACAATACACTATTATAACAGTGTCTATGGTTAAATATAATATCGAAACTAACATAAGAAGATTTACATTAATTTTTACCCTTACGCCGTTTATAATCATTGTCGTAAACATTGCATATAAAACACCTTTTAAATGGTCAGTGGATAGGGATGTGCCGCTATACAATAAGGTCAAATCAAAATCGTAAGGGGCTCGATCAAGATAATATGACAAGGCACATGAGGCAATACCTATGGTAATATTGTACCAATTGCATGCTCGGACCGGTGATAACGCATAGCCGCAACTAGCGCCCACCTCGAACAACACTCCCATAATCAAAGGGGCTCCAAATTAATCACAATGCAATAAAGATGGTATCAAAGAAGTGTGTCTGATAAGAGGTGCGACCTCACTTAATCACGGTATAGCTCATGTTTTAGTCATTTTAATTATGGCTCGAAGATCAAGGCTATCCATCACCGTTCTTACTTCATTCCACTAGCGTTCGACAAACCAACCTACTTCATTTTGGATTCTCCATCACGTGCACAGTTGTTAAAATGGTTCCCGACATTGGCAGAAAGTATGACAATATCCGTCTGCGGTCTCTTTAACAATTAAACTCTTATTTTACACCGTGATCAATTATATTTAAAATATTTTTTAAAATATCATAAATTAAATAATAACTATATTGGTTTATATTCAAATAATTACATTCAAATATTTCATTGTCATAAGTCATATTCCAAATCAATTCACTATTTGATTTAAGTTCAGGATTCAGATTTCATATTTACAAAAATATTCATTAACAAATTTACATTTTGGTTTCACGTTTCTACCTCTCAAATGTCATTATTTCAAATTTGTGTCACCATTTTGTGTCTATGTAGACTTTCCCTTAAATAAATTTCCAAATTTAGACTTTCAAAATGACTTTTATTAAATCAAAATATATTTGTAAATTCAGAAAATACTTTCAAAATAAACCAACGGCGTCCGTACATAATTTTCTACCTAGGCCAAATGATAGGATATATATCATTTCAACCCGTTTAATATTAAATTTACAGGCATGTATCATTTCAACCCGCATCCCAATAAATTCAGCTTCAATTCCGAAATCTATACAGTGATTCGGGTATGTATCAAGTCAACTCGTAATGGTTTTTCGAATCTATAGTGAACTTGCAGTATAATAACAAATAATCACTACAACAAAAAACACTTTTCGCAACAGGAAATATCTGTTGCAGTAGACCAATTGCAACAGGTCAGCGCCTCTTGGTATAGCCGAAGTTGCAAAAAATCAATTCCTTTTCGCAACATTTTCTGCCTGTTGCAATAAAATGTTGCGATAAACTTTTTTGCAACAGGTTTTTGCTGTTGCAACAGATCCTTTTGCAACAGTATATGCCTGTTGCAATAGATTCATAAATATGTAAAAAAAAATTATAGCTTATATATATTACATAACAAATGTATTCATTTTAGTAATAGTGTATATCACATAATGAAATAAACAAATAAAAAATTTATTTTAACAAAGTTTTTATAGTACAATCAACTACAACAAAAAATTCTATAATTTTCATACACAATTCATGTATAACAATTTCTTCTCTCACACAACACATTTTTTTCGAATAGAGTATTTTCTAATCATATTTCTACTCTATCATACATATACTATAACAAGAGAATAAATATCATTAGTTCACTAGAAAAAATCTGCAGTTTATGCTCCAGGTTTGTTGTCGCTCATGAATGGGCACATGCCAAAATCTGCAATTCATGAAATGACAAATCAGTTTTCACTATCAAAATCTCTTACCAAAATCTGGATTTGAGTCAACAGTGCACAACACGAAGTTAAGATAAGCAGGAGAAAGAGATGACAAACAACGTAAGAGAGGCAATTCTGAACTGGAAAATGGAGAACAATAATTTGTTTCTTATTAAAATTAGCGTATCATTTACACCTACAGAAGTGTGTGTCCCGGATTAGATCGGTAACGAATGGTGAACTATGAAGTGTTCATACAGGTATGGTTTTACAGCACAATCATAATACAAACGTACTGTTTATTGAAAAAGAAATAAAATAAAACTACATTAATAAAATTTTCTTATAAAATTATAACAAAATACTTTGCTCGTACCTTATTCAATACAATGTACACATTACACTGTTCGGGTTCTGTGGCTCATTATATCGCAAACATAGAAAGGTCAAGATGTAATCCAATTGCATAGAGATAGACGAAAATGAACCATTGGCCATCACAGAACCAAAACTTCGCTTCTACTCTGCCTTAAATACATGAAACGTGATAATTATATATGTGTAGTACGCTCACCTATAAGGTTCTATCAGCTTTGGAATATCCCAAAATTCAAGCAACATATTTCGTGTTTTTTCTTGTGGGGCATTGACATTACATATTCATGAAAACCATTAGTTTTAAGGCTCTCTTCAACACACACTTTCCTCATGCTTTCGGAAGCTGAAGGTTGAGTCACGGTGGACGTACCATTTGTTATGAAGTTCTCATCTATTCAGGTGCTTTCCCTGTTGTTTTCCAAAAAAAAAAAAAAAGGATCATATACGATATGCTTTCAAAGTTGAACTTAACTATGCTTGTAGTATTCACGCCTGTATTTTAAACTGCGTTTGTCAAAGAATTCAAACTACATGATGCATCTGTTGACTCAAATATGTGTATTGTACTTCACTACTGCGGTCAGAATCGCTGCCTACCACTTAATACAAAATCATCCAGTCACCAAAATATGGATTTGTAGAGCTAAAGATCAATCAATACATGTTAAACTCCTTTAGAAATGAAAATGAAGTTCCACCTAATGATTATGCATAGCGGAACATCCTTATATTCTCCTTTTAAACATGAATTGATATAACTTATTCATCCAAGAACAGCACAGTAAAAACCAATCGATTCATTCCTTCGTCCACATTAAAGCTTAAAACTCAACAGAATATATTGATGTGTCAACATTAAACCATTGCAATGTTTCTATGCATTAAATTCAACCTGACTGAAGGAACTTATATGGTACCTTTGTGCAACTTTTAGACGCTATGCACAAAACATACCTTCATGCACCTTAACCCCCATAATACCGAAAGGATTATCATCCACCATATCACTATCTCTACGCACATTTATAATACCAATAGCCTCTACAATTATTTGCTACTTGTTTTCTTTCCTGGATAAAATCATAACTGCCAAACACTAGGTCAATTTTCTATGCAATAACTTGACAAACAAAAATATGGCAGACACCAATTTAATACAAGTTGTAAAGTGATTTCAATACACTACTGAAGACAAAAATGGCAAATAAAAATGCTGTATATATGGCCGTAATCGCATTTTGAAGTCTCCAAGCATTCAGTTTCACGTTATGCAATTCAACAGACTCCTTCAAATCATTATGAATTTGGATAGATATTGAAACCCAAAAGTCTAACATAGAGCAAACTATGAAAGAAAGATCTTTCATTGATAACCAAATCTAAACAAAAACCAAACTGCTAAAAAAATTATAGAGATGACAACGAATGCCCAAACAAGGCAGAACTCTATAAAAGCTTGGCCAACAGAAACACAAGTCACCACCGCTTAGAGTGAGACAGTAGTTTGGCAATATACCATAACCCAGGCATGTACAATTCCAACATACCAAAAATCACAAAGAACGAAAACATCTAAAAGATCTGAATTCCAAAATGCAAAAGTCGAAAGTCATCAAGCACAAGACGTAGTACCTTATATCCTTCAACAGCAAGCACCAAAGACCCCACATTTAGACTAGCAAAACCTTCTGACTAGTTTGGCAAAAACCCAGATCTGAAACAAAAAACAGAACTCGAATGATGAACTAGCAATACAGGCCTGGGAAGTTAAGCGATTTAGAAAGCCAAGAACGAAGCTAGCTAGAACTGAATCATTGGTGAAATAGAAAGAGGACCGGGAGAGGTAATTAACGTGGAGGAGGGAGAATGACGCAATGTTATGAAGAGGACGAGGAAGACCCAAGAGCAGGTTCGAAGGTAGGTATGTGGAATAGGATGTATAAAGCGCCTGCTTAGAACAAAATTGAGGAGAAGATGATGGCTAAAATCAGGGCTGAGAGGATGATGGTGGCGACAGAACAATTTTGGGGAGAAGCCGACTTTTTTTTTTCAAAGCGGCTGAGTAATAATTAAGCCAGATTGGGGGAGATGCCCCACGATTTCGATAAAGGGGAATATTTTGACTCAAATTTCAGACTTGGAGCCAAAATTTCAGCCTTAAGCACCAAAAGTTTAGCAGGTTTGAGCCAACAAACTTTGCAGATAGGAAATTGACGAGTTGCAAAAAAGATATGTGCAACTATCAACCAAGTAAAGTTGCTATTGAAATCTAATAAATAGATACTAAACTTTAGTCACTTTTTTTTACAAGGCGATTAAACTTTAGTTACTAAACATTAGCATTGATTAATTATTAGTTATTTCATATTAATTATGAATTATTCAAATGGCTAAACTTAAAATTTAAGACGAAACCAAAAAACTATCGATTATTATTTTTAAACATGTATAAAAGCATCAATTTTAGAAAATTTTATATCTATTTAAACATAAATTTAATATAAATTTGAAAATATTTGAAAAAAATAAAAATGACAATATCAATAATTACTAATAACAAATAAATAATTAATTTATAAAAATACCTCTTTCAAACACGAATTATAATTAATTTATACAAAAAATTATTATTAATTACTTTTTAATAATAATATTAATAAAGTATCATTTTTTATTAATTATGAATTTGTGAATTTATTTATTGTTTATACGTATTCATATTTCAAGTTAATTATTAATTTTTATCCATTATTTTATTATTATTATTATTTAGTAATTATTTATTTATTTTATTATTATTTAATTGTTAATTATTATTTGTTAATTATTAATAATAATTGTTATTTAATTATCAATTATAAATATTAATTTATAATAATTAAATTTTTTATTAATTATTAATCTTTTACATAATTACTAATAGAATAGTAATTATTCAAACTTAATTATTAAAAGTTAATAGTATATTTTTCTCAACTGGCTTTACCAGTTGTAAAAAAACAGTTATTGCAAGTGGCAAAAACAGTTGCTAAAGATATTTATTTGCAACTGGCTTGGAAGCGCAGTTGCGAATTATGTATTTGTTGCAGCTGTTATGGAAGCACTGTTGCGGAAAGTATGTTTTTTCAACAGGAAGGTAAGCGCAGTTGCTAAAAATATGTTTTTCGCAACAAAAAGAAAAAATCTGTTGCTAAATCTCATCTATTGCAACTGCGATAATAGGTCTGTTACTAAATATCGTTTACTGCAACTGTCGTGTGGCGCCTGTTGCAAGTAGCTAGTTGCAATATGGTATTTTTCTTGTAGTGAATATAACATTCAAATGAACCATCAATATAAGCATAAATCATCAAATCAATTTCATGTCATATATGTCATAAGTGTGTGTGTGTCACATGTGCGTAAACAAATAATTAGGTTTCCTAAAGCAATCATAACATTTCATACGTCATTTCAAATGATATCAATATACTCATTGAAAATGTTAATCACGAGTGAGGCTTCTCACCTTGTGTGGCAACTAAAAGAGATGAAGATGGCAATGAACATACATGGAAATAAAACGGCACAAGCCAAGTAGTCCAAGCACGACTCAAGACTAGAATCAAGTCGTGGTAGTAATACAAATTTAAGTGACGACAATATATAATCAAAGTAGCAAAACTCAACTTTAATATATATATATATATATATATATATATATATATATATATATATGAGGAGAGTTCCGCTACATCTCTTATATTGCACGTGAACTCTCCCTCTTAATCTCCACCACTCATTCTCTCTATTTTCATTTCAATATTATTTCTTAGTAAGAAGAAAGAGAATGAGTGGTGGAGATTAAGGGGGAGAGTTCACGTGCAATATAAAAGGTGTAGCAGAACCCTCCACTATATATATAGTGGAGGGTTCTGCTACACCTCTTATATTGCACGTGAACTCTCCCCATTAATCTCCACCACCCATTTCCCCACTCATTCTCTCTCTTTCCACTAAGAAATAATATTGAAATGGGAAGAGAGAGAATAAATGGAAAAATGAGTGGTGGAAATTAAGAAGAAGAGTTCACGTGCAATATAAGAGGTGTAGCAGAACCCTCCTTATATATATATATATATATATATATATATATATATATATATATATATATATATATATATGTATATATGTATATATGTGTGTGTGTGTAGGGGGGGGGGGGGGGGGGATGTTGACATTGTTTGTTGCTGATTTCATCACATGTAACTGTCCCTTGTTATCAGGTTTATGTCATTTGCATCTCCCCTGTGATATCTTCTGTTGTTCCATTCTAGTATGATTTTCCGTGGTTCCTTTCCTGCCGTTTTTCCAAGTTAAATGTCAACACGCTGACCTGACTTGACACTGTTTAACACACAACAATAATCAAAATTCCAAAGTGGGTTCGAATTTGCAAAACAAGTCCATGAAAGTAAATTTGTAAACACAAGTCTCCTGAAGTAAATAAACCAACATGGAACTCTGTCAACTGATTAACCAACATATGGAAAGGATAAAAAAAAAAAAAAAAAGCAACACTAGAAGGCAGTTCCTTTACTACTTTCAATATGCAAGAAACTATATGTTAGAAGCAACATTAAAAGCAACACTAGAAGCGTTTACACCACACATATCTTATTCACCCAAATCAAAAAGAGATAACTTTGATAGAAAACAACATGGATATGCAATCAAAATACAAACACAAAATATTCCATCTAACCATCCTCTTTATTGATTCACCAAAAACGGATTCTTTTTTACATTTATTGGAACAAGTCAAAAATAAAAAATTACAACGTAATCACTAACCTAATTGAAAAAGTAAAAGAATATCCATATGGCTAAAATATTGAAGGACAAAAGACAAAACAGAACAGTGACACAAACTGCTTCTGTGAGCAAGGAATAGTTTCTCTCAACTTTAATCCAAGAAAAGGGTCTATTGGCAGGAAATAATCACTGAAAAATAAATTCAAGGATCACAAGCCATCCCAACTTTAAAAATTATCTCTGAGGATGGTCAAGCTTGTACAGACTGGGAGAAGAGTGTTCAGAAATAGTGAACATGTCTGTAATACCAGTGCCACCAGAGCATTTAATAATAAGGAAATTCAGTGATCCAAATGTAACACTAAAAAAATACCCCAAACTTGTTTGCTGACTAATTCAATATTTCAAGCAACAATACTTTCTATAAACCTCATCTGCTTTGTCATGCTATAAACAATGAAGATTACAACACTGTATATAACAGCCAATTCAACTACCATTCATGACAAACTTACTCACAACCTCATTGGCAGACCATTTCATCCTTCTTTTGACGCTTCTCCTGCTGCTCGATAACAATTTCTTTGTTAATTTCTACACTGTAGATTTAAACTTACATATAGCAAGTTTCTTTTCGCTATATAGAATCATCTAATAATCCCCAATTAGCTGTACTTCTTGTTCCAATCAAATTTACATCCTTCATTTAATTTTTATTATTAATGGATACCAATGACATATTTTTGGTAATTAGGGACCAAAAAAAGAACTTGTCAAATATAAAATTGTATCACTAATATTTTTGCAACCCTGTAAAACTGAGGAGCCATTTAAATATAAATACAATAACCATACCCAAAAAAATGTTCACACATGCACATGTTAATAAAATAAAAGCAGTATACATGCTTCAAAAATTATACAAATACTCTTTTTGGTAATCAGTCATATTTGAGTAGGAGTGCATAACCCATGTTAGTAGGAGTATATTAAGCATGTACTGTAATAATCTTAGCAGGCAATTGGTTCTTCAAATTAATCCAATTTTGCTGCTAGATTTAAAATTCAACTGACGACTTGATTGGTAAGATTACTATTGCTCGGTCAGTGTATGCCGGTCAATCCTGTACAGTCCGTTTAATGCTACATTAACAGAGGAGAATTCACATATATTGAACGTGTCCTTAACCATAAGTGCATTTAATTATGAGAAAATTCAGTGCTCCAAAAGTGACACTAAAATATCACCAAACTTGCTTACCGATTAATTCAATATTTTAACCAACAACATCCTTCACAAGCCTCAACTGCTCCTTCATGCAGTTGACAATGAAAATCATACGCTGTATATATAACAGGCCAAAGTACTCATTCATAACAACCTTATTTCCAATCTCCAATGGCAGAGCACTCCATCCTTCCTTTTCTTGATGCTTCTTCTAACTCAGTAGATCCAAAATCTGGGTACTGTCCAGAAACAAAAACATTTCACAGCCTCCGCCGATGCCTACCCCTCCCCAACCCTTGTATACCACTCTCCTACCCCGCCTTTGCGTTCTCCCTCCTCCGATCCCCTCTACCTTCCAACCCTGCCCTCGTTGACTCTGCCACCGGTGCCTTCATTTCCTACCCCACCTTCATTTTCAAAGTCTACTCTCTTTCACATGCCCTTAAAACCCAGTACAACCTCTCAAAAGGGGATGTTGCCTTCATACTCTCACCTTCTTCCTTACAAGTACCTGTCCTTTACTTCTCCCTCCTCTCTCTTGGAGTTGTTATTTCCCCTGCAAATCCCATTTCCAGCCCTCAAGAAATCTCAGACTTGCTCACTCTTGTCAACCCCAAAATAGCCTTAGCATCTTCAGCTTATGCATCTAAACTACCCAACAACCTTAACACCGTGCTATTAGAAGACATAGACTTTGAATGCACCGACTCGTATGACAACAACAGTGAAAACATGAATGTATATCAAATGGATGGAGCAGTTATACAGTTTTCGTCAGGGACGACAGGCAGGGTGAAAGCAGCACTGCTGCCCCATCGCAGCTTTATAGCCATGACTGCTGGATTTCAGGCAATGAGGCCATCATCTGAAACGGTGGAGACTACCCTTTTGGTGGTACCCATGTTCCATTCGTTTGGGTTCTTTTCTATACTTAAAGGGCTGGCTTTGGGTGAGACTGTTGTCGTGATGATGAAAGTGGGCCTAAAGAACATTTTAGATGCCACAGAGAAGCATGGTGCGACGATGATGACAGCAGCACCGCCTGTCATTGTGGCGATGGGAAACGATGAAGAGGTGACAAATTATGATCTGGGTCAGCTAAAAAGGGTGTTTTGTGGCGGGGCTCCTTTATCTGCTCAGGCTGCTCAGAAATTTATGGCCAGGTTTCCACAAGTCGATCTGCTACAGGTATATAAACTTCATAGAATACTAAGCATATATTTGGATATGTTCTTCTTAATATTTTGTATACTTTTTTGCCAGTGTTGTTTTACATCCCAGAATTCTATCTCTCAGACGTATGCAATAGTCAAACTTTAAATTAATTAATTAATTAATAAGTATCAGATAGCTTGATTTTCGCATTATAATGGGAATAATTTCAAGCAACCCAGGATTGAAATGCTGATGCACATACTTAAGTTGTACTCCATGCCGGGAATTTTCATCCATTTATATATTCAGCATCACTTTTAACTTGTTCATTTAAGATAAGATAAACTATCTACTTTATGTAACACAAGTTAATAAGAAATCTGACTTGAGATATCGGTCGTATGCCTTAGATTCATGACATGTACAACTTATAGTATACGTGACTTCATTTAAAACTCTGTAATTACTATAGTTAAATATACGTTGCTCATATAAAATAGAAGATACCCTAAACATGAAAATAAGATTCTATAAATACGAAAATCCATGTACATATGCTGACTTGAATATACATATAATTGAAATTATTGCATGTCCTGAAATGGCAGAACAACCAATATATGAAATCTAAATGGCATCTTTTACAGAATATGTTTTGCTAAAAAATAAATATGAGTGCATCACGATTGCTTCTTGAATGGTTAAATCTGCTTGCTATTTTGTATCTTTTAATTTGTCTTTTATCAGTTTCCAAAATCAGTTAGATAGTTGATAAAATAAAAACCAGACGAAATTTTGTTGTTGAATGCATACAAGCTACTAAAAATGCTCCTTAATGCCTAACTTAAATTAATCCTGTAATGTCAATGTTTCTAAATTCAACAGTTTTTTAATGTTCTATTAGCATAACGTATGAATTAAGCTAATCTAATCGAAGTAGTACCTTTGTACTGTGAACTCTAAAAAAAAAGTAAATTTTATATTGAATCGGTAAAGGTTTGTTTAAATCGAGGTTGTAAAAATCGCCAAACGAATGCTACACGGTAAGCATGAACTAAGAATTAATCACCAAGGCGGCGATTAATCAAGGATTAATCAAAGCTAGGCATTTTGATAAGTATATGTATTTTTGATAAAATTTAAGTATTTTGCTTAATATTAACTGATTCACAATAGAATATAATGGATTTGATTGGATTTGGAAGTAATCATAGAGGCAAAATCGCTTGAAACAAACAATTTGATGTTTATAAAAGATATCAAACCTAAATTGGTGCATAGATGCTGCCTATAACCATATTTATATGTCTAAATAATATGGTAAGAGCATCTCCAACAGAATTCAAGGTTGGAATATTACGGTTCGTAATATTCAGAGTTATTTTGTAAAATTTGCCCAATAGTGGGTTACTGCACGCCGATTTAATCACTGCGCGAATTTTTTTCTTCTTCTACACCGCCAACAAAATAGGCACGCGGAGGAAAATATCACATGAAATGTTTGCACGCCGATTTTATCGGCTCGCGCGGCCTATTCTTATTTCTGAATCCATCCTGTAATATTCTGCTGAATCTTACGAGTTTGAAGATCTGTTGAGTGCGATTTTCCCCTAAATTCAGAATTCCAATGAGGAATTGAAGGTTTGTTGGAGATGCTCTAAGTCTCGTCTAGGCAGAATATATGAGGTGTAGGCAAGAACCTAGGCGGTAAAGCTAGCCTAGTGCCTAGACGAGGCCTAGGCAGGAGCCTAGATTTTTACAAAACTGGTTAAATAGGTCTGTACTCACCTTACGAATGTAGATTTGTATACATGTGATACGTCTGTATTCATGCACAGGAAAACTGACAAAGTTGGTTTACAGGGATATGGCTCTACAGAAGCTGGAGGAATATCCAGAATGATAAATACAGAAGAAACAAGACATTTAAAATCAGCAGGAAAATTGACAGAGAACGTTGAGGCAAAAATTGTAGACATCATGACTGGAAATCCTTTATCAGTTGGAGAAAAAGGAGAATTGTGTGTCCACAGTCCTGCAGTTATGTTAGGTAACTTTATTAAATTATCAAATGCAAATGTTTTTCAAGCTTAAAAATAAACTAATCGAAAAGTTGTGTTCAATAATGAAAATTAGATAAATAAACTTCTCCATATGTGTAACCAGGATATGTGGGAGATGACGCGGCTAATGCTTCAACTTTTGATTCTTATGGCTGGTTAAAAACCGGTGATTTATGTTATATAGACGATAATGGGTATCTTTATGTTGTTGACCGGTTGAAAGAGCTGATCAAGTATAAAGCTTATCAAGTAAGTAATTTGATGTCACTTATCACTGAAATAAAATAAATCATTAATACCTTGTCACCCTAAATGTGTATTTTTTTTCCTTTTCTTCTTACGCTTGTGTGCAGGTTCCACCAGCTGAATTGGAACATTTATTGCATTCCTTACCAGACATAGTTGATGCTGCTGTAATCCCGTAAGTCTCAAATTCTCATCTTAATAGAAACAATTTGCAAGACTGTCTTTATAATTATTTCTATTGCTATGTGACTTTATTGATAACAGTTTTCCTCTGGAAGAAGTTGGGCAAATACCTCTGGCATTTGTCGTCCGACAGAAGGGAAGCAATATAAGTGAACAACAAATCATGGAATGTGTAGCAAAGCAGGTACCGAGGCTTCTACTTAGGATCGTAATATCTGACAGCTATGGTTGTTCATGAATGCATTGCTTATTTGCTGGTTCATTGCAGGTTGCACCATATAAAAAAATACGTATGGTTGTTTTCGTGCATTCAATACCAAAATCTCCAGCGGGAAAGATTTTGAGGAGGGAGTTGGCAAGTCATGCACATTGCATTGCCCCTATGAGTAGGTTGTGATATAAAGCGTGAACAATTAAAAACTAGTGTAAGTCAAGTTGTTTGGTATAGAAAGGGAAAAAGGAAAGAAAAAAAAAAAAAAAAAAAATCATGTTTGTATATGGTACAGCTCCATACAACTTTGAATATGGAAGGCATGCATAACAGAATTTAGTGATACGCTCATTGCAAGAAATAATGAGCCAGGCGTCTTGAGAAATGAAACTGCAGACCTATACAGTTATAATTCTGTTGAAGCCTCGGCAAAGCGTTTATCACTCTTCGACTGCTATGATTTAACAATTTGATGTTATTATATAGCTAATTTGTTTAAAGCCTCACGTTTTACAGTCGTACTGCTAAATCAAGCCTCTCTTCTTCTTTTCGTTTGTTTTCCTTCATCTTTTTTTTTTCCGTTGTTCCTCTTTCAAACTAAATCAAAGAGTTCGAGTATAGGCCTAAGATCAAGGCCCTAGTACTCAAAATAAATTAGAATGCTATTTTTAGTTCTTAAATTCGAACTGCATGGATCAAGACATACTTTTATTTCACCAAAAAAGTGCGGAAATCTCCATAATTTTATCAAAAAATTGCAAAAAACTCCGCAATTATTCATAAAAAAGTTATCCGCAATTTTTCACAGAAAATTTGCTGAAAATTATGCACTTTTTAACATAATTGCATAAATGTCTGCAATTATTCATTGAATAATTGCATAATCTTGTGCAGTTTTCAGCTATTAAATTCTAAGAACCTGATCTGCAATCTTTTTTTGGAAATGAGTTTTTGTGCATTAAGTTTGATTTTAAGGACTTGAGCCTAATATTCACTTACGATAATTTATTGACTGAATGCATTTGTTAAATTCAAAATCACATACTTATCTTAAATATATCGACTTAAATGTACAATGTTAAGTGATATTGTGCGTTTCTTGGTAAATAACTATTTTTTTTTTTTAATGCAGGCGTTTGACATTAATATTACAATGCAACACACGATAAATATATTGATGTAAATGAGTTAAACTTTGCATTTATGATTGTTACTTATGTGTATAATTTATGTTATGTGATTGACACGTTTATATTTTTGATTTTTTTTTTGTTAATACGAATATGGTTAATTTTGATGTGATTCATTGGGAAAATTATTTAAATAGTTTTAATATTATGTAATTAATTCTAAAATATGGTACTAAACGTAAAATATTATAAAAGAATTGGGAGCGACTTAAATGATTATATAAAATTCAAAGTGATAACATTTGGTGCCAAAAAACATAAATTTGTCATTTTTTTAATTGTTTATATTACTTTAATTTTGGGTTTTGTAATAATTTAAATATGTGGACTTAAATATAAAATTTTAGGAGCTAACGTTTAATAAATATTTGTGTAAACTTTAAAATGTCCATATCAAAATGTAAACTAACAGAAGAGGTAAAATAATGTGAGAGAAATAACAAATAAGTGTAAAGTGATAAACTAATTTAAAAATAAAATATTTGAAGAGAACAAAGGAGAAGAGAGAAAACTCCTACAACTAAGGAGAGAGCTTTAAAGGGTTCTGCTTTACACTATTATTTAATAGATAGATTAATATTGTGCAGCTTGTAAATGACTAAATAAATTTAAAAACGTAGACATTTGACATCAATATTACAATGCAATATACGGTAAATATATTGACGTAAATGAGTTCAACTTTAAACTTGTGATAATTAATTATGTGTATAATTTATGCTTTGTGATTGACGTATTTATGCATTTGATTATTTTTTTCATTTTTGTTGATATGAATATGGTTAATCTTGATGTGATTTATTAGATGAATCAATGAATAATAGTTTGCTAAAATTATTTATATAGTTTTATTATTATGTAATTAATAATAAAATATTGTACTAAACGTAAAATGTTAAGAAAGAATTGAAAGGGACTTCGATGATTATAGAAAATTTAAAGTATAGGTATTTAAAGCCAAAAAACATAATTTTGTCATTTTTAGTATTTTAAAAAAAATACAAATTAATTAGATTTATTTAAATTACTTAAATTTTGGGTTTCTAATTAATTTAAATATCTAGACTTAAATGTAAAATGTTATGAGCTAACTGTCAATAAATAATTGTGTAAACTTTGAAAAGTCCATGTCAAAATCTAAAATGACAGAAAAAGCAAAAATAACGTGAGAGAAATTGTAAATAAGCATAAAATGATAATGTAATTTAAAAATAAAATATCCGGAGAGATTTAAGGAGAAGAGAGAAAACTCCTGAAAATGAGGAGAGAGCTTTAAAAGTTTCTGCTTTACTATATATATATATATATATATATATATATATATATATATCTGAAATGAGTAAAACCAAAATTTGCCTCCACCATTGTTTGTTTTCTTTGACAAAAATCATTATATATACAAGATTTTGATAAAAATAATCCAAACTATTTCATTCTTTAAAAAAATAAAAGAAAAGTAAAACTAATTAGCACAACCATTATACGATAAAATCCAACTGATGCATTTTATATATAAACTACAAACTATAATAGGTATTCTAAATTTAGCCCACTGTTATCACAGCGCTCGACTAGTCGCGACTAGTCAGCGACTAGTCGACTAATCGAGATCAAACCATCGACATGAAGTCGCGACTTGCTTTTTGTTTGAATTTCGGACACCTGGGTTGAATTTAGTCGACTAATCGACTAGTCAAGTTAAATAGGTTATTATTGGTGTCGACTGGTTTGGTATATTGGCCCATTTTAGAAAAGAAAAAAAAACCCGAACCCCTTACAGTTATCGATGCATCAAACAGAAAAAAAACTAAAAGTTACCAATACCCGTATCGAATAATAAAAAAATAGCAGAAAAGAATCGATATCTAGTATCAATCAAAAAAACAAATCGATCGAAAGTCGATTTAAAATTTTTGAATTGAAAAGGATCGAGTATCGATTATCGAACAGAATTTTTTTTCGAAGCCAAGCTTCGATCGATATCCTAAACCTGCAGCGCCATCTTTCCACTGCCATCTTGCAACTTGCACTTTACCAATTTTTATGCATCCTTTGTTTATTTTCTTTGTTCAATAGCAATATATTTGTTGGCAACAATATATTAGAATTGACAACTTTTTTGTGGTAGGAATATATTTGTCGACTAGTCTACGACTAATCGACTAACTGGACCTCTGTCGACTCGACTTGACTTACCGCCATAATAACAATGATTTAGCCACACATAAAAGTTTTGTATTTGAATATTTACTTAATAGAAGTAAAATTAAAAAATAAATCATGATTGACTGTTTTTGATTGCTCATGCATGTATGATACACACATCTCTACTACTAATAAAGAAAATTTATTGCACTATTTTACTTGGTGTCCTTTTGAAATTCCAGAAATGACCCTGTAATTTCACGTTAGCTAATTTTCCTTCGTTCCCGTTACCATCCACGGAAACCTAATTTTCTTCGTTTCTGTTTTTGCCCAAAAAAACGCCGCTTCCATTCATCCTCTGATTCAATTCATCTCTGAAATACTATTTCTCACATTTTCGTTTTACTCCGCATCTACAACCCATCATTTCTTTTGGTGGAAGTATCAATCCTCTTTCCTCTATCAAAAATTGGATGATGCAAACAACGCAACTTCATTACCCTTCTTAATCAAACTCTTTTATCTCATTGTTTTTGTACTTACATCGTCTCATTTGTATAATGAATTTTGTGGTCTGACCCAATATTTCATGCACCTATTTCATCCTTTTACCATTCTGGATTATCAATTGCATAATTGGCTAACATGCACATGTTTTCTATGTTTCATGAGAAAGGTTTCAACTTCACACGCTTTAGGTTTGAAAAATTCCACTGTTTTATGTTTTTAGGAGTTCTGCATTCTTAGAAGTCATTATATGTTGTTTTATGTAACTTAAAATACATTTTAAAGGGACATGAAATGTTTACTTAAGATTTGTCGTACCTTTAAATTTATGAAATATGACTTGATAATGAAAGATGGGTATCATGATAATTGTTGGGCAAAGACATAGAAATTCATTTCTGACTTAATACTGTAAAAACAAGAAATCAGGAAAAATATATATTAATATAAGACAGTTGTTAGATAGTTGCCTATATCTTTTGTGTTTAACTACAACTATACATGCAACAGGAGATGATGCTGCCAATAGCAATCCAGTATATTTGCAAATGACAACTTTGAAATGATTGAAGACCAAGCTAGAAATATGCAGTCATAGTAACGGAACGTAGATGAACACTGTGAAATAAATAAAGTATAGGCCTGCTTTGATCAGCAAACTGTTGCGTAGAAGTGGAAGAAAATGATGTGACAGACAAGGTTTTAAATCTCGGATTTTGGCCAATATCTCGGCATCTCAGGTGATATTTGAAACACTTATAACTAAACGAGGTACCAAATCTCGGATTTTGGCTGATATCTCGAGTTTTCTTCTCGGCTCATCTCGGGGAGATTTAAAACCTTGGTGACAGATAGAGCTCGAATGGACGCACTGAAGTGGGAAAACAACTAGAGGACAGATGCTACAGACCTAAATAGTTGCATGTGAAAAACCTGACCATGATATGCTGCAAGGGGTGCCAAGCCCTTTAGGTATGTAGTTGAGCACGATCACCTAAAAGCCAATGACATCAACCAGTTCCCAATAAAAAACACACATCATTACTTTTTGTATGTATATTTATATGCATATTCATGTACATAAATGTGGTGTAATGTCTCAAACTAGATTACAAAACATATTTTATGGTTGATTGTTGCATTTTTGCCATTTGAGTGCTTATATGTTATGTAATGATTAAGATAATTTAATTAAAGAAATAAGAATTCAGGAGAATCTGTAATAAATAGTTCAAATCTTAATGCTTGGTTAGACCTTTTCTTTGTATATTTGTCCTAAGCTCTCTATTTAGTGCACCAGAAGGTGAATAACAATTTAGATCTTTATAGGGTAGGTACAATTATGTATATAGTTTCGACATAAGCTAGGCAAAGGTATATTATCATTCTGATTTATCCCGTCCACTGTTTGTATTTTGTTGTCTTATTGCAAAAAACATATTTACACATAATGATTTCAGGAAACAGAATATTTACTTTAGGGTGCATAACTGTAAACTAAATATATTAATTAAGTATCAATGCCATATGTACAATTGTATATTATATTATTGATTGTTGAACCACTGTTATCACGACGACCGACTAGTCGGCCAATCGGTCTTAAGTCATCGACTTGGATTGTCGACATGAATTTTGTCAATATGTCGGTCGACTGGATCGACATGGAGCGACTAGTCAACTAGTCAAGCGACTAGGCGGTCGACTTAACAAACTGGTTTCAAATTTGGGCTCAAAAAAAAAAAAAAAAAAAAAAGGTCAGAAATGAGAGTCCGGTTCAAAATACGTATTCGACGTATATCGAACAAAAAAGAAAGACAACGAATAGAAGAAAACCTATAGTTCGAGTAACCCTAGGTGTCGCCGCTGCTCTTCTTGTGCCGCCGCTGCTCATCTCCTGTCGTCGCTGCTCCAGTGTGGCTCCTCTCCAATTCGAGTAAACTTAGGTACTTCTTCTTTTTTGCTTTGTTTTTTTTTCCTATACTGTTATTTTTTACAATCGACTCAGGTACTTCAGGTACTTGTTCTTGTTTTTTTTTTTTCCTGTACATTGTTCTTTTTGTTTCTTTGCTTTTTTTAATTTCCTGTTACCGCCTGAACACTGTAATTTAATTCGCTGCAACTGCCCTTTTTTTTTAGCAGATGACTGCAGAAATATCAACAGCAAGTATTGAATTGTATGATCCCTCCAAGGATCCAAAGCGAAAGGCAAAATCAACAGATATTGGATAAGCATATGTATATATTTAAGCACATATTTGAATTTTTATGCATACGTATATATTTATTTATTTACCGACCAGTCTCGACTAGTCCACTAGTCGATTAATTGGACCTTTGTCGACTCGACTCGACTTACCACCGTGATAACAATGTGTTGAACCAATGAAATTTTGTATTTCAGTATGCAAGCTTGGAGAACATTGTTATAATGTATGTTTACGAGAACATTGTTATAATGTATGTTTACAAAGATGGAGCCTATGGATTATCATTGATCAGGTAGGTAGGACTCGAGGTTCCGGTTAAGACAGATTTTACAGTGTGTAAATGGTAATGTCTTTATGAGTGATTACATATTTTGGATGTTATGTAGCTTCTTTTACGTTAAGTCTGTACTAAAAAGCAAATGCCAAGCACTGTTTCAGATTCGAAAATATCGCCCGAGATCTCCTCCGAGATCTTGTTTTGGGTTCTATCCGAAACGAAACAACAAATATAACTGTAAATCTCCTTTTGAATATATCGCCCGAGATATTACGATATCGAACGATAGATTGACCGAGACGAGATACTGGAATATCGTCTGAGATCTTGGTTTTTTTGGTTAAAATTTAAAACTGTGTCTGAACCAGAACAATAATTGAATAACTCAAATCTAGCCATGATAATTTTCTGTTATTTTACATTTTGCATGTTAAATGACCATATTGTATGTTCATATATGTTCTAAAATGCTTATGATTTTCATATTCGTCTTTTTTATATACATGTTATCTATGAAATTATGTATTTTTGTTCTACTTATGCTGAACTTTTTAATGTTTTGCATCTTTTTTTATGTTTTATGTCTATCAATAATTCATGTTCATTGACCATTTGTTGTAAGCATTAATCTATTTGCACTGTGTTATATTTCTGTTTTAAGTATATTACGATTTAAAGTATAATGATCTTTCATAAATTAAGAATAATAAAGTGGTTTTGCAATTCAAGTTTAAGTTACTATGTTTTTAATAGCATTCATAAAAATCAATTTTGCAAGAATATCGGTTTTTAACATATTATGTAACCCGAGATTATTCCAATATGAACATCAAGACCCGATACGGAAATCCGAGATGAACCCCCAAGTTAGACTCATCTCGTCTGAGATCTCCCCCGATACGAGATCAAGTCTGTAAAATCTCAGAGACGAAACGCACTGATATCCGAGATTTAAAACCTTGATGCCAAGACCACACATATGGAAGAGTGGCCTTGCCAAACCACTTATAACAATCTGATTAGTGTTTCAATAAACGGTTGGTTTGAGAATCCATTTTGATTGGGTATAATTTGATTTTGCAAACCTTAAATGCATACACTAATGTTGCCAACGGGGTTTAATTATACTTTATTATATTATAAATTTTTCTTGCATAAGATTTTCATTTGAGGTATATGCTCACTACTATACTTTACTTATGTTTATTGTCATTAACTACATGGATATTTCCTTTGAATTGCTAAAGCAAAATTTAATATAGAGTATATTTCATATTCCGCCATCAGCGAAATAATGGCAGTAATGATTTCATATTTTTACCTATATATGGTTGAATAAAGCATGATCTATTGATCATCTCAGAGTGACCGTGTTACTACATGTTGCAAACACAACAATCTGATAGTACTAGAAGCTGAAATTTTGCCTCTTCGTTAGTTAGAATTCAAACATTCTCAAATAATTCTATTTTCTAATAATATAGCTATGTAGTTTTTATCGAATAATTTACAAATGCAATACATGCATGTCGTTGTTATAATTAAGATATTGCATATTGTAGCATATGATCAAATATTATTTAAATTTTTGCTCATTATTTTACAATCATGTCCACCAAAATTTGTTTATCATATAAATTACACCAAAGTTAATTTATAACATTATTTTACATAGCATGTGTGAATATATATTTTTTTCCTTTTCTTAATTTGCTTTTAAGAAATATTTCTTAACTGTACAAACATAAAATGGAATTAACATGAAGCCATGGAAATATTGAAGATAAACCTTAGTAATTTTGCTGCAAATGGTTGTTATATTCAGTGAATTAATCTGCAACAGTAAGCATATAAACTTACTTTCTAGCGCGCGCGCACAGCGCGCGCGCGCGCGCACGCACACACACACACACACACACACACACACACACACACACATATATATATATATATAGGTGAGCGTTCAATGGCACCCCTTATTTTGCACCTCCTATTAGCCTCCCTATTTTCCACCTTTCGTTTATATTATTTTAAGTTGAGTGGAAGGTGAAAGAAAGGAAATATGTGGTGGAAAAGTGGGAGGCTAAAGGGGTGCTCACTATTTGGGTTGCCATTGAATCTAGCTCATATATATATATATATATATATATATATATATATATATATATATATATATATATATATATATATATATATATATATGATCATTTTCATGAGGATTAATTTTATACTGGCAAGGGGTAAATATGCTATGAATATTGTATTTTGTATTGGCTTTTTGTTATTATACTTCAATACTTGCTAATTTGGCTGTATATATTATGCGTTAAATATTATACTTCATTCCCTGCAACTAGGCTGTGTATATTACATGCCAATCAAATTTGCCCATATAAATGTTCAAGAGTGGTAAACAACCATGTTTATGGCATTAACAATATTGATTAAGTAACGTAATTTGCTTTCTTTGATTCCAGGACTGTTTACTGCAAAGATCCATCATCCTATTTATTTATATACATATTCACGATAGAACATTTAATTATTCATTATTTACCACTTTATTTCACAGTTTTATTATGAAGTTTAATTTATGATGGGCAGAATTATTAGTACTATTGTCATAGTACATTTTTAAATTTTTTGAATTTAGTGAAACATTGTACTGCACTCCCTCAGCAATAATAATGATTATTTCAGGCCACAGGCAAATATTTTTCACCAGGTTAAATTCACAATTTTTTTTATTTATTCATGTTTGTACAGTTCAGTTTGGTTGAGTTGGTTTATCAGGATTTGTGATTGTTGGGGTTTTTTTTTTTTTTTTTTTTTTTTTTTTTAACATGTACTTCGATGTTTAAGCTGGATAGTGTTTAATTAACAAGACTTGACAGTTACAACTTTAAAAAATTAATGGCTTAATAAATAGACTGTTTTATCACATTTACAGCAAAGAAGATTTATTTACTTTTGCATGCATTTTGCATGGTACAGTCTAACATACTATTTGCAGCAGAAAAAGGTTAGCTCACGTTAAATTATAGTCTACACATCTTCAAAGTATTAACTGTTAGTTACAGCCAGCCTCATTTTACTTTATATATTTAGCATGTAGGACTAAGCTTGCTTGAATAAATAATTAGTGGATATCACCACCAATGAATTTGTGGATTTGAATATGCTGTCTGTTTAAGCTCCAGTCAAAGATACCTATTCTTTCTCAATATTGAATAAAATTAGACCATTAGGAGAAGCTGAGGCTGATCAAGGTTACCATGTTATGTTATTGAAGATCAAATGCTTTAATTTTTATTTCCCAATTAGGATTTATTTTATTTTACTTTAATGCTAAGGAAAACAATAACTCTATACCATGGCATTCTTAGTTATAGTCTGTTGCTGCATAATTTGGCTTAAGAAATCTACACTAGAAAATGTTGTCTTTTTTGCATGATGCATGCACACAGCTTCACTCATGATCTTCCGTAGATTTCTCTCCAAATGCATTAATGCCTCCTATTTTTCCTCTTTCCATACACGCACTAATACTCCACTTTTTACTCAACATCACACAACACTGAGTACTAACCCCTTTTTTTTTTTAACAAATACGTGATCGTCGACATATTTTCATTCGATATTTACATAAATAAATAATTAGTACCTAATGTTTAAGCAGTAGGTCATAAGTCTTTTTACTCCCCTTCTACCTAATTTCTTGGAAATTGATGATAGTTTCAAACCAAAAATAAAGGGAAAATAATATATACTCATATAACTATTTCTAATACTGCAACTATGATTGTCAGAACACATGGGCAAATTAAGAAAGCAGATGAAGATAAGAAAGAATGGGGGGAAGGAGGATAAAATAAGTCCAAGGCCTCAGAAACTACCAAGAAGGCAAGAATAGATGGGTAACACGTCTCTATCATGTTGGTTAGGTTTTTTTTTTTTTTTTTCTGATTTCAATGTTTTAACTTTTTTTCCTGTCTCAAGACTTAATTTTGTGACCCGTATTTATATGCCCAAGGTGGTTGGATTCAGTGTGCTCAGTTTTGTTTTTTATTAGTGGATCATATACGAAAGATAGACTTAGTTTATATGTGTGTTGTATATGATTAATCTGAAATTCATACTACAGTACTAAAAATAAAAGGGTATGGAAGATGGCTGATCAGTTCCAGTACATGGAAATTTATTTGAGGAATTAGAATCTACATTTGAGGCCATTGGTATAAGGAAACTGGGCAAAGCCTAAGCAAGTTCATTCGTGGAGTCTTCTAAACAGCCAGTTTTATGTAAATAATTAAGAAACTACGACATTATTGTGATGTGTGTGTGTGCGCGCGCGCACGCAACAAATGAGACATAGCAATGTACGGCTAGAAATGAAGCAAGCAATAACATAATGAAATCAAAGCATAGGAAAGTTATCATAGCATAGCGAAATAATAATTTGGAAATTATAATGTGAGGTTTTAAGTTCTTCAAAAACTGTAACATGGTAAAACTCTAAATGAACAACTCTCATTTTACATATACGTCATAATTTATATATGCATCTTTAGACTTGGCAAGTCATAATTAGGAAGTGCAATTCAATAATATGGTTCTTCAGTTTTGAACTTACTAATATGTTTTGCGTCTTTATTGCAGCCTCTAGTAACATTGAGAATGCCTTTCATTCTCCCATCTCCAACAACAGGGGAAATTCCATACCAATCTTACTATCCAAGGCCAAATTCTACAAATTACACAAACTATCAACGAAACATCAAAGAAGAAGATCATAAGACATCTAATGAGCTTTTGTTCCAAATAGCACATAGAAACAATACCTATGAGAAGGGCAATGCCTTAAATAATCAGGCAGAAACAATTCATGTTCCTCATATACTGATCGAGCAAAAGGAGCAAATGATGGGTACAACTGGCGAAAATATGGACATAAAGTAGTGAATGAAAGCGAAAATCCAAGGAGTTATTATAAGTGCACATTTCCAAATTGTCAGGTGACGAAAAAGGTAGAGAGAAGTGCATATGGTCATATAACCGAAATCATATATCGAGGGACTCATGCTCATCAAAAACCTCAGCCTTCTAGAAGAAATTCAGGCACCTCTCATTTGATTATGAATAACCAAACTCAGCTTGAAGCACCCGAAAGTTCTTTTAGTGCACCATCTGGCACACCTGAAAACTCTTCTGTATCATTTGCTGATGATGATGCTGATCTTGATGCAAGCTCTAAGAGGAGAAATCTCAGTGTAGATAGTACTGAACATAATGCGAAAAGAATAAAGCAAGAAGGCGATAGCGAAGGAACAAACATAACTAAGACTCGAACAGTAAGAGAGCCAAAAGTTGTGGTTCAAACAACAAGTGATATCAACATACTTGATGATGGATACAGATGAAGAAAGTATGGACAAAAAATTGTGAAAGGAACCATAATCCAAGGAGCTACTACAAACGCACAAGCACTGGCTGTAAAGTGCGAAAGCAAGTAGAAAGAGCTTCACATGATACATGGGCTGTGATAACAGATTATGAAGGCAGACATAACCACGACGTCCCACAAGGTCGTGGTAGTGGTGCTATCAATAGGTCATCAACAGTTAACAACAGTGCTATTGGAACTGCTATTATAAAGCCTTCTGTTATCTCTAAACACAGGGATAATCAAGCTCCTTTTACATTGGAAATGCTTCAAGCTCCTGATAGTTATAGCCATGGTTCTATATATCCTGGATATGGAAACTCGGATTACAACATGTTTTCAAAAAATGGTAATGAACCAATGGGGGGACTCTTTCCTGAATTCGTTGCTGCTTTGATTGTCTTCTGGGTTAGATATGTATTGATCTAGCGTATTGCTTCGTGCATAAAAAAATATACTTGATGAAGATACTGTTTTATTCTTTTATAGGCTATTATACAGTGGAAGATAAACAGTTCTATGTAATCTGCATTATACATAAAGACGTGATGGCATTGGTATTAAAAAAAGAAAGAGAACGCCTTTCGTCTGAAAAACAATGCTAGAAGGTGCCTTCGCTTTAAAATTTGTTAGAAAGAAGAGAGGACCCCAAATTGGCTGTAGAATTGCTGATTTTACTTACATTTTGTGTTAACAAAGGTGTAAGTTGGATACTTCATTGGTTGTTTTGTGTTACAATATGCTTGATTATGTATATGAGTATCTATTTTGATGTTTGCAGAATACTTCTTATATATTATTTTGATGATATTAAAAGCCTTCAAGTGTAATGTTATTTGAGGGGGAAGGATTATTGTCTATTTTTACTGCAATTCATTCATTGTTTGAAGCAATTTGACATTTACGCTAGCAAACGATGTTTAATAGTTGAGTAGAGTATCACTCTGGATATTATTTTAATGCAAAGAAACTTTTTTTCTTTCAAAATGAAGCTTTTCCTTTTATAGTTGAGTAGTGTCACTCCATTAGATGTTTCTTCTAAAGAGTTAATGCGTAAAAATTGGAAAATTATTTTTAATTTTATTAATCATCTACTGAAGAAAGAAGTTTGATCATATTTTATTTAACAAAAAAATTTAATGCAAATTTTTCTTCATAAACATCCAATGGAGTGCCACGCATACTGGTAATAAATAATAAGCGAATGTCATTGTCTCACCATTTTACAATCAAGTTATTACATTATTAACCCATCCATATGGTTGTCATGTTATTCAATTAACTATTTTGATTTTCAAGTGTGAATGTAATTGTATGCTTCTTTATATATATATATATATATATATATATATATATATATATATATATATATATATATATGGGATAGGATCAAGGAGCACCCCTGAATTTCAGCCCCCCATTTACACCCGAACAACAGCCACTCATTTATATTAAAGAATATGAGTGGAAAGTGAGAGAATGAGTGGAATGAGAGAGGGTGTGAAATACTTGGTTGTGATCGAGGGGCTTTTGGGGTGCTGCACTGTTTGGGGTGCTCTCGAACCTGCCCCTATATATATATATATATATATATATATATATATATATATATAAGAACTCATGTAACATGTTCACATTTAAAACTTCAAAAGAATAAACCAATTTATCCAGTTCAAGAAATAAATATGAAATGTATGGTTGAAACTAATTGTGTATAGAAAGCATACACAAAATTTTGGTGTAAGGATCACATATTAACTAAATATGAATTCATAATGGCCACCTGAGTTTTACATGCTTATATGATACTTCACATCATGTTACTCAAAAAACTCAATTGGTTCATCTCTGCATTAATATAAAATTTTGGATGAATACTTTTAATGTTTTATCAGAACTCCCTTATTCCTTAAATAGAAGAAATTTTTTATGCACTTTCTTAGCTATATACATGTAGAAATGTCCGTTAATGTTTTATTTATATTTTTTTGGATGCATATATTCATAAAGTAAAAACTATAGCTTGCACTGGAGAAGATGCAATCTACAATCATGATAAAATTATTTCAAATATATGCTTAAAAGTTATAACAAGAATAAAATTATTTCAAATATATAGTCTAATAGCTAGATGCAAGCCCATCTAGGTGTGCACTTATACCAGACATATTCACACAATCACACACGCAGAATTCAGATTTTTTTTTCTTTACAAACATTACTACTCACTGACAGCCATAGATGATGCATACTCCATAATTACTAGGACACATCATTAGAAACGATTTCTCAGTCTTTATCTAGAGTTGCAATAGTAACATGCAAATCTTTCTCTTTGCAGTACTTTTCATCTCAAACACAGTGAGAAGAACAACATAATCATTTTGACGATTGTAGGAAGGACTGGATTCTCGAGCTTTAAGTCAATGCTAAAAGTGGAATTCTACCCTATAAATTTTGTGTGCTGCTATTCACACCCCCATTTAGACTACTGGTCACCTTTAAAAAATTAATAGATTGTATTATTTTTTACCTACTTCCTACCACCACTTTATTTCTTTTCACTCAGTCGGTAACAGTCGTATTTTTTCTTCTCTTCTCTTCTCTTCTCTTCTCTTCTCAAACAACGTAAATTTTTAGATATCAAACCCTAAACCATAAGAAAAAAATAAATTTTTTTTTTTGGGCTGAGTAAAGGATGAAAGATAAAGACAAAAAGAAGTTAGTTTTGTATATCATGCTGCATAATTTAATCTGTTGTTATAGAATTTTTTTTAAGGGTTTTGTACTAATTTTTGTAGGAGCTTTCTTTCACCCTTCTCTCTACTTCGAGTTTGGAAGACATTAATTTCGAATGACGTTGTAATAGAGAATGACATTGTAAGTTATTGAATTTTAGGGTTTTCTTCATGCAACAACAATTTATATGTCAAAATTTTCAAAAAAAAATTATTTTAATTATTTTTGTAGGAAGATAATGTGATTTACAGTAAACTTGATAACTATGTGGATGATAGCAATATGCCACAAGATGATCGGTCAAATGCCGTTGAACACACAAAAGTTGATTTGACAGATCATTTTATAACTGATGAAGTATGTAGTTTATACTTAATTTACAATCACTATTATTCATGTAAAACTGGAAGTATGTTAAATTTTTTTGTTAAAAATGTGATTTCAAGTATTTGATTCGCAGAACGCGCTGATTCGATGGTGTAAAACAACATGGAAAAAGTTGAATGTTGTTGTAGAGCGATTCGATGGTGTTAATCAGCTGATTGGACGCTTGAAATTGCGTTGATAATTTAGGGAAATCTTCAAGCTTGTAGAGCGATGGAGAAAATTTCTGGAAGAATACTTTTTTTTTTGGAACGATGAAGAATTAAAGGCAGAGGTGGTAGCCGATTAGAAATTGAATAATTTACGTGGTGTAAAGAAGTAGAGAAGTGCAAAAAAAGAGGTGGCCTTTAGTATAGGTGGTCAGTAGTCTAAATGGGGGTATGAATAGCAGCACACTAAATTTTTTGCTCTTCTCAAATTCCAGCAGCTAACAACTAAGATTAGACCAACCACTACAATCACCTCACATACTACTATAAAACTACCCATTATTTAAAGCTTTGTACAATAGTTCACAATTGAAACATGTGCAACTTACGGTTGCATCTACTTATTTTAAGTGGTAGACTCTTTCTGTATAATGAAATCCACTGACAAATTTTGAAATCAACCAGCTTCCCATCACCATGAAACTATATACAATTTAGCTTAAGGCATTTTGTCATAGTGTTTAGTGTTTACTATAAATTCAAAATGATAAAATTGATGTGTATCCCTTAACATTGGACCTTTGACATGCATTCTTTTGCATTACTTCGAGTTAAGTACTCCTATGTACGGGTGTAGTGCGTATGTTTATTCATCAAAATTTCAGTTTAATGAGTAATGGACATGTTTTTTTTTTTTTTTTAACATTATATAATTTGCTATTATTTTTAAGTGCTACAATAATTCCCACACATGGTTATCATTATTGTTTCTACTAGAATTTTGCCTTAATTAAAACATTTATGTTCTCTTTATTGACCGTTCAACTAAATCCATTTGTTTTCTTTGTGGAACATTACTATGGATAGTACATAATTTCAAATTCAAACATTATAGTTGTCTTTCATTGCACTTTTTTTTAACATTATATAATTTGCTATTATTTTTAAGTGCTACAATAATTCCCACACATGGTTATCATTATCGTTTCTACTAGAATTTTGCCTTAATTTAAACATTTATGTTCTCTTTATTGACCGTTCAACTAAATCCATTTGTTTTCTTCGTGGGACATTACTATGGATGGTACATAATTTCAAATTCAAACATTATAGTTGTCTTTCATTGCACAAACTATACATTTGCTAATCTAGAAAAAGCAAGTGCTTCAAAAAACTATTATATCCACTATTTCCTTTTTTTAATGTATATCAGGTTATTATTATATTCCTCTTAATTTGTCGTTATCTACACACTATAACTGATATTTGAAAGCAACCAATGAATACCATATAAATTAACGAAGTATTAGTTCATTGAAACGTCAGCCACACTATAATATTTACTACCTCGCATAATAGTGTTCAGTTGTATCAACACATTATCCATGCATATGACTAAAATTTCACTCAATAAATTATTTTTGATTATCTTTGCACACGTCCAACGGATGTACCTGACGTACTGGTACAATATATAAAATAACATATCCTCTAAGTTCTTGAAACCTGCATAACCAGTAAGTTTATGCTTGGAAATAATCAACATTTATTACACTCAAAAACTACGTGTAAAATGTTTGGAAACCTGCATGTAGTTATAAAAAAGATGTTTGCTTGGAAATAAATTGGAGTTTGATTTGAAAATTTGCATATCACGTCATGTAGGTTTACTATAGATAATCCACACATGGTTGAATTAATGCATACATATTATGATTAGATGCAAGCCCACATGTGTGTGCCTATATACTCGTATACATAAAAGAATACCTTTTGCTTGAAAGTGCTTTTTATATATTATAGGCTATTGTTGCTTAATTATAAATCAAATTACAACCACCTTATGTTATAAATATTTGTAGTTAGATGTAATTTTAAATTAAACATCAATCATGTATGTCTATTTTATATACATTTCATATGTGTGTGTATGATATGAAGATATATCGGTGCCAAGAGTTGAAGCAAACATACACAACTGAAATCCCCTTAAGAGTTCACCGGTCTATTGGGTTCTCCTATGGTATATTTGAAAGGAAAAAAAAAAAAACTATTTTTGTCTTATGTTTGAAAAAAACAATCATATGCTAATATCTTAAAGGTAAATCATAAACATATATTATAAAACCGTTCCATGTGTAAGTTTTGGGTATCATGGTGATGAAAATACTCTGTATATCCAATAAATTACAGAATATAATCAAACGTATCTTCATAAAATACAACCAGCATATTAAGTCATTAAACGTATATTCAAAAACATACAACCAGCACGTTAAGACATGCATCTTAAGTTGCAACTTGCTTTTGTTGAAGATATCACTGCACAATAGAAATTGAAAATTTGCATGCAACGTCTTGTCAAAATACGTGCCTGCAATATTTTTGTAAGCATTTTTATTGGCTCGCAATAGATTCACTGGTAAGTTGAGATAAGCGTAGTTCAAATTTAACATTCATATATAGTACCAAGTTACTTTGACTTTTGGACATCCTTAGACTATCGACTCATCTCCGTGGACGGTGCAGAATTGACAATTTTTTAAGATTAGCTGATGATTTACCTAAATAGCAAGTATGCTAATTCATGGTTCTTTTGCTCTATGCTAGATAAAATAAGAGGAGGAAGTTTCACCTTCTACGCCAATGTCAACTTTTATGCTTTTTGTAGAAAAATACTGTAGTGAATAAAAGTAGCATTCTTTATTAATTAAAATGCAATTGGATCAATTGTTTGATTTTATTTTTTAATTTATTTTTTTGATTCTTTTTAGTTTTTGTTTCAATTTAAACTTTAATCCATCATTCTAGCATGTAATTTTTTTCTTAAATAGTTCACTTTCGGTTATATAGATCAGAGAAGCATTACAAGAGATAGAGTATCACATATAATGCATCAACGCTACTTTTTAGTGTACTGATATTATTATACTCATGTAAGCTCTTACAATCGGATTAAGCTCTCAGTGATATTTGGTAAGATGAATGCCAAACAAGTTAAAAGTAGCGTTTATAGCTCCATCTCATTCAAATGTAAAAACGATGTTTTTGAAAGATCTCAAACGAGAAGAAGAAGATTTAAATCTCAGTTCTCGTGAACACGAAAGATCATCCAGCTACTTTATCTCGATCACCTTCCTTTTTTAAGCTCAAGATTCCAACACTTGAAGTCTTATTGTAGTGATTCCTTGTAGTATATTTGTCCCGTAAACCACGGTGCTTCCTCGTAGTTTATTTGTCCCATGAAGTAGATCACTTTGCCTAGAATTTTATGAGATATTAAAATTGAATATCCATGTAATACTTATGCTAATAGAATTGAATATCTCCATGATACCTGTGCTAATAGTCGAGTAGTACATGAACTATGGCTCAATTTACGAAGTACATCAATGAGCAAAAATTGTGTTCATTTATCTACTGTTAATTCGGAGAAACTGAAGATGCACAATATTAGGACCATGAGCCCATTCATTTTTTTAAACTTCGTATCTATGGCAAACTGGAACATGGTTGGTAATGATAACCCACTATATACTATACCCAGGATGGGGATTTTATTTTTTATAAAAAATTGATTTGCATGTATGTATTATTTATTATTGATGATATCGTTTTTCATAACAAAAATGATACTTAATTTAAGCATATACTCAGTTTGGTGTCGCGAGAGATCAAACCAAAGACCTCTAGAAAAACAATCTAGAGAATTTGTCACTTAGGCTAGTGGTTTTGATATTTTGTTTTCAATAATTTATAAAACCAAAAGCTTTTCTGGTTTATTTTCTGATTTTTGATTCAGCATAAGCTTTTGACTTTTCCTATGATAATTAACATATTAATAAATATAAACATGTTTTTTTTTATGTTTCCTTTTTAAGATTTAAATAGTTATCGATTTGGAAAAAAGTTTCTCTAGCATGTGATGAAAAGTACGAATAGAAAAAAAATTGAATATAGTACAAAAAAATCAACATAAACAAATATATGAAACATGAGAATTTATCTGGTCTGACCCCAATTATTTATGAAGACAAAAGATTATATTGGATTGTGTATCTTGTCCTCTCCTATATACCAAACTCACTATAAAATGATGCTAAGATAATAGGATCTGAATTCCAAGATTCTCTCTCATTACGAACGTATTCATGTTATAACCACTGAAATAAGTTTCACGAACATCGTTTATGATCGTAATTCACTAACATCTGCTATGGTTAATCTTTTCTTCTACAACTGAAGTGGGTTTCATAAGCAATATTCTTTTGTCATAATCCGATGTTTGAAAATAAAGTGTAAGCTTAAATTCAACAATCTTCCTTTCAAGATGCTAACAGATAAGCATCAGGTACTTAAACATTTTCTAGCTGTGTTTATTATGGAGATTGCAAACATTAATTTATATGTAGCTTTTTCACTCGAAATACACTTCAACAGGCAAACTGTGAAATAAATAGGTTGGTTGTTAGTCCTAAAATGGAATTTATCCCGAACGAATGTGAAAATATCAACCTTAATGGCAATCTAGATAGTATTATACGCAAATATCAAAGAAATAGTAAGTAGAAACAGACAAGAAAAGGAAAAACAAGAATTTATATAGTGATTTGGCGGCCTCCGGTCGGCCACTTCAATTTTTCTTTTATTATCCTTGCTAGTTAGATCTCTTCGGACATTAACTAGTTTGTTCTTACATCTAGGTTACAAGTATATGAACTGTGTTTGAAGAGATAAGAATTGAAGAGATAAGAAGTGAAGAGAAGTTAGCAATCTGATAAAGTAATATCGTTTCATACTAGATTTGACCTCTTTTGTAGTTGCAGATGAGTCAGTATTTATAGACAATTCTGTAAGTTGTTGGGCCAGAAATTAAGTTATAAAGAAGTCCTTATGCACAACCGAATCATCCTCTAGAGTTGCCACCTGATCCGAGTCATTATTATGACTTGCCAGACACAATAATGACTCACAGGGGATGAATCAGTGCCAAGTCTAAAACCTAAGGCTGCGTCAGGTTTGCATTTTATAATTTTGAGTTTTCGCATATACAAAATTACCGACGGCGCACACATATCGTGAAAAACGATTGTTTTACAAAATGAAGTTGACACACACAACCAAAAACAACATTTTATTATTTTCCATATTTTAAGAAACAACGGAAGGACGATAACAAATTCATCTATCCATCTTCCCGCGATCTCCTCCGTCACTCCTTCCGTCTTTGATCTGTCACCTCCGATATACTTCAAACTTCTCAATTTTCATATTAACGTTGAAAACTAAAAACTCAAAACATAAAATAAACCAAACACTACCTAAGTTATTTATGGTTTTCATCTTTTGATCCATCTTCCTATTTCATGTTGGGTCGTATCATCCAATCTTGGGTCATTCCGAATTAATTTGGTCATCCATCTTAATGAGCCATCTAACTCAGTTTGAATTTAGGGAAGAGTCGTTCATACCTTGCTCAATACCTATCCAAACCAAACGAAACTTGACAAGTACAATATAAAAGTGTAGATGAGCTCCCCATATGAGTTACACCATTCATACTCATGCCAATATGAGTCGCTGTTGACTCAAGGGGGTTGGATCAGCGTCGAATCATGAAGCTTGCTCCAATCTTATTTAAGTTTGAGCAGGATGGTTGAAATGTCAATGTGGTTATCTAAAAATGTCTGTTCGAAACTTAAAAATACATATCCAATGTGGTTATCCGAAAATGTCCGAAAAAATATCCAAAAATATACGTATTCGAAACTTAATTAAAATGCACATCCGATGTAGTTATCCGAAAATATCCGAAAAATATCGAAAATATCCAAAAATAAAACAATTAAAATTTACAAATACATCATTCAGATGGAAACTTAACTCATAAAATATTTTAAAAAAAATGATTACGTGTAACTAAAAATTATAACGAGGACGTCAATCATATAAATTTCATACAACAAATATTTTAAGAGATAAAGTATTCAATATATGAATAACACAATCTTAAGACAAACAAAACAAAACAAATATCATAGAAGCATATAGATAATCATGTTCTAATTGTAACCATACCACAAAATAAAATGAGCATGTGACTCAAAATGTTACATAATACCAAATACAAATATAACATTTGTTTTTTGTGGTATGGATATGTAATTCAATAGTTGAGATTAGTTTAGCTATTTTAAATAAATTTATATATTAACTTAAGCATAAGTAAATTAAATAATATATACACACACACAAACAAATCAAAATATCGAACAGATATTTTTCGAATACGGATACCACTGTAATCATACCTGCATCCGAAAGGATTTCGGGATATCGGGTATCCGTATCTGCATCTTGGATAACAAATATATTCCGTAATTTCGGATACGAATGCGCACGGATATCAGATTTTCTGGGTACCCATTGATAGCCCTGACCGGAAGATTCATGAAGATGGATGATCAAGCTAACTCGAAACGGCTCAAGATTAGACCAACCGACTCATTTAGAAGACAAAAGGAAGACTCAAAAACCAAAATGCAAAAATAAACTAAGTCTACGACTCGACACCGGGCCATATCTCTGACTTGGTACAAAGTCATAAAATTGACTCTTCTCGGATTGCTAGTCATAAGGATGGTTCAGCTAAACAGTGGAACAACTAGAAAAATGATCTTTTGGATCTGGCTGAAGATGCTGCTACTCCGCTCGATAACCTTCATTTTTTACTTTTAGCCTCTTCAAAACATTTTCAAATATTTGTAACATAGGTAACAACTGACTAGAAAAGATCCGGAAAGATCCAACTATTATAATCATAATAAAAGATTGATCAAAGTAGTTTATGGCAGAGTAAGCCTAATAACTATAAATTATTTTTGTCTCATTACCATTTTTGTGATTTTCTACTTTTTTATGCTTGTTATCTTTTGGATCGGTGTTTTCATGGTGCTTTCAGGTGTCAATCTTGTTTTTGGGTTAATTAGAAGTATAATATATTTTATTCCATTATCTGCTTTTTTTAATGTTCTTTTTGGACTTAAAAAGATGAATCCGGGATTTAGGTTGGAACCGGAATTCAAATCAGAGCTGCTAAATTAAGGAATGACCATATTGATAGATATCCCAACCATGAAAAAAAGGTCTATAACTGATGATGATGAGTTGCTAGCTGGTTTGCCAATTTCATATACTATTTTTATATATTGAAGAATTTGGTCTGGGATAGCACTTCTTTATCAAATATTTAAGCTTGTAAACGGATGTTTTTTGTCTGCTGATATTAGCATGAATCGTCACATAGCATGTACCATTTCTACTTTGGCTATTGCATGTCTTTAACCATCAAAATCTTTAGTTCTACAGACTATATATATATATATATATATATATATATATATATATATATATATATATAGGAGGGTTCCGCTACACCACTTATATTGCACATGAACTCTCCCCACCACTCATTTCCTCACTCATTCTCTCTCTTCCCACTAAGAAATATATAGATGGGAAGTTACCATTGTTTGTTGCTGATTTCATCACATGTAATTGTTCCTTGTTATCAGGTTTATGTCATTTGCATCTCTCCTGTGATATCTTCTGTTGTTCTATTTTAGTATGATTTTCGGTGGTTCCTTTCGTGCCGTTTTTCCAAGTTAAATGTCAACACGCTGACCTGACTTGACACTGTTTAACATACAACAATAATCAAAATTTCAAATTGGGTTCGAATTTGCAAAACAAGTCCATGTAAGTAACTTTGTAAACACAAGTTTCCTGAAGTAAATTAACCAACATGGAACTCTGTCAACTGATTAACCAACATATTGGGGAAAAAAAAAGCAACACTTGAAGGCAGTTCCTTTACTACTTTCAATATGCAAGAAACTATGTTAGAAGCAGCCAAAAAACACAAGGAAAAATAAGAATTCTATGCACAAGTTGTGGAAATATTCGTTTTTGGCGAAGCGTTTACACCACACAGATCATATTCACCCAAATCAAAAAGAGATAACTTTGATAGAAAACAACATGGATATGCAATCAAAACACAAACACAAAATATTCCATCTAACCATCCTCTTTATTGATTCACCAAATACGAATTCTTTTTAATATTTATTGGAACAAGTCAAAAATAAACAAATTACAACTGAATCAATAACCTAATTGAGAAAGTAAGAGAATATCCATATGGCTAAAATATTGAAGGACAAAAGACAATGCAGAACAGTGACACAAACTGCTTCTGTCAGCAAAGAATAGTTTCTCTCAACTTTAATTCCTTAATTTCCCACACCTTAAAATGATGATAATTAAACCTTATATAGATGACCTATTTCATCTACACCCAGTGGCGGAGCCAGAAAAAAATATTGGTGAGGTCACCAGATGCGTCCAGGGTAGAAAAGAAGAGAGTAATTTATTGTAGATGAAAGGCTAACATAGAAAAGGAAATATAATAAAGCGTAGGGGTAGAAAAGCAAAAGCAATTTATTGAGTTGGTCTGACATGCAAAAATGCTTGTTAATCCTCAGTCATCATTTTTTCTTCTCCTCCTGCAAAGTAACTTTTCCTGCATTCTTGTCTTCTCCTCGCGTTCTCTCTGATTGTACATACCATTCTTCTGGATAATGATTAACAGGTAGAAAAGTTCTTTGATATCCTGGTGAGGTCACTTGACCTCACCAAGTATAACATGGCTCCGCCCCTGTCTACACCATCCAATAATCAACCCCTTTAAAAACTGTAGAATATATCTCTGAAAGACCAAGTCCATGTCGGTCCAAACGTCTCTTCGAGCACTTTGGAAATTTCGTGAGTCATGAGACGTCTGGCCTCCAAGGCCAGACGTCTGGCATTAGCTTCTGCTAGATGTGAAAGCATCATTAAAAAAAAGAAAAATCTTTTCTTTATCAAAAAGAATTCTATGCACAAGTCTATTAAGTATCATCACATTGGATGCAAGTTATCATTATTGACTCGTATATTAAAGCAAAAGCATCAAATATTGAGAAATTCATCGCCAACACTCGTATGAAACTAGGAGAAGACATATTGATTTTAATCACTGAAATATAGATACAATTATTTATATCAAGAAAAGTGTTAATATGTGCACGTGTTAGCAAAGAAAAAAAAAATACTTCAAATTCATGAAAATACAGTCTGGATAATTTATTTATTTTTAAAAAAGGTCTTTAAACATTCATTTGTGACACACTTGGTCCAGGGCACTGTATACCAAATCCAAGTAAAGGGTCTATTGGCAGGAAATAATCACTGAAAAACAAATTCAAGGATCACAAGCCATCCCAACTTTAAAAATTATATCTGAGGATGGTCAAGCTTGTACAGACTGGGAGAAGAGTGTTCAGAAATAGTGAACATGTCTGTAATACCACCAGAGCATTTAATAATAAGGAAATTCAATGTTCCAAATGTAACACTAAAAAAATACTCCAAACTTGTTTGCTGACTAATTCAATATTTCAAGCAACAATATTTTTTATAAACCTCATCTGCTTTGTCATGCTATAAACAATGAAGATTACAACACTGTATATAACAACAGCCAATTCAACTACCATTCATGACAAACTTATTCACAACCTCACTGGCAGACCATTTCATCCTTCTTTTGACGCTTCTCCTGCTGCTTGATAACAATTTCTTTGTTAATTTCTACACTGTAGAATTAAACTTACATATAGCAAGTTTCTTTTCGCTATATAGAATCATCCAATAATCCCCAATTAGCTGTACTTCTTGTTCCAATCAAATTTACATCTTTCATTTAATTTTTATCGGTTTTATTTTTATTATTAATGGATATTAATGACATATTTTTGATAATTAGGGACCCAAAAAAGAACTTGTCAAATATAAAATTGTATTACTAATATTCTTGCAACCCTGTAAAACTGAGGCCATTTAAATATAAATACAATAACCATACCCAAAAAAATGTTCACATATGAACATGTTAATAAAATAAAAGCATTATATATGCTTCAAAAATTATACAAATACTCTATTTAGTAATCAATCATATTTGAGTAGGAGTGCATAACTCATGTTAGTTGGAGTATATTAAGCATGTACTGTAATAATCTTAGCAGGCAATTGGTTCTTCAAATTAATCCAATCTTGCTGCTAGATTTAAAATTCAACTGACGACTTTATAGGTAAGATTACTGTTGCTCGCTCAGTATAGGGGGAGAGGAAAAATAACTGGAGCTCATCGTATGCCGGTCAATCCTGTACAATCCGTTTAATGCTAGATTAAGAGAGGAGAATTCACATATATTGAACATGTCCTTAACCATAAGTGCATTTAATTATGAGGAAATTCAGTGCTCCAAAAGTGACACTAAAATATCACCAAACTTGCTTACCGATTAATTCAATATTTTAACCAACAACATCCTTCACAAGCCTCAACTGCTCCTTCATGCAGTTGACAATGAAAATCATACGCTATATATAACAGGCCAAAGTACTCATTCATAACAACCTTATTTCCAATCTCCAATGGCAGAGCACTCCATCCTTCCTTTTCTTGATGCTTCTTCTAACTCAGTAGATCCAAAATCTGGGTACTGTCCAGAAACAAAAACATTTCACAGCCTCCGCCGATGCCTACCCCTCCCCAACCCTTGTATACCACTCTCCTACCCTGCCTTTGCATTCTCCCTCCTCCGATCCCCTATTCCTTCCAACCCTGCCCTCGTTGACTCTGCCACCGGTGCCTTCATTTCCTACCCCACCTTCATTTCCAAAGTCTACTCTCTTTCACATGCCCTTAAAACCCAGTACAACCTCTCAAAAGGGGATGTTGCCTTCATACTCTCTCCTTCTTCCTTACAAGTACCTGTCCTTTACTTCTCCCTCCTCTCTCTTGGAGTTGTTATTTCCCCTGCCAATCCCATTTCCAGCCCTCAAGAAATGTCATACTTGCTCACTCTCGTCAACCCCAAAATAGCCTGAGCATCTTCAGCTTATGCATCTAAACTACCCAACAACCTTAACACCGTGCTATTAGAAGACATAGACTTTGAATGCACAGACTCGTATGATAACAACAGTGAAAACATGAATATATATCAAATGGATGGAGCAGTTATACAGTTTTCGTCAGGGACGACAGGCAGGGTGAAAGCAGCACTGCTGCCACACCACAGCTTCATAGCCATGACTGCTGGATTTCATGCAATGAGGCCATCATCTGAAACGGTGGAGACTACCCATTTGATGGCACCCATGTTCCATTCGTTTGGGTTCTTTTCTACACTTAAAGGGCTGGCGTTGTGTGAGACTGTTGTCGTGATGATGAAAGTGGGCCTAAAGAACATTTTAGATGCCACAGAGAAGCATGGTGCAACGATGATGACGGCAGCACCGCCTGTCATTGTGGCGATGGGAAACGATGAAGAGGTGAAGAAGTATGATCTGGGTCAGCTAAAACGGGTGTTTTGTGGCGGGGCTCCTTTGTCTGCTCCGGCTGCTCAGAAATTTATGGCCAGGTTTCCTCAAGTCGATCTGCTACAGGTATATAAACTTCATAGAATACTAAGCATATATTTGGATATGTTCTTCTTAATATTTTGCATACTTTTTTGCCAGTGTTGTTTTACATCCCAGAATTCTATCTCTCAGACGTATGCAATAGTCAAACTTTAAATTAATTAATTAACAAGTATCAGATAGCTTGATTTTCGCATTATAATGGGAATAATTTCAAGCAACCCAGGATTGAAATGCTGATGCACATACTTCATTTGTACTCCATGCCGGGAATTTTCATCCATTTATATATTCAGCATCACTTTTAACTTGTTCATTTAAGATAAGATAAATTGTCTACTTTATGTAACAAGTTAATAAGAAATCTGGCTTGAGACATCGGTTGTATGCCTTAGATTCATGACATGTACAACTTATAGTATACGTGACTTCATTTAAAACTCTGTAATTACTATAGTTAAATATACGTTGCTCATATAAAATAGAAGATACCCTAAACATGAAAATAAGATTCTATAAATACGAAAATCCATGTACATATGCTGACTTGAATATACATATAATTGAAATTATTGCATGTCCTGAAATGGCAGAACAACCAATATATGAAATCTAAATGGCATCTTTTACAGAATATGTTTTGCTAAAAAATAAATATGAGTGCATCACGATTGCTTCTTGAATGGTTAAATCTGCTTGCTATTTTGTATCTTTTAATTTATCTTTTGTCAGTTTCCGAAATCAGTTAGATACTTGATAAAATAAAAACCAGATGAAATTTTGTTGTTGAATGCATACAAGCTACTAAAAATGCCCCTTAATGCTAACTCAAACTAGTCCTGTAATGTCAACGTCTCTAAATTTAACAGTTTATTTAATGTTCTATTAGCATAACGTATGAAGTAAGCTAATCTAAGCGAAGTAGTACCTTTGTAGTGTGAACTCTCAAACCAAAAAAAAAAGAAAAATGTAAATTTTATATTGAATCGATAAAGGTTTGTTTAAATCGAGGTTGTACAAATCGCCAAAAGAATGCTACACGGTAAGCATGAACTAAGAATTAATCAACAAGGCGATGATTAATCAAGGATTAATCGAAGCTAGGCGTTTTTGATAAGCTTATGTATTTTTGATAAAATTTTAGTATTTTGCTTAATATTAACTGATTCACAATAGAATATAATGGATTTGATTGGATTTGGAAGTAAACATAGAGGCAAAATCATTTGAAACAAAAAATTTGATGTTTATATAAGATATCAAACCTAAATTGGTGCATAGATGCTGCCTATAACCATATTTATATGTCTAGATAATATTGTAAGTCTCGTCTAGGCAGACTATATGAGGTGTAGGCAAGAACCTAGGCGGCAAAGCTAGCCTAGTGCCTAGACGAGGCCTAGGCAGGAGCCTAGATTTTTACAAAACTGGTTAAACACGTCTGTACTCACCTTAAGAATGTAGATTTGTATACATGTGATACATCTGTATACATGTACAGGAAAGCCGACAAAGTTGGTTTACAGGGATATGGCTCTACAGAAGCTGGAGGAATATCCAGAATGATAAATGCAGACGAAACAAGACATTTAAAATCGGCAGGAAAATTGACAGAGAACGTTGAAGCAAAAATTGTAGACGTCATGACTGGAAATCCTTTATCAGTTGGAGAAAAAGGAGAACTGTGTGTCCACAGTCCTGCAGTTATGTTAGGTAACTTTATTTAATTATCAAATGCAAATGTTTTTCAAGCTTGAAAATAAATTAATTGAAAAGTTATGTGATCAATAACGAAAATTAGATAAATAAACTTCTCCGTACGTGTAACCAGGATATGTGGGAGTTGACGCGGCAAATGCTTCAACTTTTGATTCTTATGGCTGGTTAAAAACCGGTGATTTATGTTATATAGACGATAATGGGTATCTTTATGTTGTTGACTGGTTGAAAGAGCTGATCAAGTATAAAGCTTATCAAGTAAGTAATTTGACGTCACTTATCACTGAATCAAAAGAAACCATTAACACCTTGTCACCTTCAATGTTTATTTTTTTTTCTTTTCTTCTTATGCTTGTGTGAAGGTTCCGCCAGCTGAATTGGAACATTTATTGCATTCCTTACCAGACATAGTTGATGTTGCTGTAATCCTGTAAGTCTCTGATTCTTATCTTAATAGAAACAATTTGCAAGACTGTCTTTACAATTATTCCCTTTGCTATGTAACTTTATTGATAACAGTTTTCTTCGGGAAAAAGTTGGGCAAATACCTCTGGCATTTGTCGTCCAACGGAAGGGAAACAATATAAGTGAACAACAAATCATAGAATGTGTAGCAAAGCAGGTACTGAGACTTTTACTTCGGATTGTAATACCTGACAGCTATGTTTGTTCACGAATGCATTGCTTATTTGCTGGTTCATTGCAGGTTGCACCATACAAAAAAATACACAAGATTGTTTTTGTACATTCAATACCGAAATCTCCAGCAGGAAAGATTTTGAGGAGGGAGTTGGCAAGTCATGCTCACTGCATTGCCCCTATCTGTAGGTTGTGATACAAAGCGTGAACAATTAAAAATTAGTGTAAGTCAAGTTGTTTGGGTAACATCGAAAGGGAAAAAGGAAAAAAAGAAAAGAAAAAAAAAAATCATGTTTGCATATGGTACAGCTCCATACAACTTTTAATATATAAGACATGCATAACAGAATTTAGTGATACGTTCATTGCAAAAAATGGTGAGCCAGGTGTCTTGAGAAATGAAACTATAGACCTATACAATTATAATTTCTGTTGAAGCATCGTCAAAGCGTTTATCACTCTTCGACTGCTATGATTTAACAATTTGATATTATATAGCTAATTTGTTAAAGCCTCACATTTTACAGTCGTACTGCTAAATCAAGCCTCTCTTCTTCTTTTCGTTTGTTTTCCTTCTTCTTTTTTCGTTCTTCCTCTTTCAAAGTAAATCAAACGGTTAGACTATAGGCCTAAGATCAAGGCCCTAGCACTCGAAATAAATTAGAAAGCTATTTCTAGTTCTTAATTTGAAAAACATAGATCAAGACATACTTTTATTTTGCTGAACTAACCCACCAAAAAAAAACACACACACACACACATATACACGTAATATGAGACTGATAATAAACCATAAAATTTAACTGTTATCCCTAGTTATTTTTTTCGCGTCCACTATACCCATGCATTATTTCCGCTAAGCGTTTTAGATTAAAATAAATTAGGACTCTATTGTAGATTAATTTCATTGACCCATGATGCTTGTCGACTTTGTTTGAATGTTAATTGAAAGTTTGTAATTTGACTATGAAATGTTCATTATACATACATACATACATACATGTATGTGTGTGTGTGTGTGTGTCTATATATATATATATATATATATATATATATATATATATATATATATATATATATATAGAATACAACCACTTTCAAAAGAGGATTTTAACCACCATGGCTAGGAAGTACCGTGCTGATGTCAATCATACTTTTTTAAAGTTATTGATTATAGAACATACAGTCATGACAATGTACCATCAAAGAGAATAATATATGAAATGCCTATTTGGTATAGCATTTTTTGGACATCCTTGTACTATCGACTCATCTCCGTGGATGGTGCAGAATTGACAATTTTTTAAGATTAACTGATGATTTATCAAAATAGCAAATGTGCTAATTCATGGTTCTTTTGATCTATGCTAGATAAAATAAGAGGAGGAAGTTTCACCTTCTACGCCAATGTCAACTTTTTATACTTTTTGTAGGAAAATACTGTAGAGAATAAAAGTAGCATTCTTTATTGATTAAAATGCAATTGGATCAATTGTTTAATTTTTTATTTATTTTTTGTTTCAATTTAAACTTCAATCCATCGTTCTAGCATGTAATTTTTTTTCTTAAATAGTTGACTTTTGGTTATATAGATCAGAGAAGCATTACAAGAGATACAGTATCACATATAATGCATCTACGCTACTTTTTAGTGTATTGATATGATTATACTCATGTAAGCTCTTATATCGGATTAAGCTCTCAGTGATATTTGGTGAAATGAATGCCAAACAAGTTAAAAGTAGCGTTTATAGTTCCATCTCATTCAAATGCAAAAATGATGTTTTTGAAAGATCTCAGACGAGAAGAAGATTTAAATCTCAGTTCTCGTGAACACGAAAGATCATCCAGCTACTTTATCTCGATCACCTTCCTTTTTTAAGCTCAAGATTCCACCACTTGAAGTCTTATTGTAGTGATTCCTTGTAGTATATTTGTCACGTAATCACGGTGCTACTGCTTCCTCGTAGTTTATTTGCAATGTTTTAAAACGCAAAAGGCGTACGCGAGGCGTTTTCGGGTCCGTGAGGCGAGGCATAAGCTTCGAAGCGTTGAGGCGTAAGCCTTTCAGGTAAAAAAAAAGTGCAACACATAACTTAGTTTTTAATATGAAATAACATTAAGCGTCAAATACTAAGTAAAACCCATAAAGCATTCAAAAGCAATTCAAACAAAATACAATCGTTCTTGCACATTTAAAATAAAATGCAAAAGATCAAATGATATCTTCCTCCTCATGCAAAAGATTCAAATTTTGATTTCTTAAAACTATTTGAAGATTACATCAAACTACAATTTTGATATGTTCCATCAATTCAAATCGATTTGCAAAATTTATTTCGTGATTTAACAAAGTTTATTGAAAAACATTCTTTAAATAACAATAAGAAAATTCACTATATTGCTCATGATCATTATTTCATAAACAATTTTACTTGATTGTGCCAACATTGAAATTGAAAAGTAAAAAAATGCTAATTTTTATTTTCTTAAATTTTGTCTTTTTTATTTCTATTAAATAATTAAAGTTCAATGACATTTATTTGTGTCAATATCTGCAACTAAAGATTAAAAGGTTTTTAAGTCATATGCCTCAGCAGTTTGAGGCATGCGAGACGTAAGCTTTACGTGCTTCGTATGCCTTAAGTCAATTTTTTTAATGTTTTTAACACAAGCGCACTCCATTTTTGTGCATGAACAATTTTGTTCTTGCGCAGAATGGAATGCGCAAGGTATTTCTAGGGAGGAAAATACAGAGAGCTTTTAAAAGGAGGGATATATATGATATAAAGTTCAGATTTCAAACATAGAACTATTTGTACTCAAGCATGGATGACATATCATATTGCTTACATTTCGACATACAAAGAATTCGAAATGAAAATAAAACGTTGTAATCAAACATAGAATACGAACATTAAATTCAACCGTAGAATTCAAACATTAAATTACAAACATAAAATAGAAGGTTGAGACGTAGTCTGGACGAAAACTAAAAAACATAGACAGTACACCGATTAAATAAGATACATTGAAGGTTGGCTTGAATAGAGATGTAGACTTGAAGAAAACGTGTAAACATAGATATTACACGATCTAATAGTGTAGACTGGCTAAATCATCACCAACGAGTGCTTGAACTCGAACCGTCTCCTCTTAATTCTAGCATAATTTTTCCCAAACGTCTCACTTCTTCCTGCATTTCTAGGGCATATTGAAGACCCCTAGCGCAAAATGGAGGATCAACCCATTTGAAATAATCGCAACATTGAATATTTTCTGGGTCGTACTTGTGTTCTTTGTATGAACTGCAACCAAAAAATCTTCGTCCTGTGTTAGTCGCAGTTTTTACAACAATGAGTATACATTCCTCGGGCATGCGCAATTTGGCATAGTTGGAGGAACGGGACCACTGTTTCGATCTCGAAAATATCGTCCGAGATCTCCTCCGTGATCTCGTTTTGAGCTCCTTCCGAAACGAAACAGCAAATATCACTATAAATCTCCTTTCGAATATATCGCCCGAGATATTCCGATATCGAACGATATATCGACCGAAACGAGATACTGGAATATCGTCTAAGATCTTGGTTTTTGTGGATAAAATTTAAATCTGTACCTGAACCAAAACAATAAAATTAAAACTCAAATATAGCTACGATGTTCTCCTATAATTTTGCATTTTTCATGTTAAATTACCATATTATATATTCATATATTTTCTACAATGCTTATGATTTTTATATTTGTCTTTTTTACATACATGTTACTTATGAAATTATGTATCTTATGTTCTACTTATGATGAACCGTTTAATGTTTTGGATCTTTTTATGTTTAACAATAATTCATGTTAGTGATCTTATGTTGTAAGCACTAATCTATTTATACTGTGTTGTATTTATGTTTTACGAATATTAGATTTAGTGTATGATGATCTTTCACGAATTAAGAATAAAAAACTGCTTTTGTAATTCATGTTTAAGTTACTATGTTTTTAATAGCATTCATAAAAAACATTTAATAAGAATATCAGTTTTTAATATATTATGTACTCCGAGATTGTTTCGATATGAAGTTTCAAACCCGATATGGAAATCCGAGATGAACCCCCGAGTTAGACTTATCTCATCCGAGATCTCCCCCGATACGAGATCAAGTCTCTGAAATGCCCGAGACGGCGACCGATATCCGAGATTTAAAACCTTAAACAGGACATAGACGCTCTAGTTGGATCCCGTTATGATAGAATTTTTGATCTTCTTTTTGTTTCGCGACAATGGCACGTAAACGAGCATTGTGTGTCCCTCGTTGATGTGGCTTTGCTTGAGGTATTGGATTGAATTGAGTTTCGGGAACATATTCCACTGTCTCTTGTTCGACATCAATATTGATAGATCTATTCCTTTCGAATTCTTCGCAATAGGCCGCCAAAGTTTCATCGTCAATTTCCCGATTCTCCATGTCTACGTTAAAAAATCTAGCATTAAAACGTATAAGATGAACTAAAATTACCTTTCGAAGTTGAAGATGATGCCATGGATGTTGATGTTTCGAAGTAAAAGTAGATTGAAAATTGATTTTGAATGATTGTTGATGTAGTTGGTGATTTGGAGATAGGGTTTGTTGTTGGGAAAATGGGTTTGTTGGAAGATTGAAAATAAATGAGGAGGTAAGGTTAATGGCTATGCAGAAATAGGAGCTGGATGTCGTATGAGCATTCCAAAAATGCTCTGCTCATGAAGGAAATCCTTCATGAGCGCTTTTGGAATGCTCATACGACATCCAGCTCCTATTTCTGCCCAACCATTCTTCCTCATTTACTTATCACATTCCAAAAAACCCAAATTCCCAACTCCAAACCATATCTCCAAATCACCAAATACATCAACAATCATTCATAGTTACTTCACCTCTCCATTCTTCCGTCGAGCGGTTTGAAGGGAAAAAAGTAATTTTTTTATATTACTTCTTATTCCATAATTTCCATTGACATATTTGAATTTGTTTTTTTTTTTAATGTTTGTTCATTTCATGATGGTATAGATTATGGCACATGTTCCAATCATCTTGAACGTTGAGGGTAAATTAATAATCGGTGAAGATGATAAACCTACAGGTGGACGAAGAAAATGATGCAAAATTAAGAAGTATTGTTCGTTCGAATCGCTCAAGAATAAAGCGTATGATGTTACCAAAACAAACAAAATGAGTTCGATATAAAGCTAGTAAAGAAATGGGTTAGGGATGACGGTTCGTCCGCTATCACTGTAGACGACGATGAAGATATGGATTCGATGTTCTCAGTTGGAATGAAAGTGACAGAGATCTACGTTCTGAAATGTGATAAGATCCAAGAAGAGCAGCTACAACATCAAGTGGATTACACCTTACTCGATGATAACTTACCGAATGAGAATTTTACCATTCCGATTGAGTCTCAAACAACAGTTTGGTTAGTATATGGATTAATTTTTGGAGATTATATTTGCCTACAACAAGTGCATTTTATTATCAATCCCTTTTTGTAGGTACTCAACGCATGAAGTTGGAGAAGGATCAAACCGTGGATCCGAAGCGGAAGATAATTGTGTGTTAAATGAAATAGCGGTTGTAGAACAACTTAATAATCTGGAAGTGCCTTGTACACTAGAAGAAGACGGAACTTGGATTGAGAACAGTCAAGTTAATAATGAAGGACCCATCGATGATGACGTCCAACCCATTGATGAACAAGATAACGAACAAACCATGGAAATAGAAAATCCTTTATCCGAAGATTATTGTACCACAGAAATGATGGATACGTCTTGTATGCAGATTTTTCATTTGGATATGGAGGTATTTGGATGAGAAAGTGTTGACAAAAATCCTCGAGTTGTGTTGATATTTCAATCCAAACAAGATCTTATTGGACAACTAAGTGAATGGGTCATTAAATGTTTGGTTTCTTATCGAGTAGTCAAATCTCGTTCTCGCGACTATATAGTGCGTTATTCTTCACCACAGAAATGATGGATACGTCATCTATCGACGAAGATATCTCAATTTTTTTGGAAAATTAAGACGTATTGAGATGATCACACGTGTCTTAACCCAACAATCAACTCAAATCACCGTCAAGCTACGGCTAAGTTTATTTGTAGTAAAATACCACCGCTTGTTAAATCCGAGACGAATATGACAGCGAAAACGGTGCAGGAAACGATGTCAAACATGTTTCATATTAAAGTTACTTCTTCAAAGGTTTGGCAAGGATTAACCAAAGCTTTAGGCTTGATATACGGCGATTGGGATACATCATACGCCGAGTTACCAAAATATCTTCAAGCGGTGAAGAATACCAATTCGGGAACGGTATATGAAGTTATACAAAGACGAACTATCTTCGAGGGCGCATTTTGGGCATTTGGGCCGTCAATTGAAGGTTCCGCACATTGTCGTCCACTACTTTCCATTGATGGAACACATTTATACAGAAAATATTTAGGTACACTACTTGTTGCAACGGGTGTTGACGCTAACCAAGGTCTCTATCCGTTGGCATTTGCAATTGTTGGAACTGAATCATGGAATACGTGGAAGTGGTTTATAAGTTCTATATGGAAGCATATTTCCTCTCTACGTATAAAAACCATTGCGTTTGTTTCTGACAGAATGAAAGGAATTCTGCATGCTTCATCGTGTCAATTATTACTTCTACGAGCATTGTACTCAAGCGGGGTTGTTGACGACTCATTTGACGCCAAAGTGGGAAGCAATAGCTAAAACACGCATGGAAGCCTCGAGATATTTGAATATCGAACGCTATAGCACTATGGAGTGGGGAGTAAAAGATTCGCAAATGCATTGCTATACAGTTCAAGTCGGAGAAAACGAAGCTTCTTGTTCTTGCAATATGTCAACACTAGAACATTTCCCTTGTTCACATGTTTTAGCAGCTTGTTCTAGGGGTTCTGGAGGGGCTAACCGAACAAATGCCGATTTCATTTCACCATGGTATACAACCGCCAATTACGCCGCTTCGTACTTTCCTACGTTCCATCCAGTTCCGGATAGTCGATATTGGATAGCGTATGAAAGCCCGGACATTAAACCACCACTGGTGCATAGAAACTCAGGACGACTAAAATCTACACGAATCAAAGGGGCTATGGACCAACCAAATAGTAATCGACAAGATAGGTGTAGTAAATGTGAAGGTTTAGGCCATAAAAGAAGATCGTGCACTCGATGATGATGGCTCAAGTTGAGTGTTTATTAGATTATGTTTCGATGTATTTAGCTGAACTTTAAATTCGAATTCTATGTTTTAAATTCGAGTTATATGTTTCGATGTATTTCGCTGAACTTTAAATTCGAATTTGCTTTTAAAATATGATGTTTTTAATTCTATGTTTGAGATCTAGTTCATTGTTGTTCGGTTAAAAAGAAACTAGTTGACGCCGAAAATTGCAAACTGATTGGAATACTAAGTTTGTTCTCTATTTTTTATAACCAAAAAATGAATTTGCGCATAACTGGAATGCGCACTAACAAATTAATTCTTGCGCATTCTATTTTTGCTCCTTTTTTTTCTAGAAAATGAAATCGCGTAAAAATGGAATGCGCACTAACAAATTTATTATTGCGCAAAAATGGAATGCGCTAGTTCACATAATTTAAATTGTATTCGTTTGTTATTTTTTTGTATTTTCATAATTTAAATATCGTGCGTTCACATTTGTATGAGTAGGATTCTTCAAAAGTTAAGGCCGTTGATCATTCAAACAAGTTAAAACTCATTGAATAATAAAGAGCCTCGAGTAGAAAATTATCTTCGAATAGCTCAAATGTGGTGGGTTCTTCAGATAGATTACATTAGATTGGATCATGGACTTATCACCGCGTTATGTGACCGATGGCGTCCTGAAACTAATACGTTTCATTTTAGAGTTGGAGAAATGACTATTACTCATAGTTGTTAAGGCGCACGGCTTGAGCCCGAGGCTTTTTTGTGCGACTTTTTAAAAAAGGCGCAACACATTTATTAAAAAAAACCTAAAATTACAACAACAAAAAAAAAAAACCTGCAACTTCGATTTAAACCCTAAAATCACTACCAGATTTCGAGATCGAGATTTAAAAACACCTGGAATAAAACCCTAAAATCACGAAAAAAATCCAAATTTCAAGATCGAATCACAAAAAAACCCTAAAATCGAACTTCGATTTCGGTAGCGACAGAGGATGAGGGTTTTAGGTATTTTTTTTTTTGTTCGATGTCGATGTCGACTTGGCTCAAATGGGTTGAAAACCCTAAATGTTGTCGAGGCGCGCTTTTCTGCGCCTGGAGCCTCGCAAAAAGGCTCCAAAAGCGCGCCTTTTGTGCGCCTCCGTTAGAGGAGGCGCCTCGACCACCTGGAAGGCGCAGGCCTTACGCCTGTGCCTTAGGCGCGTCTAGGCGCGCGCCTTAACTACTATGCTATTACTTTGCTTGACGTTGAGAAAATACTTGGTGTTCCCACCTTTGGTCGTCCTATTCTGTATGACGATTCACAAACCGACAATGGTGAGTTACGCAACGAGCTTTAGGGTGTAGTTGTTCCCGAAAACCAATTTATGGGGAGATATGTAATTGTTGCTTTCAATGTTCGATTTTATGCTGCATTCAATGTTCGAAGACTTTGAATTGTTGCTTATAATGTTCGAAGACTTTGAATTGTTGATTTGTTTGAGCAGAAATACAGCTCTCTGTACCCCCCCCCCCCTCCCCCAGAAAGACCTTGCGCGTTCCATTTCTGCGCAAGAACAAAATTGTTCATGCGCAGAGTGCTCATGTGTTAAAAACGTTCTAAAAAAATTGTGCATTTCATTTCTGCGCAAGAACAAAATTGTTTTTGCGTTAAAATGGAATGTGCATGGTCTTATGCTCAGATAGAAAACGGACTTACTTTCATAATAAGTTATGAAAGAGACCTGTTTATACAATTTGTTCTTCTCAGAGCTCATACCAAAAATTTATCCTAATAAATATAAACATTTTTTATGTTTCTTTTTTAAGATTCAAAGTAGTTATCGATTCGGAAAAAAGTTTCTCCAACATGTGATGAAATAGAAAAAAAAATGAATATAGTACAAAAAATCAAGATCAACATAAACAAATATATGAAACATGAGAAAAATATATTGGATTGTGTATCTGCCCTCTCCTATACACCAAACTCACTATAGAATGATGCTAAGATAATAGGATCTGAATTCCAAGATTCTCTCATTATAAACGTATACATGTTATAACCACTAAAATAAGTTTCACGAGCATCATTTATTATCGTAATTCACTAACATCTGCTGTGGTTAATCTTTTCTTCTAAAACTGAAGTGGTTTTCATAAGAAGTATTCTTTTGTCATGATTCGATGTTTGAAAATAAAGTGTAAGCTTAAATTCAACAATCTTCCTTTCAAGATGCTAACAGATAAGCATCATGTACTTAAATATTTTCTAGCTATGTTTATTATGGAGATTGCAAACATTAATTTATATGTAGCTTTTTTCATTCGAAATACACTTCAACAGGCAAATTGTGAAATAAATAGGTTGGTTGTTAGTCCTAAAATAGAATTTACCCCGAATGAACGTGAAAATATCAACCTTAATGGCAATCTAGATAGTATTATACGCAAATATCAAAGAAATAGTAAGTAGAAACAGACAAGAAAAGGGAAAACAAGAATTTTTATAGTGATTTGGCAACCTCCGGCCAATGTCCACTTCAGTCTTTCTTTTATTATCCTTACTAGTTAGATCTCTTCAGACATTAACTACTTTGTTCTTACATCTTGGTTAAAAGTATATGAATTGCGTTTGAAGAGATAAGAAGTGAAGAGAAATTAGCAATCTGACAAAGTAATATCGTTTCTTCCTAGATTTGACCCCTTTTGTAGTTGTAGATGAGTCAGTATTTATAGACAATTCTGTAAGTTGTTGGGCCAGAAATTGAGTTACAAAGATGTCCATATGCAGAGCCGAGTCATCCTCCAGAGTTGCCACCCAATCCGAGGCATTATTATGACTCACCAGACACAATAATGACTCACAGAGGATGAATCGGTGCCGAGTCTAGAACCTAAGTTATTTTTGGTTTTCATCTTTTGATCTATCTTCCTATTTCATTCATGTTGGGTCGTATCATCCAATCTTGGGTCATTCCGAATTAGTTTGGTCATCCATCTTAATGAGCCATCTAACTTTGTTTGACTTTAGGGAAGAATCCTTCATACCCTGCTCAATACTTATCCAAATCAAACGAAACTTGGCGAATACAATATAACAGTGTAGATGAGCTCCCCATATGAGTCACACCACTCATACTCGTGCCAATATGAGTCGGTGTTGACTCAAGGGGGTTGGATCAGCTTCGAATCACGTAGATTGCTCCAATCTTATTTACCTTTGAGTAGGATGGTTGAAATGTCAACTAGCATCTGACATCTTCCATGATAGAAATATCTCACATGAGCTTAAAGAAAAGTTCTAAAGAACAACAATCAAACATATGATGTTATATGGTATGGAATGTTAGTCTAAAAAGACAAAACATACGGAAGACACGTAAAGCTGAGATGCGTATGCTGCGATGCAGTTGTGGTAATATCAGACAAGGATGATATTCATGACAGACTTGGAGTTGCACCAGTTGAAGAGAAGTTAGTTCAACACAGCTTAAGTTGTTTGGACATCTCCAATGGAGACCTGTCGATGCATTTGTGCGTGTTGGAATTATATGCCGCACTGAATGCTCAAAGAAAGATAGAGGTCGACCAAAGATAACATACAAGGAAATAATAAAAGGAGACTTGAGAAAGTATATCTGAAGAGTTGGTATCGAACATGAGCACATGAAAGTTAGCAATCCATGTACCAGAACCTTGAGCTTTCGGTTAGCGTTCGCCTTTGCTATCTATTACTGATAGTATTATTATTATCATCATCATCATCATCATCATTATCAACATCATTGTTTATTTTTTTTATTTTATTTCTTTATTATAAGCATTGTTTTTATTTGTTTAATTATTTTAAATTTTAAATTCTATTTTATCTTTGTTTATGCTTTCACATTTAAATTTCTTGTTACTAGTATTACCTTTATATTGATTTTTTTTTCTTTTGATTTTGGGTACCATCTCTATCCAACCCCCAACTTGTTTGGTATTAATGGCTTAGTTGCTGTTTGTTGTTGTTGCATTTTGATGTCTTTTAAGTCATTTTGCAAAAAATTAGTTTCAATCTGATCTCGTTTGGATCTTCTAAGCCTGGTCAAAGCTATTTTGATCCAAAAACGGATAAGCACTAATAAATGGTTGAACAATGAATTTAGTACAACAAAATTCTAAATTGCACATGAACATGCAAGTGAACAGTGAAAAGGTTGATCTTGACTGTCCTTTGACCTCTCTTTTTTTTTTTTTTTTTTTTTTTTTTTTGCACTGATATATGGTGTTATTCTTGTTTTAAACTTCTGCTTTTTTACATTATACAACTATTAATGAATTATTTTCATGCTGAAAATCTGTCTTGATTGCAGCTGTAATTTATTTTATTTCCTATGTCAGAGCTTATTAATGCTTTATGATGTTCAAAATAACTCAGATGGTTTGAATTTTGTTTCAAAATTATCAGGCCTAGTTTTACATCATGCAATTGTTCTTGCTCAGAATGATTGATTTAATTATTCATGTTTTAGAGCATCTTCAGCAGCAATGTTTTGCTAGAAAATGGGGGAATTCCTCTTTTCCAATTTCCCAGGCTACAGCATCGTGGATTTAGGTGTGGGAAAGAAGAAGTAAGAACCCTTACTCTCTTTTTATTGTGAGTTCCTAAACGGTATTCAGAAAATTGTTTAAGACATGAACGGTTTTCGAACACAGCTTAGATGAAAATTTATATATATATATATATATATATATATATATATATATATATATATATAAAACCCATAAAAACATTGCTTCAATTTTATAAATGACTTCCAATCGTTTTGCTCTCCTCACACTAAAAATGGTCATCATGCTAGAGATGCTTTTACAGAAATGCATAGATAACTCATGATTGCAGTTTCAAATCATTTATCCTAGATACCTCGAAAACCCCGAACTTTTGTATAATACATGAACAGAGCCGGCTATTGGGCTAGTCCCAATAGCCCATAGCCTAGAGCAACCCCCCACGTCCAGCAACCCCCCACGTCCAGCAACCCCCCACGCCATATTTCAATGGAAAAAAAATCAGAACGCAGATATCTCCGTAGGAATTTTCGCTTTCTCCAATCCAAGAATTTCCGCTGCTCCGCATTCTCCAAAAATCTCATCTCGATCTCGTTTCCTTCAGAAGCCAAAACCTAGTTCTCTCTTTTCCTCATTCAGGTAATTTTGATTGCAGTTGTAATTTCTGTACTAATCTTGCGTGTCATCTCATAATTCCTCTCTAGGCAAGCCAAAACCTAGCTTCCCCATTTCATTTTCACTGTTTGTCAATTAATGATACAAAATTTTGTATTCTAACTGTATTGAAATGGCAACCAACAAACAATTTTGATTACACCTGTTTAATGTTTGTTTCTCAATATTGGAATTGACAAATTACTGGGCATGGAGGGTGGACTCAACTTATGATGGTCGGATTAATTTGGGACGAGGAGGTCGTGTAAGGGTATAATGATCTCAAAGCTGCAAAATTGATTTATAGTTTAAAAAATAATCATTTATCTATCTTGAGGAAATCCTCATGTTTCTTATTGTTTTGTGCAGTTCAAATTGCTCTTTGTTGACCGATTATTTCTATTATATAGGTATGCATTAGCCCTCTTTGGGTTGCATTTTCAATTCTGATTGGAGGACTTCTGCTGGATGTTTTAATATCGGTCTCTCTGGGGGTTGCATTAGCCACATATTGTATTATAATCTTTGCAGCTTTTCAGTTGCATACTGATTATACTTTCAATTTTCATAATAGAAATGAAGGGGGAAAAAGGCTAAGGATGTGATTTCTTACCGAACAGCGATGCTACTTCTGTTGTGTACCATTTTATAGGTATGTTCATCTCTGTATGCCACAAAAAGTTGTATAATCACGTCAATTAAGAACACAACTTGCATGCAGCAATGCTTTTGGTCATTAAATCCTTTTGTTTGAAGTGCTTTGATAGACATGTCATGGTATATCAGTATATGCATTCTTCCTTTCATGGATATCTAGGTGAGTACATATATTGTTTTATTGATAATTTGTTGTTGCTTGCTTGTGTAGCGGGTATGTTGACAGTTTTTTTTTTTTTTTTTTTTTTTTTAGAAGCAACAAATTTGTATTTTGCCTAAGGCATCCAAAATGTTGGAGCCGACTCTGTATATGAATATGTACATATATAACGTTCGGCACAAAATAAAAAGTCATTACTTGCTCATGTGATTTCCATTTATCACTGAAAAATTCAAAAATAAATTGGGTGGACTAAAAATAAAACAAGTGGCTGAAGCTAATATGGTATATAAGAGCTTAAGATCATTTCGCACTGTATTGTACAGTGGCAGCACTAGTATATATGATTTGTGCATTAAGTGCGATGAACATAAAACCTAAAAACCTCAAAATCCATATCTACCTCATATTTACTTTTTTCTTTTTTCTTTTTTTTTGGCAATTCAACTATAATATGCTAAAGTCGCAACATTTCCACGTTAGTCCACCTTAACCATGTTTTAACAAAGAAATATGATCGCAAAGTTCTCATTTCAGTGCATAATGCTCTAGATAACAGTGCGGTATAACAGACTGACGCAGAACAACCATCTCATCGAAAACAATGTAGGACGCTAAATCAAATTACAGTGCTGAATGAATAGGTATTACCTTTTGATCTTCGCAGGCAGCAGCATAGCCAGATGCTTACCATCATGAAAATCGGCAGCCCCGTCTTAATGAACAACGTTACAAGGGTAAAACCCCTCTTCGCACAGTCACGATTTGAGGTCCCAATAAACCGCGATTAGAGTTTTAGCAGAGCACGCAACTCGGCGAATATTTGAGTTTCAGGAACGAAGAAGTACGTTCTTGTTCAAGTAGAGGAATGAAATTTCGGTTTCCAACGGAGGGTGGCGACAAAATCATAACGCGAGCAAGCTAATGAAGCGGTGCTGTTTTCAAGAGCAACAGAAATATATATTGATTGCTCTAGTGTTTTCAATTACAAAAACGTAATTGGGCGTCTGTCCCAAGATCTAGTTTGTTGACACCGGTGTCATGGGACACCGGTGCCCCATTGGTGGAATTCAAGGGGGACTTATGGATTCCTTTTGGTATCCACCAATGGGGCACTGGTGTCCCATGACACCAGTGTCAACAAACTCGTATTGGTTTGTCCCGGTATTGAGGCACATGTTCAACAGACGCCCCCAATACCGGATGGCTGTTGAACAGGCGCATGTCTCAAACTCTACAAATTATTAACTGCCCCAATACCGGGTCCCTCTACAGAGGACGGTTGCTACAAGAAGTTGCAACAGCTAACGTATTAAATAAACATGCTCTTTCTTCATTTGTTATTTGTGGACTACATAAAAAGTTGACTGCAACATTTTATTAACTGCTTACTGTGACTCATGGAAAACTTTTGTTTGTCCAGACTCTACGAATTCAGATTACATATGCTTTTTTCTGCTGTATAATAAATGACTTGATTTGTAGTTAAAGACTTGGGATAAATTCTCTACTTCCTACTCGTCCTTTACGCTTTACATATGATGTTAATTCGCTTGAGCATTTACGTATCAAAGAAAGGGTTCGTACAGGAGTATGAATTCAACGTTGACTGTTCGGTAAAAAAAAAAAGTAGAAGTGGACACAATATATGGATTCAACGTACCCTGGTCCAAAGTAGTAGTGGACACAATATATAATAGAAGATGTTCGGTGCAAAAAAACTAAAGCTCTCCTTTAAGGCGCATGTTGAACGGGCGTCTGGGCTTCAGGCTCCTGTTCAACAGGCGTCTTACTTTTTCTTTTTCTTTTTTTGGGAGCCTGTTGAACAGGCGCCCTACCCTGAATTTTGTTGGACCGCACACACGATTAAATTTTGTAATAGCCCTATTTGTAATAATTGATCTTCAAACTGTTGGAGATGCTCTTTAAGTCTCATATTTTACTGAATCATAATATTCTGACTGAATATCGAAATATTTTCGTTTTGTAACCATTGATTAAGTAGTTGTTCACTTTAGGATGCATATAAATTAGAGCACTGTTATTGGCATTTCAAAAATAAATGAGAGGAATCATATTTTATTTTCACTCCATTGAAAATTAAATTGTTACCGGAGGCCAAACACAATGAAAAAATAATTAAAAAAAACGATTTTACCCTCCATTTAAATACATAAAACACGGTAAAAATCGATAAGAATATGCCGAAATTCAGTACAAAGTTTGGATATAAAATGCCGAAAATAGATTAACTATAAAAAAATCCTACATATTCGACGAAAATACGTCGGAAAACACGATTTTATTCGATGATCTATCATCGAATTTGTGTTATTGTCATGATCTGATGCGTTCACCAAATTCGACGAATACATTTCGTTTTAATTATTTAACTTCGGCTCGCTGTCAATGAATATATCATTTATGGTCGAAAATGGTCTCCGTTATTTCAGTAAAGTATTACATTTTCAGTGATTTCTTCAGCAAACTCAACGTGTCGTTCACTTTAAGTAAAAATTATGTTGTCTTCCTTTTCATAGTTAGAAATTTTGTTTGAAATTGGTTCCTCCATGTAAAAAGTGATTAATTGTTTACTCTGAGAAGAAGAAGATGATTAGAGTTTAACAAATAGTAAATTGTAATTAGGGTAAAATAATAAAAGGGCATTTTGGTCTATATTTTATAAATTGTTGGGGGATGGGGGGGAGGCTATGTTAAATGATCGTCCCCTTAGTAAAAAAAATTTAAAAATGACTCTCTTTAACCGTTTTTGGAGTGGCATTAACAATACTCATAAATTATATGTATACTTTTGTCCCCTACTCCACTTCATAATTCACGTTATTAATTTTTTAATATGATATCGCATTGAGAGGCCATCACGTGTAATCAAAATCGCTAGATGGATAGTTCGACCATAGATAGATGAGACGGTTGTTCCTGTGCACATTGCACCTGCGCTCGAGACGATGATATTGAACTTACGAATTCTACATGAGTTGCCTGAGGGTTACTCTCACCGTATGTTCACAGCTCTTGAGACCGTTGAGGTATGATTTCAGACTATAAAATAATTGTAGTGTACAAAATAATTATCTACCACATTGCAACGAAAATAATATAACAAGGTAGATTTGAGGAAACTTTGACATAAGAATTTTCTTTTTGATTCTCATTCAATGCCTCTTCTGAAATTCGTCCATTTCAGTCAAGTCTTTGTTCATTATTTCTTGTTTTTGTCTTTGTTATTTCAGAGCCAACTTCTATGTTTCAGTTAGCAACTTATGTTGTTCAATATCAGCAAATCTACTCATTACTTCTATTTTCTTCTGAGCTTGCATAGTTTTGTCTTATGTTTACGCTCGTGTATTTCATGAGAGGCGTCGAGTTTTGCATCCACGACAAAATCTATCATTTTCATCCTCGTTGCAGCTTTGACATCCACCGGTTTATAATCTTCGACTTGTCTTTAACTAAACTCATCAACTTGGTTTCCCTCTCAAATTGAGAATCACTTCCCGATGACTCTCCAAGATTAGACAAATAATTTGATTTGAAACTTTATTCTTTCCTCTCTTTTATTCTGAAAAGGAAACAAAATATAGAAAAAGGGAGAATAAAATCATTCTCCAACGGCTTAGAAAAACAGTGTTGTAGTATATAGGCTAAGACTTCCCCCACCAAAAAGAAAAACTAGGGGAACACGCAAGAGTCCATACTCGCTCAACACCAACCACTGTTGAATCCAGACCTAAGAGAGGCAGCTTCAGCGGCAAACCCATCCAAGCCCAAAGTTAAAGAGACTACGACAAAGGCATTCCTAAAGATCCTAGGAAATCTAGAATCTAGAACAGTCAGTAGCTAGAAAGTCGATCAACACCTATAATCTAGCATCTGCACTAAGTAACAGCTAAATCAGACCAGGGGGAAGAGAGAAAGCGAGACAATAGGAAACACACACAACCACACACACAACAAGTAGTCAGCAATCAATCGATCCCTGCATGAGGTTGGTTAGGCCCTGATGTAACATAAAAAATACGAGCCAAATCCCAGGACTGGGATCCGATAGCTTCCCTGAATGGCCTATCTCGAAAGGCAAGATAAACATCATTCTTTACCCTTCAAATGATGAAAGGAGTATCCATTAGAGACTCATCAAAAGTTACCCTATTTCGAGAGCATCAAAGATGTCAAAAGATAAGACATGGGAGCATACGAAAAAGGACAGAACAGAGGGATTTGCTAGAGATGCCCGTCCTCCAAAAGGCTAGCAAACCAACAAGGAAAGTGGAGTTTCCTCGATGATCATCCAAGTTCCCGAAGAAATTCCATACGCGATGGCACAAGAGCCATGGAAGAATAATGGGAAGCAGAATCAAAATCTCCTGCTCTATAACACCTGCAACGAGAGACGATAGGGATGTCGATCCTCATCAGGTTGTCTTCTAGTGGTAACCCATCGTGGAGGGTTCGCCACATAAACAGCGACACCTTGGAAGGAATACGCGCTTTCCAAATAAAGGAAAAGATAGGAATCCAGGGAGCTGGAGTCCTAATTGAGTTCGAGGCACGCCCAAATAGAAAAAAGGCCACCATCTCACCCGATCCCACCTCTATGAGCGTTAGAAAAGGACTTCACCGATTGTATCCACGTCTCACTAGCGTAGGACGAAGATCCGAAAAAATATCTGGTAATAGTCTATGGTACTTGGCATGGAGAAACAACGCCCAAAGGGAGTTGTTTGCATTGAACCAGACCCACAACTTATAAGCTAAGGAAGAACATATATCCTTAGGATTACGAAGGCCCAAACCACCTTCACCTTTGGGACAACAAATGATGTCCCAAGAAATCCAATGGTGATGATTAGCATTGTCATTTTACCCCTGGATAAACGGCGATGCCAAGGAGCGATAAGAACGAAAAAAGGAGGAATAGGAGTCATGACTGTAAAGACATGAGATCTTATAGAGTCAAGAACTGACTTTATAAGCGCAAGTTTGCCTACCTGAGAGGGAAGGGTCGCGTTCCAACGAATAATCTTGCCCCTTGCTTTATCAGTAAGGGGATCAAAAATCGCATTCATCTTCCTACCTCTATAAGAACAATACCGAGATAAGGCAAAGGCAGGGACGATGCCTTGAATCCGGAGAAGGTTTGTAACGACTCAAACTTCCACGGTACGGGAAAGCCCGGATTGCTTTGAGAACACGACGCATCAGACACAAACAACATAACATTTCATTGCTATTACAACAATTTACATTAGAGTACAAGAACATTTCAGAGTATGAATAAATATTACTCAGCGGAAATAAAATAATATCAGAGATTAAAATACAAAGAAGCGGAAATTTAAATGTATACAAACAATGTATAGCGAAAAATACATCAATAGCACAATTACAAGAAATACACGGATACAAAGCTTTTCGAACCAAGGTCCTAGGAAAAGAAATATCTACGAAACCAAAACTACTGACTGCCCATGTGGAAAATATGGGCACCCAGAGTTTAGGTAGAAACAATAAACCCCGAGTCAGTCATGGGACTGGTGTGAGAACTAAAACAGTTATTAATTTTTACTCTAAAAGTTGGGAAATCATGGGAACACGCCGTATAACACGGAACGGGTTTACTCCACATGAATCTCAGTTTAAAATAAAACAACGCAATGCTTTTTGGAAAATGTAGCTATTATAAGACTCGGGTCCCATCACACAATGCAACGCAAGCCGGAGGATAGAGTTTTACCTTATAATAGCCAAACATGCTTGATACGCTTTAAAACAAATCATTTTGATATTACTATAAGTGTATAGTATCAAAATCAACTTCAAATATAAATGTATCAATCATAGACGACATGAGTGTCCCATGCCACTATGCCGCCATATAGGTTTACAACTAAAACCGAAAAATTGTGTATTGGAAATTGAATTCCATCTATGAGTTGAGGCAAGAGATCGTCCTCACCGATTCGACACACTCTAGCCCGTGCCTCAAGATTCAGCCGCAACTACACATGGATCATCAGGGTCAGTCCAAACTTACTTTAGTGGATTGGTAATTCCTGATCAATACGTTTCCCTGCCCTATGGAGCATAAAATCTAGTCAGTACGTCGACCATATCAAGTGCCACTAGGGACTCAAATCTGAGGCGCCTCGCAATCCATCATCCACATAAGTAAAATGTCTGGGCTCCATACCATGACACCACTCTTAGCTAGAAAGAAACGCATGCACTCACTGCAGTCACTATCCCGTTTTTGATCCATACCGGGTATGAGGCTCGCGAATTAACGCTATACACAAAGCTATGCTAATTAAAGCTGTGCTTTGATCATCACCCACAAGACTCTGTTTTTCAACAAAAGCCTTGATCATTTGCATCTCAGCATGCCACACTGATAATTCACACCATACAACTAATGTCTATCAATATATAACCTCTAAGCTCGTACGTATCAGAGAAGGGTGTTAAACAAGAGAATAAATTCTCTTTCACCAAACAGGTATATATTTAATAGAAATCAATCAATACACCAATGTCAGACACACATCCATTTACAAGTCTGTTCTGGGTCTGAACGAAACCGAATGTACCTTATTCCTCGTCCCATATGTCCAATACAAGAGAGAGGTCCTCGCATATCCATTCGATCTCCAAGTACGTCTGGACGATCACCACTTATTACCTTGTCTTGGGTGTACATCCCAATCAAGACATCAGTAATCATCCAAACGATGTGAAGAACTCCGGTCTTCAACCACCGTCTTCATCGTCGACTTTTAGTCGTCGTGTTAATTATTCAGAATGGGTTAAACCCGGTCTTTTTGAATAACTCGCGTATTTTATAGTTAATAACCAAGTGCTATAAAAACACATCATAACCGCATTTCAATCCAGAATATTCTTTTATTCCAATATTCACATTTTAGGGAAAAGGTTCCCATTAATTTTATCAAAGATAATTTTTTTAAAATTATTCTTTAATCTTCCTTTGGATATCAATTTCAAAAGATTTTATTTTATCCTTTAACAATTATAAACCAAATTAAGGTTTATTAAATAATCGGGATTAGCGAACCTTACCGAAGTAATCATTTATTTATTAATGCCAATTCTAACCTATTTATCCCATGGAGCCAAACTGGTAGTACTCCATATCAAACACCCACTGTGTTATTGGTAAAATTAATTACCATTTCCCGTTCAAATCTAATTAAAGATTTAACTACCACCTGGAGTAAAACTGGTGATACTCCATTCTTGATCAATTCATGAATTTGGTAAATTTAATTACCACATTAACTTTTCAATCTAATTAAAGATTCATTATAACTCCGTTTAGTTTTAATCTCCAAAAATCATTATTTAATGATTATTCAAATTTAGGAAATAAATTCCGTCTTTAACTGGGTTAAAGAACGAATGTCCTTTAAAATATCGTTCACGATAAACATAAAATCATCTTCCATCTAATTAGAATCTCCACGGAAATCATAACAATGTATAATCAATATAAATTCCCGTATCAGACTAATAATATAAATGGAATAATGGCAAAGCCTTTTAAATTCTATATATAGTAACGACCTTCCTTCATAGAAGCTCATTTCGATTATTACCAAATCGAATTCCATTCAATCCCAACTTAATCTATTAAATTGGAAAACTTTGCTTTGGAAAATTTCCATTAAATCTTAATAAAAAGATTTGTAAATTCGAAATCATATCTTCACTATTAATTGGGTTAAAGAACAAATATCGTTTAAAACACAGTTCACGATAAACCCACAATCAACTTTCATTTCAATTCCAATTAGATATTAATTATTTGGTAAACTTCTCTAAATCTTAATTAAAAGATTTATTCTTTTCTCAACTGTGTTCAAGAACTGTGTTATTTAAGACACTATTCACGACAAACCCAAAATCCAATTTTGATATTACAAGGCTCTGAATAGAAATAATATCGGCTTATATTCAGTATCAAATTCTGAAACCAACAAATATCGTATTGGGAATAACGATATTTATATCTTCCAAATTCCTCAACAATATCCGTATAATCATGTAATCCAATATCAAAATATTCCGAAAATTATTTCCATTCCAATTCATACATTGGAAAATTCTAGTTATTTCAAAACCATTTCAATCCAATTTATTATTTAAAAACATTGGATTATTATTCTAGTTAATAACTAGTTCATTTCGATAAAAATATCTTTTATATCTTCATACTTGGAATTTATCACCCAAAATCTTTCCAAATCATTTATTATGATTTTACACAATTTTCCATATTTTTAATAATTTTATTAAGGCCTTTACAGTCGGTTTCCAATATCGGCCACCGAACAGCATCCATAGCGACCTTTTCCAAAATTGATTTGGACATATTTTAAAATCTAAATGTTAGATTTCAAATCTCTTATTATCATTCAAAAACTCTTTTCGATACGAACAAAACGGTTCCGATTTTAGGAGAATCCGACGGTCGGATCTCCCATTACGTCAATTTGAAGTTAATGGTCGAAATTTGTAATATATATATCGTCAATTTTTATTTAAATCGTATTTTATAAATCGTTTATAAATTCATTTTAAAAACAATTCCAACTTCCATTTAAATTTTAAATCAAAATTGAATATTCCATATCATTATAATATGAAAATGATAATATTTTCAAAATATCAGATTTTGAAATCAATTCTTTTCGATACTATTTATAAAATAAATAAAATCGATCAATAAACCTGTTTGGGTTAAAAATAGCGTTCAACTACTTAAATCGACTTCATATTCATTTCAGTTTTGAATATTTCAATTTTTTCGTGCCCATCCAAAATCGGACATCAAAATCGTATCTTGATTCTTCATTGAATATTATTTTACAACTATACAGAATATTAATTTAAAACTATACTGAATAATATTTGGAAACTATACTATATATTATTTTAAAACTATTCGTTATTTTTGAATTGGAATCAGCCTCAATCAATAACCATATAAATATATTTATATAGATTTCCATACATCGCATGTATTCACAATAATAATAAATTATCATTAAACATCCATACATCATCCAGAGTGCATTCTACCACTGTATAAGCATTAAAATAAATAAATAACGCTCATCACAGTCTGTCAACCCATCGATTGACATATAATTAAATTCATGAGAGATGTGAATAAATTACCATCCTCAGACCCATGTGGGGTTTTCAAACAACAACAGTCTATTCAAAATAACCACTGGTTAATTAATTTAACCAGTTCTAATTAGATTTGAATTGTTTTTCTGATTTACCAATTTTCACTGTTTAAATTATAAATAAATATTTATAATTTAATTTCAATTACCACATTAATGTTAACATTATTTCTAATATGTTAATATCACAAAATCACAATCAAAACACAATACAGTCAATTAAATCGTCCATGGTCTGTGGACGAGAGAGGTGAGCTAACAGGCATCGTATACAATTTATAATAATTAAAACTGATAAAAATCTACACTATCAATTCTATATATTTTTATACATGAATACAATAACATGATAAAATATAATTTAGTGAGAAGGAGTTCTCACTTTGGTTTCCACTCCGCCATTCTTTATTTGAAGATTGTATTTTTCAACTAAATTAAACGCACATTTAATTTAGTTGAAAATACAATTTATTTCGTTTCTGTTCTGGTTAGCTCTAAAATGTAGTGCTCGTCTTCAAGAGTGTAATGCAACTGATTTCGTTTGATTTGGACCTTGTACAAAGAAGTTACGGTAATTAATACATTGATTAATTAAATATATAATTAATTAACTATTTTACACTTCATCTTCTTCAGGCCGAATTCCCGAAACCTGCTCCAACCCATACAAGATTTCTAGGCTCAGAATTGCGGCCCCCACAAGCACATGGACTAAGATCCGTTGCCGCCACGACGACCGACGCCACACACCCCCTATCGACGCGTGCACCACCACCAAACTCGTTGGTCCATCGTGCTCCAGGCGACTGTTCGAACATCGCCACTTTGTTTGGCTAAAATTCACACAAGATACTCAATGATACTCGATCCAGTTAGTATGGATTTAAACTGGAGGAAATCTCTACAAATTTGCTTTATGAGTCCTTGAAATTATTGAGAGGATTTCACGCAAATTGGAGGAGAAGTTTTGAGCAATTATCGCCCTTCATTTTACTGGGCTGACGGCGGATTTAATTGTGAAAGGAATTAGGGGTTTTAAAATTAATATAAATATATATATAATAATAATTAATTCATTAAATACTTGCTTATTGATACAAACTCCAAATCAAACCCAACGACTGTGGCCCCTAGCCAAATACCCCTATTCCGAACACAATGGAATATGTTTCGTAAGCCAATTCGAGTGTTATGAATAGTTTTTGTCAAAATTAAAATATAAATCAATATATATTGAATTTGAACGTACATTTTAATTTACCGGGACCACGTACTGACTCCTAAAATTACCGAAAAATAAATCTAGCTATGTTTTGACGATACGGTTCTAACAAAACTAATTTTGTTGAATTTGGAGGTCGTTTGAAAAATGTCCATTTTACAGTCGATTAAATTCAAACTGAAATTACCAAACACATTTAAATGCACTGCGCTCACATATTAATTCCAAAAATTATGAATTTTTAAACCGATTATAATTTGACATTCTGAATCCAACATTAGTGGTTTCGTTGAAAACGGAGGTTGTTTGCAAAATGGCTATTTTTAAGGGCTGCATATTATATTAAAATATATATATGTATATATAAATTCCGTAACGACTATTTGAAACTGGACATAACTAAAAAATTATATTATAAAATCTGGATTTTTCACATTCTTTAGAAAGATATTGTTAAACAAATTCAAATATTTCTTGTTTTACTAAAATCTGATTTATTTTGAATCTTATACATTCATTTAAAATTTAAAATCGAATTTTCAAACTACCACGCCATTTCAAGCTCGTTTTATAATTAAAATAAATTTATACGTTCTAACTTTGATTTAAATAAATTTTTACTCGCTATTCTTTAAAATAAATCATTTTAAATATTCAAAATCCATTAAAATAGTTAAAATAAAAAATTTAAATTAGTTCAGAAATTTTGGGTTGTTACAATCTCCCCCACTTAAAATCTTTTCATCCTCGAAAAGGAACGGAGCTGAAAGTTGTTTAACTAACCAACTCAACTTTCATTCTGGCTTTCATTCTTTATCTTTTTCGTTTCTAAGAATTTCCTAATTTCTCAAAAATTTGGCAATACCCTAAATTTTCGAAAAAAATCTCCATAATCTCCTTTGTACGGGCTGATCGGTAAAACCGCTGCTTGCCTCACAAGGCCCTCATCAATCCAAAAGAAAAAGCCAAGCGGCTAGCCAATCAGCTCATAAAATTATCAAAACCCAATGAATACAGTAAATATGTACCTATTTGTCGGGCATACAATTTTATTCATCTTCTTAGCTTACATGGTATGACATGTTCATTATATACACGTGTACATATATGCAATTTCAATCAATTTTCAATTTAATTCAATATTTGATTCGATTTGGCTATAATTTACCTTTTATTTGCATATTGGTTTCATTAGTTGAATTAATAATCAAACATCACAACCAGCAATCTATTAGTTGATTTGCTTTTCAAACATATATAGCTTTTATATATAGTCAAAATCACATTTTTAGTGCCAAATCACAAACAATGAATTCTAACTATGTTTTGGTTCTCACACCACTCAGTTGGAAATATATAGATATCCCACTTTCAAAACTCGAACATAATTGCTGATGATGCTGCAACAATCATCAGAATCATCTCTGGGCGACTAGAGTGTGATTCTATATCTATCCAGTATATTTGAGACTTCGAATATACGTTCATGACGCGTATATGCAAAATCTTCTTATACCCGATAGTCCAAAATAAATATCAAATAAAATACTCAAATACGTATAATAAGATACAATTTTCAAAACTAGATTCATTTTTATAAATAGCACTCTTCAAACTCATTCTAGGGTATTACTAACCCTATCTCTAATGAGTTATTCTTATAAGATGTTGCTAATCCTATCTCTGATGAATTCTTTTGTTTGGTTCTAATGTGTCTTGTTCTTGTGCTTTGTAAAACAAAACTCTAATACCAACTGTAACGACCAAAACTTCCCCGGTACGGGAAATCCCGGATTGCATTGAGAACACGATGCATCAGACACAAACAACAGGACATTTCATTGTTATTACAATAATTTACATTAGAGTACAAGAACATATCATAGTATGAATAAATATTACTTAGCGAAAATAAAATAATATCAGAGATTAAAATACAAAGCAGCGGAAATTTAAATGTATACATACAATGTATAGCGGAAAATACATCAACAACACAACTGAAAGAAATACACATATACAAAGCTTTTTGAATATAGCTCCAGCTGTAATCCAGGATCCTAGGAAAAGAAATATCTGTCAAACCAAAACTACTGACTGCCCTTGTGGAAAATATGGGCATCTAGAGTTTTTGTAGAAACAATAAACTCCGAATCAGTTATGGGACTGGTGTGAGAACTAAAACAGTTATCAATCTTTACTCTAAAAGTTGGGAAATCATGGGACCATGACGTATAATACAGAACGGGCTTACTCCACATAAATCTCAGTTTAAAATAAAACAACGCAATGCTTTTTGGAAAATGAAGCTACTATAAGACTCAGGTCCCATCACACAATGCAACGCAAGCTGGAGGATAGAGTTTTACCTTTTAATAGCCAAACATGCATGATACGCTTTAAAACAGATCATTCTGATATTACTATAAGTGTATAGTATCAAAATCAACTTCAAATATAAATGTATCAATCATAGACGACATGAGCGTCCCATGCCACCATGCCGCCATATAGGTTTACAACTAAAACTGAAAAATCACGTATTCGAAATTGGATTCCATCTATGAGTCGAGGCAAGGGATCGTCCTCAACGATTCGAGACACTCTAGCCCGTGCCTCTGGATTTAGCCGCAACTGCACCTGGATCTTCAAGGTCGGTCCACACTTACTCTAGTGGATTGGTGATTCCAGAACAATACGTTTTCCTACCCTATGGGGCATAAAATCTGGTCAGTACGTCGACCATACCAAGAGCCATTAGGGAATCAAATCCGAGGCGCCTCGTAATCCATCATCCACATAAGTAAAATGGCTGGGCTCCATACCATGACACCACTCCTAGCTAGAAAGAAACGCATGCACTCCCTGTAGTCACTATCCTGTTTTTGACTCATACTGGGTGTGAGGCTCGCGAATTAACGCTATACACAAAGCTATGCTAATTAAAGTTGTGCTTTGATCATCATCCACAAGACTCTGATTTTCAACAAAAGCCTTGATCATTTACAACACAGCATGCCACACTGACAATTCACGCCATACAACTGATGTCTATCAATATATAACCTCTAAGCTCGTACGTCTCAGAGAAGGGTGTTAAGCAAGAGAGTAAATTCTCCGCCACCAAACAGGTATATATTTAATAGAAACCAATCAATACAGAACGGAATCCATTGTCAGACACACATCCATTAACAAGTTCATTCTGGGTCTGAACGAAACCGAAGGCATCTTATTCCTCGTCCCATATGTCAAATATAGGATAGAAGTCCTCGCATATCTGGTCGATCTCTAAGTACGTCTGCACGATCACCACTTATTACCTTGTCTTGGGTGTACAGCCCAATCAAGACATCAGTAATCATCCAATCGATGTGAAGAACTCCGGTCTTCAACCACCATCTTCATCGTCGAATTTTAGTCGTCATATTAATTATTCAGAATGGGTTAAACCCGGTCTTTCCGAATAACTCGCATATTTTATAATCAATAATCAAGTGCTATAAAAACACATCATATGCCTCATTCCAATTTAGAATATTCTTTTATTCCAATATTCACATTTTAGGGAAAAGGTTCCCATTAATTTTATCAAAGATAAATTCTTTTAAAATTATTCTTAATCTTCCTTTGGATATCAATTTCAAAAGATTTTATTTTATCCTTTATCAATTCTAAACTAAATTAAGGTTTATTAGCTAGTCGGGATTAGCGAACCTTACCGAAGTAATCATTTATTTATTAATCCCAATCCTAACCTATTCGTCCCATGGAGCCAAACTGGTAGTACTCCATATCTAACACCCATTGTATTATTGGTAAAATTAATTACCATTTCCCGTTCAAATCTAATTAAAGATTTAACTATCGCCTGGAAGAAATTGGTGATACTCCATTCTCGATCAATTCATGAATTCGGTAAATTTAATTACCACATTAAATTTTCAATCTAATTAAAGATTCATCAAAACTCCGCTTAGTTTTAATCTCCAAAAATCATTATTTAATATTTATTCAAATTTAGGAAATAAATCCCGTCTTTAAATGGGTTAAAGAACGAATGTCCTTTAAAACATCTTTCACGATAAACCCAAAATCATCTTCCATCAAATTGGAATCTACACGGAAATCATAATAGTGTATAATCGATATAAATCCCCGTATTAGACTAATAATATAAATGGAATAACGGTAAAGCCTTTTAAATTCCATATATAATAACGGTCTTCCTTCACATAAGCTCATCTTGATTATTACCATATTGAATTCCATTCAATTCCAATTTAATCTATTAAATTGGAAAACTTTGCTTTGGAAAATTCCATCAAATCTTAATAAAAAGATTTATAAATTCCAAATCATATCTTCACTGTTAATTGGGTTAAAGAACAAATGTCGTTTAAAACACAGTTCACGATAAACCCACAATCAACTTTCATTTCAATTCCAATTAAATATTAATTAATTGGTAAACTTCTCTAAATCTTAATTAAAAGATTTATTCTTTTCTCAACTGGGTTCGAGAACAGTGTTATTAAGACACCATTCACAACAAACCTGAAATCCAATTTGGTATTAAATACAAGGCTCTGAATAGAAATAATATCGGCTTATATTCAGTATCAAATTCTGAAACCAACGAATATCGTATTGGGAATAACGATATTTATATCTTCTAAATTCCTCAACAATATCCGTATAATCATGGAATCCAATATCGAAATATTCCGAAGATTATTTCCATTCCAATTCATACGTTGGAAAATTCTGGTTATTTTAAAACCGTTTCAATCCAATTTATTATTTAAAAACATTGGATTATTATTCTAGTTAATAATCTTTTATCACTTCAAAACTTGGAATTTATCACCCAAAATATTTCCAAATCATTTACTATGATTTTACACAATTTTTCCATATTCTTAATAATTTTATAAAGGCCTTTACAGTCGGTTTCCAATATTGGCCATCGAACTGCATAGATAGCGACCTTTTCCAAAATTGATTAGGACATATTTTAAAATCTAGCTGTTAGATTTAAAATCTCTTATTATCGTTCGAATGCTCTTTTCGGTACGAATCCAACGGTTCCAGTTTTAGGAGAATCCGACGGTCGAATCTCCCATTACATCAATTTGAAGTTAATGGTCGAAATTCGTGAATGGTCGCTGCACGGCGCGTTCTATTCAAACCATTAAATATATATTATACATATCGTCGATTTCTATTTAAATCGTATTTTATAAATCGTTTATAAATTCATTTTAATAACGATTCCAACTTCTATTTCAATTTTAAAGCAAAATTGAATATTCCATATCATTATAATATTAAAATGATAATATTTTCAAAATATCAGATTTTGAAATCTATTCTTTTCGATATTATTTATAAAATAAATAAAATCGATCGATAAACCCGTTCAGGTTTAAAATGGCGTTCAACTACTTAACTCGGCTTCATATTCATTTCAGTTCTGAATATTTTAATATTTTCGTGCCCATCCAAAATCGGACATCAAAATCATATCTTAATTCTTCACTGAATATTAATTTAAAACTATACAGAATATTAATTTAAAATTATACTGAATAATATTTGAAAACTATACTATATATTATTTTAAAACTATTCATTATTTCTGAAATGGAATCAGACTCAATTAATTACCATATGTATATATTTATGTGGATTTCCATACATCGCATGTATTCATAATAATGATAAATAATCATTAAACATCCATACATCATCTAGAGTGCATTCTACCACTGTATAAGCATTAAAATAAATAAATAACGCTCATCACAGTCTGTCAACCCATCGATTGACATATAATTAAACTCAGGAGAGATGTGAATAAATTACCATCCCCAGACCCGTGTGGGGTTTTCAAACAACAACAGTCTATTCAAAATAATCACTGGTTAATTAATTTAACCAGTTCTAATTCGATTTGAATTATTTTTCTAATTTACCAATTTTCACTGTTTAAATTATAAATAAATATTTATAGTTTAATTTCAATTACCACATTAATGTTAACATTATTTTTAATATGTTAATCCTCACAATCAAAACACGATACAGTCAATTAAATCGTCCATGGTCTATGGATGAGGGAGGTGAGCTAACAGGTAGGGGTGGGCATTTAACCGACTTAACCATCTAGACCGAACCGACTTAACCGCTATTTTCGGTTAACCGACTTAATCGGTTAACCGACCGACCTTAACCGAACATGGTCGGTTCGGTTATCGGTTAATGTAACCAAGTTAGGCTTGGTTAACTGATCAATTTTTTTAAAAAATTCTTGGCTAGCCCAATTAAATACAGCCCAATACTCCATCCTACAGACCCTACACCAGTACACCGTAACTGTAACCCGTTAATTGATTCACATAGGCACGCACCGTAAAGTAAACCCTCTAAGTCTCTAACTCACTAACCCTAATTTCTGTCTCAAAGCTGCTGCGCCGCTCTTTCTTATAAAAAAAAATACGAACTGCTGTTGTAGTGTAAACCCTAGATAGTATATAATAGATCTATTTCGCAATCCAAATCAGAAAGCATGGCAACGAGATCAACAACGAGGAAGAGAAAGCAAGTGAGTATATCGTTTATATTTCAATTTTCAACTGTCGGTTTCTCTCTCTTTTTCATGCTTGATTTTAATTCTGTATCAGTATATTTCATGTGTTAGCTAATACCTAATTTCACCAATCGGTCTCTATTTCAAGTCAACGGTTGGTTTCCTATTGTAATCGAACTTAATAATGCAAAATGTGAAGTCTTAGTTAGTTGTGCCTTAGTTAGAACTTAGAAGAGTAACTTATTGATATCAGCAGACAAAAGGTTATTTGGAGTACAAAGCCATTGAAATTTGCAGGTTTGCGCTAAAGTAAAGTCTTTTCTACATGTCCTCGAATGAACTCTTCAAAAACAGAAAACTTGCTTCTGATAACATTTGTTAGGTGTTGTTTGCACTGGCATATTACAAATTTCATGTGTTTGGCATATTTCGTATGTCAGCTACTGTTTGCTTTGGTTACATGCAGTCATGCCATTTCTTTCTTTTATGTTTGGTCATATGTCATCTGTTACATTTGTACTTTGTAGTTCGGACTGTGATATGTTCATCTGTGATATAGTGATATGTCATATGTTCATCTGTGATAACAACATCTGTTACATTTGTAGTTCGGATTTTGGACAAGGGGAGCGAGCTCAGATTTCAGTGGTGGACTGAGGAGCAGACTAGCAGTGCCGCAGTGGTACTGGAATATGTACCATTGTGATTGTATGATTGAAATTTGTATCTGTAGTGTAATCTGTCTAACTGAATTCTGAACCATGTATTAATTCATGTATGTTAATGTATCTTAGATTCTGAGTAGAGTGAGCAGTGACTAGTGAGAGTCAAAGTCTGTCTAATTTGTATTTGAACTTAATGTACCGAGTTGTTGAAGTTTGGTAGTTGGAGTCTTGGAGACTTGGAGTACTGGGTAGAGTCTCAGTCTATGTGACTGTCCGTGTCCGTGTAATGTTTGATCTGTTTATTTCAGCTATGGAACTTGCACATGTGGATGATGTTCTTGAAATTATTTCAAGTTGTACCTGAATTTTGACTGAAGCTCTGAGCATCTCTTTATGTTTTGGAAAATGTTTGATCTATTAGTTTATATGGGTGCAACGTGCATGGATAAGTATATTCACGGTTGGTTAACCGTTCGATTTAAGCGGTTAACCGTCCGATTTAAACGGTTAACTGCTCAACAGTTAACCGTTTAAATCGGATGGTTAACCGTTTAAATCAAACGGTTAACCATGGATGATTAGTTTTGGTTCGGTCGAATAATGGCACCTTCAATTAACCGAAATTCGGTTAACCGAACCGACCAAGTTAAGTGGTTAACCGTAAAAATTAACCGACCTGTCCGGTTAACCGCTCGCGCCCACCCCTACTAACAGGCACCATATACAATTTATAATAATTAAAACTGATAAAAATCTACACCGGCAATTCTATACATTTTTATACATGAATACAATAACATGATAAAATATAATTTAGTGAGAAGCAGTTCTCGATTTGGTTTCCACTCCGCCATTCTTTATTTGAAGATTGTATTTTTCAACTAAATTAAACGCGCGTTAAGTTTAGCTGAAAATCCAATTTATTCTATTTCCGTTCTGGTCAGTTCTGAAATGTAATGCTCGTCTTCACGAGTGCAACGCAACTGATTTCGTTTGATTTGGACCTCGTATGAAGAAGTTACGGTAATTAATACATTGATTAATTAAACATATAACTAATTAACTATTTTACACTTCATCTTCTTCAAGTTGAGTTCCTGAAACCCGCTCCAACCCATACACTTCATCTTCTTCAGACCAAGATCCTTTGCCGCCATGACGGTCGGCACTATACCCCCCCATCGTCGCCTGCACCACCACCGAACTCGGTGGTCCATCGAGCTCCAGGAGACGGTTCGAACATCGCCACTTTATAGCTAAAATTCACACGAGATACTCAATGATACTCGATCCAGTTAGTATGGATTTAAAGATGGAGGAAATCTCTACAAATTTTGCTTTATGAGTCCTTGAAATTATTGAGAGGATTTCACGCAAATTGGAGGAGAAGTTTTGAGCAATTATCGCCCTTTGTTTTACTGGGTTGACGACGGATTTAATTGTGAAAGGAATTAGGGTTTTTAAAATTAATATACATATATATAATATTATTTAATTCATTAAATACTTGCTTATTGATATGAACTCCAGTTCAAACCCAATGATTATGGCCCCTAGCCAAATACCCCTATTCCGAACACAATGGAATATGTTTCGTAAACCAATTCCACTGTTATGAACAATTTTTATCAAAATTAAAATATAAATCAATACATATTGAATTTGAACGTACATTTTAATTTACTGGGGCCACATACTGACTCCTAAAATTACAGAATAAATCTAGCTATGTTTTGACGATACGGTCCTAACAAAACTAATTTTGTCGAATTTGGAGACCATTTGAAAAATGACCCTTTTTCCAGTCAATTAAATTCAAACTGAAATTACCAAACACATTTAAATTCATTGCGCTCACATATTAATTTCAAAAATTATGAATTTTTAAACCTGACTATAATTTGACATTCCAGATCCAACAAAAGTGGTTTCGTCGAAAACATAGATCGTTTGCAAAATGGCTATTTTTAAGGGCTATATATTATATTAAAATATATAAAAATTCCATAGCGACTATTTTTAAATTTTAAACTGGACATAACTAATAATTTATATTATGAAATCTGGATTTTTCACATTCGTTCGAAAGATATTGTTAAACAAATTCAAATATTTCTTGTCTATTGAAATCCGATTTATTTTGAATCATGTACGTTCATTTGAAATTTAAAATCGAATTTTCAAACTACCGCACCATTTCAAGCTTGTTTTATAATTAAAATCAATTTATATGTTCTAACTTCGATTTAAATAAATTTTTAGTTGTTATTATTTAAAATAAATCATTTTAAATATTCAAAATCCATTAAAATATCTAAAATAAAATAAAAAAATTGGTTCAGAAATTCCGGGTTGTTATAAGGGTTCAATCCAAGAAGCCTTCTGCGGAGACAAGTCTTTCGCAGAGACAAGGCAACTTTTGGTAGAATTCACTAGTTGGTCTGAACACTTTTTGTACGGGTGAATTAAGTCACGGAGATGGTGAAAAGAGTGTCTATTACCATTTTAAAAGACTAAATTTCAACTATTTTAATAATTAAAATAATAAAATTTCATGGAAGGGAGATTTAAACTGATTATCCGCATAACTCCATAATTTTTGGTTTGAAGATCTAAACGACGAATAATTAACGATTGTCGTTCAAGACAGAAACAGGAAAAAGTTCTCAATTAATTTTGGACTCTCGATGTTCGTAATAAGTTTTGAAATATAAACAATGAAGTCTGTATGAAATTTATGTATATATTTGGTTTCATTATTTTATCATAAGCTTTGAAGTAATTATACAAGTTGGGAAATATTGTATTGAGAGTTGATTAAATTCAGATGGAGTTACTTTTCAATTACTATTAAGCTATTACCATTTGAATCGAGTTTTGAAGTTAAGATTGAAGAAAATGATTTGAGTTATAAATCAAAAATGGATTTTATTTAAATAATTGGTTCTATTGACTGTATAACGACTAGTTGTAAGTCTGAAAGCGATTGAATGAACTTTGAATAATTATTAAGTTCAATTAAATCTGAAAGGTAGATCTGGAATATGTTTCTAAGTTATAATGATAAAACGATTTTCGTAAAAGACGAAGCAATTTCTGAAGTATTTCGATAGTTTAAATTTAGTTGGCTTGGTTATCATGCAAATAAATTAAATTTTAAATTAGATTTAAATCTAGAAGGATCAACCAATGTTTATGAAAATGATTTTGAAATTAAATTTGTTTTGAAATTTAGATTGGATAATGATCTGATATATGTATCCAGCTTTGATTTATGCAAAGCTATGCACAAAAGATTTGACTCATCAGAGTTATAATATCTCATTAGAGATAGGATTAGGAATACCCTAGAATGGGATTCTGGAATATTATGTTTGAGAGATCGAATTTTAAATTATAAACTAGTGTGAATCCGTGCTAAGCACTCGGGTTTGTAGTTATATACTCTGTGTACCGAAATTTTATAAAAAATTGTAATAAAAAATTATTCACAAACGAAGTAATTTTATTGGAGTAATTTAAAGATTTGAAAGTGAGAGTAAATAATTTCATCAAAACATCTACAAATTAGTATTATCTGATATGCAAAATAAAAATTTCGGTAACCATCTAAGAGTAACACAACCATCCACATATAAATATCATTTTTCCATTCCTTCTAAGAGTCAATTGAAATTGCATGGACATTCACGATTGGAACAATCATAACTTATTAAGAATTTCTAAATCCTTAATGTCATAATGCTAGATGATATCAAATCATTATATGCAATAACAATTGATCAATATATAAAAATGAGAATACAACACATGATCAACAGATTATATATATATATATATATATATATATAAGGAGCGTTCAATGACACCCCAAATAGTGAGCACCCCATCTGCCCCTCTATATAAACCAAGTATTTATATTAAAATAAGTGAGTGAAAGGCGAGAGAATGAGTGGAGGGAGAGAGAAACGGGATATGTGGTGGAAATCAGGGGGCATTT